>OX038875.1:2563051-3835826 GCA_943789525.1 Agriphila geniculea | reverse complement strand
AAAAGATGCGCAGCAGCTACAAACACTCAACTTGGCGCATCTTTTGTCTCATCTTTGTTTTGCCAAGTTATATGCCGGCACCTACCAGGACAGGACTTAACAAGACCCTCAACGAAGCCGAGGGCTACGTATTCTGCCCATCATCAGGACCATTTCTGTGCAAAATGATTGCTGGGAAACGATTTTAATTTTTGGTGTTAAAAAAGCATTACTTACGCCTGCGAGTGTATGCTACACAGCTACGTGCGGCCGAGTTGAAAGGCAGTGTTCATGTGAGTGCTCATGAGATACATTGAGTGATGACGATTTGAAGCCATTTTTTGTTACGAAATTCTTAAAATTTTCATAATGTTTCTTTGGACACAAATTAAGAAATAACGAATAAAATAAGATTTCATAAAAAATTTGAAAAAAAAATATTTAACTTTGACCTTTAATAACTTCGTAGCTATTGGTTTCCCAGGTAAGTATAATCTAAAAGACAAAAAAAACCGGCCAAGTGCGAGTCGGACTCGCGCACGAAGGGTTCCGTACCAAAAACGGCAAAAAAATACGTTTGTTGTATGGGAGCCCCCCTTAAATATTAATTTTATTCTATTTTGAGTATTTGTTGTTATAGCGGCAATAAAAATACATCATCTGTAAAAATTTCAAGTGTCTAGCTATCACGGTTCATGAGATACAGCCTGGTTACAGACAGACAGACAGACAGACAGACGGACGGACAGACAGACAGATAGACAGACAGACGGACAGCGGAGTCTTAGTAATAGGGTCCCGTTTTTACCCTTTGGGTACGGAACCTTAATGATCCTGATGATGGGCGGAATGCGTGGACTTCGGCTACGTTGGGGGTCTTGTTACACCCGTTATTACACAGTTTAATAATCCGCTATTAGAAAGTACGATTACAGGAATACATTTTTCTTTTTTGTGTTCCGTACCCAAAGGGTAAAAACGGGACCCTATTACTAAGACTCCGCTGTCCGTCTGTCTGTCTGTCTGTCTGTCTGTCACCAGGCTGTATCTCATGAACCGTGATAGCGAGAAAGTTGAAATTTTCACAGATTATGTATTTCTGTTGCCGCTATAACAACAAATACTAAAAACAGAATAAAATTAATATTTAAGGGGGGCTCCCATACAACAAACGTAATTTTTTTGCCGTTTTTTGGTATGGAACCCTTCGTGCGCGAGTCCGACACGCACTTGGCCGGTTTTTTATTTATTACATCGTGAAGTTTATTTATTCCGCTCGGTGGTACCATCTTTCTCTACGACTTTTAACCTCAATACCCCACATTTGCTAGGATATCTCGTGCCTCTTAATAATCGTTGTTTCAATTCATTAGCAAGTCTCTCACGGAGGCGTTAGCTCTTTAGCGAATTCCCACGTGATTCGCCGGAGACTAACTTCTGTGCAACTTCTTGATTACCACCGGTTTGAGTTACGAGTTTCAACGATATACCTAGTACGTGACTTAATTTTTTAGGGTTACGTACCTCAAAAAAAAAGGAATTCTTATAGGATCACTTCGTTGTCCGTCTGGCCGTCTGTCAAGACCCTTTATCTCGGGAACGCGTGGAGTTATCAAATTGAAATTAAAATACTCAGGTCTACAGCCCCTTTAAACTATGAAAAAATCTAAATTCTAAGTTGACATAAAAAAGATACGGCCGTTAATGCCGCAAAAATGCATATTTCGACACTTTCATGGGAATCAAAATTCATAGGGTACTTCCCGTTGACTTAGAACTATGAAATTTAACAAGTAATTCGTCGTATATATTACAATTACAGGGAAAAGTCGGAAAGCTTATACATTTGTAATTGAATCATAAAACAAAATTACTACCTGCAAGTACGAAACACTCGGTGGACGAATCTGACTCGCATTATCCGTTTTTAGGGTTCCGTACCAAAATGGTAAAAAAGGAACCCTTATGGTGTGACTCAGTATGTCTGTCTGTCTGTCACAGCTGGATATCTCGAGAACTACTAATGGTATCAACTTGAAATTTAGAATAGTTTAAAATGACATTTGCCCAACTATTATGCAAATAAGAAAGAAATAAAAAAAGTAATATTTTTATTACAACAGGGACTGAAAAGGGGTCTTAAAAATTTGAAGTGAGGTGACTAGAGCATGTGGGGTATCATATGAAAGAACGCTGTTTGCACATTTTAAAACATTTTTTTCTTTTTTCTTAGGCCGCATAGTTTTCGACTTATGATGAAAAATATAAAAAATACCGTCCCCCCCCTTCTTATCTCTGAAGTTTGCAAAGAGAAAAATCTGAAATAATTCCATGTGATAGTAGTTTATATGAAGATTACAGGAAAAATAAAACGGTGTCTCAATATAACACACTTTTTTAGAAATTCAAAAAACAAACAAAAATTCTTTAGTTTCACTACCAGTCAACAGATGGCGCTGTCCTAAGAATGATGACTTTAGAAAAAAAATAGTTCCACTATCGGTCAAGAGATGGCGCAACCTAATACTACAATAATGATTGGTGGCTGGTTCTAATATATGTAATTACCTACTATTTGCCGTACGAATAAACGAAGAATAAGTTCCTACTCAGTACCTAATATAAACAGTTTGCAATGTGGAGTGGCTGAAACGTTTATCAGTCACCATAAGAAATTAACTGTCCATCTGTTCGCCCTTCCACCTGTCTGCCGTTTATCCTACTTTTTTAAAGACTGTACTAAAGTAACATATCCAAATATATTTATGATTGTACGGAACCCTCGGTGCGCGAGTCCGTCTCGCTCTTGACCGGTTTTATTTTTACATTCTACAACTCTAACTTTGTCAGAACACAACTTACAACTGAAACTCTTTGCTAGGTTATAGTTATTGTATTAAATGTTGCTTTGCAACAACATGAAATACATGAAATAGTACAATTAAACTTTTAAATAATTTCCAATCGAAATATTCATTTACTGCAATTAAACTTCGATTTAAATTTTTTGGGTTGATACAGATTAGCTTTTTTTAATAGCTCCCGGTTGTTTACGAAAGCAATTTTAAATCTTAAAGAATCCTAGTCACATTTTTTTATTTTAACTTCTCAACTCGCTACTTCTTTTAATTTGTACTACACCGTATTAAAGACAATAAACTTGCGTTCTCTACATAAAAAAATCTCATTGTTCGTATGTAGGTAAAGGTGTAATCTCACTCGTTTAGCTAATAGAGGGCGCTAGTTGCATACTAATCGGGTGGCTAATTTATGGGGCTACTGGCCTTGTCCCCAATTTGAGTTAGCAATGGTAATTTTCGGGGTTTTTGCGAAATTTAACCCAAAATGTGACTCTAGAGCTCTCGACGTTTGTGACTTTTAGTAGATTTATGAACGGTGACAATTTGGATTCTCTTTGAGTTACGGCTGTTGGGTATGATTACATTATTTTTGTTTTTAGGGTTTCTTACCTCAACATTAAAAACCGGAACCCTTATAGGATCACTTTGTTGTCCGTCTGTCTGTTTGTATTAAAAACCATAGAAGTGCTAAAATCTACCGTCCCTGTCAGCTGTGAAAAAATCAAACTTCTAAGTTAACGTAAAAAAAGATACGGCCATATAAGCTGCAAAAATCATATTTCGACACTCTCAAGGGAATCAAAATTTATAGGGTACTTTTCGTTGACCTAGACTAGAACTATGAAAGTATGATGCCGATATGCGTTTTAATGAAATTACCTATATACTATAGTAATTTTCTTGTAATTGTGTGCGAAGAGGGAGAAAAGAGAAATCTCAATCTCAAGGAGCCGTTTTGAGGTTATAATTGTTTGACATTTTGTTATCTACCCCTTTTGACATGACATGAGTTTGTTAATAGTTGGTAAATAATGTCAAACATACACGATCAATCAACAACACGGCTCACGGCTTCTGTCCAAAGAGTGAAATTGCTTCTGTCTGTCTGACCACAGCTCAGAAGAATAAACACATATGAGGACACAGACTATAATCTAAATCTGACCAAAGAGTGAGATAGTACTGTCAAGTATCGTAAACACTGGGATGATTAGCAAAGATGATTTTATTTTATATTGAGAAAACATAGACAAAATATTGTCAAGATATTTTATATTGAGACACTATTTTATTTATAACTTTTTAACGCCACATTTGTTTTAATAATTTATTGTTTTTATGAAACCAATTTTTAATAACTTTTTTTAAGGTATGTATGGGTAAGACGCATCATGGCCCAGAATCCGGCATGATCCTTTGGCAAGTAATATCGTCTTATACTACAAGTAGGTACAGGGAAAAATCTGAAAACTATACATTTTGTAATAAAATCATAAAAAAATATAGTCTTTATTTAAAGTACGTAATCAATCATCAAGTTTGTATGGAACCCTCGATGCACGAGTCCGACTGGCACTTGTCCGATTTTTTTTATGACTGAAACAATTGAGTTTAGAAAAATGTAATTTCTAATCGCCCCATTACATTTTGTTTATCCACAACGATCAATCTTTGAATTGTGAAAATAAGTACCGGAAGATTGGCGTAAAGCCGTGGTCGTGCCGCTGTACAAAGGGAAAGGGTCACGGCAGGATGCTAAAAACTACCGCGGGATCAGTCTTCTCAGCATTGTCGGTAAATTGTATGCAAAGGTACTGATTGAAAGAGTGATGCAAAAAACTGATCAGAGTATTTGGGATGTGCAAGCACGATTTACGAAGGGAATGGGATGCACGGATCAGGTCTTCTCCTTAAGGTGCTTAACCGAAAAACACCTGGCTAAGCACAAAAAGGTTTACTGTGCCTTTGTGGACCTGGAGAAGGCCTACGATCGAGTTGACAGGAATGAGCTATGGAAGGTGTTGTCCGAATACGGATTGGAGAGCAGACTGATTCATGCACTGAAATCTCTCTATGAGGATTCCCGTGCATGCGTCAGGATTGACGGCGTATACACTGACTGGTTTGGCATCTCTAGGGGTGTCAGACAGGGATGTGTTGCGTCACCATGGCTCTTTAATCTGTTTTTGGACAGTTGTATGAAAGGTCTGAAAGAACGTGACTGTGGAGTTATGATGAATGGGACTCAAATCAAGTGCCTCCTCTACGCTGACGACCAAGTTATAATTGCGTCTTCTGCGCAAGAGTTGCAGGAAATGATGTCTATTATGAATGATGATTTTGTGAAAAAAGGGATGAAAGTGAATGTAACTAAGACGAAAGTGATGGTGTTTGAGAGAAATGAAGAAATGACTGACTGTACGGTAATATTAGGTGGCGAAAAAGTGGAACAAGTCCGTGAGTTTGTATACTTGGGGAGTTTGTTCACAAGGGACGGAAAGAGTGAGGAAGATATAGAAAGATATAGAAAGACGAGTGAAAAAAGGAAACTCTGTGAGTGGTGCTATACACTCGGTTATGAGTAGCCAGATCGTTTCGGCAAAGGCGCGAATGGCTATTCATAACGGAGTGCTGGTACCGACACTGATGTATGGAAGTGAATCTTGGGTATGGCAGAAGAAGAATGAAAGCAGAATAAATGCGGTAGAGATGCGATCGTTGAGGAAAATATGTGGAGTAAAATTGAGTGATAGAGTGAGCAATGATGTGATTCGTAAAAGGTGTGGTCTGAAAGATGATATAGTGACAAGAATTGAGAAAGGAATGCTCCGGTGGTTTGGTCACTTAGAGAGGATGAATGAAAGGCGAATCACGAAAGAGATATATTGTTCGAATGTAGAAGGAACGATTGCGCAAGGGCGTCCCAGAAAGACCTACGCGGCAATTAGAGGTTATTATAAAAAAGGCTGGTGTACGCAGTGACAAAAACCGCAGGGCATGTATGAAAAGACTGATGGATGTGAATGAAGCGAAAGAAGTGTGCAAGGATCGTAGCAGGTGGCGATCCATAGTCTCTGCCTACCCCCATGGGAAACAGGCGTGAGTATATGTATGTATGTATGTATACTTAGCATTATTTACGTTTTTTAACATGCTCGAAATTGTGTATCTAAGGTCCCGGGTTCGATCCCTTGGCATATCAATGTAGAGTAGAAGAACTATCTTTTCTATACTGTCTGATAGTTTGAGTGTTTTTGATACCGCGCTCTTTAACATAAATGTAACTTTATGCTTTCAGAGGTTACAAATTCTATTCAAATGAACTTTATCCCAATCGTATAATTACCTATTTCCATATTGAAAATTACACATTTAAACTACATAATTAACTGCACATCAGTTTGTGTATCACTTGACATCTAACGTAGATCAAAGGGCGAATTTGTGGAAAGCTCTGATTTTCAGTCAAAGGATTTCAAATAACTATTAATAATTTTAGGCATAACTATTTACAAGTCCTGTGAATAAACTGATAGTTGCCTAAAGCTATCGGACACAAAGTACCCCAATATACAAGACTTTATAAGGGTTTCCAAATGGCTATTATTCAAGTGATTGATGGTAAATTCGTGGGCTTGAGTAAATTTTGTTACATAATACGGATCGCACTCCGCACGTGTGAACTACGGTAACAGTAGGTACCTATACCTTTTGCCAGACGCGAAAATAAAGTAGAAAAGTTAGGCAAATCGGATGAAGGATTATGTAATGGTCTTTAATTAAGGGCTTTTTCCTTGTATTTTTAAAACATATACTATGAGTTGAATTCAACCAAAGGTTCCGGTCCTGGTAGAAATCTTGGTTGGGTAGAGGCAGATGTTAGAGGGATGAGCACAAGCATTTGTTTTCGAGTCATGGTAGGCAGTTTATATTCTTAATGTATTCTATGTTATTTCGATCGGTCTTCGGATGAACTTGGACAAAACCAAGATTATGTTCAACGAACATGTACTTCCAGGACCGATTGCAGTACAAGGTAGTCCTCTCGAAGTGGTTACGAAATATGTCTACCTCGGGCAAACATTGCAATTGGATAGAAACAACTTAGAGGAAGAGGCCAACAGAAGGATACAGCTGGGCTGGGCAGCATATGGGAAACTTCGTCGAGTTTTTGAGTCGCCTATTCCACAGAGTCTAAAGACGAAAGTCTTCAACCAGTGCGTCCTGCCTGTCATGACATACGGAGCCGAAACGTGGACACTCACTGTAGGGCTGGTTCACAAATTTAAAGTCGCGCAGCGAGCTATGGAAAGGGCTATGCTAGGAGTTTCTCTGAGAGATTGGGTCCGGAACGAGGTGATCCGACAGAGAACTAAAGTCATCGACATAGCCCACCAGATTAGCAAGCTGAAGTAGCAGTGGGCCGGCCATATTAGCCGTAGAACCGATGGCCGCTGGGGCAGACGAGTTCTTGAGTGGAGACCGCGTATGGGCAAACGTAGTGTGGGACGCCCTCAGACAAGGTGGAGCGTTGATCTTCGCAAGGTGGCTGGCATACACTGGATGAGTGCAGCCGCGGATCGTGCTCAGTAGCGTGCACTCGGAGAGGCCTATGTTCAGCAGTGGACGATGATAGGCTGATGATGATGATGATGATGATATGTTATTTAGTACCCATACCACAAGCTCTGCTTAGTTTGAGATTGGGACTAAACCATTGTTGTGACTAATTAATAAATAATTATTTATAAGAAAACAGGAATAACGTTTCCACAACCATTCATAAAAAAGCAAGTTTTAACAATTATAAGTTTATTTATTAATATTTTGAATCCGATTCTTTCGTTCAAAAGTAAACAGAGCTAAAGTATAAACTGCTAAGATATTTTAGTACGGGAACTTGTTGAATAGTATTAAACAGTGTTGTGTAACTAAACGCGTCCTAAAAATAAACGTTTTGCAAATAAATCGGTGAAACAATTAAAAATAAATTGGCTTTGCCTCTTTGTCTAGAGGTAAAAGACAATATCATATAATATTAAGGGTTTGTATAAGGTCTAATTAAGTTTCAATTACTTACTTTGTTACAGATAATAAATAATAAAAAATCGGATTTAAGTATTAAAAAAATCAAAAGCCATTTGTCTAACCGTAGACTGTGGAACAGGCACTAAGTATTGTAAGTTGATGTTAATTTAAAATTCTAATGTTATCAAACATTCTAATGCTATCAAATAAATCGTGTGCTGTGTTTCTCATAATTATTTTCGTCTTTTTTTGTTTCAGTACATTAACCTCTTCAACTGGGTAACAATTTGTTCAGTGCGGTATTTATAACGTCAAGGAACTATTTTTATCTTGCTAAAGGTCAATCCCTTTACTATAGAAATAGATACCTATGAAAAGACGTCAGCTTCCCATACAAAAATGTTGGAAGAATTTACAAATATCTTATTACAATGTCATCAGGTATTACACATAAAAAAATCTTATTATTAATAGTAATAATATTTGTTCCAGAAAAGAAATACAAGTTTACATTATGTTGAAAATAAATAACTCTCAAAAAGTATTAATATTTTACAAATTTTGGCTATCAGCATCTGACAGCTGAGTCGTCAACTGTCCCCTTGTTACTCGGTTCCAAAAGACATTTCCGAAATATAACAACTTAGCAAGTTAGATAAGAATAAAGTAATATGATTAGAAACGTAAATAACATAAACCCACCACTAATAGAAAATGCAAATGAAAAAATATTTATTTCATAAAAACAACTGGGTAATACAGGTGGTTGATTCCTCTTTTTAAGTGTAAAAACACCTGTACCAGGAGAAAATCGCTCTCTCATAACAACATCAGTTTTTCGTGTTTTTAAAGAAATAAAAAATAAAATAAAAATTTAATAGAGCTTTGTGTTGTTCTTCAAGGAACCATAGTTTACACTTTCGCCACAGAATATATAATAGTACTAACGCTATCGCTTAAATCTGTAAAGGTCTACATATAGATAAGTTATACTTGACTTGGAATATTGGAAAAAATACCTTATAAAAGAAGTCTACAAAGATAAGACAAAAGATTTTAGTCACTTTTACAGCAGTGGGTGGCAAATTAAGTTTGTAATTTTAATTTGAGTTAGTATAATATAAATAATGTATTATTAATTATTTAAAAAAATAATAACAAAAAAAATGATGTATACATCATTTTTTTGTTATTATTAAATTTAAAATTCTTACTACAGTTTACTTATGCCTTATATTACTTATGATTCATTATGATTGTGTTGTCTTGCTTTATTGATTTCTCTATCCTTAGGGAACATTACTTTTTTCGGAATAAAATATATCCTATTTCCTTTTCTGTTCGTGACATCGTGTATGCAAAATTTCATGATGATCGGTTGAGTAGTTAAGACGTGAAGGCATAACAAACAAACAAACTTATTTACAATATTATTAGTTTAACAATTAACAATTTTTTGAATCAAAATTGGGAAATCTGCCGAACTCTACCTCTGGCATAGAATAAATAAATTAGACCCGTGACTTGCGATAATATGACCTTAATTAAAAAGAATTTCATCGAAGGTTAAAATAGTTCTATTGTAAGTAATTTCTTTTGTGTTCGAACTAACTTCTTCCTATCAACTGATAGAATGTATATTATTCAGAGTGTATATTTCGTTATTTTTTTCACATACTTATACATTTCTTTAGAAATTTTAAGCCACTTAATAAAATTAAATGTCGCTATAAAATTCTTTATTCTTAATTATAATCCCATCACAATATTTTTTTTTACTAAATCGCCTTCGTCTACATTTACTTTGTTCGGTATGAACTTTATTATAAAAGATAATTTAAAACTAATATTAGATCAGGCGTGAAATGGCGTTTGGTTGGTGGTAGGGCTTATTTCAAGTCTGCCTAGCTAACTACCACCATCTTACCTAAGTCTGACGTCATAACGACAATTAAAAAATTGTAGTGTTCCGGCGGTCAGAGGTAAGATAGCCAGTTCCTCAGTGGTGAGGTTTCCGGGTGCAGTGCTCTTCACTTTCAGCCTTATCGTCAGAGGTGAAGGTCAAGAACGATCCCGTTGTGCATAAAAAAAAGAAAAGATATATAACAGACAGAGTTACTTTCAAAGTAATGTAATATACTTACATCAGGGTTGTCTAAAAAAACAGTTTTTTTAAAAAGAACAAAACATCCTGTTTTATTTACTAAATAAAAAAAAACATGTTTTTAATAAATTTTTTATGAACGTTTTAATTGATTAATTTTAAACATAATTTTTCAAATATGTGATTGACATTTTTTCATTTTTACAAGGTAGGTATGTACTGTAAATCGAAAACCATTTCGAGGTTTTTCAATTTCTGACACCGTAGGTACATATTTTTTCGAAGTGTTTGATTAATTATTTAACGAAAATATGTGGAAATAACCCTGAATTATCGAGAGGAAGGAATAATACATTTTGTGATTGTTTTGTGATTGGAGTAAGGGGAAGGAACAATAGCAAAAAATACCGCACTATAAGCAGAGCGAACTATTTTCATCCCTTTCCCACCACAGTATATAATATATGTTATTCGTTCGTACACTTAGTGTAGTCTGCCAGTCAGAACAATCGGTCGGAGTCTAACGAATTCAAAGTTCAGAGTTAACATTACACTTGCAATGTAACTCAAAATTTTCTTGTTTTTACCGACTTCAAAAGGAGGGAGGTACTCAATTCGACCCGTTTTTTGTTTTTGTATGTACACCTATTACTCGAAGACGGCTGAACCGATTGAAATGATTCAAACGTTATTACATTAGGTAAACTCCCAAGTTGGTCCCATTTTTTTAAATTTTGAAATCGGTTCAGTACTTTTCAAGTAATCTTGAAAAAAGCACGAAAATAGTATGATTTTTGTGTGAACTACCTCGATGATCAGTCGTATAACTTCTTTGTTTATGAACTGAATAAGATAATTATTTTTTTGTTTGAAAAGGGATATCTTAAGTGTAGTTCTTTAACCGACTTAAAAAAAGAGGTTCGTAGTTTGACCCGCATGTATGTATGTTTCTCCGCGATTAACTCACATTTGGCTGAGTCGATTTTTCTACCTAAATAATATACCTACACTACCTAATACAAAAGGTACCTACACTAAAAATTAAAAAATAAAAAATTGTTTAAAAAAACAAAAAACCGACTTCAAAAAACCTACCTCTAAAAACATAACCCTCTTGCAGTCGGGTAAAAAAGCAAGAAATTAATATTCGTAATAATAAAAACACGTCTATTGAAGTCGGGTGGGGCTTTTAGAATGAAAAAAAAAAAGGAATTTGTACTCCAGCCCCACCCGACTTCAATAGACGTGTTTTTATTATTACGAATATTAATTTCTTGCTTTTTTACCCGACTGCAAGAGGGTTATGTTTTTAGAGGTAGGTTTTTTGAAGTCGGTTTTTTGTTTTTTTAAACAATTTTAAACAAATGTTTTTAACATTGCCAACCCTGCCTTACATGGATGACTTCACACAATCCTAAATTTTATTCAAGAAGCTCTCTATTTAGTTTTTAAGATAAGATTTCGTATTGATTAGGCATTTAAGAATGCATCAGATAACCTAGAAAGGAGAATTATATGTCTCTAGTCGCTGCTCCAACTTAATTAGATTACTTTTAGGACATTTGTATTCAATAGACTTCGCGGGGATCGTAACTATAGCAACAAGCACTTAATTATTTTGCGCTCAGTTACACAAACAATCTTAAACTACCTACGTGTTAAATTGTATTTAAGGCTAAATGAATTGCAAATAGGTATATACCTAATCGCTTTATATTTTTGAAGTGAAAACTTCTTTAGCGGCGTTGTACACTTTTTTTGTAATGGGGAAAAAATGTTAAACTCGCGTCAGTCAGGGTCACGTGACCCTGATCGAAAATTCGTAAGACGGATGTAGCGTAGACAGCCGGCGGCGGAAGTCACCTTCTCTTTCTACGGGGCGCGACGAAAATGGCAGCGCGTCATTTTGGCGTTCGGCGGGTTGATTTTTCTGAGAGATAAACTTTTTAATGTAATACAAATTGTCATGTTTGTGTACGATAACGCAATAAATAAATATTGTATTCTACCTCATAAATGATAGTACTTTTAGACTGATAATTAAAGCAATTCGTGCAAAATAATTCCCTTAACCATTCCAAAATATCAAAAATGCACAACGTTAATATTCAAGTTTTCACTTCTGCCGGCACTCCCGGAGTGCAACCCGATTTTTTTTTTTAGATAGTGGGTAAATGTGTAAAAATAACTAAACATTTAAAAATAAACTTAGTTCGCACACTTTTTTTTATTCACAACGGGAAAGTGTTTGGCCTTCATCTCACCTGATGTTAAGTGACGATAAGGCCGAAGGTGGAAGCGCACTACTCCCAGAATTCTCATCTCTGAGGAACTGGCTATCTTACCTCTAACTGCCGGAACACAACAATTTTTAAATTGTTGTTATGGCGTCAGACTTAGGTAAGATAGTGGTAGCTAGCCAGGCGGAAAGCCTTACCAACCAAACCGAGTGCAAATTGTACCCCCCCTGGGAATCAAACCCGGGACCACTGCGTATTACACGGGTGGGTGAACCACTAGACCACAGAGGCGGTTAAAACACACTTTTCTTATAGGTAACCCAAGATTTTATATAATACTAGTGCCTCTCAGAACTATGGACCTCACGCTTGTGATATTTTTGATCATTTTCAAAATGGCTGAAATATGATTTTCCCCATATCTCCTCCATTTTGGAAAATTTCGAAAAACTGAATTAAAAAAAACATAAAAAATTTAACCTGCTTAGAAAATTTTACGAGAATCAGATGTCAATTATGCAAAAGAAGAACAGTCGGACATACCTACGAAAGAATTTTTGCCCAAGCTGAAACAATAAAGATTTATATAAAAATAAATAGTAATAACTAACCGAGTCATAGGAAGACTGTACATTTGGGGAAATGGGTGAAATGGTTCCATTCAGGTGACTGATCACCCGTCTGGCTTCGCTGGTGTCCCCCTTCTAAATAATAATAATAATAATAAGGCTGTCTAAAATCTAAATGGTTAGCAAAAATATCTGCAGCATAATTATTTGGCAAGCAAACAAATATTTGGGTCGCATTAAATTAAAATCAAGCAGCAAACCTTGATAAACTATTGGAAAGCAAAATATCTAATTGGTCAGTAAAATACCTAATTGATCAGCAAAATATCTAAGCAACATTTCAAAATAGGTTACAGAGAAAACTGAGCAGGGAAGGGCAGAGGGAGAAGAAGGATGGTGGATAATGAATAAATTTACAACAAATTTGGTATTGTTGTGTTGTTTAATACCTATAAGTACATCGATGAATTATCGATTCCCCGTAATTATTACTACGTTTCATCGTTTATCAAGGATCTGGATGAAAAAACATTGTGAACTCACAAACAGCTGATTCGTAGAAATTTAAAGAGCGGTGAAATGTAGCTAATGAACTTATGAACCTTAAATCCAATGTCAAAATCATACAACGATTATTTAAGCTAGGTATTCTACAAGTAAAAAAAAACAAAGAGAATATTTTTAATAGGGTTCAATTATAGTTTCGTTGTTTAAAAAGTTTTTCAAATCGGTTACCTTTCTTACTGTTTTATTTTTCTGCGATTTCTTTTTTACTTCTATCCTTGTTTTACAAATTAAACATCGTTAATAATAAAAAATATATTTTTTTAAATATTGTTCGAGAGTCCTACACATATTATACCTACTTTTATTTAAATTATTATCGGTCCTTGTACATTCGAGTTCAATAATATGTACGCACCTCGCACAGTTTATCAACCTTCATGCCATTATAATAAAGTCAACATCTTGTCAAAAGTAGCAACATAATGTACTCGACTGTACTTACTTTAAGTCCAGAAATGTTTATCTACCTTAAAGCATCCTTAATAAGGTATATACCCCCCCAGGATGCAATAAAGGTAAATTGACATTAATACCACTCACATTATCCAACTCTCAAGTGGGATTCGAAAACATAAAAACTATTGAAATATTCATATCGTAATTTACTGTTCTCTTGAGAGCCGTTACTCTTCCAAACGTATGAGTTCAAGTTCATATATTTTACTTAAAAAGTAAGAAAACTCACATACGTAGATTCGATTGTCTGAGTATTGAAAGATTTTTTAAGCTAATAACAACAGATGCCTATGATTATGAATTCATCAATTTAAAACTTAAGTAAAGATTAGTACTTACTTAAAAAAAACCGGTCAAGAGCGAGTCGGACTCGCGCACCGAGGATTCCGTACAATCATAAATATATGTGGATATGTTACTTTAGTAAAGTTTTTAAAAAAGTAGGATAAACGGCGGACATTGGAAAGGTGGAAGGGTGAACAGGCGGACAGTTAATTTACAAATTATAACCACAGCTGCTTACGGTGACTGAAAAACGTTTCAGCCACTCTACATTGCAAACTGTTTATATTACTAAGTAAAAACTTATTCTTCGTTTATTCATACGGCAAATAGTAGTTAATTATATTAGAACCAGCCACCAATTATTATAGTCGCGCCATCTCTTGACTGATAGTGGAATAAATTTAATCAGTGCCATCGTGGTGGCGTGGGACTAATAATTTTTTGGTTGTTTTTTGAATTTCTAAAAAAGTGTGTTATATTGAGACATCGTTTTATTTGTCTTGTAATCTTTACATAAACTACCATCACGTAGAATTATTTCAGATTTTTCTCTTTGCAAACTTCGGAGATAAGGGGGGGGGGAACGGTATTTTTTTTACATTTTTCATCATAAGTCGAAAACTATGCGGCCTAAAACAAAAAAAAAATATTGAAATCGTGCAAACGGCGCTCTTTCATATGATACCCCACATGCCCCAGTAGCCCTACTTAAAATTTTTAAGACCCCTTTTCAGTCCCTGTTGTATAAAAGATATTTATTTTTTTATTTATTTCTTATTTGCAAAATAGTTGGGCAAATGTCATCTTAAACTATTCCAAATTTCAAGTTGATACCATTAGTAATTCTCGAGATATTCAGCTGTGACAGACAGACAGACAGACTGAATCACACCATAAGGGTTCCTTTTTTACCATTTTGGTACGGAACCCTAAAAAGAAACTAAAACCAAATCAGTACATTTTCTCTAAAATTTGATGTTAGAGATGATCTGTCGACGCGGAACATATTCTGTACTGAATCTGTAAAGCTTAATCCAGACTAGTCCATTTTGGCGTATCAGATCACCGTATTTTTAACATACATCGCTAGTTTGGTTGGGCGTGCGTTGAAGTAATATCAACGCACGCCCAACCAAACTAGCGATGTATGGTAAAGATACGGTGATCTGATACGTCAAAATGATACAAGTCTGGACAAAGCGCCGACAAAGGTCATTGGGCATATTTGTCCTGCTTGATGAAAGTTCGCGTACAGAAACCATACTAGTTTTAAATTAAAGAATTCAGTCCTATTTTTAAAAATATGTATTACTTTTTTATGTACCGATCGGCAGAAATATTTTACATTATGTGTGTGAGTACGTATTTTTTTTTTTTTCATTTATTTGTGGCAACAAACAGTCGTACATATGTGTTGAATGTTTTTGAACTTTTGTCAATAAAACAGAAGTTTTACTTTCAGCATTGTGAATATGTGTGGTACAAAATAACAAACGTTTGTATTGTCTTTATTTATTTATTTTATTTTATTTATAATTAAAAAGCTATGATATAATAATAAATAATGAAACATGTCCTCCAGGAATGCGACCCATACCACTGCGTAGCAGATACATTTATCTACGTACCTAGCCCTATTTCATTAGTGTACGCCGTAGGTTGAATGTCCAAACAAAATGCCTAATGACCTTTAATACTCTATTCAAATATAAGGTGGTACCAAATTATCTAATGATACTTAAACAGCTGATAGTGTTGCTTAAACTGAACAAATTTCTCCATAGAACATTGGTCGAATAACTAATTTTTTTTTTCGCCTTTCCATAGTAAGTCGGTCAGCTGACCAGGGGCCGTACCGGCTAATGCATCGAACTTCGATATGTCTGCCCGGCTTCAAATTAAAACAGATAAATCGAGCCTTAATCAGGCCAAAACGGCGAACCCCAATTCATGATGTCACAAGAACATCGATATCTTCTAAATAACTTCGGTAAATAGTACAATACGAAATTCCTTATTTCGATTTATCTGTTTTAAGTCTAAGCTCGGCAGACTTATCGAAGTTCGATGCGTTAGCCGGTACGGCCCCAGTTCATTTTGTATGGGAGTATGAAAATTTTTTTTCGTTTTTCGACCTATGTTCCTTGGAGAAAGTTATTCAGTTTAAGCAACACTGTCACTTGTTTAAGTATCATCAGATCATTTGGTACCACTTTATATAGGTTGACACCGCGTATACTGAGCATGCTGATGTCGTACCGACGCTGCCGAGCCACTGTCGACTAATGAGAAAAGGCCCTAAAATCAGAACTTACTGGAAACACTTACTCAACGGCCGATTTCAATAACCTATCTTCAGTAATACTATGGATCTGTTACTAGTCAACTGTTGTTATTTGCCATCATTTAACAGAAATATCTACAAATAGCAACAAATCTTTTTACTGGGGATTAGTTATTGAAATACGAATGTATCAATGTATAATCAGTAGGTATTCCATTTTTAATTTTCGCAGGAAAGTGTAAATCTGTTCCGATTCTTAAAATTTGAAACAGTTCACGCGATCTAAAGATAGATACCTACAAAAAGCGTGTACGTTCCTCTGATGCGGCTTGATTTAAGCGACAGTAAACGTTTCTTGATCTGACTCAAATGTAATTGGCGTGTTAACCCATATACGATGCAGGAAACTCCACGTTCCGTTTTATGTGATTGTTATTCGTTGGAAGTTATGAATAAATTAGCCTGCTCGTGTTTTTGAAATGATAACGGCAAACGAATCGAAATGCGGTCGCGATGACTCGAAAACATATCGACGGAATTATCGTTACTGATTTTATATTATTATATATATTTTTTTTTTATTATCCACCTGCGTATCTTTGCGATGATAATACATTTCATAAAAAGGAAATTTTAGTAGGAACTTTAAACAAAGTCCCACGTAAATGTTCTAAAACGAAATAACAGTTTAATCGCGTATTAATTTTTTACCTACACTCTGTATGTGTGAATTTGGTAGTGCCCGACCGAAACTGGAAATCCAGCCTGTACCGAACTTTCGGCCCTGGTTCCAGTTTCGACCGAAACCGAAACCGAAAATTTTTTTTACACATTAAAATTGACGTTTTTTTTCCACTATATATAGCATTATAGACACTTCATGGGTTGAATAAAATAAAATAAGTAACAATAATGAAATTATGTAACAAAACTAGTTATTTATTTATGTATGTTAAATTAACAACTTAAACCAAAAAAACGAATCAAATACTCATTATGATAAACGTATTTTTGTAAGTCAACTTTTTAAAACTTATTTTTGTAAGTCAACTTTTTATTAATCAATATTATTTAATGTTTAACAACAGCTGTATGATCAGTTATTTGTTGTGTTTTACCGTACGTACTACCTGTCTGAATTGCCTAAGCGCCTAGCACAGTAAGAGAAAAAGCTTCGATATAACTAGTTATAGGTGGTTATAGATAGACACATTAAACCATAGAACCTCAACTCAACACGATCGCGTCGATTCACGCTAGCTGGCGAACTCCGAAGTTAGCCGATTGAGGCGCGACAATTCACGACAACCGAGTTTCGGCTGAGCCGAAATGTTCAGCCAATATTTGGCCGAAAGTGAAACTGTGGCCGAAACTGGCCGAAACCGAAATCGAAACTGAAACTTCGGTCGGTCCCTATAGAATTTAGTTATATAGTTACTTTGGTAAAACCTCTTTGCGCCTTTTTCATAATCTTTCATCATTTCATTATCATTCATCAAAGGAACTCCTTTTACGATCAATACAGCACTTAATTAACTTTTTTTTGGATTTTTGTCTACCAATGACATAGCAAAGATTAGCGATTTGTGTCCATGTAATATCAACAGTGTTAATAGAAAAAGAGATATGAAGAGTATAAATAGATAAACTTAGCCATTTAATCTCGTTGAGTAGACTAATCCCACACATTGAAGAACGAAATAAGTTAGTAAATGAGTGTCCGTGTTCAGTAGTTCTTATATTTAGGTAATAGACTATAATTCAAAGGTTGTATTAACAGGGCGTACATACAACGCTGTAAAATAGTAAAAATTAACAAAATTATTGACAACACTAATGGCCGCCCGCGGTTTTACTCGCGTGGTTCCCGTTCCCGTGGGAATATCGGGATAAAAAGTATTTTATGTTTTAATCTAGGCTATCTACTATCTGTGAACCAAATTTCAACCAAATCCATTCTGTAGTTTTTGCGTGATTGAGGAACAAACATCCGAACCCACAAACTTTCACATTTATAATAATAGGATTATCGTTTTTAATTAATAACTAAACTAATCAACAATTTCTTATTTTGGAAATCTGTTTAACACAAAGAAAGAGGTTTTTTTATTATAGTTTCACGATTATAGGTTTATTTTTGATTGGCACACTACAAAATTGGAGTCATTTATTTATATTTTTTTTCTATTGAGGAAAGTTTTAGCTATCATGTTTCTGTCAATTACATAACTGAGTACTATAATCTACTTTCTACATTATTTTTTTGGGACTGATAAATCAAGTAATACTGCGTGAAATCGTTGCTCAAAAAAATATATTTGACGTTGCACGGCCCCTTAACTCTGGATTATGTATTCTGTGACTCTGGGATCTAGTATTCACTCTTAGAATAATAACACCTAGAATGACTCTACAAAACGCACTGTCAGAAGTGAGGCAACTAAAACAGTCAAAATGGCTCCGTTTTCAGATTGTTATTCTACATTAATTATACCGATTAAGTACAAAACAGTTTCAATTTTCCCATATTTATAAGACTAATTACTATATTATTGGGTTTCAGTTACGATTAGTTAACGTATGAAGGATATAAATTTGAAAACTAAGCCATTCTGGCTTGGTATAAGTTGCCTCACTTTGCATACGCGGACACGGCTTTTAGGTGTTATTATTCTAAGTATTCACTAATATTCAAGGTCTGTTTCACAGGTTGCAGACAGCACATTTACTTCTAGTTTAATTTAAAAATTGAATTGAGTTTAAATTGTCCTGTTTTCTTTTTTACATAGGTAATTGAAATACTAATGTAAAAAGATAATACGGCAATTAGAATTTTACAAGTAAACTCCGCTTTTATACGACGTTTAAGGGCTGTACACGACGTTTTTCAAACGAGCAGATAAACGGAAATGAGACGCGCTGCTCGCGGTTTGTGAATTTTCGTATTTGCGCTGACAGTTGACAAAGAACGTTATTCACTCGTTCAAAAAGTCGTGAACAATGCGATTGGATTGACAATAGACAGTGATACGCTGCAACTTCACTCGAGAATGTATGGCAAACAGAGAGTTTTACAGATTATAATATCGTTTTGTACCGCAAGCGCTAAGTTATTAGCCGCGTACTGACTGAGCGAGCAGCTCGCGAGGCAGCCTCGGACTTTTGCCACGCAATATTTTTCGCGCGAGGCAGCCTCGCTCTGTAGATTTAGCTGATAGATGGTGCGGCACGCGGCAAGGCTGAGCCACGGTGATGCTGAGCCAGCATCGAGCGCTCAGTTAAACATGAAGTCACACGGAGACCGCGCGTGTCATGAGACTGTACATTCGGAAAGCTATGATCACCAGTGCCTTTATACTAATTATTCGACTTATACGAAAAAAGAAACGAAAACCTAAACCCGGTTTATGTTTTTCCATGCATCTTCTCATAATCAGAAGATTGCGCGTCCCAAAATAGTGTATATTCGCCGTATAATTGTATTAATTTAAGACACTGTTCTTTATCCATGACGCAAGAACGACCAAGCTAGGCGAGGCAAAACAACCGTCTTGAGTGCGCGAGGCAAACCTACTGAGGCGCCTTTGAGCATCGTCAAAAACCGCCACCACTTGGTTCGGGTCGCGTCGCGGCACGCTCGGGCGAGGCAGCGCGTGCGTTCGCCTCGGGCGAGGCACGACCTGACTGACCGAGGATTTGCCTCGTGCGTCAGTACTTACGCAGCTATTCACTTCGGTTGTACTTGTACATTGTTCACGGCACCTCAAGTCTAAGTCTGAGTCCACCACGGCACCTCAAGTCTGAGTCTGAGTCTGAGTCCACCACGGCACCTCAACATGTATGTATAGTCATACATGTTGACTTTGAGACCATCTTCATTCCCCACGTAATAAAAGCTGTATTCGCAGTTTAACTGTATGACCTGACGTGCTGTGTACTATGGGCAAGAGCGTCGCTTAACCAGTTTGCAACAAAATTCGTGTGCGCGCGTATCGCCCCTGCACGAACTAAACGTATGTGACAGCGGGCGCGGCGTGCAAGCGATTTTAACCTTAGCAGTGGTTAAGCGACGCTGTTGCCCATGGTACATAATAAACCTTTACTGACAAAGCAAAATCTGTGCTATCAACTTATTTTACTTCCTCTTCAATATCATGAATTTAGATCTTGGACAACAATCGGATTCAATAACTCACCGTCATATGGCAAAAGACTGACAGTATTATATTTTATATCGCAATATTAGAGATGATGGCGGTCGCAACGACCCTGACACATCATTACTCGTTGGGGGTGATCAATTTCACCCAGTCGTAACCTTTTTACCGATTTCCCGTCATTTTCTCATAAAAACCATTCAATAAAGACTTTTTGTTAAGTTTTGGGAGAAAGCGGAATGCAAGCGGAAAATAGCAAAATGATTTCGATATTCCAAACTGAATGGTTTGCTACTTACAAGATTGATAAGTTTCCGAAGCGACAAAAGGAAGATACGCAAAAAACAATTACATTTTGACATCTTTTCGAACTTAGAACCTCAAAGGACATCATCCATGTTTCATACATTTTTGGTCCAAATATGAAAGTGCCGTCCAAAGGACAAAAGTGCTTTATTCTGATAGATTTTGTCCATGTAAGCATTTTCTATTATGGCACCGAAGCTGTAGCACCGCTTCACATTTGTGTCAAAATGTATGAAAAGACAGACTTTTTGAGCTCAATTAAAATCAAGGACAGCGGTGTTACAGCTTCGGTGCCATAATAAGAAATGCTTAGGCGGACAAAATTTATCATAATTTGCTTTTTGCTTGACTTTTTTTACATTTGTGCCAAAATGTATGAAAAGACAGACTTTTTGAAATTATTTAAAATCAAGTATAGCGGTGCTACAGCTTCGGTGCCATAATAAGAAATGCTAAGGTGGACAAATTCCATCAGAATAAAGCACTTTGCTTTTTAGCCGGCACTTTCACATTTGGACCAAAATGAATGATGTCCTTTGAATTCAATCGAACTGATGGAATTTCCACAAGAATACCTAAAACTTTCTTTGTCGTGAAAACATTTTGTTCCACTATGACAACGCGCCTGTTTACACATCAATGATTGGTGTTACCAAACTCTATGAATTGCGGTTTAATTTGGTACCGTATCCACCCTTCCCCAGATCTGGAACCGTGCAACTTCCACTTGTTCCCAAACCTGAAGAAATGGTTTTGGCGGCCAGAGATTTTCATCAAATGATGAAGTCATTATTGCCCTAGATGAGTATTTCGAAAGGTCGGAGATTTTTTTTTAAACTGGGGCCGTACCGGCTAACGCATCGAACTTCAAAAAGTCTGCCGGGTTTCAAATTAAAACAGATAAATCTAGCCCCAATCGGGCCAAAATGTTGAACCCCAATTCATGATGTCACACGAACATCGATATCTTCCAAATAATTTCAACAAATAGTACAATACGAAATTCCTTTACTTTGCCCACCGAAGTTCGAAAAGTTAGCCGGTACGGCCCCTGGTATAGGTAACCGCATTGGAGAAGCGTTGGACTACATGTATTGAGGTTTAAACCTCAATTGAGGTTGACCTAAACTTATTTTTCAACCTAGTTTTCCTTAAGGAAAATTACGTTGAGAAATAAATTTATTTTAAATACATTTTAATTTTTTTTCTTAGTAATATCGGAAACTTATGAATCTGCCTTCGTATGTTTTTGCAATAAAAAATAAACTGTTCAGTAACTTATGCAAAGATGACATACGATTCAATCAAAATAATTCGAAGGGTCAAAATTTAGTTACAGCTTTTTATCACGATTAAAGCACTTGATTAAATCAGTCCTCGAAAATTTTTAGTGTTATGGCATATTTCTATGATGTCAGTAAGACCGATAAAATATGATAAAACAACCATTTTATGATCACACGAACGAAGATAATGAGGACACTGTATCAAGTGCAACAACATGCTAATGCATATTTATGCATAATGTTGTCATAATCACTATATTAGTATAGAGCTCATAATAATTTGCAAGTATTTATTTTAGGTCATTAATAATTCTATTGATTCCTGCATTGCGTAGGCTGATTTTATAATCAGCCTACACTATAATCTTATTTTTCGCGAATCTTATTAAAGAGACAGACAAGCTTACCATGGTTACGTGGCATCTAATTTGAGATACAGCATTATTATTTGGGGAAACTCTACCGAAATCAACAGATTATTTGTCTCACAAAAACAATGCGTACGCGGACTAGCCGATGTTGACGCGAGGACTTCATGTAGACCTTACTTTCGCAAATTCCATATTTTAACCATACACTGCTTATATATACTCGAATGTTGCTTGTTCGTCAAAAAACACCCGAACTTATTTACTAAGTGGTCCGAACACTGCAAATTTAACACAAAGAATAAAGATAGACTGGTCTATCCTAGGACGAAAACAGCATTATATTCTAGAAATTGCTTTCCAATGATTATAAAAATATTCAATAAATTGCCTAATGAATTCAAACGATATCCATTTAATAGTTTTAAATTTAAACTGATGACATGGTTGATCGATAAATGCTATTATTCTGTCAATGACTATCTTAAGGACAGCGACATAAATTCGGTGCTTCGTTCAAAATAATTACCTAAATGCTTAGCCTTATATTTAAATTTAAATTAATACCTAATTATAACTAATTTATTTTAATAATTAACTGTAATTTGATTTTATATACTTTATGTGATTTTTTGCATGCTGAAAAGCAAGATATGTTAAGCAACTTAACTTTAATTTACCAACATGTAAAACCATGTCTTTAGCAAATAAATTTTCATTTTTCATTTTTTTCATTTTTATTTGCTTCATATTTTTGTGTTCAAGTAGGGTATATTACCGTCTGATGATGATGAAGTGAGAGAGAAACAGACAAGCTCCTGCTGAGTTATTTTCTAGTCCTCCTTTTCATGAGACTAACTTTCCATTAGATTTTAAAACTAAAACACATTCTTTTACTTAATTGCAAAATTTAACTTTCAGAAGCGTTCGTTATACTATCAAACCATACAAGGCAAGATAAAAACTATTTTGTACCAAGATCCTGGAAACTAACACTTCTTACATTTTAAAAATAAGAACCGAATAAAATTAATATTATTTGAAATGTTTTCAAAAAAGTTTCGTCTCTGTTCTACCCACAATGGATTACCATAGATTTATCCTTCGTCTTTATAAGCCTATGTGAAAGAAAAAATATAATATAATAGATAAGATAAGCCTTGATGGTAGTTCACCCCGCAAAACACTGTTTGTTTTGTGTTCGTTATTTCATATAGACAAGTTATGAGCAAAATAATGTTTCTCTCTGTTATTTATTTCTGCTATCGTATCGAAAGAAAATATTTTCAGAATATTTTCAATGAAGATGGAAAAATACTAAAATCATGCTTTATCATTTAATATATATGTTAAGCTCAAAGACCGATTTCGGTCTTAGAGAGAAAAAAACGCTCACGACGCGTTCTGGTCACTGCCAAAATGCCACGACGCGAAATTCGTGTCATGGCTCTTATAAAAACCGCCCAGAACGCGTTGTGGTAATCAAAGAAATACCACAAAGCGAAATTCGCGTCGTGGTCAACATACCAAACGGCCACAACGCGTTGTGGAAATGAAGAAAAGCCATGACGCGTTCTGAGCACTAGTTGGTGCAACCCATAGACATAGAAAAATTTCGCTACGCTCAAGTAGACGGACAATGGTGCGAGTGAGAAACCGATTCTTACGGCTTATGCGATGTGCGAGAAAGAGTTAAAAGAAAATGACAGCAGAACCTAGTTTGACTTCATTTATCGTCTGTTATCATCTTGGTGAAAAGCGTCCACACGATTATTTTGTAATTTTGACTGCGATCTGATCGGTTAGGCTCATAAAGCTATATAAATCAATAATGGTGTCGTGTTCTGTACTGAATTGTAATGTTATTTACGACAACAACCCAAATAAACACTCATTTCACAGGTAAATAAGATTGTACAAGTACCATTTTCATATTTCATATTTTAGTTGAATATATTCCTAAATACACTAAGTAATATACTAATATCATGCTATTAACCACCTATTTTCTAAATAAAGGCTGATTTCTAAACATTATGTGTTAGATAAAAAGATATTATGTCCGTGAACTTGAGAAAATAAGGCGTAGAGATTGATCAAAAATTATTATATTATCGATACTCATGTCGATGATTTCCAATATAAACTTATTTGTCTTTGTGAACACTGATAGCTTTATCTAAAGCTGCTTTTAACCGACAGTTTTCAAATGGTAAATTATACCTACTTAAGTACTAATTTAACAATATTTCCAGGTTTCCTGTAAATCCAGTGATTAAGTTACTGAATAAATGTCATAAATAGAATAGGCTGGGAGCCTCAAGGAGACTTGTAAGAAATTATTTAAATAAAATTGTTCATAATCTTGTTTGTGTTTTATTTATTAGAGCAATAATACATTATGGTTATCGACAATCTAAAATAGACTTCAGGGCATCCCTAAAGTTCACGCACACGTTTACAAATTTTCACACACTGGCTCATGTCACTTTTGGTGTCGCAGTCAAGCGAACTCTGTTCCTCTATTCCAGTGGAATATTAACTTTATGGTGCAACCATAATAATACGACGGACAGGTCGTAAATTGTCGGAACGCATTACAATGATGCATTAAAGCATCGGTTAAACTGGTTTATTCATTTCTTGCTAATTTCAAAAAGAGTTATAATTATGAAAATTCTAAAAAGTGCCTCATTATTTTAAGAAAGTAAGTTGAAGTTTTTGATTACTAATAGTTTGTGTTCAATAATTAGTACGCGTTCTGAGCACTAGGCTCAGAATGCGTCATGGCTTTTTTTCATTTCCACAACGCGTTGTGGCCGTTTGGTATGTTGACCACGACGCGAATTTCGCTTTGTGGTATTTCTTTGATTACCACAACGCGTTCTGGGCATTTTCATAAGAGCCATGACACGAATTTCGGGTTGTTGCCACAACGCGAAAGTTTTGGCAGTGACCAGAACGCGTCATGAGCATTTTTTCGCTCAAAGACCGAAATCGGTCTTTGAGCCTAACATATACATAACACATACTAAATAATAAATTAATAATCATCAGTAATAATCATTAAAACAACATCGCCATACTAATTTGACCCAGCCGGGGATCGAAATCAAGGACCTCAGAGATGGCGATTCCATGTAAACCGGCGCACAAACCACTTGACTACGGAGGTCGTCTAAACAATCCATACAAACTTTGGACCTACTCATACCTCACACATGCGGTATTTATCCGTTCCGAATTTTCATACATCATCGATATTCCGTTCGGAATTCCGAAACAGATTCTGTCTGTATGAGGCCGGGACTCTACTACTACTTTATAATTCTTTATAAGACTTTTCGTACATGTTTTTCTTTCTTTTTGCACTTAGTTAAAACACCTTAGTTTTTCAGTTAACATAACCTACTTTCCATTTTTATTTGAGTTTACTTGATTGAAATGTTATATCCTGTTGAGGAACTGTCTTGGCTTTTGTAATAGTTATTTACCATAGTTTTAAGGTAATGTGTATGCTGTTTGTTTCTTTTAATCAAGTAAACAAATACTTCTTCGTAACGAATAAAAAATCTGGGCCCTATATAATAAACGTGACAATTTGTCACCTGTCATGACATTTTTATATCCATTGCGTCAATCGATTTGAAAATAGAATAACTATTCATAGCTACACCGCAATATAAACCAAATTGTCGCGACAACTTACAAATTGTCACGTTATTAAATAAGACCCTGGTGTAAGTGACTTGTAAACAAAACACCACAAGAAGTTTTAGCCAACTTTATTTATTATAGCTAGTCGTTCGTGACTTAGACCAGCATTTTCATTGTTCTTTTTCACTCGTTTATTACAGAGTAAGGTGCGAGGCCCTTTATTTCCAATCAACCTGTAACGAAGGACATATCACGCCGGTTATCGTAAAATGCTCCATTTACTTTCCGCCTCGTTTCTTTTACTCTTAGTGCCTGTTTCACCATCTAAGATTATTATGCACTAACTTCTGGTCTAATTAAAAAATCGTAGAATGCGTGCAATGTCACTGACGTCCATTATACAGCGTACTTTGTATAATTGACGTCAGTGCATGTAGAAATTGAAAACCGGCCAAGTGCGAGTCGGACTCGCGCACAAAGGGTTCCGTACCAATAAACGGCAAAAAAATCACGTTTGTTGTATAGGAGCCCCCCTTAAATATTTATTTTATTCCGTTTCTAATATTTGTTATAATAGCGGCAACAAAAATACATCATCTGTGAAAATTTCAACTGTCTACCTGCAGTCGTTATTAGTATCGAATAGAAAACAGCAAAAAAATCACGTTTGTTGTATGGGTGCCCCCCTTAAATTTTTTTTTTTTCAATTTTTAGTATTTGTTGTTATAGCGGCAACAGAAATATATAATCTGTGAAAATTTCAACTGTCTAGCTACAACGGTTCATGAGATACAGCCTGGTGACAGACAGACAGACAGACGGACAGCGGAGTCTTAGTAATAGGGTTCCGTTTTTAGCCTTTGGGTACGGAACCCTAAAAATGGTTTAGAATTTACCAGAAGAGCTCAGTGGCTCAGTAGTTTGACGCCTGGCCCAGCGATTTATGTTAGCAACATTCGCAAGGGTCGGTCTCGGGATGGGTGACCAAAAATGTATTATCTCGAGCTCCTCCATGCTTCGGAAGGCACGTTAAGCCATTGGTCAGGCTGCATTTGCAGGTGTTACACCCATTCAATCCGCATTGGGCCCGCGTGGTGGGTTATGGCCCGTCCTCCTTATCCACCCATAAGGAAGGCCTGTGCCCCAGCTGTGGGGACATTAAAATGGCTGATGGTCATAGAATTTATATGAAATTATCTTTCAAGTTAAATTTTAATGAGTCGTTCCCATGTGGGTCCTCCCTTGTACGGCGGCCCGCGAAGGCCGAGTTGCAACATTCAAACTAAAGATTTTTTTGATAATCAACTCGGCCCGCTTTGACATTAATATTAATTAGTTAATTTTGTAATGTTTGTATTGTTTTCGTCTCTGTTCCGTGATGTCACGACTGGTCTCAGCAGAATACCAGTGCAGTTGACTTTGTCTGCTGCTCATACTGAGCTGAGGTCAGTATTGGCATTACATGGCATGTAGTTTATTGTAGGTATTTCTTGTTGTTGTTTTTTTTTTTGTTTTATTATATTTTTTATTTGTGCCTATTGTGTACCTATGTGCTATGTGTTGCCAATAAATAATATTCTATTCTATTCTATTCACTAACATGAAAAAAAAAAATATTCTATTCTATATCGTACAGTCAAGAACAAAATGTTTTATGTACGAATAGAAGTATATCCCAAGGCATGGTGAAAAAATATGTCACCGCTATTACCGAGCAATAAAATTCAATTTGTTCGAGTAATTCCTTTTTGATTGTGACAGTTGTTAACTCCCTGCTGCTAAGCTATTTGTTCATGGCCGTTACGTGTATGTATTTGTATGATGAAAGCTTGAGAATTTGAATCACACAATATTATACATGAATATTGCTACCAAGTGCTACATCTATGATTGCTACTGACAGTTCAATTTAAACAATGAAAGCGATCATAGACATCAGTCTGATGTCTGTCATGGCTTTTGAAGATGAACCTTTATATTAGTGTTCATATCAGAATTAGTATGTTTAATAATAATAATTTAATAAATAAATAAAATATAATATCTACATGTACATAAAGGTTTTAATGATGAGAACAAAGAAAATCAAACTATTTGTCTTAATTGATAGATTTTAAAATAAGTGCTTAGTTATCCCGTGAAATATGCAGTAATGTCGTGAAATCAAAACATTATATACCTATGATAATATTATACATCATGTATAAAAAAACGATTTTTTTTTTCGCCTTTCCATAGTAAGTCGGTCAGCTGACCAATATATTTTTCACTTCTCATGATCGTAAAGTTCGTCTTTATGTTGGGTAAAGGCTGCATAAAATCGGTTTTTATGCTCTAGTGCATAAAGTAAAATCTTCGTCTAAGTCTCAGACTTTAAGACAAAGGTCGTCAGGTAAACAGCCACAGACGCAATTTAATTTCGTTGAATTAACTTGTTATTTCATTCTGTTTCTTCATTTTTTGTTGTGTTGTAATACTTTTTTTATTTTTTTAAATGGGTATCAATTTTATTGAAAGGTCTTGATAATATTTTTTTTTAATTTTTGAATATGGGTGTCTAATTAAAGGCCTTAATGAGCACATTCCAAATTATATTTTTTTTATAAAAAAATGAGTTCTTTTCAATTTATGAATATGGGTATCAAATGAAAGGCCTTGATGAGCACATTCCAAAATAATATTTTTTTTATAAAAAAATGAGTTTTTTTTTTTCAATTTTTGAATATGGGTATGAAATCAAATGAAAGGCCTTGATGAGCACATTCCAAAAAAATATTTAAAAAAAAAAAAAAAAGAGTTTTTTTTCATATTTTGAATATGGGTATCAAATGAAAGGCCTTGATGAGGACATTTCAAAAATATAAATTTTTCCACAAAAAAATAAGAAAAAAATTTTTTTTTTCCAATTTTGAATATGGGTATCAAATGAAAGGTCTTGATGAGCACATTCCAAAAATATATAATTTGACACTAATATTAAAGAATTTTTTTTTTTTTTAATTTTTACATTATTGTTCATTAATTTCCTCACAATCGAAGTGAAAAGCAGAGTGTATAACTCGTACATAAAACCCATTTTATGCACTTGTTGTACAATCTACTATTGTATGGGAGTATGATATTTTTTTCGTTTTTCGACCTATGTTCCTTGGAGAATGTTGTTCAGTTTCACCAACACTTATCACCTGTTTCAGGATCTGACAGGGTTTTTTTGATACATGATATACATAATAATATATCCTTTGCCCATTTTGGCCCATTTTTTTTAAATATTGTAAACCATTACTTTGTTGTACTTGCCAAAGTAAGGGTTTACCTTCTAAACATGCACTATATTGATCCATTGTTTAGTCAAGAGTTTAGTTTTGTCAAGAGAAATATAGGTAAAGCTAAAGTGTTTAATACTTTTAAATTTTTATCTATCCATCCGTGTCCAATTCCTTGTCTTTATTCAAGTATTTCCAGTGATATTATGCAAAGAAGTACCTATTGACTTAATAAAACATCATTGTATTGTTAAAATTACAATAAGCGTCCCCGCTGATGGGCGATTAATCGCTTAGCGATTTTTTGTCGCTGAGAATAGAACATACGGAGTTCTATACGTAAACGCCCATGAGCTACTTTTTGTAGCTGCAATAAACGCGGCGTTAATCGCAGCGCTTTTTTGTCGCTGGCTAAGTAAAACCTTTGTCGTGTCATTTCGAAGGGCGATTATCGCCGCGATTAACGCCGCGATTATCGCAGCTACAAAAAGTCGCCCGTGAGCGGTTACGCTAAGTTCTACTTCAAAATAACGACACACAAAAGAAAATAAAGTCGACGCTGTTTTGTTTCTTAAAAGAAGAAAATGTGCAATTTCCTCCAATTTCTCTATGGTAGTTTGTAAAAGTTATCAAACTTCCAATCTTTGATGTAAATTCGTTTCATAGAGAAAAATAAAACACTTTTTAGAGATGTAGCTTTGAACGAGTAAGCTTTTTTAAACGTTTTATATTAGTGATTATAAAGTGCACTAAATATTATTTTTAGGAATTTCACTGTAGCACAGAATAGATATAAGTCTACCGTACAGAAAGGACACTCTCTGCCCCGCCCCAGAGTCAATTACCTCACCCCACCCCGCGAGTTCGTATGCCGAATCGTGTGCTCGTTTAGTCGTGTTTAACTGTCAACTTATTTTGATATTCAAAGCAATGCGTCGTAACTTTATTTACCAATAAGTTCAAATTATGAATTAAACACCGCTTATACAGTACAAACTGCAAGGTAGCCCTGGACTTACACAGTTGCGCGTGAACGAAAACGTCATCGGGCGTCAACTGATTACAATAGCACGGTTGTATGGAGTGTCCGGGGTATGACTGTAGTATTTATAAGAAAAAACCGGCCAAGTGCGTGTCGGGCCACGCGCAGTAGGGTTCCGTAGGTACATTATACCATACCATATTTTAATACCGCTATCATTTTTCGTCTGAAAAAATAACTTTGTTTTTCACAGGGTTTGTATGAATGACAAAGTTATATTTGCGGTTTTGGAAAATGTACTATATCTCGAAAACTAATTACTGTATCTCGTTCAAAACAATTTTCGTTGAAAGTGTTTATTAAGATCTATAGTTTAGATTTTTTTTAGATTTTTCACCCTCTTACTTTAAAAGTTAAAGGGGGGGGGACACACATTTTACCACTTTGGCGGCATATATCTTTCAAACGGTTGACTTAAAAAAATATAGTCTTAGAAACCTCAATGTCATTTTTAAAGACCTATCTATAGACACCCCACAAGTATTGGTTTGATGAAAAAAAATATTTTCAGTTTCAGTTCCATGTATGGGGAGCCCCCCCTTAATCTTTTATTTTTTTTATTTTTGTATAAAAATCGTAAAGCGGTTCACAGAATACACCTACTTACTAAGTTTCAACTATGTAGCCCTAATAATTTTGGAATAAAGTGGCTGTGACATACGGACGGACAGACAGACAGACAGACAGACAGACAGACAGACAGACAGACAGACAGACAGACAGACAGACAGACAGACATGACGAATCTATAAGGGTTCCGTTTTTTGCCATTTTGGCTACGGAACCCTAACAACGACATCTATGTACCATAATTCGTTACTACAAGAACTATTGTATAACAGAAAAGTAATGAAGAGTGAATACATTTTTCACCTTACGCCCAAAATGACCGAGCCACATATTTTGACTGAGTTGTAGAGTTTGTGAAGTTGAGGCTTGTAGAGTTAGAAGCTTGCCCCTACATAGTGCGAGCTAATTATATGGTCTCGTCTTGGCAACACTTTACATGAAAATGTTTTTGTGTGGGATTGATTTATATAAGAAACTTCGGGTTTTTACCTTAAATATGCCTGCAATCTACTTACGGAATGGAACGAACTACACATTACCAAAATCTGGTTCCAAACAAAGTAACTATAGTGCTGTTTTATGGAAATCACAAACACGAAGTAATACCATATTTTACCAGCACTACCGTTTGTTTGCTTAGATTTATCTTATAGTTATTCCACATACCTAGGTACTATAATAATATATTGCTCTATATTTCGGATACAATGGAAACTTTTTTTGCAATTCTAGTCTAAAAGTTATTTTTATACAAATAATTTGGACTACGATAGACTGAAGATTTATTTAGACATAAATTTATTCCTGTAACGTGCTAGTTACAAAAAAATTAGATTCTCTGAAATCAATACATATTTTACTACTTATATCACAAAAATCAGACATAAATTAATAGAACTCATTTTCTTTCTTTATTGTCAAATATTTTTGAAGTGAAAACTTTTTTAGCGGCGTTGTACTCTTTTTTGTGATGGGGAAAAAATTTTAAACTCGCGTCAGTCAGGGTCACGTGCCCCTGATTTAAAATTAGTAAGACGGATGTGACGGATGGAGAGTAGACAGCCGGCGGCGGAAGTATCCCCCTCTCTTTCTACGGTGCGCGGCGAAAATGGCGGCGCATCATTTCAAGACGTAAACACTAGTGTCACCATAGCAACGCGCTAATTTTTTAATTCAATGTCAAAACTCTCGATTTTCTGTCAAGCTATGGATAAGACTTTCGTACAATACTCTTCTGTATTCGTAAATTCAAATGCAGAGTAAATTCGTAAGACGGCAATTCGTGCAAAATTATTCCCTAACCATTCCAAAATATCAAACATGCACAACGTTCATATTCAAGTTTTCACTTTTCCGGCACTCCTGGAGTGCAACAAGAATAGTTTTTGCTCTTTCCTTCGATTAAAATGTGCTAATTAAATACTTGAATGAAAATACATTTGCTAAAAGGTTGAAGAATTTATAAAACACTGAACTAAAATGTTGAACATCTGGAGTTCCGTACACAATTAAACTTTTATGCGCCATAAAATATTCACACATAATTGATTCAGTCTTCAACATTATGTCCAACAATCTGGTAAATGGTAGTTAATTAATTTAATTAAGACATTAACTTTCACGACTTTTTAAGACTAAAGTCCATTTTGGAATGGAATTTCAAAATAAAACTGTTAACACAAAAAAACATGTGCAGGAAAACATTCACTGGAAATTACTGAAATTGTTTTAACTTACACTTTTTGTTTGAATTATCGTCCTTTCAGCAAGATAACGATATTTGTATCATTGTAAATCAAAAGTCTTTGAACGTATACAATATACATTCATCATGTGAAAACTTTTCGCTCACAAATCATGAAATTGCTTTCTGACCCACTTCATAAAGTTATGTAAAGCAAGATTAAGTCTTTTGATTGAATCAGTTTATTCACAGCTTTATCAAAGACCAATTGAACTTTTGAAGATTAATTGAAGCAGATTTTTTTTTATTTCACAAGGAATAACAACTGCCAACTCTTAACTAATACAGGATGAATGAAACTAACTTTGCACTAAAATTGATTGGGCGAAAAACGTAATCCACGCTTATGTTTATATCATAATGAGTAGGTACTAAACAAATTTTTAAAAAGATTTAGCGGAAAGCAAACACAGCTTTTAGTGGAAAAATTATATAAATCTCGATATTCGTTAACCGTAATCGAAATGTTTTACATTTCGAAAAAAATTACACAAAACTCATAAATTTAATCATCCCATCCCAACTATCAGCATCTAAGTAAGTTAAATGTATCAGGTTTGTCATCAGCCATTTTTAATGTCCCCACTGTTGGGGCACAGGCCTTCCTTATGAGTGGATAAAGAGGATGGGCCATAACCCACCACGCGGGCCCAATGCGGATACGTGGGTATTAACGAAGCATGAAGTAGCGCAAGATAATACATTTTTGGTCACCCATCCCATGACCGACTCTTGGGAAAGTTGCTTAACCTCCACGATTGCAGGGATAGACGCTAAACCACGCCGCCGAGGTCCTTAAAGATGTACCAGGTAGATAAAACCTAATTAGTTAATTAATACTTTTACAAACAAACAAAAATAAGTAATTTGTGTTAATGGCCTTTCACGACAATATCTCAAGGAAGGCTCTTAAGGAATGTTATTTAGGAAATTAGCTTCTGATCTCTTTCAGTACGATTTTCTTGTATAAAGTCTTGTCTCTTGACTTTGTTCTATTCAGTTCAAAGACTGTATTTGTTTTCAAGGAAACAAAATAGAAAAAAATTGCACTAACATTAGAAACTCAGATTTGAAAGCAAAGCTTGAGAGATTCAGCGCACTGGTACTTTTAAAAAGTGAGCACAGCGTTACTTTATAACGTTTAAAAAAACGCACATAATAATCTTAAATAGATAATTAAAATATAAAAACTCAGGTAGAACCGTATTTTTTTTCTGAATGAAAGGTATTCTATATCCTTTTCTGTGCCCCTAACAATGTGTATGCAAAATTTTATGATGATCGGTTGAACAGTTAAGACGTGAAGGCGTAACAATCAAACAAACTGATTTTCGCATTTATAATATTACTAGCTTCCGCCCGCGACTTCGTCCTCATGCATATCAGAGAAAATCCTTAGGCAACCTTCAACCAGGATCCGACCAGCCGTTTTTACGCGATTAGGCGGATCCCCACCAAGCATGTAGCCGCGAGGCCTGCCACACGCGGCAATTTTGCCTCGCGAGGCAGCGCGCTTGGTGGGGATCCGCCTAATCGCGTAAAAACGGCTGGTCGGATCCTGGTTGAAGGTTCCCTAAGGATTTTCTCTAATATGCACGTGGACGAAGTCGCGAAGTTCCGTCCACGTGGAAAGTTTTTTAGGCTATCCTTCGGGAACAATATTTTTTCTGTATGAAAGGTACTCTATGTCCCTTTCTGTACCCCTGACAATGTGTAGGTATGAAAAATTTTATGATGATCGGTTGAGTAGTTAAGACGTGACGGCGTAACAAACAAATAAACAAACAAACAAATTAACTTTCACATTTATAATATTAGTAAGGATAAGTAAGGATTTTCGCTATTAAACCCTATTATTCAAATCAACCTGTGAAAGATTTTGCCTTTAACATTTCCAACTACAAAAATTCGATAACAGCGTTTGTCAAAGCCTTGTTAGGTTCCACAAAGGGTTTTATTGAAAACATTATTGAATTTCAATGTAAGCTGGCGTCTCGTCTTGTAAATAAAGCAGTTAAATATTGCAAGATTGTTTACGACACCTTTCTAAGAAAAATTTATTTATTACTGCAACTTGGCTGGTTTTTAACGAGATATTCCTTCAAAAATTTAGATTTAATATAAATTTTAAGCTATGCAACATTGCACAAAGTACAAAGACCATAAAAAAGTTAGAATTGATATTTTATTCACCTACAAAGTTCAACTCAGCACAATGTCACGAAAAGTTTCGTTAGTTTTGGTCAACTTATTATAATAACTATAAGGGCTATCATAAGTAAGAAAAAGTCGTACCATATATACAGCCACAGGATAAACAAAAATATTTATTTCCTGTGTTCGTTCTGTCAACGATATCGAAAACTATCGGATATACTACATAATAACATAGTGTATAATTAAGGGATAGACCGATGGTTATCGAATATAATTTGCATTCGTATTTAGAACTGTACATATCCTGGGGTCGTATTATGACCTCTTATTTCCCGGCAGTTTTCTGACTGGCTATCAATCTATCTCTTTTAGTTGCTATACAGCGAGAAAGAGATGTAACTATAGCAATTCATAAACCTGGCAAGTTTTAAGAGATTGTAATACCCCCTGAACATTGACTACAACAGCTAACTGTTTTTCCAATAAATGTATGGAGTTTTTCACAGTTTTCACCCCATCATTACCACAACTATCGAACAAGATCTATTCATCTGAAGACATTGATTTATTACTTACCTTTTGGATTGATAAATTGATGGTTACCAAGCGTTTTCCATTTTATTACCTATAGTCTTCGTTATTTTTCATTGTTGTAATAACATTCTTACATAAAGGTATTCTAGGCTAGGATGAAGAAGACAAATGAAGGTTGTTACCAATAATAATAAAATCGGTCAAGCATTATTTATAGCCGCGAAAACTTTTAATCATATTCGACTTACTTTGCACTTTTTTCTATATATACAGGGTTTTATAAAAGACCAATAACCTCACAGGAGTAGATTACTAACATCATAAACAACAACGTTTGTTCTATGACTTTCCGAAAGAGACATTAAAAATATCGACTTTTCATACAAAACTTGATCAGCTGTTTGGACATTTGTATGGAAAGTCGACTCTTTTCTTTTTTTAGCATAAGTCGTAGAACACAATAATGTTGTTTATGATGTTATTAATCTACTCTACTCCTGCGAGGTTGTTGGTGTTTTATAAATAACCCTGTATCAGGGATCGTTTTAGAACGTGACTACGCGATCATTGCTAGTTCGCACGAATTTGAGCCGTACAAATCCACGATCAAACATACTGATGTCGAATAGGTGTCCTTACTGGAATTCGCGCGACTAAAATGTTTGAAATCTATTCGCGCGAACTTGGTTCGTACGAATCCGCGACCAAATATATTGGTGTTCTCATTGACATTCGCGTGATATTCGCGTTATCGTCGTTGGTACGCTATGGTCACATGAGTAAATACTATGGTCGCGTCGTCAATTTACGCGATGATCATTCGCGTTCCATTAAAGACACATTTCTTGTCATCGCGCGAACACGCGATGGTCACGTCACTGACTCGCGCGATGATCGCATAGTCATGTTCTGTTAGGACGATCCCTTATGAGTAGAGACCGGATTATATGCAACATAAAAAGCCCAAAATATGCATGCAAATATGCAAGAAAAATAGCTAAAATATGCATGAAAATCCATAAAAAGAGCCAAAATATGCAAAATTAAATGTTATAAAAAGACGTTTTTTAAGGTTTTTTTAATTATTTAAAGGTTAGTTATTACTCAACGATAACAATCGTATTTTCGAAAATATCAATTACAAAATTTATTTGACATTGAAATTTATTGAATTTTATATTTTAGGCATTCACAATGCTATTTTTCTCACGGGTGGGTCGATATTGTCTAGTATTTTTTTTTATTATTAACTATCTTGATTGAAATTTACCTTTATAAATGTATACGACTAAGTACTGTTCCAAATTTTAATGGAAGACAAAAATTGTGTCTATGTATTTTTGTAAGCGAAAAGAACCGTTCTACGACTAACTGAGGCATGCACTGAGGTGACTGGGCACCAGAGATTAATATTTGAGTGCCATTGTTTGGACATGTTAGAAATCTGAACGATGAACAAGATCGAGCGTAAATATGAATGATTTCCAAATTTTTACCAAAATATGCTGCCACTGAAAAGGGGTTAAATATGCAATATGCATTTGCATATCCGGTCTCTACTTATGAGGATTTTATTTCCTTTATACATGTAAAAGGTGACGTCATTGTTTGTTTTTTCTTCTTGTTGCTTTGTGCATAAAAAATAACCTTAGAAATTAATTAATGAGATATTTTAAGGTGGGAAACAAAAAGGTCATACAAATAAAATCCAGAGATGATGTTTTTAGGTAAAACGACTTCCCTCAGACTAATTTTATTTTTTGGGGGAAATGGTAATTGTAGGCATTTTTAGGAACCCTTTAATAAGTGCTAACTAACTTATTTTGAATTTATTTGTGGAAGCTTTAATAAAAACACTTAGATTTACCTAAAATAACAAGTTTTATAAAATATTTTTGGTTTTGAAAGCTGCTTTTAATAATATTAATAGTTAGTCAAAGGGTCTTTTCTAAGAAAAGCTTTTAATATAAATACCTACTGAAAATAGAAAACTCGTTAAAACTATAGATATTTTTTCTATATCGTTAATAAAAACATGCACATAACATAGAAAATTTCCAAGTAGGTAAGTAAAGGACATATCTGAAAAGAATTGAGAATATTAAAAACGAAATTCATCTTTTTGCAAATACGCGAACAATTTTCAGATTTTTAATAAATAAATAAATAAATGCTTGGACAATTAAACACAGCGCCATCTAGCCCCAAACTAAGCAAAGCTTGTAATATGGGTGCTAGACAACTGATATACTACTTATGTACTTTTTAAATGTATACTTATTTATTGGCTCCGTGCACGCTTTTAGCGCCACCTAGCGTGTTGCAACTTTGTTGGCTCTGACCTGACCGTTTTGACGTTTTGATATGTAATGGCGGCATTGTGACAAAATGTTAAAAAATACTATATATGTTGTGTTATTAATGTAAATTTCAAAATTACTATGATTTGGGTGGACAAAGTGTTGTGAAATAATTTTTGGTCATTTAAATTAAATATGGCAAGTAAGATCTATTCAAAAAGAGTGTTTTATTTTGGTTATATCAGGGTTTGTTTACTTCTTTTTTAGTTGTAGATTTTGTAAAACAAGATGATAAAGCTATTTTAATAATTTTATTAAGTGATAATAAACATATATAATTGTTTCTGTATCGCTAGTAATAAATTAAATATCGTTTTCAAGCAGATTACAGAGCCTTCATTATTTCTACTTTTTGCCACCATGAGCGCTGTGATCGATTATTATACCTTCGCACCCTCCCAATACATAGTAAAACCCAGACCCGTCACAGAAATTAAAATTCATCATTTCATGTTCTGCCCGGCCGGGAGTCGAACCCGGGACCTCTTGCGTGGTAGGCAGCATGTTGACCACTACACCACTCAGGTCGTCATTTATGCGGGGCCACAATAATTTCTTAACCCTAGGTTAATTTTTTTAAAGGTATAAAAAATTAACGAGAGTGTGCCCTAGAGCATTGGCATACCTACCTGTCCGCCATTTTGAAAAAAAAATAGTTTTGGCGACCTGTAATAAATGTGGTCAATCGATTAAATTTAATAGATTTTCGACAGGTAAGTAGTTATGCTAGTCTTCGTACTTATACACGCTGAAATTTTAATCATTTGGTACCCGCAGTGGGGTGGTTCTACTCATACTTACAACCAACTTTTACTATGGGGCCAACCCTGATATTGCGAAAAAAAATGAGCTTTTCAATACAAAAGCGCAATACCTACTCGACCTTAATGTATGGAACAGCTGTTTTTTTTTTGCGATGTAAGAGTTGGTTTGGTCCCATAGTAAAAGTTGTTTGTAATCATGAGTAAATTATTATTTGCATTACAGGTTATGACTTTGTAAAGTTTATTTCGTAGGGTCCCCAAGCAGCACAACTTTAAAATTCATGCTAACTTCAACGACTCTATCAACTAGCGATGTAATTGAGAACTTTATTAATTTTGTAATAGATCTATCAATTGAAGCGTACATTTTCACCTTTATTAAGAAGTTTGTATATTTCATTGCATATCAAAGCATCAACGAAACTTGGAAAATCTAATTACTTACTTCGTATATAAATTAACTAATTCGATTCCTAGAAATAAATTGACTTGATTCGAAGAAAAGGTTATTAACTTGTAACGGTGATTTATTATTGGTACAGCAATTTAAAAAAACTCGTCTAAATATATAAATGTTTGGGTCGCAAAACTGACCTTTTGCTCTAAAGTCTAAATAATAAAATCTATCAATCAGAAATATTATGTTTATTAATTTTTATAATAAACAAGCTGACCCAACAGACGTGTCCTGTCTTAGTTATGAATATTGAATTCGAATTTTAAACGACATTCAGATTTTTTACATCCTCTTTGACGATATTTGCAGCACGCATTCTGTCAATTATATGTCAAACGTCATAAGGTTACATTAAAAAATGTTTATATTGTCCAAAATAATTTTATATGGTGGTTAAGTATTCTTAAATTTTCTAATTTTCTGCGCAATTTTCTTAATTTTTTCTTTCACAAAAACCTTCTCCTGATAATAACAAACACAACAAAAAAAGAATTAGCGAAATCGGTTCAGCCGTTCACGCGTGATGGCTTGACCACGGGAAACAGGGATTGATTTTTATATCGGGTCATTTTAAACTTACCATCCAAATTTTGAGGATGTGTTCAGTCCATGAAACTAAACAACTTTCTCTATGGAACACATGGTCAAATATGTAAAATAGAAATCGACTTTCCATACAAATCAAAGAGATCACGTGATCAATTTAGTATGGGATGACCAAAATTTTCTGGCGAAATTTGACACATGTTTCTTAGAGAAAGTTGTTTAGTTTCATGGACTGGACACATCCTGAAAATTTGGATGGTAAGTTCAAAATGACCCGATATATATATATATAAATAAAAGTACCTACCTACTTTAAAGTGTTCACATGAAAACAAAACAATCTATCACTTTTAAAATTCTTAAGATAGGCTATTTTAGTAAGAATTCATTAGTTGTTACTGGAGATATAAAAGTGCAATAAATTGAAAGATAAAGTGACTAATTTACAACTTTCAGTAATAAAGTGAGCTGTAAAAATGGCTACTGTTGTTACTTTTGCGATTTTACGAGTTTTACGACTTGATTTACAAAATAATGGTCATCTTTATAAAAACCGGCCAAGTGCGAGTCGGACTCGCGCACCGAGGGTTCCGCACCATCATAATTGCACCATTAAACCACACTGCAGAATAGAATAATAAAATTAGTATTGCAATTTTAGGTCAGCGCCATCTCTTGACCGATAGTGGAACTAATGTTAACTTTTTAAGAAATTTGATGATTTTCAAAAAAGTGTGCTATATTGAGACATTTTTATTTTTCCTATAATCTTTATATAAACTACTATCACATAGAATTATTTCAGATTTTTCTCTTTGCAAACTTCGGAGATAAGGGGGGGAACGGTATTTTTTTTTACATTTTTCATCATAAGTAAAAAACTATGCGGTTTAGAAAAAAAAGAAAAAATGATTGAACACGTGCAAACGGCGTTCTTTCATATGATACCCCACATGCCCTAGTAGCCCCACTTCAAATTTTTAAGACCCCTTTTCAGGCCCTGCTGTAAAAAAGATATTTATTTTTTTATTTCTTTCTTATTTGTAAAATAGTTGGGCAAATGTCATCTTAAACTATTCCAAATTTCAAGTTGATACCATTAGTAGTTCTCGAGATATCCAGCTGTGACAGACAGGCAGACAGACAGACAGACTGAGTCACACCATAAGGGTTCCTTTTTTACCATTTTGGTACGGAACCCTAAAAACGAGCTCAAGATTTTACGAACATGTGATTAGAATGCTTTTGTAGGTACTTTTTTAAAATATTTCTTTGATCTTATTGAAAGAAGTAGGCTACTTTTTACAAGACTGCCCAAAAAAAGAAGACTGTATTTGTTCAGTGTTCATGTATGTTTTTGGCTTAAATTTGATAAGTAACTTGGTCACCCCTGCAAATAAACGAAGAATAAGTTTATATCTAGTTTAACTAAAAATATTGCTTGGCAATATTACTCCTTACGTTTAATGTCCCAAATCGTCATATTCCTACACACACTTTTTTGGTATTCCAAGTATAAACTTTATTCTTCGTTAATTTGTAAGGCAGAATAAGTTAATAATGTTTTTTTTTAAACCATAAGTTTAGTATTCTCCAGAACTAGTGAAAATAATTTATTAGGTAGGTATAGTAAAAAAATTTTTAAAAACAAAAAAACTGACTTCAAAAAAATCTGCCTCTAAAAAGCAAGAAATAATAATATTCAAATCATTAGATACGCATTATAACCTCTATTGAAGTCGGGTGGGGTACGAACGTACTGTACGTACGTACGGGAAGTACAACTTCCTTTTTTATTCTTAAATCCCCACCCGACTTCAATAGACGTTATAATGCGTATCTAATGATTTGAATATTATTTCTTGCTTTTTAGAGGCAGGTTTTTTTGAAGTCGGTTTTTTGTTTTTAAACAATTTTTTATTTGTTTATTTTTAGTGTCAGTGCCTTCGGTATTAGATAGTGTAGGTAAGTATATTATTTAGGTAGAAAAATCGGCTCAGCCAAGCGTGAGTTGATCGCGGAGAAACATACTATATACAGGTCAAACTGAGAACCTTATTTTTTTTGTAGTCGGTTAAAATGACGACCTTTTCCAACACAAAAAACTTCATCTAATTCGGTTCATAAATAACAAAGTCGTCAAGGTAGTTGATGCAAAATCATAGTATTTTCAGGATTACTTGAAAACTACTTGACCGATTTGAAAAAAAATTAAATGGGACCATCTCGCAAGCAAATTCAATCGAACAAAAAAAGAATCATCAAAATCGGTCCATAAATGTCGAAGATACGCGCGAACAACGATAAAAAACATACAATCGAATTGAGAACCTCCTCCTTTTGTTGAAGTCGGTTAAAAATAAAGATGTAGAATAATATCCTTTATTAATCAAATAGCGAAACACATTCCAGATCGTAGTATTACGCGGTAAGTGGTACGTTTCTTATTCAAGGTATTCCTTCCATGAGGAGCGTAGGGTTGTCAACGTCCATTAGTTCTTTTTTTTTGCTATATCAAAATCTTAATATTTTCTACCTGTTTCTAAATAATAAACTCACACCTTTAAAATATCAAATTGTTTCTATTATAACTCAAACCTACTTAATTAAAAAAAATACGTAAGTACTTATTTTTAATTATTGTTCTGTAACTGTAATTCTATAAAAACAAATCATTGAACTAGTAAATTAACAATGATGGTTTATAAAACAATTGCTTTAATGGACCTATACAATTAAATAAACTACATCACATACCTACTGTACTTAAACTATTTACAATATAAAAAATAATCTTAACACTTTTGTTTGATAAAATTCGAGTCAAAATAATCTTTAAACAAATAAACTAGGAAATAAAGTGCCTCTTTATTAATTTATTTACGAAAAAACTTACAGACTGTCAACCCTATCGTGGCACGGGGTCATAAAACATTAATAAACAGAAAAGTGCACGTAATACAAGAATTCCAATAGTTGAAACCATTTTTATCCACTAACCGGGATAACTGGTCTGGATTCAGAGAAATTTTATTGCGATTCTATTTCTGTAATGTTTTTTCATGTAAATAGCAGCGTAAATCATAACATCATAGGTCTTTCCCGGAATGAAGTATGCGGTATGTTGTGACAGAAACATGTGCGTGAATCAATTAAATGCGTCAATGAAGAATGCTTGGAGTAGTTTTATATCTTGTACCGAATTTCCATTTTGTGTTGAGATAAATCTTCCACACTATCATTATACTCTATGCACAGATGAAAAAAAAAGTCTATGCGATGTCTACTTTTTAGGGTTCCGTAGCCAAAATGGCAAAAAACGGAACCCTTATAGATTCGTCATGTCTGTCTGTCTGTCTGTCCGTCCGTATGTCATAGCCACTTTATTCCAAAAGTATTAGGACTACATAGTTGAAACTTGGTAGGTAGGTGTATTCTGTAAACCGCTTTACGATTTTTACACAAAAAAAATAAAAGATTAAGGGGGGGCTCCCCCCATACATGGAACTGAAACTGAAAATATTTTTTTTCATCAAACCAATACTTGTGGGGTGTCTATAAAAAGGTTTTTTTCAAAGTCAACCGTTTGAAAGGTATGTGCCGCCAAATTGGTAAAATGTGTGTCCCCCCCCTTTAACTTTTAAAGTAAGAGGGTGAAAAATCTAAAAAAATATAAGCTATAGATCTTAATAAACACTTTTAAAGAAAATTGGTTTGAACGAGATACAGTAATTAATTTTTGTGATATAGTACATTTTCCAAAACCGCAAATATAACTTTTGTCATTCATACAAACACTGTGAAAAACAAAGTTATTTTTACAGACGAAAAATGATAGCGGTATTAAAATATGGTATGGTATAATGTACCTACGGAACCCTACTGCGCGTGGCCCGACACGCACTTGGCCGGTTTTCTATTTTTTTGTGAACATTATCTCGTCATTAAGTTGCTTTTACCTTTGCATTATACTAACCTAACCTTACCTTACCATCAGATTTGCTAAAAATTTACCAAATGATAGTTTCATACATATTGGTGAAATAGCTTTTTGGTGGTAAAATTTTAGCTGGTACTCAAAATGTTAATGATTCTCCAAATAATAATATTTTGAATATCAATGTAATTTGAACATAGCAGTATTTGTGTACACATTACTTATAAACCTAGGTATTTACCTTATTTTCGCGGTCACTGAATTGAATCTCATTATTTACTCTTAAATCCTTTTTAATCATTCCAAATATCTTCTTTCATAGTCATAAAAACTGAAAAACGTCTTAACCGATTGGAATAATTTCTTTTCACCTCTCCAGCACGAAAAGGGCGCTTTTGGCGCGTAAAAACTCGCAGCAAAATAGATTTTTGCTGCGAGCGTGAGGCAAAGTGCTTTTTTAATTTCTAACATCAACTTTTAAAATAATAAAGAAAAAAGAAATAAAGTGACAAGGATGACACTTGTAAAATTGATATGTGAGAAAGGATAGATAGAGTGCTTTATGATGTCATACATGGATTAAAAAGTAAAAAAATAAAATGCACGGACATACCAAGGAGTTTTAAATAAGGATTGTTAAGAAAGAAGGTTGATAATTCGAAATAAAGAGTATGAACGTAATGAGGTCGCATGTATGAAACAAATATGAAATAAGCAAAATTATTGAAATTTATTAAAAAAATATATGTTTTATGATTATAAATAATTAAATAAGATGAGATATTAATGAATGAGAGAAAAACAACGTAATGTAATCAAAGCGACGCGACGGGAATCTACTTTACTGACACTGACTCTATGAATAAAATTTTTCAGCATAGGTTTGATCGAATTATTTTTGTGGATAGCGAATTACAAAAATGAATGCGTCCAACGATGTAGATCGTTTTCTAACTCCAAAAGAGTTAAGTGAACAAGTTTCTTGCTGAATTAAGCTTTTTACCAGGAAAGTCACGTGAAAATTTTCTCGCTGGTAGAGGTGAAAAGTTGCATGTTATACACGAGACCAAAATTTTGTTCTGCCTCGTGCCTTTAAATCACTCACTGTGCTCAGTAGTCTATATTAGAATCACTCGCTACGCTCGTGATTCAATTCTAGACTACTTCGCTAGTTCGTGATTTAAAGTCGGCACTCGCAGCACAAATTGATTTTGGTCACTTGTATAACAAATAACTATTTTACCATCGCCACTCGAAAAAGTGCATTTAATTCAACGATAAGAGTGAATAAAAATAATTTGAATTTGTAACAAGTGCGCGTCGTAAGAATTATGTACAAAAAAATAAAAGGTGCTGAAAGTATGGAGCTATTCCATAGATAAAGCCTCCCGCCAATTTTATTTAGGTTCTTTTAAGTGTCTTATCTTTGGCTTATTTTCTAAAAAAATATCCCGCCAAATTAATTAGGTTCTTTTTAGTGTCTTATCTTTGGGTTCTTTTCTATATAATAGAAGGAGATTAGATGTTCAGTCTTGCATTGCATCAGTCCATTCCATCAGTCTGGTACGATCTTCAGACTGTAAAAATTCAAAGTCTGATGAAATGGACTGATGCTAGACCGAGCATGTGTTTTCCCTCTTAGCGTGGTTGTTTTATGTCATTAGAAAACTTTTAGTTTCACTATCTTCTAATGTTTAAATATTACTGATTACCTACCTAAATAATTAAAATGTAATAACTATAAATACTATAGGTATAAGTACTGCTATTTGTTTTCTCGCAGTCAATGGTAAAAAGTAGAGTACACAACTCGTGAAAAAAAATTTCATCTCGGTCCTTTGTATCCCTCGAACTAAATTCCCTCTTTTTAGGGTTCCGTACCAAAATGGTAAAAAAGGAACCCTTATGGTGTGACTCAGTCTGTCTGTCTGTCTGTCTGTCACAGCTGAATATCTCGAAAACTAATGGCATCAACTTGAAATTTGGAATAGTTTAAGATGACATTTGCCCAACTGTTTTGCAAATACGAAATAAATAAAAAAATAAATATCTTTTTTACAACAGGGACTGAAAAGGGGTCTTAAAAATTTTTAGTGGGGCTACAAGGGCATGTGGAATATCATAATATGAAAGAGCGCCATTTGCACGTTTTCAATCATTTTTTCTTTTTGTTTTAGGCCGCATAGTTTTCGACTTATGATGAAAAATGTTAAAAAAAATACCGTTCCCCCCCCCCCCCCTTTTCTCCGAAGTTTGCAAAGAGAAAAATCTGAAATAATTCTGTGTGATAGTAGTTTATGTAAAAATTACAGGAAAAATAAAACGATGTCTCAATATAACACACTTTTTTAGAAATTCAAAAAACAAACAAAAATCACTAGTCCCACTACTGGTCAACAGATGGCGCTGATTAAATTAGTTCCACTATCAGTCAAGAGATGGCGCGACTATAATAATTGGTGGCTGGTTCTAATATAATTACCTACTATTTGCAGTATGAATAAACGAAGAATAAGTTTTTACTTAGTAAAATAAACAGTTTGCAATGTAGAGTGGCTGAAATGTTTTTCAGTCACCGTTAGCAGCTGTGGTTATAATTTGTAAATTAACTGTCCGCCTGTTCACCCTTCCACCTGTCCAATTTCGGCCGTTTATCCTACTTTTTTTAAAAACTTTACTAAAGTAACATATCCACATATATTTATGATTGTACGGAACCCTCGGTGCGCGAGTCCGACTTGCTCTTGACCGGTTTTTTCACTTGTTGTATAATCTACTATTTTTTTTTGCTAGTACGGGATGATTTAGCAACGAAAAGAAAAGGAAAAATCTCAAAAGTGACACCTAACTTTTAATAAAGAGTTTTAGCCAAATTAAGAAAAGATAGTCTGAAAAACACTCGCTGAAAGCACGTATAGAGTTTTGCTTTCGTTTGAAGTTTCTGCTACTTTGTCAACTAACTTACGAATTAAATATAAAGCGCTGGATTTCAATATTACAAAATTCTCAAGATTAAATTGATAATCATATAAATAAATTGTAGGTGAAACGAAGTTCACTGAGTCCATTGGTAGGTAAATATAAATAACGGTATGTAATTGTAAGTACAATTGATTCTGATCAATATTGTTCAATCTATTGTCTCCTTTGTTTCTTTGGACTGTGACCTCATTGTCACGAACAGATGACAAAGCCTTATTCTGTATCCTTGGTAAATCTTCACCCCGGTATCGGTAATCTGTTTTTGTCATTAGGTGTACCTATTGAACTGTTTACAATTAGTGGGTTATTTTATTTGAATGGCTCTGTAGAGCTGTATCGCGTTTTTGACATTTTTGAACATTTTTCGCTGGTTGAAATATGATTTTCCCCATATCTCCGCCATTTGGAAATTTTCGAAAAAGTGATCGACAAAAAACACATAGAACCTGCTCACAAAATTCACGAGAATCAGTTGAGAAATGTGATATGTCAAGGAGAACAAACTCCTCTCTATCAGAGGACGGACAGCCAGAAAGCCGGACAGTTGGACAGCCGGACAGACATAGAAAGCATTTTTACCCAAAAGATAAAGATAATTTATTTGCATATATCGCACATCTAGTTCTTTAAAGTCATAAATGTCATTTTCTTAATTTTACAGTAGATTACATTAATGTTTATTTTTTGTTGTAACTGTGTTTGTTGCACTAATGCTATAATGACAATGGCGTCGTCTACCGCACAGTTGCACCGCGCATTAAAAATAACGATCTTTAAGCACTCAATAGATTCGTATAAAAGGAAATTGTGGCATAGTTAACTCAATTTGAGATTTTTTGACATTTATGACTTTAAAGAACTAGATGTGCGATATGGAACATTGAGATCTTAAAATCCAAGATGAAACGGAGACGCTACGCGCTCGCTTCGTCAATGGGGAATGTCCGAAAAAAATCAAATTGGCTGAATATTTTTTATAGGTAGGTAGGAATAAGCTCCCTTAGTAATAGAAAAAAGTTTTAGAATTTTCGGTTGCGAATGTTAAAACTTTTTTGAAGTGAAAACTTCTTTAGCGGCGTTGTACACTGTTTTTGTAAAGGGGAAAAATTTTTAAACTCGCGTCAGTCAGGGTCGCGTGACCCTGATCGAAAATTCGTAAGACGGATGTAGCGTAGACAGCCGGTGGCGGAAGTATCCCCCTCTCTTTCTACGGCGCGTGGCGAAAATGGTGGCGCGTCATTTCAAGACGTAAACACTTGTGTCACCATAACAACGCGCAAATTTTTTAATTCAATGTCAAAACTCTAGATTTTCTGTCAAGCTATGGATAAGACCTTTGTACAATACTGTTCTGTATTCGTAAATTCAAATGCAGAGTAAATTCGTAAGACGCAAATTCGTGCAAAATTATTCCCTAACCATTCCAAAATATCAAAAAACACCGGTCAAGAGCGAGTCGGACTCGCGCACCGAGGGTTCCGTACCATCATAATAAATACACAGCAGAGTAGAATAATAAAATTATAATTGCAGTTTTAGGTCAGCGCCATCTCTTGTCCGATAGTGGAACTAATGTTAACTTTTTTAGAAATTTGATAATTTCAAAATATCTAGAGACATCGTTTTATTTTTCCTGTAATCTTTATATAAACGGCTATCACATAGAATTATTTCAGATTTTTCTCTTTGCAAACTTCGGTGATAAGGAGAGGGGAACGGTCATTTTTTTACATTTTTATCATAAGTCGAAAACTATGCGGCCTAAAAAAATGATTGAAAACGTGCAAACGGCGTTCTTTCATAATTATGATACCCCACATGCCCTAGTAGCCCCACTTCAAATTTTTAAGACCCCTTTTCAGTCCCAGTTGTGAAAAAGGTATTATTTTTTTTACTTCTTTCTTATTTGCAAAATAGTTGGGCAAATGTCATCTTAAACTATTTCAAATTCGAAGTTCTCGAGATATCCAGCTGTGACAGACTGACAGACAGACTGGGTTACACTATAAGGGTTCCTTTTTTACCATTTTGATACGGAACCCTAAAAATGCACAACGTTAATATTCAAGTTTTCACTTCTGCCGGCACTCCCGGTGTGCAACCCAAACTTTTTTTTAATTTTTCACACAACCAAAGATTCTGAAACTTTTTTCTATTACTAAGGGAGCTTATTCCAACCTAAAAAAAATATTCAGCCACTTTGATTTTTTCGTATATTCTCCATGACTTTTTAAAGAACATTGAGAAAAGCAGGTATATTCTAGTTCTCTGTTTTTGTTACTTTATTACTTTCATATCTAGAATATAAAATAAGACAAAGTTCGGTTCTTGAATAATGAAAGTTAATTTGATATCTGCAACGGAAACACTCGCTGTGTTTCCGTTTTCATAAAATTAGTAACACATTTCCTATAAATTTTGTTTTTAAACATGATTTAGAATGAAAAATTATAATTATTATAAACTAGGAAATGAGAAGCTAATTAAAATTCAACTTTTTATTTAAAAAATATTAAAAACATAACTTCCCTGCCGGCATTTTTTAATTTAATTATATTTTATACGACTGCAACTGCCGCGCGACAGGACGTCACAGTTGCAGTCATATGCCGGAATCGGTCTCATACAAATTAATACTACAGTACTAGGCACGTATCTTGAAATTTTTTCGACGGAGTGGGGATAAGTTCGCGCATGTGCTCTTGTGAGCGACCAATAGCGCGCGCCCCTCTCCCGCCGCCCGCAACCCTCACCGCTACGCATACCCAAAATATGCGTTTCGCGCAATCCCCACCCGATTTCAAGTTATATGCCTCGTACTGTACAAAGTAGTGCCATCTGCCGTTGCGGCACATGCCGTCGTCATCTGCTGTTGCCGCCTGCCGTCTGCCGCATCCCGCGGAATCCTACTTTTAGAAATCCAACCCCACCGAGCCACTATGCAGATCATACCATTTTAATAGAACGGCTTTCCCTTGCCATAATATCATCTCTCGCCACCATATAAGTAGATTTTGATTTATTTGAAACAAAGAACCATTCAAACTTAGAGTAAGACGGACTTCTTCTACAGAAAGAGAAGCCATACGAAGCGTTCCCCTCTGCCGAAGTACAAGCCCAAATGGGCATACGCATTAGTAAAACCAGTTGCGCCCGGATTTCTTTCTAGACCGAGTCCAGTCGCGCATGTGAACGCTGCTGTGTTTAAAATGTCGAATTTATGAGTTTTTTGCTGTTAAAAGAGGTCTTGAACATCAAGTATACAAAAAGACGGTGTTACATTTCACATAAAAGTAAATTTTTATCGTATTATTGCTATTTGTTTACATTTAAACATTAAATTCGTATATTTTATTCTTGATTAGTTGTCAAATTTGTTCAGTGACATCGGGTCTGTTAGTCCATGGCTCGTCCGTACAAATTTCAGATCTGTCGCTAGATAAATCCGAGTTCTCGCCGATGGGCAACTTAGTGATGTTACCGTTAAATAATGTTTGTCGATAAAGTGTTGGTCAATCTGGCCCTGATTATGCGTCAAATTCATTTGCGAGATTTTTTAATGATTTGCTCTGCACTGATGTGAGCGCGACGCGACAGATATCGCGAAATAAATGTTGAAATAGTAGATTATACATTCTGTGTACTAAGTATCGGGAATTTGTCAATAAAACAAAAAATACAAATTATTCATCTAAATTTATTTTATAATAAATAAGTAGGCCCCATCGCTTGCAATACAACATCTCCACCGCTTCAACCAGTCTTCCATACATTTTTCATTGGCTATTTGCGGTATGGCCTTTAGCTCATTCAGCGAATTTTCCTTTATGGCTTCTATCGACTCAAAACGTTTTCCTCGAAGTTGTAATTTTAACTTGGGAAATAAATAAAAGTCAGACGGAGCCATATCAGGTGAATACGGTGCTTGGTCGAGAACTTTTGTTTTGACCAAGCAATTGAATTTTTCGCTAAAAAAACTTACACTATAATGGCTGTGTGTGATGGTGCATTATCATTTTCCATTGTAAAAACTTTTTTAACAAAAAAGAAAAACCTCCTTCAAAAACCTGAAACAAAACAGCTTCAAAATTAAATACCTCTAAAAAGCGAGAAATAATATTCAAATCATTAGTTACGCATAACATTATTAACAAAACACGTCTAATGAAGTCGGGTGGGGCTTTTAGAAATATAAAAAGAAATAGTTGTCTTCCAACCCCACTCGACTTCAATAGACGTGTTTTGTTAATAATGTTATGCGTAACTAATGATTTGAATATTATTTCTCGCTTTTTAGAGGTATTTAATTTTGAAGCCGTTTTTGTTTCAGGTTTAATTATTTACCTTTATTTCATACATTTTAGTAACAAATTATATACTTTTTGAATGTGCTCAGCAAGGCTTTACATTTGATAGGTAGTATCCATATTGTAATACATGACTAAAGATTTTTGAAGTGAAAACTTCTTTAGCGGCGTTGTACGCTTTTTTGTAAAGGTATGATTCCGATCTCGGCAGCAACAGCAGTGTTGCCGCAGCAGTGCACTCCAAATTGAACCCTAATGTTATGTTACCCTATCACCAACAAAAAGTGTAGTTTAAAACAAATTAAATGACAGATCCCGCTCAAATTTTGCGCGCTTAATCAGTACAGTGCTACCAACATGCAGTAAAAAAATTAGAACGACCTCTTTTACGCGGGTCTTTTTATTGACATATTCCCGATACTTTTTACACAGAGTAGTACAACAAGTGAATAAAAAGGGAATTTAGTTCGAGGGATACAAATCAACGAGATGAAATTTTTTTTTCACAAGTTGTGTACTCTACTTTTTACCATTGACTGCGAGAAAACAAATAGGTACCTAGCAGTACTTTATACTTAGTATTTATAGTTGACCATCAGCCATTTTTGATGTCCCCACTACTGGGGCACAGGCCTTCCTTATAGGTGGGAGGATGGGCGATAACCCACCACGCGGGCCCAATGCGGATTGATGGCTGGTAACGACTGCAAATGCAGCCGGGACCAACGGCTTAACGTGCCTTCCGCGGCACGGAGGAGCTCGAGATAATATTTTTGGTCACCCATCCCATAACCGACCCATACGTGAAATTAGAAGTTTTCCAATGACATAAAACAACCACGCTAAGAGAGAGATGGACATAAACATGATTATGCTTAAAGTAGTTATGCTTAAAAAAATATACACAAGCTGTTATGACTAAATAATATTATGCGTAAACATCATTCGGCGAAATCATATTATGCTATGACATATTATGCCTTAAAATTTTATGCAAATACATAGGGAACCGTCATGGAGCGATGTTCAGTGTCAGCAGCCTGAGCCCAACTTCCCTGGGTAGACATTAATCCCAACACAATCACCTACACTCTCGAGCTTTTTGTATAAAGCTAGAGCGTATAAAAATGACCTCTTTGTTGTTATTCACCCCATTGTGAAATGATTGAGTTTGTAACCTTTATTCCTTTTTCCGTATCGATATTGCTGCATCGACAGTTGAGCCCAGCCCTTTATGTCAAAAACGTGTCATATTTTGATGTGTGACTCATCCGTACACAAATTTTTGCTGTTTTGTTTTATTTTTTATGTGTGAGTGTCGTCATTACAGAGTTGTTTTTGTATGTGGGTATGCGGAACTGCACTTGTGTGCATTTCCCTCCCCCCGCAAAAAATGCCAGAATAATTTGAATAGAGTAATAATCGCTAAGGCTTCTCCCTTCGTGACGAAACGAAGCCAAACGAAGCCTTTGTTGCTCGAAGCATTCAAACATACTTAAATGTCACGTAAGATTCAAACATAAACAGTCATCAAATAGTCAATAAAATTAATCACGTCCAATGTATGGTAGATTGGACCTGATTAATTGCTGCTAACGCTAAACAGAAACGTTCAGCCCGTAGATGTTAAAATTGAAATACCATTAATTGCTTTCCAGAGACATAAGTCAAGCGATACCGTACCGTTGTAATTATGCCTCAGTTGATATTAATAATTACGACACACCTAGTGTTGTGAAGGTCTCGAGTCTTTTGAGCCTTTTTATTAGAGCTCGCGAGTCTAAATGTCTCGACTCGAAATACTGGCCCACAAAATCCGACAACATCTGAGATTAGAATCTTCCGCGAGTTCTAAAAGACGAAAGTCCTAAAAGACTCGTCAGTCATATTAGATCCTAATTTTTTGTTTAAAAAAATACAAGTATTTTACAAATGCTTAACATAATTTTTTATTACATAAAATTAAATAATTCCAAAAAACTATTCGGATTCTATTTAGCCGAGCGGTAATACAGGGTTTGAGGTTAGTATTTGCACAAGTTATTACGGAAATACGAAAATGTGGTATCGATGCATTCAGTACGATGCCCTGGTCACAAATATATAAATTATTAATAAATTATTTGATTTACTACATGGTATGAAATAAAACATTTATTTGTACTGAAAAATTTATGACGTCACAGTTTCTACCTCCACCATTTCGCTTTTCATCTTATTTATTTGTGATCAGGACGTCCAACTGAATGCATCGATACCACATTTTCATTAAGAACACTTGTACGAAAAGTGTTTTCTAAGCGTCTTTTTTTAAGATTAACGCAGCCCGCTCTAATTTGAAACTTCAGTCATTTCTAAAACACCAGTGTTTTTATTTAAGACTCGAGACCTTTTTTATTTACTTTTTTAAAGCTCCGACTCGACTGGACTCGAGACTTGAGTCGAATCTATCGATTTAAGACCCAAGAACTCGAGTCCATTAAGCATACCGCTACGTAAAACAACGTAAGTACGCAATATGTGTCAAAACATATCATTCGACAAATCGGAATTTGGGAAACGTTTCCGTGAATATTAAAGCTCTTACTTATATATTTTATCTAGGGACCGATCACACTAAATCTAAATAAAATTTCAACGTTAACATTAAACGCTAAACTTTTCGATTATTCTAATAGAATAGAAGTGATATTAGGTGTATGAAATTGACATTTCAAAGCGCCGCGGTTTTCTATGGTCAGCGACATCTTACGTTAATTACATACTATTTCTATTCTATTCGATTTGTAGAAAGCCACTTGGCTACAAAGCGGGCTTTTTGAGTCTAATTTTAACGATATTACCAAAACTAAAAGCAAACATTATAAACGTAACCGATGAACATACGTTTATTTTTTTATCGTTGATAATATTAGCGCGAGGGAACCCCAATTAAGAATTTGGGGACTAACAGTTACAATAAAAAATACTAAATAATACTTTGTACATACTATTTGTTTATCGAATGAAGCCGTGAAGCCATAACGCGAGATTCAAAGATGGACCCTAATTCCTCGCAGATAACCGAGATTGGATAACTGACAGACCAATATCTGTCGAGTCAGCTAGTCTAGAATAGATAAGTACAATAAAGATTTTTATTATCGGTGGAAAATTGAAGATCCTTTTTCTGTAAATTGATTTTATTTGATTTATTACTTAGGTTTTGACATTTTATTTTAACATCGTTCGTAAGAATAATACCTAATGATAACTTTGTCTTAACTGTCAGTTAGTGCAACATGTTGAACATTCATAACATATTTTCTTACTCTTGAAACAAGCAAGTATACACATCAACTTTGTCTAGGAATACAGGTGTTATTTTCATACAAACGAGGTAACTTTGGAGCCTTGGTGTTCTGCCAGGGATGTACCGTGCTGTGATCTGATGATGGCCATCCAAGGACTGAGACTGAATGGAGTAGATTCAGATCGCTATACACACCCAACTGATCTGATCAGCATTCTAAAGGGTTAGAGTTCTCTGTTTGAGGATTTCCATACATTTTCATGCTATTTTCGCGGTTTTTTTAAACATGTCCATTACGTTTTTAGAATTCTGGTCAGATCAGTTGGCTGTGTATAGCGATCTGAATCTCCTCCATTCACTCCCTGGATAGCCGTCAGCAGATCACAGCACAGTACATCCCTGGCAGAAAACCAAGGCTTTAAAGTTACCTCGTTTGTATGAAAATAACACCTGGTATCCCTAGACAAAGTTGATGTATCTATTAGGTATTATTTTATTATCTTATCATATTTTTATGTTCCTACAGATTATAAGTGAACCAAGTAAAGGAACATTTCCGGAAAACCACTTTTCCGAATGTGCTTAAGTGAAATTTATTCGTAATAAAAACCGCCATAATAACTTGCCGTTATTAGGTGACAAACAAAACCATTCCAGTGTGTTATGTGACAAGTGGCAAAGGTCGCCATTACAGCAAATAGCTTATAAGGTATTATTAAGAAAAGTAAAGGGTTATTATAATAAAATACTTATTATATTGCGGTTTTTAATCAGAAACACGGCAGCAAAACGGCAAATATACATTGATCGCAATAAATTGATAAAAAGTTATTTTCTTACTTTGCGAACAGACCCCGAATTACGTAAAGCTGTTGCTAACAATTCTCGATTGAAATCGATTGAAATCGCAGTTGCATTGCTGCTTTAAGTAAGATAGTTGTCACATTGGTTCTTACTAAAGCAGCAATGTCACTGCGATTTCTGTCAAAGTTGATTGCAACAAAGTTAGACAATCAGCCTACAGGTCTTATGACGTGATTCTCACAAAACATTTATAAAAAAGAAAGCAAAAAAAATGTAGGTACACATGAGACTTATCCATAGTTTGGTTCATCATATCAGCCGCACGACACCCACTGCTGGGTATAGGCCTCCCCCAAGGATTTCCACGACGATCGGTCCTGCGCTTCCCACATCCAGTGGCTTCCGGCAACCTTCACCAGATCGTCGGTCCACCTTGTCGGGGGCCTACCCACGGAGCGTCGTCCGGTGCGCGGTCGCCATTCCAGAACCTTTCCGCCCCAACGGCCATCGGTTCTTCTCGCTATGTGTCCAGCCCACTGCCACTTTAGCTGAGCAATCCTTCGAGCGATGTCGGTTACTTTAGTTCGCCTGCGGATCTCCTCATTTCTGATTCGATCACGCAGGGAAACGCCGAGCATGGCTCTCTCCATTGCACGCTGGGTGACCTTGAGCCTCCTTATGAGACCCATAGTTAGCGACCACGTTTCACTGCCGTAAGTCATCACTGGCGACACACACTGGTCATAGACTTTCATCTTGAGACACTGAGGTAAATCGGACACGAAGATTTTTCGCAGCTTCCCGAATGCTGCCCATCCGAGTTGGATTCGACGAGAGATCTCCTAAGTTTGGTTAGTAATTAATAAATTTCTATAGAACGTCTAGCTAGACGGGTGGCAACCTTCGTCAGATATACTATATATCTGACGAGAGTATTTTCCTCTATATCATCTAGTTGTATAATCTACGATAGCAAAGTAATTACTCTATTTCCGTTACTCTTGTCTCTTTAAGAAATACAGATATTACGAAAAGTAACACAAATATGTTTAGGCTGGCAACCCTATTGACTGTACATCTGACCTTTTAAAAACCGTGGCGCAGTGGGGAAAGTGATAACCATAGAAATAGAATGTCAAAGAACAACAAAGTCAATAAACAGGTGATCCGAAAACGAATCCATACATTTTATATGAGATACGTAAAATTTGACTTAGATTCATAAAATATGACTATATTATGGCAAAGGAAGTCAATATATAAGATAAAGATAAACGAATAAATGTAGCGAAATTTGGTTTTAGAGAAATGTGTGGCAATATCTTATTTACCTATGAAAAGTGTGATTACTTGGATTGTTTCTTTTTGTCACATCACAATTACTTAGAGCAGAAGACACCATAGCTCCACGATACCTTTATTTTAAATTCTAATTAAGATTAAAAAATATTTTAAACAAACTGTGATTGCTCATTTGCTAGGCGGGACGCTAGGGGCTCTTACTGTAAAAAATGTTGGCACATGTCACTTGATCCTTTGTCTCTTTTTTACATAGACCGTGTCCGTATAATGTTAACTTCTCTTTTCCACGCTTTGTTGGTCTTCTTGAGCGCAGCGAAAATTTTTCTATGTCTATGGTGATAACACTTTTAAACGGTTAAGGGGCCGTACAGCGACAAATATACATTTTGAACAACGATTTCATATCACGCAGTATTACTTATTTTATCAATCCCTAAAAAAATTTAGAATGTAGATTTTAGTACTCAGTTAAGTGTTTGCAAGAAACAGTAATGAAAGCTAAAACTTTTCATAGAAAAAAATGTTGTGTGACCTCCGATTTTGAAGTTTTTCACTGATGTGCCAACTAATAATAAAACTCTTGAAACTATAATAAAAAAAACCTTAGCTCTTTAGTTAGCTCTCTAGTTATGTGATTGTCAGTTTTCCAAAATAAGAAATAGTTTATTTGTTATTAATTTATTTATTCGTATGATAATATGAAATAGGTGAAGGAGAAATATACCTGTTAAAATTGTTTACTAAACGTCATAAAATTAAAATTCTGATTATAAATCCTACTAATATTATAAATGTGAAAGTTTGTGGGTTTGGATGTTTGTTCCTCAATCACGCAAAAACTACTGAACGGATTTGGTTGAAATTTGACACACAGATAGTAGATAGCCTAGATTAAAACATAAAATACTTTTTATCCCGATATTCCCACGGGAACGGGAACCACGCGGGTGAAACCGCGGGCGACCGCTAGTTAATTATAAATCAATGACTATGTCTCGGAGCCAATTGATGAAGTCAGGTGGTAGCTCATTCATATCACTAGTAGGTCCTGGATACGCACGAATGTAGTTATTAATTAAAAACGATAATGTTCTCAATAATTGCGATAATTTTTACTGTTTAAAAAGTTGTGTTCCGACAGTTAGAGGTAAGATAGCCAGTTCCTCAGTCATGAGAATTCCGGGTGTAGTACGCTTCTACCTTTGTCCTTATCGTTACTTCATCATGGGGTCAAGTCTGCTAATGTTTTCGTCAAAATCGTAGTTCAATGGTGTTTGAATGGTAATGCTTTTTGACATAGTTCTTGTTTCTTAAACTCAAAATGGAAACGCTCTGATTTTGGGTTTAAGAAACAAGAACTGTGTCAAAAGCATTACCATTAGAACACCAGTGAACTACGATTTTGACGAAAACATTAGCAGACTTGACCCCCAGGTTAGGTGAAAGCCGAGCACTATCACTTTGCGCATAAAAAAAGAAAAAAATCTTTGTTTTTTCTCTCAGCGTAGTACGTCCTCTTAAATAAGTGTACACTGTATAAACCGCTCCTGTATCTTTATTTATAAGTTTACGAGATCATAAAGTACCGCAGAATCTCGCCGGCTTTACTCGAATCGTACTTACATTTGTTCCTACCGAGATAAGAAAATAAACATTATGTTTACATCGTCTCGCTTTGATATTTTGAATAGGATTCTGCAGTTTGCTTCCGCTTTGTCTGTATAAAATTAATATGTAGGTCTCATTTAAATAATTCTCGTTGCGGTCATAAGCAGGTTTACATTTAATTTGAGTTTTCGTGTTTGTAGATATTTCTTAAGAGGGCTCTACACTCGCGCCGCGAACCGCGGCCGCGAATCACGGGCGCGGTTTGCGCATGAAAACGGTGCGAAAAATACAGCCCTCCCTAAAAAACCGCCACCGGACGGGGAACGCCGCGAAGCGCGAACGCGAAGCCCATACGCGAAGCCGCGAAACCCTCCACACTCGCGGTTCGCGGCCTTCGCGGGCTTTCGCGGCGCGAGTGTGGAGCTCTCTTTATATGTATACTCACTCATTAACTTTGTCTAGGGATCAACGTATTTTTTTTATACAAACGAGGTAACTTGAAGCCTTGGTTCTCCGCCAAGGATTGGTTTAGAGTTCTCAGTTTCACGACTTCCATACATTTCAATGCTATTTTTGCAGTTTTTTTAATGTCCTTTTATCTTTAAGAATGCTGATCAGATCAGTTGCGGGTGTGTAAAGCGGTCTGAATCTTCTCCATTCACTCCCTGGATAGCCATCATCAGATCGCAGCACGTTACATCCCTGGCAGGAAACCAAGGCTTCAAAGTTACCTCGTTTGTAAGGAAATAAAAGTTGATGTGTGTATTTTGACATAGTTTTAATTGTCTTAAAGTTTTAAACTGTTTTCAAACTTTTATTTTAATTTGCTTTGAAGAATATAAAAATTATCTGTCGTATTTTCATTATTACGCACAAACCCGAGTTAATTTGAAAACTATAGGTACTACGTAAACTAATCTTCAATCAGTTTCATACCGATTGTTACGATCACTAACCGTAGCTTGGCTTACTTAGAAATTACATAATGTTAGCTACGGGTGGCTACGGGCTTCATGAAACGTACTTATATAAGCTTAGCAAATGGGGGTCAATCGTTTATTAGCTCCGACGCTTACGTCGGTAGAATTAACATCTCTATGGATGCTGTTACCCTAGTACCCTGCACTTACGAGCCTACTTCAGGTTTTTCATAAATTAACATTTTGTGGAACATTTTCGTAGCGGTTTGTTGAAAGTACCGATAAGAACTTTGTTTATAAAACGTTGCTGTGTGAAAGTTTTTCTGGAACTACCTCTATACTGATCTTGTATTTACGTACTAGAACTTCATCTATTTAGCCTACTTTCAATATAAGATCAACTTTGAAAAGTCCAAAAAATAACCAACGGTATTTATTTTAGATCCGGAACTTAAAAACTTTTAAATCTTATAAGTTCCACTTTATTTCTCATTCTTCACAAATAGGTACCTACTCACTATTCTAATATTACTTTGTATGTATGTATCACTACCTAAATGTACAAATAATAACAAATGAACTGTTTATCTCAGCTAGGTGACGTAGTAGTTGCTAATACTCAGTACCTGATAGTTAAAGCGTTTTCAGATTATTCGATCCGATATCGGTGTCGGGCGAAGATCTGATATCTGAGGAAGTAAAAAGTATAAAATATGTGTCTGTCTTTCATATTGTCCGGCCTGATATCGGATATCGGAGCCACATATTTCATACATTTTACTTCGTTACTCTCTTACTCTCGGGTACTGTCGCTGTTGCAATAGAAATAGAATCTCAAGACAGTGGCACTAACACAAGTTCTTTTATTTTGAGACGAACTAATAGTCGGTCCGATACTCAGCTGTCTGCATTACTGGATTCCTAGTGTTCCACGAGTCTCGACTTCATTACTCTGGCGAATTCAAGCGGCACCGTCTTTTGTTTACTTCTTAGAAACAATCAAGTTATTTTCTGTTTACAATATTAGTTCATCATTTTGTGCACAATAAAAAAATATTTAAACCTTTTATTACGTCTTAATTTACTGTTTATGAATGGCAGAGAAAGCCTTTGTTTTATTTACTACCAATACCGAAAATAAGATTTAATAATTCAAATTCTTTATCAGTTTTGGTATTCAGCTAATATAATATTTTATTGTAACTTTTTTGAAGTGAAAACTTTTTTGGTGGCGTTGTACGCTTTTTTGTATGGGGAAAAAATCTAAACTCACGTCAGTAAGAATCACGTGGCTGATCGAAAATGCGTAAGACGGATGTGACGGATGGAGAGTAGACAACTGGTGGCGGAAGTATCCCCCTCTCTTTTTATGGGGCGCGTTGAAAATGGCGGCGCGTCATTTTAAGACGTAAACACTTGTGTCACCAGCAACGAACTAATTAATGGAACTAATTTATACTCTGTGACTATAAGTTTAAATCGTAGAATGCGTGCATGTAGAAATTAAAAAGGCCACTGGCGCGAAATCTTTAGAATTTTTCTCTAATTACAAACTGATTGAATTGTGTGACTGTATCGTAATAGGAAAGAAATAATTTTAATCCTTTGCCGCTACTTTCAAAATATCAAAAATTCACAAAACGTTAATATTCAAGTTTTCACTTCTGCCGGCACTCCCGGAGTGCAACCCGATTTTTTTATTTGACGCAGCATCTCTCTTTCATCACTAATGTGACTCATGGCCTGTACCTGCGATTAGTTTTAACAATGTCTGTATGTTCAACAGAAATGACCAACTTCCGAGCGCTTTTGGTACAAAACGACGTTTTTAGGGTTCCGTAGCCAAAATGGCAATAAACGGAACCCTTATAGATTCGTCATGTCTGTCTGTCTGTCTGTCCGTCTGTCTGTCTGTCTGTCTGTCTGTCCGTCCGTATGTCACAGCCACTTTATTCCGAAAGTATTAAGACTACATAGTTGAAACTTGGTAGGTAGATGTATTCTGTAAACCGCTTTACGATTTCTTCACAAAAATAAAAAAAAATAAAAGATTAAGGGGGGGCTCCCCATACATGGAACTGAAACAGAAAAGATGTTTTTTCATCAAACCAATACTTGCGGGGTGTCTATAGATAGGTCTTTAAAAATGACATTGAGGTTCCTAAGACAATTTTTTCACAAAGTCAACCGTTTGAAATATATATACTGCCAAAGTGGTAAAATGTGTGTCCCCCCCCCCCCCCCCCCTTTAACTTTTAAAGTAAGAGAGTGAAAAATCTAAAAAAAAAATATGCTATAGATCTTAGTGAACACTTTCAACGAAAATTGGTTTGAACGAGATACAGTAAAAAGTTTTCGAAATATAGTACATTTTCTAAAACCGCAAATATAACTTTGTCGTTCATACAAACACTGTGAAAAACAAAGTTATTTTTTCAGGTGAAAAATGATAGCGGTATTAAAATATGGTATGGTATAATGTAACTACGGAACCCTACTGCGCGTGGCCCGACACGCACTTGGCCGGTTTTTTTTAATCTGTAAAGTTTCCCTTTGCCATACTAAGCCAGTCGTCTTAAACATTTAGATTGCAAAAAATTGCAAGGTTCTGAATTTTTGGGATATTGTTAGGATAGATACCAATAGTGTAAAACCAAATTTGCAACCCTGAAAGACTTGTGCTAACCTTGTGGTGCTCGAAAAACCTCGAAATTTTCAGACTTTTTTCAGTTTTTGGCTTACAACTTCTAAAAATGCATTCTACGGCAAAATCGTTTATGGCACTTTTAAAGAAGATAAAATTACCTACAATTTGAACGTAATTTCAGATCTGTATGTCATATATATCTTGAGGTACAACACTTCCAAAATAGGCCATTTTATCCAAAAAGTATAAAAATTGTAGTAAGATAGTCTTTCGAACAAAATACCGTCTAAAATACTCATTCTACGAGGAAAATCTTAGGAAATAAAGTTGAAGAACAGTTATTTAGCTTTAATTTAAGATTAAGAAAAAAGATTTCTGTGTTTACGGTGACTGGGGTATACATTCTCGCGTGAAGTTGCAGCGAATGACTGTCTATTGTCAATTTAATCACATTGTAAGTCAAATATTTACTAAACTGAAAAAAATCTCCGAAAAATAATGCTAAATTGTGAATTTTAAACTTCGTTGCTTACATACAATTATTATTTATGCCGCAAATGAATGCTTTGTTTTACTAAAATATTACACAACCTTCAGATAAACTGTTTTATAGGTATACTTTAATAACCTAAACTCTATTCATACTTGTCAGTAGTAAATACATACATAAAGTTTAGATTTATTATGAGATCCGATGACTGATACGAAAAGAACTTTTTGAAAGCACTGAGAATAGCTTTGTTGATGTTGATCGATACAACAAATGGAGCACGTATTGTGTTTAGTATAAGAGCTATTTTGGAACACTATACTTACTAAAGTTCTATGGAATATGTTTGTGATTAATGGTGTTTGAAATATATAAACTTCAATACATTTTAGTTTATTGATGCGGAACACAATTTCACGATTTTACTAATTGCAAAAATCTTCTCTAGCAGTCAAGCTGTGATATAATAAATATAAGTAACATAGAAAAAGTACTATTTTAAAAATATTAGAGACAAAATTTAAGAGGGCATAGTTGTTTCCTTTTTTACACGACTGCCCAAAAAGGAGTGTATAATGTGTTTAGGGTTCATGTATGTTTGTGGGTATGTGAGTTTCTTTATTCCCCCATAACTTCTAAATGGCTCAACGGATTTGAATGTATAGGGTATCGTTAGAATCCATACATCATTCCAAGTGACACTGGTTATTTTTTTAAAGTCGCTATGGCTACTGTCCGACGCTATTTTCAAAACTGAAAAAAAAATCCCAATTATTACAATATGGGCATCAAATAAAAGGCCTTAATGAGCACATTTCAAAACTATATAATTTGTCACTAAAATGTGTGAAATAAAAATAAATAAATTTAAAAAATATTAAAAACACGACTGCCCTGCCAAAAACGAACTAATAAGTTAAATAACAAGTGTCTTTGCAATCGGGGGACCTCTTTGATTAAATATTGTTCCACAAAACGGTCCTCGACTGCAAAGACACTTGTTATTTAACTTTTTAGTTCGTTTTTGCAGGGCAGTCGTGTTTTTAATATCTTTTAAATTTATTGTTTAATATTGACTTGGTTTACGCGTAATATAAAAAATAAATGTATTGGCGGCGCTTTTAAAAAATGGCCCAAATCGGGTTTTGTGTAGGAAATGAAACGATCTTTTTGTATGGAGACCCCAACATTGAATCCTCAGTCTATGAAACTTTGCAAAGATGTAATACTTATAGTATGAACCAAAACCTATATGCAATTATCCAAAAACAAAAAATAACCGATTGGGATAATTTAAAATATATGTTTCATTTATGATACTTTATCATACTGTAGACTGTAATGAGGATTTACTGTGGGGGTCCACCACCTTCCTTCTCTACACTAGTTTCAAAAGATTGGAGCCCTTGGCACGAAAAATAACAAGTGCTAATCGAATTTGAAGTCCATAATAATTACTGAATCGTATTGAACGCTAGTTTTGACCCAAAATTAAGCCTACTCAATCGGCAAAGCGCTGCCGACGACACCATTACCAATGGAATGACGCGTGAAATTAAACCCCTTCAGTCAATGTCACTCGAATGTCACCGCGTGTGAATGGGTTCCGTGGATGGAATCCGAATCGTATTTGTAGGTATTGGAGATTGTCACGCCAATGATGAATGATTCAATGTTAGATATTGCACATTTCAAATTTAGATCATTGAAGAGCAACGTTATGCTGAAAATACACGATTCACTTCTGCCTTTCAATGTTCGAATGAAACAACCAAATGGAATCATGTACGGTCAGCAGCACATCAATCTATCCAAAATCTCCAATGAATTTTGATCCTCAAACTGCTTTTTTTTAAGTTTAATATTGGTTGAGAAAAATTTGACAATTTGTAACCTCTTTCAATATCTTGTTACTTTTTAACCGACTTCAACAAAAGGAGGAGGTTCTCAATTCGATTGTATGTTTTTTTTTAATCGTTGTTCGCGCGTATTTTCGACATTTATAGACCGATTTTGATGATTCTTTTTTTTCGATTGAGTTTACTTGCGAAATGGTCCCATTTATTTTTTTTTTAAATCGGTGAAGTAGTTTTCAAGTAATCCTGAAAATACTATGATTTTGCATCAACTACCTTGACGACTTTGTTATTTATGAACCGAATTAGATAAAGTTTTTTGTGTTGGAAAGGGGATACCTTTAGTGTAGTCATTTTAACCGACTATAAAAAAATAAGGTTCTCAGTTTGACCTGTATATAAAATGTTTCTCCGCGATTAACTCACGTTTGGCTGAGCCGATTTTTCTACCTAAATAATATACTTACCTACACTATCTAATACGGAAGGTACTGACACTAAAAATAAACAAATAAAAAATTGTTTATAAACAAAAAAACCGACTTCAAAAAAAACCTGCCTCTAAAAAGCAAGAAATAATATTCAAATCATTAGATACGCATTATAACGTCTATCGAAGTCGGGTGGGGATTTAAGAATAAAAAAAGGAAGTTGTACTTCCCGTACGTACGTACGGTACGTTCGTACCCCACCCGACTTCAATAGACGTTATAATGCGTATCTAATGATTTGAATATTATTTCTTGCTTTTTAGAGGCAGGTTTTTTTTGAAGTCGGTTTTTTTGTTTATAAACAATTTTCTAAGAACGGTTCTGAACATTTTTTGAAATAGCTGAAATAGGATTTTCCACTTATTATCTCCATCGCCAAAAAAATCTAAAAACTGAATTGCTTACAGAATTTCACGAAAATCGGTTGAGAAATGCGACTTGTAAAGGAGAACAAACCGACAGCCGGACAGCGAGACAGACATACGAAAGCCCATACTTTTCGCGCTCGCTCGGTCAATTACGTTATTCATGACGTACATTTACATGCTCTTTGCTTTCAGCACTTGATTTTTAGGAACTAAAAAGCAAACACTTTTTTATGTTTTCTTTATCAATAAACTTCCGTAAGTAGTTTTTTTTTTTAAGTATCATCGACGTACGGTAACGAATCAGGATTAATTTTAATCCACCTTTGGAATAAGGTTGGTAAACTTAATTCTATATTTTACAGCACAAACCAACCACGTGTAATACCTAAATTCTATTAGATTGACCAGAATAGAATCAACAAAAACCGGCCAAGTGCGTGTCGGGCCACGCGCCGTAGGGTTCCGTAGTTACCTTATACCATACCATATTTAATACCACCTATCATTTTTTGTCTGCAAAAATAACTTTGTTTTTCACAGTGTTGGTATGAATGACAAAGTTATATTTGCGGTTTTGGAAAATGTGCTATATCTCAAAAACTAATTACTATATCTCGTTCAAACTAATTTTGGTTGAAAGTTTTTATTAAGATCTACAGCATATATTTTTTTTAGATTTTTCACTCTCTTATTTCAAAAGTTAAAGGGGGGGGGGGACACACATTTTACCACTTTGGCGGTGTATATCTTTCAAACGGTTGACTTTGAGAAAAAGTTGTCTTAGAAACCTCAATGTCATTTTTAACGACCTATCTATAGACACCCAACACGTGTTGGTTTGAAGAAAAATTTTTTTTTCAGTTTCAGTTCCATGTATGGGGAGCCCCCCTTAATCTTTTATTTTTCTTATTTTTGTATTAAATTCGTTAAGCGGTTAACAGAATACATCTACCTACCAAGTTTCAACTGTGTAGTCTTAATACTTTCGGAATAAAGTGGCTGTGACATACGGACAGACAGACAGACAGACAGACAGACAGACAGACAGACAGACATGACGAATCTATAAGGGTTCCGTTTTTTGCCATTTAGGCTACGGAACCCTAAAAAACACATGAAGCAGTCATGGGACTTTGTTCAATCGTGCTACTGCTGGTGCATTGCATTGCGACCTAAATATGTTTTTTTTCTGTTAAATGAATAGTTTACGGCTCTTGTTCTCAATAAAAGGCTAACAATAATAGAACTTGTTTATTTCTGTATCTTTTCCTTACAATACAGCGTCTTCATTCTAATTGCTTGTTTATTAGTGTCAACTTTCAGTTGCAAACATAAACGTTGAAGAAATAATGCATAAGTTTAAACTTTAGAAAATTATTAAAATACAATAATTTAAAACTAGTTGAAAAATTGGTACTTTTGCATTAAAGAAACTTTTTACATAAATTGTTCGTAAAATTTTCTCATACAGAATTTAGATTGAATTAAAAGGCAGGGGTGGTTGACCTACGGTGTCGCACACCTAGTAATTGACTGGAAAATGTGCGGTGGGCACAAAGGTTATTCATCCCTACTCAAATGGAATCATTGATATCTCAATTTGCTTTTGCGATACACAGATAAATTTATGCAGTAGCTTTAGAATTCTCAACTGTTTACTAGTACGGTTAGGTATTTCAAAAAAACCTTATTTATTTTTAGTTGTTAAAATAATTTGCAGAATAATTTATTACCTTAATAAAATTCCACAAATGCTTTTAAACAATAAATTATTATCGTAACCCACGAGTGCAGATAAATTTCAACGGCGTATGGACAGCACCGTATCAGTATTTTCACATATAAGTGCTGTGGAAAAAAGCATTTTTGGCAGTAGTATAGATAAGTTAAAAGCACTCGACATACCGAGTCGGCGCCGAAAACATTTTGCTACTAAGCCATAATAATCACAGATACTCATTCTGTTATCATTGTTGCCAAGTACAACATAGTTGAGACTTAATTGCTTTATTATTTTTGTATGTTTTATTTATTTAAAACTTTCGACTTAAAACTTAGGGTCATTATGCAACCATCATCTAATTTAAAAAGGTTTACAGTTGTCTGCCCATTACACCGTACCATACTTTCGTATCAGGCAAAAAATATTCTTTGTATTGAAAAGTATAATAACACTATTCCCACTAGACCGTTCCGTCAACGGCCATGCACTTGTCATACTTTTCAATACAAAGAATATCTTTTTGCCTGATGCGTACTTAGCTACGGTAAAGGCTACGGTGTAGTGGGCAGATACCTAGCTCCTTCCCAAGATAGAAAACTGCGCCTCAAAATACTATAAAATAATTAAATGCTTGGTTTGTGTATTCTTTTTAGGGTTCCGTACCAAAATGGTAAAAAATGAACCCTTATGGTGTGACTCGGTCTCTGTCACAGCTGGATATCTCTAGAAACTAGATAGATAGAACTACTAATGGTATCAACTTGAAATTTGGAATAGTTTAAGATGACATTTGCCCAAGTATTTTGCAAATAAGAAATAAATAAAAAAATAAATACATTTTTTACAACAGGGACTGATAAGGGGTCTTGAAAATTTGAAGTGAGGTGACTAGGGCATGTGGGGTATCATATAAAAGAACTCTGTTAGCACATTTTTAAACATTTTTTTTTCTTAGGCCACATAGTTTTCGACTTATGATGAAAAATGTAAAAAAAAATACCGTTCCCCCCTTATCTCCGAAATTTGCAAAGAGAAAAATCTGAAATAATTCTATGTGATAGTAGTTTATGTAAAGATTACAGGAAAAATAAAACGATGTCTCAATATAACACACTTTTTTAGAAATTAAAAAAACAAACAAAAATTCTTTAGTTTCACTACCAGTCAACAGATGGCGCTGACCTAAGAATGCTGACCTAAGAAAATAAAATAGTTCCACTATCGGTCAAGAGATGGCGCAACCTAATACTATAATAATAATTGGTGGCTGGTTCTAATATAATTAGGTACCTACTATTTGCCGTACGAATAAACGAAAAATAAGTTCCTACTTAGTAATATAAACAGTTTGCAATGTGGAGTGGCTGAAACGTTTTTCAGTCACCAAAAGCAGCTGTGGTTAAGATTTGTAAATTAACTGTCCGCCTGTTCGCCCTTCCACCTGTCCGCCGTTTATCCAACTTTTTTAAAAACTGTACTAAAGTAACATATCCAAATATGTTTATGTACGGAACCCTCGGTGCGCGAGTCCGACTCGCTCTTGACCGGTTTTTTAACTAGGAGCTCTGCCGATCTAACTAGATAATTATGTCAGAGCCATTTTTATCTAAGCTACCACCAGTGGTTTTTGTATTTATTTAACTTTTGATCTGAGTATATGTATGTTGTTGTTTTATATTAGTAAGGTTTTTAATCCACCTGCGAAGCTACCTCCATCTCAGACGAAGATGCAACCTCAGTATTAAAACAATGGTGTATTCCGCCAGTTACGCTTACGGGTAAAATGGCCATTTACCTTTTCGGGTAAAGTACACGTCGGTCTTATCGTTACCATGACGTCTTATCTTCATGTCGTCATCGTGAGAAAACGCTACCGGCTGTAGATACATACAAACTTCATAGGATATTTTAGTTAAAAAAATCGAAGGTAAACACTCTTGGTGCTCTTTCATAAAATTTATTTAGTTCTACCACTGACATGAAAAATTTTTTTTCTTATTAACTGGACTGGCTGTCTGTATGATTTTGATTTGACAGCAAAGTTCTTGTGCCTATTTGAAACGCCACTAGCGTGAGTCTAAAGAACTAATTTTGACGTGTACAATGAAAATGGTTGCCGTGATGGTGTCTCCAGACTTCAGACTTTAGTACCATGTCCCTCACGCTATGCTCACGCCACGTCCTACAGCGCCAAAATGGCGGAAATCAAATAGGCACAAGAGCAGTTTGACAGCAGCCAGTCCAGTGTAATAATATAGAGGTCAATGAGTTCTACAGATAAAACTATGTAGTTTCAAAATTTTACGTAGTTATATTACTTTACACAGGTTACTTACTAGATAAGAGATTCATTATAAAGTTTTTCGAATTCAAACAGGGTATAAAGACAAAATCATTTTAAATGTTTTAGAAATAAAAAATGGAAAATATTTTTTTTAAGTATAACAAAAATTTTGAAACTCAGAGCACAATTGAAAATATCAACAATGGCGGTGTAGGCCGAACCAAACAAAGCCGGTCACGAATGTCAGTTTGTTTAAAGATTTCCTGCATAATATCGTGGGGCCTTTTTATGAAAGCATCCACCGAGAATGCTCTCGATTTTTTTTTTTTGTGCAAACCTTAATGTATTTATTTCACCATACCTTTTCTTTTTTTTTATTTCTAATAAAAACAAGGTTTATATAGGTAAGTATCTATGTATATGAGAAAATAAATAATGTCCTCCGCACATGGCTCTTAAGCGTATTCGTCTCGTAAGTGTATCGTCAAGACGTCAAGAAGTAGATATTGTTCTAGAATATAAACTAGAGCTTCACGTTGACGGAAATTCATTACCAAACATTATAGAAAGTATTTTCTACGTTTGCTTTTTTACGCCAGTACGCTACGACTATCGTATTGACAATAAAATCTTATGCTTACTTACGCTACGACGCCGACGCCTTGTGCGGACTTCTTTGAACATATACGTGCTCGTATTGCTCTCGTACGACGCGCGTATTACGAAATTTACGAATTGCGATACGCTTACGCTACGAGACGCCGTGTGTGGAAGGGCTAAATAAAACTGCCGGCAGAAGTGAAAACTTGAATATTAACGTTGTGCATTTTTGATATTTTCATTTTTGATATTTTGAAATTAGCGGCAAAGGATTAAAATTATTTCTTTCCTATTACTATACAGTCACACAATTCAATCAGTTTGTAATTAGAGAAAAATTCCAAAGATTTCGCGCAAGTAGTGGCCTTTTTAATTTCTACATGCACGCATTCTACGATTTAAACTTATAGTCACAGAGTATATATAAGTCTTTGATTTCACCAAAGAGTTCGTTGCTATTAGTTCCATTTTCAAAATTAGCGTCTTGCTGGCATGAGTTTAGTACATCCCTTGCTTGCTGGTGACACAAGTGTTTACGTTTACGCGCCGCCATTTTCAACGCGCCCCGTAGAAAGAGAGGGGGGTACTTCCGCCGCCAGCTGTCTACTCTCCATCCGTCATATCCGTCTTACGTATTTTCGATCAGCCACGTGATTCTTACTGACGCGAGTTTAGCATTTTTACCCCATAGTTTTCACTTCAAAAATTCTTACACCATTCGAATTTCTATTTCAATTTGATGTTCCGAATAAAATAATTAACGAATTTCATTTAAACCTGTATTTTTTCAGCTGTACTAACGTTTTAAGGATGTAACGTCCCTGAAAGCCTCCGTTCTACTGAAACAGTGCGTCACATCCCAAATTCTAATTTGATAGGATTACGTTTTCATTCAACACGACGGTATTTTCAATTAATGTACTGAAAGAAGCTTCAATAAATTTCACGAAAGTCTGCAAACCGAAATTCCTCTATGATTTATAGTACCAATTCTGATCCCGAGCGGTTTTTGTTGGAACAATACTATGCGAGCTTCCTCACTCGAGAGCCTTTGCGCTTTTCCACACTTTATGAAATTATTTTTTCGAGCTTTTGCATAACCCGTGCAATATGATTCTTTTCAGTGTTTATGCTGCTTGCAAACACGAAGATTGATTCAATAATTATAACACTAATACTAGTACTATCAACATATATTTATCCTACTAATATTATAAATGTGAAAGTTTTGAGTTTGGATGTTTGGATGTTTGTTCCTCAATCACGCATAAACTACTAAAAGGATTTGGTTTAAATTTGGCATACAGATAGTAGATAGCCTAGATTAAAACAAAGAATACTTTTTATCCCGATATTTCCACGGGAACGGGATCCAGGCGGGTGAAACCGCGGGCGGCCGCTAGTAATATTATAAATGTGAAAGTTTGTGAGTTTGGATGTTTGGATGTTTGTTCCTCAATCACTCAAAAACTACTGATCGGATTTGGTTGAAATTTGGCACACAGATAGTAGATAGCCTAAATTAAAACATAAAATACTTTTTATCCCGATATTCCTACGGGAACATGAACCACGCGGGTGAAACCGCGGGCGGCCGCTAGTAATTTATAAAGCTTTGTTACCTAGGCGCCCTACTAGCCACTACTAGCGCCGCCAAAACATTTATTTTTATTACTCGTAAACCAAGACAATCCTACTTCCTACTATCCTACTAATATTATAAATGTGAAAGTTTATGGGGCAAAAACTACTGAACGAATTTGGTTTAAATTTGGCACACAGATAGTAGATAGCCTAGATTAAAACAAAGAATACTTTTTATCTCGATATTTTCACGGGAACGGGAACCACGCGGGTGAAATCGCGGGTGGTCGCTAGTATTTAAAAAAGCTAAAAATTCATGCCCTCTTAAATTGTCTCTAATATATTTTTATTAACTCTTCAACAGTTTCCATTCTTTCTATAAGTTTTAGAATCCATTTTAGCTCATTGGCCACTTTTGGCTAGAATGGATTTTAAAACTTACAGAAGGAATAAAGACTGTTGAAGAATTATTAAAAAAATACCAAAAGACAATTTAAGAGAGCATGACCGTAGCTTTTTAATATATTGACTTGATCTAAGAGTAATTAAAATAAATGTATTGGTGGCGCTAGTAGTGGCTCGTAGGGCGGCGCCTTGAAAATCATTTTTCATAATCGCTCAATGAGGGCTTTTCAAAAAGAAATTAAAAAAAATAGTAACTATTTGCCTCACTAGATGGCGTCGATTCAAAGAGAAGTGTCAAAATTGGCTTTTAAAAATAAACGGCCTGTACCAAAGAGGCAAGTAAGCGCTCGCTGGCTGACATCTGCCCAAAGAGAAACATTTTAGGGTTACAACTGTCGGCCTACCTAAGTACTCTTCGAAGCTTAGTAAAAAAAATCACATTGACACATACATTTTTATCAACGCCATCTATCGAGCCTACATTTTTTTGTCATTTTTAAAAGCCCTCATTAAACATTTAAAGTTTTAGAAGGGCGCTGCCTATTTTATCTCTATTTTAGTAATAAAATGGCTGGCTACTTATCAGCTGATTGAAGTGACAGCTTTGACGTTATTTTACAACGTAATGAAAAATAATATTATTTATCTACTCTCATATCGTAAAATTCGAATTATGAATTTCAAAACGGAATTATATTGACATACTTTATACACGCAATACCGAAAAAAAATTAAAAAGTCATTTTATAACATACCTTCGTTAACTAAAGTATGCTATAAAATAACTTTTTTTCTCATTACGATACAGGGCAAATCCAAGAAGATGGCAGTGCCGCGATATTAAAAAAAAAACAATGAAATTCTCACATTTTTTCTATGATTAAAATGTACTCTATGGTGATCGATGACTTAGCGTAACGATTATTCTGCTGGAATGCAGTCATCTCATTATTATTTTTCTAATAGAAAACGCGCCATTTTTTAGATTTTATTTTTTTCTTTTGCTTATTAATATCTGATAGTAGTGAGTGAGTAGATATTTTAGATGCGGCGACGGAAAAACGTAATACTTAATCAAGGTAATTACGTAGAGTTTCTAAGTATTTGGTACAACCTACCTACCTAAAGCAAAGTCGAGTAACTACCTACTCTTTTTATCATTGATATTTTATTTTGTAGGTTCAATCACAATAATTGTATGAGAGTAGATAAAGTAGTCTATGAAACTGCACATAACTAGGTATTATGCATCAGTTTCATAAACTACTATTTCATTTTAGGGAATATGTAGTTATCAGCCAGTTGCCTGTTTCGTCTATGGAATCGTCAGAACGACAACATAATAAGGCTAAAGTAGCATTTTCTTGAAATAGGTACATTCAGGAATATAATGAAAGTTATACGACTTTTAATAAGTCTTATCAACATAACTAAAACGACTACAACTCTATTTTAAGCTCTTTTAAAGCGGAAATTATATATAAAAACTCTTTTACGGTTTTTGATGGATTGATTGGGTGTTTTATTTGCTTCTTGCGTTTTCCCCAAATTCTGCACCTTACAGCTGCCGTGGTTGCAACTTGCAAACTTAGAATTTAATATCACTATAACAATCATCTCCTTGTTCGTTTCGTCGACTGATATCACAGTAAAACAAATATATGAGACGAAGTAGGTGAATGAAATACACTTATGGCCGAATACTCAAACGCTAATTAACTTTGGGGGGCTCCCAAACGTCGTCCTATCGCATTAAATGTTAAAGTTTTTTAGTGATTTTGTTGCTCTGTTTTATATTTTGTCTACTTTACTAGATGCATTATAAAGCAAGCAATTGTGTCAAGTAAAATCACCTTGAATCTATAAACTACATTGCCCCTGAAACTGGTGATGATCGACATAAAAAGTTCTCTAAAAGTCTATGATAAAACTATACCAAGTACTCGTACATAATATTTTTACTCACAAAAATATGTTTATGACTCGTAACTGGCCAGACGTTGAAAGTAATTGCGAAGTAGGTTATCTATTTAGGTTAAAAAGCAATACTTATATACTTTTATAGATACAAAATAACACCACCTGTTTTATGATTAAAACATAGTTATTAAAATGAAGTGAAAGTCGATAATCTACGTAATATTGTGGTGTTACAATTTCCTATAATATTAGGCAACTGTTTCATTTATATGACATCTGTTCTTTCTATATTTTTTTAATAATTGTAATTTATTTATAACGAAATAGTGACACAGTTAATTGCTTGGCAACAGTACACTGAATAGTGGTATCCATTAGTGGTAGAGCAAAATTTGTGCTGTCTTTATGATTTGATTACTGACTTAAGGACTACATTTATAAAAGAAAAAATACCTTTTATTTATTTGAATTTTAGGGGTTTTTATTATTCCCGAATATCGGGTGAATGCAAACAAAGCCGCGAACAGCAGCTAATCATATATTTTTTTGAAATGTGCTTATTAGCCCTTTCATTATTAAAACCGTACACGGCATCACAAATATTTTTGTTTAGTTCATGATTTTATGTCCGTGACGTTACATATTATGACGTTCCATAATTGAATATGTCGAGTGTTATATTTAATTTAATGTAACGTCACATAGCCTATAACTAGCGGACGATCAAGACCATACAAACTGTGATTGCTCATTTGCTAGGCGGGACGCTAGGGGCTCTTACTGTAAAAAAATGTTGGCACATGTCACTTGATCCTTTGTCTCTTTTTTACATAGACCGTGTCCGTATGATGTTAACTTCTCTTTTCTACGCTTTGTTGGTCTTCTTGAGCGCAGCGCAAATTTTTCTATGTCTATGATCAAGACACTTCTATTGTCAAATTATGATAAGTAGTTTAGAAGTTATGACTTTAGGAGGGAACAAATGAACACATAAATATACAACGTGCTTCGAATAAATGATCGAAGACAACGTGTTACAAAAATACCCCTAATGCCGAATATGGTAGATAGGGACCATCAAACTGAACAACTTTTACTATGGGACCAACTCTGAAAAAACATCTGCTGTTTAATACAAAAATTAATAATGAAAATATCAAAATGTATGAAAGCTGATTTTTATTAACGATTTCAGAGTTGGTCCCATAGTAAAAGTTGTTCAGTTTGATGGTTCCCTATCTACCATATTTGGCATTATGGGTATTTTTGTAACAGGCTTTTTGCTTTGCCGTAGTCAGTTAAAAATATATCTATCACTGATACAGACCTGAATGTTAGTAGATAGAAATAATAGACAAAGTTGTTGAATAAATCTTCAATACTTAGTAAAAAAAAAGCTTAATTGGCTATATTACATCTCATAACTGTTTACGGTGAATAAGTGGGTACCTACTTATAATATGTTTACTTTAGGCTGTGCAGGTTTTTTCGAAATGAGCTCTGAATTTAAAAGTTAATTATAAATATTTTATTTATTAGAATACTTACAATAGGTACTCCTTTTGTCGACGTGGCTAATCTGAAATAGAATAAAAACAGTTAGTTCAGAGCTAAGAAACACTAAATCTTTGAGAGACGCCCTTGTGTGTAGGAACCAGGGGGCCAATTACAAAAATAACGTACGCAATCTGCGTAACGAAGTCACTTGGCCACGATAGCCGTCCGCAGTTCGTTGGTTGAAGTTATAACACAAAATAGATATAAGTACTAACATACAGAAAGGATACTCTCCGCCCCGCCCCGCAATCAATTTGCCTCACCGCACCCCGCGAGTTCGTAGGCCAGTTCGTACGCTCATTCAATAGCATGCACACAGTTGCGCGTGTGCAAAAACGTCACTTTGTGATAGGTAGTTGAAACGCGGCGTTTTTATGGAGTGCCCGGGGTGTGGTTATAACAAACATTTTGAATTTGGCTATCGTAGCCCCTGTCAAGTAGTGTGTAGAAACTGTCAAACTCACGCAATCACTTCGCAATATCGCATACGAAAGTGATTTGTAATAGGTAACAATCAAAACTAAGCACGGACGCAGCTGCGTGTATCGCACTATATTTTTCGTAATAGACCCCCCAGGTAAAGCCGTTATTGTAACATTTTTGATCATTTTTCATGGCTGAAATGTTATTTCCCCATATCTCCGCTATTTTGAAAAATTATACACTTTTTTTTAAAGAGTTTCGTGTTGAAATCTTTATTTATATCCATTGTTTTCTCGAAACCACGTACAAGGTAACATTAAGTCGAGCTAATGTAAGTACCTACTTCAATAATAGGTAGGTAGGCATTTAGTTTATCAAAACTTATGAAACTAGTAACTTCGTAACTAACAGCCACAAGCTGTAAGCTGCCACATCGTATGAGCTTAAAATACACTTAATATTAAACTTTCTGGTTCGCTCGCGTGACCACAGTTACTAGATTGTGTGAAGTTCTATTACTCAGGTAACTTAAAAGTTAGACTGTGTTAGGAATATAGGAATAGATACTTGTTTTGATACTTGTTTGATGCTGGCGGGTGTTATTTTTTTATATCTTTTTAGTTATATATTACGCTCGTGATATACCTTTTTGAAATCGTTATGATAAGCCCTTTAATATGACACCCATATTGCAGTATTCTAAAAAAAGTCCATTTAGTATAAAGTTGTTTTTTTTTAACGCCACTTACTTAAGAACACTTGGGCTGTCAAGACAAATCTAACGATATCTTAATCATAAAAATCCGTTCAGTCGTTTGAAAGATATGAGGTAATAAAAAATATTACATTACAAACTTACAAACACCAGATACGCGCGAAAAACACCTTTCGACGCATAGTGCCAGAAACGCAAATTACCGTACACGCTAAAAACGACCAAGTTTTTAACAGCAAACTACCAAATATTCAAATGACCACATTTTTTTTCCGTAAACGAACAGTATTTAATATAACATTTTTGCAGTCAAAAGTATAGGTCAAAAGTGCTGCCATACTTTAAATTTATTTACCCATCGGTGTAAACTTAGTAATAAAAAATACCCACTGTGCCTAAACAGTACTAAGGCACTGTTATCGACAGAGGTAGCATACAGTGCCGACTTTTGGGTGGGGGCCGGACATAGGAGCATCCACCCTATTACCCAGACGCTACACAGTGACGTTTTTGCACACGTGCAACTGTGTACGTGAAGTCTAGGGCTATTGAATGAGCACACGATTCGGCACATGCACATGAACTCGCGCGGAGGGGTGAGGTAATTGATTGTGGGGTGGGGCGGAGAGTTTCCTTTATAAGTTATGAGTTTGCTTATTATATCTATTCTATGCCGTGGGTCCGTTGGTCAAGTACCTAAGCACAGAATAAGATATAAGTAGTGACCTAGATACTTGTATTGCAAGTGGCTTGCTGGTAACAAAGGAAATTCTTCCAGGTATGCGAGTGTGATGAGTCCTAGACGTCGGACGCCCGAAGAGGGCGACGGCGGCGGCTGGGTCGCCATCGCGGTGGGCGTGGTCGCGGCCGCAGCCGTTGCGGCCCTTGTCTACAAATTCTTCCTCGCCGAGAATATGGGATGATACTATGGGATTTTTAATGATTAAACGAACTTACCTGTAAGTGAAGTTCTATCATAATTATACGAAGGATTCGTCCGAAGATATTAGTATATTAACACATGTAGTACCGCTTGCATGTATCACCACTTAGCACGTTATTTTAAAGCAATAACCTAAAAAACCTAAAAAGAGAAGGTTTTTGACTTAAAATTGACAGATATTTTGACATTTCCGGTCCAAGTTCGCCCTGTCACTGCTACACGCCAACCACTTCATTTAGTTTAAAGTCCAAATCCTATGATATTTCCTCATTTTCTTCAGTGGGTAAACAGTTATTGTAATATACAATAATGAGTAGGGAGGGTGGGATTCTATACTAATATCTTCGGACGAATCCTTCGTATAATTATGATAGAACTTCACTTACAGGTAAGTTCGTTTAATCATTAATTATACTTCAGATTCGTCCTCGATATTAGTATATTAACACATGTAGATGTTAAAAGCATTATAATAAGAAAATGGAAATATCATTTCTTGCGTATTAGTCTTTTTAAAACAGAAAAGAATACCATTTAACATCATTCTGAACGTTTTACATGATTACATATACTAAAAACGGTACCTATAGATGGCTGGTACAATATTTATATATATATATATATATGTACACGCACATATATACATATAGATATACAAGGTTGGTATTGATTATCGGTGATAATATGTTTTATTATTTTGCAAATATAGCGGAGTCATTGACCATTTCGCCGTGTTACCTGGAACATCTATAGTAACATTTTTTGTTAGGGCTATAAAGGTATCGGCATACGTCGAGAACTAAAACTGGTTGGACACAACACAAGTCTACTTCATTTCATTAAATGTTTCATTTCAGCAATCTATTACTTACATTACATATAGAATTTAATTTCTTTCTAAAAAGAAGTGATTATGAACTGTTTATTTAATATAAATATGTATGATCCATTCTTGTTTTTTTTTTTTTTTTTTTTTTTTTTTTTTTTTTTTTTTTTTTTTTTTTTGTATTGTTTGCATTATTTGTGCAATAGGCAAGGTAATCAAAGTTAAACTTTTAAGATAAAAATGATGAAAAAAGAATAAAATTTGAAAATATGTAATAAAATGTCTTAAGTTATCTAAGATATAAGGCGTACTTAGTTAAATTCTTTACCAAACCTTGAGATTAGCTCAATTTTGTCCATTCAATAATGAACGCAGTATTATGTAATACGGATAATTGTGTTATACACATCTGTAAAAAAAAATTGTTTATTATGTCTATATTAGTATTTGTTAAATAATCGAACCGTTTCTGTTACCAAACTCTGTACTTCCTGATAGTATTAACAGACAGCAGCTTCAATAATAACATAAATAATATACCTGTAAAATAATACCACCTTGATAATGTTATGAAAACCAATTTAATAGTGCGATTAATTTCCTTCCCTGAAATTAAAAGTTATAGAATGTTAATACTTTATATTAGAATAAGATATACGAAGAAGTACCTTACATGTGAATAAGAGGTGCCAAACCGAGGCTCAAGATTGTGACGATTATGATGGCACAATCGTTACACCTTCGTTTAAAAAACTGGTGGAAAAGAATTAAAATAATAGGTATCTTAGTGTCAGAATAGTCTTTGTACAATACTAAACCAAAATAGCATTGTGAATGCTATAATCTCAAATTAGAAAATAAATATTTTTGAAATCAAATGCTAGAAATAGATACAAAGAAAATCTACTGCATTTTATCTCCACTGCTTAATTCGACTTGCATTGCATTTGAATTTACTCAATCTCAATCTGGAAAATAAAAACCAAAACTGGTGATTACTTTTTGAATTTATGAATTGAATAATTTCTATTTAGTATCACAATAATAATATCTAGAATACTTGACACCCCGCACTGAATAAAATAAGAAAAATTGCAATGAAAGCATATTGAACTGCTTGTTCTAGATAATTGATATGCAAATATTTTGCAATTTGTGATTCCTGATGTGACCACTAGTGTCTCCTAGTCCACCCCGTTGTTGAAAGGCCCAAAAGAAAATATGTCGTCTCTAATTAGACTTACGCGGAATTCTGTGTAAGTATCGATGACATTCAACTAAGTGATTTCTGCAGTTTTGTGAACGATTGTCTTGTAAAGATCATAATTGCTAATACATCTGTAATATAATGGAAAGTTGCAACGGTAGCTGTATATAAAAAAAAACATTGTATATAAAAAGATGAACTTCATTTCTTTAAAAAATGTTCTGAGACCCTTATAAATAGTAAAAATTGTCCAATAACAAGGAAATCATGCTATTTAAAAAACTTTATAGCCGGCGGCGGTAGTTTTGTAATAAAAATATGGGCACTAAAATGCCCAAAATTTATGATTTTAAATTCGTATATTACTATCACTTTCCTTATCAATATTAAAACCTTAAAGGTGATGGGATGTCTAGACTGTGTTTTTAAAAACAATAAGTTACATTTTTAATTGTGATAAAATTATTTTTAAGTACTTAGAGTACGTAATTTTTTATCAAATTTAATTAAATTTTAAACAGTTCTTAACTAAATCTGATATGACTATGACTTTTTTTTTTTATTTTTTTTTTTTTTTTTATATATATATATTTTTTTTACTCATGTCACCTTCCGTTGAACCTTCAACAAATTGTAACAAAACTATTATTTGTATGTATTATAACTGTTATGCATTCTGCTCGACTGGAGATGATATACTATAGTATATATATATATAATAGAAAAATATAATAATAATCTGGATGACCTGTGTAGCGCGGCTAAATGGTATATTCACACAGACGATTACCGGCGCAAACGATTAAGTGGACCTTTGCGCCTGTAGTCGGTGACCACTGCCTGTATTCGCTGTATACAGACAGATGTCACACCAGCACGCACCCTCACGAATACATTATCTTAACGGGTGTCCTTACCGTCCTTTCACGTATGATGATTGAAGGCAAAAATTGATGATGCATCATCGGCAACTATTTGGATGGGCCGTAATGCCCGTCTGCGAGTCTGCTGTGACTGACGAAACAAACAGCTGATGGGGCTTCCTCGCCGCGTCTCGCTGTTCGCTTGCCGTCGGAGATGAAGCATGTGACATACCTGCCTACTATTATAAATTAAAGGAAAGATAGTATTTGTTTGATGGTTTATTTTGAAGTAAGTTTAAACATTGACACACGTCTTACATATTTTTGATTACCAAAAGCTGAAAACAGCCAGTAGTAAGTTTAAACATTGACACACGTCTTACATATTTTTGATTACCAAAAGCTGAAAACAGCCAGTTATTACAACATGCCCCCTTAATCAAAAATATATAAAAGCTAAAGCTAACAACAAGTCACTATAAAAGATTAACCAGTCAAACATAGACCTTTTACACAACTAGCGTGAGCAGCACGTCTTAACGCTTTCGTCAATACGTCTGCAGGCATTTGAGAGGATTCTAAATAACACAGACATATAGATTTCTCAGAAACTTTCTCTCTGACAAAGTGATATCGTGTATCTATATGTTTTGTTCTGTTATGGTGTACTGGATTCATGGCTAAGCTCTGTGCACTCTGACTGTCGCTAAATATGTTTACACTATTTGGTACTAAAGTTGACTTACCTAAAACTTCTGTTATAAACCTTTTTAGATATATAGCTTCCTTAGCTGCGTCAGTTAAGGCCATATACTCCGCTTCAGCCGAGGAGAGTGCAACAGTAGGTTGTTTCCTAGACGCCCATGAGATCAGACCGCCTGCCAATTTAAAACAATAGCCTGTATAGGAACGTCTATCTCTTATACAATTCGCCCAATCTGCATCGGCAAACCCAGCCAAAACTTCACCAGTTTTAGAATAACAAATTGAATAATCTATAGTACCTTTTAGGTATTGGAGCACTCGCTTTGCAGCTAACCAATGGGTTTTATCATAACACGTATTGAATTGGCTAAGATAACTGGTAGCAAAAGCAATATCTGGCCGAGTGTTAACCGCAAGATACATTAAGCTCCCAATCAATTGTTGATAGGGATAATCACCTTTCACAGTACTTACCTCTAACTTCGTATTATTTAAAGGTGTACTATATGTTTTGCACGAATTTAGTTCAAACTTATCGATTAAGTTTGATATAAAGGGTTTTTGGTGTACCCTTATATTTCCATCCTCATTTCTCTCTATTTTTAATCCTAAATAACACGATAATTCGCCTAAATCTTTTATAGAGAAATAATTTTGTAAACTGCTTTTGACATTGTCAAAATATTTGTCACTATGGTAGAATAGAATTATGTCATCAACGAAAACTGACAAAATAAATAACTCGCTACCAAAGAGTTTAGTATACACACATGGCTCGGAAGGAGTTTTACGAAAACCTATACGACCTAAAGTTTCATTTAGTTTTATATTCCAGATGGTTTATTTTGAAGTAAGTTTAAACATTGACACACGTCTTACATATTTTTGATTACCAAAAGCTGAAAACAGCCAGTTATTACAACATGCCCCCTTAATCAAAAATATATAAAAGCTAAAGCTAACAACAAGTCACTATAAAAGATTAACCAGTCAAACATAGACCTTTTACACAACTAGCGTGAGCAGCACGTCTTAACGCTTTCGTCAATACGTCTGCAGGCATTTGAGAGGATTCTAAATAACACAGACATATAGATTTCTCAGAAACTTTCTCTCTGACAAAGTGATATCGTGTATCTATATGTTTTGTTCTGTTATGGTGTACTGGATTCATGGCTAAGCTCTGTGCACTCTGACTGTCGCTAAATATGTTTACACTATTTGGTACTAAAGTTGACTTACCTAAAACTTCTGTTATAAACCTTTTTAGATATATAGCTTCCTTAGCTGCGTCAGTTAAGGCCATATACTCCGCTTCAGCCGAGGAGAGTGCAACAGTAGGTTGTTTCCTAGACGCCCATGAGATCAGACCGCCTGCCAATTTAAAACAATAGCCTGTATAGGAACGTCTATCTCTTATACAATTCGCCCAATCTGCATCGGCAAACCCAGCCAAAACTTCACCAGTTTTAGAATAACAAATTGAATAATCTATAGTACCTTTTAGGTATTGGAGCACTCGCTTTGCAGCTAACCAATGGGTTTTATCATAACACGTATTGAATTGGCTAAGATAACTGGTAGCAAAAGCAATATCTGGCCGAGTGTTAACCGCAAGATACATTAAGCTCCCAATCAATTGTTGATAGGGATAATCACCTTTCACAGTACTTACCTCTAACTTCGTATTATTTAAAGGTGTACTATATGTTTTGCACGAATTTAGTTCAAACTTATCGATTAAGTTTGATATAAAGGGTTTTTGGTGTACCCTTATATTTCCATCCTCATTTCTCTCTATTTTTAATCCTAAATAACACGATAATTCGCCTAAATCTTTTATAGAGAAATAATTTTGTAAACTGCTTTTGACATTGTCAAAATATTTGTCACTATGGTAGAATAGAATTACGTCATCAACGAAAACTGACAAAATAAATAACTCGCTACCAAAGAGTTTAGTATACACACATGGCTCGGAAGGAGTTTTACGAAAACCTATACGACCTAAAGTTTCATTTAGTTTTATATTCCAAGCTCTAGGGGCTTGTTTTAAGCCGTAAAGTGATTTTTGTAACAGACACACTTTCTGTTCTTGTCCTTTTGTAACAAAACCTTCAGGCTGTTCCATATATACACACTCTTCAAGGTCTCCGTTCAGAAAAGCCGTGTCTACGTCTAAATGACGCATTTTCAGATTCAATTCAGCTGCAAGAGCAAATAAGGCTCGTAAAGATGAATGTCTTACTACGGGAGCAAATGTCTCATAGTAATCCACTCCAGGCACTTGGCTGTATCCTTTGGCCACTAATCTTGCCTTGTACTTTACAATATTTCCTTCTGAATCTCTTTTAAGCTTATACACCCACTTACAGGAGATAATATCCTTATCAGGTTTATCCACAAGCTTCCATGTATTTAACTTGATAAGAGAGTTGTATTCACAATCCATAGCTTCTTGCCATTTGACGTGATCTCCAGACTTTGTAGCTTCTAAAAAGGTTTTTGGTTCACTGAAGTTGACACTTGAAGCAGAATATGTGAGGAAGTCCGGAGGCTTCCTGTCTCTTACAGGATATCTTGGTTCTGTTTGAGTAGAACAAGAATCGGGTTGTTCCTCACGTACCTCTTCAGTATCAGTCCCATCAGGAGTTTCATTAGCTTGATTCAAACCAGTATTCGTATCGACCACCTCAACGTCAGCTTTTGCTCCTGAAGTACCACTACTAACAGTTGCAACAGGTTCTGACAAAGTCTGCTCTTCACTATTATTGTCGAAGAGTAGAACTGGTGTAGAAACGGAATCATTACCAACAACATTGGAAGTGCTCTTCTTTAAGTTAGAGAAGCAATCTTCAAAAAAGTTGACATCCCTAGACTTCTTTAGCTTCCTGGGACAACTTGAATTCCTAAAGTAATAACTGTTTTGATCTGCTGTATAGCCAACAAATACTACTTCTTCTACTTTATTTTCAAACTTTCTCCTCAAACAAGAAGGTATTTGAATTAAAGCTCTACAACCAAACACTTTTAAGTTACTAAGATCTGGTTTACAATCATACCACTTTTGAAAAGGTATTCCACACTTTTCTAATGCTCGGTGGGGAGATCTGTTTTTCAAATATACAGCCGTTTGGATAGCATCTTCCCAATAAGCTTTAGAGAGACCACTACCACACAACATCGACCTAGCTTTTTCTACTAAAGACCTATTGGTCCGTTCTGCTATGCCATTTTGTTGTGGACTATAAGGCACTGTAGTCTGATGTTCTATTCCTAAAGATTCGAAATAATCAGACAGTTCTTTATTTACAAATTCGGTGCCATTATCAGTTCTAATCTTTTTAATTTTAGCTCCAGTTTGTGTTTCAACAAACTTTTGAAAAACACAAAACTTATCTGTTACTTGACTTTTGGAAGATATGAAATAAACGAAAACCATTCTAGAAAAATCATCTATAAATATTAAAAAGTATTTGTTGCCCTGAAAGGACATTTCAGACATTGGTCCACAAAGATCAGAGTGAATTAACTCTAACTTAGACGTTGCCTTATCATAAGCAATACTTTTAAAAGGTTTACGTGCTTGTTTCCCTTCAATGCATGCGATACAACTTTTCTTGTCTACGGACTTATAATTTACACCTACTTGCATTTGCAATAACTGGTTCATTCCTATGCGACATAAATGCCCCAAGCGTCTATGCCAGAGTTCATAGGCAGAAAAAGATCCATTATCCAGTACACCATAAGCCGTACTACATGGAATATTGACTGTACATTCTAATTTATACAGTCCTTTGCACACTGAACCATGCAAGAGAGATTTTCCTGAAAAAGAAAAAGTATCAGTTCTAAAGAAATTACAACCATCTTTATCAAATAAAACAGAAAAACCTTTCTCTACACACTCACTCACAGATAACAAGTTGGCTTTTATCTTAGGAATATAAACAACATCATTTATACTATTTATATACGAGTCTGTAACTATAGAAATGTTACCACGTCCACCACATTCGATAGTCTCACCATTAGCAACCGTAACGGTCTGAGGATCTATCGGCTTTAGGTTTTCAAACCAATCTCGCCTCGAAGACATATGTTGTGAAGCACCTGAATCAATGAGCCATTCTTCCTTCGACTCTGTGTCTACTACACCGAGAGCAAGCAAAGAAGTTGAATCTTTTACCTTCTTCTTTTGCTTCAAAGGACAATCAGGCCGCTTGTGACCTGGTTTCTTACAATCATAACACACAATAAATGGTTTGGGCTTCACCTTCTTAAAATTCTTTACATGTGCAACAACATTGGTATTGTCAACAACAGAATCCTTTTTAAACATTTCGTTCAATAGTTTCGCTTTGACTAAATTTGTGGTAACTTCTATATTGCTGTTTTCCAAGGCCATAATTAATGCATCATAGTTGGGTGATAGACCACCAAGCAATATAGCTGCGACAGATGAGTCTTCAATATTTTTCCCAATATCTGCAAGCTCTTGGACAGTATTTAAGACTGCATTAATATACTCTTCCATGTTATGATAATCTGTCAAACAAATACGATATAGCTTCCTTTCCAGTGATAGTCTGCGTCCCATACCTTTATCTTCAAAAGTATCACGTAACGAATTCCATGCTTCAAGAGCTGTTTTAGCATTCCTAGCATGTATAACGGCAGAGCCATCTAGTGTTAAACAAATTTTGGAAAGGGCCTTCCTATCATTCCTTAATTTTATAGCATTGGGAACGATATTCCCAATAGGGTAACCTTCTATTGTTTCCCAGAGTTCTTCGTGGATTAAATAATTTTTCATTTTAAACTTCCATATTGGATAAGTTTCTCTATCACGAAGAATAAAATTTGGAATTGACGAAGAATTCCGGTACATTGTACTACTCGTACCTGCTGAATCTCCATCGGAAGCCATAATTTTCCACAATTTATCACAATTTTTCACGATTTCGTGCTGATAACGTATTATAAATTAAAGGAAAGATAGTATTTGTTTGATGGTTTATTTTGAAGTAAGTTTAAACATTGACACACGTCTTACATATTTTTGATTACCAAAAGCTGAAAACAGCCAGTTATTACAACACCTACGTCTTTTGTTGTCGTTTTTAAGGCAAATAAATATATAACTCAGTTTTAAAATTGTTTTATTGAGTACTGCGCCTGATTTACTTAGTTTTTTTTTTTTTTTTTTTTTTTTTTTTTTGATGGATATCGTTCACATCAGGCCTGTGGCCAATGCATCATTCATATTCGACTGAACTGTCGGTGGCCTTTTAAGTGAGCAGCCTCAGCTACACTAGAGTTGATCGTGTACGGTATAATTTAACGTCGTAATGCCCCACATTATGTAAAAAAATCGAAATACTGTCACAAAAAGGTTTATATAGTTTTGTATTGGAAAGCTGCCTAAAACTTCACTGACACTTGTAGCTAATAATTTTCCCACATCAGAAACATTATTTTGTACACACTCACACAAATTGAATTTGAAAAGTAATAGAGATAATTTGTACAAGGTCATAGCTTAGAAAGAAACATACTAAATAGTTAGTAATGAACAAGTTCAACATGTTAGGTCTACCCGCCTGTAATACAAGGTTTCCTAGTTAAGGCAAATGATTAAATTTTTACTATATTCCAACAAACATAAATTGCATTTATGATTTACTAGCGGCCACCCGGGTTTTCACCCGTGTGGTTCCCGTTCCCGTGGGAATATCAGGATTAAAAGCATTCTATGTTTTAATCTAGGCTACTTACCATATGTGTGCCAAATTTCTACCAAATCCGTTTAGTAGTTTTTGGCTTGATTGCGGAAAAAACATTTAAACCCACAAACTTTCACATTTATAATATTAGTAGGATAATTGCATTGCAATTATGATTCATTTATAGATAATAAAATGTAAGGATTCTGTTATTCCATTTTTAGTTGAAATTTCTATCAGCATGCCAGCAGCTAGCTATTTCAGCAGCTAAGCTATTTCACATAATAGGTGTGTGAAGTATCAGGTTTGAGCTATTTGCTGTATAACTCAATATCTGGTTCCATTAAGTTATTAAGTTTTAGCATTTATAGCTAACTCTGTCAGTTTTGTAAACTATAAATTTATCTTAGTACCGATGGTACACTATAATACCGTTGAGATTAACTCAACACCAAGGATATCATGATGTCAAAATTCATACCTGATGAGCAACGCTATTGTCAGGGCTGCTCTTGCAGCTCCAGCACAGCGGCCGCCTGCCTGGAAGGTGGATGGTGGCGATTCAGCGGACGACGGAGTCACCCGATTGGTGCTCGGCAGCGGTTCCAACAACGTGGCAACCTTTGAGGGTAGTCTGCTTTTTTACAATGTCGCGTCGTCAACGGCACTTTAAGTTGCTGCAGTAGCGTTGTTTGACGTATCTATGCGGTGAAATAGTCCAGTATGACTATCTCGAGTGCAATAGATATTTAATTGTGTCTTAAACACAATGCTTTGACAGAAAGTACCCAGTATGGTAAATTCGCATCAGACAAATAAATAAACTGACAGAAAGTACCCAGTATGGTAAGTTCGCATCAGATAAATAAAAAACTGACAGAAAGTACCCAGTATGGTAAGTTCGCATCAGATAAATAGCAGACAATTATGCTGTTTAACCAAGTAAACGGCATTTAAAAGTGTTCCTCCGTCTTGACTTCTTCTTCTTGTCCTCTTCCGTCTTGAAAACTTTTTTCTTTCTTCACGAAGTAAATGCTTAACTATAATTTAATTTTCAAATATAATTCTAAAGAAGTCTCACTTTGAGACTGTATACGTGCGTCCGTGGCGAAGCACGAAAAGCGAATGAAGTGGTTGGCGTGTAGCAGTGACAGGGCGAACTTGGACCGGAAATGTCAAAATATCTGTCAATTTTAAGTCAAAAACCTTCTCTTTTTAGGTTTTTTAGGTTATTGCTTTAAAATAACGTGCTAAGTGGTGATACATGCAAGCGGTACTACATGTGTTAATATACTAATATCGAGGACGAATCTGAAGTATAATACACAATTATATGCAATGGAATAATTAAATACAACACAAACACATGACAGCTAAGAGAACATAAACAATTTATCTATTTAAGTGATGGCATTCCCCAAATTCCCATTGGCACAGTAAACGCTCAATTCGTCTTGCATTAAGTATTAATTCGACACACTTGAACACACTACAAACACAGGGGATCATGAATTTATAACTACTGAGAGAAGTTTGGCATAGTCAATATCGACAAAGTTAACATGTACGGACAGCATCTAAAGTTGTTTAACACTTTAGTTCTTTGTCATAGTAACTTTTTTGCTTAATGTTTCAAACCATGAGACACCTGTTAAAAAAGTTGGTATGACAAAGTACCAAAGCGTTAAGCAACTTTCATAGCTGACTGTAGGACAAGATAAAGGTATCTGCACATTACACTTCGAGACATTATACCAACTCGTATTTTCGACTCGTCTAAAGCGTTATTATTATAACATAAGCGACATGTAATTTTACTTACGATGTTTTGATGCAGTTTTGATGAAATTGATAATTTTAACAGATTTCGATGTAAATTGGAAGACACAGTAGTAGACAAAGCCTTAATAGGCTTTGTTAAAAACATTTAACACTATAATTAGTGTTAAAAAAAATTTAGAGGATAAACATTTGTAACTTTTAAATTTATTTGTTAATTTGCATGCCATGTGGTGAAATACGGATTAAGCTACATACAATATACATCTGTTCTACCTGTATTTGCAAATAAATTGATTTGATTTAATTTGATTTGCAGTTTTGAAAATTTTGTTGAACAAATATAAAACGCATGTACCCTTGTACTTACACGCGTATACCTATCTATAAAATGCAACTTATGAGTTTAACCAAATCAATTAATTCTATTATTACATAGGCTATTCCAAAAGTTTTTAGTGAAACAAAAAATAACAAGAATATTAAAAAACCTTATTCACAACTTTTTAGAGCTTTTCTCTCTTAACTCATTGAGCATAAAAATACATCCAGGTTAACCAGCTTTCAAAATATTTTCCAATATTAATCTACACGTATTTTTGCTGATTTCTGAGTTAATGAGGTACCCGTCTAGAGGCAACCTTCCAGATTTTAAGTTATTCATGCCAGATAGTGAAAACAGCCCGAATCTCTCGATTTATAATTTGCCCATGTTCCTTTAAAAGCCACTCTACCCTGATGAAGTTTTCATAAGTTACTGCAGTCCATGGTCATCCGGGTCTCGAAACATCGTTAAAGTTCTTTCAACTACGTTTATACAAAAAAAAATTGTTGCTAACGAAGGAAAAGACTTACAAAAAGCAGTGTGTAAATTTTCGTAAGATTCCTTAAAGGTTAGCCTATGTTTTGAGTATGGTAAATCATTGCACGAAAAGCTTCTCGCAAGACGACCATTGTTGCAAAGAAAACAAGAGCGACAGATTAACTTAAAAAATATATTAAAAAAAACCACGCAGAGTTGGGCATTGGTTTTCACCGAGGGTATTTTTATTGAAATTACCCGCCAAATAAAAATAATTACAGAAAAAAAATTATATTTCCCATGTGGCTAAAAACTTTTGGAACAGCCCATTCTTCCTATCGAAATTTTACATACACGTTTTCAGGGGTACAGAAAAGGACATAAGGTACCTATCATCCCGAAAAAAGTATTGTTCCTGAAGGATAGCAAAAAAAACTTTCCACACAGACGAAGTCGCGGGCGGCCGCTAGTAGTAATTAAATATCAATTAGTTATGATGAAAATTTCCAACGAAAAAAAAACATGGTTATGAAAGCTTAGTACAAATCCATTTTCAGTCTTTTCAAAAACCTATGTCACAGAGAGCTGCTATGAGAGATAAAAAAAAGTTTTAGAACTTCTTGCTTTCAAATATTTCTTACATTATTCATACTCTGCTTCTAAGAAAATCTATTTTAACTTCGGAAATCCACTCGGTTCAACGAGAAAATCTCCGCTCATACTTTTATCATGGAAATATTCTAACGAACTTAAAAGATTAACAAAGAAACTCAATCTGTATATAATAATAAACTTTGCTATCCTTAAGCTTTTATTTCGTTTTCATTTAAATATAGCTTTGTTAAAAAAACTTTCCTCATTTTTTTGACAACTTTGTTAAAGCTAATTTGCTATTGTTAAGCGCTTACATCGTTTTATTTAAAAATAGTTTTAAAAAAACATTCCTCATCATCAACTTTGTTAAAACTAAAGTTTCAAATTAACCCTTTTTCTTGTACTTTTTTGAGTTAGAAGACTTTAACGAGTTCACGGTTCTACTAAATTATTCTAATAATTCGGCCACAGAGAGTCATTATAAGGGAGTATAATCATAATTTACTACGTCAATAGATCATTTAGACCTAACTCGATTTATGGGTCACTTGTGACGAATTTGTATTGCGTTCAGCATAAACTATTATTTATTATTACAGATAATGTAAGCGACATTTGTTAGAACAAAGCAAATGTCAGGGGGTATAGAAATGTTAAACGGTATTTAAGCTAGCGACTAGTTCAAGTCAAGTTGGCCAAAGGGACGCATTAAGCAAGATGTAATTGTCATTTTTGTAACCTTTCTAAACCTTCAAGTGACTAGCGGGCGAGTTTTGACCGCCCGTCGTCCAGTATAAACAAACTTAAGATTAAACAGCGGCACATAAATCAGGACACTATGAAATAGAATAGAATAGCATAGAATAGAAATAAATTTATTTCAACACAGCTTCGAGACACAGTAATAAGTAAACAAGACAAATAAACAAACGAAACTTCAAATTACAGCAAAAAAAAAAGAAATTCAAAGTAATAAGGATAAGGATAAAGGTCAATGGTTAATAGGTTACCAATTCAGCATATGTCAGATTTGCGAAATCTGATGCTGGTTTTCAATTGGCACCTTGATGTTGACAGATGGACGCCACCAAAGAGTCACTCTTTATATGCCCACGATCGGCCATTATTTTGATTAATAAGTATAATAATAGGAATATATTAGATGTATGCATTGTGTAAACTTACATAAATATGAATAAAAGATAAATAGTAAAACATGTTAATTTGATTATTATAAATAAAACAAACATAATAATAATAATAATAAAAAAAAACAAAAATAAAATAAAATAGTACATGTCTACATAAACATGTTGACATTCAATAGTGCAGTATTTAGTGGCATCAACCTTGCAGATCGTCAACAAAGGAAACCGCTTGGCACAGGCGTACTTTGTGGTCATTTGAGCTGATTTAGCCCTGTACCCACGTGGTACCACCATGGTGGTAGCCAGGGGTGGGGGGAGAGGTGCCTTCTACCAAGCTGCACTTTTACATTCATACCTCCATAGGTTTAGCAAATAGCTCGTGTTTGGTATCGTTTTCATATAATTCAAGGACGAGGAATTCATTTCTGGAACAACTTTTACACTCGTTCATATAAAAAATAAAAGTTCTGCGCAAAAACAGAAAAATAAGAAAACAAAAATCTTACAAAATCTATGCCTACAAATAAACCACGAGATTGTGCTTTATAAAAAAAATATGATTAAACAGCCCTGTTTATATAAAATATATAAACATCAACTTTCTCTTACAAATTATATTTTATAAATGTGTCAAAAAAAAACATTTGCGACGCGCGACGGTATTTTGGCGCAGTATATTTGGATAGGATTGATCACTTATTGTTTAATAATGACACAAATTGGTCGTGTATGGTATCGTTTCCGTATAATTCAAGGACGGAAAATTCATTTCTGCAACAACATTTTTACTCGTTCATAGAAAAAAATTAAGTTCAGTGCAAAAAAAGAAAAATAAGAAAAAAACTTACAAATCTATGCCTACAATTAAACCACGAGATTATGCTTTATAAAAAAATATGTTTAAGCAGCCTTATTTATCTTAATTATAAGGTCCTTCTTAAATAGTGCACATAATTTTAAGGAGTCAATGTACTCATGCATACAAACAACTTTTGCTATGGTACCAACATTGAAATCGCGAAAAAAGTCAGCTGTTCCATACATTTTGATCTATTCGGTTTTAAATGTTCTATGGAACAGCAGATTTTTTTTTCGCGATTTCAATGTTGGTACCATAGTAAAAGTTGTCTGTATGCATGAGTACATTGACCCCTTAACATTTTGTCCACTATTTAAGAAGGACCTTATATATATATATACATACACATTCTATAGAAATTATATTTATAAATGTGTCAAAAAAATCAGTAGCGCCGCATTTTGGTGCAGTATTTTTTTATTTGGACTTATCACTTATTGTTTAATAATAACAAGGATGAGTATTGGTAGTCCCATAATTTTACTTTAAAAGAGAGTTGTAGTAATATTTAAGAAAAAAAAATGTTATACCTATTTATAACAAATTTTATTGGCAGTTTCCGCTGTATTCACATCTGTGCACATAGTTCGGTGCACTTTATTTATCTTTTTAAACAATTGCACCTTCCTGCGAATTTTTGCTTACACTTACACCTTATTTACTCCATGCAAGCTGTGGCTGCTGGCGATAGGGCGGTCCACATAGGCTCCCATAAGCCATTATTTTAGCCCAACCCCAGTCTGTAGAACATGGCAGGTTTTGGATTGGTTTTAAAAGTTGGCCTTATACATTCCTCCCTGATAAATCGCTCGCAAAATTTGGTTGCACAGGGCGTCTCTGGTTAGTGGAGATTCTCCAGCTGCCTGTCCTTTTTCGTGAATAGCACTTTTCTGCATTGATTAATATCAAGGAGATGCATTTCAACATTTCCAACAATAACTTAAATCACAAAAGTCAATCACCAGTAACTTACTTGTCATACAAAGCAATGACATTATTTTTAATACTTATTGGCAAAGCCTGTTCCACATTTCCTTCTTTAGGGTACCTATTTAAATCCTTCCGTTGCAATTGGATAAGCCCCCAAGCTTTGAAAGCGCTTTTTCCCCTTTACCAGCAAAAGACCGGAAAAAGCAGAAGTATTGCCACTGTTCCACTCCTTTTTCGGGTGTGGATACCGTATCGACTTTGGCTGGTAAAGGGAAAAAAGCGCCTTTGAAGTTTGGGGCGCTTATCCAATAGCAACGGAAGTATTTAAATACGCTAAAGAAGGAAATGTGGAGCAGGCTTTGCCAATAAGTTTAGAAAAAAAATTTATTGCTTTGTATGACAAGTAAGTTACGTGGTGATTGGCTTTTGTGATTTAAGTTATTGTTGGAAATGTTGGAACACATCTCCTTGATATTAATCAATGCAGAAAAGTGCTATTTACGAAAAGGGACAGGCAGCTGGAGAATCTCCACCAACCAGAGACCTGCTGTGCAACCAAATTTTGCGAGCGATTTATCAGGGAGGAATGTTTGGGATCAACTTTTAAAACCAATCCAAAACCTGCCATGGCCTGCAGATTGGGGTCGGGCCAAAAAAAATAGCTTATGGGAGCCTATGTGGACCACCCTTCTACCAGCAGCCACAGCTTGCATGGATTAAATAAGGTGTAAGTGTAAGCAAAAATGCGCAGGAAGGTGCAATTGTTTAAAAAGATAAAAAAAAGGTGCACCGAACTATGTGGATGCAACGGAAACTGCCAGTAAAATTTGTTATAACTAAACTAATTATAATTTAAACTCTCTTTGAAAGTAAAATTATTGGACTACCAATACTAATCCGTGTCATTATTAATCAATAACTGATAAATCCAAATCAAAAAATACTTCACCAAAATACCGCCGCGCGTCGCAACTGAATTTTTGTAAGTTTTTTTTTAATTTTTCTTTTTTTGCACTGAATAATTTTTTTCTATGAACGAGTAAAAATGTTGTAGTAGAAATGAAATCCCCGTCCTTGAATTATACGGAAACGATACCAAACACGACCAATTTGTGTCATTATTAAACAATAAGTGATAAATCCTATCCAAATATACTGCGCCCAAATACCGCCGCGCGGCGCAAATGTTTTTTTTGAGACATTAATAAATATAATTTGTAAGAGAAAGTTGATGTTTATATATTTTATATAAACAGGGCTGTTTAATCATATTTTTTTTTATAAAGCACAATCTCGTGGTTTATTTGTAGGCATAGATTTTGTAAGATTTTTGTTTTCATATTTTTCTGTTTTTGTGCAGAACTTTTATTTTTTATATGAACGAGTGAAAAATTGTTCCAGAAATGAATTCCTTGTCCTTAAATTATATGAAAACGATACCAAACACGACCTATTTGCTAAACTTATGGAGATATGGATGTGAAAGTGCAGCGTGGTAGAAGGCACCTCTCCCCCCCACCCCTGGCTACCACCATGGTGGTACCACGTGGGTACAGGGCTAAATCAGCTCAGATGACCACAAAGTACGCCTGTGCTAAGCGGCTTCCTTTGTTGACGATTTGCAAGGTCCCCATACAAATGATGCCACTAAATACTGCACTATCAAGGCCCCTTACTCACGCTGCGCATCTAAAAGGTATTTTTCATAAGTTTATGTTTAAAACTAGCATAATGAAAAATAGTAAATGTGAAAATCGGTTTATTTTTTGAGGAAATCAAGAGGTTTTGAAGATGGTATAAATAGTTATTTGAGAGATGACATTGATCTATCCTTAAACATAAAAGAGTCACTGCTGTAATACGTGTTTTTAGGGTTCCGTACCCAAAGGGTAAAAACGGGACCCTATTACTAAGACTCCGCTGTCCGTCTGTCTGTCTGTCTGTCACCAGGCTGTATCTCGTGAACCGTGATAGCCAGACAGTTGAAATTTTCACAGATGATGTATTTTTGTTGCCACTATAACAACAAATACTAAAAATAGAATAAAATTAATATTTAAGGGGGGCTCCTATACAACAAACATGTTTTTTGACGTTTTTTGGTACGGAAACCTTCGTGCGCGAGTGCGACTCGCACTTGGCCGGGTTTTTTTATTTATGCGAATGTGAAGTGAGCATCTTTGTATGAAAATCACACAGTGTCCCGGTTTTTGTGCCACTGAAATTTGAATGTAAAATTATTAATTTAGAGTTTCCTTCTGTGCTGTTTAAAGAGCTGTGTTATCTATTCTAGTACCCGTTCAGTGAACACATAAATTGATAAAAGAGAATCTATCAGACTGAATCACTTTCAGTTCGTCAGTAAATTCGATTGTATTGGACTGAAAATATATTTGGACTGAAATTATATTAACCAATATAATATAACCTACAACAATTGTGAGAAAACTATCTTGTTTCCAGTATACTTCCTTCCTCGAACACAATTTATCAATTCACCCACTCAACTAACCCCGATGCCATTTACAATTTCTGGATCTACCGTCCGTTATAACGGCGACGTGCAGATGTTTGTAAATGTGCGCATTATGCGACGTTGAGTGCGGTTAGAAAATATGCCACCTTTTAAGCGCATCTTAAACGCCTTCAGAAATAATATTGGTAGAATAATAGCTGTGAGTGTAGGGTTAACTTAAAAAAATGTATAATAAAAAACAATTGAAAATATAATAATAAAGGTTGTTTCTTTTGTGTGGGAAAAGGAGATAGTAAAAAATATGTACGCGCTGAAGCAAAAAAAGTAGATATAATTTACAGGGATGACAAAAGGCTAATTACACAAGATCTTCAAAGTACATCATTATTTTTGCTATACATAAACGTCATACATAAAATCCTACAGATAGTCTTTTCTTCCATTGACGTCAATTGACGAGTGTGACGCAAAAGATTGTAGGATCAAATACTGCTAAGTTTATCTTTTCAAAATGGCTGTCTCTGGAAATTAATTTTTGTATGCAGATGTTTATGTCAGATTGATGGACACTGAAATTAAAATTGTATTTGCGTTGAAATAACTGTAATGACACAGAAAAATACGTTGATCAAATATGATCAAAATGATTGTTTGAACATTTAAGTTGCGGAAAGTGGTAGTCTATCCTACCACCATCAGCCTTATTAATAACGAAGATTAAGTTTACACCTGGTTTAAACAAGGCTTAGGAATATTACTCCTTACGTTTGGCTTCTCAAAACGTCATCATATTACTAAGCAAACTTTTTGGTTCAACTATATGTAAACTTCCATTTTTATCCCCACTTCTAGGGCGGAGGCCTTCCTTATGGGTGGATATGGAGAATAGGCCATAACCCACCACCTGGTCCAACGCGGATGGTGTGCAGCCGGGACTAACGGTTTTACGTGCCTTTCGAAGCACGGAGGAACTCCAAAAAATAAATTTTTGATTTTCCATCCCACGACCGACCCCTTGCGAAAGTTACTAAGGCGCTAAACCACTACTCCATGGAACTCCTCAATAACGTGAAGGCGTTACAGACAAACAGACTTACATTCGCATTTATGATATTAGTAAGGATTATTTTATTAAAAGTTAACACGATGGGATCCCAAATATTTAGGCCGCACGCTTTAGAAAGTTGTACACGCTTTTTTTAATAAACTTTGAAGATTTTTTGCGAAAATCTCACAAGTTCGTTTTTAGAGTTCCGTACCCAAGGGGTAAAAACGGGACCCTATTACTAAGACTCTGCTGTCCGTCTGTCTGTCTGTCTGTCACCAGGCTGTATCTCATGAACCATGCTGGCTAGAAAGTTGAAATTTTCACAGATGATGTATTTCTGTTGCCGCTATAACAACAAATACTAAAAACAGAATAAAATTAATATTTAAGGGGGGCTACCATACAACAAACGTGATTTTTTTGCCGTTTTTTGCTCGATATTAATAACGACAACAGGTAGACAGTTGAAATTTTCACAGATGATGTATTTTTGTTGTCGCTCTAACAACAAATACTAAAAACAGAATAAAATTAATATTTAAGGGGGGCTCCCATACAACAAACGTATTTTTTTGCCGTTTTTTGGTACGGAAACCTTCGTGTGCGAGTCCGACTTGCACTTGGCCGGTTTTTATCTATTAAAATCTCACAAAATTATGAACTTTTTTTATCATCACGTATGTTCTCTTCTCACGTTCTCGAGAACATGGCCTTACATGTCGATATTATCACGGCAGCACTGGATTTACATTTTATCTTGACATTCGCCATCTCTAGTAAATGCCTCAAACACTTGCAAATAACGGTTTTAGAACAAACTCATATAAAGCTCGTTCTTAAATATTTATGGATTCCACAGATAAAAAAATACCCGAATTTATTAATTTTCAATTATCAGCCTAAATCCAAAATTTGAATATCCTAGCTTTAAAACTGAGGGACTTTCATACAATCTTTCATCCCTTATTTCTTCCCCTTAGGGATGGAATTTTCAAAAATCCTTCCTTAATAGATGCCTACACAGTATAAGGAATCTATGTGCAAAATTTCAAGCCTCTAGGTTGTGCGGTTTGGGCTGTGCGTTGATATCTCAGTCAGTCAGGACTGAATTTTATAATATATGTTTGGTTAGCGATGTCGGAATTTTTAATATGATCAATTTTATCGACAAAACCCCCCACATGTAGGGGTATATGTACTTCTTACTCTTAACTTGTACCCTCTTTAGCACCAGGGCCCTGCGGCCCACACTTTGGGAACCCCTGTCCTAAACTATTGTCAACCCTACGATGATTGTTTTATACTTCTTCATTCTTATTTTTCATAAGAGACGACTAATGACAAAAGAAGTTATAAAAATGATTTTCGAATGTTCAATATTTATTCAAATTTGATACTTCATTCCATAGTATTTATTTATTAGTATTTTTCATATCAAACGTAATTTTTTTGCTTTTGCAACTGTTCTTCTAGCACACGAACACGATTAACCTATTAAACCGCACGTGTGCAGCAGATTTCACGCGACGCACCAATTGCAGAAGGCTCTATGTAGCAAATAAAAGGAATTATAACACCACGGAAGTGGCGGCTAAGCGCTTTCCCGTGTTGTCCACGCAATATGACGCTCGAAGAGGAAAAAGGCGGAAAAACTTCAATCGAGTTTCCTTTGTATTTGCTGATTTCAGGTAATAAAAAAAACTAAAAAAAAATATTAAAAAATATTTTTCAAAAACTTGAATCTTTTAAGAAAAGAAACTAGCCATAGTTTAATTCGTAAACTGTTTATTTTTTTAGAAAAAAACCCTTAGGGGTTAGACTCAGAGACTATTGCTAAACAGTGAGAATACGACATGACAGTCAGACGCATACAGGAATTTCCCTTTAATGTAACAAGGCAATATGAATCGTATTTATGTTTACTCAATACATTTAAATTATAATAAGAGCTTGTCAACCCAAATTATTCATAAGCTCAAATTCAATTTACTACAATTTGCTTGGTATGATACATTAACTATACAAATTTCCCTTCGCGCTTAATTAGTGAGAAACAGTTCCAAGCAGTGAAACTATTTTAGGCATGCAATAACTATTGAACACTGTTAGTTTCCATTTAATTAGACGTTTGATGTCACAGGTGAAACCAAGTTATAAAGCCACAGTTTACTGTTACGGCACGGCCGTTAGTTTCAGTATTAAATATACTAAAGTAAGGCAGATTTAGGTCATTAAAAATATAATAGTTCTAACGATGTTTCTTTATTAAACATCAAGCTACTTTAAATCTCGTGCCTTTCACGACCTTAAAGTTCATTGGAACTTTTATTTAAGACGACCACTGCTAGAGCAACATAAAGTAAAAATTTATGATATAGTAATTCATACAACATTTCGATCAAAAACTGCTTTCAAATTATTTGTTTGTAAACAATTTTTATATATTTAGATGCATAACTTCTTTATTAACTATTTGATTGAATCAGGCGTCACTTGGCGGAAGTCCCAAACCATTTTGAAAAAAGAAAAAAGTAATATATGTAGCTTACTTCCGCAAACAATATATGCAAGATGCACCGCCCGAGAGAGTAGCCTAATTGGTGAAGGTGCAAGGTGTGTTGCTGTCATGCTAAATGCAGGTTTGTGCACTGATATTTTGTGTGTGCATATGCATAATTTTGTGGGCGGGCGGGCGGTGCATCTTGCATATATTGTTTGCGGAAGTAAGCTACATATATTCCTTTTTTCTTTTTTCAAAATCTTTATTAACTCTAAAATTTATAACTGAATCATAAAATTGAACCATAAACAAGGCATTAAATAAAGATACATCTGTCACCCTGTAAAACTTCTAAAGCTTTTAAGATTAATATTTAAAAAAAACTCCGTCACGCCAGACTCACACATTGCATTAAAAAGTTGCCAAATTACTCAGCAAAGTACATGGTTTAGCAGTAAAGAGAAACTCGTAAAATTTTCGCATTGTAATACTAATTACTTACTTACATCGTAGCGGAGAACACGAAAATGACTATGTAATAATACTCGTGGAACTAATTACATTAAATTTATTTCACATTGTTAGCCCATTTTATTTTGGGCAACTTTAAAACAATAATTTCGTACGCTTTTGCCGTCTATCTTTTGTGGATCTCACAAAAGAATCGTTGAGATGCATTATTTAATATAATAACAAATAAAAAAGTGGTGAAAAGTCCAGACGATGGCATACCTCGATCACTCACAAATGTTTTTGATGGCATTTAAAATTAAATGCCAAATTACTTTCCGAAATAATGAAAAACGATATTCAATCGCAAAAAAAAGCAATCTTAAATCTAAATAAATATTAATTAATTTTTGCATTCTGTGATTAGAATTTTTGCATTTCAATTTCCAGTTAAAATATTGTTAGTTATTTCAAGAACTTGTCTTTCGTTATTATTATTTTTCTTCGTAATTTATTTTTTTATGGCATCAAAAGCAGATCTGTTTTTCATTGTTCATAACAAATGAGGTCGTATGTAACAAAATGAGTATTTCACTTCTAATAAGCTTTTCAGGATGTTTGTGGAAATAATGGTGAAAAACAGAGTGAAGGTACTTAACTGAGATAAATGAACGAGATAAATGGACTGAATAACTGAAATAAAGCTTACCGAACGTAAGTCAGTACCATCAGACTTATCTAAATGGACCTGAGTATCACTCTTTATGTTTACCCGAATGCGTATGAATAACGCTACGCTTAAGCTCCGGTATCATTTGCGATTGTAAATTTTTACGTAATTGACGCTCATTGATGCGAAAATTTATCGTTTACGCGTGCAATTGAAGTGATAGTCAATTCCTGGAACAATGGCATTGACAAAATAATTGACATGGTAAATTAAAAAATGCGTATTTACTTGTATTTTGATTGCAAAAACGTTTAAGTTTTATGTTAGTAAAGTAAGGTCCTTGAAATAAACACATCCCAAATTATTTTATACTAGTGGCTGCCCGCGGTTTTACCCGCATGGTTGCCGTTTCCGTGGGAATATCGGGATAAAAAGTATTTTATGTTTTAATCTAGGCTATCTACTATCTGTGTGCCAAATTCCAACTAAATCCGTTCAGTAGTTTTTGCGTGATTGAGGAACAAACATCCAAACCCACAAACTTTCACATTTATAATATTAGTAGGTTGTTTTTTTTTGCAGATAATAAAGTTATTTTTAATCACTATGAGTTCAGTGGGATGAACACGTAATGATTAAAAATAACTCAATTGTTTAATTTATCGATGAAACTCATCAATTTTATCTACAAAGCATGGTTTTTTTAAATATATTTCTGGTTATTTCATAATAAACATCACACGATTCCCCTGCTTTGTATGCATAGAAAAAAAAACTAAATTCTTAATTTTAATACTAAATAATATACTAGAAAAAACACGACTCGCACCAGATCAATACTCAGACGGGAATCGAACCCGCGACCTTTGGATATCCGGTCCAATGCTCTGACCGCTGAGCTACCGAGTCACTAGTGACATCGTCGAATTTTTCCTAGTATATCCTAAACTCTTACGCTGTAAGCCAGCGTTATTTCACCAATGTGAGGAATTACCTCGACATTCAATTGAAATATCTTTCCAGATATTTTAACAATTGATTAAGATGAAATAGCTATATAATTTTTAAATTTGAGATTTTTGCATTTACAATGCTATTTTTAAACAATACTAAATAATATACTTAATTTTATTTAATAACTCTATATAACAATGTCGTTAATAAGTATCAACTACAATTCCAAAGCTCCGAAAACTTTTGAAGCTTTGATCTTTTAAATGCCGCAACTAATATAAGCCGAAATTCATATTGTCTGCAAAACTTTGTTAATTTAATACCGTCATATTATTATCAAGTCTTTATAGGCTTATATCTTATTGTTATTACTTCACACAATTGATACTGAAACTAGGTATCTATAGAATGACGTAAATACACGTTCTGTTGTTCGGTAGTAAGGGATTAGGAATATCTATTGCTATCAGAACAGGGGGCCTATTACAAAAATAACGTACGCAATTGCGTAACGCAGTCACTTGGCCACGATAGTCGTCCGCAGTTGGTTGGTTGTAGTTATAACAAACATTTTGAATTTGGCTATCGTAGCCCATAGACTACTGAAAGAACGATGTCGGATACGCTAGAGAGAAATTGTCAAACTCTCGCAATCACTTCGCAATATCGCATACGAAAGTGATTTGTAATAGGAAACAAGCAAAACGAAGCACGGACGCAGCTGCGTGTATCGCATTAAACTTTTCGTAATAGACCACCTGTGTTTATAAACCGTGTTCGGAAAGTTACATCATTATGCTTATTGTTAAACGCTTTCAACGTTTTATTAAATTTTACTTTCGGAAAAATAAAGCTTTTGTTAAAAAACCAGGCCATATTTATTACATAAACGTGACAATTTGTCACCTGTCGAGAATATTATATATCTATCTCGTCCACCAATTTGAAAATAGGAGAAGCTACTTATAGCTACACCGCAATGTAAACCATATTGTCATGACAATTGACAAATTGTCACTTTATTAAATAGGGCCCTGGCATTTAGACAAACTAGATTAAGAGTTGAACTCATTTTAGTATTATAATTTTATTTTAAGTACTTGTTCACTATATAAGATTAGATATAAGATAAGATTTAAGTGTATGAAATAAATAAATAGAAAAAAAATAATGGAAATGGATTTCCAATCTTTCAGTACAATGGGGAATGTCCAAAAAAAATCAAATTGGCAGATTATTTTTTATAGGTAGGAATAAGCTCCCTTAGTAATAGTAGTACAGTAGCCCGTAGAACATTTAAATCACCAAAAAGGTTACCGTTTGTCGTTGTGATATAGTTATTTATTATGAAATTATAGATACTTTAACCTATGTTTTACGGATCGCAACCCGCCATAACCTATATTTGTATATCTCCAAAAATGATGTTTTTTTATTTTTCAAGGTTTACCACATGGTTTAGCTATTGTCGTGTTCTACAGCGTTGTTTGATTGCCACTAATAATAGTAAGACTTTGGAAAGTGATCATACACCGATTTAAGACGAGATAAAGTCCAACCATTTCCATCAGGTCTTAAATCTGTGTATGGCTACTTTTTATAGTCTTACTTTTATCTGTGGCAATCAAACCAAGCTGTAGAAGATAACAATAGCTAAACTATGTGGTAAACCTCGAAAAATAAAAAAATATTAATTTTGGAGATATACAAATATAGGTTACGGCGGGTTGCGATCTGTAAAACTTGGGTTAAAGTATCTATAATTTTGTAATAAATAATTATATCACAACGGCAAACGGTAACCTTTTTGGTGATTTAAAAGTTCTACGGGCTACTGTACTATAGAAAAAAGTTTCAGAATTTTCAGTTGAGTATAACTTTAGAAAAAAATTAAAGTCTCTTCGACTTCACAAATGTACAAAAGTAACAGCAGAATGGAAATTATACCTTTGCCACCAACTGTCACAACCACAACATAGTATTAAAAAAAAGTTTCAATAAAAAATGTCAAAACTTTTTTTTAATGTGGTTGTGGCAGTTGGTGGCAAAGGTATAATTTCCATTCTGCTGTTACTTTTGTACATTTGTGAAGTCGAAGAGACTTTAATTTTTAAAAAAAGTTATACGCAACAAAAATTCTGAAACTTTTTTCTATTACTAAGGGAGCTTATTCCTACCTCTAAAAAAATATTCAGCCTATTTTATTTTTTTCGGACATTCCCTATTACTAATCTTAATTTGAAAATTGGTATTTTATGCACAAAGTGCTGTTTCTTTTTAAAAATGAATCAAGTACTCTCAGAAACATAATCATTTGCAAAACATGGTGCCCCAACGTAAACTTTTATTGACTCCGTAACGTAACGAAAACCCTAATGATTATTGGCATTGTAATCAGAAAGAGTCGTGTTGTTTTGACAGGTCAGCCTTTGATGAAATATGTATAGGTATTAAAAACGTAAATTAATATTTTAAAAGTCACCGAACAAAGGGATTTTTGAAACTTTAGTTAATTAAGTATCGTATACAAAGCGCATGTCAGATGAGAAGACGTATGAACTTTTTCTCTATTTAACCGACTTCAAAAAAGGAGGAGGTTCTATGTTCGGCTGTATATTTGTTTTTTTTTTGTGTATGTACACCACCGATTACTCGAAAACGGCTAGACCGATTGAAATGATTTAAACGTTTGGTCCCATTTTTCGAAAATTTGAAATCGGTTCAGTAGTTTGAGTAATCCTAAAAATATTGGTAAATATTTCTCGAGTTTTTACGGATCTACAGACATAAATTCTTTGTTTATGAACCGATTTAGATGATTTTTGTTTTGTTGGAAGGGATATACCTTAAGGGTGGTTTCATATTAATTTCATTGGCATTGGACCTTGGCCTTCGAAGATACACATGAGAACTCTTCAAAATCAAATAGGAAAGTGTACTAGTGATTACAAGGTATTGAAAGGTTTCACATTAGCCATTTTTATTGGTATACAGGCTTTACTTACGGATTGATGAGGAGGATGGGCCATAACACACTGCGCGGGCCCAATGGGGATCGGAGTGTATTAATAAGTGCAAATGCAGCTGGGACTAACGGCTTAACGTGCCTTCTGAAGCACGGAGGAGATCGAGATTAATTCACTTTGGTCACCCATCCCACGACTGACCCTTGCCAAAGTTGCTTAACCTCCACAATTGCAGGCCAACCGGACTTCCAAAGGTCGCGGGTTTGATTTTTGCCTGAGAATATGATCTGAGGCGAGTCGAATTTTCCTACTATATTATTTAGTAGGTATTATGTAAAAATAGCTATGTGAGTGCTAAAATCTCTAATTTAAATATTTTAAAGCTGCTTCTACTTATTTAATTGTCAAAATATCTTCTGACATACCTACCACAAAAAAGTTAAAAATAAAAAAGCTTTAAAAAAAAGAAAAACCTCCTTTATAAAACCTTAAAACAAAAACCGCATCAAAATTGTCCCTAAAAAGCAAGAAATAATATTCAAATCATTTAATACGAGATACGCATATCAATTTTAATAAAACACGTCTAATGAAGTCGGATTGGGCTTTTAAAACAAGAAATGTGGTCCTCCAGCCCCACCCGACTTCAATCGACGTGTTTTATTAAAATTGATATGCGTATCTCGTATCAAATTATTTGAATATGATTTCTTGCTTTTTAGGGACAATTTTGATGCGGTTTTTGTTATAAGGTTTTTTTAGTTTCACTCTTGGTAGGGGTGGAGTTAACGGGGGGTGTTAAGGTCCCTTTTTTAGTTTTTTGTAAATTACTCGTACTCAAATACGTTTTCGTTTAAGTCGTTACTTTTAAGTCGCTCAAAAAGCAAAATGTCCATAATTATCGGAAAATATGTCATTGAATGAACTGTGGACAAAGCATGGAATTTTAATGAAACAAAATTAATTAAGAAATCACGCTAAGCTTACCGATCACTATAGAGTCACGAACGATGAAAAATTAATTGGTTTTTAGAATTATTGTGATTGTTTCTTGTGAACAATAACACAGCATTCAAAAAATGCTTAACTTTTTCCACACCATCTAAAAGTATTTTTAAACAGTTATTTAGTTATAATTGTTATGTTCACGTCATTTTGTCTTATGTCTAACAAAATGTTATTGAATTAAATTGATATCCATGTAGAGCCACATGAATATTTAATTAGACATTAATTTAATTGAATACAAGATTACACAACGAGTTAATGAATGAACCCATAATGAGAAAACCGTTTATTCGGACCATCAAACTGAACAATGTTTAGGTACCAACTCTGAAATCGCGAAAAAAAAACAGCTATTACATAGATATTGCTATTTTCGTTATAAATTTTTCATGATTTCAGGGTTGGAGTTGTTCAGTTTGGTCCGAAGAAACGATTTTCGCATTTTGGGTTCATCCATTAACACGTTGTTTAAAATATATTGTAATGTTATTTTTGCAACTGTTTTTGGCGATAGATTTGATTAGTTTTATTAGCAATATTGATATATTTGCAGGGCTCATGTACATGCAATAGTTTTATGCTATTCTCTTAGAGAAAAGTGACGAAACCCTTTATGCAAGGCCCACACCACACTGTTTTTCAATTTGAGAGTTATGTAGTTCATATAATGAGCTATATTTAAACCGATTCTAAACTTCTTCACCAGTAAAGCCGCAAAGTATTAATAAGTATCTACATTTTATCGCTTTGTTTTCACTCCTCTTCATGTATGACGTAACGGCGTATGGTCAAGCGCATATTTTTATGGCAGCGCAAGAAAGGAAGATTAGTTCTATTCTATTTACCACAACATTTGAGAAACAGTTGGCTAATCAAAACATCGGTATGACGTGGAAACAATTCAGGAAATATGATGGTTTGAGTGGGTGGGTAGTCAGGCGCCATAGTCTTGCTATCATCATCATATCAGCCGCACGACACCCACTGCTTGGTATTGGCCTCCCCTAAAGATCTCCACGACGATCAGTCCTGCGCTGCCCGCATCCAGCGGCTTCCCGCGACCTTCTCCAGATCGTCGGTCAACCTTGTCGGGACCCTACCCACGGAGAGTCGTCCGGTGCGCGGTCGCCATTCCAGAACCTTTCCGTCCGCCCCAACGGCCATCGGTTCTTCTCGCTATGTGTCCCATCCATTGCCACTTCAGCTGAGCAGTCCTTCGAGCGATGTCGGTTACTTTAGTACTCCTGCGGATCTCCTCGTTTCTGATCGATCGATCGATTCGATCACGCAGGGAAACGCCGAGCATGGCTCTCTCCATTTTATTCCAATATACTTGCTATGTCTAGGTTTATTTCTATGCTCTGTGGTCTAGGTACAACTTCTTAAATGAGAAAAGGTCAGTAAATAGTATCACAATCTTATTTACTCAAATTACAAGTTTTTGTACTAAGAAAAAACAATCTTGCCACGTCTTCAACATCTACTAATACCATAAAATCTGGAATATTCATTAATTATTCCTACGTTTTTCACGTTTATTGAATAAATTTTACAAAATTGGACCGCAGATTCGCAAACTTTGAAAACTTGCAATATCGAAAGTATCTAGCGTTCCGAGCCCGTCAAAGCAAGCTTGATAATATCAATAATTAAAAGTTCTTTCCTGGTCAGCATTTTTTTTCATAAATGGCTTTGTCGCATCTATGTGGCGTTATTTTCGCACGGCGTATCACAATTACGTTTGATATCATTTCGTACGTCGCCGGCCAGACAGTTGACATTTATTTCTGCGTGAAATCATGTTGCTTTATTCATTGGCCTCATATTTTGTGTTACGCAATAAAAGTGTAAGGAAATATGCAATAAATATTCTTCTTTGAAAAAAATTCGATTCTGGCCGGAGCGCACGAAGAATGCCGTAAATTTTTATGTATCTTAATCAAATAGAAATGAACGATTTTCGATTTTTTTGCTTACATTAGTGTCTGCTGTAACTTGTTTCGTGCCCATGGTTTTAAGTGAACGGGTAAGTATCTTATATGCAGCGTACACAATTTGTATTTTATTATTGCGTGTACTGAGAAGTTGAATATTTTACAGCTCCTGTGACTATATTGATTTTAACTAGACACTTCCGCAAATTTCTGAAATAAAGGGATTTAAGGACCGACAGACAAACAAATAAACGAAAAATTGCAATGTGAATGATAAAATCTTAACAAAAAACGAACAACGAAGTGTTAACTTTTTACTTTTTAAATGTTATAAAGTGTTAATCCAAGTTAACCTTAATCAAACGATTTGACGCAGTAAAGTTAATCAGTTGATTAAATCATAATTAAGGAACGACCGGTAATTAGACATGATGGAAGGTAAATAAACTTTGTGAGGCTAAAAGCCTCACAGTTTGTTTTGATTCTGTTGGAGCTTAGATGAAACTTGAACTTATTGAACTTTGAGTGCTTGAAAACTTAAATGTTACATGGAAAATGTTCGTGTTTCTTTAATCTGCTTTAAAGTTCCTAAATTCTGGAGAGCAACAAAAAATAGCTAGTCTGAAAACCGATTTACTCTTATTATTTAATTAGCTTTGGAATAAGGTACAAATTAGTTAAAAACGAATACCGCCCTTCATCGTAATTCTTTTGATTTCTTTGTCGAATTCAGGCGTTTGACATGAAAATAAGAAACCTTTCGAAATTCTTTCCAAAAATTATTTTATGAAAGCTGAATTAGGTTTGACTGACATAGATCCGTAGTGACACTGAATTTCCTTTGAAAGAGGACAGACAGCAAGTTATAACAAATAGAATACCTATAGACTTACCATTTGGAAATTATATTCAGAAAAAACCGGCCAAGTGCGTGTCGGGCCACGCGCCATAGGGTTCCGTAGTTACCTTTTACCATACCATATTTAATACCACCTATAATTTTTGGTCTGTAAAAAAAAGTTTTTAATAAAAACAAAACCTCCTTCAAAAACCTTGAAAATAATCTAACAAAAAACAGTTTCAAAAATAAATTAATGGCTCTAAAAAGCAAGAAATAAAATATTGAAATCTGTATAATAACTAACTCGAAAGTTTGTATGCATATCTTATATTAAACAACGCCTTTTGAAGTCGGGTGGGGGGGGGGGGACGAACGATATTTTTTATCTAAACTAATATATCTAAACTTTAATCATGGGTTTAAACCCCACCCGACTTCATAAGACGTTGTTTAATATAAGATATGCATACAAACTTTCGAGTTAGTTATTATACAGATTTCAATATTTTATTTCTTGCTTTTTAGAGCCATTAATTTATTTTTGAAACTGTTTTTTGTTAGATTATTTTCAAGGTTTTTGAAGGAGGTTTTGTTTTTATTAAAAACTTTTTTATTTTAAACTTTTTTGTGGTAAGTATATTTGGTGATGATATTATCTAAGTTACAATAGCCTTATGTCAACGGCTCATCACCTTTTACATAGTACTGCTTTTCCCGACGCAGGGGCGTTTATTGTTGAGGAGTTCTCCTGGTACTTCACTATCAGCTCTTCTTCACCATATGAATTATGATGAGCATAAATAGCCTAGCAACCATATTAAAGTAATCGTATCGTACCAGTGAACTACTTAGTATTGAATAGTTCCGATGATCATCTATGCTGGTCTTCATCATCAGTTCTACTTCACCGAAATAGTACTTTTCGAAAGCAAATGCACAAGTTACTTAAGAAAATACTAAAATCGCTATAGATGTGCCTATAATATTTGAAGAGTTCCCTCGATTTCTCCAGGATTCCATCATCAGATCCTGATTTCATGACAATGGGACCAATTTGGAAGTATATACTTTCAAACAAAAAAAGAATTTTTCAAATCGGTCCAGCCGTCTTCGAGTAATCGAGTAACATATATAAAAAAAAAAAAAAAAAAAAAAAAAAAAAGATTCCGACGAATTGAGAACCTCCTCTTTTTTTTGAAGTCGGTTAAAAATAACTTTGTTTTTCACAGTGTTGGTATGAATGACAAAGTTATATTTGCGGTTTTGGAAAATGAGCTATATCTCAAAAACTAATTACTATATCTCGTTCAAACCAATTTTGGTTGAAAGTTTTTATTAAGATCTACAACATATATTTTTTTTAGATTTTTCACTATCTTATTTCAAAAGTTAAAGGGGGGGGGGGGGGGACACACGACATCCAACACGTGTTGGTTTGAAGAAAAAAATTTTTTTTAGTTTCAGTTCCATGTATGGGGAGCCCCCCCTTAATCTTTTATTTTTCTTATTTTTATATTAAATTCGTTAAGCGGTTAACAGAATACATCTACCTACCAAGTTTCAATTGTGTAGTCTTATACTTTCGGAATAAAGTAGCTGTGACATACGGACAGACAGACAGACAGACAGACAGACATGACGAATCTATAAGGGTTCCGTTTTTTGCCATTTAGGCTACGGAACCCTAAAAAGGAGGTAATAATCTTGCCATTTAATAATAACGACATATTATGTTCTATATTCATTTTATTACGTATTCCCATTCAATTTAGTCCCCAAATATACCTACATAGGTTAAGCTGAAATATCAATTTCAGACTGGGTAAGAAACAATATCAAATAAAATATTAACCAAATCTAAAAATCAATTAATTCTGATAAATTGAATTCCTAACCCCCACAAAGGTTGATATAACGATGAAGTGGGGTCACAAATCACCCATCCCTTCCGTGATAATAACTCACAACATATTGGGTTCTACAATATGTGATAAAATGGGTCTAATTTGTTACTTAACAGGGCTATGCAGTGTGAATAAAGAACAGGTAAAAACAATATAAGTACAAACTGAAAAAAAAAAGTCTAAATTGTAGTATTGATTAATCCTTAGTATTTTTTTATTACTTTAGTTTCGAGTAGCTATACGCATTCGCAGAGAATTGCGAAAATAAAAGTGTAATAATCTGAGTACTAAGCAAGTAGTAAGTAAGCACGCAAGCAAGTTAGTACTAAGCAGAAAAACAAGGACACGCAAAGTACAGAAAAATATTATTTCCACCAAATAAACGTGAAACACAGCGGAGCTGTTGTTAGAATTTTTATCGAAGATAATTCGGCAAAGAAATGTAACAAATCATTCGCTTTCCAGTTCGATTGGGTATTTCCAAAGAAGTCTTTGGGTATTTCTGAATCCTAATAGGACGTACGGTGCTGGCTTTGAGAAGCAGAAATTTTACGTTGGACTGTAATTTGTAATTATAATTTTTATAGTAATATGACGTGATATTATTTTATTTCATGTATGATTTATCTTTTGATGTATGATTGATTGTGAATGTATAATGATGTATGATTGTGAAGCAAACAATACAAAAGCTTTCCCGTTCCCTTTCCATTTCGTCCTGCGTTAATATCGTATTATATCGTATTAAATATTAACAATAATTATCTTACAAACTTGTTTTGTTTAGTGAACTTAGTTCGTAAGACTTTTCGGTGTTTAAGACAAATATAATTGTAATTTATGCAGTCACTGTGATGACAAATAACAATGCAGCAATGGGCCTATTGTTATAGTCAGTATATGTACTAATTAATTGTTATTCAATTCAAAGATTAAACTATTTAGTCTCTTGCGAACTATTTTATAGAAATACGGTAAAGTAATTTAATAAGACTTACGTACTTTGTTTGTGTTACAAGTTTTGTAAAGTGTTTTATTGGATTGTATTGTATCACTTATTTGCAAGCAACTTTACTTATTTAAACAACTTTATTGACTGGAAAATTCGATTCAAATATTTGATTTTGCAATATTTCGAGAAACTGCATTGAGCCTTTAAAGTAAGTCACCTCATTTATAAACATTTATTAAACCTCGTAAGTACTCCTAATGAGATATAAATTATGTTTTTTATGATAACATTTTACCATGTAGGCTTGCTTGTTACTGGTCCAATCATTTAAAATTAATTCTACAATTTCTTGGTGATTAAATTGGTATAGTGAAAGGGCAAATTTTCATAAATATGAAATTAACCTCTTTTGTATTACCTACAACTTATCCTCTTTTTTACAATATTAAGTTAATATTATATTAACTTTATGATATTAACATTGGGTGCATTCTAACAGACTAATCGCTAAGTCATCGATCACCATCCACAGCACAGTATATATTTTAACCATGGAAAGTGATTTGTTTTAATGTTCAATTTTATCATTTTCCATGGTTAAATGTACTCTATCGCGATCGATGACTCAGCGATTAGTCTATTGGAATGCACCCATTAACACGCTCGCTGCGGCATGGGATCGGAAGCACCCGATGCAATACTTTCCTACGGTGCGGCGAAAAAATGATTGACTTTCCGCTGGTGCGGGACAGATATGTTCAGTTTCTTTAGACATAGGAAAGAGACAAATATTGTTTTATGATTATGACGTCAAATATTTCGATTTTGTATAAAAAACTTGCATCAGATCTGTTCGACCCGATACCGACCACAAGTAAATAGTTTTCGTCAGGTGCGGTATCGGGTTGAATAGATCTGATATCCGATTACCCGATAGCCGCACTGAATTACCACCAATTTTTTTTTAGTGCTGTGCTCGTATGCAGTTGTTATCGATAGCCTTTATCAAAGATGGGTAATCTTGATTTACTATACTGAAGTTATTTACTAGTTAGTCTGATTCAGCCAGATGAATTGATTCAACTTAACTATTACCAATTCGACTTAATGATTTAGCAGCCTCATTTAAGCTCAACAAGCACCTGACCGGATGCAAGCAGAGTTTTTCTACATAACGTGTAGAAAAACTCTTTACTTGCAGTGTTATAATAATTATCACGTGTCAAACACCCAATAAATGTGATTACTGTTTAGCGATAATGCTTGTCTCTTATTGCTCACATCCCTTAAGATCTATCGATATCATGAACATCTAGTGCGGGTGTCGGGTTTAAAAAGATCCGATAGATTAAAACATGCCTAAAATATTAAGTTGTTAATCAATTCTGCTGCGGTCTCATTTATATCTTAATTATTTTATTAAAAACACATTACATTGAAGAAAAACATGAATTCTTACATATTCGCGTAAATAATCTCATCAAAACAACAGCATGTCGAACAGATCTTTTCGACCCGATAACGCACAGCCGGCAAGTCACGTAACAGGTCTTAAGAACCTGATACAGCCGGATGGGAAAGTTAACGTTTTTTGTTGCCGCAGCGAGCGTGTTAAAACTGAAAATAAAACATAAGCTTTTTGACATTGAAAATGTCTATCAAATCCTTTTTTAGGGTTCCTTAGCCAAAATGGCAAAAAACGGAACCCTTACAGATTCGTCATGTCTGTCTGTCTGTCTGTCTGTCTGTCCGTCCGTATGTCACAGCCACTTTATTCCAAAAGTATTAGGACTACATAGTTGAAACTTAGTAGGTAGGTGTATTCTGTGAACCGCTTTACGATTTTTATACAAAAATAAAAAAAATAAAAGATTAAGGGGGGGCTCCCCATACATGGAACTGAAACTGAAAATATTTTTTTTCATCAAACCAATACTTGTGGGGTGTCTATAGATAGGTCTTTAAAAATCACATTGAGGTTTCTAAGACTATTTTTTTTAAAGTCAACCGTTTGAAAGATATATGCCGCCAAAGTGGTAAAATGTGTGTCCCCCCCCCTTTAACTTTTAAAGTAAGAGGGTGAAAAATTTTATAAAAATGTAAACTATAGATCTTAATAAATACTTTCAACGAAAATTGCTTAAAACCACGAGAACGAGATACAGTAATTAGTTTTCGAGATATAGTACATTTTCCAAAACCGCAAATATAACTTTGTCATTCATACAAACACTGTGAAAAACAAAGTTATTTTTTCAGACGAAAAATGATAGCGGTATTAAAATATGATATGGTATAATGTACCTACGGAACCCTACTGCGCGTGGCCCGACACGCACTTGGCCGGTTTTTTAAAACAAGAATAGTGAAAGTTATCGTAATGAATATAGTTTTTAAGTATTAATATATTTTTTCATTCTATCTAAATTGTTTCCATTAACATACAAATCTAAAAGATAAATTTTCACACTTTAAATTTTTCACAAAATAATTTTTAAACTTGCAATTTTTCTTCTAAGAATAATTTAATACAAACAGATGGTACCACAAACGATTCCTAAGCTGCGTTCATTTTTTAGAGGAGGGAAATAAACGCAATACTTTAGCTCACAGTATTCTAAAGAAAGAGCCTATTCTGAAAAAAGAATTACGATACTCATACGACCGACGTTCGTTCATCTTCACGACATTTTTAGCTAAGGATTATGGTTATACAATTAAGGCTTTCCGACCGAAACCGACCGCTTTAAAACGAAACGTGATTTTTTAAGACACAGTGAACACGCGACAACCTCCGTGGTCGTATGGTTTGTACGTCTCCATCTCTGAGCCGGGTTCGATCCTCGACTGCGTCAATTTAGAAAACGAACTTTCCTACATTGGCTCAGGTCTGGGTGCTTGTAGTTCCACCGCTGTCTCTGGTTTGTGTAACACAAGTGCTTAAGGTACTTTGTTTGTGATGTTATCTAATATTTAAAAACAGTCTAACATTTTTAGAAAGTACATGCCATTTCTGAGATTACATAGCAAAAGTGTCAAAAATATTCACTTTTAGCACTTTAGCTATGTACCTACTTCTAAAAGTAGCTACTGATGAATGAAGTGATACTTTCTAAAACGTTTAACAAAATATTAAAAATCCTCTCGTCATAAGTACCTTATTACTTAAAATCCTCTGAGGGCACCACTTTCGGTAGGGGAAACCCCTTTTCGACGAATATCGAACCATGTAATTTTTGTAGTAGACTCGCTGCTCCCTTCTGCATAATGCATGTATTCCGATCTCTACCAAAATCCCGTGGGGGAAACCTGAATTTTCAGCATCTAGATAGGTCTGTCATCTGCATTTTAGTGTACGTAAAAGGTTGGTGTAGAAAAAGTAGAAAATATTGCTGTGTCAGGTAGATGTGTCATGTTTATTAAGTGATGCTACCTTGAATTTTTTATATACGATGGCCACTCTGAAAGTTTTGCACAACTCATAAATAAAACAATATCTATATAAACTTTTATATTTATTGCGTGTCACAGTATTCTCTATTACATTTTAAAACATTTTTGATTCGTTCAAAGTATTATTTTTAACATAAGCATTGTTTGTCTGAGGGCATGTTTTTCATACGCTATCAGGGCTTCTTCTGGCCCCTTAAATGTAAAATTTCTCATCGTATCTTTTAATTCTAAGATAGTAAAGAAATTGCAAGATGTAAGGTCTAAAATTAATGCAGAATGGATCATGATCTCCGACTTTTCAGAGACAAAACTGACTTTGTCCTCATCGCGGTATGCACTGAAAAAATGACATCGCGCAATAGGATGTCACATCTTGGTCATTTTTCCTTACCTTTTTTAACGACAAACGGTAGTGATCTACTCACCATTAACTGTCTTTTGTTCCTCAAGTAGATTATTTTAGATAGGACCTGTCTGGGAGAAAACGAATGTGGTCAAATCCTTGCCCACGATTCTCACCAGTCTAATTTTATCGGTTTACTGTCGACTTCGAACATCCATACAAAAGAATGTTGGTATCTTTCTGATTCCGGAACAATATATTTATATTTTATCTTCTAGATCAATAATACACAGCATTTAAACGACCATGTTTGCACTTTAACAACATATTTTTTACATCAATTAATTCGATCCCGTTTTTAACATGGTAAATTCATTAAGAATCCAGCGGCAACCAAGTTTCCTAAGTTTTGAATGCTGATGAAAATTTCTTTTAATTTTATGTCATATCAATCCCTAAGTATCCTAAAACTCTTCAATAGGTAATATGCCGGATTTCTTTAATTAATCATGTGACAATAGTCATCTTTTGCACAGTGATCGCATTGAAATGCCGACCTTCACCAATTTCATCATAGGAGAGACAAGAAAACAATTACATTCTGCATATACCACTGCTTCGCGAAACTCAAATAAGAAGCATTTAGAAGTGAAGCAGTGCAAACTTGCAGAGAAAGCGAAGTTTCAAAACCATAAAAAAATGTCACCCAGAAATCTTTTTGCGTTAATTTCATTTTTGCTACGGGTGACGAACTTCGCATTGTGATAAAAAACACATATCTCGCAACTTCTGGTCAATTTTTGTTTAGATTTCATGAATGAGTTCTAAAGTTTAAAAAAATATAACATTCTATATTCAAATATTTGTGTGTTGCCAGAAGTGCAAAACTTTCAGTGTGTCCTAGGTATACAAGTAGGTATAACAACAACGAAAATGTTTACACTTTTTCACTTTGAGAATCCCATTGTCAAAAAAAGTTATCGAAATTATTTTAACCTAATTTTATATTTTTAACGAATGTACACTTTATTAGCTGTGAGTTTTCTCAGTATCTGAAATAATTGTAAAAAACTGGCCAAGTGCGAGTCGGACTCGCGCACGAAGGATTCCGTACCAAAAACAGCAAAAAAAATCACGTATGTTGTATTGTATGGGAGCCCCACTCAAATATTTAATTTATTTTGTTTTTATTTATTGTTATAGCGGCAACAAAAACACATCATCTGTGAAAATTTCAACTGTCTAGTTGTTACGGTTCATGAGATACAGCCTGGTGATAGACAGACGGACAGCGGAGTCTTAGTAATAGGGTCCCGTTTTTACCCTTTGGGTACGGAACCCTAAAAAAGAGTTGTAGGCATATCGAAACATTGATTCAACCACATTTTCAGATGCGACCTATTTAGCTGTAGTTTTTCCAAATACAAGCGTTTAGCGATATATCAAAAATTTTATCCAACTTCTTCTAACGTTTCATAAATTTAATGTGACATTGATTCGACCACAAAATTTTTAAATCTATAGCAGCGGGCTCACCACAATAGTGACAGTGTCCCGCGTCCAATACGAGATACTAAGCTATTTGCTTTTAAGTATACAAAACAAAAATACTTATCTAAAGAAAGAAAGAAAGAAAGAAATACACTATTTGGGACCACACAACGATACACAATTATACTGTAACAAAAAATAACATAAACTAAAAACATAGTTACACATTGCGTATCGTCGCGTGATACCAAAATCACTACATATAATAAAACAAAGTCCCTTGCCGCGTCTGTCTGTGTGTCTTTTCACGATAAACTTAAAACTACTGAACGGATTTTCATGCGGTTTTCACCAGTAGATAGAGTGATTTTTAAGATAGGTTTAAGTGTATAATAAATTGAGTTTTTATGTAAATTGGTAGAAATATGTCAATAATTGTTGAAGAAGTTGGCAAAAATTGAGCCGTCTGGGAGCTTGCATCGAAAACGCTGCATAAACCTTTTGAGCTATAACAAAATAATGTATTATAAAATTGTTTCTCTTTTATAGATCTACAAAAAAGTTTGTGATGGCAGATATCTATCTTTTAAGAATAACTTACTAATACCCATTATATCTTTTTTAAAAATTGGTCACGTAAAATGCGGTAATTTGGAAAGATATTTAGAAGGATACAGTATTAATTCTTATCAATTTAAATACGTTACTTTAATTTACCTTGAGAATTTTATGCACATTATTTTAACACTGTACACCATGCCTTTTAAATGAATATCTTAGGAATTGACGCAAAAAAAAATACGCTCGCGTTAGTAAAAACAAGCGCAATTCTTACACCAATAACGGGACGGGACTCGAACGTGATGGAAACAGACTTTTGGAGTTATTTGAGTGTTTTTGGAAGGTCGCATTCGGCAAAAAAGTAGGAACCGAAGCGAAGCGAGGGCGGGGCGCTAGTATAAATATACATAAATAAAATATCAAAGTTGCTTTCTTCTAACGCTTCATAAATATGTCATTGATGCGACCACGTAAATCTCCCAATCTATGGCGGTCTTACCCCAATATTGACGCTGCCCCCAATGCGACCTCAATCGGTTTATATCCCCCGGGATCTTGCACCGGCAGATAATTGCACTCGGAGCTTCCAGTGAGGCTTACAGTGTCCAGTAGATGTCACCAGCGAGCTCTATTGGGAAAACGCGATATGCGATAGTAAATAAACACAATTTTATCGCAAAAATAACGTTTCATAAAATAATAAATCACATAAAAGTATTCTAGCATCGTCGTATTTAGCATCTCATCACTATCTCCAACTAAGCAATTCTAGTAAAACGGTGAATAATTAAAAAATAATTATAGAATGCATACAAATGAAAAAAAAACGGTCAAGAGCGAGTCGGACTCGCGCACCGAGGGTACCGTACAATCATAAATATATTTGGATATGTTACTTTAGTAGTCTTTAAAAAGTAGGATAATCGGCAGACAGGTGGAAGGGCGAACAGGCGGACAGTTAATTTACAAATCTTAACCACAGCTGCTTTGGTGACTGAAAAACGTTTCAGCCACTACACATTTATATTACTAAGTAGGAACTTATTCTTCATTTATTCGTACGGCAAATTAATTATATTAGAACCAGCCACCAATTATTATTGTAGTATTAGGTTGCGCCATCTCTTGACCGATAGTGGAACTATTTTTTTCTTAGGTCAGCATTCTTAGGACAGCGCCGTCTGTTGACTGGTAGTGAAACTAAAGAATTTTTGTTTGTTTTTTGAATTTCTAAAAAAGTGTGTTATATAGAGACATCGTTTTATTTTTCCTGTAATCTTTACATAAACTACTATGACATAGAATTATTTCAGATTTTTCTCTTTGCAAACTTCGGATATAAGGGGGGGAACGGTATTTTTTTTTACATTTTTCATCATAAGTCGAAAACTATGCGGCCTAAGAAAAAAAAATGTTTTCAAATGTGCAAACAGCGCTCTTTCATATGATACCCCACATGCCTTAGTCACCTCACTTCAAATTTTTAAGACCCCTTTTCAGTCCCTGTTGTAAAAAAAATTATTAAAAATTTTATTTCTTTCTTATTTGCAAAATAGTTGGGCAAATGTCATCTTAAACTATTCCAAATTTCAAGTTTATACCATTAGTAGTTCTCGAGATATCCAGCTGTGACAGACAGACAGACAGACAGACTGAGTCACACCATAAGGGTTCCTTTTTTGCCATTTTGGTACGGAACCCTAAAAAGTATGTGCAAAAGTTGATTTTGAACCCGGTTCTTCAGCACAGTTGGTTGGCAGGGTTACTACCGATAGATAGTAAGTCGTCAAATGGTTTTTAGGATTCCGTACACGAAGGGCATAAACGGACGGAACAGTATTGTTGTCACTCGTGGCCGTCTGTCCGTCCGTCGTCTGTTACAAAGCTCGCAGTTAAACCGTTGAAGCTTATTTGTACCAAATATCTGTTCTGCCGATCTAAAGCGAGGTAGAGTATAAAAAAATATTTCAAAAAAGGTCCCACACAAGCAATGGGGGGTGTGAAAAAAATGTTTTCAAACACACTTGCTCGTAAAGTGAGCCTTTATTACATCGCTTTTAGGGCCATAAACCGATCTCTAACAAACACCGTGCAATAATATATAAAGCACTAGTACGTTATAGAATTATCCCTACAAAGTTAAATTAGTACCTTACTGCAAGTTCTATGAGAGTAAACAGAGCATTCCCAATTTAACCGGGTAATACAGTTATTTTTTTTAGTAACAACAAACAGTTTTATGCCGCTGAAAATTCACATACATTTTTGGCATAAACAAATGTGTAAGTCCTTAATTAAGTCAAACAAATATTTATTATTATCAAATTATTCATAATTCACAATATTTTGTTATAAAATATTGAAATATTCGCATTTTATCACTTAAAATTATAATTTGAAGTAGGCTGTAGGTATGCTCACTCACCCCTTTGTTCAAAAAATGTTCTTGCATTGGGCGTGTGAAAAAAAAACCTGCGCGCATTTTCACATAATTTTCATATTTTGTTTTTGTCGTATTTGTTGCTGTGTGGTAAATTCTTATGCTCTAAGGGTAAATTAATTGGTTTTTTCCTCGCAAATGTGTTGAAAAACGTCGTATGAAACTCGTGAGCTCTTGCTTATTGCACACTCGGCTGAGTTACCCACAGCCTCGTGTGCAATGAGCAACCTAAGCTAACTTGTCTCATAATGTACTATTTCCGAACGCGTGGGATATCATTGTTTAAAGTTTGTTATGTAGACAAAGACTGTATTTTTATGTTTAAAATAACATTAGAAAACAAAGGCACGAGAAGCTGTCAAAATCAATTTTCTTTTTTTTAATTATGCTCCGAAGTATTTTTCATTTCCCGTTGACGTATGAACTAGCCCTATTACTACGGAACGGAACCCATGTTCGAAGTCCGACACACACTTAGCCGGTTTTTAGGGTTCCGTAGCCTAAATGGCAAAAAACGGAACCCTTATAGATTCGTCATGTCTGTCTGTCTGTCTGTCTGTCCATATGTCACAGCCACTTTATTCAGAAAGTATTAAGACTACACAGTTGAAACTTAGTAAGTAGATGTATTCTGTTAACCGCTTAAAGAATTTGATACAAAAATAAAAAAATAAAAGATTAAGGGAGGGCTTCCCATACATGGAACTGAAACTGAAAAAATTTTTTTTCTTCAAACTAATACGTGTTGGATGTTTATAGATAGGTCTTTAAAAATGACATTGAGATTCCTAAGACAACTTATTCTCAAAGTCAACCGTTTGAAAGATATACACTGCCAAAGTGGTAAAATGTGTGTGTCGAGAATCTAAAAAAAATATATGCTGTAGATCTTATTAAAACCTTTCAACGAAAATTGGTTTGAACGAGATATAGTAATTAGTTTTTGAGATATAGCACATTTTCCAAAACCGCAAATATAACTTTGTCATTCATACCAACACTGTAAAAAACAAAGTTATTTTTGCAGACAAAAAATGATAGGTGGTATTAAATATGGTATGGTATAAGGTAACTACGGAACTCTACGGCGCGTGGCCCGACACGCACTTGGCCGGTTTTTAATAAGTACCCATCTGAATATATGCCTATATTCTGTGACTTCATTCGTGTATAAAAAGCAGCATCTCTTCGTTTATAATGCAGAGCTCATTAACTTCAACATTTACTTACTTGTCATTTCAAGCATTCCATAAAACTTTTATTCATGAAGTGTATCTTTCGTGATCTTTAGTACTCAAATAACTTTGGCCAGACCTTTGCAAGAATTGTCGTTATTATCTTTTAATACTTCCAAACATTTTCAATTTGAGTTCAGCATGAAAAAGAAGTAGGTAATATAAAGTGGATGTTAAGTTTATTTGAATACTAGCGGCCGCCCGCGACTTCGTCTGCGTGGAAAGTTTTTTTGCTATCCCTCGGGATCGCTTCTTTTTTGGGATGAAAGGTACCCTATGTCCTTCTCTGTACCTCTAGCAACGTGTGTGTAAAATTTCATGATGATCGGTTCAGTAGTTAAGACGTGAGGGCGTAACAAACAAACAAACAAATAAACAAACAAACGGGCTTTCGCATTTATAATATTAGTAAGGATTAGTAAGGATATTAGTTATTGTTTAAAATAGACTCTTAAAATCTTTGTCATTTTTTATTAGCAAGGCTTTTAAATTATTATCCTTAAGTATATTTAGGTACTTTTTTATTTTATAATACAGACTAATATGACACGTTTATAATTATAAATATAAATAAATATTAGACAGCATCATAAACATTGCTCTGATTCCAAAGTAAAAAGCTAAAACACAATTTATTATCAAAATATTAAATCCAATAATGCTGGTATATTAACTGCTTTATCAAATCGTATTGGGAATTTTTTTATTTTAATAGTTATTTCTTGAATAATAAATTATGGAAGTTGAAATTATATTTTTAATCATAGGCAACGGTGGTACCACAGACACCCAGACTTGAGACAAATATAAAAGTTCGTTTTCTAAATTGACCCAGCCGGGAATCGAACCCGGGACCAGCCGTACAAAACACTCGACCGAGGATGTCTTCAACGTTTAACCAATAATAGTATTTTATTCTTTTTATTAAGTAGTGAAAAGTTGTTTATTGTTATTTCGGTAGGATTCTATGTATTGTAAATTTCGCAACACACTAAAATGTAAGCAACTACATTCAAAGGTGACAAATAATTAGCAAAATAATATAATAAAAATACAAATTTAAAAAAACTACAAAAAAATTAGTACACACATTAAAAAGAACCTTTTGTTATCCGCCTTTGGAACATTTCATTTACCTACAAGTGGAATTTAAAAAAAAATAGTACACCCATCCAAAAAAACCTTTTGAAAATTGAATTTACCAACTCATTTATTTCACTGGTAGAAAGTACACTAGGTATTAAATAAGGCTTTCTATTTGCATCCTAATTGAACACAACTTTTGTTTTATAAAAACGTCCTAAAAGCTCACATTTAATTTTTTAATATATTTTTTATTTACAAACAAAACTTGTCCTTTCGCATATTATAATCATTTTTGTTAAAGGTGACAAATAGGTTTTTAAGTAAGTAATTATCTATTTACCTAACTGGTTATTTAAAAATGTTTTCATGATGAAAACAAGTAGAGTAATTGACGCTCAATGATATTAATAAGTATGCTAAAGTTTAGACATACTTTAATACGCTATTACCTTCTTCAAAAGGTCTCAGTTCAGAATTTAATATCCGTCTAACTACTTAATTGGTAAATTATGACTGCACGACACCGTTTGATTCATGCAAGTAGAACCAATTATGATATAGTGTCAATATATTCCAAGGAGTTCAAGTTCTGCATAATTTATAATTATAACGAATATGTCAATATTATAATGTAGATAAAATAATAACTTGGGCTACTTACGAGATCAAAATAAAGGTGCCCTTGACTTCCAAACTCACAGATGCAAATATTTTTTTGAAAACAAAATTTGGTTTCGGACTTTCACATGCAAACTTTTTGGAACAAACATCGTTCTTTTTTTAAGTTGTCAAAACAGCTGCAAAGAGTTCCGAAGGTTTTATAAAGTTGCAAAAAGTTTTTAATCAGGTCACAGCGCTGAGAAACATGTTGGTTTTTTCTTTTTAATTTGGTTACTTTTTAATTTTCGATTTGGCGCGAAACACGAGAGTGCTATGACGCGCGAATGACGCGAACGCTCTCTGAGGCGCGCAGTCGACAAGTGAGCTGAGTCCCGCTGCGTTAAATCATGGAGCTATCCCTAATAGGGAACGTTATAAGTTTTTTTACTATAAAAAATCCAAACTTATTTATCAACAAAAGTGCACAGTGTTCTCAGAAAAAACATGGATATTTCCTTTATATCTCCTATTGCGTTAGCGGAACGTTAACGTTATAATATTTAACGAAATATAGAGGCAAAAGTATCTCGAATTCAAGATTTTTAAAAAGAGTAAAACTTTTACAACTTCTTTTAAATCTCTATAAAGAAATTGTTAATTTTTTACTCAATTAACTAAATAATTTGTTTTAGCGCCTTTTCTGTAGCGATAATTTTATAATTATTTATGAAGTTCAGTAAAGGTACTTTAGATGAATACACTGTACGTACAATTATATTGTTTTTTTTACTGTTCGAATTGAAGAATGTTCACGTTGCCCATACGTATATCTATTTTTAGATCTTAGCTAGATTATTGGAGCAAACCGCCTTGTATACAGAGTGATTTCAATTTCCTTCAGTGTAGCTCTTATTTGTATTCTCGTGGTCAAAATTAATGTTTTTGTTTTCTGGTCTTTTATTAATGTGTAAATACGTATTATTTTTAATTTACTTTGACCGCAATTTACGCTGTTTTCTTTTAATTTTGCCACTAAATAGACTCTATTTATTGTCTTTATCAAACTTTTTTCGTTACTTATCTAATAGGTAGTCAAAAAAGATGGCAGCCTTTTTGAAGCATGAATTTTGCGTGTTATTTTCTGAAAATAACAAAACTTAGGCGGGAATGTATTATATTGTCTGACAGCTGACTTTCTGGTAATAGCGGTAAAATTGAAACAAACCGATTATTATCGTGATTTTCATATTATTTTTATAAGATACTTTTTACAATTTTTATTCACTAATGCTGTTAGTGGTCGAAGAAAGATTTGCAATGTCAATGGAGAAGATGCTATGTTGAATACTACTACAAAAAATAGTTCAGCAACTTCATGTCTAGTAATTTTGGTGATAAAGATGTTCCTCGCTGTGGTATCTTTATTATTTTTAGTACAAAAGGCCACAAACTTTTCCGACCACCTAATATTTTTTTTCATCAAACTAAAGGATGGCAACCGCTCTACCAATTTTTTAACGATTCTTGTCTAATTAACTATTCCCATGTTTTACCATAAAGATGTGTCTTCATACTATTGCTTTCCAGCTTCTTCATACTATTGCTTTCCAGTTCCCCTTCATGAGTCTTTAAAATAAATTGTTAAAAAATAAAATTAGTTTTATTTTGTAGCACGGGTTTTTTTAATTTTGCCCTTCTTACTACTAAATAGTCGAGTTGTAAGAAGCAGTTGTTGTAATCAAAATTAACGGTATTACTACTGGTAGTAAGATTGGTAGTAACACGGGCAACAAAGGATCTGACGCATCCCTCAAGGCATAAATAGCGCACGCTGACCGTGCGCTTTCGCCTTCCCCTTGCACTTTCAAGAGGCATGCCTCAGGGTATGCAAATCTTCTCCAAAAATAAGAAAAATATGAAGTTGAACGTGAAAGCGCACGGTTTGGAGGCATTCAATATTGCATGCGTTTGATGCAAGTTGACTTAAAAGTTGAAGCGACTCTGTGAAGACAGACCATAAGGTTTGTTTCACAGGTTCAAGACTTGAACATCAAGTTAAGTTATAGTTTAAACTTTTCGGGAAATGAACCTTTGAAATAGTAATAAAATAAAATGATACTGAATTTTTTCACAAAAATAACAACATACTTACGCAGAATTAATTTCACAAAATTTTTAAACATAACTGTAACTTTTTAAATAAAGATTTACTTTTTGCGAAATCTCTACTTATTTAAAAAATAAGTTTTTAATAAAAAGCCTAACCGAAATTGGCTGAACCAAACAGGTTTATAAATATCATTCAAACTCATTAAAATGTCGTCCTTAGGCCGTTTGTCCACCGTTACCGTTACAGATGCCGGCATACAAGTTGGCAAGAGAAAGACGAGACAAAAGATGCGCCGAATTTAGTGTTTGTGGCTACTGCGCATCTTTTGTCTCATATTATCTTGCCAAGTTATGTGCCAGGTGGTATACCGAGCCTTCACGAACAACGAGATTATTATTGGTCGAGTGCAATGCAAGATAATAAGACGGGAGTGCTGTGGACGGCAGGTGGGTATGGCCATTATCAATTTTTGAAGTGAAAACTTCTTTAGCGGCGTTGTGCGCTTTTTGTATGGGGAAAAAATGCTAAACTCGCGTCAGGAATCACGTGGCTGATCGAAAATGCGTAAGACGGATGTGACGGATGGAGAGAAGACAGCTCTCGGCAAAAGTAACCCCCTCTCTTTCTACGGGGCGCGTTGAAAATGGCGACGCGTCATTTTATGACGTAAACACTTGTGTCACCAGCCACGCGCTTATATTGAAAATGAAACTAATAGCAGCGATCTCTTCGGTGAAATCATAGACTTATTTATATTCTGTGACTATAAGTTTAAATCGTAGAATGCGTGCATGTAGAAATTAAAAAGGCCACTGGCGCGAAATCTTTAGAATTTTTCTCTAATTAAAAACTGATTGAATTTTGTGACTGTATAGTAATAGGAAAGAAATAATTTAAAATAATTTCAAAATATCAAAAATGCACAACGTTAATATTCAAGTTTTCACTTCTGCCGGCACTCCCGGGAGTGCCAACCGATTTTTTTTACCACGGCGCCCGCCGCCGACGACCGACGCCGCGCCGTCATCTCTTTTTCTACAAAATAGAGTTCTCGGTGAAACGGCACGGTGACGGCGACGGTCGATGGACAAACGGCCTTAGGTCTAAATTTAGCCAACAGCGGTAGTGCCTAACTTCACTTTCTTTTATGGATCATAACGAAAATTGTTTTATAAAAAGTTTAATTGAACAACTTTTGGGTATAAGAAACAATTCAGAGACTTTCTCATAAAGTTGTTTTATATTGCGTTTCAAATTTTAATTGTATCTGTACCTTTCAGATAGTGATAAAATAAAAAAAAATGTGTATTAGAAATATTCAGATAGTGATAAAATCAACAAATGTGTATAAGAACAACGGCTAATACGTTTTAAAATATTTTTTTATTTGAATATTGGTTTGTGATTTTTTTATGTTTTCTTTCAAACCATTACCACCCATTTAACCCAGATTATGGAAAACTAGGTTTATGTAAAAAATACACTACAAGCTTATTATCGTTATAATTTATTTTAACAATATAAAAGTAGGTACGTATCTCCTAAGAATTAAGTTATAGTAAGATTTTGGGTTACAAAAGTTCACAGACAGTTTCAATGTTCCAGTTAGTTCACAAACTAAGAGGTAAACCTTTGTACCAGTTAGGAAATTGAACAACAAACCTTCAATTAAGTGGAACCCTTCACAAGAAACTTAATAGCAAACTCTGCTTGTCTCAAGAACAATACCCACTTACGACATTTATACAAGGTGTTTTTAGGGTTCCGGGTAAACGGGACCCTATCCAGGGCTCTATCACTCCGCGCGCGAGTATTAAGCGCTCGGCGTCCTCTGAGAGGACAAATTTCATACCTCAGAAAAGATAAGACCTACGCGATAGAAAGAGAGGCAACTACCAAGTGCGTATTTGTAACGAAGGGAGCGCTGTGCGACCTGAATAGCACTTTATTGTGTCGGAGCTAGAGTCGCAATTTATTTAAACGATTTTGCGGAGTGCAACTTCTGTACGCTAGTACTATTATCTATTCTGTGCTATTACTAAGACTTTGCTGTCCATCTGTCTGTCTGTCTGTATGTAACCAGGCTGTATCTCATGAACCGTGACAGCTAGACAGTTGAAATTTTCACAGATGATGTATTTCTGTTGCCGCTATAACAACAAATACTGAAAACAGAATAAAATAAATGTTTAAGGGTGGCTCCCATACAAAAAACGTGTTTTTTTGCCGTTTTTTGCGCGATATTAATAACGACTGCAGGTAGACAGTTGAAATTTTCACAGATGATGTAAGTAATTCTATTGTGGCTATAACAAAAAATACTAAAAACAGAATAAAATAAAAATTTAAGGGGGGCTCCCATACAACAATCGTGATTTTTTGCCGTTTGTTGGTACGGAACCCTTCGTGCGCGAGTCCGACTCGCACTTGGCCGGTTTTTTTAACAATCTACCAATTTTGTCGTGTGACTTAGACCGTCAAACTGAACAACATTGTCTATGGGACCAACTTAATCGGATCAAAAAATAATCAGCTGTTCCATAGAAAACGTCAATACTTACTCGGCCAAAATATATGGAACAGCTGATATTTTTTTCGCTCTGATTCGGTTGGTCCCATAGACAAATTTGTTTAGTTTGACAGTCAAAGCCACACCAAAAAAATTGTCGAATATTTTTGGTTTCACCCTGTAAATAACAAGAAAAGGGCATGACCTCAGACCAAATAAAAAAGCAAAGACGGAGTCTTCCGACAAAGCGGTGAGGCATGTAAAATTACGCCATGGCTGTGTACATACACGGTATACGCACACACATGTAACGAAACTACGCCTTGGCTTTCGTTCGTTATTGGGCGTTCCATATCGAACCCTGCCGTCCGGCCCCCGCCCGCCCCTAGTACGCACACATGTATGTACCATCAAAAACCGGCCTCACTTCGTTGTTCGCAACCACTGCGCAACGCTCCATCTTCCTTTTTTTTGATCTGAGGGCATGACAAAAAAGGAAGATAACATATTAAATGTTATTGAATTACTACTTATAGATACATAATGAAAGAAATATATGAGAAAGTAGCTATCGCCCGCGACTTCGTCCGCGTGGACATTTGGAAATTCCAAGGGGGCGAGCGCGAAGCGTGAGCGAAGCTTCTCCGTTTCAGCTTGGGCAAAAATGCTTCCGTATATCTATCTGTCTTATCTCTCGCAATTCTCAAACGATTCTCGTAAAATTTTGTGAGCATGTTCCATAAAAAAGGAAGTAAAAAAATATCCTGTTTTAATCCAGGCTATTAACTATATGTGTGCCATATTTCATTCAAATCCGTTCAGCCGTTTTTGCGTGATTGAGTAACAAACATCCAAACATATAGTCAAAGTCAAAGTCAAATAAGCTTTATTCAAATAAACTTAATAATTAAGTACTTTTGAATCGTCTATATTTTCCTACCACCCGTTCCAGACTTTTTTAGCTGATAAGAAGAACGGGCGCAAGAAACTTATCAGCTGTATAAAAATCAAATGCAAAAAATATCAGTATAAACATCCAGACCTTCACATTTATGATATTGCGAGGCTAATAAAAAGTTTTCTTGCGTTTTTGTTCATTAGATTTTCGAGAAACTCGTAACTTATAATTTAATGTAATAATAGAAAGTATATTATAAAATATATAAATATTTTACAAAAATATTTTAAAATCCAAAAGTATTTTATAATAATGTCAAAAGGAAAATACAAGCATGAACTGTGTTAAACTTTGTACCCATACATCTGTTAGGTTAACACCCTCGGGAACTCAGTTCAACATCATCTCATCCTTTTCTCTGTAAAAAAATCCTGTTCTTTTGATTAGCAGATATTTAAGTTAGCTTAGTATAAAAACTCTTGCAGATACTTCAGTTAAATTTATTAGTTCAGTATAAAATTTCTTAAAAAAAGAAAATATTTTTCTTAAAAACAAAATTTAAAAGCTTTTCCTTGTGAAATACGAACTTAACTGTCTTAGCTTTGACTTTGATTAAGCACAAACAATTAATTTATTACAAATTTATTTTTAACTTATTGCAAATCCTGAATTATTAAGTTATCGTATTTAAAAGTATACTTTACTTGAAATGCTTTTGCAAATTCGTCTATTTGGGTGTTTTAAGTTATTTTTCTTGACTAAAAACCTCCTAAGTGTTTAGGTTACCTTGTTAAAAAATTGTAACATATTTAACCCTTAATTAGGCGCATTAAGAAAATTGTTAGTTCCATGGGGTCTCCAATTACCCAGAAAAGTATGACTTAGAAAAGGAGTATTTGAAATTAATAAATCAAAGTAATATATTACACAAATTATTAAAGTGTTTTATCACAACTAAAACAAAAAAATACTTTAAATAATAAACATGAAACAAGCCTAATAAACTCTCTTAAAACTAAGTGAATGCTGCAGCAGATTCTTGTGTTCTGCATACGATTACGAAACAGCGTACACCTTTGAGTGTTGTTGACAAACAAATTTACAACATTTATGACATTTAGTGGGCACTTACCTCTGCAAAAAAAGTAGCTACATAAGTAGTCACATGGGGTTAGCTCACAAGATTATAGGGGCAAGTACGTACACTTTAATGTTTTGGTTCTGCCGGCTGTGGCTGAGTTGAGTACCTACTCCAGAGGGAGAAAGGAAGCTAAAAAGAGTGCGAGCACAATCCAAACACTAACATTTTTTCTCAATCTAAAATCGCTTTGACCCCTTGCTCCTAATTAAGGGTTAATGAACACAAAAAATCGTTTTTGTACTGAACATTTTAGTATCCACGGTGGTAGGTGGTGCTGTACAAAATATATCCATACAAAAAGTTTTTTCATGCTAAGATCACACACACATATAGCGATACATAGATTATGTTGTTGCTTACAAGTTACACGTATAATAGGTATTATATAAGGGTAATATAATGCGCTGAAACTAGTATACAGTTACAGTTAGTAACTATTCATGTAAATCAGATAACCGTAATTACTGTTCATTTGCAATTCGCAGAATCCACTCAAGTATTCGTTACCATCTCATTTCAATTCCCAAATGTGATTTGGTTTGCAAGGGCATTAAATAATGAGCGTGGGTTTTAGCAAGACAGAAAAGTAGAAGAAAATGGAAAAAAAGTGACGTAGTTAACTGTGCTATTTTGTTAGAAACAGACAATTTTACGCTGTAACAGCAATACTCCAAAATATAATGTACACACATTGATAGAGCAATTTCATTAAGACAGACAACGTAATGGTGACTCTAACAAGACTCAATCATAAATATATAAAACGCTAAGAGACTGACTGATCTATCAACACACAGCTCAAATCGATCTGAATCGAGCTGAAATTTGGTACACTAATAGTCATTAGGACGTAAACGTCCGCCAAGAAAGGATTTTCGAAAATTCAACCTATTTTTCACGAGGCTGCTCGTTTGGTGGGGACCCGAATAATGACGTAAAACCGGCTGATCGGATTGCGATGGAATTAAAACATAGAGTACTAAATGTCCTGCTTAATGGTTCTCTTAGGAGTTTCTCGAATATCTACGCGGATGAAGTCGCGGGCGGAAGCTAGTCACTTATAAAATTTTCCTTAGTGTTACATTTTTGTGAAATCTCTTTCCAAATGTTGTTTATTAAAACATTATTCTTTTAATTTTTAGGACAAAATACCCATAACAATATTATAACTGGCGCGTTTCCTCAAACATTACAGTGCTGACTCTGTAAGGACTTAACTTCAGACTTTAATGATGTAAGTTCATCTGAAGGACTAGTTGCAAATTAATAGCCTGCAGCCTGTTCTTTAAAACTTTCACATCAAAAACTCGAAAAGGAAAGTGATGAAACTAGGTAATAAAAGTGTGTAGTTTTATTTAATTTTGAGGACAAACATATTCTGGGACCCAATTTAGCTCTATATTTAGTTATTCTGTCGCTCGTCAAAGTACACCTGTTTAAGTCCCTTAAAAACCCATTGTCAATACGAATTTCGTGAACATGTTTGTACGGGCTTACGCCGCACATTTTTACCACCGACCTTACTGACCGAGTGAGCATCGGTACGTCTAATTATCTCTTTAAAAGTCAGAGTTTATTCACCTTTTTATGAAGAAAGCATGTCTTCATAAAAAGTTATAGTTTTTAATCCTTCAAGCCCCGGAAAATGAGACACAATAGATTTTCCATTCTTGTGCGGCCTGATGGGCCTGCTCGGGCGTTGACAAATCCTTTTATCAGAATTGAAGAACGAAGGCTTTTAATGGACCTTGTTTAAAAAAAACAGTGGGTAGGTATTCGTCGCATTTTTTGTCTAGCAACAAGATATATTAAAATTACTCGTTCCGTTTTTCTACCGTTGAGAGGCGGAAATACACAATGTTTGCGTAAACATAAATTCCTCTTATGTCCCTTTTATAGGAAGCGTTTTTTGAACCCATATTATTGAGGAGATAAATGCGGGAATGAATAGATTCCTTAAGTTGGGTAGGAAATGGGTGTTATAATTTTAGCCCGGGTGTTTTGGGTGTTTTAATTTTGTTATAAAAGCCCGGTAACAAGTTCTAATGCTTTAATATTTGGTATTCATGTTTCACTGAATGATAAGAATAGAAGAAGAAAGAAAAAAGGAATGAATTATTATACTTTAAAAAGTTATATCTTACATTTTTTGTGACTTACAACAGTATCTATTCTGTGACAGTTTTTAATATTGAGTTAGCAACTGGAATAAAGCTTAGAGCAGAACAAGTAACTTAACATAGGAAAATCCTTATATTGCATTGAAGGCAAAAAGTTTATTTGGTATCCTACTAATATTATAAAGTGAAAGTTTGTGGGTTTGGATGTTTGTTCCTCAATCACGCAAAAACTACTGAACGGCTTTGATTAAAATATGGCACACAGATAGTAGATAGCCTAGATAAAAACATAGGGTACTCTTTATCCCGATATTCCCACGGGAACGGGAACCACGCGGGTCAAACCGCGGGCGGCCGCTAGTTACTCAATAACTACTTAGAAGAATGAAAATAAATAATTTTAAATAATCAAGGCCTTTCATTGCCCATGTTGTAATAACTGAAGTATTTTTTTGAAAAGTGGTATTGTACACTCACCATATTGATTTTGATGATATACCCATAAACATACATGAACCCTGAACACATTACACTCACTAATTTTTTGGGCAGTCGTGTAAAAAATGATTCTTTATACAATCAAATCAGTGGTATGGCTCAGAAAAAGTAAGTATGTACTTAACAGAAAGAATTATAACAGTATAAAACAGAGTAAGAATATTCCAGTGGCAAAACGAATAATAAATTTTTAATTTTACTAAAATGTATATTACCTACGAGCTCTTTCTCACTGTAACATCCCGTATTTTGCAGGTACGATTTTCAGCAGCATTATTTTTAGTACTTAATGTTTCTACTAACAGTATGACGCTAACACGAGCATCCTGCAAATTAGATCCTGCAAAAAACGAGATGTTGCCGCAAGAAGGGACTTTGACTAAACTTTGAGTATATTGAAACACACGGGAAACTGAAAAAATAATACGTGTGCCAGTGGGAAAGAAGCCTTACATACAGCTGTTGTCAAGGGCATAAAATTATTTTATGTCTCCATATAATTTGGTGCGATTTGCGAATAACGCTGAATTCGATAAAAGAGCTAAAGTTGGCTCCGAGAGAGATTTGTCAGCTTTTTGACGAAAATTACGTGGGAAATTAGATTTTCACCTGAAAAAATTATGATGAAGGAATCCTTTTTGGTTTTTATGTTCAGTGAAATATATGATCGGTTGGATTTGCGATTTGTTACTAAGTTTTTGTACCAAAGTGTCCACAGTATACAGGGTCATTCTTTATTCACCATCCAAATTTTAAGGATGTGTTCAGTTCACGAAACTAACAATTTTCTCTAAGAAACATAGGGTCAAATATGTAAAAAAAATCGACTACTTATCCGTACAAATCATTTGTGTGATCATTTTAGTAAGTGATGACCAAAATTTTGTAGCCAAATTCGACACAACATGTTTCTTGGAGAAAGTTGTTTAGTTTCATGGACTAAACACATACTTAAAATTTAGATGGTGTATATAAAAAGACCCTGTATATATATTAGTTCTCTTAGTACAAAAACGATCTCTAGGTGCATTAGATATTTATCTCATTCGAAAAGATCCTTTGGTCTACAACCTCCCTCCAAATACTTTACGATTCATATCCACAAAAAACATCGATTCCTTCCTGATTTACGCCAATATCAAAGAAGCCTCACCTATTGGAATTTGAATAAGTTTCACCCCACTTCCGGTGATACCCGCATTAATCTCCAACAAGTCAAAAACGGACCGAGTACGAATACCATTAGGGCGCGTACACACTGGTGCAAGGTAACATGAAATGTGGCATTCTGTCTTTTATGTTACGTTCGCGGTTTGGACACATCGTGCGATCGAGATGAAAATATTAATGTTTGAGTTTCCAGTGTGAAAAAATTATGTAGAATTCTACTACACAACAAATACTGTAGACTGAAAAAGAAACACATTCACCGAATAAAATATTGAAAGAAGGCTGGTAACTCTGTAAAAAAATCCTAAATATCAGTCTAAAAATCATAAAAATAAACTTCCAATAGTCATGTTTCGTAATCCTCTACGACAGTGATATGATTTTATAAACAAAAAAGATAGCTTTTTTATTGATCTAAAACAATAACTCTAAGTATATTTTTAATAAATTATCATGTATTTTAAAAATCTAATAATTTGCGACTAAACGTTCAATTTCTGGCGAAGTAACAAATACAGCTATGCAGTAATCAACCATTTATAAAAAGATAAGTAATAACACAGTAGATTTCGTGAACTGCCCAGTAGATAGTGAACGCACGAACTTTGCAGTATCTGCACTGTGATCTTACGTTTGATTCGTGTACGACTCGTATTAAAGAATCAAACTCAAACTCAAATCTCTGCTTGAGTACAATAATTAGTAAGGGATGGTGCTATTCGTCGCATATATAGAGCTCTATATAAGCGCTAAAGGGATAGCGATCCCTTTCTAACTGTACTCAGGCAGAGATTTGAATGTGAGTTTAATTCTACAATACGAGCCTTACACGCGCGTCACCGAAAAACCGTCCGAGCTCTAATTACTTTACTCTTTGTACGTTACCTTTCATGACATATTGCAGCAATATGGACGGCAAATTCTTTCATTGCATGTTACGTTTCATCAGTCTATACGCCGCATAGAATACGCCCTACGAGTCCTCTACAAATCCCCTACACCAGAAAAGCATTGATTCCCTTTTTCAGCACTTGTTCTGCAGAGCACGTATGTTCTCGAACGCGTGTTATGGGCCCAACTTTTATTTTGCATTTTCTTTTTGAAAGCCTTTGGTATTCGCGGAAGATACAGTGAAGTAATTACACGCTCGATTATTACTGCTTTATAAATACCTTACTACAGTTTTAAAGATAGAATTTATTTTCAAGAAAGTTAAGATTCAATAATTTTTCTTGGATTCTTATTCATGCGCGGATTTTCAAATGCAAAGCACTTTTCTTGCTTCGCAATGATGATTTCAAACTTAGTCTTTTGAAATGCCATTTTAATAAACTTCGAGAATTTCACATGATATAAGTAAGTTAAGAGGAGCTTGGTGGCGCAGTGGTTTATCGCCCCTGGCCCAGCGATTGCGGAGGTTAAGCAACTTTCGCAAGGATCGGTCATGGGATGGGTGACCAAAAGAAATATTTTCTCGAGCTCCTCCGTGCTTCTGAAGGCACGTTAAGCCGTTTGTCCCGGCTGCATTTGCCGTTGTTAACACCCACCAATCCGCATTGGGCCCGCGTGGTGGGTTATGGCCCGTCCTCCTTATCCACCCATAAGGAAGGTCTGTGCCCCAGCAGTAGGGACAATAATATGGCTGATGGATCGGTAAATTAAATGAAACTGAAACTAAAAAATAAAATGAGCCTTACTTGAAAACCTTAGAAATACGTCGCATTGAAGATTTTCTCTCGACTTTACCCTAGTTTATAGCTATGACTAAAAATATGAACAGCACCTAAACTCATTTTGGGTAGTTCCCAAAAAATAACGCTTACCAGCAACATACTTCGATCAGATACCAATGATCGAAGGCAACATACCTAAATAATGTACGAAAACCTAAATTAAGGTTAACACACACTATGTCACAAGACCTTTGCATAGTCTGCACTCGAAACGTAAAAAATTACGATGAAGTAAAAACTCCATCCAATACCAAGAGTAACAAAAGGCGACATGTGTTCAAGATTTCTGACTCTCATTTTTAGGGTTCCGTACCCAAAGGGTAAAAACGGGACCCTATTACTAAGACTCCGCTGTCCGTCTGTCTGTCACCAGGCTGTATCTCATGAACCGTGATAGCTAGAAAGTTGAAATTTTCACAGATGCTGTATTTCTATTGCCTCTATAACAACAAATACTAAAAACAGAATAAAGTTCATATTTTAGGGGGGCTCCCATACAACAAACGTGATTTTTTTGCCTCTTTTTGCTCGATATTAATAATGACAACAGGTAGACAGTTGAAATTTTCACAGATAATGTATTTTTGTTGCCGCTACAACATCAAAAATAAAAACAGAATAAATTTATATTTAAGGGGGGCTCCCATACAACAAACGTAATTTTTTGCCGTTTTTTGGTACGGAACCATTCGTGCGCGAGTCCGACTCGCACTTGGCCGGTGGTTTTTTTTTATTTTTAGGTTTCCGTACCTCAAAAGGAAAAAAGGGAACCCTTATGTTTATAGGTCTCTGCCCACTACACCGTACCATACCATGGCCATGCTAGGAACGTGTCAGGCAAAACTGCCAACAACCTGATGCTTACAGGTTGGCGAGGTTTTAGAATAAGGAAATTCATATATCTGTGGAATATGAAGAATTTTATTATTTTGTGAAGAATCGTTTTTGGAATATGTTTATTTTGAAGAAGTTTTTAAGGCGAGTATTTTATGATGGAGGAGATCGAGCAGGAGTTATGTGATGATGATGAATTTGATGATTTGATACGTTCCTAGCACTGTCATGGTATGGTACGGTACAGTATAGTGGGCAGAGAGAGACCTTATAGTGAAGTAGCTTTTTTATTTTTAGCTTATGTTTTAATTACGGAAAATCTTTTGTGCTATAAAGTTAAAGTAAGACCTCATTTACACTGTATTATTTCATACCAATATTAGCATTATTACAATGCAATCATAATACATTTAAATCTCAAGCCAATAAACACATTAATTTCATTACATTTACATACAATACAACATTAATTCTTGCCAATTCGGTGGTGGTATATTATTCTAGATGCCTACATCTATACCTATTTTATTCCATTAATATTTGATGTCTTCTTATACAATTAAACCATTTATAAATTATTTATGTAGCAAAATTAAGGCACTCAGGAAATATTTGTGGTGATCGCTACCAAAGTGCGGTTTCGTTTATACCCGATAGCTTATTGAGAACTAAATAATTCGTCGAAAATTAATTGCCAGTCTATTAAGTAACGTTTAATATTAATTTGAACGTTAATAAATTCCTTTATTAAGTAAGTAGTAGCTCAAGCAGTTGTGTTGTGGTTATCAGAGACAACGGTGGTAACACAAACACTCAGACGTGGGACAATATAAAAAAGTTTGTTTTCTAAATTGACGCAGCTGGGGATCGAACACTGAGGGTGTTGGCGACACGATGAAAACCGGTGCCGGTGTGAGAACCACTCGAGTCTCGACCACGAAGGTCTTCAAAATCCTTAGTCCTTATCCTTACTAATATTATAAATGCGAAAGTCCGTTTGTTTGTTTGTTACGCCTTCACGTCTCAACTACTGAACCGATCGTCATGAAATTTTGCATACACGTTGTCAGGGGTACAGATAAGGACATAGAGTACCTTTCATCCCGAAAAAAGTATAGTTCCTGAGGGATAGCAAAAAACCTTTCCACGCAGACGAAGTCGCGGGCGGCCGCTAGTTAGTAATAAGTATTACAATTGCGATAGTCAGTTTGTTTGTTTATTTGTTACGTCTTCACGTCTTAATTACTGAACCGATTATAATGAAATTTTGTATACACGTTCTCAGGGGTACAATGAAGGACATAAAGTACCTTTTTTATCCAAAAAAGTACTGTTCCCGAGGGATAGCAAAAAAACTTTCCACGGAGACAAAGTCGCGGGCGGTCGTTTGTAGCTTTAAAGCTATTGTTCACGTTTCTACTAACTAAACTAAGTATAAGTTTAACACAACAATATGGCACAAACCTGCAAATAAACACCAATACTTGCCATTTACAGGTGTCAAACTCAATAAGGTGTGGACTGGATTGGAAACCCTACAAGGGTATCGAGTACCTACCACACGTTTCATCTAAAGGGTAATGTTATTTATAAACTATTTGAATATAAATAGTTTATAAATAACATATATTTTAAAGTAGGACGTATTTGAATTTCATATTGAATATAGGTATTTTGATATAAACTACTATTTTAACTACGACTGCATCAAACATCGTAACTAGTTACATTGAATAAAATATATAGGGGCCGTACCGGCTAACGAATCGATTATCGAAAAATCTGAATCGGTTTCAACTTAGAACTGAAAAATCAAAGTAAGGAATTTCGTCTTGTACTTTCTGTTGACGTAATTTGGAAGATAACGATGTTCGTGTGACATCATGAAATGGGGTTCGCCATTTTCGCCCAATTGGGGCTCGATTTATCTGTTTTAATTTGAAACCCGGCAGACTTTTCGAAGCTCGATTCGTTAGCCGGTACGGCCCCTGGTCTATTCTGTGATACTGGTAAGCTCATAAACACCTCCTTTAGGGTTGGCACTATTGTGCCAAAATAGATCATAAATAATGTGATATTATGAATATTGAATATGTATTACAGTTTGTAATAAAACTCTTTATTTAGGGTACCTACTGTTGTTTTTGTAATAATTCAATGGTTTTTAGAACACTTTTTTGTTTATAAAAACGGACTAAAAAGTATAAAAATCGGACTAAAAATATTAAAACGGACTAGTAAAATAAAAACAGACTAAAAAGTATAAAAAAAATTCTTCTGTAAATATTTATAACCCTATACCTACCTATAGAAATTTTTAACCTAAAAACGTGGGGCGCATGCTAAAAACAATATGGATGATAAATTTTACAAAACGCGCCCCACGTTTTTTGGTTTAAAATTTCTGTTTTTATTTTACTAGTCCGTTTTAATGTTTGTAGTCAGATTTTTATACTTTTTAGTATTTTAAAACGAAGACAATTTGTTCCAGTGGAATATCGCTTGTCATAGATATTTTTCACAAAAGTTCAGCTGTAACAAATAAGCATACGACTCATATTAATTATTTTTTCACTTTTTGTTTGTATTGTCTAGGAGTGCACTATAGAGAGAAATTAAAAAAAAAAGTTTATGAAGTGGAGGATATAAAAAACAAGTGGATTCGTTTACGGAAGGATAAACTAGTTATTTAATATTGTTTTTATTTTCTCGATATCGTACTGAAAAGTAGTGTAACACACGGCGCTAAAAACCCATAGTAACTCAGTTTCTATTTATTCCCTCGTTAAAGCTCGGGAATAAAAACAACTACCTCGTATGCAATGGGTCATTTTAGTGCCTTGAATAACAATCTACTATATACTAAACTATTCACAGAGAAAATAAAATATTAAAAAATGCTCAAATCGGTACCTACACTTCGACATATTTTTTTACTGGTTTTTAAAGATTCTAAATTTTATATTTTTTTAGGAATAATGAGGTATTTATTTAATGTATTGCGTGTTTTGTATACCCCTATATCTATTCAATAATTTAATAGGAATTTTCAAAGTTCGCCCTCATTACGGCTCGCGCAGAGTTGTTTTGATCATTTGTATTGAAAATTTAAAAATGGAATGTGACGCGTATCACGCCCTTAACTAATATAATCTTTAAATTTATCAATTCGATTTATTGAATACTAGCTCTAGTTTGATAGTTTCTCCCTTTGGAAATTTCAGTATCTCTCGGGAGCTCTCTTGTAAAATTGAATTTGGAAGCTCAGGTCAATTCTAGTTCAACCTAGGTATATTACTGTTGCAAGTTTTATTTGCCCTGTTGTTGTTCAGACAACAAACTTATATTAGCATACTTAAGTAAGTACTGAGGTACGTAATTTGTAGTAGATACCTAGTTCTCATAATCAGAGAGACGCTGACAGCTGTAACATACTTCACTAATACCTCATTTCATGTGATAATATGGCTGTCAACGTTAAGCTCTTGAGGGCGCCACTTGAGGGTGATAGTCGCCTTAAACAGGGCCCTGGATTACTAGCCAACTAGGAATATTAAGGCCCGTATTTATAAACCGCTCTCAACGTTGACGCCACGTAATAAGACTGCGCTTATGAATAAGAGTGTCCTGTGTATGGCACCTAAAGTGTACAATAAAATTCCATCCAATATTAGAGAATATGATAATTTTAACAAATTTCGATGTAAATTGAAAGACTTACTAGTTGACAAAGCCTATTATAGTGTTAAAGAATTTTTAGAGGATAAACATTTGTAACTTTTAAATTTATTTGTTAATTTGCATGCCATGTGCTGAAATACGGATTAAGCTACATACAAAATATTATACTAGCGGCCCGCCCCGGCTTCGCACGGGTGCAATGTAGTTACTAAATGTAAAACTGTGCTAATGTGGTGTCAGTGTAAAGTTATTAGATTATTATACTACAGGATACATATACCTAGGAGGACGACATATACCTATACCACATACGCAAGGGGTGTTATAATATAATTGACGTGTGTGTGTGTCTGTCTGTCTGAGGCAACCAACCTAGCTCCCAAACTTATGGATCGAATTTAATGAGGTTTTTATGCATAGTTTAAGAGAAGCGTATAGACGGCGGGAAGCGACTTTGTTTTATACTATGTATAGCTTTTGCCCGTGGCTCCGCCCGCGTGGCAGTCGGTAATTGTTGTAAGTCTTCCCTTGGAAACCAATGATCGGGATGAAAAGAAGCCTGTTTTAAGTATTCCAGACTTAATCTATATCTGTGCCAAATTTCTCCTAAATCCGTTCACCCGTTCAGACGTGATTATGATATGATTGAGTAGGTACCTAACAGAACAACATCCAAACATCAAAACTTTCACATTTGTACAATTTTGTGATTATATAGGTAATAGCTGCACCCCGCGGTTTTACCCGCGCAGTCTGTCGATTCTGTAACCAAACTCGCATCTCACTTCACTTCGCGTGAATTTGTTATTAGACATTTGTTTACTAAATGAGCTATTTTACTGATTGCAAAAAATTTAGGTAGCCTGCGTAGCTATCTAAAATCTTTTGTGATAAAAAAAAATTCTTATCATTATCTTATTTATGATTCAAAATTCCCGTGCAGTGAAGTGAGATTCGAAGTGGGGTTCGAGTTTGGTTACAGAATCGACGCCCTGTTAACGATTCTGTATTAGTTAGGTAGGTACTTAATAAAATTTATGAGCGGTAATTTAACAAAATAAGTATAATAATATTATGTTACATTTAATACTTACCTTATAGTTAAAAATTCTAATATCTTTGCTTAATAGTTATCTTCTTTATAAATAAAAATCGATGTATGTGTATTTGTTTCCTTTGCACTCCTAAACCATTCATCCACATCCGATTATGATGAAACTTTGGTGAATGTTTGGTGAATTGTTCTGCTTACTACTGAAAAGGTTTCTGGCTAAAAAAACGTGACATTGCAACGCATGCCGGGCAAAGATTTATGCCGGGTGCAACTAATGTTGTGCATTATTATCAGGCTCTCCATCGAAACACTTCTCTAAATACATTCCTTGTCACGTTATCTGATATTTGCCAGATGTTGCCGTTTTATTTGACTAATATTTCGTAAAGTAGTCAAAATAGGGATAAAATCTTATACAACATTATAAGAATCAAAGCTTGTCTTGAAAATCGGGAAAATTAGAGATTAAACGTCAGCCCGTGCAGTGACAACTGACATTTATTTTTCTTAATCGTACAAATGCACTAAGAAGTTTTGATTCCGATATCGAAGTCAACCACCCTAAAAATAGCTTTCTACCTTTTCAACCCTGTTAAGGGATACATTTCAAAAAAATACAAAACACGTGTTCAATTAATTTTGTAAAAGAATGTCTATGCCAAATTTCAAGTCAATCGGGCCAAGGAATCGCGTTCTCCCATACAAACTTTGCCACCCTGTTTCACCCTCTTAGGGATTGAATTTCGCAAAATCCCGTCTTAGTGAGCACCTACACCCTAAAAGGGACCCCCATGCAAAATTTGAGACTCCTAGCACTTGTAGTTTCTGAGATTTCGTGATGAGTCAGTGAGTGATTTACGCTTTTATATATATAGATTAAATACCTCTGTACTACCTGTATTTGCAAATAAATTGAATTGAATTGAATTGAATTAGAGTATTTTATTGCACTTCCCCTATTTACCTAGTGAAAGACATTTTTAAATATGCTCGCATACCTACCAATAACTTCGTACAAACATAAATTGGCAAAGTCACGTCACTCATCTCGTACAACATGATATTATTATTTTCTTTACTTTGAGGATGGTTAAAATTTTTTTCAGCTGCTTGCTTAAATTCTCAACTCTTACAGTTGTGTGTACAACCCCCAACAGATAAACATCTTGAATAGCAATCGCCTATCATATTAAGCCCACCGGTAACGATCAATTGCGATTGTCAATTTTTCCGCAATTGACGCCCATTGACGGAAAAATTGATCGTTTACGCGTGCAATTGAAGCGATTGTCAATTGCTCCAACAATGGAATTGACGGAAAAATTGACAATCGCAATTGATCGTTACCGGCGGGCTTTAATACACCTACTTACTATTCACACGCACGGCTAATGAAATTTTACAGTACGCATGCGCTGAACTGAACAGACCATATCTGTATTTATACTCTGTAGTAAAACGTCGAACAGAAGCAAATTGCTAAAATCCACCGCCCCGCAAACGGCACTTGCTCAAACTGAGTACACAATCTATGATTGATTGATTGCGTGCTCGGTTTGAACCTAGTTCCATCCACCCTAAGAACGACTCACTGTATTGCAGAATTTGTAGATGAAATTCACACGAACTGTACTGTACCTACACCGTGACGTTTATTTAATGAAGTTTTAACATTTTGAATAATAATAATCATAATAATAATAATCTTAAATTGTGCTATAAATGTTTACAAAACATAATTAACAATAACAACCACATTAGTCTAGGGCTGTGTCGCAGTTACTAGCTCACTTAACTCATTAAAACATACAGTAAATCTTGCAGCACCAAGATAAAGGACCTGTTGTTTGGGTTTAACTTCTGTTCGACTTAAGTATTCGTTCTGTGGTCTGTACTATAAAACTTGTTTGTTGCTTTCTGCATGTGCGCTTTTGTATTATGGTCATAGTGCATTCATTTGCAGATCTAATTACATCGGAAGATGTAGCGGCATTTATGTTTTTAATACTGATGATATCATCAGATATATATCATATATCTAGAAAGAGTTTATTTCTTTTTCATCATACTTACAAGACATTTTTAGTCAATAGACAACGAACAATTACATTCAAACAAAACTGGAATGCATCTGCTCTGCGTGCTTCATCTACATCTTATACTTTTGCAAGCAACTTTCGTCAACTCTGAAACAAATAACGTCAGAAACTACCTAAAAAGTGAGCGCTAAAGTAACACTACACCTCATCATCATATCAGCCGCACGACACCCACTGCTGGGTATAGGCCTCCCCTAAGAATCTCCACGACGATCGGTCCTGCGCTGTCCGCATCCAGTGGCTTCCCGCGACCTTCACCAGATCGTCGGTCCACCTTGTCGGGGGCCTACCCACGGAGCGTCGTCCGGTGCGCGGTCGCCATTCCAGAACCTTTCCGCCCCAACGGCCATCAGTTCTTCTCGCTATGTGTCCTGCCCATTGCCACTTCAGCTGAACACTATACCTACCGACACCATATAAAGGCAATAATTAAGACTAGTTGGTGTCTTGTGTAGTAAAAAACCTACTGAAAAAACCTTAACTGCATCAAAATTGTCTCTAAAAAGCAAGAAATAATATTCAATTCATTAGATACGGGATAAACATATCAATTTTAATAAAACACGTCTATTGAAGTCGGGTGGGGCTGGAGGACCACTTTTTTTGTTCTAAAAGCCCAACCCGTGTTCATTAGACGTGTTTTGTTAAAATTGATATGCGTATTTCTTGCTTTTTAGAGACAATTTTGATGTGGTTAGGATTTTTGAAGGAGGTTTTTCTTTTTTTTTAAAGCTTTCAAATAGAAGGAGCTTTAAAATATTTAAATTTGAGATTTTAGCATTCACATAGCTGTTTTTTTACATAATACCTAATAAATAATAAAAATTTGACTCGCACCATATCATATTCTCAGGCAGAAATCAAACCCGCGACCTTTGGAAGTCCAGTTGGCCTGCAACTGTAGAGATTAAGCAACTTTGGCAAGGGTCAGTCGTGGGATGGGTGACCAAAGTGTATTATCTTGATCTCCTCCGTACTTCAGAAGGCACGTTAAGCCGTTAGTCCCAGCTGCATTTGCACTTATTAATACCCACCAATTCGCATTGGGCCCGCACGTTGGGTTATGGCCCATCCTCCTCATCAATCCGTAAGTAAGGCGCAAAAAAATGGCTAATGCGAAACCTCTCAATGTCTTAAATGTAATCACTAGTACACTAACATATTTGATTTTGAAGAGTTCTTATGTGTATCTTCGAATTCCAAGATCTAATGCCAATGAAATTAACATGAGACGATGTATTTTCTTTACAACAAAACAAGAATCATCTAAATCGGTTCGTAAACAAAAAAGTTATGTCTGTAGATGCGTAAAAACTCGAGCAATATTTACCTAAAAAATTACAGTATTGTCAGGATTACTCGACAACTACTGAACCGATTTCAAATTTTCGAAAAGTGGGACTAATTTGGGAACAAACCTGATGAAGAAACGTTTAAATCATTTCAATCGGTCCAGCCGTTTTTGAGCAATCGGTGGACATACAAAAAAAAACAAATATACAGACGAACATAGAACCTCCTCCTTTTTTGAAGTCGGTTAAAAATAGCACTGTCTTACTTTTAAAATACCTTTGAAGTAGGTAGCTTCGTGACCAAAATTCACTTCACACATTCTTAATATAAAATTGGTATACGGGAAGGAGCATTATTATTCTAAGGGGAAGGAGTAAACCAAATTTAATTTGCGTAAGTAATTCAACAAACCACGGAAATGATGATAACTTAATAAAGAAAGATAAATCTGCATCTGTGCTCAATCAGCGCATTTTAAAATATGGAAATGAACAGAATCCCATTAATTAACACGACACGAAAGCATGGGGTGGGTATTTAAGCTCGATTATTCAATGTTAGGTGATGTAGAAATGTGTTTTTTGGCCGCGACAAAGTCAAGATTTAATTAAACTGTTCGTCAAAAAGTATATAAAGGAAAAGAGTATATAAACCGAAACTCCTTTGCTGATTGCAGAAGGCTGATTACAGTTTCAACCAGTAGGTACCACCATTTATTCTTCTGGCACGACCAAAAGTTTTGACTAAAAGAGACAGATTATTATGCTCGTCGGATCGTTTTATCAAGATAAATATAACTCCATAAAGTAATTGACAATACTTATCACGTTTTATCTGCGCTTAATTATTTTAGGTCAAAGCTTTCAATCATACTTATGATGTCAAACAAGACTATACGCTTGATACCTGACGTTTGTGAACACTTGTAAGGCCAAACTGCCCTTTACCTCTATCCTGAGTTTCGTTCAGCAAAAATCTTATGCAATTATATTCACAACAAACTCGGTGAAGTTATGGTGAAGTGTTCTTCCATAACTTTTAACAAGTCTCATCGCTGCGTATTTTAAAGTTTAAACTCGCCTATCACATTTACAACGATATTCAACAACAAGTTTATCTGTGCCAAAACACTCAATGTAAGTTTTCAATATATTATCCGGAAGAATCTACACGTGACCACTTTCATAAGCACTTGAGTCACGGTTCAATAATACCATAATAATCAACCATGGCTCCCCAAATATCTGCAGACGATAATGTGCTCATAAATCCTGGGTATATTCGCTCTTCCCATTACGAGTACTGTACAATTCGGATTTGACATGTTTCGTACCAGCCATTCTATTCTGGCGAATCTTGGTGGGAGTATTTTTAATTAAAGAGTACAGCGGAGTTTGGGCCGATCGAGTTTGAAAATTAACTCAAATTTTAAAGAAGGGAGTCATATTGCTAACTCTAATTATTTTTAGGTAATGCTGCGTTTTTCTCGTTGGATAGCAGGAGGCGAAGTTCTTAATGGTTAGATATGAGCGCCTGTATAAAGGTTTTACATTTCAATATTATTATTTGACACAGAATCAATAATAGTACTAACATCTTTATTTTGTACTTTGTTAGTAAAGAGACCCTGAGATAAATTGTTTTAAAAAGAAAAATAAAATAGCTATGAAAGAACCTAGTTTTCAGAAATATTGCATCTGTCTGTACCTAGTGATTACAGATTTTCGCGTATTGTTAATTACTTAAACCTTTCCAGATAGGTATCATCATCATCAGTTAGGTAGTAATGCAATATTATAATCCCTATCACTTGGATACCAGTATCCTACGACGATCATTTTTTCTTCGTATGATACTGGTTACCAAACTCTGGTATCATACACGGCCGAAGGGAAAAAAATCTTGCAAAATTACACTTATTATTACAACAATTACCAAAGTGAATACAAATTCATATTTTAGAAGAATTTCCAGAATATAACTGCAGACCAAGATGCACAATTACTTATCGTCAAACAGTATATCCATCGAGGATAATAAATAACTTGGGAAACGCAATTGCACTAAATCAAGCATAGCATTTGCTGAAATAAGTCTGGATTCTCTGAAATCACTGACGCTGGCTTGTATCAATTGAAACATGACACTGCTAAAGTTTTTTCCGCACTGAGTTCAATACGTACATAGTTATGCACGAGTATAGAATTAGTTTCAAAGATAATCCTTGCGTAACGGGTGTAACAAGAATCTCAACGAAGCCGAAATCATTTTTGTCTTTTAGACTATACCTGGGAAATCAATAGCTACGAAGTTATTGAAGGTCAAAGTCAAAAAAATATTTTCCAAATTTTTATGAAATCTTGTTTTATTCTTGTTTTATTCGTAATTTCCGAGGGCTCTAATCTAACAGGCACGAGGGCAATGCATAATCTGCTTTTCTTTCAACTATTACCTATGGGAATAGTAGATAAAAGAAACTCATATCAAACAGTTAAAATAGAAGTTTAATTATTGAAATTAAAAGTTATGCTTGAACAATTATTAAACGTATAACATTGTCGGATTCATTTAGAATGTTTTCTGGAATTAATGTGTCGCTAGATGAATCCATTTTAATTCGAAGCCGAAGCACTCAAAATCAGATAGTATCACACTTTATCGTTTCCAAAAATATTGTCAAGCAAAATTAACAAAGTTCCCACCAAATCACTTTTTTAAATTTCTTTCATTTTTAAATCAGAGTTAGCAGCAATCATTTTTTAAATTTGGAACATTTAATAATTGTTCAAGCATAACTTTTAATTTCAATAATTAAACTTCTATTTTAACTGTTTGATATGAGTTTCTTTTATCTACTATTCCTATAGGTAATAGTTTAAAGAAAAGCAGATTGTTCACCTCGTGGCCTAGGGCATGCAGAATCGGACCTCTTTGAAGAATCGAAAATTTCGATTCCGATTCCTTGGTCGGAATCGGGTACCCGGTTTTTTTTATTCTTTTCGATCCTTTATTTTGGTTTTTTCAGTTTCAAATTCAAAAAAAACAACAAAACACAAACCCTTGCACGTGTGTTAAAATACTTACAAAAAAATAGTATTTACCCATTTTTGTTCCGTCAGTCTATCGGTATTGAAGTGATTTTTGTATCGGAAATAACTAATTTTGTTTCGACTTAATATCAGCATCAGGTAGGATTTAAAAAATAAGGCCTTGTATTATGTGTCACATCATTTTCTGCCTCTTGGGTAGTTAACTATTTTTGTTCCGTCACTCCTCAATTGTGCGCGCCATCACAACTTAAGCCGTCTAAGCAGTAAGATTGGGAATTTGTTATTTATTAACGAGAATCGAAAAGAATCGAGAATCGAAAAAAATCGAGAATCGATTCTTACTAAGTTAAGAATCGATTCTCACAGGACCAAAAAGAATCGGTTTTTCCCGGTTACTTTGGAATCGGTTAAAATCGGTTCCATGCCTGTTAGATAGAGGCAATCAAAAATCAGGCATTCGGTACAATAATAAATTACTTTGTGCTCGATGCAATAATCTACTATTTCTACCGAATCAAAGCAAATTTCTCTACAACTTTTATTCTGTACCTTTTGTTCGAATTCCCAACCGTTTTTATGCTACTCGCTCAGGAAGTTATAAGTGATTTTGACCTATAATGAAATCCCCTTTTTTAAGTAGCTTTAAGAATGTTCACTCCCTAAGCACCCCTAAACTGTAAACATGTTTCTGAAGAAATTTCTTAGTTATTTAGTTGCCCACGCGCGCTTTCTACTACCCCTTTATTGACTGGACTACATGTAGTAAACTAGCCAGCAAACATCTTGAAATCGGTGGGGATTGCGCAAAATTTGGAGCCATCACAGCGTAAAAAGTAATTGATATTTTTGAAACACAACGTTTTTCAACTCAATTAACTGAACGTTTTTAAGACATAAATGAACCCTACATGAACATACTTGAACCCTGAACGCAATACACTGTAATGGACCATAGGCCATACACGACAAGAAAAAAAATCAATAGTACTGAAAACATCGCCAAACATTTCAACATGTGGCTACCATTAAAAAACGTCTTAGAAATTCGTTGCCAAAGTAATGTAACTCAAATCTCCTTTTTTTTTTGACACTTGAAAAGGGACAATAAATTTTCTACAAGGTTGACATTTTAGTTCGTAAATATCGTTAAAAAAATATTCCACATCTTTGAAATGGAAGATGAGGTTTTTTCTGCAAGTAGTTTTTGCAACACTTGCTTACGACGCGCATAGCTGACCCAAACGTATATAAAAAAATGCCAACACGAGAACAGGAATGTGATAACTGAACTTCGTTTGCTCAAACAAACTTGGACCTTAAGTTCTGATGGATAAAGACTAAGGAGACATAATACTATGTCTCTCTAGTTATTTTCGAAAATCTAAAAATGCAGTTTCTACGCAAATACCTTTTATTTTTCAGGTTTCATGAGACAGTGACTGAAAACAATTCAATAGTACCCGGATCATTGTTGCATACAATGATTTGATTTCAAGTCAAATGTGGAAACTCGACGAATATTATGCCATGTAACAGAAAGAGATGAAACCAAATCAAGGACAAGCCAATCAAACAGCGCGTCACAACATTTAGGGTGTGGTTTTGTGAAAAGTGCGCAGGAGTTGTGATAAACCAAATTGGACTCTATCTTCATAACAGGAAGAGCGTATTAGAATTAAGTAGTTGTAATTCTATTGTTGTTAACAATTGTATAGAGATATTTGAAAAGGTAGAGGATTAGCGAAGGACGAGTGTGGAGTGCAGACGTCTTTTGGATCGATTATAGAAATTGTTGTGAGAAATAAAGCGTCCCTTCGAATTATAAATTGCAAATAGTTTGGATCCATAATAATAAATTAACTAAAGTCTCATTGTTGAATTCACAAGGAGCTCCTTACTGCAGAAAGATAAGTTAAGTAAATAGAAATAAGAATTATGTATAAAACACATACCTATTTTAGACTTCTCATTCATAACTTGTGTTAAGTAAATAAATTATTTAATTGATGTGCATCGATCTCACATAAATAAAAGTCTAAAATAGATACGCTATGTTATATTTCACTCTTTGTTTTTCATGTGTGTTGTTTAGAATAAGTAATTTAAACTGATGGAGCTGGTTTTTTTCGTTATTCGCTTCACTTTTTTCCAGTTCATAATCATCATAGGAAGTCGAAGCGAATGGTCAAACGTTTTACTAACGTGAAAGTTTGATCAAAATTAATCAACAGTTTCTATTAAGAGTCATTTTATAAGTTCTTCAAATAATTAAAGCATTATTTTTAAATTGATCAAATAATCAAACAATTTCAAATTAAAGACTTATTTATATAATATATACTATTAATGATTCATAATAATCAGATAATTTCAAAAATAATCAAAACCTCTAAATTAAATCCTTTTATTAAATAATTATAATAACTTAACAGTCAAATCACTAAATCAAAACCAATTAAAGTAATTTTCTTGAACAAAACAAATAATCAAACAAATACCAAAACCAAACATTGCCAATAATAAATGACTCTAAACAATTATTCTGTATTCATATTTATTTTCCCATTTATAGGCACCCCTTTTCCACTGAAGAATTATTTGCAATAGCTATTTTCCAGAGATAGAGTTTAATACCTTTTGTAGATATCATTAAATTAATATACTAGTGTCGTCTTCGATGATTGATACTTAATTTTGTCTGTTGGGTAATGGACAAAATTAGATTTTCTTACTTTGAATTTGATTTACAGTGTCATGACACTTGAAAAATACTTGGTACATGTTTATAGATAGAGTAAAAGCTATCACAGTTCTTTCGAACAGAACTTAGAATTTTATTGGTTTTAAATTGATAGCCCTGTTAATTGATACCAAATTCAGCTTAAATAAGACTCTCATTTAGAGCACATTATATATCTAGGTGAAATGCCATTCATTCAACATGAATTATTTATGAAGTTGTCATAAATCTTTGACACTATAATTGAATTTAGGCTAGAGGTTGTGATTCATAAAGTAATAATTAGTATTCATTTAGTTTTATTCTAAATCAGAAACACGCTGTTTGGATTCAAATGGTACAGAGTGTGACTTTCATTGTGGTCAGCGTAGAAATAGCATAGGAAGAATTTAAGAGCTCGCGCTAGTCCATCAACCCTAAGGTGGCCACCTGTTTTTAAAAAGAAGAGGAGTCAGTTAATCTCCTCCAATCAAATAATAAAAAGGGTGATAAGGACAGCGAATTATTGACATCCGTCTAACGAGAATTGTCAAAAATCAGTTAGGGCTGGCAGGATCGCATCTGGAATAGACGCTCTGATTGAATCCAAACGCGTATCAAAATCATTGTTATCATTTATTAACCGAATAATTATTATCGCACCTCAAGTCATTATCTAAGACGTATACAATATCATCCTTTCCAGACAAGTTTGTTAAAAGGTACATTTGTTTAAACTGAGTTATATTTTGGGATAAAATAATCAAATAAAACCACTAGACGATCAAAACAGATACAGTAAGTATCACATACAGATTGGTCATTAGCAGCAGACAAGCGACACGCAGCCGCAGGGACCACCACAACACTCTCCTTTTTTTTGGGCAGTCGTGTAATAGCATTTACCTTTTAGAGTACTTATATCTATTCTGTGCTTTTAGCACAAAACAAAAACTCCTAAGCAATTGTTTTCATGGAAACTGTAGTAAAAAGTTATAAATTAAGTGTCTTGACAAAAATGTGATAAATTGCCTTCACATAAGTAGTAGATCCTCAGTTGCGATATGAAATAGGAGACAGACGGGAGAAATCGAGATAAAAACGGGAAAAATCGAGATTCTTTGTTGGATGGCGTTCCGATGTTTTGTTACAAAGTTCATCCGTTTATATGTTAAAGTATTGTTACATAAGTCAATATGAAAATTAGACATAAATAATACAAGTAAAAGCACTATTAATTTTTATGATCATGTATTGATGGCATATAGAAGTTACTTAAACATTTTTATTCAAAATTCTCACAAATTCTGTTATGTTTATAAACAGACTACAAGAAGGGTCGTAATTTTTAAAGCAAATACAATACTTACCTCTACAACGTGTTAATGAATTAACGCAAAATGAGAAAACCGTTTCGTCGGACCATCAAACTGAACAACTTTTACTATGGGACCAACTCTGAAATCGCAAAAAAAAATCAGGTGTTCATCAGCGAAACAAAAATTAATAACGAAAATATAAGAATGTATGAATCAGCTGTAATTTTTTCGCGATTTCAGAGTTGGTCCCATAGTAAAAGTTGTTTAGTTTGATGATCCGAAGAAACAGTTTTCTCATTTTGCGTTAATTCATTAACACGGTGTACCTCTAAGTTGTTATATTATTATGGAATATTCTTTTTCAGTTCGTATTTTTTCCTCGATATAAAATATTTCAGTAGTAAATAGTATATTTTTTAAATTTAAACTTGATTACGATCCAGCGCACCAAGCATCAATCGAAATGAGCCCTTCATTGGCCAGTCTATTAATAATATTTAAACAACTTCACTCCAACAACTGTAGGCAAATTATCCAAGCCTAAAATTCGAAAGCCTTTAATGCCATAATTATTAAGATCAAAGAGCCTTTGTTCGGGACTTTGCCAGCCAATAAGGACCCGATCAAAACATGACAATAAATCAAAATTTCGATTTATTGAACCAACATTGCTTAGGAATAAACCGGCGTTTCTGAAGATACTCGGTGTCTTTAAACATTGAATTTGAATGCCGCGTGACGTCAAGGCAACATGTCAAGCTGGTATTGGATGAATTTTCATTCATTTGTGAAAATGGCCTGTCTTCACCGAGTCGCTTCAACTTTCAAGTCAACTTACGTCAAACGCGTGCGATATTGCCTCCAAACCGTGCGCTTTCCCTTACAACTTTCAATTCAACTTGCGTCAAACGCATGCAATATTGATTTCCTCCACACACTGTGCGCTTTCACGTTCAACTATCTGCCATACAAAGTAATTTTTTGAGAAGATAAGGCATGCCTTCATGCCTTGACGCATGCCTCTGTTGAAAGCGCAAGAGGAAAGCGAAAGAGCACGATCAGCGTGCGCTATTAAATGCCTTGTCGATGAAGCGCTCATGGCGGAACTTGACAGACTGATCGTACTCGATCACGTTTGTTAAGCAACGCTCGGACCGGTCAGGTTTCGGATGGGTGACTTAAAGTGGCATTACAACTGAGCGCTTCTGTGCTTCGGAGGGCACGTTAAACCGTCGGTCCCGGCTGTGGTCATCTGATAACAGTCGTTAAGCCAAGTCAGAGGCCCTACAGGCGGCTTGACAAACTCTAACATCAGAGGTGGCCACTAATCCTCATTCGATAAAAAGAACATTAAATGCCTTGTGGCATGCGTCAGATGAAAGTTAAAGGGAAGGGGAAAGCGATATATAGTAAGGACACACCTAAACACCTTTGTACTTATTGTATTTTAAAAATATAATTCCAGTTTTGATTTAGAAAAAAAACGTATTTTTACCACATTCGAACATCAACAACAAGAAAAAAACTTATTTTTATTAAGATTAAACATTAGAACATCAGGCGTCGAAAAAAAAACTTATTATTGCCACAATCGAACATCAGATGTAGTTTTTCATCGAAAAGCTTTTTATAAGGCAACGGATGTAAAAGTTATGGAATTGTTTTTGTTTCCGTGTTTTTTCAGCTTATGGTTGTCTAAACGGCTTTTAGGGAGTCACCCCCATTACCTTTTGACTGCATGGTCTGGTCGCTAAGTGTTTGTATGAAAGGTTTTTATCACCATAAAGAAGAATTCAGTGTTTTACTTACTATTATTTACTACCCGCCCCGGCTTCACACGGATAGCAGAGCATACGCTCACATTTTTTTTTAAATATATATTTCTTAGTTTAGCGGCACACGCATGTACTGTTAGCTCTCAGTCACGGTAAATCATTACCACTGTGTCATTACCGTGTCCCTGTCCCAAAATGGAGTGTATACCTATGTGTTCAGGGTTCGTGTATGTTTGTGGGTATGTGAGTTTCTTTATTCCACCATAACTTCTAAATGGCTCAATGAATTTGTGACAAAGTGACACGTGACACTGGTTACAATTTTTTTTAAAGTCAATATGGCCGACTGTACGACGTCATTTTTTCCCCACATCTTCAACAATCTTATATTTCAGCCAATTCAAAATCCGTTCAGAAGTTTTTGAGTTCATCTATCATACCCGAAATAGGTAATGTGTTTTGTTTTAAATTTCCATGGTTATTAACATTATTTAAATATACTGTATCGGGATTTTCACCATGTACTACATACCAAGAATGGTCAGGGAAGCGATTGAAATTACCAAATACAAAAATTTCAATCGTGATGATGGGTTTAAACTGTCGAGTGTCTGGAATCCAGTAGTCCGGCTGTGTCAAAACAACAAAAATAAAAAAGTGCCGTTCAGCGTAATGATACAGTGAGTGTCGTGTGTCGAGAACAGATTCGAGTGAATAGTGAGTTTGCAGACAATGGTACCGGTACCGACCGTAATAAAAGAACTAGACGGAGGGTAGACCGATTCGTCTGCCAATAACATCTACCCGCACGTGACAACCGACAGTTCTTCCGTGATCATGGCGCATGCAACTGCGCCGAAATATCGGAGTCTCAAAAATAAAAAGGTACATGGTGAAAATCCCGATACAGTATATTTAAATAAGGTAATGTGTTTTATAATAATTTAATTGTGTAGTGATAAACAATTCTCTTGTGTCAAATAACAACTTTAAAATGAAATTAATGAATGTCAACCCATGTATGACATTTTGCTGCGAAGCCTATGGGCAAAGATTCAAGGCAAATTTCCCAAACTAATTCACTCAGAATCTATACAAAAATCCTCAAAGAACGATAAATATTATTCCACTATTTACTTTTTAAATAAATCTACGAATAAACCGCGTAGAAATCTAGCTTCTACTCAACTTGCTCATAACCAAAGATTTGGGAGATTCCGTTTTCAATATAAAAATAATGAAAAGCCGTTTTGATTTCAATATATACCTACGTAATAGTCATCCAGTGGATCAGAATAAAGCCAAAGCTCAGAATAGCGTATCGATTTGTTCATTCAATTTGCTGGTTGATTGCATTGTTTACCTCACCGGAGAGCCTAAACAATCGGAGTATTTGATATCAATATTATACATTGCCAAATCGCCAAACGGACGGAAGGGCAAAATCTCCTTTTTTGATGATCCTATATTCTATTACTTTAGAAAAATTATGCGCAGTTTGAGACAAAATCGACAATATGCAAGTTTTTAAGACACTTCTGTGTCTTCTTAGTAAGGCTATCAGTATCAAGTCCATGTTAAAAGCAAAATAATCATAATTAACTAACATATGAAACTAGGTCTTTTGCCAATAAATTTTCATTCAGTTCAAGAAACTGGGTTTTGATTTTCTATAAACTAAGTTTTCCTGTGATAGTATTTATACACCTAGTCTGTTTTGCTAGTCGCAATTTTCTGCACTGAGTTTTTCCCTGACAAAAAAAAATACATTTAAAAAATATTAAAAACACGACTGCCCTGCCAAAAACAAACTAAAAGTTAAACAACAACAAGGTCATTGCAGTCGGGGGACCTTATTATGAACCAATTTTTGATGAAAGAGGTCCCCCGATGCCCCGACTGCAATGACACATGTTATTTAACTTTTTAGTTCGTTTTTGGAAGGCAGTCGCGTTTTTAATATTTTTTAAAATTTATTTTTATTTCCCACATTTTAGTGACATATTATAGTTTGTTTTGGAATTAAGCAATAATAGTTTTGGAATGTGCTCGTCAAGGCCTTTCATTTGATGCCCATATTGTAATAATAGAAGAAAAAATTTTTTTTTCACATTTGAAAATGACGTCGTACAGTCGCCATATTATTTTTTTCTAAAAAAAGTATAGCCAGTGTCACTCGGAATGCTGTAAGGATTCTAACGCCCCTTTTATCTAAATCAGTTCAGGCATTTAGAAGTTATGGTGGAATAAAGAAACTCACATACCCACATACATGAACCCTGAACACATATACACTCTTTTTGCCTTGGGCAGTCGTGTAAATTAGCAATACTCTAATGAAGGTAAAACATTTTATCTGATTCTAAGAGACGCACAGTAAAATTCCCTAAAAAAGTGAAAAATGTTTTCCAGATTTGGGGTGATATGCAGGGCGCTATATTGTTTCCCATAAGTCGATCCCATTGAGGTCAAATACATTAGACCCCATAGCGGCTCCCTGGGATGTGTACTCCTATTAAGAGTTGAGCTATCAACAAAATGATGTCAATCTACAGAGTTCCCAAAGTAAACCACTATCAATAAAAAAACTTTCCTTTCAAACTTACTTCGTTAGTTTTTAGGTTATTCGAGTTTTTATTATGGTGAGGTCATCAACATTTTGATTAAATTAGCTATAATTTGCTGAAAATGTCAACGATCTGTCGAAAAACTTGGAATTATGGCGCACGAACTTAGTTTTGTGGTAATTTGCTTTTTTAGATTAGTTTTAACACATACCTACCACATCATTTATGAATAGATTTCTTCCAAAAGCTATTCCGCGTACATCGGATGGCGAACATAGGTACTATGGGCAACAGCGTCGCTTAACCAGTTTGCAACAAAATTCGTTTCCGCGCGTATCGCCCCTTCACGAAACGTATGTGACAGCGAGCGCGGCGTGCAAGCGATTTTAACCTTAGCAGTGGTTAAGCGACGCTGTTGCCCATGGTACCTTAAGCCCACCGGTAACGATCAATTGCGATTTTCAATTTTTCCGCAATTGACGCCCATTGACGGAAAAATTGATCGTTTACGCGTGCAATTGAAGCGATTGTCAATTGCTCCAACAATGGAATTGACGGAAAAATTGACAATCGCAATTGGTCGTTACCGGCGGGCTTTATCAGCTTTCTGTTGTCTAGCCACAATATGCATTTCGACGGCCGGTTTCAGCTGAAACATATTATGAAAATATTCTTAAAATTTTAAAGGAAAATATATTCTAGTTACAAATTTTATTTATAACGGAGATTACGATCACTTAGATTATTTTGTTAGATTTGTTATCACATAAACTTTCCACTATAATGGCACTTAAATTAAATTAATAAAATACGATGTTCTGATAAAAGAGTTTATTGTTGCGGGTCTCACAAATTTAATGTGCCGGTCGCACGAACTGACACAATACAACTGACTGAATCTTATTTCATAACTCAGCTATTTCAGGGATACTGAAAGGTACTTACAATACTATCTAATGCTTATTGTTGATAGTAATACAGACTTAATTAAAATCAGCATCTACCATACAATGTTAATAATCTATCAGGCTGTTCATCCCTACATCGTAGCTTTAAGGAAACATCGACAAACGTCAAGTCCTCAGTCTATGTTACAAAAGAATTTGCATAATACTTTGAACGGATGCCTGAAATATCATATTTAAATTTTTGCTCAGAAAGTACACAAGCAAAGGCTTAAAAGAAACCGTAAGCTCATAAAAAAGTTCATAGAACAATGATTTACACAGACGGTTTTACGAAGAATTACTTTTTTCCATTGTTTTCTCGCTTCTACTCCAACCCTTGACATTGACGTGCAAGGTCAACAGTATAAAGTGTCAAAATGAGAAAGGTCCCTTTTTGTATCACATAAAACTGACAAAACAACAAAGGATGACACTAATACGAAACCTAAAGAGACAATAGTGTCATAAAAGCCTTCTTTTGTTATTACTTTATTTATTGAATATTGTAAGTACGTGATCATTTTTAGGGTTCCGTAGCCTGTCTGTCTGTCTGTCCGTATGTCACAGCCACTTTATTCCGAAAGTATTAAGACTACACAGTTGAAACTTGGTAGGTAGATGTATTCTGTTAACCGCTTAACGAATTTAATACAAAAATAAGAAAAATAAAAGATTAAGGGGGGCTTGAAGAAAAAATTTTTTTTCAGTTTCCGTTCCATGTATGGGGATACATGGAACGGAAACTGAAAAAAATTTTTTTCTTCAAACCAACACGTGTTGGGTGTTTATAGATAGGTCTTTAAAAATGACATTGAGGTTTCTAAGACAACTTTTTCTCAAAGTCAACCGTTTGAAAGATATACACCGCCAAAGTGGTAAAATGTGTGTCCTCCCCCCCCCCCCCCCCCCCTTTAACTTTTGAAATAAGAGGGTGAAAAATCTAAAAAATATATATGCTGTAGATCTTCATAAACACTTTCAACCAAAATTGGTTTAAACGAGATATAGTAATTAGTTTTTGAGATATAGCACATTTTCCAAAACCGCAAATATAACTTTGTCATTCATACAAACACTGTGAAAAACAAAGTTATTTTTGCAGACGAAAAATGATAGGTGGTATTAAATATGGTATAGTATAAGGTAACTACGGAACCCTACGGCGCGTGGTCCGACATGCACTTAGCCGGTTTTTTTTTATTTATACATAATTGAGCCTAGACTTTTTCTCAATAAACTTTATAAAAAAGGAGGTATTTAAAAGGTACAAGAATTTTATACTTATTCACTGTCATAGCATATGAATATAAAATTCTTGGGTAGGTACGATGAAATTAATTATCTGTCTATTAACCAGAAACTATAAAACTCTCCATGACTACATTTGACTTTATCACAATATTTCTGAGCCATATTTGGAGAAATAAATATAAGTCGCCATATATCACTACCCACTTCCGACATTCTCGGGGAAACAAACAATGCACATATTGACTCACAAAAAAGTTAATAAGCCTCTTTTTCCTGTACTAAAGATATGGAACACAAGGACAAGTTCAACATAAAACCGAGTAAGTATATACCCCTTTGGGATGTCCATAAAAAAACAATTTTATTACTACGTGACTTCGCTTACAATTTTCAGGGAAAACTCACAAAAGAAAAATGACCACGGTTTAACGTTTCTTGACTTCTATGAAAGTTATAGCAGACTTTCCGGCATGCTGCGTTTTTAGCAAATGGTGACTAAATATGCAAAAGAACTGAATTTAACTAAACAGAGGAGCTCGGTGACGTAGAGTAGCTCGGTGACAAAGTGGTTTTGCGCCTGGCCCTTCGATCAAGGGTCGGTCATGGGATGGGTGACAAAAATTTTACTATCTCGAGTCGCTCCGTGCTTCGCAAGGCACGATAAGCCGTTGATCCCGGCTGCATTTGCAGTCACTAACATGAACCCCCACCAATCCGCATTGGGCCTGCGTGGCCCATCCTCCAAAATCACTTTAATGACATTTCTGCAGCGAAGAGCTTAAATAACGACAGTATTTTCAAGTTTTCCTTTAAAATACTGAACCGATTAAAATTTCAAAAATCGGGACCAACTTGGGAACAAACTTGATCTAATAACGTTTGAATTATTACAATCGGTTCAGCCGTCTTCGAGTAATTGGTGGACATACATAAAAAAACATACATATAGACGAACAGAGAACCTCCTCCTTTTTAGAAGTCGGTTAAAAACGAAGTTAAAGTACAGAATGATTGGTTTTATTAATTTCTTTTATGAGAAAGCCGATATGAAAGAAAATTGAAGCGTGCACACCTTATTTCATGAATCATTAAAAGCAACATGAATATTCAAAGCTTTTACAGTTTTCATAATCATATTACATACGATTTAAAACGGTTAAGTTGGGTTCAAGTTACACAAAGTAAAAGGCAATATCATTTCTTTGAGCTTTTGTGGTTAATATCGAATGCATCTGCTTTGACAGAAAATACCTAGCACTTGTAATAGGATTATTTTTTACAGTTAGACTGTTATTTTATATGAAACAAACAATTTCTTTAAATGATAAAAAAGATTTTTATATAGGTATTGCTACGAGTAAAAAAAAAACTGCCATAATAATTATCTAAAATAGTACTTTTTATACTTTAATCTACATAAATGTCTACATAAGTGTTATAGAATATTGGTGCAAAAGCACTAAACTTAAGAATCGCCTAAGTCTTTTCTTATCTACAACTCGACCAAGATAACTAGGCGAATGACAGCTACATGACGGCATAAGTATTACGTTTCGACTGTGATTTTTGCGTAAAATGGCCAATTTTGGGGTTCTCGATCTCAGAAACAAAAATACATTAACAGTTTTGACTTATTGAATAGTGTAGAATAGCTATTGGAATAGTTTATAGCGGCCTTGCTTTTATGAAAATTTGCTTAACTTTATAATTAAACCCGAAATTGCAGAGAAAGATTTTCATAAAATGCGCGAAGGTACTTTTTTGGGGTCATGGATTGATCTACTGTTCTAAACAAATGAAATAAAAAAATTGAATATTGTCTCTTATACAGTCGAATAGTTCATAGCGGCCTCGGAATTTTGAAATTATGTATAGAATATGTGAAAAAAAAATCCCATTCAAAAACCATAAAACTACTAAAAACGCTCAGAATTAACTGTGAATTCCTCCTAGATACATAATTATTATTACGTAAAATTTATATCAAAATAATCTTTACTTCATAAGAAAATCAAATTTCATACTTTTATTTGTTGTTTGTATGTTTTTCTTTCTGTGTGTGTTCAAAGTTGACTCTAAGAAATCGTTCACCAACTTGAATTTTCCTTTCTAACCCTTTAACTTTCCAGTGTATCATCATATTACTTTTTGTCACGAACACATATAAATGTATTTAGTAGACCCAAAGGTTTCTCTAGGTTGTAGCGCTAAAATCCGTCAAAATCGAAATTTCGACGAAAAAATGTGATGGGGCTCTTAAGTTTAGAGCAATCGGGCGTAAGAATTTTTACCAACTCCACAAACCGACAAAGTTACGTTTAGGTAATTCTTATTAAAAATCTCAGAATGTCATTTGTCATGTCGTAGACATAGTCTACTTTTCGCAATTTCGGTGCATGACTGGCGAAATGCATTATTGCGGTGCCACGTAGCGATATTGCAAGTAGAAGGAAATGACATTACATTTTAAGAGGGCCAAAGTGTATTTTTCCATTACTCCTCATTACTCATCGATGGAGGCATGGGGAGCTCGATGGCACAGTGGGTTAGCTTATCCGCCCTGTGATTGTTGCAGTTAAGCAACATTCGCAAGGGTACCGTATTATTATCTCGAGCTTTTTCGTACTCGGAAGGCACGTTAAGCCTGCATTTTCAGGTAGCAGTTTCGGTTACTTCCCATCCAAGGAGGATCCTCTGGTAAGGAAAGCATGTGCCACAGCAGTGGGCACATTTAAAATGACTGATGAAGACTCATCCATATCACTTCTCTGCGAGTTTGTTGAGCGCTTCGACAAGTTAAAAAAAACATTCTTTAATCGAGTTCCAAAAAACCGGCCAAGTGCGTGTCGGGCCACGCGCAGTAGGGTTCCGTAGGTACATTATACCATACCATATTTTAATACCGCTATCATTTTTCGTCTGAAAAAATAACTTTGTTTTTCAAAGTGTTTATATGAATGACAAAGTTATATTTGCGGTTATGGAAAATGTACTATATCTTGAAAACTAATTACTATATCTCGTTCAAACCAATTTTCGTTGAAAGTGTTTATTAGGATCTATAGCTTATATTTTTTTTAGATTTTTCACCCTCTTACTTTAAAAGTTAAAGGGGGGGGACACACATTTTACCACTTTGGCGGCATAAATCTTTCAAACGGTTGACTTTGAAAAAAAATAATCTTAGAAACCTCAATGTCATTTTTAAAGACCTATCTATAGACACCCCACAAGTATTGGTTTGATGAAAAAAATTATTTTCAGTTTCAGTTCCATGTATGGGGAGCCCCCCCTTAATCTTTTATTTTTTTTATTTTTGTGTAAAAATCGTAAAGCGGTTCACAGAATACACCTACCTACCAAGTTTCAACTATGTAGTCTTAATACTTTTGGAATAAAGTGGCTGTGACATACGGACGGACAGACAGACAGACAGACAGACAGACAGACAGACAGACATGACGAATCTATAAGGGTTCCGTTTTTTGCCATTTTGGCTACGGAACCCTAAAAAGGAGGTTCTCAAGTCGATAAGGCCGTTGTACTAGCAAAACGTGGTTTTTAGTAGGTTTTCATTCTCTATCTCCTCTTTATTTAATGAATATTAAAACAAAGTAAATATACCATAAGAATCTTCAACATTTTGCCTATCGATTCCACGATTAACATTTGTTAAAAATATTTTACATTATGCCAAAAATATCATAAATAAAATCGACTAACACTTTTGTTTCTGTGCATCTGCAGCCATTACACACGTCAATCTGGTTTCAATCTGATCAAAACCGCAGATTGATGGAATTTGATGCGGTTGGTTTGCGACGTTACACGGTCAATCCAGCAAGATCTGGATCGCAGTAGATCTTGGTAGATTGACAATCTACCACGATCCACGGTGGTCTTTGGTAGGGTTGCCAACTTTTTGCATTAATTTTCGCGTGATATCGATCGATGACCTCAGTGGTGCAGTATTCAACATGCCAGTCTACCACGCAAGAGGTCCCGGGTTCGATCCCCGGACGAAATCGAAATGATAAATTTTAATTTCTGAGTGACGGGTCTGCGTATAATAAGTACATAACTAAGGTATTTCGAAAAGTTAGTAAGTACCTATTAAAAACCCAAAAGCACCCATTTTATGCCTTGGTTAGTTTAGGGTTAGATGGCGCTGTGTGTGTAAAATCAAATATCGATATTTATAATACTATTTTACCAAGCTATGAACTATCTGAGTGCCAAATTTCATCCCAATCAGTTCAGCTTCAGAAGGCTGAACTGATTTTGATGAAATTTGGCACACATACATATACAGTTATAGCCTGGTATAGTAATAATAATATCGAGGTAAAAAAGTATTTTTCAAAACATTGCAAAAAATATAGTAAGTAGACTTTTGGGAAATTTATGAAAAAATAAAGTCCTCATTTATTTTTAACTAGCTTCCTTTAAAAAATAAAAATAGGGTACATAGGGTAGGTACTTCCTAGGACACCAAACTAACTGTAGGTATGCCAAATTTCATCATCTTTCACTGCGATCCAATTTTTTTAACCGACTTAAAAATGAAGGAGGGTTCTGTTCTCTTCATCTGTATATTTTTTTGCATGTAGTCATGGGCGGGAGCTAGTTAAAAATAAATGTGGGCTATATTTTTTACAAATTTCTCAAAAGTACTTACTAAAGTATTTTACCCTAGGGTACCTTTGACCAGGATAAAAAGTATCTTATAATTTAATCCAGGCTATAAACTGTGTGTCAAACTTCATTCAAATCATTCAGCCTTAAAAACTAACATACAGACGAACAGAGAAACAAGCTCCTGCTTTTTTATAGTTGGTTAAAAATATTTGATCGCAGTATATTGTGCTAGATTGTCAGTCTACCATGGTAAATTGACAATCTACCACAATCTACCGCGATCCGATGCAAGCAGATTGTGGTAGATTGACAAGCTACCGTGGTAGACTGACAATCTACCACAATCTAATGCGATCCGATATTTTTAACCGACTTCAAAACAGCAGGAGGTTGTTTTTTTGTTCGTCTGTATGTTTTTAACTGAATGTTTACTCCTGGTCTACACAGTTGTCTATTTCGAAACAAACGAAAAGACTTATATAGGGCCATAGCTAACACTTGCATCTTTCATTTGAACTCAGTCATTTGCGGGCGCTCCATCAAAACAAATACTTTTAGCAATTTAAAGTGAGCAGGTAATTATAACGAACTGAATGTTTACTCCTGGTCTACACAGTTGTCTATTTCGAAACAAACGAAAAAACTTATGTAGGGCCATAGCTAACACTTGCATCTTTCATTTGAACCTAGTCATTTGCGGGCGCTCCATCAAAACAAATACTTTTAGCAATTTAAAGTGAGCAGGTAATTAAAACGAACTGAATGTTTACTCCTGGTCTACACAGTTGTCTATTTCGAAACAAACGAAAAGACTTATATAGGGCCATAGCTAACACTTGCATCTTTCATTTGAACTCAGTCATTTGCGGGCGCTCCATCAAAACAAATACTTTTAGCAATTTAAAGTGAGCAGGTAATTATAACGAACTGAATGTTTACTCCTGGTCTACACAGTTGTCTATTTCGAAACAAACGAAAAAATTTATGTAGGGCCATAGCTAACACTTGCATCTTTCATTTGAACCCAGTCATTTGCGGGCGCTCCATCAAAACAAATACTTTTAGCAATTTAAAGTGAGCAGGTAATTATAACGAACTGAATGTTTACTCCTGGTCTACACAGTTGTCTATTTCGAAACAAACGAAAAGACTTATATAGGGCCATAGCTAACACTTGCATCTTTCATTTGAACTCAGTCATTTGCGGGCGCTCCATCAAAACAAATACTTTTAGCAATTTAAAGTGAGCAGGTAATTATAACGAACTGAATGTTTACTCCTGGTCTACACAGTTGTCTATTTCGAAACAAACGAAAAGACTTATGTAGGGCCATAGCTAACACTTGCATCTTTCATTTGAACCTAGTCATTTGCGGGCGCTCCATCAAAACAAATACTTTTAGCAATTTAAAGTGAGCAGGTAATTAAAACGAACTGAATGTTTACTCCTGGTCTACACAGTTGTCTATTTCGAAACAAACGAAAAGACTTATATAGGGCCATAGCTAACACTTGCATCTTTCATTTGAACTCAGTCATTTGCGGGCGCTCCATCAAAACAAATACTTTTAGCAATTTAAAGTGAGCAGGTAATTATAACGAACTGAATGTTTACTCCTGGTCTACACAGTTGTCTATTTCGAAACAAACGAAAAAATTTATGTAGGGCCATAGCTAACACTTGCATCTTTCATTTGAACCCAGTCATTTGCGGGCGCTCCATCAAAACAAATACTTTTAGCAATTTAAAGTGAGCAGGTAATTATAACGAACTGAATGTTTACTCCTGGTCTACACAGTTGTCTATTTCGAAACAAACGAAAAGACTTATGTAGGGCCATAGCTAACACTTGCATCTTTCATATGGACCTAGTTATTTGCGGGCGCTCTTTCAAAACAAATACTTTTAGCGGTTCGAAGTGAGTAGGTAACTTTAACGAATGTTTGCTCCTGGTCTACACAGTTGTCTATTTTGAAACAAACGAAAAAACTTATGTAAGGCCATAGCTAAGACCTGCATCTTTTATTTGAACCTAGTCATTTGCGGGCGCTCCTTTAAACGAATATTAGAATAGCGTTTTTACGTGTACTTACGGAATTCTACAATTTGAGTATTTTGCTTATGTGTATCTACCTATCTATAGCCCAATTTTTTCTATGAGTAACGGTACATTTTGATGTACTCACATAGATTTAGCATTATTCAATGATTCCTTACATAAACTAGTCCATATAACGAGTTATTGAGGTTGTTAGTGCGTGCAGGCAAGATTTTTCTAAAAAAATAAAAAAAAAACATAACTTTTTTCGGTTTGTCAAAACAAACAAAATTTTATCAAAACAAATCAAAACTAACGGAAAGCAATCATAATGCGCAATTTTTATTTTGTTTTGCCATATGGGGTGGCTATCTTCACGTGAAGATAGCCACCCCACTTTGCATTTTTTTCTAGAGAATACGGAGTCTAAACAAACGATAATTTTAATCAAAACAAACGAAACTAACAAATATCTATCGAATAAGCTTTAAATAAAACCATTTGGTGCAATGGGGTGGCTAGCGTGAAGATAGCCACCCCACTTTTGTTTTTAAAAAAAAAGTTTGAAGGAAATCGAAACAAACGATTTTTTTTCCAAAACAAATCAAAACTAACGCTAAACTAACGACCTGCACCCTCAAAACCTGGGCACTCGAAATGGGGTGGCTATCTTCACGGAGGTACTTCGTCCACGTGGACATTTGAAAGATTTGACTGTTATTAATTGTTTTTTTTTTATGAGATTTGTCGAATGTCCATGCAGATGTATTTTAGTCGCGGGCGGAAGCTAGGTAGTTAAAAATAAATGTGGACTTATATTTTTTTATAAATTTATCAGAAGTAAGAAATACTTACTACATATCAATTTCTATGTTAAAAACAAATACCTAGGATAACTTTGACCGAGATAAAAAGTATCCTATGTTTTAATCTTGGCTAATAAACTGTGCGCAAAATTTCATCTAAATCAATTTAGACTGCAAGTTCTCTGTTTGTCTGTTTGTTTGTTTTTTAGTGATTTTTCGAATGTCCACCCACGCGGATGAAGTCGCGGGCGGAAGCTAGTTAAAACTAAATGTGGACTACATTTTTATAAATATCCCAAAAGTAAGTACCTACATACTATAATTTTTTAATGTTTTGAAAATAATACTATTACCTCGAAAAAAAAGGTATTAATTTTCGCGTGATATCGATCGATGGCCTCAGTGGTGCAGTATTCAACATGCCAGTCTACCACGCAAGAGGTCCCGGGTTCGATCCCCGGACGAAATCGAAATGATAAATTTTAATTTCTGAGTGACGGGTCTGCGTATAATAAGTACTATCTATTTCGAAAAGTTAGTACCTATTAAAAACCCAAAAGCACCCATTTTATGCCTTGGTTAGTTTAGGGTTAGATGGCGCTGTGTGTGTAAAATCTAATATCGATATTTATAATACTATTTTACCAAGCTATGAACTATCTGAGTGCCAAATTTCATCCAAATCAGTTCAGCTACAGAAGGCTGAACTGATTTTGATGAAATTTGGCACACATACATATACAGTTGTAGCCTGGTATAGTAATAATAATATCGAGGTAAAAAAGTATTTTTCAAAACATTGCAAAAAATATAGTAAGTAGACTTTTGGGAAATTTATGAAAAAATAAAGTCCTCATTTATTTTAACTAGCTTCCTTTAAAAAATAAATTTAGGGTACATAGGGTAGGTACTTCCTAGGGCACCAAACTAACTGTATGCCAAATTTCATCATCTTTCACTGCAATCCAATTTTTTTAACCGACTTAAAAAATGAAGGAGGGTTCTGTTCTCTTCATCTGTATATTTTTTTGCATGTAGTCATGGGCGGGAGCTAGTTAAAAATAAATGTGGGCTATATTTTTTATAAATTTCTCAAAAGTACTTACTAAAGTATTTTACCCTAGGTTACCTTTGACCAGGATAAAAAGAATCTTATTATTTAATCCAGGCTATAAACTGTGTGTCAAACTTCATTCAAATCATTCAGCCTTAAAAACTAACATACAGACGAACAGAAAAAAAAAGCTCCTGCTTTTTTGTAGTTGGTTAAAAATATTTGATCGCAGTATATTGTGCTAGATTGTCAGTCTACCATGGTAGATTGACAATCTACCACAATGTACCGCGATCCGATGCAAGCAGATTGTGGTAGATTGACAATCTACCGTGGTAGACTGACAATCTACCACAATCTAATGCGATTCGATATTTTTAACCGACTTCAAAACAGCAGGAGGTTGTTTTTTTGTTCGTCTGTATGTTTTTTTAGGGTATTTTTCAAATGTCCACCCGGATGTGGTCGCGGGCGGAAGCTAGTTAAAAATAAATATGGGCTATATTTTTTACAAATTTCTCAAAAGTACTTACTAAAGTATTTTACCCTAGGGTACCTTTGACCAGGATAAAAAGTATCTTATAATTTAATCCAGGCTATAAACTGTGTGTCAAACTTCATTCAAATCATTCAGCCTTAAAAACTAACATACAGACGAACAGAGAAACAAGCTCCTGCTTTTTTGTAGTTGGTTAAAAATATTTGATCGCAGTATATTGTGCTAGATTGTCAGTCTACCATGGTAGATTGACAATCTACCACAATCTACCGCGATCCGATGCAAGCAGATTGTGGTAGATTGACAATCTACCACAATATACTGCGATTCAATATTTTTAACCGATTTCAAAAAAGCAGAAGATTGTTTTTCTGTTCGTCTGTATGTTTTTTTAGGGTATTTTTCAAATTTCCACCCGGATTTAGTCACGGCCGGAAGCTAGTTAAAAATAAATATGGGCTATATTTGTATAAATTCCCCTAAATACTACAAATTAGTTTCATTGTTTAAAATAATAAAAATCCCTAGGGTACCTTTGATCGAGATGAAAAATATAAGTTATAATCCAGACTATAAACTGTTTGCCAAATTTCATCCAAATCAGTTCAGCTTCCATAAAAAACAAATGTACCGAACAGATAACCTCCTCTTTTTTTGAAGTCGGTTAAAAACATCGGATCGCAGTAGATCGTGCTAGATTGTCAGTCTACCATGGTAGATTGACAATCTACCACAATCTACCGCGATCCGATACAAGCAGATTGTAGTAGATTGACAATCTACCACAATATACTGCGATTCAATATTTTTAACCGACTTAAAAAAAGCAGGAGGTTGTTTTTCTGTCCGTCTGTATGTTTTTTTAGGATATTTTTCAAATACGGATGTACCCGGATCCGCCCGGATCCACCCGGATGTAGTCGCGGGCGGAAGCTAGTTAAAACTAAATGTGGACTACATTTTTATAAATATCCCAAAAGTAAGTACCTACATACTATAATTTTTTAATGTTTTGAAAATAATACTATTACCTCGAAAAAAAAGGTGTCAACCCTAAGCCAGATTGACGTAGATTGACAATCCAGCACAATCTGATCACGCCAGACCGCGCCAGATTGAAACAGATCACGAACAACGTTACACAATCAATCTCTGTCAATCTGGCGCGATCTGGCGTGATCAGATTGTGTGTGTAATGGGTGCCTAACTACGAGTCCTATGGAAATCTCGTTACCACCAATCGATAGAGGAGAAAAAATGCTACAAATTCCACGAAAGACATTTTCGAAAAGACCATTTCTGGGATTTTCGCGACAATTTTTCAAAAATTCAGATACATTTTTGATAGAGGGTGCCCTCGAGGGGAGCGGGCGGCAGACCGCCACCGGCGCTCGGACGGGGAACACGTATCGCTTATGCTCCCACTGACAGCTACACAGTTCTCTATGTCTCGCTCGTTTGTTTTAGCCTTGCTTTAGCACTGTCAGAATGTTACAATTATGTTTTGAAAATTCATTTCGAACTGAAGGACTATTACAAAAAAGCATCGCGATAAGCGTACGATATTCGTCCAACACCGTGGCACTATTTCCTCACCAATAAGGTTCAATATCAAGTAAATTGAACGACGAATTGCGTCCGACTATCGGTTTCTTTTTACCGACTTCAAAAGGAGGGAGGTACTCAATATGACCCGTTTTTTTTTTTTTTTTTTTTTTTTTTTTTGTTTTTTGTATGTACACCGATTACTCGAAGACGGCTGAACCGATTGAAATGATTCAAACGTTATTACATTAGGTAAACTTTCAATTTGGTCCCATTTTTTAAAATTTTGAAATCGGTTCAGTACTTTTCAAGTAATCTTGAAAAAAGCACGAAAGTAGTATGATTTTGTGTGAACTACCTCGATGATCAGTCGTATAACTTCTTTGTTTATGAACTGAATAAGATAATGATTTTTTTGTTGGAAAAGGGATATCTTAAGTGTAGTTCTTTAACCGACTTAAAAAAGGAGGTTCTCAGTTTGACCCGCATGTATGTATGTTGGTACCTACACTAAAAATAAAAAAATAAAAAATTGTTTAAAAAAACAAAAAACCGACTTCAAAAAACCTACCTCTAAAAAGCAAGAAATAATATTCGTAATAATAAAAACACGTCTATTGAAGTCGGGTGGGGCTTTTAGAATAAAAAAAAGGAATTTGTACTCCAGCCCCACCCGACTTCAATAGACGTGTTTTTATTATTACGAATATTATTTCTTGCTTTTTAGAGGTAGGTTTTTTGAAGTCGGTTTTTTGTTTTTTTAAACAATTTTTTTGTTTTGTAATAGGCCCTCTGATGCATTATTTTGCCATAGATATAAAAATTACGCGTAAGGACGGTTAGTATAAAATACCTACCTATTGAATACTATATATGAGTCTTCAAATCAAACATTTGTAGGTAATAAATCACACGACTGTGAGTTAATTTATTTCACTATAACTTTTTAAATGCCTGAACTGAACAGATTTGGATGCATGCAGGTAGGGTATAGGTAAGCATATTTATACCATCCTGCCCCCCCTAGCATGACCATTGACCAGTGACCACTGAAACGCCATAATAATATACATTTATTACTTTTAAGGACAAGGGTTTTGACAGTCAAGTGTCGATAAAACGCATCACGCGATCTATAGGCTGTCCCAATACTTTGCCTCATCCAGGAATCGAACCCACGAAATATATTTTTACGATACCAATCGATAGGGTTTCTCATCAGACCCCCTAGTCAAAGTAATATTTGCAAATCGTTATCGCTTCGCTTTTGAAACTGTATGGAAATGACATAGGGTACGTTCAGATGACAAGCGCTCAACGCGCGGTAATTTTTTTCAGATTCAATAATTTGGTATAATTCGATGGATTCGAATTTGGATTCGCGCGCATTGACGCGCGCTGACAACAGTCGAGCGCTAGCGCAGCGTTCAACGTGCACTTTATCAAAACTCGCGTTAAGCGCTTGTCATGTGAACCTGCTCTTAAGGTTTCGTTAACAATCTAATTTTAAAATCATATGTTAATGTAAGTAAGTAATCGAATTTAAGAATCAAACGAAAAATGTAAGGATTATAGTCTTAATTCATACATTTTTCGGAGTGAAGTGATAGCGAAAATTTTAATGTGACATTTGGCTACAGGCTCTGGATTATTAGCACGTTTTTAGGGTTCCGTAGCCTAAAAGCAAAAAACGGAACCCTTATAGATTCGTCATGTCTGTCTGTCTGTCTGTCCGTTCGTATGTCACAGCCATTTTATTCCAAAACTATTAGAATTGCACAGTTAAAATTTGGTAGGTACATGTATTCTGTGAACCGCATTACGATGTTTACACAAAAATAAAAGATAAGGGATTTATATTTTTAAGATTATTATCTTAAATATATAAATCCCTTTATTTTATTAAGATTATTATCCCCATACATGGAACTGAAACTGAAAAATATTTTTTCGTCTATGCGTGCGGGGTGTCTATTGTCTATAGATAGGTCTTTAAAACTCTCTCTCTCACTCTCTAATTTTTATTACTATTTAGACGCAGTGAACGCACACCAACTTAAAAAAGTTAGCCTGTTTTGTTTAGTACCTACCTACGTCAAAAGCTTTTTCATATTACTGTTGTTTATCCAACTTCATAATTTATACAAAATATTTTATATTATTGAAATCTTTTAAACGGTCGTGATTTCAGGCCTCAAACTTCGTCAATCGATAATGGTTTTAGATTCTATGATATTTTTTTCGTAGTGGTTAGATTATAAAGTACCTACTATAATTACCAGAAATATTAATCTCCTCTGGTGATAATGTTTATTATTGCGTATACCTATTTTACCAACAAATACCAATATATTACACCATCAATAAACAAAATGTAGTTGTCAACAAAATTAGTAAATGCATTTGAATTGAATTGAAAAAACACGAAAAATGTAGTAAGTAAAACTAACACCATCATTTCAATGATGCCATACAATAGTCTGCGCGCGACGCGATCACTATAAAAAAACCTTTGAAATAAATTCAAAAAATTCAAAATTCAAAAAATCATTTATTCAGTCTAGGCTGTTACAAGCACTTGTGAATATCATAGAAGCTACCCCATCGGTTCGCAAACCCTAAGCGGGAGACCTTGTAACGAGAAGAACCGGCAAGAAACTCGTCAAGGGCTGCTTTTTTCTCCCTGTATATTTCATACAGTCGTCAACATTTAAAAATGACCTCCACATTTAAAGTGAGGTCATTTACACAATAATTAACAAAAGTTTACACGCAATAGGTAGGTTGAAGTTAATTACCTACTATATAATGGATAGGTAATTGTGAGAGTAAATAACTTTCAACTAGTTGAGAAATCACTTTGTCTGCTACTCCTAAGTAGGCAATATTTACCAAAAAACACTTGATACAAGATATAAAAAATAATAATGAAAAAACGCAATTCTTACAATTCAATATGCGTTAAGATCGGTACTCAGAAGCAGACCCATTCCCACTGGCAGCATCCGTTCACGAGCATGACGCATGAACCAGCCATCGTTTCGCTCAACCATATTTAAGGGAAAAATTTTAATAGATGTCGGTAATAAATTACATCTTAGTTTTTCAAATTTTTTAATAGATGTCGCTAATAAATGACTCGCGATGTAATGTAGAGGGTGGCAGGGTGAGGGGAGTCAAATCATTAGCTGTCACTTCACCAAGAGCCGCCTAGTTGTTAACCGATTTTATTAAGTAATTCAGTTCAGTTCAGGCACAGAATTAATAGTACTAACCATGCATGCACTGGAACCATATTTTTTTACACAGATCTGCATAGTGGTTTTTTCATAATCCTGAAAAATATCAATTGTTTAGGTTACCATCGCACAAAGGTTTTTTTGTGTACTTGTAAAAGCAAAGTACTTGTTTATCTTATTTTTAGTTCCAAGAAATGTGAGGTATGAAATTCTAAAATTAATTTTAATTAGACTATTGGGTTACCTGGCCTTAAGAACATCAATCAAAATGTCGTTTTAGAAGTCTGTAACGACGTGGGTAGACGAAGACGTGTAGGGTGTCCTCACTATCTGACATAAGCGAGACTAAAGCACAAGAGTAAAAAATAAAATTGTTTTAAAAAACAAAAAACCGACTTCAAAACCCCATTCTACCTCTAAAAAGCAATAAATAATATTGAAATTACTAGATACGCATTATCATTGTAATGAAACACGTCCATTGAAGTCGGGTGGGGCTGGAGGACAAATTTTTTTTTATTCTAACAGCCCCACCCGACTTCAATAGACGTTTTTTATTACAATGATAATGCGTATCTAGTAATTTCAATATTATTTATTGCTTTTTAGAGGTAGAGTGGGGTTTTGAAGTCGGTTTTTTGTTTTTTAAAACAATTTTATTTATTTTTTCCTTTTTAGTGTAAGTACTTTCTGTATTAGATATATTATCAAGGTAGGTAAATGGAAAAATCGGTTTGGCCAAAAGTGAGATAATCGCGGACAACCATGCATACGGGTCAAACTGAGAAAAGATCCTCCTTTTTTAAAGTCGGTTAAAATACCAAAACCCTGTCCTAAGTGTAACAAATACTTTTCTGAAAACCGCATCAAAATTGGTTCAGCTAAACGCGAGATAATCGCGGACAAACATACATACATAGGAGTCAAACTCAGAACCTTCTTTTTTGAAGTCGGTTAAAACACAGAAATCTTCTCCTAAGTATAACAAATACTTTTCTGCAAACTGTATCAAAATCGGTTCAGCCAAACGCGAGATAATCGCGGACAAACATACCTACATAATACGAGTCAAACTCAGAACCTTCTTTTTTTTCGATGTCGGTTAAAATACTAAAACCTTCTCCTAAGTGTATCAAATACTTTTCTGAAAACCGCATCAGAATCGGTTCAGCCAAACGCGAGATAATCGCGGACAAACATACATACAGGTCAAACTGAGAACCTCCTTTTTTTTGTTTTTTGAAGTCGGTTAAAAAACGTAAGTTGTACACCGGTTTTCAATGTGTCGCCATCTCTAAGGTCACGGGTTCAATCCCCGGCTGGACCAATTTAGAAATACGATTTTTTTCTTTATTGGCTCAAGTTTGAGTGTTGTAGTTCCACTGTTGTCTCTGATTTCCTTAACACAAGTGCTCTACGAGTAGCTAGTTGACTTGGAAAGTAATGTTTGTGATTTTACCTACACTATGTTAAAGGGGACATAGAGACACAGGATTTCTAGGAGTTGGAAAATTTCAATTTTATAATAAGGCATTAGTTAACTGACTGCCTGTTAGTCAGCTTTCAGACTTTTATTTTACAACATCATCAGATCAACACTGAAGTCAGTTTTCGGTCACATTAACTGACCAAAACTATTCTAAAACAGAAGTTTTTAAATAATAAGATAGTTAACCAAATTCAACTCAACCTTTCATAATCACAAACATTCTTGGAAAATATTTTAAATGTCAACTTTTTCTAAGTATATTTTTTACCTCAGGTATGTACACAATACATATATCTAATCTTTCGATTTTGTTTATAAAGTGGTGTGTAGCAAGTTAGAAACCTTTCCCTGAAGCGATAAGTATGAAAAATCTATTCCCAAGAGAAACCCACGCAGTGGTGTAATATGCTGCCTGATATAAAAAAATTGATGCTATTTTTAAGTTGCTATCATAACACGACATTATTATATTGATGAACGTTTTATTTTTAAGAGATCAGTAACTACATACATATTTCAAAAGCTTTGGGTAAGTTTTTTATTCCAAAATTATCTGCCAAACAACGAAAGATTAATGTTAGAGTACCTACATTAAGAGACGTTTTTGTTACTTTGATTTCGGGCATTTATTTCTTCTAACTAAGTTGATAAAGATTTTGGTAAAGTCACTTTTACACTTCCCCGAACACAAATTCACAAATTCACTTTAAAGTTTGTTTTCCAGAGAATTTACTCACGCACTTGATTGTTTATTTTTTTGCTTTTTCTTCATACTCGACTTTTGCTTTGCTTATCCTGGAACGTCTCCGTTATTACTTTCGTATCGTCCACCTCCAGGACAACGGACATCTCCCGGCTGCATACTTGAATCCATTTTTATTAAGCTATTTCATAATGCTGATTTCTACTGCACTCCACATCTTCATCATTTAGGTAAGTCCTAGTACGCGACACACGTAGTCTTCGTAGATACTTTTTATGATTTTGAAATTTATTTTAACTTTTTTTTGTATTAGTTCACTTTTATTAATTTAAAATGTCTTTATTGATTGTGATGGCTTACATCGCAGCCATCTACAGCGGCCGCGGCGCAGCGCGCCGGGCGCTTACGCAACGCGCGTGTTCACATTGTATTGGCCGGCAGGGTCGCCATATCGAGCGGGAGACGCCCAGTGAAACGACCGTTTAAGTTGTATCGAGCGGGAGACGCCCAGTGAAACGACCGTTTAAGTTGTGTGTACTTTATTACTGACTTTATTACACTGGTGCACGCTTTATATATAATATGTATCCATATACGACACTTCGAACAATTTATTTATAAAAGTTTTGTTCCTTTCTAAGCAAGCCTGAGTAGAATTTTATAAGGAAACTCAATATTTTGAAGTTTCTCTCAATTTCCGTTACCTATCTAAATTGCGTAGGCTCAAAGACCGAAGTCGCTGATTGAGCGAAAAGAACGGCTCACATCTATTGTGGCCCAATACGCTGTAATCACAGAAAACCAAAAGCGATATTCGCGTCGTGGTCATCATATCAAACGACCACAATGCGTTGTGGAAATGAAGAAAAGCCAAATGTTTTTTCGCTCAATGAATGATTTCGTTCTTTGAATCTAACATATACAATACAATATTATCTTTCAACAAATATCTTTCACATTGTTTCAACCATTTCTTCCATTTGGCGAATAACAGAACAGTAAGAAAGTATCCTCATTTTATTTTCTTTTAAAAATAAATCAACTGCGATGCGGATCTTACCAAATGTCAGGAAAACTCCCCAATAGCTAAAAATAGATTTCCCCATTCTTTGTCAATTATTTGGGGGAAATAAGTGATAATTGTAAGATACTTCAGTTATAGGTAGGTATTAAGTCCATGACTTTGAAAAGAAGAAATACTTTTTTTTCATAATTTATTTTTGTATCTTAAGAAACTCCTTAAGGCTCCGTTATGCGAAATCATTTGTCTCTGTCTTTTTCTTTACGTGTAAAGAGTATGGAAAATAACCTCACTTCTGCACTTTTTCGATGTTTTTCGTGGTTTTTTCATCATTATCTTTAGCACAATTATCTTTCTTGAAAAAAAGTTATTGGAGCAACTGCACAGTACGTTAAAGTGTATTTTGAAGTAAAATTCAATACGTTCACGCTATTATTTACGCTAAAAATATGGCCCGCGATAAGCGCTTTTGATGATATTCTGATTTTTTTTTTTACGATCATGTGTGAGGTTTATACGCAATTTAATGTTTGTAGCAACTAGATAAACTCTTTAGCTTGTCGTATGATTTTTTTTGGTGGCTACAAGTTTACGTTTTCTATATAAAAATATGGCCCGCGCAAACCATGTTTTCCTATTACCGCCCCTTAAGGAATCTTTACACTACATTTTTTTTTCAAATTCATCAAAAGATGATATTACTTTTGGAAACAAAAAACTCAAGCGACTTCTAACTTTCCTTAATGACCCTGTCGACCCTCTCAGCGGCACTCATGACATCAAAACTCATCGAATGAAGATGCGAATCCTTCCTATTCTAGAGAATATTCTTCTTCCTATTCTATTGAATCTAGAGATTCAACCCACTGAGATTTTTTCTCCTACCAAACATGAATTGGCGGGCAAAGATTTTTATCAAGCCAAAAGGTGGTGTCTGAAATGGGCCCTCATTCAGTTACCAGTTTTCAGGCGACGAAAGTAAAAAATAATGGGTTAAAGAAATAGAAACTTCGTTGGACTAAATACGCAGAGTTACATTAAGATTATGTAGAGAAATAAAACAAAATATTCCGAAAAAACGTGTTTCTTCATTACAAAGTCATAGTTATCAATCCACCCTCATATTCATGTTGATAAAGTCAATATCGGAGAAAACGCTAAAGACTGGTAACTAAAGATCTGTACTAATTCTGGTTTGTTTTTTTATTGTTTAGGGCTATAGTGACAGTATTAGTATAGCAAGTTACCGGAATGGGGAATGTCCGAAAAAAATCAAATTGGCTGAATATTTTTTCATAGATAGGAATAAGCTCCCTTAGTACATAATAGAAAAAAAATCAGAATTTTCGGTTGTGTGAAATAAATAAATAAAAATTAAGTCTCTTCGACTTCACAAATGTAGGAAAGTAACAACAGAATGGAGATTATACCTTTGCCAATATCTGCCACTATGACAACAAGAATTAAAAACAAAAAGTTTTGACATTTTGTGTTGAAATATTTTTTATAATACCATTTTGTGGTTGTGGCAGGTGATGGCAAAGGTATATAAATCACCATTATGCTGTTACTTTTCTATAATTGTGAAGTCGACGAGACTTTAATTTTTTTAAATTTTTTCACGCAACCAAAAATTCTGATTTTTTTTCTATTACTAAGAGAGTTTTTCTATAAAGAGTTCTACCTATTAAAAAATATTCAGCTAATTTGCTTTTTTTCGGACATTCCCCATTGAGGGTTATCGAGGCCTCTCCCATATTTAAGTTATATTTATAGAAATAATTAAATATATTCTCTAAGAGGAATCGAAAACCTCCCTTTTCAATTGTACAATTCCCTCAAGTCAAACAGAAAACTCGCAAATTACGCCTCTTCAATCCGAAAGGCCACAGTGCACATCACACCGGATGACGGGATGCGTGCAAATCTACGGGGATTTTGGGTGACATACCCCCATAATGAGTTGAGCCATAACTTCGGCAAAAAATTAGGTCACCCACATACCGACAGCGCCGCCGAGAGCCGTTTGTCGATTTCATGTTATTACCCTAAATTGTCACCCTTGCGCCTTGTGTAGTTGAGCTGCCGACGACGGGCACTTTAACATTTAACAACCAGCAAATTAAATTGGCTTTTTAACGTCTACCTGTAGCATAGCAGGTAACGCTTGATTAAAAAGATTGTTGAAGACGAATACCAAATTGATTTATTTGTGTGACTTTATTTCGTAATTTGTGATGTAGAGCTTAATATTAGACTAAAGATTATAATTTGCTCTAAAACTTTCCAATTAGGTAAAGTACCTAATTTAATCATCTAAAATATGTTTTACTAGCGGCCCGCCCCGGCTTCGCACGGGTGCAATGTAGTTACTAAATGTAAAACTGTGCTAATGTGGTGTCAGTGTAAAGTTATTAGATTATACTACAGGATACATATACCTAGGAGGACGACATACCTATACCTATACGACGTACGCAAGGGGTGTTATAATATAATTGACGTGTGTGTGTGTCTGTCTGTCTGAGGCAACCAACCTAGCTCCCAAACTTATGGATCGATTTTAATGAGGTTTTTATGCATAGTTTAAGAGAAGCGTATAGACGGCGGGAAGCGACTTTGTTTTATTTTATGTATAGCTTTTGCCCGTGGCTCCGCCCGCGTGGCAGTCGGTAATCGTTGTAAGTCTTCCCTTGGAAACCAATGATCGGGATGAAAAGAAGCCTGTGTTAAGTATTCCAGACTTAATCTATATCTGTGCCAAATTTCTCCTAAATCCGTTCACCCGTTCAGACGTGATTGAGTATGATATGATTGAGTAGGTACCTAACAGAACAACATCCAAACATAAAAACTTTCACATTTATACAATTTTGTGATTATAGGTAATACCTGCACCCCGCGGTTTTACCCGCGCAGTCTGTCGATTCTGTAACCAAACTCGCATCTCACTTCACTTCGCGTGAATTTGTTATTAGACATTTGTTTACTAAATGAGCTATTTTACTGGCAAAAAATTTAGGTAGCCTGCGTAGCTATCTAAAATCTTTTGTGATAAAAAAATGTCTTATCATTATCTTATAGTACAGTAGCCCGTAGAACATTTAAATCACCAAAAAGGTTACCGTTTGCCGTTGTGATATAGTTATTTATTACGAAATTATAGATACTTTAAACCAAGTTTTACAGATCGAATCCCGCCGTACCTATATTTGTATATCTCCGAAATGGATATTTTTTTTATTTTTCGAGGTTTACCACACGTTAGTTAAGCTATTGTCGTGTTTTACAGCTTAGTTTGATTGCCATAGATAAAAGTAAGACTATAAAAAGTAGCCATACACAGTTTTAAGACCTGATGAAAATGGTTGGACTTTATCTGGTTTTAAATCTGTGTATGATCACTTTCCATAGTCTTACTATTATCAGTGGCAATCAAACAAAGCTGTAGAACACGAAAATAGCTAAACCATGTGGTAAACCTTGAAAAATGAAAAAAATATCATTTTTGGAGATATACAAATATAGGTTACGGCGGGTTGCGATATGTAAAACTTGGGTTAAAGTATCTATAATTTTGTAATAAATAACAATATCACAACGGCAAATGGTAACCTTTTTGGTGATTTAAATGTTCTACGGGCTACTGTACTATTATTTATGATTTAAAATTCCCGTGCAGTGAAGTGAGATTCGAAGTGGGGTTTGAGTTTGGTTACAGAATCGACGCCCTGTTAACGATTCTGTATTAGTTAGGTAGGTCCTTAATAAAATTTATTAGCGGTAATTTAACAAAATAAGTATAATAATATTATGTTACATTTAATACTTACCTTATGGTTAAAAATTCTAATATCTTTGCTTAATAGTTATCTTCTTTATAAATAAAAATCGATGTATGTGTATTTGTTTCCTTTGCACTCCTAAACCATTCATCCAAATCCGATTATGATGAAACTTTGGTGAATGTTTGGTGAATTATTCTGCTTACTACTGAAAAGGTTATGGCTAAAAAAACGTGACATTGCAACGCATGCCGGGCAAAGATTTATGCCGGGTGCAACTAATGTTGTGCATTATTATCAGGCTCTCCATCGAAACACTTCTCTAAATACCACATTCCTAGTCACGTTATCTGATATTTGCCAGATGTTGCCGTTTTATTTGACTAATATTTCTTAAAGTAGTGAAAATCGGGAAAATTAGAGATTAAACGTCAGCCCGTGCAGTGACAACTGACATTTATTTTTCTTAAACATTCAAATGCACTAAGAAGTTTTGATTCCGATATCGAAGTCAACCACCCTAAAAATATCTTTCTACCCCTTTTCAACCCTGTTAAGGGATACATTTCAAAAAAATACGAAACACGTGTTCAATTAATTTTGTAAAAGAATGTCTATGCCAAATTTCAAGTCAATCGGGCCAAGGAATCGCGTTCTCCCATACAAACTTTTCCACCCTGTTTCACCCTCTTAGGGATTGAATTTCGCAAAATCCCGTCTTAGTGAGCACCTACACCCTAAAAGGGACCCCCATGCAAAATTTGAGACTCCTAGCACTTGTAGTTTCTGAGATTTCGTGATGAGTCAGTGAGTGATTTACGCTTTTATATATATAGATAAGATTAACTCAAATCGAATCTCCCTTGCTAGAAAACCACATTTAAATTAATATCCCGAGCTAATGTCGAACAAATTTCTTTAGTAAAGTTCTAATCTAAAACCTAAGGCTGTACATTCCCATTTCAAACAAATTTGCGTTTTTCCAAAGAAGTTATCTAAAGAATAAATGAAAGCATTACTATTGACGTAAACTTTAGTTATAGGAAGCAAAATTCTTAAATTAGTGCCGTTTATAGAGAAAAACATAAAATATTATCATTTATTTTGAAACGAAGACAACCTGTTCAAGTGGAATTTCAAATTTGCTTGTCAGAGGTATTTTTCACAAAAGTTTCAACTGTAACAAATAATTATTTTATAAGTAATTATTTTTTCACTTATTGTATGTATTGTCAAGGAGTGCACTATAGAGGAAAATTTAAAAAAATATTTTAATCACAGAGAAAATAAAACATTATATTATTAAAAAATGCTCAAATCGGTACACTTTAAAATGTTTTTTACTGGTATTTGAAGATTCTAAAGTACATGGTATTTATTTATTTATTTTATCATAGGAATAATAAGGTATTTGTCTAATGTGTTGCGTGTTTAGCCGGCTAAAACTAGGTGCAGCCGATAGCTGTTGGCTAAAACTAGGTGAAGCGATCTGCTTTACCCCTGTTGGTCCCGAATATAGGTTAGAAAAGTAAGGCGAGCGCGAAACGCAGCGTATCGTGAGCCTTAAATTTCGAGGTTATTTTTTTAACAGACAACAGAAATAACTTTCTTAATACCCCATGCTACACCTAGTTTTAGCCGGCTACACCTAGTATTAGCCGCGAGTAAATCGGCTACACCTAGTTTTAGCCAACAGCTATCGGCTACACCTAGTTTTAGCTGCCTAAAACTAGGTTTAGCCGCACTTCGGGTATTATCCGTAACATATCCATATATCTATTTATTAATTTAATAGGAATTTTCAAAGTTCGCCTGCATAACGGCTCGCGCAGAGTTGTTTCGATCATTTGTATTTAAAATTTAAAAAGGGGACGTGATCGGATTAAACAGCCTTAAAACCGAATTCTTATAATCTTATATTTGAACAAACGTCTGTTCTAGAGGGTTCCAAATTTATAGGCCTCTAAATTGCTGGATACGACTGACCTAAACATTTGAGGCAATAAATTGTGTCTGTTCTCAGCGAGAACATCTTTAACATTTTTTAATTTGTCTTGTTACTTCTTATTTGGTTACAAGTAAAAGTTTTGCTTGTACCTAAATAAGTTAAATTACTTAATTCTCACCAGTCATATTAAGTAGGTTTTTACGTAATATTAATTACAAAATTAGCTTCCGTCTCTGGGACTTCATCCGCATACCTACAATCCTAATTTTTCGTAAGTAGGGTACCTAAATTTTTCTTTTTAATCCTAAATATTGCAGTCAATATAATTAAGTAGGTAGGTAGGTACGCGAACAATTTCCAAATATTTTTACATAAGTAAATTCGCCGATTTTACATACTGCTTGTATTATGTAAATGTAGGTACCTACCTCCTATTTCAGAAACGCCTGAAAAAGAATAAAAGCAATATTATAAAGCAAAGAAAAAGTTAAAGAGGCTTTTTTTAACCGACTTCAAAAAAAGTAGGAGGTTCTCAGTTCGTCGGTATCTTTTTTTATGTATGTTAATAATAGGACTGTCGGTGAATCTCACACCTATAAGCTTAGAATAATAAAGTAAAAATAAGGCTTCTTGAAGATTTTGAAACATCTTCAGAGTGTTTCGCGCAAAAAAATATTTGAAATTATGCATTATTTATTATGTGTTCAAACCTTGAGCGCAGCGAAAATTTTTCTATGTTTATGGTTCAAACCGACCATAATACTCGTATTACAATTTTTACTTCTTTTATATTTTTTCTTGGTGGTACTTCACTATTTTATTTATTAAGTATGTTATAAAAACTAAGGCTCTATAGTCGTGTAACCCATTCCAAAAAAAAAATTTGATTTTGACGTTACAGTACAGCAGCTGTCACTGTCATTGGGTACATTCCAACAGGCTAACCGCTGAGTCATCGATTGCCATTGAAAACAAAACTTTGAAAACAAATTAAGGACCCGCGGGCTGATTATCTAATTAGAAGCCACCTAGCGACCGGTCTCATTTGACAGATGAATGTGATTCATTGCTACTTCTTTTTGGGGTGAAAAAAAACATACCAAGGAAAAGTAGCAATGTATGTCAAATGAAAACGGTCGCTAAATAGTTTCTATTTAGATAATCAGCCTGCCGGTCACCGGTAAACCTTTAAACTGTTTGTCAAATACTAGACAGTGTTGCTTGAGCTTAAGGGAATTTGCCCCTAAATAGTAGATTTTTTTCCAGATCTCTCGGTTTTATTTTCCAGAATTGCGGTAAATCTCTAATTAATGAAATAAATTGCAGAATAAACTCATTTTCATGAATACTGTCCGTCTTTTTTTTGTTTATCATTGCAATCAGTCGGTTAAAAATATAGGCAAAAATATCCTAACGTCAAAGAACATAACAAATAATTGACAAACGTTGTTTGACCGTTTACGGGGTCCTTTAGGTACTTTCCACGTTTAAAACGTATACTGTGGTGATCGATGACTTAGTGATTAGTCGACTGAAATGCACCCAATGTCATCGGAGTCATGTCGTCAAATCGAACTATCGAAGTCAAAACTTTAATACTGTTTATTTTATTATTTGTTTATTTACATAAGTTTTAGTAATATTTTAGTGAATTCCAATAATATTTAAATATAAACAATGAAGCGGGGTTACGACTACAGCTATACACCACTATGGATCAACAATTGGTAAGTCAAATAAAAATCTTGAACATCGTCCTCCTAAAATTAATTTCCTCTTAGAAATTAGGGATCCTGACTGTCCGAACGGGATATGGATGGATAGGTCAGTGGCAAAGCGTCCATACAAGCCGATTCCCATCGGCTTTCCTTTTAGAAATCCCACCTCACCGGACCACTATGCATTGGTTTAATGCTCTAAGTAGCTCGCATAGTGCTTAGAGTCTAAGCACTAAAGCACTATGCAAATCATAACTGTTTTGTAGAACAGCTTACCTTCGCCATAATTTCACCCCTCGCCTCTGATAGGTATGTACTTAGTACTTATGTATTTTTTTAAATAGTACTCTAAAACTTATTAAGTAGTGAATTTAAGAATTCTCACCTATCCTGATTAGGTAAACCTAGAATTCTAGAATTCTCAATTTCACTAGAATACAATACAGATGTCCTGCCAGATGGCAACCAACAGTCACCTTAATAGATTGTTAATAATTCAATATTTTTATAATCTTGCTTTTTTAGGTCTTTTCTACATACCTTTTTGCTTACATCCGTTATAGTAGCATACAATCCGAAAACTTAATAATACCCATGACTAATCTGTCTATTCAAGTGTCTTCAAGGAATTGTTTGCATTAAGAATCATAACTAATTCGTACACACCTATTTACTTAGAATAATAGCACCTATAAGCTGAGTCCTTGTATGTAAATTGAGGCAATAAAACCTCTCAAGTGGCTCAGTATTTTAGATTTATATCCTTCATACCCCTAATCGTAACTAAATTCCAATAAAATAGTAACTTATCCCCTAAAACAGGGGTCTCTAAACTACGGCCCGTGGGGCAGCTCCGGCCCGCAAGCACCAACAATAAAACAAAACCAACATACTGTAATTTACAATTTGTTGGTACGATAAGCTAGATAGATCCTAGCCCTTGGGACTTCGTAAAGAAGTTAGTCTGACCCTAAGGCTAAAAAGTTTGGTGACCCATGCCCTAAAGGAAGGGAAATTGAAACTTTTTCATTCGTAACTTATGAAGGATAAAAATCTGAAAACTGAGCCTATTTGGCTTAGTTTTATTTGCCTCATTTTTAACAGTGCCCTTTGTAGAGAACTATCGTTCTAGGTTGTTATTATTCTAAGACTTTATTATAAAAATATTTTTATGCAACTGTAGATTTTAATTAAATATTTTTTATGATAGATTGATTCCATAGCCCCAAACACAATCAATATAAAAATTACCTTATACATTAAAGAAATTTTATTCAAAGTTATGAGAAAAATAATGAACTTATTTAAGTAATGCATACCTCATCACAATATCAAACAATTAATAAAGTTTTACTCTTAAGATTAAAAAGGTTTTAAAATATTTAGTTATTTTACTTACTTACATCAACACTTGAACTTTGTGTTGTACAAAAGTCATTTAGAAGTAACTTTGGTTTGATTAAAGATTGATATTAATCAAAATAAATGAATAATAAGGACCTACTAATCACTACTAATATATTTTTTTATTATTATGTTGGTATTATTTGTACATGTTCTATGTCAATGTCAGACTTTTACACAATTTTAGGGTTCCGTACCCAAAGGGTAAAAACGGGACTCTATTATAAAGACTCCACTGTCTGTCTGTGTCATCAGGCTGTATCTTATGAACCATGATAGCTAGCTAGAAAATTGAAATTTTCACAGATTATGTATTTCTGTTGGAGCTATAATGCAACAAATACTAAAAATATAATAAATAAAGATTTTAGTGGGACACCCATACAACAAACATGATTCTTTTACCCTTTTTTGGTACGGAATCCTTCATGCGCCAGTCCGTCTCGCACTTGGCCGATTTTTCTAAACATATTGACTCGGATGTGTCACAGCTCACAGTTAACAAAAGTATCAACATGTTGAATTAGTTAACAAGTCCAAACATACGTACATTTTCAGCGATAGTTCAAGTTATCTTGGTTTAGCAAACTAAACTGACTACCTACCTACCTGCACTGTGTGTGCTGATAAGAGTCTGTTTCCATTATCATTTATTTTGTTAATATAACATAAGTACTCATATTAATCCTACTTCCTACTAATATTATAAATGTGAAAGTTTGTGGGTTTTAGATGTTTGGATGTTTGTTCCTCAATCACACAAAAACTACTGAACGGATTTGGTTGAAATTTAGCACACAGATAGTAGATAGCCTAGATTAAAACATAGAATACTTTTTATCCCGATATTCCCACGGGAACGGGAACTACGCGGGTGAAACCGTGGGCGGCTGCTAGTAAGTTATTAATTTACTTAATATGTATATTTTCAAGCCTACCTTTATTCTGTACATGAATTTTCAATCAAGCAATAGTAAATAATGCCTGTTTCTTATTTATTTGACTAGGTAAACATATAAATGTAAAAAAATCTGACATGGTTCTTACTAACATTCTCCTTTAGTATGTTTAAAATTTCAGCTAAATCTTTCCACTTTCCATCTGTTTAGTATAAATAATAATCAAAATATTTAAATGATTTTGGTTTAGGTATAAGTTCAGTTTTGCATAACAGACAACTTACATAAACGCGATTGGTCAGTAGGCGACATTCAATAAACATTCATAATTTATTATGATGACGGAAACAATACCTCCGATAAAACCGTGCACAAATGGATTAATGGAAACGCACAAGTTAATAATAACAGTGGGGGCTTAGTTCGCGATGTGAGAGTGGCGATCAAACCACGCTCAGTGCAGTGCAGTGGTGCGAGCGTTGTCGCAAGACTTGCCGGCCTCCAAATACCAAATTACATTAAAAAAAGCGTTCAACTTTGCCCTTTAAACGGTGAACTCACGCATCACTTGTGAAGTTTTAGTGCAGTGCAAAAATGAATGAAGATAACTCCGTAGCTGATGACATGAAAAGGCAGGCTGCGATGTTTTACAATTCCACGGAAAGGTTTGTGTTGCTTTTATACTAAAGGTGATTGTTCAGTGAACAAATGTTGCAATGGTACACGCTGCTTCACATGAGGTTCGCATTCATGGTTAACCTTTTGATGTTATACCGATGCCGGTAAATATAAACTAACAACTGTGAACTACTGCTAACAATCTCTTGATCAAGAATGCAGTTGGTTCCTGTTTGGTTACTATAACTATACATTGTGTTACGAAATTCCGGTTATTTGAACTGTGTCGCGCAAAGTTAGGCAAGCTAAGTTACCGAATAACCTTATTGGTAAATATTTGCGTTGGATTCCCTAATTTTATCAATGTAAACATTTATTGTTACATTGACTTACGAAGATTGAATCATGTGTTAAGTGCAAGTTGTTAGAGATCCAGATTTGGACGTTATTTTCCATCAGCTCCAAACGATGTTTTTTTTTCTTTTTAGTCGTTTCATTCTTGGCAGTCAACATAATTTTTCATCTTCGTAGATATAATGAAACTTATTTATAAAGAGGACCAAAGAAAGTATACTTACGTAAATATGTCCACACATTTTAAATAAATAAGCCATAAGCTCTCAGACCTTACTTAATTTGTTTAAGAACCCTATAAGTAGTCATGCTTAGTAAGTAAGTATTATGTGCTATAGGCGCCCTTTTAATCACCGAGAAATCACATTTGCCCGATCTTCATTTAATGCTGAAAGCACAAGTAGGTAGCACGATAAGAATCTAATTGAAAGAAAGTTTACGTCAAATTACACTAATGATCTAAAAGTGTGAGATAAGTGCTCGTTAGCAATCCCATCAAATTAAATATTTATTATAATTAAAGCATATAGTATAGTTTATCATAACTACCTTATAAAAGTTACTAAAGACAGAGATATTGCAGATGACTCGTTTGCTGCAGAAACCTTTACAAATAACGAATAGTGTGTAGTAGCTATAATGTGTTTCAATATTAGTTAGTAAAAAAAAGTTAAATCAGGCAATAAACGAACTTAGCTAGTTAACTAACTTAGATAGACACTTGATAGACATGACTTTATGCTTCGAGCAAAAAGAAAGCCTACATTAGCAATTTGTTGCTAGGTGTGAAACTAGAGAAATCGGTCAATAGTATTTGCCTTAAAAGTATCAAAAGTTTGTATTTCCGTTATACAAATCAATCCAAACTACTTGAAACCGCCGAACTCATGAGTTTAAAATTATAAATGAGATTTTATTAGAAATAATTAAAGTCAGGAAGTTAAACTAGTCAACATAGGAAGTCTGTCTTGAGTCTTGACCAAGCAAAGATGCGTCTATAGTACACTGGCCTGCAAAAGTAAGTACTACAGAGGCCTATTTTCATACAAACGAGGTAACTTTGATGCTTTGGTTCTCCGTCCAGGATTAAATGGGGTGTGATTTGATAATGGCCATTCAAAGAGTAAATGGAGGAGGCCCAGATCGCTAAAGAAACCCAACGGATTAGAAGAGTCGTTTAGGTCAGGGTTGAACTTAAAAAAATAACAAGTTAAAATTACATCAAAAGTATGGAAAATGTAACACTAAAAAGTCCGTTCGGTCTCTGGTGTAAACGACTCTTCTAATCCGTTGGGTTTCTTTAGCGATCTGGGCCTCCTCCATTAATTCTTTGAATGGCCATTATCAAATCACACCCCGTTTAATCCTGGACGGAGAACCAAAGCATCAAAGTGACCTCGTTTGTATGAAAATAGGCCTCTGTAGTACTTACTTTTGCAGGCCAGTGTATTATATTATTTGTGGTCTAAACTAAACAAACTGAACTTGAAACGGTCTCACGCCAGTTTAAATGGTCACGTTACGGACGAGATTAGGTGTTAATTTTTAAATACACATTCATGATAATTTTATTTACCAAATTCTCGGTCGCGTCGCGACCAGTAGCCTGTGTAACTTAACTCAAAACTCAAACACGATTTGGACGGGACTTCTAATATATACGGAAATTATCTTCGAAAAGAAGGGGTAGCTAGCTACCTTATGCGAATATTCTTTACCAAAGATTTTCAATCCATGAGACAATCTTAAATCCAATGTTGATTGTCCATCCATGGGTTGGCTGGCTAGTGCTGGTATGTACCTAGTCCATTATGTAAAAATATTTGAAATAATATTACTTACTCAAAACAATTATCTCCATTACTCCGTTGTTGGTACTAACTACCGAGATATGCATGATACAGTTGCTTCGTCCCTGTCCGTGTGTTCCTCATATATCACCCATTACATTACATCAGAAACGTAAAACCACGTAAAACGTTAACAGCTGCAATATTTAAACCATTGCATTCGCTGTTACACAATCCATCCATTTTAAATGAAATCATCATCTTTAGTATTGTAGATATGTGCAATACTGCGATTTAAACGTTATTTTCGCGTCATCTTGTTGTCTTGCCTGCATTTATCTACAATTTCATGTTCTCAAACACTTTGATCGTTTGCAATTGCTCCTATTTGTTAAATTAACCATTATAATAAATCTAACTCTTTTAATGGGCATAGTTTGCTGCTTAATGGCAGACCCCACTTGCCCAGTCATTAATATTAGTTGTGGATATGTTCACAGTCAAAACTGTTTGCAGTTACAAATGAGCTGAATAAAGCTAGTTTAAATCATCATGAACTCAAGTTGGGTCTCTCAAATTATTGAAATATGCCCACTTGACCTTCTCACTTCCTGTTATTATTCTCATTATGTATGAATGATCGCGTGTAATAATTTTACATTCACATCGTAGAACAAAGCTTCTGTGCGATAAAAAAACGTTTTATTTCAGAGAGTGCAGTGTTAATACAATACTAAAAACACCTTCCTTATAAATAATAAAGTAATAACTGATAAATCGGACATTTATCAACTCAATTAATTTCAGTTTTGTTTATTGGAAATAGGTTATTGTACGAGTAAGTGAACAGACCCCTGATTACGTCAATATGTTGCTAACAATTCTCGACAGAGATGTGAATTATTTGAAATACATGTATTTAAAATACAAATACAAAATACAAAATACGTATTTGTATTTTGTATTTGAAATACTTTTTTTCAAAATGTATTTTGTATTTTATTTGAAATACTTTTTATGAGGTATTTAGTATTTTTAAAATACAAATTACTTTTTTCTGTGTATTGGTATATGTATTCTGTGGTATAGGTATTTCATGTCAATGTCAAACAAAACAAAACAACCAATTACAGAGCTCGGTAATTTGTCATGACACTTCGTTTAATTTCTATCTATACCAATGGGTTCTAATGGGTGCATTTCAGCAGACTAATCGCTAAAGAGTTCTACACTAGGCAGACGTGAGCCATGTATGCCGATCTGCGTATAATATTAAGGATGATCTCTTTGAACATTCTAACTAGCATTCTAGTGTTAAAAATCAGTGAAATAATGTGAAGTTATTTTTTACCATATTTTATTTATTTGACCAGTTTTAACACTAATATTTTTTAAAGCTACAAAGATCCCAAATTAGAGTGTTCCCCATCCCAATTTAAAAAAGTATGGTACAGAAACGAAACTTGTTTCCAAGTCTATACTTGGACTCTATAGTCTGGCCAACGAGTCGTGTCATCTCAAACCCGCGACAAATTTAAAATTTTCTTTCTCTAGATATTATTATCATTAGGGTTGACTTATAATATGGCACCAAAAAATGTATCCCAGTAAAAAAAAGGTATAACCTCCTTCAAAAACCTAAAAATAAAAACAAAAATCGTTAAAAATAGCTCTAAAAACCATGAAATAATATTGTAATCACAAATACGCATATAAATTTTAATAAAAAAACGTCTATTGAAGTCGGTTGGGGCTCGATGGAGAATAACTTTTTTTATTCTAAAATCCCCACCCGACTTCATTAGACGTTATTTTTTATTAAAATTGATATGCGTATTGGTGATTTTAATATTACTTCTTGCCTTATAGAGCTATGTGAAGCTGTTTTTGTTTTTATTTTAGGTTTTTGAAGGTATTTCTTTTTTAAATAAGCTTTTTTATTTTTAACTTTTTTGTGGTGTCTAAGCATGTAATATTTTTTAATTTTATATATTTTCAAAATGCCCATAACTCAATTTCTTAATTTACGCTGTTTATTTTTAAAGAGTTGTTGTGCTTTTGTAGTCCAATTCTATTTGAGAATATTCCAGATATTCCAATATTCCAGAACGTCGCAGACCATAACTTGATTTGTTTTGGATTGTCACAAATCTACCAATATCACAATCACTATACATATCCTATTTGAGTTTGAGGAGTTCCCTTGAATATCTTCGAAGTCCAAGGTCCAATGTCAATTAAATTAAAAGGACACTTAAGGGTATCCCTTTTCCAACAAAAAAACGGTTCATAATAACCAAGTCGTCAAGGTAGTTAACGCACAATCATAGTATTTTCAGGATTATTTGAAAAGTATTGGAACGTTTTAAAAATAATAAAAATTGGGACCATCTCGCAAGAAAACTCAATCAAACAAAAAAGAACCACCAAAATCGGTCTATAAATATCGAAGATACGCGCGAACAACTATAAAAATTTCAATCGAATTGAGAACCTCCTCCTTTTTTGAAGTCTGTTGAAAAAACACAACCCGAATGATATTGATAATATCTATATTTGGAAACAAGTTTCATTTCTGTATCATACTTTATTAAAAATCGGGCCATAGGTCAAGGGAACAGAGTGGAACAGTTGCATTGTCTAATTGCGTTGTTTTTTGGAAACTGTATTTTTTGCGGTTAATTATTGTTACTTTAGAAGAAAGTTCATGAAATGATCTAGTGTCGGCCACGGTCATACTCTTTGTTTTCTTATGTATTAGGCATGAGGGAGGCAGTTGTTTTCATAACAATATACCTAATTTTATCGACAAAAACACCCACATGTTGGGGTCTATCCCCACTCCTGTTGGAATGGCCGCCATTTTAAGGGTCACATAATTCAAACAAAAATAACTCTCAAAAAATGCAACGTAGAGCAATAAATTTTGTCGTTTTGTAGATAATATCCCTGTGTATTTGAATAATGCAAATGTCCTAGTTTTTGAGAAATGTAATAAAAACTCAAAAAAAGTACACAAATTTCGTATAAAATTTTACTTCAGTAATTTTTTATGTCATATTTGAGTTAAAGTTCACACATTATTTTTTTAAGTTGATAGGTGGTATTATTAGCTTTCGAACAGTATTTTTGTTATAACTCTAGGACTTCTAAATCCGAAGAAATTTATATTTTAAATGTAAATAATATATATGTAAATAAAATAAAATGGCGGCCATTCCAACAGGAGTGGGGATAGTCCCCAACATGTGGGTGTTTTTGTCAATAAAATTAGGTATATTTCACGCCTTTAAATTATCGTTAGTTCAAGCCCAAAGGCACTGTATAAACATTTATAACGCTTTCTGAAACTTTGTGTTTTTTGTTTATTGCAAAAGATAAAGATAACGTCTTCTAATTAATTATTATGGACTGTGTAGTACTTAGTACACTTGTAGCTGTTAATAAAAATAATAACAATGATAAAAAATAAAATACGAAAAAAGGTATTTTATTTGAAAAAAGTATTTTGAAAATACGTATTTTGTATTTTGTATTTAAATACTTTTTTTGAAAACTATTTTGTATTTTTATTTGAAATACAAAAAATAGCCAAGTATTTGTATTTTATATTTAAATACTTTTAATAAAGTATTTTGCACATCTCTGATTCTCGATTAAAACTGCAGTTACATTGCTGCTTTAAGTAAGATAGTTGTCACATTGCGGTTCTTACTAAAGCCGCAACGTAACTGCGATTTCTGCCAGAGTTGATTGTAACAAAGTTACAAAATCAGGGGGCTGGTAATTATACCACCGTTGTTTGAATGTCAATGAGTTCAATAAAATATTTTCAAAATAATTAGATATAAGTATGTGTTTAATCTCCACTTCATCTGACGGATTCATTTCAACGTTTCCCTAAAGAAAACTATTATTGAAGACCCAAATTTGGTCAGATTGCCGCCAAATCTGTCTTCCATCCGGATACCCGGATCGCGGTAAAACGCCCAAGTGTAATCTCTTCATTTATGCCAATGCTATGAAAACAAGTGTGAAAAACTTAGTATAAATTGCTTTATGGAGTAAAATTAAGATGTCGTTATACAATTTGCTTATTTAGCCAATCTGAACTAACTTAATGTTAGTTACCAGAATAGTTATTATTTTTTTGTACGACGCAGCATTGAGCAACACATTTTGGTTTTTCAAAGCCTCCAATTCTTGATTTGGCCTTGATCTGACAAGAACGCGTGATAGTGAAATGAATACTATAGATCGATATTAGTATCGTCTATCAATAAGATTGAATTTAATATTCTTACTTATTTTAGCTTTCCTAGCAGCTTCCAACAAAAATCAGTCAAATTAGTACCTAGTCTTAAGAATCTAGGATTTTTTTAAAGTAAACAAACCAATAAAACTCGCTTCCTTTTAGCTTTAATGATCATTAGATTTTTTTTAAATAAATAGGCTTTTTTGTCTACGTTTCTTGTTATCATTGCCAAAAACTGAATCTTTTAGTAAACTTTACGAAAGTAAAGTCAAAAAAAATCTAAGAGGGACTTCATGTAGAAAGAAATTTCTCTCTTAGATTTTTTTGCGTAAAAGAACTTGAAAATGTCCCTGACAATCCATAATTTCATTTAATCCAAAAACGGAAAGACTAAACCCTCTCAACTCAACGGATGCCCACCAAATAGGCAATTCTTATGGCAGTTTACTGTCTATTCCTTTGCCACGTCCCTTCCTTTATCTTCCAACGTCCAAGACCGTTCATTCGCCTACTTAGATAGAATTAAACTTTTTGCGGGACACTGTCTTTTACTTTCCTTGAAAGTCGGAGAACATAAATCAGGGTTTTGTGTTTGGACCCTAACTTTGTTTGTTACTTTTATCAATACAAGTTGGTTTTGTAAACATATTAACATATTTTAAGTCTTACAGCAGTTTGCTTACAAAATAAATAGGTATTTATTTCCTAACTTAATTAATATCTACCAGCATTCGCAGGAAATGTCAATCAATTGTATTTAAAAAGTCGCAACTGTGCCATTAATGTTAGTATCAAAATTAATATCTGTCTCAATTTTATGCATTTATAATTGTGCAAGATTTGGAAAATAAATTAATATTGAAATTCTGTTTAACTAAATGGTGATGGATGAGAACTTGAAAGTGTAATAAAACGTAAATGTAGTAAAGCAATCTCGAGCTAAAGTCATAACTTGAGTTGGTTCTTGTGGCAATACCAAGTCAACCAGTTTATTACTCATTGTGTACGAACTATGCACATTTGAATTTGAGATTGGGTTACATAAAACATCATACCTACCTACCTCTTTTATGATCTACATACAATTGAAATATTTTCTTGCTAAGATTTTTTTTACGTAGGTATACCACTTTACGCGATTACCTAACTTAACCAAGTCTTAAGGGAGTTATCCCTTCGGCCTGTAGGTTCATATGTATCTCTTTTAGTTTTACTTTCACAAGCTTATTGTATTAAAAATATAATAAGATGATAATTGTTGAATTCATTATCCATTTAATACCACTACAACAAACAGATCGATTGCATAAATGAATCTTATTGCGAATGTAAAAATAGCATATTCCAGAAAGGGCCTTAAGTCCATTCTGAATTTGCTTTAGGGAAGGGAATTAAGTGAAAAAGGGCATAGAATAAAACTTTGTGCCCTTTCTGCACAATCTGTAATGTTCGAGAGATAGTACCAGAATGTTCGGACTAATGCCGTTTTTTGCATAATTTGTTTCGGCTATGACTATGGAACGTTCCGTTTAACAAAGTTCATTTTTTATATTTTATGGGACTAGAGTCTGGTCAATGAAAGATGAGATTAAAATGGCGGTGCCACTTTCCCTGTTAAATTAACGTTTAGAGGTTATTTTAAACACAACCTTAAAATAAGGCGCAAAATTAGTTCCATTTCCAGCCGAGTCTCATCTTTCGTTGACCAAACTTCTGAAATATGCGATTTAATAAGAATATTTTTTAATCTTCTATTTATGGCGTTTCATACAACCAAGAATTTTAGTAGGCACAATTAATTTAAAGTTCTTGCATACAACGTATAGTATTATATTATCTATGATAAACTTACCGCTTAATAGATTTCAATATTGTCTCCACAGACCATCCACCAAATAAGGAAGCTGCAATTTCAAGGAAAGTCCCCATACCCCAATTACTTTTCCATCGAGACTTAATAGCCCTAAGCCAGTTAACCTAACCCCACAGGACTGCCGTAAGGTTCGCTTCTAAGCAAATAGCTTTTTCCATTATCTAACAAAATCATTTTCTGTGTACATCAACGGCACTCTGGGCAGCCACGACAGCGTAATGATATTCAATCAATTTTATACTTAAATGCAAAGCTATTAAGATTCAAAATAAATTACAGATTTTTGTAACCTCATGTGCTGCTGACTGTACCTACTACCTCCACAAGATGATAACAACCGACGTTGTATGAAAACAACCTCTATTTGCCATTTTATTGTTCACATTTAGGCCTCCATTTTTACAATTATATGTGAAAGGGTAGAAATGGACGGACATTAAAATAACGGACATGCAAATTCCAAAATGTGATTGCATAAAGACGACAATATTCCTACCAAAACTCAACAGATGATGTAGAATAGTAGAATAATTTAGGAAAAGAATAATGTAATCATTAAACGCCTGTAGTAAACACATACTGAAGAAGAATTCGCATTCTCCTTGAATCCCCATAATAGAAATAAATACGAAACGAAATATTTATCCAGTTCACTAGTCAAGCTCACAGAATGAACATTGTCTCTTGCTTGTCACGTTTGGGCAAGCCTCAATTCATCACGCGTGATTCCACAGATCATACAGGGGCTATGCGCAGATCAGAGATGCATCTGCGTAATCTTGTCATCAGTGACAAAACCAAGTTTACCAAGTTATTCGAACACAAAGAGGTATACTATGTATTTCATTATTCATTGTAATACAACTGTGGTCTAGTTTTCCCACAGGACAAAGGGTTCGCCCTTTAATAGTGGTAAAGACAACATTATTTTATTTCACTCAACCCACATTCCTCGTTTTGAAACGCATGCATTCGACTGTTTCGAAGTAAACATCTGCCTCAGAATTAAACGAACATTTTCTTATCATTTTTGAAGTGTTTATTTTTCATAATATACCTTCGGGACCGGAAATGAATGCTCATCAAGCGAAGCAGAAAAAAGGAGGAAAATTGTCCGCTATCATTACAACAAATGACAACGCTTGACTTGTCCCTACATCTAGCGAAGACAAATCATTCGTTGGGTGACCGACATTAATTTTGTTAAACTCGTCCGTGCCTCGTCGAGGCATATCAAGTGAAGCCTTTAGTCTCGCTACTTGTCTTCTGCAGCTGTTTCTGATGGCTGTCAATAAATAGGTACGCATTCATCTGCATCAAGTCCTCTTGATATGGACAACATTTAATTTTCGTGAAATGAGGTTAAATTGTGTGATTTTAGGACCTGCTAACACATGTTTACTGATTATGTTTGCTGTAAGGACATTTTTTTGCTTGCACTGAATTTGATTTCGGCAAAATGGACAAAATATTGAAGATTTTTTTATCTTGTCGGAATTTTGCGCCATAATTATTTTTAGTACAGTTGTTGGTATTGTGTACTAGACGACTAACTGAAAAATAAATACTATGTTTTATAGTGCAAGCTGAGACTGCATAGGTAAGGTTGCTTAGGAATTTTGTGTGTAATTTACTTTCAAATGTTCATTGTTTGTTATAAACTGGTTGTGTATGTACCTGCGCAAAGGTATTTGTGGTCGATTCAAGGATTCAAGAAAACATGAGTAATGATTGAAATATTTCAAAAAGAAATAATTATTCTTATTACAGATTGTATAAAAACTTTGAACATAGGGAGTTTAGCGGAGTTTTACCCATTTTGTAGGCATGTCGATTTTAAATCGATTAATCGAAGAATCGATCTTTTAAGGTCCTAAAATAGATTTTTTAAATCGATCTGAAACACTGAATCGATTCAATGTATCGATCCAAAAATTTCTGGAATCGAACCGATTCACATCTTTAATGTTAAAGATCTAGAAATTGGTGAGGTTTACCGGTTTTCAAACCGAAGAAGACAACAATTATAAAAAAATCGGCTGTATGGATTTAAATTATTTTGTCTGCCTTATAACAGGAGAATCAAAAAAATATTAAACATCAGTGTTGCTAATTTAGGTAGCATATTATATGCTAAAAGCAGATTTTCTTTCTGTCTAGCATAATTTATTTTGTCGTTTAGCACATAGCATATTTTTTAGCATATCCTAATACAATATTTATAATTATAAACATCACATCAGACAATCCAATCCAATTGATTTGAACTTAAAACTAACTTATGTTGAAGTTGCAATTCAAATGGAAAAAAGACACAGTTCTGTAAGTGTAGCTATGTGTATTGAGTACCATTAAACTTTCCTATTGTAAGTATTATCTAATATTTTTAAGTTTAGTTTTGTTGCCGGACCTACCAAATAGTGTCAAGCTATAGCTAGGTACTGTTATTATTACTTATTATCGTCTTTACTAGGTACGTTAAAAAAATCGATTAATCGAAAATCGATTCCACGATGGTCGATTTAATCGAAGATCGATTCTACTGCATTCGATTCGAATCGATCCAAAAATCGATTATTTTTTTCATGAATCGACATGCCTACCATTTTGCCAATTAAAATTATTTTGGATTCCATCATATTATTCTTAGCATAACCCAACATCTAATTAGAAACTTATTTATGCGAATCATAACATTACTCTTTATAAATGTACATAAGTATGTAATGCTTTTGTTTATGAAAAAATAGAAAAGCAACTACGCATTACTGCAGGGCTTTAGAGGATAAAGCCCTGCAGTAATGCACAAATATGTAACAATATGCAAAATAAGGGAGAAACCCTTATTTTGAATTCCGAGCGTATGAGAAAAAAGAAAATAGATGATACTATATAAAGAAAAATTGACACAGAATATAAGTTATGTTATAGATGTTTGTTATCTTACTTAGAGCATTTAACCAATTAAATGCTCTAAGTTATCTTATTCTGTTTTATTATTTAATAGAACTTTTGTATTTATTGGAACTTTGTTTTCAACTTATGAACACTGTCTGAAATAAAATTATTTTATTTATATTTTTTATTCTTATTTATAATTATTATTATCTAGACTACAAAATGGTACCCAATATAACATACTAGCGGCAGCTCGCGGTTTCACCCGCGTGGTTCCCTTTCCCGTGGGAATATCGAGATAAAAAGTATTCTATGTTTTAATCCAGGCTATCTACTATCTGTGTGCCAAATTTCAACCAAATCCGTTCAGTAGTTTTTGCGTGATTGAGGAACAAACATCCAAAAATCTAAACATCCAAACCCACAAACTTTCACATTTATAATATTAGTAGGACGAAAGATAGAAATTATATTCCATCGTAGAATGATATTTACAATATCTATTTAAAAGAGGAAAAAATAATCATATTAAATACTTAATGTAAATATTTTCAAAATTGCTTTCATTAGTAGATACTTATTATTTGAAGTCTATTTTAGGAAAAATAATTTAACCTTATCGTATCTGAAGGAGCCCAAACTCGGTATGTTTTTTGGTTGAATTTAAAAAACAAATGGCTGAAATGTAATGATGTGCTGTTTATTTCCCGTCGTAGACTTAAATCACCTGAGCTAAGTCACCGGGTGTATTAAGTCAAAGTCAAGTAAAAGTCAAAAATAGCTTTATTCAAATAAACTGAATTATTAAGTACTTTTGAATCGTCTATATTTCCCTACCACCTGTTCAAGACTAATTAAGTATTACTACTAATTAAGTATATGTACACATAATTATACTTTATTCACCCAGGTGATTTAGCTCAGGTGAATTAAGTCTACGACAGGGTTTATTTTTACCCGACTGCAAGAGGGTTATTACTCGTAGAATCGTCTCAGAAAACCCTTTCATTTGGTATCACACATGATTTTTCCCATACATAAAAGATGACGTCAGATCAGAGATTTTTTAAGAAATGCGGCTCAAAAAACCTTTTTTGACCTCGACATCGACTTGCGGTTTTTTTACGTACGACTAGTGCTTAGTGCTTAGTGTCATGTTTTGTTGTGTCTTAGATCCTAGACACTGCCTCTAAACTTAAGTATTGAAAAAACATTATTATTTGAGCACATAATTGTACTATTGCTCTAAAAAATTGTAGGACACCAAAGAAAATAGCAATGTCATGTCAACTAACCTTGAATAAAGGTGATTTGATAAATACGTTACTCTGTAAAAATCGGAAAATAGACCATTCGAGACTAATTGAATACGTTCTGCTTGACACCTAATTAAATATTCTAAACCGTAGAGAACCGCATGACTTACTCTATCTCTATCCATTTCCGCATAGCTAGGTATGTTAAATGTATGTATATATATATATATATATATATATATATATATATATATATATATATATATATATATATATATATATATATATATATATATATATATATATTTATAGTGGAAGGTTCTACAGTACGACGATTTTGCATTGAGGTCACTGGAAATTGCATACTAACAACATACTATATAACATACTTTACTGCATAGGTAAGGTTACTTACAATCACATTCATAATACTCATAAATCACGGTAAATAAAGTTTGCTTCGCTCTAAAACTAATTTTAAGTATATAACAAACTTTGATTTTAAACTTAGAAACTGCTAATCCAGTATGAAGTATTATAAGAGTTTTCCCAAATTCTTATGGAAGAAAGAGTGCGGAGCTAACAGATCTTTATAATTATTCGATACTATATTACACGTTGAGCATTCAGAAACTATAAACTTAATAATATCATGAATTATAGTCTCGTCAAAGGAAAGCGCACTAGGTACGTGCCGTGTTACTTTCTTGGTTTAAGTAAGTTCACAAACAACTTTTCAAAACCTCCATTTTGCTTAGGCTTTGCCTAAAACAGATTTTTAGGTTGTGTTGTGTGGGAATATTAATTTTGGTTTAGCTGTGTGCGGTTGCCATGGACTTAAAACTACGACAACAAATTATTTTCGCTAACGATTTATTGAGCACTTTCTTAGCACAAACGTCCTTCTGTAATATTTAAATGAAAGTCTTCCATAGTTAGAGTAGCAAAACAAAACATTTGTTTACACGTTTTCTATAATAAAAAGTGTTGTAAAGCTTGTGGAATATAAAATTATTTTGGATGGTGTTAAGGTGAAATGTGGAGCGCAAGGTAAGAAAACCAACTTGACGCGAATGAAATTAGTCGAAGCAAAAACCTTTTATATTACTTACCAAGTCGATGGAGGCATTCAATTACCAATAAATCGAAAAATGTACGTAAGTACTTTTATCAGGATGAAATGGAAAGTATTCTTCGTTCGTTTTTACCTATTAACTTTCAGAAAGATTTTATACTTGATGAATATTTCAGATTGTATGTCGACACAAATCATCTTTGTTGTTCAAAAATCAAAAGTCTCTGTTCTGTACATATCGATGTTGGTTCAAATGTTCATGTTCATGTTCGCTGTTTTTAGATCGAAAGCTTGGTTTCTTAATTTATAGAGCTTTTAGGCTTATCTCTACTAGGTATTTGTCTGTCTGAAAAAGTATCCTTATCAAATTAAAGACATAATATTGTTTATGAAGTCGGCCACAAGGCGGTTATTGTCACATTTCTTTGAAGTTAATCACTTCTGTTCAATCTCAATAAACATCAAAGTTTTCACGAAGACCGGGCAAGTCAGTAATCTTCAGACCGTTAATCGACAAAATAAAGTGATTTGTTTTTGAACATCCGAAATCTTCCAATTGGGTCACAACCTAATTAGGTCGGATGTCACCGCCGAGCTATGGTGTGGTTCCTTCGTAATAGTACCTTTGAGGATTCAGTTAACTACCATTTTACGGAACCGATAAATCGCCGAGATGGTCATTCTGCTGTTCGCCTTTTGTTTACAAACAAACGCGACACCTTGAAACGTGTTTTTACACGGGTCGATGACGAACACTGGTGCTAGTAAACATTATAGGTACATAAAACTCGACAACTTTTTTACGATATCCATTCTACCAATAAATAACAGAAACACCGCACGTAATTATCCCGTGGTGGCATCGTAGCAATATTTTAAAATGATGAGCTAAACAATCGGTAGTGAAAAAGAGCTTTAATATTTTGTTTGTGATAATTTTATAAAATAAAATAAAATTGCAAACGTAATCACGAAGCAAAGCAGAACGGATCCGGCAATACCCAGGGTGCGCAAAAAGTGAAACAAACGCGTTCCGCTATCTGAACATCTTTTTATATCGCGTCAAAGAACATTTTACAATTAAAACATCTAGAAGTAATTATTGGCAATCTACTGCTATACCTATTATTTATTACTGTTTGTTGCTGTTGGCCTTCCTAGAAATAAAAAAATACAAAATTACCTCACTTGATACTAATTTTGTTACAGGTTTTTTGATAATGCATTCTTAACAGGATATTGTGAAAATTTACAATGAAATAATATAATATTGTAATACTGAATAGAAAAACGGACTGATTTGCTGCTTCGATGAAAAATTCGCTAAGATTATTGATTTATTTTTAAATTATGTTGGTTTGTTTTGTCTATTTTACACATTCAGCAATAGTATCTGTTGTGTATGACTTAAACAAATACCTACCGAACCGACCGACTTATATTTTGAATTCAATATCAAGGGAACTTTAGATCGTCGTGATTATAACTTTCTTACGAGTTCTATTATATAGTACCCAAGTGTAATTTTATATAAGTAGGTAGTTAGATCATCTTCCATAGGTAGGTACCCTAAAATTGTAAGAAAATGTCAAAGTTCATGCAGGCTTATCCTTAAAAGGCACTCGTGAAACCAATAAAGAGCAGGGTTCCGAGACAAATACAAATACTGATATTTAACTTAAATAAAACATAAGAATATGAAAGGCAAATACTGCCAAAAGACTCAGATATTATGTTGTGCTTTACTTGACCCATCAAAAAGGATCATAATCCACTTGGTTTTGAACGTAGTCTATTAAGTATTCTGTTTATTGCTGCGTCTCTTTCTTTTTCGTTACCCACAACGTTTTGAAATAACAAATCCATACATTTAACCACCTAGTGAAATAAAATTTTACTTGGTTCAGAAGACTTGGTCCTTATTCACAAACGTCCGAATTTTCCGTGTCCGATTCTATGCTTTCCATATAAGCTCTATGGTTTCCGTAACTTTTGACAGTTTGATTCGAAATGAAGATTAATTTGCGGATTTATTTCCGACAGCTTATATTCATATTATAAGGTTCTTGGTGTCGGAAGAATGGTAGTATCCGTCGGGAAGAAAATTGACATTTCAAATACGGAAAAGAGTAAATTATATGGAAAGCATTAAGTTTCGGATATTTGTGAATAAGGGCCTTTGTGAAAATGCCGCATCTCCATCAATACTATGACGCTTTTCCACATAATAATTCAGATTATGGCAGTGATAACCTTCATACGTTTTATGAGTACATCCTTCCTATCTATAGTACCTATACCTAGGGCCTATACTAATATTATTGGTGATAAGTAAGTGACACAATCAAGAATCGTGCGTAACTTATTGAATTCAAATAATTTGATAAGCCTTTTTAATTAGGTTTCTTCCTTTCCTGAAAACTTCCTATTTTTTAGATTTAATGCAGAAAAAGCACAGTAGTATAATATGCCATTTCTGACAAAAGTAGACTATATAGCTTTTATAAAGTTTGGGACATAAGAATTCTGTTGTACTTTCGCTCTTTTATCTATCTTATTATAGTGTCCCGTCAGTCCCGTGTGATGCCGCGTTTCGGCTCTTATTTTCTATAATTATTATCTCTTCTGCGACTTTAACCTTTAACTCACTAAATGCAGTTATTTTTCCTCTTTTTTCCTCTACTACCTTTTTTTTACTTTTTATTAGCTATGTTTGTAAAAACGATAATGTCTTCCCGGATCGTCCCACTTTAAGTACACGAGTTTCCTCTTTAAGTCAAGCTCGTCTGTGATGAAATGATATTGTTGGTGCCATTGAAATACTTACACGATGCCAACTTTCTGCTTTCAATGCCTAATTACAGAAGTTTCTCAAAATGCACACTTGTCAATAACTCCTAAAGAAACCAACTCAGAAGTTTGCACTAAATTGATCTTCGCATATAAGTAATTATTTTGATAAGGTAGCTTATTATGTACTTATATTAAACTAGCGGCCGCCCGCGACTTCGTCTGCGTGGACAGTTTTTTGCTATCCCTCGGGAACAGTACATTTTTTCTGGATGAAAGGTACCCTATGTCCTTTTCTGCACTTCTGACAACGTGTATGCAAAATTTCATGATGATCGGTTCAGTAGTTAGGACGTGAAGGCGTAACAAACAAACAAATAAACAAACAAACAAACAAACCGACTTTCGCATTTATAATATTAGTAAGGATTTATATAATTATTATTATATTAATTTATATTAATTTATAATATTATTATTATTAGTGATAATTATCTAGTTAAGTCTTCTTTTAAACTTGTTGTTTGTTTACAAACTTAGTGATACATTTAGGTACGTAGCTCCTGTTTAATTTAATGGTAATTTGAGTATTTAGTACTTATGCAACAATAACGTTCATTATGTATACAAAACAGCTCTTCATTATTTTATTATCTAATATTTTGTATTGTATAACAATATACTCTTTGCGCACGTTCTTATTTCTTTGTATTTATGATAAAAGTAAGGTCAGTATAAATAGTATTTTAAATTAAAGCCATATCTTGCATGTGTGCACAACTATTTTCAATTAAAATTCACTCACTACACACGTCATTCATGACGGCCTTCAAATTATGCTAATCAATTATCTTTGTTTAACATAACAAATTTCCATTGACTTCTTGTTTAGTTATGAACAGGTACAGAAACATTGACTTATAAAAAAAAATTAAATAAATATTAAAAACACGACTGCCCTGCCAAAAACGAACTAAAAAGTTAAACAACAAGTGTCATTGCAGTCGGGGGACCTTATTATGGAACAATTTTTGATCAAAGAGGTCCCCCGACTGCAATGACACTTGTTGTTTAACTTTTTAGTTCGTTTTTGGCAGGGAAGTCGTGTTTTTAATATTTTTTTTATTTATTTATTCTTATTTCACACATTTTAGTGACATATTATATAGTTTTGGAATTTGCTCATCAAGGCCTTTTATTTGACGCCCATATTGTAATAATAGAAGAAAAAAAAATTTTTCTCATTTGAAAATTGCGTTGCACAGTCGCCATATTGATTTTTTAAAGAATATATCCAGTGTCACTCGGGATGCTATAAGGGTTCTAACGATACCCCATTTATCCAAATCAGTTTAGGCATTTAGAAGTTATGGGGGAATAAAGAAACTCACATACATGAACCCTGACCACTTATAAAGTCCTTCTGAAATAGTGCACAAAATTTTAAGGGGTCAATGTTTACTATTTCAAAAGGATTAAAATTTTGTGCACTATTTCAAAAGGACCTTATACACTCTTTTTTCTTTGGGCAGTCGTGTAAATTATTTTAATACCAGTCAATTATTTACAAACAAACAGCAGTATTTTTACACGATGCCCAAAAAACAGAGTGTAATGTGTTCAGGGTTCAAGCACAGAATAACTAATAGTACAAGTGTTCAAGTATGTTTGTGGGTATGTGAGTTTCTTTATTCCACCACAACTTATAAATGCCTTAACAGATATGGATGTATGGGGTATCGTTAGAATCCGTGCATCATCACGAGTGACACTGGCTATATTTTTACGTTATAGTCATACCTACCTCCTCAATCTAGGGTTACCAAATGACAGGAATTTTCCTAACATGTCAAGAATTTAAGGCATCTGTCAGAAAATCAGGGAACAACCAAAGACTTCTATGGAACAGCTGTAGTTGTTAGTGATTTTTAAATCCCAAAAACTTTAAGTACTTAATGAAAACGCATAATTTGTTAATCATTAAGGTGAGAAAAAATATCAAACGTCAACTAAATTAAGAATATACAGATGTAGGTGTACAAAGTCAGGAAATTTACTGAAAAAGTCGGGAAATCTCATTATTAGATTTGGTAACCCTACCGCAATCTCCCCATATAAATCCCAATTAGTTACTCCTAAATTCCAAATTGATGTGTGGAGAGAAAGAGAACAACTGCAGAACTAAAGGATGGATTTGGGTATGGAATGATAATATGAATGTAAGTTGTAAAGGTAGTGTATGAGGAGTTGAGGACAAAGTGTGACAGAGAACGACGGAAGAGATGGACGTACGTAGTACTTATATCTATTCTGTACTGCCACAAAATACCTTATTTGGTATTGCGCGGACCCCAAATAAATAAGTACTTAAGGGCACAGAATATGTACTAAACGTACAGAAGTCCATCCGCGGGAGGACAATCAAATAATAAGCTACTCTCGCTGCACGGCAATAAAGTACAATTTTAAATTGCACAGCGCTGCGTGCCTATTATTATAAGCACCTCCGAAGCACTTCTATATGTCGCGTACCTCTGTATGAACCGACACAATATGACATCTCTCATGCGTAGGCTCGACTGAGTCAGCCGCGACCGCAAGCTGTAAGCTAATATAAAAGTTTAAGCGCGGAGTTAGACCCCCCCTGGTAAGGCCAGGAAGTTGATGATTTCCCTTATTCTTAAAACCTGACATAATACTAACAAAAGTGTCATTTTTTCCAGGGATCGTACGAAAGAAAAGGAGTCAAGCCCCACATTATGTTTCTGGCAGCGACGGCGGTTCGTCGTCGCTCTGCTGGCGTTCTTCGGCTTCTTCAACGTGTACGCCTTGAGGGTGAACCTGTCTGTCGCCGTGGTCGCCATGACAGAACCCGTGGAGACCAAGCTTGACAACGGGACCATAGTTATGGTAACTATTTTTATTTATTTTTTTAATTTTGACGTCTTCAAAGTGTATGTACAGCTTGAAGGTGAACCTTTCCGTCGCCGTGGTCGCCCTGACGGAACCCGTGGAGACCAAGCTTGACAACGGGACCATAGTCATGGTGACTGTTTTTTTGTTATTTTGGCTTCTTCAACGTGTACGCCTTGAGTTGAGGGTGAACCTGTCTGTCGTTGAAGTCGCCATGACGGAACCCGTGGAGACTAAGCTTGACAACGGGACCATAGCCATGGTGACTATTTTTATTATTTTTTACTTTTGACTTCTTCAAAGTATATGTACGCCATGAGGGTAAACCTGTCTGTCGCCGTGGTCGCCATGACGTAATTTTTAACCCCCTTAGGGGGTAAATGGGATAAAAATATTTATCTTTTATTGGGAAATAAACACCCTTATACATTACATAGGCTAACTTATTTGCCAAAAAAGTTTTCACTTATAATTCATCATCATCATCATCAGCCTATCATCGTCCACTGCTGAACATAGGCCTCTCCGAGTGCACGCCACTGAGCACGATCCACGGCTATACTACTTATAATTATTTACATTGAATTCGTTAAGTACAGAGTAAAGATGTTTTTTGCACTATTAAATAACAATAATGAGTACAAGAAAGACATTACACTACATAATTTCTAATTCGAAAATTTAAGATTAAAAATAGCCTGGATATGATACTTTTTGCTACATAGAATAACTTTTAATCCCGGTCAAAGGTACCCTAGAGATTTTTCGAATGTCCACGCGGACGAAACCGCGTGCACAAGCAATAATAATAATATATACTTACTTAAGGATTAAAAAATAAAAAGGTTTTGTAAAACTTCATAGAATATGCATTCTTTGCCTTGTCTTGGTTTCTGGTAATCTTTATTGAATGACCGCTATGACCTAAAAAAACTAGATGTCGGTGAACTCAAAACATGTTTACCATATTTTTTATCGTTATGTCTGGATCTTCGCCTGTTGGTGAAGTAAGAAATAACGCATATAGAAATATACACAGGGTCATTTTGAACTTGCCATCCAAATTTTGAGGATGTGTTCAGTCCATGAAACTGAACAACTTTCTCTAAGGAACACATGGCCAACTACCTATGTAAAATAAAAATCGACTTTCCATACAAGTCAAAGAGATCACGTGATCAATTTAGTATGGGATGACCAAAATTTTCTGGCGAAATTTGACACATGTTTCTTAGAGAAAGTTGTTTAGTTTCATGGACTGGACACATCCTTAAAATTTGGATGGTAAGTTCAAAATGACCCGATATAGGTGATAAAATGTGGGGTTTGTTGTAAAATTTTACAGAAAAATGTCCTAGCGTCTTATTTATTTTGGGGTTCTAGAATATCTATTCTGTGGATCTAGATTATACCACAAAAATAGATATTTGCTTGTACAATAATTATTCTGAGTTTTTTTTTTAATTTTATAGTTTTTGTGCTATGATCATTCAACATCCTCCAATCATAAACTCATGTACATATTTAATTGGTTTTCATAAACTTTATGCAATCTAAACCACCTAACAACAACGGCCATTGTTGGAACTGGATTATGGCCGATATAAAATTTTATTAATAACGAAAAAAATAGTAAAACCCAGTTCATACATCTTAAACCCTATGCCAAAGGAGCAAAGACGATAACATGATGACCTATTTACCGAGATCTAACCATTGACCAACTTTTAACACCAATAACGACAAGCTGATGCTGTTATATCCGAACCGAGAACCTTAAGTCAAGGGATTAAAGTATATTTTACAAGTAACAAATATAAATAAGTTTGTTACCCTCGGATAAGTGATACAGGGTGTAAAAAACTACTAGGCTATAAAAGTTGATCCTCAAATAAACGCATAAAGTTTGGAACGCGACCTGTGCAAAGGACAGGTTGTAGTGTAATATTGTTTATGATTTTTCACCCTCTCGCAGTTAAGTAAAATGCATTTTCTCCTTAGTATAAGCAATAAGAAATAATCGGTCAAGAGCGAGTCGTACTCGCGCACCGAGGGTTCCGTACCATCATAATTGCACCATCAAACTACACTTCATTTATTTTTTCATTTTATTTTTTATGTAATCTTTATATAAACTGCTAGGTAACCGATCACATGTCCGAAATTTACTTGTCCTAATTTCATTTGACCGAAAACTGTTGACCGACGTCTTTGTTGATATATGTTTTGTTTGCCATATTTTTAAATCATCGAAATATCATTTGGCATATGTCTCATTTTACCGAACTACGTTTCACCGATTTTCAAAATAACTTTTTACTATTGGCCGAAGTCTCTTTTAGCTTTTTTTCATTTGCCAGATAACTTATTTGCCATACTTTCACTTCACCAGAACAACATTTTACCGAATATCATTTGGCCGCAAGTTTATTTGAATAAAGATATTTGTTACTTTTACTTTACCTTTGACTTTGACATTGTGGGTTAGGTTAGGTCAGTTTTTTGACCACTCGTAGCGGAACGAGTAAAGCGGGTGGAGCTTAATAATGCTTGCATGCATGTTCCGTGCTTGCTTGTTTGCTTGCTCGCTTTGATGCATGCTTGCACGCATGCTTGCTTGTTTTGTGCATGTTGGGTGCTTGCTTGCAAAATGCTTGCCGGGGGGTGCAGGGGGGCTGGCCCCCCTGCTCGGGGGGGTCGGGGGGCCTGAGGCCCCCCGCTATAAAGAAAAACTTTTAATACACCTACCAGTAGGTTAGGTTAGGTTAGTGTTTTGACCACTCGCAGCGGAGCGAGCGAAGCGAGCGGAGCTCCAAAATGCTTGCATGCATGCTGCATGCCTGCTTGCATGCTGCATGCCTGCTTGCATGCTGCATGCCTGCTTGCATGCTGCATGCCTGCTTGCATGCTGCATGCCTGCTTGCATGCTGCATGCCTACTTGCATGCTGCATGCCTGCTTGCAGCTGCATGCCTGCTTGCATGCTGCATGCCTGCTTGCTTGTTGCATGCGTATAAAATTTGGGAAAATATTAGTTAACCTAGAATCGAGTGTTGGTAGCTATTTTGCATGCATATTTATTGAGTAAAAGTAAAATAATTTTTGTATCCGATTCCAGTTTAAAATGATTTTGGAAATCAACTAATAAATTAGAATATTAAATATTATACTGAAAAAAATACGACTCGCTACGAAGATGAGGAATCGGAAATAGTGTGCTACTAGTTTTTAAGGCGTTTGGTGAACTGAAATTATGGCAAATAAATCAGTGGAATAATGAATGTTCGGGCATATAATACTTCGACGAAACGTTTTTTTCGACCGAGCATTACCTCGGTAAAAAGTTTTTCGGCCAAATGAGACGACGGAGTAACGAAAAAAATCGAATTAATATTAGGGCAACTAATACAGTGGGAAACGTGATTTCGACGAAGTAAAAAAATGCGAAACGAAAATAGTCGAAAAGTTGTCGGTAAAATGAAATTCGACCAACACAAAATTCGATCTTAAGATAGGTAACCAAACTGCTATCACAATAGAATTATTTCAGATTTTTCTATTTGCAAACTTGGGAGATAAGGGGGTGTTACCCCGTGTGTGTGTGTGTATAGTTTTCAACTTATTTTATTTTATTTTATTTTATTTTCATTGGAAAACATACAGTATTTATAACTAATAGTATAACTAAATATGATACAAATATACTCATTTAATTTGTTTTCGCATATAAACATCGAGAAGCTTATTTGTATTCACAAAGTATAGATTTTGATATACATTTTTGAATCGGAGGAAATAATTTTGGTATAGTTAAAAAAATGCTATTATACTTAGAAAACAACAACAAAAAAAAAATCGCTAACAAAATAAAAGAGGAAATCTTAAGAAACCACATCAAACCAGTTCCTACTCAAAACATTTCTAAATTGCTCCGGTTTAGAGTTAAAAATATCAAGCACAGAAACATCAACGATTTTATTAAAAGTAACAGCTGATCGCATAAAAAACGAGTTTTTTCTGTAGTTGGTAGCACAATACGGAACACTAAGGTTGTAGATGTGTCTACTGTTTCTGTTTGGAATTTTGAAATTTATTAGTGATAGAAGATGCGGGGAATCAATAAGAGATTGTGATAATTTTGCAAGTCTAACAACATCGGCAATTTTTCGTCGCTCAACGAGAGGTAAAATATGATGTTTTTTGCATCTAGCAAAATAGTCTTTCTCATAACCTTTACACCTAAATTGCAAGTATCTCAAAAACTTACGTTGAATAGTCTCCAACCTGTTTATATAGACGCCATACTGTGGGTTCCAAATCTGTGAGCAATACTCGAGATGGCTACGCACAAGTGAGCAAAACAATACTTTGGCGATTTTGGCACTAGAAAACTGAGAGCAAGATCGAATAATGAAACCGAGAGACCGATTGGCTTTTTTGGCTATGTGATCAATGTGCTTTTCATATGTCAATTTAGTATCATGAATGACACCAAGGTCCCGAATTTCGTAAACTTTCATAAGTTCGGTTTATGATGAAAAATGTCTAGAAAAAAAAGAAAAAAGATTGAAATCGTGCAAACGGCGTTCTTTACTTATGATACCAACCCCACATGCCCTAGTAGCCCCACTTCAAATTTTTAAGACCCCTTTTCAGGCCCTGTTGTAAAAAAGATATTATTTTTTTTATTTATTTCTTATTTGCAAAATAGTTGGGCAAATGTCATCTTAAACCATTCCAAATTTCAGGTTGATACCATTAGTAGTTATCCAGATATCCAGCTGTAGTAGGTATGAACCTCTATACTAAAAAAAGTTGGGAGTTACAAGTCGTGATAAAGTTTGGCCACATGATAGAAACTGATCTGTAGGCTTTTTAAATTTGAGATTTTTGCATTTACAATGCTATTTTTAAACAATACTAAATAATATACTAGAAAAAATACGACTCGCACCAGATCAATACTCAGACGGGAATCGAACCCGCGACCTTTGGATATCCGGTCCAATGCTCTGACCGCTGAGCTACCGAGTCACTTGTCACACAGTGACTCGGTAGCTCAGCGGTCAGAGCATTGGACCGGATATCCAAAGGTCGCGGGTTCGATTCCCGTCTGAGTATTGATCTGGTGCGAGTCGTATTTTTTCTAGTATATTATTTAGTATTGATCTGTAGGCTGTTCGTGACTAATATTGAGCTGGGCCAAACTATCCTTACATACAGTTCCATACGGAGGCGGGTTGAATAGCGCACTTTTCCCGGCTTCATTCTAAAAACTATAACAATTCAGGTTTAGCTAATAGGTCAAATGTGGTATCATTTTCGGATAAATTAATAACGTAGAACTTATTGCTGATATAAAAAAAAACAATTTGTTAAGCAGTTTCTGAAAAATTACAAAATAACCAACATTTTAAAACTTAATTTTTTTTAGTTTAGGTATTGGCACTTGTTTCAGTATTTTCAAAAAAACTACTTTAAAGAAGCGTTTTTCAGGTTAATTTGTAATATGTTTTAGTTATGCTAACTATATTTTATACAATTAGCGCCTAACTCAAGTAGTTGAGGTCCATTGTTTGCGGAGACACAGCTAGTCAAAAATATGCATTTTTTCACGAAATAAAATGGGTTTCCGTTTCGTTCAGAAGCATTTCTCAGTTAGCAATAAGTTCTACGTTATTAATTTATCCGAAAATGATACCACATTTGACCTATTAGTTAAACCTGAATTGTTATAGTTTTTAGAATGGAACCGGGAAAACTGCGCTATTCAACCCGCCGCCGTATGGAACTGTATGTAAGGATAGTTTGGCCCAGCTCAATATTAGTTAGAAACAGCCTACAGATCAGTTTCTATCATGTGGCCAAACTTTATCACGACTTGTAACTCCCAACTTTTTTTTTGTATAGAGGTTCATACCTACTACTGTGACAGACAGACTGAGTCACACCATACGGGTTCCTTTTTTACCATTTTGGTACGGAACCCTAAAAGCGGAATTCGGTGCGGTAGTTGATAGCGGTTTGGAAAAAATACTATTTATCAGAATCTATTTATCTACAAATCGATATAAATTAAAAAAAGGATTCGTAGTACTAGGGGCAACAGCGTCGCTTAACCAGTTTGCAATAAAATTCGTGTGCGCGAGTATCGCCCCTGTACGAACTAAACGTATGTGACAGCGGGTGCGACGTGCAAGCGATTTTAACCTTAGCAGTGGTTAAGCGACGCTGTTGCCCATGGTACATGATCCGGTGAGGGTATTCCAAAATTATATTTAATTAAGGTGGTTTTTAAGTTATTTTATTTTATTGGTTGGTTAGATTCCCGATATTGTATGACCATCAGCCATTTTAATGTCCCCACTGCTGGGGCACAGGCCTTCCTTATGGGTGGATAAGAAGTATGGGCCATAGCCCACCACGCGGTCCCCCTGTGGATTGGTGGGTGTTAACGACTGCAAATGCAGCCGGGACCAACGGCTTAAAGTGCCTTCCGAAGCACGGAGGAGTTGGAGATAATATATTTTGGTCACCCATCCCATAACCGACCCATGCAAAAGTTGCTTTACCTCCGCAATTACTGGACCAAGCGCTTAACCACTGCACCATCGAGCTTCACATAATTATATCCTCCATATTGTATAATCGATGCCATTGATCACAGAGCGTTCTGTGTTTTGTGCCATTGTTATACACAACACTAGCCGAGCGCCACTCCGGCAAAAAATAATTAGCATGCAAATACACAATTTATTAAAAATCCAAACTGAGGGTCCCCTCAAATATCAATAGTTATTTATAAACGCACAAACTTAATGATGGTTTTTCTCGACGAAAAACAAAACGACGGCCGTTTTTAGTTTGTTTCACCACCAAAACTGGAAACAATTATTTGTCACTGAGAGAGTGTGGGTTTATAATAGTCCGTGAGCCCGCGACAGTATTGCCTACGTCATTTGACATCACGATGAAATGCATGGCACACGGTCGGAAAAGTTGTGCTGAGCGAGGATCAGAAGATTATCGCAAATAAAATTGGCCGGAAGCTTGAGAAAATCTTCCACTTCCGGTAAAAATTTTAAGATTATATTTATTTCATTGGACATCAGTAAGAGACCCGTGTCATCATTTAGTTTTCAATCGTAGAGAGAGTAAACATAAGTCTGTCAGTTCTGAAATGACTAAAAAACAAAAATTTCAAGTTTAAGGTATTCCGGCCATTTCAGAACTGACAGACTTATGTTTACTCTCTCTACGATTGAAAACTAAATGATGACACGGGTCTCTTACTGATGTCACATGACGTAAATATAATCTTAAAATTTTTACCGGAAGTGGAAGATTTTCATAAGCTTCCGGCCAATTTTATTTACGATAATCTTCTGATCCTCGCTTAGCACAACTTTTCCGACCGTGTGCCATGCATTTCATCGTGATGTCATATGACGTAGGCAATACTGTCGCGGGCTCACGGACTATGCGAGGGGACCTTCAGCTTGGATTATTAATGAATTGTGTATTTACACGGGGTTTTTTTGCGGGAGTGGCGCTAGTGTTGCTTATAATCCCGCCTTAGGCCGTATACAAAGAGAAAGCTGGTAGTCGACCGGGGCGCTTATCGGCGCTGGTCCGTGCAGGTAACCGCAGCGAAGAAATTTATATGAACAAGCGCTGAGAAGCGCCGATAAGCGCTGATAAGCGCCGACACGCGCCGGTATGCGCTGACTACGTTTAGTACGAAATTCTGCTTCAATCTGCTTGCTTTATGTTAACTGTTACCGGCACGGAGCAGCGTCGATAAGCGCCGGTCGGCTACCAGCTGTCTCTCTGTATACGGCCTTAAACTTAGAAAAGGTTAACCTTATTTGTCTATATTAGTTGCCAGAATTCGACTGGAGCTCGCAGACCAAGGGGCTGATCCTGAGCTCGTTCTTCTACGGGTACCTGGTGACGCAGCTGCCCGGCGGCTGGCTCGCGGCTAAAATAGGAGGTAACAGGTTTGTTCCTTTTTACAACACACATTACATTACCAATGGCTGTACCACAAAGCCTCGCGAGCCTACCTGACATTACATAGACATTACCATATGTGACATACTGGTCAATGCTTAGGGTCAAAATACATAATAGTACAAGTACGCTGGTTGCTGTTGATCGAATTTTACACGATTTTAGACTACAATTTCTGACTCCACCTGCTTTTCCGGTTAATGGAGAATTACTTACAAAAAGAATTGAAATCCCACCAAAAACATTTTCATGTATAATGTTGCCAAGACTTCCATATGGCTCGCACTCTCAAAAAGTTATCAGACCTTATGTAGAGCCAAGCTTCTAACTCCACGCGCCGTTTCGTTACTACAAGAACTATTGTTTATCAGAAAAGTATTGAACAGTGAATAGATTTTTCCATGTAGCGAAACGGCCAAGCCACATATTTTGACTAAGGTGTAGAGTTTTGAAGTTAGGGCTCGTAGAGTTAGAAGCTAGGCTCTACATAAGGTCTGATAACTTTTTGACAGTGCGAGCCATATGGAAGTCTTGGCAACATTATACATGAAACTGTTTTTGGGGGGATTACATAGACCTTTCCATAAGTGACATAAGGGTCAATGCGAGCGTTTGACAAGCAGCCTTGCGACGTCAAAACACGGCAAAATGTTGGTGTTTACATGATCCAAGAAAACAATGTCTGACATTTCTGATGACACTTACTGTACGTACCTACGTCATCCAGAGTTCTGCTTTTTATAGTTGCCCTGGTAACAAACAAAGAATGAAAGATTTTTTTTCTGTAATCACTCATTTACAAAATTATTAAAATACATTTCAATTGTGATTTGTTTCTCTTAGTAAACGAAACAGTTCAAGTCAAAACTATGAATTAACGTATTTTTTATTACTAAAGTACTCATAGTTTTATAGAACTGTTACAGGTATTATGTGGAAGTCGGGGAGTTTGATTTCATATGGTTACAACTGGTAACACAGAAACAGGCAAGAGTAGACCACGTAACTCTTGTCTTTCGGAATGCTATACCTGGCGCAGTATATTATTGTACCATGACATTACCCATGGTAAATGGTTTACCACAAAGCCTCGCGAACCTACCTGACATCATATAGACATTACCATGTGACTCATAGCACAGAATACATAATAGTACAAAGTATAGCCCGATTCAAACTTTATGACTTCTGTTAAGTTAGCCACTATGAGCGTAACCGTGCCCCACCACACGTCTCTCTCACACACATTGAATTTGTATTTGTGCATTGTCTCGCTCGAAGTTTAATGCCCCCCTTAGTATTACCACCTAAACGCGATATGATATAACGATTTATTACGTTTAGAGTCTGGGGGCTAATTGTCTAATTTTAAAAATCTATCGCAATCGCTTTCAGGTTGTAATACATTAATGCTTCTTTTTGGCACAAATAAAAACTTACCAAAGAAATGCAGCAATGTATTACCTCCATCTGTCAAATGAAAACGATTGTGATAGATTATTAAAATTAGACAATAGTAGGCCTGGGGGCTAATTGTCTAATTTTAAAAATCTGTCGCAATCGCTTTCGTTTGACAGATGGATGTGACAGATTGCTGCATTTCTTTGGTAAGTTTTTATTTGTGCCAAAAAGAAACTTCAATGAATTACATCCTGAAAGCGATTGCGATAGATTTTGAAGTTAGACAATAGATAGGCTGTTCAATGAAAGATGAGATTGAAATGGCAGCGCCACTTTCTCTGTTCAATTAACATTTAGAGGTTAGAAAGTGAACCTTAAAATAAGGCACAAAATTAGTTCCATTTCCAACCGAGTCTCATCTTTCGTTGACCAAACTCTAACTGTCACAAGATAATGGATTTTGACAGTTGAGTGTCGACAAAACGCTAATTACGCAATATGTATCGGTGTTTCGTCAGTCATGCTAGGGGGGCAGAAACACACCCCGGGCACTCCATACAAGCGCCGCGTTTCAACTACCTATTACCACAGAATAACTAATAGTACAAGTACAGAAGCAGCATTCCGCAAAGTCATTTAAATAAATAGCGACTTTTGCTCCAACACAATAAAGTACAATTCAGGTCGCGCAGCGCTAATAGTAGTTGGCTCTCTTTCTATCGCGTGCTCTTACCTTTTCTGACGACGCAACATTAAGGTCGTCTTCCTTTAAATAAACTGTGTAGCATATATCATAATGTGAAAAACGACAAATTGTTTATTGGTTTTTTGATTTTGACATCCGTACACGGCATAGTAATGGTGATTCGACATTGTTACTATTATAAAGAGACAATACTTACGCAGGCATTAAGATGTCGCGCGACTACACAGGCGGGCGTGTGGCAGCCCGCTGCTCACTTGTGCTATCGCGCGACCTTGAGCGAGTGAAGGAGGCCTGCTATTACACAGACGCTACATAGTGACGTTTTTGCACACGCGCAACTGTGTGCGTGAAGTCTAGAGCTATTGAATGAGCACACGATTCGGCACACGAACTCGCGCGGTGGGGTGTAATTGATTGTGGGGCGGGGCGGAGAGTTTCCTTTATGTACTTATATCTATTCTGTGGGAGAAATCATAAAGTTTAAATCGGGATATACCAGGCGTTTGACAAGCAGCCTTGCGATGTCAAAACACGTCATAATGTTGGTTTTTATTTCCAGAGTGTTCGCAATAGGCATCGGAGCGACATCCTTGCTGACGTTACTAACGCCCCCGCTGGCGTACACCAGCACAGGTCTGCTCATCGCTGTGCGCGTTATTGAAGGACTCTTTGAGGTAAGTTTGAAGAAACTTTGTATCAATGTCATGTTACGGCTAATACCCAAAGTGTGGGTAAACTTAGTTTTGTTTGGTTTTTAATGTCCCCACTGCAAGGGCACAGGCCTTCTTTATAGGTGGATAAAGAAGGACGGGCCATAACCCACCACGCGGGCCCAATGCGGATTGGTGGGTGTTAAAAACTGCAAATACAGCCGGAACCAACAGCTTAACGTGCCTTCCGAAGTACGCAGAAGCTCGAGATAATAAATATTTGGTCACCCATCCCATGACCGACCCTTGCGAAAGTTGCTTAACTTCCGCAATCGCTGGGCCAGGCGCTAAACCACAGCGCCACCGAGCTCGTCAACCTAGTTTTAGCCGACTAAAACTAGATGTAGTCTATAGCTGTTGGTTAAATCTGCTTTAGTCCTGTAGGTCCCGAATAATAATTATGTTAGAAATTTAAGGCAAGCGCGAAGCTCAGCGGAGCGTGACCCTTAAATTTCGTGGTTTTCTTTTTAATCAGTCAACAGAAATAAGTTTCTTAATACCCCATGCTGGACCTTGTTTTTGCCAGCTACACCTAGTATTAGCCGCAAGTAAATCAGCTACACTTAGGCTTAACCAAAGCTAGCGGTTACACCTGGTTTTAGCCAGCTTAAACTAGGTTTAGCTACACTTCGGGTATTAGCCGTAACATATACAATACATAGACACACTTAATTTAAAAACATACTACTGAAGCACTGTTGACTGAAGTGACTAACTTCAGAGCGCTTGCGTTATGAAATTGCAGCGGATCACTGTCTATTGCCAATTTAGTCACAGAATAAATAATAGTACAAGTACAGAAGCAGCACGCCGCAAAGTCATTTAAATAAATGGCGACTTTTGCACCGACACAATAAAGTGCAATTCAGGTCGCGCAGCGCTAATGGCCTACAGTTATATTCACCTAGTAGTTGCCTCTCTTTCTATCGCGTGCTCTTACCTTTTCTGACGACGCAACGTTAGGGTTGACTTCTTTTAAATGAACTACGTAGCATATATCATAATGTGAAAAACGACAATAGTTTATTGGTTTTTTGATTTAGACATCCGTACACGGCACAGTAATATCGATTCGACATTGTTACTATTATAAATAGACAATACCTACGCAGGCAGTAAGATGCCGCGCGACTACATAGGCGGGCGTTTGGCGGCCCTCTGTTCACTTGTGCCTCCGTAGGCACGGCTAGCTGTAGGTGCTTATCGCACGACCTTGGCCGAGTGAAGGAGGCCTGATTTAGTCTCTCCGCACACGGTGTCGTAACGTAAGCGTATCGTAAAGGCTTTGTCCAGACTTGTATCATTTTGGCGTATCAGACCACCGTATCTTTACCATACATCGGTGGCTTGGTTGGGCGTGCGTTGATATTACTTCAACGCAGTGGCGGCCTTACCCATTGCGAGGCTCCGGGCGGCAGGGTCTTTGCGAGGCCCAAGGTTTGTTACCGTCAGGAACTGAAAAAAGCGGCGGCGAGCGCGAAGCGCGAGCCGCGAATTTTTTGGGTCTATTTTCTAAATGTACGTAGAAATCATTAAAACTGGCAGTAAAACTACTGTAGAAACTTACAGATTGGTAACTGGTTAATGAAGGACATGTTGAATGTATGTGGAAGTTTGTAATTAAAATACTCAAAATCAATAAAAACAAACGGGCGGGTCAGCAAAGTAAGAGTAAAATAAAAATAAAAACTACCAAGCTTAGCTGAAGAGAAAAAAGCTACTTTTGATTTAATGTTTTATTTTTATTTTGACTGTTTCCATGCATAATTTTGTATTGCTACGAGTTTCTCTCATTCATTCCGCGTCATTTTTATATTTACTTACGAATTCCGAACAAGACATATCTTTTGCAATTTTGTGTGGCAATATGATAAAGAAACTTTTTACTGTTGTTTTATTTCTATCGATATGTATAATCTATATTTTTCAAAATTTGCTTGGGTTGATGCGCGAGGCCCCTGCAAGAGCGAGGCCCCGGGCGATTGCCCGGTTCGCCACCCCCTAAGGTCGCCACTGCTTCAACGCACGCCCAACCAAACTAGCGATGTACGTGACGCCAAAATGGACTAGTCTGGACAAAATACGCACGTCGAAAGAGAGCAATACGAGCACGTACATGTTATAGAAGTCCGCACACAGCGGTGTTGCAGCGTACCGTATGTAGTGAAGTAACATGAAAAAAAAAACAACTTAATTTTTTTGACAATGTTGAAAAAAAACACAGCACCGTTGTTTTTTTTCTAAGTTTTTTTTTATAATACATCTTTGGATAATATTTTTTATTTTATTTAATCAAATCAATAATTATATAACATTTTTATTCTTCGTCAGTGTCTCCAGATATGAATTTCAGTTTTTTCCTTGATCTCATTTTATTTTTCCCCATTTGTATGAAGAGAAGATTTAAAATTTTCCCCAACGCGATTTTTTGTTCCCCAAAATGTTACGTTTTGTATAAAGAATAGATTTTATTTTTTTCCCCAATAATTAAAATTTTCCACACAATGGGGAAAACCCCCCAATCTGGAGTGGAGACACTGTTCTTCGTTCTAACTTAAAAAAACATGAACCGAATGAAAATTTCACCGTGCGCGTCTTTAAATCCTGCCAACCGTTGAAAACTTGGTTCTTTTCAACCAAAAAATAATGTAGGTTCAAAAATGAACAAAAAACTTTAAAATGAACTCATACGCTCATATCTTAAACGGAAACTTCCTTAATAATATTAATTTCTGTACACTAGAAAAAGAAACATGCTGCAGAAAAAAAAACACGTGTTTTTTTCATGTATTTTTTTCACACTTTTTTTTCACGTCAGAAAAAAAACTGTTTTTTTACAACACTAATCGTATGAGCATGAGATTTTTACTGTCATTATGATAGTGCGGAGGGCCTTAATCGCATCGTACGTCCCGTCAGTCGCTGGCCACGTTCGCGTTCAGCGGCACCTACTGTTTGTTATAGCATTATACAGGGTTATTTGTAAAACGCCAACAACCTCGCAAGAGTAGATTACCAACATCATTTGTTCTACGACTTTTGATAATTCGTTAGATATTACTTTCATACAAAAAATATCATTTTAATTTACCGTTCGTATGTTCATAACACTACACGCGGCGCGCGGAGCGCCTGGTGCGCGCGACCCGCCCGTCCCGCCGCCATCCACAGACGTAAAAAGTGTCGAACAGTACAATAAAAACTTGAAAATTATTTTTTGGTGAATTTATTGAGTTACGATAAAAGTCGTAGAACAATAGCAGATTGTACAACAAGTGCATAAAATGGGTTTTATGTACGAGTTATACACTCTGCTTTTCACTTCGATTGTGAGGAAATTAAACAACAATAATGTAAAAATCTAAAAAAAGAAATGTTTTAAGAAAACATTTCTTTTTTTAGAATTTTAGTGTTAAATTATATATTTTTGGAATGTTCTCATCAAGGCCTTTCATTTGATACCCATAATCAAAATTGAAAAAAAAAAAATTTTTTAATTTTTTGTGACAAAATATTTATTTTTGGAATGTGCTCATCAAGGCCTTTCATTTGATACCCATATTCAAAAATTGAAAAAAAAAAAAAACCTTTTTTATAAAAAAAAATATAATTTTGGAATGTGCTCATCAAGGCCTTTCATTTGATACTCATATTCAAAAATTGAAAAAAAAAATTTATAACAAAGTCTTTCAATAAAATTGATACCCATTTTCAAAAATAAAAAAGTATTATAACACAACAAAAAATTAAGAAACAATGAAAAAACAAGTTAATTCAACGAAGTTAAATTGCGTGTGTGGCTGTTTACCTGAGGACCTTTGTCTTAAAGTCTGAGACTTAGACGAAGATTTTACTTTATGCACTAGAGCACCGGTTCCCGAATTCTTTTGGCTTCGGAACCCTTTTTGGTTAACCGATTTTCGGCGGAACCCTAGCTCTAATAAGAAGTAAATTAACTAGGGTTGGCACTTTTAGGAGCAGAAAATAGCATAAATACAAGGGCGCAAAAAATTTTTGGGTCTATTTTCTAAATGTACGTTGAAATCATTAAAACTAGCAGTAAAACTACTGTAGAGTCTGGTAATAGTAGGTATGAACCTCTATACAAAAAAAAGTTGGGAGTTACAAGTCGTGATAAAGTTTGGCCACATTATAGAATTTGATCTGAAGGCTGTTTCTAACTAATATTGAGCTGGGCCAAACTATCCTTACATACGGTTCCATACGGCGGCAGGTTGAATAGCGCACTTTTCCCGGCTCTATTCTAAAAACTATAACAATTCAGGTTTAACTAATAGGTCAAATGTGGTATCATTTTCGGATAAATCAATAACGTAGAAATGATTTCTGGTATAAAAAAATGCAATTTATTACGCAGTTTCTGAAAAATTACACAATAACCAACATTTTTAAACTTTTTAATTTTATTTTAGGTATTGGCACTTGTTTTAGTATTTTCAAAAAAACTACCTTAAAGAACCGTTTTTCAGGTTAATTTGTAATATGTTTTTGTTATGCTAACTATATTTTCTACAATTTGCGCCTAACCCAAGTAGTTGAGGTCCATTGTTTGCGGAGACACAGCTAGTCAAAAATATGCATTTTTTCACGAAATAAAAGGGGTTTCCGTTTCGTTCGGAAGCATTTCTCAGATTTTTTGTTTATATTTCTGTAAAGTTAATTAAATTTTCTACAATTTGAGCCTAACTTGAGTAGTCTAGGTTTACTGGTTGCAAAGACACAGCTAGTCAAAGATAAGATTTTTTCAATTAATTTCAATAAAAAGCCCATTTTTAACCAGCTATGTCTTTGCAACCAATAGACCTAGACTACTCAAATTAAGCTCAAATTGTAGAAAATTTAATTAACTTTACAGAAATATAAACAAAAAACCTGAAAAATGTTTCTGAACGAAACGGAAACCTTTTTTATTTCGTGAAAAAATGCATATTTTTGACTAGCTGTATGTCCGCAAACAATGAACTTAAACTACTTGGGTTAGGCTCAAATTGTATAAAATATAGTTAGCATAACAAAAGCATATTACAAATTAACCTAAAAAACGCTTCTTTAAAGAAGTTTTTTTGAAAATACTGAAACAAGTGCTGATACCTAAACTAAAAAAATGAAGTTTAAAAATGTTGGTTATTGTGTAATTTTTCAGAAACTGCGTAATAAATTGCATTTTTTTATACCAGAAACAAATTCTACGTTATTGATTTATCCGAAAATGATACCACATTTGACCTATTAGCTAAACCTGAGTTGTTATAGTTTTTAGAATGAAGCCGGGAAAAGTACGCTATTCAACCCGCCGCCGTATGGAACTGTATGTAAGGATAGTTTGGCCCAGCTCAATATTAGTTAGGAACAGCCTACAGATCAGTTTCTATCATGTGGCCAAACTTTATCACGACTTGTAACTCCCAACTTTTTTTAGTATAGAGGTTCATACCTACTATAACTGGTAAATCCTTTATTTACCAGTTACCCAGACATGTTGAATGTATGTGAATGTTTGTAATTAAAATACTCAAAATCAATGAAAACAATCGGGCGGGTCAGCAAAGTAAGAGTGTAATAAAATAAAAGATAACTAGGTACCTAGGTATAGGGAAAAAAGAAACTTTTGATTTAATGTTTTAGGTATTTTTTTTACTGTTTCCATTCCATGCATATTGTGTATTGCTACGGGCCTATCTCGTTAATTCCGCGTCATTTTTATATTAATGAATTCCGAACAAGACATGTCTTTTGCAATTCTGCTTTCATTAAATCTACAGAGCAACGGTTTCTGACATTAGAACATTTAAGCGTCTTTTTAATTTTGATTTATTATCATATGATATAGTTTGACTTTAAAAAAAGGACTTTTAAGATTAAAATATTAATTTAGTTAGATCAAAAAGATAAGTAGGAACTTGAATTTAAAAATCTTGAATTTTCGCGGAACCCCTGAGAGTCTCTCACGGAACCCCAGGGTTCTGCGGAACCCTATTCGGGAACCGCTGCACTAGAGCATAAAAAGCGATTTTATGCAGCCTATACCCAACATAAAGACGAACTTTACGAGCATGAGAAGTGAAAACGTTGTTGTTTATGATGTTGGTAATCTACTCCTGTGAGGTTGTTGGTGTTTTAAAAATAACCCTGTATAGAGCCCCGTGCATTACCGTGTCGGTAGGGCGTGACGTACCCGTGCATCCACGCGGTGTGGGCGCGCTGGGCGCCGGCGGGCGAGCGCGCGCGGCTGGCCACGTTCGCGTTCAGCGGCAGCTACGCCGGCACCGTGGTGTCCATGCCGCTGTGCTCGCTGCTGGCCGGCTACACCGGCTGGCCGGGCATCTTCTACGTCTTCGGTAAGTTACCGCTGACACCACCCAACTAAAATCTATGGAAGTGTAATTGTAATAAAATGTAATCACATTTTAGATAACACAACATATTCGCTCCTAGTAAATTCCAGTAGTATATAATATTTAAGGATTTAAACCTAGCCTTTAAGTTATTTATATTTCTGGCTGTCATCTGTTTTGTACATCTGAAATAAAAAATAAAATAGGATGAGAGCGCTACTTGAGGGATTTTGTTCGAACTATAAATAGGCAATAGTCAGGGTGGTGCAGAAATGTCAATTATCAGAATCAATATCTGGACGACGATTAGCAAATTTTTTTAAACTTGTCTAAAAACAAATAAAATTAAAAAATTGTATATAAACTTGAACATATAAAAAAAAACAAAAGTAAGTCACCGAGCGGGATTCGAACCCGTAACACTCGTTTCTTGCCGTCACAGTCTTAACCCACTGGACCAGACGGACAGTGGCCGGGCAGGACGAAATCAGCGACCATATTCCGCGTGGGAAGAAAAACGCATGAAAACTCGAAAACACGCGTTTTCCCAAACAAGACTAATCTAGATCGATTGTTTACCCATATACCAAATTTCAGCGAAATCGTTAGAGCCGTTTCCGAGATCACAGAAATAAATTTATATACATATAAATAAATAAATATACGAGAATTGCTCGTTTAAAGGTATAAGATTATCAGAACATGGTGGGACCGCAGTCTCAAAAAGACAGTAATACCAAAGCGAAACCGTTCCTTTATCCTAAAAGAAATTAATTCCGATAATAAATTAAACTTTCTTTTATTTTTTTAACAGGGATATTAGGATTAGTGTGGACTATGATTTGGTGGTTGGTGGTGAAAGAATCGCCAGAAAAGGATCCACACATCACACCTGCTGAATTAAAGTATATACAGGTAAGAAAACACATGTCGTCCTACCTGTGTAAATACCTACACTGTGTGAATACCTAAATAGATAGAATATAGGTCCAAACCCAAACTTATCCTCCTTTTCCACCCATAAAGAAGGCCTCTATCCCTAGCAGTGGGGACTTTAAAAATGGCCGAAACAGATGACGTAATCCATTTTACTTTCTGCATCCATAAAGCAGTGAGGACATAAAAAATTCTTAAAAATCCTTACTTCCTACTAATATTATAAATGTGAAAGTTTGTGGGTTTGGATGTTTGTTCCTCAATCACGCAAAAACTACTGAACGGATTTGGTTGAAATTTGGCACACAGATAGAAGTTAGCCTGGATTAAAACATAGAATACTTTTTATTCCGATATTCCCACGGGAACGGGAACCACGCGGGTGAAACCGTGGGCGGCCGCTATATTATAAATGCGCAAGTCCGTTTGTCTGTTTGTTATGCCTTCACGTCTTAACTACTCATCGTGAAATTTTGCATACAATTGTCAGGAGTGCAGAAAAGGACATAGGCTACTTTTCATCCCGAAAAAATACATGCTAGTGAAAAAATATTTTAATTTTCTTTCAAATAGTTAAAAAAGTAGTAAGTTATCCAATATTTTTACCCTACCTTACCAATTACCTAACTTATTAAGGCATCCTTCAAAGATTTTCAGCTTGTAAGTTTGTATAAAATGCCATAAGAAATGCTCTTAATGTCCTCGTGCTAGGATTCCCGAGGGGTCCAAGTGGAAGGGTCCAAGATCCGTCACCCGTGGCGCGCCATGCTGACCTCGGGCCCAGTGTGGGCCATCGTGGTGGCGCACTTCAGCGAGAACTGGGGCTTCTACACGTTGCTTACGTTTCTGCCCACCTTTATGAAAGGTAATGTTAATAGGATTCCCGAGGGGCCCAAGTAGAAGGGTCCAAGATCCGTCACCCGTAGCGCGCCATGCTGACCTCGGGCCCCGTGTAAGCCATCGTGGTGGCGCACTTCAGCGAGAACTGGGGCTTCTACACGTTGCTCACATTTCTGCCGACCTTTATAAAAAGTAATGTTAATAGGATTCCCGAGGGATCCACGATCGTCACCTGTGGCGCGCCATGCTGACCTCGGGCCCAGTGTGGAACATCGTGGTGGCGCACTTCAGCGAGAACTGGGGCTTCTACACGTTGCTCACGTTTCTGCCCACCTTTATGAAAGGTAATGTTAATAAGATTGCCGAGGGGTCCAAGTAGAAGGGTTCAAGATCCGTCACCCGTGGCGCGCCATGCTGACCTCGGGCCCACTGTGGAACATCGTGGTGGTGCACTTCAGCGAGAACTGGGGCTTCTACACGTTGCTCACGTTTCTGCCCACCTTTATGAAAGGTAATGTTAATAGGATTCCCGTGGGGTCCAAGTAGGGTTCTAGTGGAAGGGTCCAAGATCAGTCACACGTGGCGCGCCATGCTGACCTCGGGCCAAACTCGTATAGTTGTTCTATCACACGATACGCGCGATAACTGTTTTGCTATGAATGTTGTTAGGCGTGCACATGCACATTGTTTAAGTGAACGTAAAACAAGAGCGTGCAGACGCACATTAAAACAATGTATATGTGCATGTCTAATAACACATTCATAGCGAAACGGTCTTCGTGAAATAGAAGAACTATATTTATAAGAGTGAGGTAAAACATGCTTATTTTTCTAGTAAGTAGGTAGTTGTAAGTCGCGCAAAATTAATAGTGTCCGTTCTATTCTTTGGTCAATTAAGTATTTATGATAACTTTACATAATCAAACCTTACAAATGACTTACTATTAATCTACACTACTAAGTCTTCCGCGCGTACAGTTCATTAGGAATAAATTACTATTTACGGAATACAGCGCGTATATTGATTAACTAAAGATGTGAGCGCCGCGCCGGCGCCGCCGCGCCGGCGCCGCCGCGCCGCCGGCGCCGCCGCCGAGTGAGGGAACGGCGCGCTGTACAAATCTTTTTACCGCGGCTCTATTTAACCGAGCGAATGTGGTATAGTTGTGTGACGTAAACAATGGTGGCAGTGTTTTAGGCTAGTATTCGTGTTTAAAAAACGAAAATAAAAGTTTTTTTTTATTAATTTTAAGAACAAGCACTTCAAGCTTAGTTGACGAGTATGTTTTCTATTACTTTATTAAAATGTAAATTAGTATCAACAATATGGTTTTTCCTTTTTTTATAGTTAAAAATCGTTCCCCTATAAAAAATATACTAAAGGTCACGCCGCCGCAACGCCGCCGCCGCCGTGTAAATTTTCAGACCACGTCGTCGCCATGGAATTAGTCATCGGCGCTCATATCTAATATTTATTCATATAAAAAAAAATCGGCCAAGTGCGAGTCGGACTCGCGCACGAAGTGTTCCGTACCAAAAAACGGCAAAAAAATCACGTTTATTGTATGGGAACATTCCTCAAATATTTCTTTTATTCTGATTTTAATATTTATTGTTATAGCGGCGTCAAAAATACATCATCTGTGAAAATATCAACTGTCTACCTGTTGTCGTTATTAATATCGAGCAAAAAACGGCAAAAAAGACACGTTTGTTGTATGGGAGACCCCTTAAATATTTATTTTATTCTGTTTTTAGTATTTGTTGTTATAGCGGCAACAGAAATACATCATCTGTGAAAATTTCAGCTGTCTAGCTATCATGGTTCATGAGATACAGCCTGGTGACAGACAGACAGACAGACAGACGGACAGCGGAGGCTTAGTAATAGGGTCCCGTTTTTACCCTTTGGGTACGGAACCCTAAAAATATTAAAACATCTGAATTAACCAAAACACGCGATGTAATCCGTAAAAAGTGTTTTATTTCTAACCCTTACAAACTTTGTTCAGACGTATTCCACTTCGAGACATCGCAGACTGGGTTTCTGTCGGCCGTGCCGTACCTGGCCATGGCCATCGTGCTGCAGGTGGCCGGCCACCTGGCCGACTGGCTGCTGACGCGCGGCCACCTGTCGCGCACCAACGTTCGCAAGCTCTTCAACTGCGGCGCATTCTTGTCACAGGTACGTATTGGCTCCGTGCACGCTTTTAGCGCCACCTAGCGTGTTGCAACTTTGTTGGCTCTGACCTGACCGTTTTGACGTTTTGATATGTAATGGCGGCATTGTGACAAAATGTTAAAAAATACTATACATATTGTGTTATTAATGTAAATTTTAAAATTACTATGATTTGGGTGGACAAAGTGTTGTGAAATCATTTTTGGTCATTTAAATTAAATATGGCAAGTAAGATCTATCCAAAAAGAGTGTTTTATTTTGGTTATATCAGGGTTTGTTTACTTCTTTTTTAGTTGTAGATTTTGTAAAACAAGAGGATAAAGCTACTTTAATAATTTTACTAAGTGATAATAAACATATATAATTATTCCTGTATCGCTAGTAAAAAATTAAATATTGTTTTCACTTCTCATGCTCGTAAAGTTCGTCTTTATGTTGGGTATAGGCTGCATAAAATCGCTTTTTATGCTCTAGTGCATAAAGTAAAATCTTCGTCTAAATCTCAGACTTTAAGACAAAGGTCGTCAGGTAAACAGCCACACACGCAATTTAACTTCGTTAAATTAACTTGTTATTTCATTGTTTCTTCATTTTTTGTTGTGTTATACTTAATACTTTTTATTTTTGAAAATGGGTATCAATTTTATTGAAAGACTTTGATAAAAAATTTTTTTTTTTTTCAATTTTTGGATATGGGTATCAAATGAAAGGCCTTGATGAGCACATTCCAAAATTATATTTTTTTGATAAAAAAGTGAGTTTTTTTTTCAATTTTTGAATATGGGTATCAAATGAAAAGCCTTGATGAGCACATTACAAAATTATATTTTTTTGAATAAAAAATGAGTTTTTTTTTTCAATTTTTGAATATGGGTATGAAATGAAAGGCCTTGATGAGCACATTCCAAAATTATAATTTTTTTAGAAAAAAAAGAGTTTTTTTTTCAATTTTTGAATATGGGTATCAAATGAAAGGCCTTGATGAGGACATTCCAAAAATATATATTTTGTCACAAAAAATTAAGAAAAAAATTTTTATTTTCAATTTTTGAATATGGGTGTCAAATGAAAGGAAAGGTCTTGATGAGCACATTCCAAAAATATATAATTTGTCACTAAAATTTAAGATATTTTTTTAGATTTTTACATTATTGTTGTTTATTTTCCTCACAATCGAAGTGAAAAGCAGAGTGTATAACTCGTACATAAAACCCATTTTATGCACTTGTTGTACAATCTACTATTTCAAGCAGATTACAGAGCCTTTTTTATTTCTATTTTTTGCCACCATGAGCGCTGCGATCGATTATTATACCTTCGCACCCTCCCAATACCGACATAGGTACTCACACATCTCACAATTAGGTGACCGACTGGCTGTTGGGCCGGGTCTATTCCCGTTGTCCTCCACTGGGGAATATTGAGATTTTTTTATATAGATAAGTACCTATCAGTGGCGATGGGTCCATGCAGGCCAATTCCCATTGGCTTACCTTTTAGAAATCGAGTTCCACCGATCCACTATGCAGATCACAACATTTTTGTAGAGCAGCTTCCCTTCGCCATTATTTCACCCCTTGCCACTGGTACCTATCTACTTTTTTCTATATTTTTTCCGATAATAATCGATCGGACAATGAAAATAGACCCTGACGCAAGGTCTTCAACTGATCACAGGTATACCTATATCTAGACATATACAAGGTTGTTTTTAGTTAATTGAAAACCTCTCGAAGGATTTATCAGACCATCAAGCTGAACCAACATTCATTATGGGACCAACCTCGAAAATCAGCTGTTCCATACAAAAGTACAATGCCTACGCCATCGAAATGTATAAACAGCTGACTTTTTCGCGATATCAAGGTTGGTCCCATAATGAAATTTGTTCAGTTTGATGGTAAGCAAACCCACGAAAAGTTTTCAATGAACTAAAAATAACCGTGTATAGACACAAATGTCACAGGTACACAGACAGACAGACATACTCAATTACACACAGATGTCGCAAGTAGATACAATACAATCACGGACATCATAGAGTGCGTTTCATCAGTTATTAGTTATTACCTATGGCAGGGATGGCGAACCAACGGCACGCGTGCCATTGATGGCACGGGACACAATGTTTTGGGCACGTCACCGGTCACAAAATTCATTACGCGACGATTTTATGGCAAGTCTAAGACCTCATTAAACATTAACAATTAGAAAAATGGCACGTTGATACAAAAAGGTTCGCCATCCCTGACCTATGGCGTTATGTGGGATTGTGGGTACCCCGTAAATGTATTATTATTGCGATGGAATAAGGTTCAAAATTGAATAATTTTCCGGGGTACCAACATAACGCCATAGGTAATAATAACCTATGAAACGCACTCTACTTTGAATGCTACTTTAACTTTTCAATTATAATTGTTTTTTGCTCTTGCAATGGGAGGATAATTTAGACAGGACTACAGACACAGTGGCGCTGCCCAATCGGATGCTTTTGGAACTGCTCAGATTAGTTCCCACTGAATGTTGGGATGACAGATTTATCCCGTTTGGTGGCGCTGTTTCTCAGCAGAATTTATTTTCTTTAAAAATGTTAGCTATAAAAAAATCGTGTCAAAACAACTTTGTCCTTTATGGCGAAAATGCGATACCAAAACGTGAATCTAATTTCTATATTTAATTTATACAGAAATGTTCAATAGTCATTTCTTGTGATTTATCGTATAATAAAACCTCACTGTATGTTATAATGGGGAATGTCCGAAAAAAATCAAACTGGCTGAATATTTTTTTATAGGTAGGAATAAGTTCTCTTAGTAATAGAAAAAAAAATCAGAATTTTCGGTTGCGTGAAAAAATTTAAAAAAATTAAAGTCTCTTCGTCTTCACAAATATAGGAAAGTCACCTACCACAATCACAACATGGTATTAAAAAAAAATTCAACACAAAATTTCAAAACTTTTTGTTTTTAATTCTTGTTGTCATAGTGGCAGGTGTTGGCAAAGGTATAATTTCCATTCTGCTGTTAATTTCCTACATTTGTGAAGTCGAAAAGACTTTAATTTTTTTAAATTTTTTCACGCAACTAAAAATTCTAAAAAAAATTCTATTACTAAGGGAGCTTATTTCTATCTATAAAAAAGTATTCAGGCAATTTGATTTTTTTCGGACATTCCCTATTTATTAAACATGTGAGTGACTTGCAATAAATATATATGAGTATGAATATGAACTAGTACAGCTCTTATTATTTTTCCACGATATCCTAACCCAAAACGAATTAACGTAGAGTTGGCCAAGTTTGAAATTCACCGACACAAATTATGTTCCCATCAGCTTACCTTTTAGAAATCTCACCGCGCCGATCCACTATGAAGATCATGGCATTTTTGTAGAACGGTTAACCTTCTCCAAAATGTCATCCCTCGCCACATATAGTGGTGGCCAGATAATTAGAAACACCAGTCGATTTTAATACAAACGAGGTAACTTTGAAGCCTTTGTTCTCCGCCAGGGATTGATCTAGCTGTAATCTGATGATGGCCATCCACGGAGTGAATGGAGGAGATTCAAATCGCTATACACACCCAACTGGTCTGATAAGCATTCTAACAACTATTTGGATATTTAAAAAAAACCGTGAAAATAGCATCAAAGTGTATGGAAATCCTGAAACTGAGAACTCTGATCTTGCAGCTCTTAAAATGCTTATCAGACCAGTTGGGTATGTACAGCGATCTGAATCTCCTCCATTCAGGCATGGCCATCATCAGATCACAGCTAGATCAATCCTTGGCGGAGAACCAAGACAAAGTTACCTCGTTTGTATGAAAATCTACTGGTGTTTCTAATTATCCGGCCACCACTGTATATGTACTATACTGTTCCAGACGATATTCATGGTTGCGGCGGCGTACGCTACCACGGTGACTTGGTGCGTGGTGTTCCTCACTATAGCGGTGGGGCTCGGCGGGTTCGCATGGTCCGGATTCAGGTAAAACACAATATTATACGTTACTAAGCAGTGCAGTTTTAGCACTACCAGCGCCCTGGGCGACATTTTTACGGGGCGCCCCCTATTTGCGATTCCAAGATTTTGAATTTTCCCTGTTAGGCAAAAACGGCCGCGCAGCACGATTCTTAGTCAGTTTTACCACGTTTTACCTACTAATCGTCTAATTTTGCTTATTACAGTAAAAAACGGCCGCGCTGCGCGATTTTTAGTCAGATTCATTTACTAATCTTCTTAATTTTGTTTATTATTTACAGTAAAAAAGTTTAAGTAAAAAAACGGCCGCGATAATTTTACATCTACCTACCAAGTTTCAACTGTGTAGTCTTAATAGTTTCGGAATAAAGTGGCTGTGACATACGGACAGACAGACATGACGAAACTAAAAGGGTTCCGTTTTGTGCCATTAGGCTACGGAACCCTAAAAACCGCCGCCTAGCGCAATTTTTAGTAAGTTTCATCTACTAATCTTGTATTTGTGCTTGTTTACAGTAGAAAAAACCCGGCCAAGTGCGCGTCGGGCCACGCGCCGTAGGGTTCCGTAGTTACCTTATTTAATATTTAATACCACTATCATTTTCGTCTGCAAAAATAACTTTGTTTTTCAGTGTTGTATAAATGACAAAGTAATATTTGCGGTTATGGAAAATGTGCTATATCTCAAAAACTAAGTACTATATCTCGTTCAAATTAATTTTCGTTGAAAGTGTTTATTGTATGAAATTGTCTACAGTATATTTTTTTTTTAGATTTTCACTCTCTTATTTCAAAAGTGAAAGGGGGGGCGGACACACATTTTACTACTTTGACGGTGTATATCTTTCAAACGGTTGATTTTGAGAAAAAATTGTCTTAGGAACCTCAATGTAATTTGTAAAGACCTATCTATAGACACTACGCACCTATTGGTTTGAAGAAAAAAAAAAAATTCAGTTTCAGTTCCATGTAGGGGGAGCCCACCATTAATCTTTTTTTTATTTTTGTGTTAAAATCGTTTAGCGGTTAACAGAATACATCTACCTGTTAAGTTTCAATTGTGTAATATTAATAGGTACTTTCGGAATAAAGTGGCTGTGACATACGGACGGACAGACAGACAGACATGACGAATCTATAAGGGTTCCTTTTTATGCCATTTAGGCTACGGAACCCTAAAAACGGCCGCGCAGCACCATTTTTAGTCAGTTTCATCCACTACTCTTACTTGTTTATACTAAAAAATGGCCGCGCAGTGCAATTTTTGGTCAGTTTCATACGTCGTGTCGTCGCTCGTCACCAGGCAACAACATGATTGATAGTCGACTGGTGGTCGGGCGTTTTCAGCGCCCCACACACGAGGGCGCCCGGTGCAGTCGCACCGCTTGCACTGCCCTAGGGCCGCTCCTGGATTTTACAATGGCCAAATTTTAAACGGCACATGGTAGCGAGCGATGAAATTTCGGTGAGATATTGTCAATTTGTTCTAATTATGTGTTGCCACCATAACGATTTTGTCGCTAAAGGGAATTTACGATAGTAATTGTAGGACTCGCTGAATGAGCGAGTGTGTATAAAGGGATATATGCCTGCGGCTGCGAATATAAAAGGGCACCTAGCTTTTTAGCCAAAAACCACCTCATAATACCAATTTCGAAAAATATCCACATACTCACTAGTCAGTCACTACTCTCAAAACGACAACGACAACTTTTCATATTACCTAAGTATAAACTTCTTTTATGACAACTCTCAATCAAAATATTAAAAAAATTAATTACGGAAGCTATTAACAAAGAATTTAAGAGTATTGACATTAACAAGGGAGCTGGTTATGATGGCATTCACCCCATATTTATACGCAATTGTGCTAAACAATTATCGATACCTATGGGTATTATATATCGCAAGTCTTTAGAATTGGGTATCTTTCCATCGGCATGGAAACTTGCTCTCATCACTCCCATTCCCAAAAATGAGAATAGGAACGACGTTTCTCAATATCGACCTATATCTAAAACCAACTTATTCGGCAAAATTTTTGAAAAGATTATTACTTGTAAACTCGCGTATGCATTAAAGAATCATATATCTGTTAATCAACATGGTTTCTGTAAAGGGCGCTCTGTAGAAACGAATATGCTTAGTTTTACAAAATTCTTGGCCGATGCTTTGGATAATAATAAACAAGTAGACGTCGTGTATTCTGATTTTTCCAAAGCATTCGATAAAATTAATCATGATCTTCTTATAGAAAAACTTTGGACTCTCGGGATACACGGCGATCTGCTCCGTTGGTTGGATTCGTATGTAAAGAATCGTTCTCAGGCGGTTTCTGTGAAGGGCTTCGTATCACGATTCCTCGATATTCCCTCTGGAATTCCGCAAGGGTCCCATATTGGACCATTATTATTTATTATTTATATTAACGATATCAAAAAAGATATTCAAAATTAAAATTTCCTGTTATATGCTGATGACGCAAAGTTTTTCAGGATAGTGCAAGGGAATGAAGATTGCTTACAGTTACAATCAGATCTAGAGCGTTTAACGGAATATTGTTCATCCAATCAACTGTTTCTCAATTTGGACAAATGCTCCGTAATCTCATACACACGCAAAAAGAACCCTATTAACTTTGATTATAAAATTAACAACTTATCACTTGGCCGAGTCACATCAATTCGTGACTTAGGTATTATAATGGACTCTGGTTTATCTTTTAATTTACACATTGATTATATAGTTAGCAAAGCATTCCGACAATTAGGTTTTATTCTAAGGGTTTCAAAACCTTTTAAGCAATCGCATACCCTTAAACTATTATATTTCAGTTTTGTTCGATCACTTCTTGATTTTGCTTGCATTATATGGAGCCCAAATTATGCTTGTCATATTGCCCGTATAGAAATAGTTCAAAAAAAATTCGTTAAATCTCTGGATTACCGTGGAAATCATGAATATATATCCTATGAAGACTCACTTAACCATCACGCAATGACTACTCTTGCTAACCGTCGAATCATGTTTGATCAAGTCTTTCTTTATAAAATTTATAATAATTTGGTGGACTCCCCTCACATTTTAGAAAAAATTAACCTAAGAGTACCCAGACCTGGCTCTCGCTTGCAAAAACTATTTGATGTCCCTTTGTACACTGCTGTATACACCAGAAATAACTTCTTTCGACGTAGTGTTGAAACTTATAACAAAAGGTTCAATGATATAGATATCTTTTGCCATAGCCTAACCGTCTATAGAAAATTATTGCATAATAAGTTGTCAGTAGCAAATTGATTATTAATAGTATTAAATTTTGTGATTTATTGTACATTTTCTAAAACACTCGACTGTTTACGTTTATGTTAGTACTTATACTTACTTCAGAAACACTATAACTCTGTGTAATTTTATATAATTTATGGATCTATAGGTCTGTAAGAAACTAATTTTTTTTGTATGCAATATAAATGTTTATGACTGTTTGTGTCCTAAATAAAATAAAATAAAAAAAAAAATAAAAAAAAATAAAACAAAAATGTAAAAAAAGTTACGTAAACTGGCGAACATTGCTAGTTTTGTTACAAATGTGTCAAATAAGTCCTTTTTAAAAGCATCATCGAACTTATACAATACGAGGCCAACATCTTGACATTTTTTCGACGGAGTGGGGATAATTTCACGCATGTGCACTTGCGAGCGACCAATAGCGAGCGCCCGGCGCCCCTCTCCCGCCCGCGTACCTACCTCACTGCTACGCATATCGTCGCAAAATGTCGTTCCGCTCAATCCCCACCCGATTTCAAGATATTGGCCTCGTTCTGTATATTAGGGAAATCTGATGGTTTAAAAAAAATGTAATGTGCTACAGTTTTAATTTGTTGTTTTCCTGTATTACAGTGTGAACCACCTGGATATAGCCCCACCACACGCCAGCGTGCTGATGGGGCTGTCGAACACGCTGGCCACGCTGCCCGGCATCATCAGCCCGCCGCTGGCCGGCGCCATCGTCACTGACAAGGTGCGTACATATCATCATCATCACCTGGATATAGCCCCACCACACGCCAGCGTGCTGATGGGGCTGTCGAACACGCTGGCCACGCTGCCCGGCATCATCAGCCCGCCGCTGGCCGGCGCCATCGTCACTGACAAGGTGCGTACATATCATCATCATCACCTGGATATAGCCCCACCACACGCCAGCGTGCTGATGGGGCTGTCGAACACGCTGGCCACGCTGCCCGGCATCATCAGCCCGCCGCTGGCCGGCGCCATCGTCACTGACAAGGTGCGTACATATCATCATCATCACCTGGATATAGCCCCACCACACGCCAGCGTGCTGATGGGGCTGTCGAACACGCTGGCCACGCTGCCCGGCATCATCAGCCCGCCGCTGGCCGGCGCCATCGTCACTGACAAGGTGCGTACATATCATCATCATCACCTGGATATAGCCCCACCACACGCCAGCGTGCTGATGGGGCTGTCGAACACGCTGGCCACGCTGCCCGGCATCATCAGCCCGCCGCTGGCCGGCGCCATCGTCACTGACAAGGTGCGTACATATCATCATCATCACCTGGATATAGCCCCACCACACGCCAGCGTGCTGATGGGGCTGTCGAACACGCTGGCCACGCTGCCCGGCATCATCAGCCCGCCGCTGGCCGGCGCCATCGTCACTGACAAGGTGCGTACATATCATCATCATCACCTGGATATAGCCCCACCACACGCCAGCGTGCTGATGGGGCTGTCGAACACGCTGGCCACGCTGCCCGGCATCATCAGCCCGCCGCTGGCCGGCGCCATCGTCACTGACAAGGTGCGTACATATCATCATCATCACCTGGATATAGCCCCACCACACGCCAGCGTGCTGATGGGGCTGTCGAACACGCTGGCCACGCTGCCCGGCATCATCAGCCCGCCGCTGGCCGGCGCCATCGTCACTGACAAGGTGCGTACATATCATCATCATCACCTGGATATAGCCCCACCACACGCCAGCGTGCTGATGGGGCTGTCGAACACGCTGGCCACGCTGCCCGGCATCATCAGCCCGCCGCTGGCCGGCGCCATCGTCACTGACAAGGTGCGTACATATCATCATCATCACCTGGATATAGCCCCACCACACGCCAGCGTGCTGATGGGGCTGTCGAACACGCTGGCCACGCTGCCCGGCATCATCAGCCCGCCGCTGGCCGGCGCCATCGTCACTGACAAGGTGCGTACATATCATCATCATCACCTGGATATAGCCCCACCACACGCCAGCGTGCTGATGGGGCTGTCGAACACGCTGGCCACGCTGCCCGGCATCATCAGCCCGCCGCTGGCCGGCGCCATCGTCACTGACAAGGTGCGTACATATCATCATCATCACCTGGATATAGCCCCACCACACGCCAGCGTGCTGATGGGGCTGTCGAACACGCTGGCCACGCTGCCCGGCATCATCAGCCCGCCGCTGGCCGGCGCCATCGTCACTGACAAGGTGCGTACATATCATCATCATCACCTGGATATAGCCCCACCACACGCCAGCGTGCTGATGGGGCTGTCGAACACGCTGGCCACGCTGCCCGGCATCATCAGCCCGCCGCTGGCCGGCGCCATCGTCACTGACAAGGTGCGTACATATCATCATCATCACCTGGATATAGCCCCACCACACGCCAGCGTGCTGATGGGGCTGTCGAACACGCTGGCCACGCTGCCCGGCATCATCAGCCCGCCGCTGGCCGGCGCCATCGTCACTGACAAGGTGCGTACATATCATCATCATCACCTGGATATAGCCCCACCACACGCCAGCGTGCTGATGGGGCTGTCGAACACGCTGGCCACGCTGCCCGGCATCATCAGCCCGCCGCTGGCCGGCGCCATCGTCACTGACAAGGTGCGTACATATCATCATCATCACCTGGATATAGCCCCACCACACGCCAGCGTGCTGATGGGGCTGTCGAACACGCTGGCCACGCTGCCCGGCATCATCAGCCCGCCGCTGGCCGGCGCCATCGTCACTGACAAGGTGCGTACATATCATCATCATCACCTGGATATAGCCCCACCACACGCCAGCGTGCTGATGGGGCTGTCGAACACGCTGGCCACGCTGCCCGGCATCATCAGCCCGCCGCTGGCCGGCGCCATCGTCACTGACAAGGTGCGTACATATCATCATCATCACCTGGATATAGCCCCACCACACGCCAGCGTGCTGATGGGGCTGTCGAACACGCTGGCCACGCTGCCCGGCATCATCAGCCCGCCGCTGGCCGGCGCCATCGTCACTGACAAGGTGCGTACATATCATCATCATCACCTGGATATAGCCCCACCACACGCCAGCGTGCTGATGGGGCTGTCGAACACGCTGGCCACGCTGCCCGGCATCATCAGCCCGCCGCTGGCCGGCGCCATCGTCACTGACAAGGTGCGTACATATCATCATCATCACCTGGATATAGCCCCACCACACGCCAGCGTGCTGATGGGGCTGTCGAACACGCTGGCCACGCTGCCCGGCATCATCAGCCCGCCGCTGGCCGGCGCCATCGTCACTGACAAGGTGCGTACATATCATCATCATCACCTGGATATAGCCCCACCACACGCCAGCGTGCTGATGGGGCTGTCGAACACGCTGGCCACGCTGCCCGGCATCATCAGCCCGCCGCTGGCCGGCGCCATCGTCACTGACAAGGTGCGTACATATCATCATCATCACCTGGATATAGCCCCACCACACGCCAGCGTGCTGATGGGGCTGTCGAACACGCTGGCCACGCTGCCCGGCATCATCAGCCCGCCGCTGGCCGGCGCCATCGTCACTGACAAGGTGCGTACAAACACATATCATCATCATCAAAATTCAAATTAATTTATTCAGTCTAGGCCTTTACAAGCACTTGTGAATGTCATAGAAACTACGCCATCGGTTCGCAAACCCTAAGCGGAAGAACTTGTAACAGGAAGAACCGGCGAGAAACTCGTCAAGGGCTGCTTTTTTCTCCCTATATATTTCATACAGAGTCGTCAACATTAAAAAATGACCTCCACATATCAGCTCTACACCTACTGCTAGGGTTGCCAACTTTTTTTTACAAAATAACTATATTAGGTCGTAAAAGAAAACTAAATAGTGATATAGTAAAATGAACAGTATTTTTTAATATTTTTAATTCTCGCATAACTCATATCGAATTTTTGTTATTTTTGAAAGCATTGTAATCCTCATTACAATTGGGATAATGACTAATGAATAAAATAACAAAATACTAATAAAAATCGTAAACATAATAAACTTTTAGAGAAGCTTATACCTCTTGGTTTTATATATTGCGTATTATTTGTTTTATGATCCTTCAAAGTTGGATGGACAAGTCCATTTAAAAAGTATAAAATTTATTAAAATAAATAATACCTTTAATTAATCCGCAAAATGTATAGCAAAAAGAAACCATTTTGATACACTCAATCCTTACTAATTTTATGAATGCGAAAGTCCGTTTGTTTGTTTGTTTGTTTGTTACGCCTTCACGTCTTAACTACTGAACCGATCATCATGAAATTTTGCATACACGTTGTCAGGGGTACAGAGAAGGACATAGGGTACCTTTCATCCCGAAAAAAAGTTATGTTCTCGAGGGATAGCAAAAAAACTTTCCACGCGGATGAAGTCGCGGGCGGAAGCTAGTATTTAATATAGCTGCCGAACAAATTTCCTACGCGTTAAGTACAAACTACTCAAGCGTGACGTCATAATTGCGAGTCCATTTGTGTGCATTTCAAACTGTGATATCTCGGGCAGTTTTTATGCTAGCAAAATAATTAATATACCAATGTTTCTTTTTTTTGAGAGGCAATTTATGTAACATACAATGAAAAATAGTCAACATGCCAATTAAAATCAAACAAGAAACGAGGTCTGTGCTGTACCGCGCGCCTAAAACGTAGTGTTGGCGTTTACTTAAAAATATCTATGAATATCAGAGATACTTGCTGAAATTAGTATTTTTGTATACTTTTTGTTTAACAGTAAAAAGTTAAATGTACTGAAGAAACAGTATAATACTGTTTTTAACAGTATAGTTGGCAACCCTACCTACTGTTGGGCATAGGCCTCCCCAAGGATCTCCACAACACCGGAAACATAATGTGTTTCAGTTTTGGGTTTAAGAAACGAGAACTGTGTCAAAAAGCATTACCATTCAAACACCATTAAACTACGATTTTGACGAAAATATTAGCAGATTTGACCCCCTCTTTCCGTATATACTATACAGGGTGTTACAAAACAATCCGCAATGCCGAATATAGTAGACTAGCTTCCGCCCGCGACTTCGTCCGCGTGGATATTATAGAAAATCCATAGGGAACCTTCAACCACGATCCAACCAGCCGTTTTTACTCGATACGGCGGGTCCCCACCAAGCGCGCTGCCTCGCGAGGCAAGACATTTGCCTCGTGTGGCGGGCCTCGCACGAAGCTGCTCGCTTGGTGGCGGGGAAGGGGGACCCGCCTAATTACGTAAAAACTGATGGTCAGATCTTGGTATGAGGTTCCCTAAGGATTTTCTTCAATATCCACGCGGACGAAGTCGCGGGCCGAAGCTAGTTCATTACAATAATCAGAATTGGGTCCAGATATATTAGTATGCCGTTTGCGTTTCTTTACCCTTTTCCGTTCCCTTTCCCATTTCCGTTTGGTCCCGTTCCCGTCCCCGTCCCCGTCCCCGTTCCCGCACCTAGTCCTGTTCAGAATTGGGTAGAGAGATATCTCCCTCTCCCTCTCCCATCCTCCTTCTCTTGACAAAAGTTTGAACCCCTATTTCACCTTTTTAGGGGTTGAATCATGTTCACCGTGTTGGACTTCAAAATAAATGTAATTTTCACAATCACCATCCCATAAAACCTCAAGAACGACACCAATATCTATTTTTTATGTTTACTTATTTACCTACCTCAGTAGTTAATTTTCAAAATATCAAAATATATGTTCGCCTATTTATTTTTAGATCCTACGAAGTTTAAAGTTGTAATGTCTTTTTAACCGACTTCAAAAAAAGGAGGAGGTTTTCAAGTCGTCGGTATTTTTTTTTTATTTTTCTTTTATGTATGTTTTACCATAACTTCGTCAGTTGTTAACCGATTTATACAATTATTTTTTTATCTTAAAGAACATAGTTTGTGTGTGGTCCCATAAAAAAAATACAGAGATCTGGCTGGTAGTTTTTTCATAATCCTGAAAAATGACAATTATTTAGCTTGCCATCACACGTGTTTTTACGGATTTTCGAACATAACATCTTTGTTTATGTACCGATTTGGATGATTCTTTTTTTGTTTGAAAGGGTATACTTCAAGAGTGGTCACATTTTAATTTCATCGTTATTGGACTTTGAACTTCGAAGGTACACAAGGGAACTCCTCAAATTCAAATAGTACATGTAAAGTGATTTGGATTTTGGTAGGTTTATGACAATCCAAAACAAACCAAACCATGGTCTGCAATGTAAGGTTCTGGACTAGACTTGGACTACGTAGACACAATGGAACTCCTCAAAAACAAACAGCGTAAATTGGGAATTTGTGTTGTGGGCATTTTACCATTGAAAATATTTTATAATGTTAAAAAATATTTACATGCTTACATACCTGCCGCTAAAAAGTTGAAAATAAAAAACTTTTTTAACAAAAAAGAAAACCTCCTTCAAAAAACCTGAAACAAAAACAGCTTCAAAATTAAATACCTCTAAAAAAGCGAGAAATAATATTCAAATCATTAGTTACGCATAACATTATTAATAAAACACGTCTAAAGCAGGCCATATACGCTAGGTTATGCATGACGGTTTTAACCGAGCTGCAAAACCTTCATGCAAAACCGAGTTCAATTAAGAGCACACACGTAAGGTTACGCATGACAGTTTTAACCGAGCTGCAAAACCTTCATGCAAGCCGCTCATGCACGCCGCTCGGTTATGCCTGTGGTCAAAACCGTCATGCATAACCTAGCGTGTGTGGTGTGGTTGGCATTGGAGCAATTAAAAAAGAACTGTTCCCCCACCCCCGGTATTTGCCCTGTCCCTCAGATTTCTTCACTTATATTTTTGGGATGAATGACTTCTAGCAGAATTAATTCATTTAGATGAAATAAGCATATTATTAAATATACAGGGTGTCCCAAAACATTGCCACACGAAGGGAAAGTACCTTAAATATTGAAGGTAGGAAATTTTACTGAAAGAAGACTTCATTTTGTTTATAAAAATAATAGGTCTTTACCTATGAAATTGCCGATTTGTATGGAGATTTTTCAAGAAGTTGCATTTTTCATAATAGCATTTTCTTTGTTCATTTAACAACCATGAACACTCATGTAACAAAACTTTTATGTACTAATGTTTGAACACTATGCTAACTTATTTCCATTTAAGATAAGCGAAAAAATAAGTTTTGGTTAAGTTACAACCCCTTCGGTCACCCTTTTTTTTGCTCACAAAAAAAGAGTCACTTTCAAGATCTTTTTTTTAATGTCACGAAAGCTAAAATATGGACTTTATTTTAACTGATAGTTAACTATCATGATCATAATTCGATGTAATATTCACGATTTTGTTAAAATTTTAAATTATAGAAGTTATTATTTTCTCTGTATGTGACAAAATATCGGCAATTTCATAGGTAAAGACCTAATATATGGAACTGCATTCAAAGTTTTTTTTTTTAATTGATTGACTGATTCGATACGAATTGATGCAATCCGTAATTATTAAATTTTAAATGTTAAATTTCATGGCCTTCCATTTGTTTAAGATGCAGTGTCACTTAAAAAAAGTAATCCTTATAAGTAACCCTTTCGATTGGTGTTGTAAAAATAAATACAAAAATGTTTCGTTTTTGGTGGGTTCGATTCCTGGTTAAGGCAGGCGATTTTCCAAAAATCATTGAATGCAGTTCCATATATTTTTATAAACAAAATAAAGTCTTCTTTCAGTAAAATTACCCATCTTCAATATTTAAGGCTTTAAAACCATCATGCAAAACCTTCATGCAAAACCTTCATGCAAAACCTTCATGCAAAACCTTCATGCAAAACCGTCATGCATAACGCTAGGTTATGCATGACGGTTTTGACCACAGGCATAACCGAGCGGCTTGTATGACAGGCATGCATGACAGGCATGCATGACAGGCATGCAGTTTTATCCCACACACGCTCGGTTATGCATGACGGTTTTGACCTTACAGGCATAACCATCATGCATAACCTAGCGTATATGGCCGGCTTAATGAAGTCGGGTGGGGCTTTCAGAAATATAAAAAAAAATTACTTGTCTTCCAGCCCCACCCGACTTCAATAGACGTGTTTTATTAATAATGTTATGCGTAACTAATGATTTGAATATTATTTCTCGCTTTTTTAGAGGTATTTAATTTTGAAGCTGTTTTTGTTTCAGGTTTTTTGAAGGAGGTTTTTCTTTTTTTTTTAAGTTTTTTTTTATATTCTTTTCCTAAACAAAATTTGAAGCCTATTTTCACTCCTTATGGATATTATTATGTCCACCGTGTTGGACTTCAAAATAAATGTTATTTTCGCAATCGTCATCCCAGAAAACCCCAAAAACGACATCCATATCGATTTTTAGGTTAATTTACCCCATTTCACCCCCATAGGGGTAGAAATACTAACATTAGCAATATAGTTTGCGTTAGATTTCCATCCATAAGCCTCAATAATAGATTTAGCGATTTCTACTTCGAAAATGAAGGATTTTCTATAAACAACTCCACCCCCTTTTTATCCATTCGGAGGTAATTTTTTTAAAAAAAGCTGAGGTACGTATATAGTAGGGCGGCAAAACAAGGTTTGAGGTTAGTTTTCGCACAAGTCATCACAGAAATACGAAAATGTGGTATCGATGCATTCAGTGCGATGCCCTGATCACAAATATATAAGATGACAAGCGCGAAAATGGTGGGGGTAGAAACTGTGACGTCATAAAGTTTTCAGTACAAAGAAATTTTTTTTTCATACCATGTGGTATATCAAATGAAAGGGCTTTGTGAGTAGATTGCGAATATATAACACACTATAACATTTTCACTACTTGGTCTAACAAATTATAAGCAAACGTCGAAAAATTTCGCAATTCAGAGTCGCCATTGAACAGGTCTAGATTGAAAACGACTGAATTGACTTTTACAAAATACATAACAAATAACTCTGCACATACTCTTTTCGAATGTCTAAAGGTAATTGATCAAAGATATTTAAAAATAAGAAAAATACATCAGTTTTAATATCAGCATAATTTTCTGCTTTTTCTAAATTCTCAGATTCCTTTAATAATTAATAAAAAAATAAATAAAATTTTTCAAAACTCACCCCCTAAGGGGGTGACCCCTTAGGGGGTGAGTTTTGAAAAATCCTTTCTTAGTGCACCCCTAGACATCATAAGGAACCTATGTGTCAAATTTGGAGTCTCTAGACCCAGCGGTTTGGGCTGTGCGTTGATGTCAGTCAGTCAATCACTCAGAGTCTTCTTTTATATATTTAGATAGGGATCATTAAACTGAACAACTTTTACTATGGGACCAACTCTGAAATCGCGAAAAAATCAGCTGTTTCATACAAAAATACACCAAGCTGATTTTTTTCGCGATTTCAGAGTTGGTCCCTTAGTAAAATTTATACAGTTTGATGGTCCTTACCTACCATATTCGGCGTAAAGTTTTTTGTAACACGTTGTATATGTAGGGTTACTGCAGTAACACCTGGATATAGCCACAGTCACGGCCAGTGACGGCGCAGATGAGCGCTTTCAGTTGCGACCCCGCGGAGCGTGCGTGATGAGAACCGGCTTGACCGGTTTTATTGTTTTATTAGTCGGTGCCACATTTGCGTGCTGTTTGTTCGTAAATATTATCTAGTAGGATATTCTTGACCGAAGCTTTAAAAACCATTTGTCTGTTTCCAGAGCGCAGAACAGTGGCGGATTGTGTTCTTCATATCGTCGGCGATATACCTAGTGGGCGCAGTGGTGTATGGCGTGCTATGCTCCGCCGAGCGACAGCCCTGGGTTCTAGACCCGCCGGCGGCCAGCGAGGGGCACGATAACAGCGCTATGGACTACAGCTGTTCTGACATGTAACCTTTAAGCATGATATTAAAAAAGTAGAGATACGTTACCCGCACTTCAAAATGGCAAGACGAAAGTCAGGTAATTGCCCGACTTTCAATTAGTCAGGCACAGTCTCGCGACACGGAAACACACGCGGCTCTCGTCAGTCAGACGCGATAAAATTGTGAAATTCCATTCAAAAATGTCTACCTAACTTTGTCTGTCTTTATACAAATTATACAGCAACAGTCAGAGATCGGAAAAATACTTAATTTCACACGTAAGTAATGTATTTAATAAAAACATGGAATTTCTATTACTTTATTCGGCCATATTGTACAAAGAGCGAGCTGTCTGCTTTACGTATGTGAGTGAAGGAGACAATTGGCGGCCAATGGGCATGCAGCGGTCAATGTGTGTATCTATAGTATCTTTACGCTGTTTAAAATAGAAATGATGTTGGCGTATAACTTATCTTTACTTTTAATATCATTGCCTTTAAGGCGGTACCCAGACTAGGGTTGCCACCTGCCACTACTTAATTTAAGGGTTGCCAGCATAAAAAATACGGGTTTTAGACTTTTTTACGGGTGACAATCAAAACAGTTGTTTTTATGAAGATAATTTTGACCACAGATACTTTTACCCTGTATATTATTTTCACAATCACGGGTTTCTGTATTATCTTAACGGGGAAAACCGTAAAATACGGGGCATCTGGCAACCCTAACCCAGACCGAAAGTGGTGCCACGGCAAATGCTATTTAATATCCATGTTTAAAAAAAACGCTTGACAGAAAAAGGATTTTAGTTAGTAATTATTATATCCGTGTTTATATTTCGGGGGGGGGGGGGGGGGGGGGGATTTTAAGAGTTGGTCCCATAGTAAAAGTAGTCCCATAGTTCAATTTGATGGTCCGAAGAAATGTTTTCCCCATTTTTGGTTCATTCACTCATTCACTAACACATTGTGTAGGTAATAAAAGTCATATTCGCGTAAAATATCGTCCGACTATGTATTTTTGAAGTTATCTAATCTTACAAACTTAAGTGTTTTTCTGAAAAACATGGCTTAATTTTGATGTACAAATTAATAACGCCTGTTGCACACCTCTGCTGTGAAACACCGCAGTAGGTTCCGCCATGGGTTCAACAAGTGGAACAAATGCGAACTGCCTGTTTTAAAGCATAGAATTTTCACGCGTGATTCCACCAGGGACCGGAAAACCCCTTTTTTGGTAAAGCCAATTGTTAGGGTAACCCTATTAAAAAGCTTACCAAATGATAAGGTTTCCCTTTCGTTTCCCCGATAGGGTTTTCGGATTCGGTAAGTGCTTACCTGGGTTACCCTTTCGATAGGGTTACCGTATTCATAGGGTTTTTGACAACAAGTCTATGAAATACCCAATCAAAAACCCCTTTAATGGTAAGCGGTTCCGGTCCTTGGATTGCACCCGATCGGCTCCGACCGTTGACACAAACCAAAGCAATGACGCGAAACCGTTACGTAGATGTGATCCTCATATATCGTCGTCGATAGAAGACAACTTATAGCGGAACTAAGGCGGAACTACTGCGGTATAGCTGTTACGGTTTCGCTGCGGAGGTGGGCGTAAATGTATTCACAAACATTACTATGAGGTCTCACAGTGCCCGCGGCCCGTACCGATCATACTTAATACTAAAACAAACTAACCAATCAAGAGCATTATTTCAACGCAGTGCGTTCGCATAGTCAAGGGTCGTTTGAGTATTGTTTGTAAATACGGGTTTTAGTATTATGTAGGTAATGTTAAAATCTTAGTTGAATTTGAATATGCAATGTTAAGTAAATTATACAGGGTCATTTTGTATTCAACATCAAAATTTTGAGGATGTGTTCAGTCCATGTAACTGAACAACTTTCTCTAAGGAACACATGGTCAAATATGTAAAATAAAAATCGACTATCCATACTAATCAAAGAGATCACGTGATCAATTTAGTATGGGATGACCAAAATTTTGTGGCGAAATTCGACACATGTTTCTTAGAGAAAGTTCTTTAGTTTCATGGACTTGACACATCCTTGAAATTTGGATGGTAAGTTCAAAATGACCCGATATAATGTAATGTAATTTTCCTAGACTTTACATCACATGAAAGTATTTTGAAGTGAATTATGCTTTACTATAAACATACAGTGTTAAGATAAGTAATATGTCTTATATATTATAGTTTTATTGATTCCTAGTTATAAGAGGTTATGTCGGATCCTTTTTACAGCTCGCGCAATATAACTTGGTCCAAATCATAGACAAAATGGTTTGCGCACCAAACCTTTTTGTACTTAAAATTGCTACTGCGCAGGTCACGTGGTACTAAAATTTGGGTCAAGTTATTTTGCGCGAGCTGGACCTGCCACCTTTTTAGAAAGATGCCTCTAACTGAAATAGAGGGCGCTTTAAACAAAGTCGGTGCTATTACAAAAGTTTTTTAAACACCTGATGCTGTCACTTTTTTGATTATATTGTTTGAAAGAGACAGCGCATAAATTTAAACAGTGATAAGCTTAACAGTGGGTCTATTGCCCAAGTGTCGTCGACTTCGCCGTCGGCTTCATTTGACAGATGGATGAGATACATTGCTACTTCTTTTTGGTACCAAAGAAACGTAGCAATGTATTACAACCATCTGTCAAATGAAGCCAACGGCGAAGTCGACGACACTTGGGCAATAGACCCACAGGTGTTTAAAAATATTTTGTAATAACACCCATTGACGTTTACAATGCAATCAAATTGACAATGGACAGTGATCCGCTGCAATTTCATTCAAAAATGTATGGCAAAGACACACCCCGGACACTCCATACAACCGCGCCGTTATAAACAGATGACGTCAGATGACATTTTTGTACACGCTAAACTGTATGTGTTATGACGCTGTTACACAAGGAAAGTTTCTTGCACGCAAGTGGCAATTTTTTCTTGGCAATAATTGTGTTGCCTAGTGTAAACAAATGCTTCAAGCCTCGCTTTTGAATACAAATAACGCTACTTAAACTTTCCTAGACCGCGTGACTGTGTAAACAAACCATAAAGGTTTTTGTCATAATGTAAACACCCGCAGGCGAGTTTTGCCCAGGGACCGGAAAACCCCTTTTTTGGTTAACCCAATTGATAGGGAAACCCTATTAAAAAGCTTACCAAATGATGGGATTCCCTTTCTTTAGGGTTAGTCGACGTCATGCTTATCGTATTGATAGGGTTTTTGAAAAGTCTATGAAATACCCAATCAAAAAACCCTTCTAACGGTTAGCGGTTCATGAAATACCCAATCAAAACCCCTTTAACGGTAAGCGGTTCCGCGGGCTGATTATCTAATTAGAAACCACCTAGCGACCGATTGCAGTTCATAGATGATAGTGATCCATTGCTACTTCTTTTTGGATTTAAAAAAAAACATACCAAAGAAAAGTAGCAATGTATGTGGAATGAAACCGGTCGCTAAATAGTTTCTTTTTAGATAATCAGGGTGCCGGTCCTTGGTTTTGCCATGCGATAATCGCATTCAATTTTTTGCCACTTGCGTGCGAGGAACTTTCCTAGGGCTACCGTGCAGTTTGTATGTATGAGCAGCGGCGTTCAATTCATAATTTGAACTTTTTGATAAATAAAATTACGACACACAAATTTTTTTGAATATTATCAAAATAAGTTGACATTTGACAAACACGACAAACGAGCACACTATTCGGCACACGAACTCGCGGGGTGGGGTGAGGTAATTGATTCTAGGGCGGGGCGGGGAGTGTCCTTTCTGTACGTAGTATTTATATTTATTTTATGGCAAAGAGAAAATTTTACAGATTATAATACGTCGTTTTGCACCTTTGAAAAGGGAAACCTATGGAAGTGGCATAAACTGAAATAACAAAGCATTCGTGACGTCAAGCGCGTGCCGTGTCCGCCATAGTTCCTGTTACATGTTACAATTTCAACTCTTATGCTGTTTACATAAGGTGTATGTACACTAAGCTAAGCCGCCATGTTTAGTTCCGTTTGAATGGAGAACAATGAAGTAGGTATGCACGCTTTTTTCGTAGGTATGCCGGGTCCATATTATTCCTTTGTCATTGTTTTGCACGGCAAGCGCTCTGAGTTGCCGCAGATCATTCTCTATTGTCAATTTAATCGCATTGTTTGTGGCTAAAAACATGCCCTTTGCATTTGGCATAAAAATGTAGTCTTCCAGAATGATGTATCACAATAGGATTTATGTAGTATTTGTTGATATACAGGATATTTGGTAATACCGAAAATGGTAGATACGGACGGACGGTCAGTAGTGAAAATTGCTTCACACTTTTCACACTTTTTTTTTAGTACTTTGTCATAGCAACTGTTTTGATAGAATGTCTCAGTAGTTAATAGGACAAAGTACTAAAGTGAAAAGCAACTTTCGTTGCTAACTGTACGATGCATACAACCGCGGAAATTTATTATTAACCTTCGAATAATAACACCTAGAAGCCTAGTCCTTGTATGTAAATTGAGGCAAAAAAAATCAGAGCCATATTGGCTTTGTCAGGTTCATATCCTTCATACGTTATACTGCCCGGCATATATATTGGCAAGAGAAAGAAAGGGACAAAAGATGCGCAGTAGCCATAAACACTAAGTTTATGGCTACTGCGCATCTTTTGTCTCTTTCAGTTTCAGTTGTCTTGAAGTTGTTGTTTCCACGGGTTACCTACTGAGTATCTGCAGAGTGGCCAAGGACTTTAAGACTTCCATGTTTGTGGTAGCACCTCAATCAGTTCTCCATCGCCACGTCACATATGTCCGCGTGGCAAGCCACGTTTTTCACTATGTCGACGTGGCTGGCATTTTATTAATTTATAATTAGGGTATTTTTTGCTTGGAAATGACAAGACAATTATAGGCAGGCAAATGACAATGACACTGACAGAGTTATGACTGACAGGACAAACTAGACAGACAGAACATATATACTAAAACCATAGACTTACTTTCTTTCTTTTTTTTTCTTTTTCCTTTTCTCCTTCTAAAAAGCACGGCACCCTTTTTTTTATTTGTTTATTTAATGGCATATTTATTTGCATACCTAATTATAATATTAACGCAAAAGTCACCACCTTACCTAGGGAGCTGCCTGAAAATCAGCGTTTCTGTGGCATTCTGCGCAATGCTGCAGAAGCACAGCTGAGGCAGCTACCCATTGGCCCTCGCACCTATCTCTTCACATTATTTTTCTTTATATAAGTATCTGTATTTATTCTGTGTTTTAGTTGTAGAAGATGTTCGTTAAGTTTAAGGTGCAGAGACCAATAAATGTATTTTCTTTCTTTCTTTCTTTCTTTCTTTCATTTTCTTGCCAATATATATGCCGGCATCTGTACATAATCGTAACTAAAATCCAGTAAAATAGTAACTACCTTATCCCCTAAGTAAAGGTAGGGAAATTGAAACTTTTTCGTTCTTATAAGTACGATTAGGTAACGTATGGAAAATAAAAATTTGAAAACTGAGCCATTTTAGCTCGGTTTTATTTGTCTCACTTTTGACAGTGCGCTTTGTAGGGAACTATCGTTCTAAGTCATAAACTTTGAAAACCATCACTTTTTTTCGTTAAGTTGTTAAATAAATATCCTACTAATATTATAAATGTGAAAGTTTGTGGGTTTGGATGTTTGTTCCTCAATCACGCAAAAACTACTAAACAGATTTGATTGAAATTTGGCACACAGATAGTAGATAGCCTGGATTAAAACATAGGATACTTTTTACCCCGATATTCCCACAGGAACGGGAACCACGCGGGTGAAACCGCGGGCGGCCGCTAGTGTTGAAATATATCCTGCTTAGTCGTCTCTAGCTAATCGCTTAGAAAAATATTTTTTAGTATTTTCAAAAAATTTTCGTAAACTTATTTATAATCGACAGAAGTTATATTTTTTTTATTTCATTTCATATGTATAATAATATTATGTATAAGCAATAAATAGTCCATTCCATTTTAAAATATAGATGCAAACAATACGAGGCATATATCTTGAAATTTATTCGACGGAGTAGGGATAAGTTCGCGCATGTGCTCCTGTGAGCGACCAATAGCGTGCGCCCCTCTCCCGCCGCCCGCGCCCCTCACCGCTACGCATGTCCAAAATACGCATTCCGCGCAATCCCCACCCGATTTCAAGATATATGCCTCGTACTGTACCTCGCATACATGTGATATTACATAATTATGTGATACAATACAAGTCCGACAGGGTTTATGTATTTTACAAATTTTGTTTCCTATCCTATATTTTTTTAGCTTTAAGTCAATAGATCTGATAGTAAATTGATGTATAGTGCTTAAGGAATAAATATCTAAATATATAATTCATTACATATTATAAAATCAATGTAATTAATATTATCTGAAACTGTATATTTTTGTAAATGTTGATAGACTGTATTGATTCATGATTCTGTAATAAAATCCTAGAACTGAGTGTGTGAGGCGATGTATAGTATGTATGTGGGTGTGTTAATATTTGTACATGTGATTTTATATTATAGTAATGAGAAATAAAGCTTATACAATTTTCCCTTTTACTTTTCTGAATTAATTGGTGAAAAGGTAGATACCTATCCTCTACGATTATAAAAGTGTAATGCAGGGGTTTTCAATGTGGGGGATTTTATTTAGAGATAACCAAAAAACAACTTCTGTAGGTAGGTATTATGGTGTTTGTACGTACACCTATTGAAAGCGCGTACTCAACGCACTAATAACTGCAGCGAGCAGTTCATTCGGGCATAAGTATTTTGTGCTAGTTTTCAATAAACAATAGTAGGTACATTACAGGCGAACGCGGGAATTGCTTCCCGCACGGTTTATAAATTAATGCTTTTCTCAAGAAATTCGAGGGGAATAGTACATTACAGCCGAGAACGGGAAGCTATCATTTGCATTGTCGAGGATGGTTTGAAGCCCGGGCCGTAGGCGAGGGTTTTAATCATTCGAAGCAATGCAAATAGCTTCCAGTACAAGGCTTGTATAATACTTTTCTCACGAAATGCGAAGAAATACAATTTTATTAGTAAAAATGTGATTTTTAAATTGGTTCGTGCGGCCATGTTAAATGACCAGTCACACAACCTTAAAGTAAAAAAAAAATGCTTGCTGATAATGCTGATGAGTTCTTCCATTTAAATTTGGAATGCTACTTCCCGCACGAGTGCGGGAAGTAAGTATTGATTTCCATTTCCGCACTGCATTTCAAATTTACAATGTGATGAAACAGACCCCTACGGACCCCCACAAATGTGGAACGCCCCGCATTCCTTTTCCAAATGGAATTATAATATTTAAGAGCATGAGTGGGAAAATAATATTTTCTTAGTAAAAATGTAATTTTTAAATTGGTTCGTGTTGCCATATATTAATTAAACGACCAGTCATGCGACCATAAAGTTTTACATAAAATAATGCTAACAGATGAGTTCTACACCGTTACCTTACCGTGTTTCTACCGTTTTGAATTTGCAATAGGTACTACTTTACTTACCGCATTAGTGCGTAAGTAAGTATTGAAATGCATTTCCACACTGATTTCAATTTTAGATTGCGATGAAACAGACCACCACGTAAATGTGGAATTTCCCGCATTCTTTTTAATTTTTAACACGTTTTTATTTTTCATATGTAAAAATGATATTTCAGAAGTGAGAAGAAGTTTAGCAAGTCAGCGCCATCTATGATATTTTTTGTAATTCAGTTTCCGTATCAATATTCCATTATAATATGACAAATTACACGATTATTTTTAAATTAAATGAGGCATTTTACTCGCATTACTTTTTAATAATTATACCATTATAATAAATAATACCTAGTAATTTTACGTGATGAGTTTTCAGTAAAAATATTCTAAATGTAATTCCGTAAGTAGGCATTGAAAAAGTACTTAGGCAAGATTGTTAAAACTAAACTTTATATTAATAGCTTCTCATCTACTTATCATCAAAATATTACCTCCGACCAAATAAAAAAGTATTACCGAAATTTAATGTTGTTCACAATAAAAAGAAAGAAAACAATTTCAAAAGTTTCATTCAACGACATAGTCGCAAACTTACTTTATTGTATGAATTATCGGCAATTGATTGTCCAATGATTTAATATTTATGTGAAATTAAACAAAAGAACCATTTTGATAATTATTTCTAAAATTAGTAGTTGAATAAATACAAAAACGTCTTTTAAAAGTATGAAAACGATCGCTATTTTTGCTCAACGTTTTCGTGACGTCACAACCGCCGCGCCTGTTTGTCGGCAAAGTATAAAGGGAGCCGCCACTTTGAATTGCCGCTTTTTCACCTATCGACTGGAGAGCGGCGCGTGCGATCACAGCTGATTGTTTTAACAAAATTCGCTATGGAGAACAAAGATTTGACGTATAAACTGCTGGATCTGATGCAGAAGACCGGATACTCCATTGTCCAGCATAATGGACAACGCAAATTCGGCCCGCCGCCAGACTGGACTGGCCCTCCCCCACAAAAAGGCTGCGAAGTCTTCATAGGGAAGTTGCCCCGGGAAATCTTCGAAGACGTGCTCGTGCCGATTTTCTCTAAAGTAGGGAAAATCTATGAGATGCGCCTCATGATGGATTTCTCTGGCTCCAACCGAGGATACGCCTTCGTCACCTACGCAACGAAGATGGAAGCATACAGAGCGGTGAAAGAGCTGAACGGGTACGAGATCAGAGCGGGTAGACACATCGGCGTCGTGAAGTCTGTAGACAATTGCCGCTTATTCGTCGGCGGTATTCCGAAAACCAAAAGCAGAGAAGATATCCTCGAAGAGCTGTCGAAGCGTGTGGCGGGTATCGTGGATGTGATTCTGTACAAGAACTGCTTCGACCGTCGGCTGAATAGAGGGTTTGCGTTTGTGGAGTTCACGTCGCACCGCGCCGCGGCGATGGCGCGTCGCGCACTCGTCCCTGGATGCGTTAAGATCTGGGATCAAGAGCTGATGGTGGACTGGGCCGAACCGGAGCCCGATGTAGATGATGAGCAAATGAAAAGGGTGAGTATTTTTGCATTGCGAAAAACTCTAAAGTTACGTAAAGTTCGTATTCTTTTAATTTTACAAAACTTTATAACTTTGTGCTGTTTACTCGCAGTACATTTTTGCTATAGCTGCAAATGCGAGTTTGATACTATCACTATAAACCAATGTTTAGTTAAGTAATCATGTTACATCATAAAATAACACGACTCTTCAGACCCAGCTGTTGTTTATTATAAGGGTATTAAGTTATCTGATCTTGTCATTGACCCAATCATTGGTTAGACTGTTATGCCAGCACTCATATTCACCCATCATCGGCACAATACATCGTACATTGGCAGTTTTGTAACAAATGTTTCAAAGATGTTCTTTCAAAAGCATCAATGTACGATAAATTGTCGCCCATGATGGGCGAATATGTAGTGCTGGCATTAGTCCCTTCCATATAGCATGTCCACCTGTTTATTATTTTGAATCAACTTTGCAGCAATAGATATACACATAATATTTTATCTATTGCAGGTAAAAGTGCTGTATGTAAGGAACTTCTTAATAAGAACTACGTCTGAAACGATTAAATCTGTATTTGAAACTGCCATTCAAAATAAAATAGAGCGGGTGAAAAAGATTTATGACTATGCTTTTATACATTTTTATCAGCGTGAACATGCTGAGCTTGCGATGAGTAAACTACAAAATACTGAAGTTGATGGCAGTAACATAGAAATAAGATGGGCAAAGCCTGTAGATCGTGAATTGTACCGTATACAGAAATTGAATCGTGGCAATGCGAAGTTCAATAATAGCCTTGACTTGACGCAGACTTTGTTGCTTTACAAACAGCATTTGGAGAAAAAAGAGTATGCAAATTCTCCAAAGGATGACGAAGGGATTGGCTCTGCGTGTGCTGGCGATTCCACGTGTGGCTCGCCTACTGATTTGAAGTCTTCTAACTTTCAGTATGTGTCACCGGTGAAGGAAAACTACCCATTGGCCCCTGCTAAACTCGACTCCATGTGCAAAAGGTATTTATTAGAACTAAGCTTTATAATTTCTTCTAGTATAGTGTAGTTTCATGTTTAATATTACAATTCTTGTGATTTGTTTTTGGTTGATGGAAATTATTTCCGCTACCATAAACTAAAGTTTTCTCTTTCACTCGCATTGGGGTGAAATGGTTCCAATCAAGGTGACTGATCACCCGTCTAAAATAATAATTCACTCGCATTGACTGAGCAGTATATCTGATAGTTTACGGTAGCGGAAATGGTTTACATCAACTCGTGGTAGAGCTATTGGGCTCATTTTTCAAAATAACAAATTCTGTTTGAAGATGACGTGGAATTATCCAATACTACATAGTTACGTATTATATAATTTTATAGAATCAAATTCAAACTAAAATCTCTGCTTGAGTACTGTTAGAAAGGGATGGTGCTATTCATTGCATATAGCGCCATCCTTTTCTCAAGCAGAGATTTGAGTTTGGGTTTGATTCTATAATACGAGCCTTAGGCCGTGCGCACTTTGGATGCGTTTTCGTACGAATTTGTTTCGTACGAACATCCCAACCTTCCAAGTACTATGGGAGTGCGCACACTGGGTGCGAGCGCGTTCCCATAGTAAAAAAGTCTTACGAACAAAATCCGTATGAAAACGCATCTAAAGTGCGCACGGCCTTAAGGTGCTATGCTGCTGCACATGCAGGCGACGGCGACTGCTGCAGCGGCGCTCAAAAGCCATTTCATATAAATACATACAAACCGGTAGTGCAGCTGCCGCCGACTTCATGCAGTCGCTGGTTGTGCTGTCGGCTGTTGCAGTTTTTTTTTTATTTATTTATTTAGGTTCACCAGTGATTGCTTACACTATAATTAACATTTACTCAAAAATGCTTGTAATATGGTCATTATTTTGACAACCTTCTTTGAGCAAAGTCGGGGTTGCCGCGCTCCTCCGATGGTGACGCGGCAAAGTTGTATGAGATTTCATTATTGTCTTGTTTTAGCCACCATCAATTTCCTTTGAGAATCCATTATTGTCGAGTTTTGTTTTAAACATAGAACGCCACACCTATCGCTCTCTCGGTCACACTCGTGGTAATAAGCGCGGTGAGCCGCCATTTTCAATCCCATTCTTTATCTGCGCGGGTGTTGTACATTGAGGGGAGAAAACCCTATTACACAGTGATGTTAGTATTTTTATGTAAAATTTGTATGGAAAAATATAAAAAACTCGCACTTGACCGTTTTTTGACCTTTCATTAAATACCTCTTGACCACTTCCGGCGTACCTTAGGGGGTCGAAAAAAACCTTATTTTTTGGCTCCGACGCACTGTTTCTGAGATATTTGCATTTTAGTATTTTTTTCGAAATTAGGTTATAAGTACCCACTATAGTACTATGTAGTACTCGCATTTTTGAGTAAAGCACTATACAAGCCTTGGTCCACAATGACTGCACTGCTGGCCACGTTATGATGGCCTCGAGCTAAGCTTAACTACGCTCTCGGCCTTCAAGCTTGGTCATCATTGCAGCCCTTGTTGTCCGCGCTATAAAGGCCTCGACCTCCGGTCTCGGCCTTTATTCCAGCTTGGCCATAAAGGGCTGCAATGCTGACCGCGCTGCGACGGCCTGGACCTGCGCTAAGCTCCGCTCTCGGCCATCATAATCGCTGCCAGCAACGCAGTCATTATATACCGCGGCAGTAATGTACTATAAAAAACTTAATAGCTAGGTACTTATTTTGCTAAATGTAATAATCTTTGAAGGCGAGCACCACATGCAAAAGTAAAAGGAATTTACAGCTGTTTTACTATAATTATTACCTAAATATTAAGACCTTCACAAAGCGTAGGTAGCATAGGTATCATTTGCCAAGCCAGGTTCGACTTAAAATGACTTGAGTTTAGCGAATGAATCAGCATGGATGTCAATCAAATAACTACATCCGTTTAGCAATTTACACAGCCTTGGGATAGGAGAATTTGCACCTAAGACTGACCTGCGAAGGGAGGGGCAAAGTGGAGTAATGGGAGCCCGAGGAATTCTAGAAGGGGCGCAAAATTTAAACTTTTGTAATAATGGAGGGCATGAAATCTGTTGAGTCATCTGATCTGATCAGTTAGCAGCGTCTTTCGAAATAGCATCTTGAGTCCATCCATTCTTGTTCTCATAGTAAAAGCGACTGTGATCGTTACAGGTACATGTGGGCTCCTCCAGTGTACGAGTACCAGAAGTACGTGGACGCTAGTGGGGCAGAGGAGTGGGTGGGGCGCGTGGAGCTGCCGCTGGTGGGGCTGCCGCTGCTGGGCGCGCCGCGCCGCCTCGGGCCCTTCGCCACGCGCGCCGCGCGCACCATGCAGCAGGCGCACGTCGAGGCAGCGGAGAATGCGCTGCACTATATTAAGGTAAGCTTGAATACCTAACTCAAGTGCCCTAAAAACTGGCCTGGTTAGTGTGTGGTCACACACAGTAGGTTCCGTAGTAACTGGGTTACCTACCTACGCCATATCGAATTCCAAATGATCGAAACTAAAAATATCGATCACTATTCATCTAACAGTCAAAATATCGAATGGTTAATACATCAAACGCTCAATAAATCCAATGATTAATTTATCATAAATCAATATTTTGCATAGGTAGTTTTTTTTACATCAAGAACAAAACATCTAATTACATTATTAATGGCACTGTCATCTGTTTTTCCCTTTTTCTTAGGTATTTTTGCATCAAAATATTTACTGGTTCATTATGCAAAAAACTATGCAAACTATGTATTGATTTTCTATAAAAATAATTCGATTTATTGAGCGTTAGATATATTGACCATTTGATATTTTGAACATTCAATTATTTGTAAAATCGATATTTTGAACGTTAGAGTTGATGAGCATTCGATTTTTTTGACCGTTCGATAAATTGTGTTAGATATTTTCATTTTCGATCATTTGGTATTTGATATGGCGTAGGTAACCCGTAGTAACCACGTATCGTACCAGTGGCCCTACTAAGAGTTGAAAACTAGTTTACGGTAGTATAGTTTTCTCATTTGCTTACATTGACTGTAGCAGGAACATTTATGGTAACGAAAACGGTTTGCATCAACTCATGGTAGAAGTATCCAAAACCATTTTGTACTTAAGGCGATTCCCTGACCGAAAGTGGCGCCCTTGGAGGTTTTTATTTAATAAGATTTTAATAGAAAAGGATTTTAATAAAACTTTTCGTGAAATTTTTAAAGCTTATGAGCCCTAAAAATATAGATAAAAATACTATACTATGGTATAGTATTTTTATCACTTCATTTCCTCGCAGTCATTTGTAAAAGTAAATAGTAAACGTGTCATAAACCACCACTATTAACAGTTTTACTATCATACTTTTTCCTCTTCTTGTGATATAAAAAATCCAAAATACATACCAAACAAAATTAAGGGTTTTCTATGAAAAAATGTGATTGGCATTTATTTTGAACTGTTACTATTTAGGGTTTTTTATTTAATATAACCATAGACAAATAAAGTCTTAATACTTGTACTATTATGTATTGTGTCTTAATCAGAATAACATCACAAGAAGCGATTATGCTCAAATTGCAAACAATTTTAGTACCTATTACGTTTGTATAAGGAAGTTTACTATCCACCAATTTAAGCTTTGACACAGAATACATATAGTACAGAAAGGAAACTCTCCACTCCGCCCCACAAGCAATTACCTCGCCCCACCGCGCGAGTTCGTGTGTCGAATCGTGTGCTCATTAGCCGCGTACTGACTGGGCGAGCAGCCGCGCGAGGCAAATCCTCGGTCAGACGTGCCTCGCCCGAGGCAAACGCACGCGCTGCCTTGCCCGAGCGTGCCGCGGTCCGAGCCGAGCGCTGGCGGTTTTTGACGATGCTCAAAGGCGCCTCGGTAGGTTTGCCTCGCGCACTCAAGACGGTTTTTTTTTCTTCGCCATGACGCATGAACGATCAACGTTCATGCTTCATGGGTAAAGAACAGTCTTAAATTAATACAATTATACGGCGAATTTAGACTACTTTTAGATGCGCAAAGTTCTGATTATAATTATAGAATGCAATTAACTAACTATGAACTGCAACCGGTCGCTAGGTGGTTTCTAATTAGATAATCCGCCGGGGTGTGGCTTTGAGGATGTCAAGCATAACGAACGTATTTGTCAACAGATGCTCCGAGCCGACTTGATCCAGCGCTCGACGCCGGGCGGCGCGGGGGCGGGCGCGTGCCCGCTGGGCGGCGTGGGCTGCGTGCTGCCCTACGACTACCTCGCCTACGCGCGCCAGCCGCCCATGACGCTCCCGGTCCCACTGCCCGCCATCTGGCGCACCGTATGAACCCCTCGATTACACACCGAAGAAATTAGCACCTTATTTTTGTCAAAATAGAGCGCAGTTTCATTTTCGGTGTAAGGGTTGACTGCTTTCTGTACTTAGTTTGTACTTTACTATTGAAGCAATAGATAGAGTACAGTCTACTTTATGTAAAGCTCGTTTGGCGTGACTATTCTAGTCCGGTGGAAAAAGGCTTCCTATTCTTGATAGAATAAGAAGTAACTAAGAAGAAATTAGCACCTTATTTTTTGTAAAAATAGAGCGCAGTTTCATATTGGATGTAAGGGTTGACCGTTTTCTGTAGTTTGTACTTTACTATTGACGCAATAGAGTGCAGTCTTACGTAAAGCTCGTTTAGCGTGACTATTCTAGTCCGGTGGAAAAAGGCTTAGTATTCTTGATAGATAACAAGTTTTGTTTCTGTTTTTAGGACTAGTTGTTTCTAACTATTGTGGAATCTAGACGCTACTTTTTGTTTAGTATTTAAGTAACTACACGAGAAATTGTGTATTTAGACTAATTCTTTTGATGTTATTTTCATTTTGCTTTCTGAATGTTGACTAGACTTAGCCGCGACCATTTTGACACAATGTAGCTCATTTTGCCGCGACCATTTTGACACAATGTAGCTTATTTTGCCGCGACCATTTTGACACAATGTAGCTTATTTTGCCGCGACCATTTTGTTATTTTGCCGCGACCATTTTGACACAATGTAGCTTATTTTGCCGCGACCATTTTGACATAATGTAGCTTATTTTCTTTTTTGTTGGACAAAACTATGTAATGTTGTGACCATACAGTTTAGACGCGCAATCGCAGTGTTAGAATTTATTTCTACTTAACTTTTTCTTTTGATAGGTATTAAATAGGAAGAAATTTTCTTCTATTAGGATAAGAGCTAATTTTGATTGTTTTAACTTTAATCTTTGTTTTGGTTTAATAGTTTATTGGCGTTATTTACTTGTGTAAAGCTGCCACGGATGCTTCCTTGTGCTTATACGACGGTATATTCAGAGAGAATGCATCCACTATTTAGTAGTAAGCGAAGGAGGGGACTTTCTTTTGAAAAATAAAATTACCATAAAAATTCATGAATTTTATTTTTTTCCTTTCATAGTATATAGTAACTTAATTTAATCGAAAATGTCCGAAAAATCGAATTAGCTGAATTTTTTTTGTGAAAAATAAATGTATCTCTTAGTCTTCACAAATGTACAAAAGTAGTCTTCACAAATGTACAAAAGTAACAGCATAATGTAGATTATACCTTTGCCACCACCTGCCACAACAACATGTAGTTGACATTTCGTATTGAAACTTTTTTTTAATACCAAGTGGTTGTGGCTGGTGGTGGCAAAGATATAATGTCCGTTATGCTGTTACTTTTGTACATTTGTGAAGACTTAAGATTTTTTTAAATTTTTCACGCAGCAGATAATTTAGATTTTTTCTATTACTAAGGGAGCTTATTCCTACCTATAATATATTTTTTTTATTTGCCCATTCTTTCGTAGTAGTGTTCTATAGTTTGTTATGGCAAGAATATCACTATTACCTCTTTACGTCGCCTACAATTACGGGCCGGACTACAGCTGGGCCACAAAAAAAAAGTTGGAAATCTGATTTTTTGACTATGCCATGATGAAGACGATACTTAGTTTGTCTGAATTTGTCGCCAAAAACAAGAATTTGTCGGGCTTGCGTTTAGGAGATACGTGTGGCGCAGCTGTAGAGACGTCTCTACAGCTGATCCACACAGATCTCGAAAATGGAAGGTCGTAGCGAAAATCTGATAACTCGTGTGTGCAGCCGTTAATTTGCCGGAATTTGTCGCACAAAAACCAGAGTTAGTCGGTCTTGCGTTTAGGAGATACTTGTGGCGCAGCTGTAGAGACGTCTCTACAGCTGATCCACACAGATCTCGCAAACGGAAGGTCGTAGCGAAAATCTGATAACTCGAGTGTGTAGCCGTTAGTTTGTCGGAATTTGTCACCAAGAATCGGTTTGTCTAAACGCAAGCCCGACAAATTCTGGTTTTTGGCGACAAATTCCGACAAACTATCGTCTTCATTATGGCATAGTCAAAAAGTCAGATTTACAACTTTTTTTTTGTGGCCCAGTTGTAGTCCGGCAGCATATAAGCAAAATCTAACTCTCGAGTTTTGACGGTGATCTCTGATTGGTCAAGAAACTCAGTAGTTAGGTTTTGCGCGCAAAGTCTAACTTCCCAGTTTCGCGCTAGTTCGATAGTGATCTCTGATTGGTTTAAAAACGCAGTAGTTAGGTTTTGCCCGCAAACTCTAACTACTGAGTGCGCATGCCATGATGAAGACGATAGTTTGTCGGAATTTGTCGCACAAAAACCAGAATTTGTCGGGCTTGCGTTTAGGAGATACGTGTGGCGCAGCTGTAGAGACGTCTCTACAGCTGAGCCACACAGATCTCGAAAACGGAAAGTCGTAGCGAAAATCTGATTACTCGTGTGTGCAGCCGTTAATTTGTCGGAATTTGTCGCACAAAAACCAGAGTTTGTCGGTCTTGCGTTTAGGTGATCTGTGTGGCGCAGCTGTAGAGACGTCTCTACAGCTGAGCCACACAGATCTCGAAAACGGAAGGTCGTAACGAAAATCTTATTACTCGTGTGTGCAGCCGTTAATTTGTCGAAATTTGTCGCACAAAAACCAGATTTTGTCGGTCTTGCGTTTAGGAGATATGTGAAGATACGCTGTGGAGACTTTTCTACCTGGATCTTGAGAAAGGAAGTTCGTAGCGAAAATCTGATAACTCGAGTGTGTAGTCATTAGTTTGTCGGAATTTGTCACCAAGAATCAGAGTTTGTCGATCTTGCGTTTAGGAGATATGTGAGGATTCGCTTACGACCTTTCGTTCTCGAGATCCAGGTAAAAAGGTCTCCACAGCATATCCTCACATATCTCCTAAACGCAAGATCGACAAACTCTGATTCTTGGTGACAAATTCCGACAAACTAACGGCTACACACTCGAGTTATCAGATTTTCGCTACGGCCTTCCTTTCTCAAGATCCAGGTAGAAAAGTCTCCACAGCGTATCTTCACATATCTCCTAAACGCAAGACCGACAAAATCTGGTTTTTGTGCGACAAATTTCGACAAATTAACGGCTGCACACACGAGTAATCAGATTTTCGTTACGACCTTCCGTTTTCGAGATCTGTGTGGCTCAGCTGTAAAGACGTCTCTACAGCTGCGCCACACAGATCACCTAAACGCAAGACCGACAAACTCTGGTTTTTGTGCGACAAATTCCGACAAATTAACGGCTGCACACACGAGTAATCAGATTTTCGCTACGACCTTCCGTTTTCGAGATCTGTGTGGCTCAGCTGTAGAGACGTCTCTACAGCTGCGCCACACAGATCACCTAAACGCAAGACCGACAAACACTGGTTTTTGTGCGACAAATTCCGACAAATTAACGGCTGCACACACGAGTAATCAGATTTTCGCTACGACCTTCCGTTTTCGAGATCTGTGTGGCTCAGCTGTAGAGACGTCTCTACAGCTGCGCCACACGTATCTCCTAAACGCAAGCCCGACAAATTCTGGTTTTTGTGCGACAAATTCCGACAAACTATCGTCTTCATCATGGCATAGTCAAAAAGTCAGATTTCCAACTTTTTTTTTGTGGCGCAGCTGTAGTCCGGCACGTCCCTGCACAAGTCAAAAAGTCAGATTTCCAACTTTTTTTTTTGTGGCGCAGCTGTAGTCCGGCACGTCCCTGCACACGTGCCGGACTACAGCTGCGCCACAAAAAAAAAGTTGGAAATCTGACTTTTTGACTATGCCATGATGAAGACGATAGTTTGTCGGAATTTGTCGCACAAAAACCAGAATTTGTCGGGCTTGCGTTTAGGAGATACGTGTGGCGCAGCTGTAGAGACGTCTCTACAGCTGAGCCACACAGATCTCGAAAACGGAAGGTCGTAGCGAAAATCTGATTACTCGTGTGTGCAGCCGTTAATTTGTCGAAATTTGTCGCACAAAAACCAGATTTTGTCGGTCTTGCGTTTAGGAGATATGTGAAGATACGCTGTGGAGACTTTTCTACCTGGATCTTGAGAAAGGAAGGCCGTAGCGAAAATCTGATAACTCGAGTGTGTAGCCGTTAGTTTGTCGGAATTTGTCACCAAGAATCAGAGTTTGTCGATCTTGCGTTTAGGAGATATGTGAGGATTCGCTTACGACCTTTCGTTCTCGAGATCCAGGTAAAAAGGTCTCCACAGCATATCCTCACATATCTCCTAAACGCAAGATCGACAAACTCTGATTCTTGGTGACAAATTCCGACAAACTAACGGCTACACACTCGAGTTATCAGATTTTCGCTACGGCCTTCCTTTCTCAAGATCCAGGTAGAAAAGTCTCCACAGCGTATCTTCACATATCTCCTAAACGCAAGACCGACAAAATCTGGTTTTTGTGCGACAAATTTCGACAAATTAACGGCTGCACACACGAGTAATCAGATTTTCGTTACGACCTTCCGTTTTCGAGATCTGTGTGGCTCAGCTGTAGAGACGTCTCTACAGCTGCGCCACACAGATCACCTAAACGCAAGACCGACAAACTCTGGTTTTTGTGCGACAAATTCCGACAAATTAACGGCTGCACACACGAGTAATCAGATTTTCGCTACGACCTTCCGTTTTCGAGATCTGTGTGGCTCAGCTGTAGAGACGTCTCTACAGCTGCGCCACACGTATCTCCTAAACGCAAGCCCGACAAATTCTGGTTTTTGTGCGACAAATTCCGACAAACTATCGTCTTCATCATGGCATAGTCAAAAAATCAGATTTCCAACTTTTTTTTTTGTGGCGCAGCTGTCGTCCGGCACGTACCCTGCACCCAATGACCTAATTATACAGCCCCGGATGAATTTTATTTTATTTTATTTTTTATTTTATTTTATATAAAATGGTACATCAACAGCAAGACACATTGGACATTTCTAATATCGATGCAAAAAGTATCACTGTAAACATGTTTGCCAATTACAGATATACACAACATTTGCCATACTTAATACTAAAATATTGAACTTATTAAGTATAATTTATTACAACCAGATTTTAAAGATTAGAACATATAACTTAAGGTAAATAATTAATTGAATTGAATTTACGCCGAGTGTGCACTGAGAGGCTGAAAGTGATTCATTAATTTGTTTTTGAAAGTTTTAGGGGAGTCGTTGAAAATGTCAATTTTAGCTATTTTATTCGATATTTCATTATAAGCACTACATATTCTAGCGATAGGGTAATGGGCCCCCAAATTGGTTCTACGCGTTGGAATATTAAATAATTTACGTATTCGATAACGGGGATATTTGTATGGGACAGTAATTTTGATTTGGTTGAGAAGTTGAGTATTTTTTATTTTACTATTAATTATCTTGTGCAAAAACATTAGATCTGCTATCAAGCGTCGATTTTTTAAGGATATCATTTTGAAAAAATTTAGCCTTTGGTCGTAAGGGTGCCTGCGAGATATACCAGGTGTTAAGAAGGCAAGGTGTCTTGTAAATGCTCGCTGTATCGATTCAACACGCTGAGACCGTTCAGCATATACCGGATTCCATGCAACACTTGCGAATTCAAGGTGACTGCGTACAAGGGCGTTGAAGAGAACTATTTTTGTTTGAACGTTTCGAAAACATTTGGTGTTTCTCTTCAAAAAACCCAACATGCGAGCTGCATTCCGTACTGATTTCTCGGTATGAGCCTTGAAATTTAGTTTGCTGTCCAGTATGACCCCTAAGTCTCTAACTTCCACAACTTGCGCCACAGTCACGCCACATAGCGTGTAGGTAGTGTGAGTAGGATTCTTTTTCTTAGTGAAACTAATATGGCAACACTTGGCAGGATTCAGAAGCATATCATTGTATTGGCACCAATTATATATTTGGTTCAGGTCGGTCTGTAGGAGATCAGCATCTTCCACAGTTTTGATAGCTTTACAGATTTTGATATCATCGGCGAAAATAGACACGCTACTGTGCTTTATGACTGTGGTGATGTCATTGATGAATATCAAAAACAGTAGGGGTCCCAGATGGGAGCCCTGTGGTACGCCCGACTCTGCAAAGTATTCATTGGATTCATATCCATCCACGATCACCGTTTGAGGTCTTCTGGATAGGTAGGTTGCAAACCATTCCAAGAGCGATCCACAAAGTCCCATACTGGAAAGTTTAGAAATCAGAATTTGATGGTTGACCCTGTCGAATGCACTCGAAAAGTCTGTGTACACTGCATCCACTTGTAGACCCTTATCCATACTTTGTGAGACAGTCGACACAAAAGATGCTAAATTTGATTCAACAGACCGACCGCGCATAAAGCCATGCTGAAGGTCTGTTATGCTTTTTTCGATATGAGTGTAGATCAAGGAATACACAAGGCTCTCAAAGAGTTTTGAGAGACATGACAGAATAGATATCGGCCGATAATTAGTAACATCTGTTTTATCGTTTTTTTTTATGGATTGGTACTATTCTGGCCTTTTTCCATTCGTCAGGAAATTTTCCGTCCTTTAAAGAGCGGTTAAATATCAGTGTCAGCGGAAGCGCTAAAGCAGGACCGCATCTTTTGATAAATAAGGGTGGTATATTATCAGGACCCGGGCCTTTCGTAATATCAAGTTGTTTTATTTTCGTAAGCACCTCTGACTCGCTCAACTCTAAACTTGCTATGTGGTTATCTGAAGAAGGGTGTGAGTGAAATGTATTTGAGGTGTTAGCTGAGTAAACTGAGGAAAAATGTTTTGCGAAAAGCTCAGCTATTTCAGAACCAGAAGATGCAATCGAGTCATTATGTGTCATTTCAGCAGGCGTTGCAGAAAGACCTTTGCGTTTGTCTTTGATGAAACGCCAAAATTTTTTGGGATTGCTACGGATGATCGATTCGATTTCCCTGAAGTAGTTATTGAAACAAATATCAGTTAACCTATGGCAGCGTTCTCGAGCAGTATTGTATTCGTGCTTGTCTCTGGGGTTTTTAAATTTGATGTATCTACTACGATGTTTATCTTTCTCTCTCAGTAAACGTTTGAGATTTTTGGTAAACCACGGCGGATAACTAGACGGTTTCAGTGTGTATTTTGGTACGTGATTGACAATTCCAAGTCTCAATGTTTTATAAAGTTCAGCAACAAGGTCGTTGACGTCTTTACAGTCTTTAAATATTGCGTTCCAGTCAGTGCAACTCAGCTCCTCGTTAAGCTTCTCATAATCTGCTTTATTAAAATTATATGTTTCTCGGGACTTGGGCAAAAGACTTATAGTAGAGACAGTGTCGGGTACAGTTACAGAAATAACCAATGGGGGGTGTTGAGCATCTAGTTTACTTATTAAGTCTAATGGCTGGGACACAAGTAAGTGCTCCTGATTACTCAGGACGAGATCAAGTGTTCTTCCAAGGGAGTTTTTAATGTTGCTATATTGATGATAACTGTTAATTGATAAAAAATCTACCAGACATTGTCCCATATTATTATCATAATTGGTGGGTATCATATAATTACAATTGCTTTCATGATTCCATTGAATAAAACCTAGATTGAAGTCTCCGATCACAATTACATTTTCGGCGTAGTTTGTCACATTGTCTAAGTTATTCAGAAAGCACGCCTGAGTCTCCAATTCAGGTGGTGACGGTAAGTAGACTGCACAGATAGAGAAGGTCTTATAAGAGCTGTTAGTTCTTATTTTTATTTTTACCCAAAGGTCCTCGCAATCAGTTTCCCAGTTCAACACTCGTGTAGAAGGTATGTCTCGGGATACTGCTATTAATACACCGCCACCATCCATCTTAGAGCCAGGAGCGCGATCTCTACGGTGTACAACATATCTCGAGTCAATAAATTCACTATCAGCTATATTGGAGTTCAGCCAGGTTTCAGTGAAAACAATAATTTTATAGTCATTCAACAAAATGTTTTTGTGCACTTCGTTAGTTTTAGTTTTTAATTATTAAACGCCATAACACTGACTTTTGTAGATCCTAAATGATACTATTTAAGAAGCGCTAAACTGTCCATATTACGAATAAATAATGCCTCGCTAAATTCGTCCTTTCTTACAAAAATTCTTCCATTACGTACCCAAGTGAACTTATATTTGTGTTCCTTAGCTTTAATGCGTGTGGCAGCGTGCAGAGCCTTGTTTGACGGAGACAGGTGCTCGGCGACGAAGACAGGTTTGCATGTACCGGCTAAACCTAGATGTTTGGTACTCAGCTTTTCCTTCTCGTTTTTTTTGTTATAAGCTGAAACTGAGGAAAGAATGGCATCACGTTGTCTGGGCGCGCGTAGTTTCACTACCACCGCCCGTGGCCTGTTGCTGTCCTTGCTCAGTTTTGCTACACGCGTCGCATGAAGAATGTCTTCAGGAGATACTGGAGCTTTCACAATGTTGACGAGTTGTTTAATAACCTTGGGCAGGTTCTCGTTTCTGTTCTCTGGGATGCCGTTAACTTCTATGTTGCTGTCCCTCATATTTTGTTCGACTAAGTGAAGGCGGCTAGTCAATTCGCCTACAGTCTGGTTAAGTTTTTTGTTATCTTTCTTCAAGTCATCGATTAGTGTGTTTCTTTCGTCGAGAGCTGTCTTCAGATCTTCATATTGTTTGTTAAAGAAATTAAGCGACTCTTTCATGTCTTTTAATTGTCCGGACATGTTTTTTATTTGCGCAGTCACAAGTTCCTTAATCGTTGTTTTAAGGGCTCCTTCAAGTTCTTGTTTCAGTATACTTCTAAGGTTAGACTCGGTGATGTAGTCACTTCCACCTGTAGATCTTTCCGGTGAGTCGGTGTCAGGAGAGAACGACGGTCCTTGACTGCGTTTGTTTCGCAAGGTAACATTATCAGTATGCTGGTTAGGATCAGCGGAGTCTCCAGTTTCGGATGAGTTGGGTTGACGTGTGGCAGAGTGTACAGGTGTGTTTGTGTTACCTGTTTTGGGCTGCTTGCTGTAACACTCTGGGCATTTCCAGTTACGTTTGCGATCTGTGTCCTGTGCGTAGAAGCTATTGAAACGACTTGAAGAAATGTTAGCGCAGTTTATATCGTACCTCATTCTGCATAAAACGCATTCCAAAAATTCTCGATTACTTATTATATTGCGGCATCCAGAACATTTCCCATAATTAGGTGCCATTATGTAAATAGGAAAAATAATTTTTAGTACCGAACTTGACACATTTTCCCTAGAGATGGTGGAAACTTTTTAAGGTGGCAACACTAACTGTCTATGGCAGTGACATTAGCAATGTGTCAGTTGAGTTTGATTGACGTTACACTCCTGTCAATTGAGTTTGAAGTTACACTCTTGTCAATAGAATTTGACGATAGTATTATTTAACGATATTGGAGGTAGAAACAAAAAGTATTCACAGTAAGCCCGCTCGTATTTCGCCAAAAACGTTCGTTTGGGATAGTTTCACTGAGAGATAATAATAATCCTGAGGAATCCAGTAGCACTGATTGCGTTATTGACCTTCAATTCACAGCGGGAACACTTTTTACTTGAATTCACGTCGGAGTTAAACAAATCGGTACAGAACAGTTTAGAACAGTACTCGTTTTGGAGAATAATGTTCAGTGAATAATGTTCAGTTCCTGAGTTATTTGTTCTGCAAATTATGGGCTAACTTCAGCCGGTCATCAAAACTTTATGGCAACATACAGCTTGACCATAAAGAGCAGGGAATGTTATTTTTAAATATAACGTTAATTTTTACTTTTTTTACCGTTAATTTTAACATTAACGTTATGTCAATAAATAACGTTAATTTAAACGTTAATTTGAGAAATAACGTTAAATTTAACGTTTTTACTGAAATAACGTTAATTTTACCGTTAATTTAACGTTAATTTTAAAATTAACGTTATTCCAGTTAATAACGTAAATTTTTTACCGATAATTTTACCGGTACTATATTTAACTTTAATTTTACCGGTAAAATATTTTTAACGTTATTTTTACCGGTAAATTTACCGATAAAATGTTTTAGCGGTATTTTTAACGTATTTTTAGGGTTCCGTAGCCTAAATGGCAAAAAACGGAACCCTTATAGATTCGTCATGTCTGTCTGTCTGTCTGTCCGTATGTCACAGCCACTTTATTCCGAAAGTATTAAGACTACACAGTTGAAACTTGGTAGGTAGATGTATTCTGTTAACCGCTTACCGAATTTAATACAAAAATAAGAAAAATAAAAGATTAAGGGGGGGCTCCCCATACATGGAACTGAAACTGAAAAAAATTTTTTTCTTCAAACCAACACGTGTTGGGTGTTTATAGATAGGTCTTTAAAAATGACATTGAGGTTCTTAAGACAACTTTTTCTCAAAGTCAACCGTTTGAAAGATATTCACCGCCAAAGTGGTAAAATGTGTGTCCCCCCCCCCTTTAACTTTTGAAATAAGAGAGTGAAAAATCTAAAAAAAATATATGCTGTAGATCTTAATAAACACTTGCAACCAAAATTGGTTTGAACGAGATATAGTAATTAGTTTTTGAGATATAGCACATTTTCCAAAACCGCAAATATAACTTTGTCATTCATACCAACACTGTAAAAAAACAAAGTTATTTTGACAGACGAAAAATTATAGGTGGTATTAAATATGGTATGGTATAAGGTAACTACGGAACCCTATGGCGCGTGGCCCGACACGCACTTGGCCGGTTTTTTTTTTATATCGTTATTTTTTTTTAACGGTATTTCAATCCCTGATAAAGAGTTTACAAAATGGAGGGCGCCACTTTCTAACTATATACGTCAAAATCACGAATAATTTGGCAACACTAACAACTATATTTTGTACTGAAAATTTTTAGTTCCATTTTATTTAATTTCAACTCTTTATGGCCAAGCAGGTGTTCTCAAATATGATTATAATTTTATTTTTTAAATATTACATGTAAAAAAGTAATACTTAATAATTAAAATCATACTTTTCTTCAGTCATAAAAACAAAAAAAGTATTCAATTTAAAAAAAAAATATTGAATTCCACTACTTTGAAAACGTTTAAAAAGGTTTCAAATAATTAAAACGATTTCGTACTCGTTGATTATATGTTTAATAAACCATTTACCTAAAAATAGGCTTGGGTAAAAAAATCGATATATCAAAATATAGTTTTTTTTTAAAACATCGATTTATATCGTTGATATTTTTTTCTCGATATATCAATATCGCGATATTTTTTTCTCGATATATCGATATTTCTGAATATGAAGGGTGCATTCCAAGTCACGCTATTAGCGATGTCATCGCGCTGATTTGCGTACCGAATCACCGGAAGCGCGAAACTGCTGAAATCTGCCATCTTGCGCTTACGTCGCCTAGGCTTGGATAAAAAATATCGATATTTTGAAAAAAAATCGATATATCGTCGATATTTTTTTCTAGATATATCGATATCGCGATATTTTTTTATTTTTGTACATCGATATATTCTAAAAATATCGATACGATATATATCGATATATTTATTTCATTCGCCCATCCCTATCTAAAAATGATGATGATAACTCCTGCACGCGTAGCATGACCAACATCGAGATAAGATTCGACTCAGAGAACAATGGCATAGTAGAACCAAATAAGTAAGTCATCTTACTCATTATACGCACGAACGCGGTTTGTATGTGAGCGCGCCCGTACGTATGCGTCGTCGCACGCACACACTGACAAAATTTAAAGGTGATAAAGGTGCAACAGTCGTGGCTGCGCCGTACGTAATCCCTCCCTCGCTCACGCACGCTTCACGCCGCTGTGCTGCAGCTCGTAATAATTTGAACGTTTACCTACCTACAGTACATACCATGCTTTCCAAAGATATTATTGCAAAAAAGATTTGTAAGAAAGAGGATATATTTTACATAAACTTTAAATAATAAGGCATTTCGTACTTGTTGAAACAGACGATTTTTTTTTGTCAATTTTGTAATTTCGTTAAAAAATCACAAATTCCTACAGAAAAAGGTACTTTTAATGCCTATTATTTAAGGTTATGGAAAGTATTCAATTTCAGAATTTAAAGATTATTATTTTGAGAAGTGTAGGTAAATAAAAAATAAAAAAACAGTTAATAGTGTAAAAAATATTTTTTTATAATGTGAAATAAAACACTTTTTAACGGATACTAGCGCGGTTTTATTGAATGTAATTTGGTATTTAGTTAGTATTTGGTTTAATTTTCGATTGTTTTGATTTTTATATATATAAAAAATATTTGAATAAATACATTATTTAGTAAAGCCACAATTTAATTATTCCTATTTCGACCGTAAGTTTTCAAATCACATAACATGACGTACGCAATGACAAATTGTAGTCAATTCCTGAAAACAGTTAGGTTAATGTAAACTGTAATTTGACAGATAGATGTGATACATTGCTACTTTTCTTTAGTAAGTTTTTATTGGTGTCAAAATGAAAGTGCCAATGTATTACATACATCAGTCAAATTACAATTAACATTAACTTAATTATTTTAGTCGATAGACGCGTGGTCTACATACAAAAAAATATTAAAAAAAAACTTTGTATTATAGATCCCTGATGCTAACCCTACAAGGAAAAAATACTTTGTATAGAGATTGACTATGCATTTTTTGACGACCGAATAAACTAGCGATGTGACAGCCCTTCGTGGTTAAGCTGTATCGCTCGCTCGAAGCTCGAGTTGGCCTACTTATTTGGTTCTACTATGACAATGGCTTGTCTACACCGAAATGTCACTTTTGTCGGGTTGAGATCGAGATACTCATGCTCGCATTTAGAACTAGTAGTCTCGTATTGTTCTTTGTCGTGGCCTAATGTCAAAAGTCGACAAACACGAGATTTAAGGCAGAATATTGTTGAAATTTTATTAGGAACATTGTCATCGATCTCAATGTAATGTACACAATATTGTGCAAATAAATATTCTGATTTCTGATTTCTGATTTCTCTTCAACTGACATTAATTTGACAGTTGAATCAGAGAAACTTGTCTACCACCCTTTGAGTAGTCGAGAAGGTCGAGAAAGAATCACAGACTAATAAGAAGATTCGAAATAGTTTTCTACGTATTTTATTTTCTATGAATCTAAATTTCGCAATAAAAATAAATCTAAATTATTCGTTTTTATATTTTATTGCTTAAAAACTTAAATTAAAATTATTTTCATACGTTTATTTTAATATTTCGTAATTTTCTCGTCATTTTACACAGATTACTAAATTAACAATTTCGTTAGTAGTCTGTGTTATCTTTTCAAAATACTCTCAATAAAAGAAAGGCAAACGAATTTATATCCATACAGCTATGTTTAATTAGTTTTAAGAGTTTAGCGTTGTGAAATCTATAGAAAGGAACGGTGCTTTATGAGAAATAAAGTAATTATTTTCTATTGGCAATATTATTCTTCTCGAACTCGAGAGAGCTTGTCTACGGAAGAGAACGCTTTCTTGAGTGCCTCTTTATCTTAGAACTTATAAAAAAAATGAGAATCATGTTTAAACTAAATTATTTCGGATCAAATGAGATAATTTTGACGTTTATCGGTGTTGAAATAAAAAGATTACCTTTAAAATTAACTCTTTTATTAAAAGACATTAAAAGGTTTCGAAATTCTGAGAACGAGTCCCACCTGTCTGTCAAACTGTGCTCAGCAATCGAGAAGGTCGAGACGACAAGTCTTCGTAGACAAGAGTCTCGTTTGCTCATGCTACGCGTGTTGGAGACGGGAGATTTTTATTTTCTGCACGCGTAGCATGACCAACATCGAGATAAGATTCGACTCACAGAACAATGGCTTGTCTACACCGAAATGTCACTTTTGTCGGGTTGACATCGAGATACTCATGCTCGCATTTACAACTAGTAGACCTCGTACTGTTCTTTGTCGTGGCCTAATGTCAAAAGTCGACAAACACGAGCTTTTCTCTTCAACTGACATTAATTTGACAGTTGAATCAGAGAAACTTGTCTACTACCCTTTGAGTAGTCGAGAAGGTCGAGAGAGAGTTCACAGACTAATAAGAAGATTCGAAATAGTTTTCTACGTATTTTATTTTATATGAATCTAAATTTCGCAATAAAAATAAATCTAAATTGTCCGTGCTTATAGTTTATTCCTTAAAAACTTAAAATTAAAATTATTTTCATGGGTTGATTTCAATATTTCGTAATTTTCTCGTCATTTTACACAGATTACCAAATTAACAATTTCGTTAGTAGTCTGTGTTATCTTTTCAAAATACTCTCAATAAAAGAAAGTAAACGAATTTATATCCATACAGCTATATTTAATTAGTTTTAAGAGTTTAGCGTACAGAAATCTATAGAAAGGAACGGTGCTTTATGAGAAATAAAGTAATTATTTTCTATTGGCAATATTATTCTTCTCGAGCTCGAGAGAGCTTGTCTACGGAAGAGAACGCTTTCTTGAGTGCCTCTTTATCTTAGAACATATAAAAAAAAAATGAGAATCATGTTTAAACTAAATTATTTCGGATCATTTTAGATAATTTTGACGTTTATTGGTGTTGAAATAAAAAGATTACCTTTAAAATTCACTTTTTTTATTAAAAGACATTAAAAGGTTTCGAAATTCTGAGAACGAGTCCCACCTGTCAGTCAAACTGTGCTCAGCAATCGAGAAGGTCGAGACGACAAGTCTTCGTAGACAAGAGTCCCGTTTGCTCATGCTACGCGTGCTGGTCACGATTCCGAGAGACTCCCGGAAATCCGGGAGAGGTGGCAACCCTAGGCCAACCACGAAATCGCGAAAACAAAATCAGCTGTTCCATACATTATAGTCGAGTCGAATATGTGAATAGGACCCCTGGAGCCATTTTTAAGCGATATTTGTTAGGAATTAAATAATTTTCATATAATTTTCTAAAATCTAAATAACACCAGTACCCACGCCCTTATGGTAAAAAACACTATTGTACACTCAATTGTGAAGATTTGTTAATAGCATAGTATTTACTTACCTATAGGTTCTATTAAAAGATGTTATTTGTCTGTAAATCTTTCATGAAAAATAAAATAAAATAAGTTAGGCCGGCCACAGACAGGCACGTAACGAAATTCCGAACGTAATTTCGACAATGTATGAAGATTCAGTACTTACCGTAAAACATGGCGACTTTGCCCCATAGGTCTGGCTTTGCCCACTTATGTATTTTTTTGTATATTCGAAAAATGTTGAATATTCTTCATTTTTTAACTTTTTTTAAGTAATGGTAGAAAAATTCGTTATACTATGGCAACACTAGTATAACGGACTTCTCATTTTACGTCAGTTACTTGTCACTTGTCAGACGCTGCCAAAATCAGGGGCCCTACCGCCCAAGTGTCGTCGACTTCGCCGTCGGCTTCATTTGACAGAAGGATGAGATACATTGCTACTTCTTTTTAGTAATAAAATAATATAATAAAAACATACCAAAGAAAAGAAGCAATGTATTACAACCATATGTCAAATGAAGCCGACGGCGAAGTCGACGCTACTTGGGCGGTAGCCCCACAGTACTGTTTTACGGGCCAAATTCGCAGTGAAAAACTTTTGGAGGAACTCATATTTTGAGTTGCTGCAGGTGATAAGTGATTTTTAAAATATCGTTTATTTGTGAAATATAAACAATGAAGGTTGACAATTTAACGCAATATCGTTCATAGATTCGAATTTATAACCGTCAAAAGTCACACATTTATGTACAAAGCACTGTTGTCAACTTTGCCCATCAAAATCTCAGACCAAATAAAAAAGTAAAGACGGAGTCTTCCGACAAAGCGGTGAAGCCAGTAAAACTACGCCTTGGCTGCGTACATACACAGTTTACGCACACATATGTACCGAAACTACGCCTTGGCTTTCGTTCGTCATTGGGCGAACCCTGCCGCCCGGCCCCCGCCCGCCCCCTAGTACGCACACATATACCATCAAAAACCGGCTTCACTTAGTTGTTCGCAACCACTGCGCAACGCTCCATCTTCCTTTTTTATTTGATCTGAGATCAAAATATTATTACTGTTAGGGTTGTCAATAAAATAATCTGTAAGTATATTAATATTTTCGTCAATTATTAGTATTTAAGTTTTTATAATGCTAAAATATAATTAACACGAACCAAACCCCTTCCGCCGAGGTGTAGTCTTCTTTCTGTCTTATTTTTAAATGTTTATTTAACTAGTATTTTTAATAAATTAGGAAGTTTGGGTAGAAATGAATATTTACAGGGTGTCTCAGGCCTCAGCAAACCTTTTAAATTTGAATCATTAATAAATTCGTGGACAACAGGGTTAGCGTGCGGAGAGGGGCAACATTCGAAAGCAAAACCATTCAGAATTATTTTAAAAGCGCCATGTTGTGGTCGGAAAAGCACAGTGTTTACGTTTCCGCTTTTCAACATGGCACTGATAAAAAAACTTTCGATTACAATAAAAATGCATTATTATTTCCATACGTACCTACTTACTGCAGTAACAGTGACAACCCTAAGACATAGAACAGCTTTGTGACTTTGCCCACAAAATTTTGATGTTCTTTAGATTGGTATGCCTAGAAAAGTTATAATCTGTTATACTGTGACATTGCCCAGTTCAGTTTGTATAGTTTTTAAGACAAGAGAATAAGGTTGCTTTCAGCAGAATTTAAGAACTAAAATGGTAAGTGGGCAATTTCGCTAAATTTTAATATTCATATCTTTTAGCCCGCCTTAAAATTTTTTTTTTTCCTATGTAAACATACTTTTTTTTAGCTGTTTATATCAATCTTTGCAAATAAAAGTAATTTTGTGTTTGTGTGATCAAAAGAGATTGTTAAATTAATGTCTACCTATTTTAAAAAAATATTCAATCAGACCTAAAAAAGCGGCCAAAGTCGCCACGTTTTACGGTACGGAAAAATCACGCATGTTAGTGGCAGGCCCATAGATTTTGTATGCAGTTGCTGCGTTCGGAATCACGTATGTACGGAATTCCGTAACGAGATTCCGTCTTTGTGTGGCCGGCCATAGGCTTCCAGAGTTCTTTGTTCGTAGGTGTGCATATGTGTGTGATTCGCATGTGATTCGGGGATTCCACTAGGTAGCGGTGTGGCTGTGTTGCCATTACAAAAAAGATAAGAGGTTTTGCAGAACAGCAACAAAGTAAAACTACCTTCACGCGATAATGGACTTTACGTGTTCAGAAATAACTCTGTTTTGCTTTGAAAGAGATCAGTCATATCGGTCTGTCTACCTACACCCGATTATCTTTGTTTATTTATATAAAGCCGCACGCTTTCCTTCGTTTCATTCAACGTGCATTCAACGTTGCTTGTAGTCGATGATAAAAATCTGATAAAGTCTTGTGTCGATAAATATTTAGTAAATCGTTTATTTTTATCTTGTTTACGTTGTGCATTGAACTTTTTTATTGTTGCCAAAATGAATCAAAACGGACAGAATCGTAGAAGGAATGAAAATGAGGAAGAGGATGCGAGCGGCTGGGGTTTTTGGGCTGGTTTGGGTGCCGCGGCCGTGGCCACTGCTGCAGCTGCGACGGGCATTTATTACGCTACTAAGACCTCCAGCTCCACCAAGCAGGAACGGGGGGACGGACGCCCCAGCTCCGCCCAGCAGGAACGGGGGGACTGCCGCCCCAGCTCCGCCCAGCAGGGACAGGGGGACGGACGCCCCGACCAGAGGGAGCGTCGGCCGTCACCCCCCGAATCAATCGCATCTACCGCCGCCTCTTACCTTGGCAGTTTAATGGAAAGAGCCTCCATGAATGAGTAAGTTTTTTTTTTACTTATACCTACCTAACTAGCTTAGCTATTCTACCTACTTACAGTACTAGGCAAGTATCTTGAAATTTTTTCGACGGAGTGGGGATAATTTCGCGCATGTGCTCTTATGAGCGCCCCTCTCCCGCCGCCCGCGCCCCTCACCGCTACGCATACCCAAAATACGCGTTTCGCGCAATCCCCACCCGATTTCCAGTTATATGCCTCGTACTGTACCTACTAAACAAAGCAGCAAAAAATGCTTTTTAAAATAAATAATAGGGGTTTAAGGATGGTATAAGGCGAACTCTACACACATACTGCCTTACTAATAAACATTTACCCGTGATGTATACGGGTGATACAGCGAAATCTTGACTAATAAACCAATTTTGACAGTTCCGTGACATACGCCTGTTGTAACGAGTGGGTAATTACTATGAAAACTTAAACTGTCACTATACACTCACGGGACCTAGTTTAACTGATGTGTAAATACGTAAAATGAATAAAAATAAAGTTTTATGATTATTTCGATGTTGTTTCTAGAACAATTCGATAGGAGAAGTCTTTACTAGCATACAAGGCAATGAAACTGGTCAATTTAGCCTACAACTTATATAAGAAACCGTATCTAATAAAAATGCACTTGTTTTTAACTGGATATATTTTATTTTATAGACATAACCTTTACAACAAAATAGTTCTTCGTTTTTCTTAAGTTTTTAATCGATGCAGCTTTCTTCAGATTAAGATAGGGCAAATATTGAAATTTTTGGGATAGGGTAGGTAGGTACCATATAAGTTTCCTTCATGTGCTCGATTCCTCGATCTTATTTCCATGATCTGGTGCTTGTTAGATTGTTTTGTGTTCAAGTTAATAATAACCATTATTTTATAAAATTGGTAAGAATAACATCTTCTCTCCGCCGTGATAATTCCCATGGGATGTCATTATTATACAACTCGTGAGCGTAAATCACAAACTGTGAAAATGAAGTGGCTATTCCAAAGCTTGCAAATTTTGCCTATTACTGAGTAAAACACAAAGCAACCGAAAATAATTAAAGAAACGCATAAAATGTTGTGTATTTACATTTTGAACATTTGACAATATTTAAGTGTTTGTTTATTATTGTCATGACAACGTATGACATTTCCTGTGATCGTTTAAAAACACGATAGACAGTTCACTAAAAAAATATGTAAATTAAAACCAAAAATTAAAAAACCTATTACAATTTAAAGATTTTAACCAAATATGCCTAAATATAAGATTTAAATAATTTATTTATATATATTTCACTAGAAAATAATTAAAGATAATGTTGTTTTAGAACGTGAGCACCAGTGTTGCAAGTGATATTCGTTATAACCTTTGTGTAACTACCCAATACAATAAAAAAATTTATTAGTAACCGACTGTATACGCGATCTATAACTCATCTATCACTATCATAGTTACACACTTGTAAAACGGGTGGGTTGCAGTTCTTTATTAGTAAGGCAGATAGTAAATAGTATTCTAACAGTATTTTATCAGAGGCCTATTTCATAAAAACTACAATTATTATTTACCATACCTACCTAGTTGTTTATTGGGGTAGATTATGTTCTTATTTATTATGAAACATAGACCTTAATTCTGCCCCAATAAACTACTAGGTTAGGTAGTGGTAGTACCCCCCATCACCATTGTAAATTACTTTAGTTTTACCATTCTAGTATGAAATATAATAGGCCCCTGATAAAATACTATTGGATCACATTATTTACTGTGTGTAGGGTTCGCCCTAGGGTTGCCAACTTTTTTTGGATCAAATATAGTATTTTCAAGATTTTTAGTATAAAAATATGGTAGATGGCAAAAAAATCCAAAAAAAATATACTTAGTAGGTTGCCGTTTTGTATGAAGAATTTAAAAGAAGTTGTATTTTTCAAACTTAAGTACTAACATGGGCTCCAGACTCCTGCGTGATTCACGGCGTGAATTCACGCCGTATATTTGCCGTGAAAAGCATGACCCTCCACACTCGCTAGTCGCTATCGTTCACAGTTTAGTTCGCGCGCTCGTCGAGGTTGGACGTCGAATTATGCACTGCTATCTTTGAATTTAGCATCCCATAAAATGGGTTTGGCATGATAACACTCAATCAACACCAGTTCCTGCTCGTTCGTCCAAGTGACGGTCATTTTGACGCACCGTACTCCGCAAATAAATAAAAAACCTCAAGGCACGGCACTGTTTTCACGCGCGAGTGTGGATGCGTTTGCGTTCACGGGAGGTTCGCGGACCGCGAACCCTTTGAAGCGGGCGCAAATACCGACACGGAACGGGGAACAAGGCGTGAACAGGCGCGAAGCCCGTGAACGGGCGCGAAAACCATCCACATTCGCGCTTCACGCCTTTCACGGGCGTTCACGGCGCGAATGTGGAGCCCGCATAACATTTTTATAGTTTAATCACAAAAAATATTATGCAATTACTTATGGTACGTAGGTATATATTTAATAATGTTTTTGTTGCTTTTGTTTATTTTTTTTTATTTGAAAAAATATAGGTAGTAGTTTTGCCTACTATATATTTTTTCAAAAAATATAGTAGACGAGACGAGCCCTCAATATTATACAAGTAGTAGGATACAATATTATATAGTAGGGTTGGCAACCCTAGTTTGCCCATAAAGTTAATATATACTTACCTAAACTTTATGGAGTCCGTTACGCCAGCAAGAAAGGAGCTTCTAGAGGGAAGCGAGTTTAATGAATAATTTGTGCGCAATTCGGTGTAAATGTGCGACAAATAAAAAATTTGTGGGCCTTATAGTTTTGGAGTAAAACGGGAAAAACGAATTCTGCTGGGGTAACGGTACTCCAGCAAAAAGATTCTAAACTAATGATCGCAGAGAAAAAAAAGATATACGGGCGGGTAGCTTAATACTAGCAAGAAATGTGCGCCAAATATATAATTTGTGGGCCTTATAGTTTTAGAGATATTTGATTTCCTGCTGGCGTAACGTTTTGCCGGATCCCAGATCTCGGAAACTACTAAATGTGCGATCTTACAGTAAACATATATAAGTAGCCCCTGATTTGTGCTATTTGTGCGGTAGAAAACATTTCAAAAATATTCACAAATTTTGAAGTAATCGGGCATTTTCTGAAAACAGAAAAAAAAATCTAGCGCCTAAACTACCCCATAAATAAAGAAACCAAAAACGGTGTTCTATTCTTCTTATTATTTCGCATTACCATAAAAATTTTGAAAACCGCACATTTACACGTTTTTGAATAATACCCACATGAAGGTGAGACCGACCATGTCATAACTTTGACGGTCAGCAGGATAAAAATATCAGAGATTATTTAGATCCTGGCCCAATGAATAATCTGTGCGGTTACTGAAGTACATGCTCTGAAAATTTCAGCTTCAAATTCTTCGTATTAAAGGAAATATCAATTAAAATCCAAAACAACTGTCAGTATTCCGATTAACCGACCAAATTCGATAGACCACAAAAAAGCGACGCGTTCATACATATTGATGACCTTCTTTAATGTGTCGTATTATGCAGAAAAATTGTTTGTACAGTCGCGTTCATAACTTCTTATTGGCAAATGTGGGTAAATAGTGTTTTAACATTTAAATAGTTAGTTTGAGCCTGTATTTATACCAATACAATGTGGCGTTGATCTGTTACATTACACCCAGATTATATATTTTGCGGACGGCACTCTTCGAACACGTGACTGTGAAACCAGCTAAATTTCTTAAGTAACTAGAAGATCTGTTTACTTCTTAGTGAAATATACCAGAATCATTGTTGTCTAAACATCAATAGCATAGCTGTTTTTATTTTCAATAACTGAAAACAACTACCTATCTGTCTTAGGTAGGTATGTGTTTATAACTTCATTCGAACCGGAAAGAAGCACTAAAATCAGTTAAACGGGCACTTCACTCGCGTATTATTATTAAGGTAGGTATTTAGTTTTGGTGTAACAAGTAGGTATTTGTAATAATATTTTATTGAAGTGTAATACCTAAAACTTACTTAAAATGCAATAAATTTTACAACAGAAGTGAGTGACCAACTTCATAGCGCTTGTGCTATAAAACGTCGTTTTTTAATCTGTAACATTTTCTATTTTCCATAGCGACCACTGACGTCCATTATACAACTTGTATAATGGACGTCAGAGGGCCTAGTACGAGTTGTTTTTCACCTCACTTTACGAATAGTATCGAGTGAAAGAGAGGAAATCATGCGAGTGAGTGAAAGAATGAAAACGATAGTTAACTATTCGCAAAGTGAAGTGAGAACAAAAACCAACTCGTGCTAGGCCCTCTGTGAAGAGACCTACATCCATGTAGAAGTTGCATGCAAGGGATCACTGTCTATTGTCAATTTAATTAATCGCATTGTAGATACATTAAGTACCTAGTTAGGTATGACAAAAAGAAACGAAATAAAATTACAAAACATCCTTTATTTTTTTGCTAAAATAATGTTAAAATTCTTTCAATTCAAGTAATAATGAAATAAAACAGAAATAACATCATTCTATATTTAAATAAAAGCATCATTCAAATCACTTTTTCACTTAAATGTACGTAGACGTGACGTGTACAAACCTGTTCGACAACAAAGTTAAGGAGGTCATTAATATGTATGAACGCGTCGCTTTTTTGTGGTCTATCGAATTTGGTCGGTTAATCGGAATACTGACAGTTGTTTTGGATTTTAATTGATATTTCCTTTAATACGAAGAATTTGAAGCTGAAATTTTCAGAGCATATACTTCAGTAACCGCACAGATTATTCATTGGGCCAGGATCTAAATAATCTCTGATATTTTTATCCTGCTGACTGTCAAAGTCATGACATGGTGAGTCTCACCTTCATGTGGGTATTATTCAAAAACGTGTAAATGTGCGGTTCTCAAAATTTTTATGGTAATGCGAAATAATAAGAAGAATAGAACACCGTTTTTGGTTTCTTTATTTATGTGGTAGTTTAGGCGCTAGATTTTTTTTTCTGTTTTCAGAAAATACCCGATTACTTCAAAATTTGTGAATTATTTTGAAATGTTTTCTACCGCACAAATAGCACAAATCAGGGGCTACTTATATATGATTACTGTAAAATCGCACATTTAGTAGTTTCCGAGATCTGGGATCCGGCAAAACGTTACGCCAGCAGGAAATCAAATATCTCCAAAACTATAAGGCCCACAAATTATATATTTGGCGCACATTTCTTGCTAGTATCAAGCTACCCGCCCATATATCTTTTATTTCTCTGCGATCATTAGTTTAGAATCTTCTTGCTGGAGTACCGTTACCCCAGCAGAATTCGTTTTTCCCGTTTTATTCCAAAACTATAAGGCCCACAATTTTTTTATTTGGCGCACATTTACTTACACCGAATTGCGCACAAATTATTCATCAAACTCGCTTCCCTCTAGAAGCTACTTTCTTGCTGGCGTAACGGACTCAACTTTATGGGTTCGCCTGTTTTATATGGTTGAAAACGACCTTGAGTTGAGAATTGAGATGCCTTGAGCTTACAAGCATGCGCCACGGCCACAGAAAAGAAAATACAGTACGTACGTACTATGTTGGAAGGCGGATGCCCCTAATAACAGCCTTGTCCCTAATACCAGCCTTGCAGTGGAGAAGGGTCCCTTTTAAAAATCACATCCCACCAATCCTAGTGGATTGGTGGGATGTGATTTCTAAAAGGGACCTCATGCAGATCGTTACATTTTTGTAGAAATTAACGGCTTACCTTCGCCATAATTTCACCCCTCGCCACTGCAGCCTTGTCCCTAATACCAACCTTTTTAGGGTTCCGTAGCCTAAATGGCAAAAAACGGAACCCTTATGGATTCGTCATCGTATTGTCTGTCTGTCCGTATGTCACAGCTACTTTATGCCGAAAGTATTAAGACTACACAGTTGAAACTTGGTAGGTAGATGTATTCTGTTAACCGCTTAACGAATTTAATACAAAAATAAGAAAAATAAAAGATTAAGGGGGGGGGGGGGGGCTCCCCATACATGGAACTGAAACTGAAAAAATTTTTTTCTTCAAACCAACACGTGTTGGGTGTCTATAGATAGGTCTTTAAAAATGATATTGAGGTTTCTAAGACAACTTTTTCTCAAAGTCAACCGTTTGAAAGATATTCACCGCCAAAGTGATAAAATGTGTCCCCCCCCCCCCCCCTTTAACTTTTGAAATAAGAGAGTGAAAAATCTAAAATAAATATGCTGTAGATCTTAATAAACACTTTCAACGAAAATTAGTTTGAACGAGATATAGTAATTAGTTTTCGAGATATAGCACATTTTCCAAAACCGCAAATATAACTTTGTCATTCATACCAACACTGAAAAACAAAGTTATTTTTGCAGACGAAAAATGATAGGTGGTATTAAATATGGTATGGTATAAGGTAACTACGGAACCCTACGGCGCGTGGCCCAACACGCACTTGGCCGATTTTTTATAATAAGGTTTCGTTCATAAGCCTAATTTATACATTTTATATGTTAAAAAAATCTTGTATTTTGTTGAATCTGCTTTACCAAATGGGAAACAATGGAATGAGAATATAAAAATGTCATAATGTTATGTTATATGTAATGTAATGTATAATTGTAGGTTTTGTTTTCATAATTATTATGTGTAAAGTTAGTTTATAACGTGAAGAAATAAAGTGTATGTATGTATACTCACTACCATGACTCTGGATCTTTCTTATCATTGTATGTTTTTTCACAGATCTGAAATTCGACATGAGTCTAGTGGTGGTAGAATAAAAACATGTCCACCAGAAAATCCAGTAATTAATAATCTCAACTCGTTGCTATCGGATATATACGTGAGGCATGTAGCGCTGCGAGTGGATGACTTCGAATTACATTATAGAGTGTTTAAGTCTATTTTTTATCATCTCCATCAAAAGATGAAAGATGTTGATGCGTATTATGGACGCTATTCCAGTACGGTGAGTACCTACCCTACTGGCTGCGATGCGATGCGATTAAATTTTCATAACTTTTTCCATCCTAATGGAAAAAGATGTGAACCCTCTATGGGAACTTAAGTTTTCCTTGATGATATTAGTAAAATAATATTTGGTCAATTCTGAAATATTTGACTCTCCAATAAGAGCTTTACAGAAAGACGGCCTATGCTTAATAAAATCTACTATTTTTCAGGTGCAATTTGCAGGTAGTCACTTTGACAGATTACGTATTAAGAAGCCAGATGAATTTGATATGGACGTTGTAATAGATTTACCGTTAAGTATTAAGAACCATCCGTTAAACGTTGCTGAAAGCGATTTTATTCTAGAACCAAAAGAGGCAGGCTTCGTCCATCTGAAGATGGGGATTCAATACGATAAATTGCCCATGAGGGATGGTGGTAGCTCCTGGGATATAAACAAAGAAGCCTACAAGTGGAAGGATGATAGCAATTATTTGCTCCGTTCTAAATTTATTGACTGGTTTAAAGGAGTGGTGGTGAGGGCGCTTAATGAATTCGAGCATAGAAACTATCTCCCTGTTTACAGAGTGGATAACAATGATTACACAATAGACAGGTCCGAATCTGGGCCGGCCGTTACTCTCATAATAAGGAATAGAGTAAACAATTTTCAAATGGACGTGGATCTCGTGCCAGCGTTGAAGTTTCCGGAGAATCGTTGGCCGCTGGGGTCTGATTACCGGCAGATTCCGCTTTTCTGCCAAAAAGACTATTGGATGGTCGTGCCCAAGCCGAGAAAGAGCGGTTGTCATGTTTCTAAATCCCGATCGTGGAGAATAGCGCTGCATAATCAGGAGCGAGAGCTACTGCACAACACAAACAACTTGCGTCCAGCTATAAGACTGGTTGGTATTGCTTTTCATTAATCAGGTTTCATATTGTTAATCGTACATTCTCTGGTTACTTTAATCAAGATACATCTTATTAGTTACTTATACAAAGTCTATTTATCCGTACTTGTTCTATTTGGTAAACATTCTTCACCCAACTCAAACAACAAAAACACACATAATACAATAGATATCATTAGTTATTGTTGATAATTTAATATATTGGTAGCAATTTAAGTTTAAAGATGAATGACAAATTGACAAAATTATGTCAATAGCTGTATACTAATAAATAGGACAAGACAGACTTGTACGAGACAAATTAAGTACAGGAAGCAATTTTTTATAATATTTGCTGAATATTTTTCGTTACAGTCACACAGTCCAGGGTGCATTAGGTTTACCCATAAACTTTTTTTTGCAGCTGAAGAAGCTTCGCGACGCCCAAGACATGGGTAAAATCGCTAGTTACTACATCAAGACATTGGCGTTTTGGGAGATCGTCGCAATTGACAACCTCTCGTATTGGGAGCAGAGTCCAGCAGTGCTTTTTAAATTGATGGTGCAGCGGTTCTACGAGGCAATGGTCGCTGGCAACATCCCTTACTTCTGGAATAAACAGAACAATCTGCTAGAAGGAATAAACCAACAAGTTTTGAATGGATACGCTGTTAAACTAAAAAACCTTTTGAACGTACTCGAAGTTCCTTCAGATTACAAAAAGGTTGCTAAATTTTTGCTTACTCGAGAAGAGTTTGAAGAATATAACAGGAAATTCTTACACATTTAATTTAATTCTAATGTTTTGTGTAATATTTTAGTTTTTATAAAAATAAACTGTTATGAAAAAAATATACTTGAGAATTATAGGTTTTTAAAATATGTTAACACGAAAGACAATTTAGAATATGATTTAATAAGTAATTAATGTCGTTATAGAAGCTATTTTTAAAATTGAGAAATAAATGATTAATAATTGGTAAGTACCATCTAGTTTTGTGTTACCTATTCCCATGGGTGTATCTATCATATCTAGAGATTTTTACCAGAAGGGGTCTGATGGCCTCCAGGGGCCGTACCGGCTAACGAATCGATTATCGAAAAGTCTGCCGGGTTTCAAATTAAAACAGATAAATCGAGCCCCAATTAGGCCAAAATGGCGAACCCCAATTCATGATGTCACACGAACATCATTATCTTCCAAATTACGTCAACAGAAAGTACGGGCTGGTTTACATTATCTTAGTCTTTAGTAGAGTGCTTTAGGAGAGTAGAAGTTCATTACGTGGTGTGTTTGACGTTCTTTTAAAATCGACGAACATGCCAAGCAATGTATTTCTACTCGCTACTCGACTCGGTCGTCTACTTGACTAATGTAAACCAGGCCAAGACGAAATTCCTTACTTTGATTTTTCTGTTTTAAGTTGAAACTCGGTAGACTTTTCGTTAATCGATGTGTTAGCCGGTTCGGCCCCAGTTCCAGTAAGAGATTGAGAATCTATTATACCTACGTTGAAATATACAACATGTTACAAAAATAGGAGTACCTAGTGCCGAATATGGTAGATGACCATCAAACTGAACAACTTTTATTGGGTGGGACGTGGGACCAACTCTAAAAAAAAACCGGTCAAGAGCGAGTCGGACTCGCGCACCGAGGGTTCCGTACAATCATAAATATATTTGGATATGTTATTTTAGGACAGTCTTTAAAAAAGTAGGATAAACGGCAGACAGGTGGAAGGGCGAACAGGCGGACAGTTAATTTACAAATGCTGCTTATGGTGACTGAAAAACGTTTCAGCCACTCCACTTGCAAAATGTTTATATTACTAGTCCATCAGCCATTTTAATGTCCCCACTGCTGGGGCACAGGCCTTCCTTATGGGTGGATAAGGAGGACGGGCCATAACCCACCACGCGGGCCCAATGCGGATTGGTGGGTGTTAACGACTGCAAATGCAGCCGGGACCAACGGCTTAACGTGCCTTCCGAAGCACGGAGGAGCTCGAGATAATAAATTTTTGGTCACCCATCCCATGACCGAACCTTGCGAATGTTGCTTAACCTCCGCAATCGCTGGTCCAGGCGCTAAACCACTGCGCCACCGAGCTCCTCGTTATTATTATATTACTATATTACTGAGTAGGAACTTATTCTTCGTTTATTCGTACGGCAAATAGTAGGTAATTATATTAGAAACAGTTACCAATTTATTATTGTAGTGTTAGGTTGCGCCATCTCTTGACCGATAGTGGAACTATTTTTGTCCCTTTATCATTAGCATGCTTAGGACAGCGCCATCTGTTTACTGGTAGTGACACTAAAAAAAATTTGTTTGTTTTTTGAATTTCTGAAAAAGTGTGTTATATTGAGACATCGTTTTATTTTTCCTGTAATCTTTACATAAACTACTATCACATAGAATTATTTCAGATTTTTCTCTTTGCAAACTTCGGAGATAAGGGGGGGGGAACGGTATTTTTTTTTACATTTTTCATCATAAGTCGAAAACTATGCGGCCTAAAAAAAAAGAAAAAAGTGTTTTGAAATGTGCAAACAGCGCTCTTTCATATGATACCCCACATGCCCTAGTCACCTCACTTAAAATTTTTAAGACCCCTTTTCAGTCCCTGTTGTAAAAAAAATATTAATTTTATTATTTCTTTCTTATTTGCAAAATAGTTGGGCAAATGTCATCTTAAACTATTCCAAATTTCAAGTTGATACCATTAATAGTTCTCGAGATATCCAGCTGTGACAGACAGACAGACTGAGTCACACCATAAGGGTTCCTTTTTTACCATTTTGGTACGGAACCCTAAAAATCAGCTGTTATAGGTATTACAAAAAATAATAATGAAAATATCAAAAAGTATGTGGATGAAACCACAGATTACAAGATTAGTGGATGAAACTGGCTAATTTATTTATTTTCTTCCTGTACAAGTGAAACAAGCATGAATATTAGACAATATCTTAAAAACAAAAACATCTCCAAAGTTAAGGTGGAGCACCGCAGTTAGGTATATAACGTTATATATAACAAGTCTAATGCAACATTCTTAAACTTTTTTACCCGACTGCAAGAGGGTTATGTTTTTCGCGCGTATCTTGTATGTAAGTAAGTTTGTTTGTTTGTATGTAAATTCTTTATTACCTCATATCTTTCAAACGGCTGAACGGATTTCCATGATTAACATATCATTAGATTTGTCTCGTCAGCCCAAGTGTTCTTTAGAAAGTGGTGTTATAAAAAAAAGCAACATGGCGGCTGTACGGTGCTATTATACGTAGTGGAAAAAAATTTTTTTTTAGAATACTGCAATATGGGTATCAAATTAAAGGGCTTATTATAAGGTTTTCAAAAAGGTATATCATATAAATAATAACTAAAAAGAAATAAATATAAAAAAATTAAAAACCCGCCTGCATAAAAAGACAAGTCAACTGAAAAGATAGAAACAAGATTATACCATGCAGTCGGAGGCATATAGTCTCAAATCATTCATAATTTCACTTTCTTTATGCATGCCTCCGACTGCATGTTATAATGTTGGCTTTAATATTTAATCTTGTTTCCATCTTTTCAGTTGACTTGTCTTTTTATGCAGGCGGGTTTTTAATTTTTTTTTACTAAATTGTTGTACCTAGCAAAATGTTACACACTGTTATAAAATGTTATCGTGCTACACAAAGTTATATGTATAACGTTATATAACTGCTGTGTGGAAGCACCTTTCAGAATAAGTCTTGCCCACCAATAAGCCGTGAAGAAAGACAATCATAATTTTATTTTTAGCTCACACTAACAGATTGAATAGGTACCTACTTATTGGTTGGGTACACGAAATAACAGAAAATTTACACATAATGATATTTATTTTGAACATAGAATTTAATGACAAACAAAGTAAGTTTAAAAGATATTTTTTATATACTTTTCAGAATAATTTGTAATATAACGATATTATTTTATTTAGTTATAATTCCGTAATTCCTCCGAGGTTAGCAAATAATTTGCTACTTTCATATAATTCCGAGGTTCCTCCAACACTTTGATTAAATTGAAAAGTGTTTTTTCATACACTTCTAGGGTACGATGGTCGACCCTTTGTAACAAATTGTTTTTCGAATTCCAAAAGTATGGAATCCTCCTTATCTTCACTGCGTCATATAACCATTCAACCATCACTTTGAAAAGGACGGCAGGGCTTTGTCTCCAGAAAGAGTGAACATAACCTTGGTCTATCTTCATGTATACCAGCTGCTTGAGGAAGTAACTAGCTAGTTTCGTCATGCCTTGAGTGTCCCGAAGTTTTTTCAACTGAAATAAAACGTTAATAATAACATTACTGTTTGTCTTTTTAGCGCTATCGCACACAGGCAACTTTTGTCTCCGCAACTTTTTTGTCTCTCACGTGATTTGTATGAAAAGTTGCAGACGACCGTGTCGCTTCGTGTGCGCGCTTCCATATAAACCCGTGGACTCGATGTGAGAGACAAAACAGTTGCTGGGAGACTAAGTTGCCTGTGTGCGATAGCGCTAATAACAGCCCTGGCCCTAATTACAGACCTGCACCTAATACCAGCCTTTTTGCTCTTTTCTTAGATAATAATAGTCTTACCAATACACATCCATAATATTACAGGTATTACTTATATTAAAAAATCTCACATCGTGTAGAAACTACCTTTTAAAATTGGTAAGAATGGTATGAATATGAAAATGTGCTCGCAAAGGAGGAAATTTTAGAAAGCGGACCAAATGCGAAATAGACGTTCTTCGAAATGGACCAAATTTTAATGCGATAGAGACATTTTTTCGGCAATTGGACCAAATGCGAAGTGGACCTAATGCGCCTGAACCGTCAGGCGCATTTGGTCCATTTCGCATTTGTTTTAATTAAAGATACTGTGCTACTAAGTTATAAATAAGTTAATAATAAGTAGGTACCTACGTACATGAGATGTGTAATGTTAATTAATACACTATTGTACATGTACACCTACCAGTCTCATAGCCTGGCGAAAGTTGTAGGAATCGCCTACCAGATTCCGCTCTTGCTCCGGCAATGCGATACGCCACTGTAAATGTCTTATATGTTCCTCTCTATACTTATCCGGCTTGGCCACTACCATCCAGTCATAATTCTGACTACCATAGGGGATAGCCCGGTAGTTGGGACCAGGAGGCCACCGATGCGAAGGAAACTTCAAAGCTGGCACGAAGTCCACATCCATTTGAAATTGGCTCGTTATGCTGGTTATAATAAGAGTCACGGCGGGTCCTGTTTCCGACCTTTTTACAATGTATTGTACACCATCTACTATAAAAACAGGTTCAAAGAGATGTGAATGTAAACTGCTTCCGATAGTTCTGAGCGCCTTATCGACCACACCTTTGAACCAATCAAAAAATTTAAAACGTTGTAAGCGGCCATTATCGTCCATCCATTCAAGAAACTGCTCGTTGACTTCCCAATTAGGACTCTTCTCCAATACCCTTCTACAGTTTTCTTTTATTTCAAGGAACACGAATGAAGCCTGCTCTGGTTTTATAACAACATTGTTTTCAGCTTCAGGTGGTAAGCGAATGACATTGAATATATCGAATTCGTCTGGTTTTTTGATACGCAAGCGATCGTAGTGGCTGCCCATGGTCTGCACCTGAATATGATATAAGTAACATACATATTGATTGATTACATACGTACCTACATACCAAATGGTAAGTAGATAATACAGTCATGAATATCAAGATACGACCAAAAAAATGTTTACTTATCGAATCTACTACATAAATGACATCATTTTTTTAAAGATAATATTGTCTACCGCGTAATTAAAATTAGGTTAGGTAGTAGGTAGGCAGTTCTCAAAAAACTTGCAGATACCACTGAAATGTTATTACTACGTATGGAATCGACCTCGCAGCCCCGATTTTTGCTCCATGAGTTGAGGCCAACTGGCCTCAACTCATTTAGTCACTCGCCAACGCTCACCGCGAACGCACGGTGCAATAGTGGTGATAAAAATGCCGATCTGTGTATTGAAGACGTGTAAAAATTTTTCCACTTCGAAGCAAAAAAATAGTGGAGTGACTTATCATCGGTATGTAAACAAAACATAAACCAACCAAAACTATTTTTTATACATTATTTCTACTGACCCGACATTTTGTATGAAAATCATAGATTATGTAAAGTGAACCATACAGATTGCATACGTAGGTACTAAACTAGGATAGGTGAACTAATAGCACAGTTTTACAATATTGTACCTTTATTATTCTATACCGTTAAGAAGCGCCTATGATGTAGGACGACACCGCCGCCACCTTGTAGGTACTTAACTTACGCTGTCATGTCAGTCGAAAAATATGTTTAGGAGTTTGTCAAAAAAGAAATAAATTAAAAGTGATTATTAATCTTAAGTCCCTGCTATATTTTACTGTCGAGGCACATCGGTGCGTACACGGAACAACTGTGCTCCATTGCCGCAATTACTCAATACTCATCCCGCTCAAGTGGCGAGGCAGGCGAGGCTAATAGCGAGTTTGAATGTGTATGTCACGGCTAATACTCGAAGTGCGGCTAAACCTAGTTTTAGCCGGCTAAAGCTAGGCGTAGCCGATAGCTGTTGGCTAAAACTAGGTGAAACGATTTGCTTTACCCCTGTAGGTCCCGAATATAGGTTAGAAATTTAAGGCGAGCGCGAAGCGCAGCGTAGCGTGAGCCTTAAATTTCGAGGTTATTTTTTTTTAACAAACAACAGAAATAACTTTTTTAAGAGTAAATCGGCTACACCTAGTTTTAGCCAACAGCTATCGGCTACACCTAGCTTTAGCCGGCTAAAACTAGGTTTAGCCGCACTTCGGGCATTAGCCGTAACATGTACATTACACTTAGCACGAATATCTATCTAGAAAAAAAAAACGCGCCTAGAAGTGCTCGATTGAGTATGAGAAAGGAGAGTGGGAAAATTTGTATGGGAAGTGGTCTATGAACCAATAGCGACACTGTTGTTGTATTTATGTAGGTATACCTCAACTACACCCTTGTGCAAAGCGGCATCAAAATCTGACTTGGCAGTTTGGAAAAAAAATTTTCAACACATGTTTTTGTTACATTTTTTGTTTGAGAAATACTTAATTCGGCTATTTTAGCACAGCGCTATGACTGTATTATACCTACATCAGTAGTAAGTTTTGGCATCGTCGTCGGTGGCAGGGTTGGAAAAAAACACGATTTTTTTTGCAAAAAAAAACGTTAGATAGTGCCTTATCTTCTCTTTTGAATTTCAATTTTATAAGATTAAATTGCAATTATGGATTTTTATTTCAATTCGTTTTTTTTAATGCTATGACAGAGTAATTATTATAAGCAGCAGATATAGCAAAGTATTGTATAAAATCGTATTTATAATTATGATATCAACTAGAACTAGCACTTGTGAGCTTCCCGCGATTTCCGGACAAAGATCTGGGTCAGTAAATATTTTTCCATGTTTCCATAGTAATATTTTTTCTTATAAAAAAATCTTTTCGACGATACCTAATGATTGTTATTACTGCGGGTACTAAATGCCCACCCTCCTTTTTTATTTTTCGGGTAAGTATTAACATGCACCTATTACCTAATTGAATTGCGTTTTTATTATAATTTTATGCAATATTATTAAACAAGTAGGTATATCCTTATCATTATGTAGAATGTGTCACATCTGTGTGCATGCTACTTTTTCTTTGACAACTCGCGCTTGCGCTGTGCGTGCGTGGCCGCCATCTTTGCAATCGCTGCGAGAATTTGTGCCGTAGATCTGTCGCTTCTATACGTAGTAATAACATTTCAGTGGCAGATACTTACTTTAAAAAATGAAGCAAAAATAAAAATGATGAGATGCTTATGACTGCTTTTTCTACTTAAGTAGGTGTAAAATATATTTACTTAATCTTAATGTCTGCATAAAGGTTTACACTTATTTTATAGTTTTATTAAGTAAATTCACTTTTTTGTATCATCTGAGACAATTTATAGGCCGACCCCGAATTACGTAACTCTTTTGCTAACAATTCTCGATTGAAATCGATTAAAATCGCAGTTGCATTGCTGCTTTAATTAAGATAGTTGTCACATGAGTTCTTACTAAAGCAGCAATGTTACTGCGATTTCTGTCAGAGTTATTTGCAACAAAGTTACATAATCAGCCCCCCTTTGTTGCAATCAACTCTGACAGAAATCGCAGTGACATTGCTGCTTTAGTAAGAACCAATGTGAAAGCTATCTTACTTAAAGCAACAATGAAACTGCGCTTTCAATCGATTTCAATCGAGAATTGTTAGCAACAGTAAGTAATTCGTGGTCAGGTCGTTACGAAGAGTTTCTTATTGTAGTAAACAATATACACACATTAAAGTGCTAAATTTGGTTTAATTAAAAATATATTAAAATATTAAACAAATAAAACAAAAAAACCTTACTTTCTCTTACTAGTTAATAATAAATAAATCACCATAGAAATACGTTTCGTTGCGATGGTAATAAATTTTAGTCTAACTTTAACTTGTTTTATCTTATTCTTAGTTCAACACATAGACATAGAAAAATAAAGTGGAATATTAAGTTTATGGTTCAACATCATGTTATCACAGCCAAGTTATAACGCTTAAAAATATGTACCTAAATTAATATATTAAATCTTATTACTTAAGCTCAGTAATCGTCTATTTATTAACTTTTTTCGGTGAAATAAATAATGGACAGTAACTCACCCTGACGTATTAGTAACGAGACTGACAAGCCAAAGTTTATGACACACTAAGCATATTTAACATGGAATCAAACTTTCAGACTATGGAGCTTATTATCATAAAACAAACATTACAAAAAAAATTAAGATTCAAATCCAACAAAAATGAAATTTTTACATAGGTAGTTAAATAACTGAAAAAACATCACCCAGGTGTCATATACTTTGGTCCAAAATAGAAAGTGCCCCCCAAAAAAAATATTACTATTTGTGTATACACCGTTCACCGGTCACAAGTGCGGAAATCAGTGAACCTGCAGATTAACTAGTTAACTTTGGTCCCTGAGCCCTCCTTGTGGGAGGCTGCGCCTCCCCCGTCCCCCCGTTTTTGTGTCAACCCAATTTGTTATTAAACATTTTTTTCAAAAGAACCTGTTTTCGTACTTTAACTGATCCTTGGTCGTTAATCTGCAGATTAGCTAGGGAATCTGCAGATTACCTAGTTAAAGTACGAAATAAAACAATTTTCCGCACTTAAACTGACTCGACCAGTTAATCTGCAGATTAACGGATTTTGTACTCTAACGGTATAACATTTAAATCTGATGTCTTTTTTAATAATAAAAAAATGTTAATTAAAACAACATTACTGAATTTTTAATTATTAAAAAAATAATTAGTACCACTCAGTGCGTCTGCAACTTTACACTGTCAGGCTAGTTACATTTCTTGTCAGGCTATACGTATACACCTCAAATCATAACAATCCTGACGTAACGCAGTGGGGTCTCGAGTTCTCGACTCGACGCAAGTAAATCAAAATATATTTTTTTATTATCATATAACTCTAGATATTTTTGATGGGATTTTAAACCACAGACTTGTAAGTTTACATTACAGTGATCGCAGGAATCACAACTTTTCAAATTTTACGTAAATTTACATAACTATATTGACAAAAAACTGTGACTAATCTTACGTTACCCAAGTGCCGCTCGTTTCGTGGGACCTACGACAGTTAGTATTTAAAATATTGTCCATACGTCACGTTGTCTATAATCAAAATGTTGCTATTTTCATAAAAATACCCGAAATCAAGCAAAAACTTCATCTAATACGAATTATTAACGTAACTAAGTGGACGATGTCAGGATGAGCGAGCTTATAGCGAGTTTATAGGATGTAAAAATATATATTTGGCAAAACTACTACTTATTGTTACTTATTTAACAAGCTTATAAGGGTCCCCCCAGACTAGGGTTACCATATCTCAGGATTTGTCCGGAGATCTAAGGAAAATCTTTGAAAATCTGAGGAAATCTCAGGATTTTCAATAAAATTCAATACATTGAATAAAAATTACATTTAATAGAAGGATAAATAAGCTTTCTTTTATTTTATCAGTTCGCCGCTGCCGACTACCCCCCCCCCCCCCTTCCGTTGTTCTCAAACTGCTACGAATCTCAGGACTTTTCAATGGATATCGGGCCTTTTCTCCGGACTTTTGATTTTTTCATCTGGTAACCCTACCAGACCTACCGGTTTCGTTTCTTTGCTTTGCTGTTCTACTTGCTGTTTGGACCGCCGGCCAACCAGGGTCATTTTCAATCTATCGCATAATTGGACAAGACCAAATTGGCAAGATAGCCATAAGCTCGGTGTTATCAAATATCATCGTCTGGGTTGCGAAGTAGGAAGCTTCTGGGAGATATGCCACCCTGAACATGGTCTCCGATTGCTAAAAATAAATGTGAAATGTACTTAGATTGAAAATATGCGATAGATTGAAAATGAGCCTCTTGGCCGGCGGTCCATTGCCGAACAGCAAAGCAAAGAACGGAAACCGGTAGGTCTGGGGGGACCCTAACAAAAGCACATAAGTAATTGAATAATATTTTTTGTGTTTAAACACTTGTGATTATGGTTGTTGACTAATTTATGAAAATATTAGTAAGTGCAACTTCTTTTAAATCCTCCATACATAACGGTAATCTACAATATTTTTTGGACTTTTTCGCCATCTACTATATTTTTACACGTAATAATCTCGAAAATAATATATATTTGATGCAAAAAAAGTTGGCAACCCTATACCTACCTACCTAATATTACATTAGTTTCGTAGATTTTTTAAATATTTTTTATAGGTATCTGTGTAGGTAATACGTGTGATGATGATGAATGATGATTCCTGGCATGATCACGAAAGATTTTCTTATTTTTTTGTAGTACATATTCATCGAAATAAATGTACTTTAATGTACTTTGAACAAAAAAATTGTACTCGTCTAGTTTCGACGTTCCGGCATACCTAAAGTGGTCGTGTCCGGGACGAGTTTTTTCTAAAGTTGAGTACATATATTTTCTACAATTTGTACCTCTTAATATTCTTAAATAGATCGAAATATTCTTAAATCTAGCGTGGTCGTGCCAGAAAACTCGTCCCGGGCACGACCACTTTAGGTATGCCGGAACGACGAGACTAGACGAGTACAATTTTTTGTTCAAAATTACATTAAAGTACATTTATTTTTATGAATATGTACCACAAAAAAATAAGAAAATCGTGGTCATGTTGATTCCTGACATGACTCATGTCAGGAATCATCACACGGTAATGTCGGTAATACACTGTGCATGTGCTGTACTTACCTTACTAGAGTAACGATCATAATATTCATCTACTTCTTTCATTTTTCGATGCAGGCAATTCCAAATTGAATCGAACACTTTATAATGAAGAGCAAAATCATCTTCACGGATCTTAACATACTTATCGTATATATCAGCTAATAAAGAATCAAGGTTATTTACATTTCTACATTTACTGTAAGCCATTTTTTCAAAATATCTTGAATATTACACTTAGTAATTCAAACGCAGGTCCTACCCAACCGATGGCTGAAATGAAACTGTATTATGTATGTAAACCAGTGTTGCCAGATAAGGAAAATGAGATTACAGTGTGTTGAACGTTAAAATACAGTGTTTACAACAATAAATACAGGGAATGGGGAATGTCCGAAAAAAATCAAATTGGCTGAATATTTTTTCATAGGTAGGAATAAGCTCCCTTAGTAATAGAAAAAAATTTCAGAATTGTCGGTTGCGTGAAAATATTTTAAAAAATTAAAGTCTCTTTGACTTTCACATATGTAGGAAAGTAACAGCAGAATGGAGATTATATCTTTGCCAACACCTGCCACTATGACAACAAGAATTAAAAAAAAAGTTATGACATTTTGTGTTGAAATTTTTTTTGAATACCATGTTGTGGTTGTGGCAGGTGTTGGCAAAGGTATAATCTCCATTCTGCTGTTACTTTCCTATATTTGTGAAGTCGAAGAGACTTTAATTTTTTTTAATTTTTTCACTCAACCGATAATTCTGAAAATTTTTTTATTACTAAGGGAGCTTATTCCTACCTATGAAAAAATATTCAGCCAATTTGATTTTTTTCGGACATTCCCCATTGTTCACAAAAATACAGTGTTTTTTACAGTGCATTAAGTGCATTAAAAAGACATTTACATCGGTTTAATTTAATTTATTTATTATAATAAATAACCTTATAAAAAATTGACACTTACCGCTAATCGCTATCACTATAATTTAGTCCAACGGCTCTCTCTTTGTCATAAATGCTAGAATTAAAAAGTTTAAATCAAGTTCAAAAACGCAGTTGACGCTTTGGCGTGAAATTGCTTGCTTTGCCAGCATATTTTGGTTTCAATCATTCCGTTCACTTCCCTCTAGGAGGTGATCTGTGACTTCCCTATAACCTACCCATCATCCAACAACTGTTAATGCACGGGGAATCCCCAACCAACGCATGGAAAGAATCTCTTAACCCTACCGTGGTGGTCGCATGCTAAAAATAAACAAGATTGGTCGCGTGGAGTGTGGACTACACGTGTATGATCATAAATTTTCAAATCCATTCTTATGTTGTGCTCATATTTATCAAAATATCGTGAACTATTGGCTCAGTAGAAATTACAGTGCTTTCGCTACTGTAATTTATTTTATACAGTATACAGTAGATGACGTAAAATTCAGTAGATCTCCTGTAATTACAGTGCATCTGGCAACACTGATGTAAACAAAGAAAACGAAAACACAGTCAGCGAGACGACAGACAAACTACAGTACTAAGCACGTATCTTGAAATTTTTACGACGGAGTGGGGATAAGTTCGCGCATGTGCTCTTGTGAACGACCAATAGCGCGCGCCCCTCTCCCGCCCGCCGCCCGCGCCCCTCACCGCTACTGCTGGCGACGAGATCGTGTACCAGCAAGTCAAGAAACAACCGCAAGCATTGTCTTGTGCTGGGCCTCCGTAATGTGTTTAGAACTGTTGATAACAGCGTCCATAACGCGTAGAGTTTCAATGAGCTAGCTACATTTTGTTTATATTAACATAATTACGTCCCGCATGTGAGTTGTGATATTATTTATTTGAATTTAGCCGAATTGTAACTTGAATTCACTTTGAGGAACTGCGATAGTCGTTTCTATGGGCACTGGGCAGTTGAATAAGAACCGTCGTAGCGTGCGCGCTCCGGTGCCCTGTTCAATGTATTATTGGTATTATTCAATGTGTTATTTGTGATTAATGTGTTATAATATTGTGTTGTGAAGTAAATAGTTGGTGTAAATTGAGACTTTCATTAATTAAGTAAAGTAACTCTTATATTTGAAGTTCACTATTAGCATATTAATTTATTTAAGAGGGAGCTTACATCAGAAGTGGGATGTTTCTCACGCAAGTTATCATTGGGAAAGCATAAAAGAAAACGGGATATTACCTAATGGTCGAATAATTGTGAATTATAAAAAAAAATACACGTGAATTGAGCTCCGTAAAGTGAGAATAATATCTAAGTTAAAAATGAAAATTCCAAGTGTTCGAATAAAAATTAAAGCGACAAAAAAAATTAAGTGGATGACTATTATATAAAAAAAGCCGGACAAGTGCAAGTCGGACCGCGCACCGAAGGTTCCGCACAAATTTGTTGGTATGGAATCTTAAAAACGAGCACGAGCGGCAGCAGCGGGGCTCTGACACCGTCACTCCCGTCTCCCGGGAAACACAAGAAGGTATCTCGTAAAAATGATACAGAAATTGTAAGTACTACCTACAAGCACGATTAATTAATTTTCATAATTCATTTCATTCATTTATTTATATTCAGGCAACAATGGCCCATAGATATATATACCTTACAAACTAAACATATATAAAAATATAAAAACAATGGTATTAGTTAATAACTTATAGTACCTAATGTTAGTAAATAATTAATTTGACACTATTTTCTGTGTCGAATCGGGGGCACAGGGCAATGTTCCTCGGAAGCGCCTGTACACCACGCCCTGCGGCCAGAAGTCCTCCTTCATAATAATATCAGAGTTTGACCTTATGACTGATAATGTTGTGTCGTGGCTTTTATTCATCTACTTTTTCATGGAACGACAGCATGCGCTACCAGGCGCTGAATAAACTAAATAAAGAGGTGAGCTAAAACTTGGTACCGACGACTCCCTGTAATTTTATATTAATACTGAAGATGTAGTGGTTATGGTAAGATTGGTAACAGAAAATATAGACGTTTTTTTTTGGTGAAAAGCAACATGTTTGAATTACCGAAAGAAATAATCGATAAAAAAAGAAGGTATTGGGTCATGAATCATGATCGTTACGAAGTTACGGATTTCAGAGTTAGTAATATTAATACGGAGTAGAGCGTTTGCGAAAATTAAATCTTGTAATGTATCAATGATTGGAACCGACATGACGAACAATGAAGTACTTATTTGAAATAAAGAAAAGTACATGTTGGCAAAGTAAAACTTCGATATTAAGAGGTGAATGTGCAATGTTTAATCACTTTATAAATATAATTGTTTGTGTAATGAATGATGAAGTCAATAATATTGTCACCTATTGCGATCATAACGTTAAAATTAAATAACAGAAACAAGAAATAATACGATTTCCGAAGTCTAATGGAGTCGTATCCTTGTGTTTAATTATAGGTATTCAGAGAAGTACCCTAAAACTAAAGGGAAGACTTTGCTTTGCTTTGATAACAATAAAGTTTTATAATATCTTGATGTATAGGTATTCAGAGAAGTACCCTAAAACTAAAGGGAAGACTTTGCTTTGCTTTGATAACAATAAAGTTTCATAATATCTTGATGTTCTAGATGTCTTATATAGTAAAATACGATTTCCTAAGTCTAAAGGAGTCGTATTCTTGTGTATGTTTATAGATATTGAGAGACGTACCCTAAGACTAAAGGGATGAATTTGATTTGCTCTGATGACAATAAAGTTTAATGATGTTAGGTATCGCCTAAGACTAAAGGGATTGCCTAAAGCACCAGAGGAATATGGGACAGTTGAGTCCTTCAGACTTTATGTGCAAAAGTCGGCCAACTAAAGGGACTGCTATAATGCACTGAAGGCCACAACTCTCTATTGTATTTGTCAAACATCTAGAACATCATGATGGGAGGATTATAATGGTAGTCTATTCTTCTGGCTGCAGGAATCACCTAGGACCAAAGGGATTGCCTAAAGCACCAGAGAAATATGTGACAGTTGAGTCCTTCAGACTTTATGTGCAAAAGTCGGCCAACTAAAGGGACTGCTATAATGTACTGAAGGTCACAACTGTCTTGCGCCTATTTTGCGTCGGAGAATGTGCGGCCGGCGGGCTGATTATCTAATTAGAAACCACCTAGCAACCGGTCTCATTTGACAGATGAATGTGATACAACGCTACTTCTTTTTGGGGTGCAAAAAACATACCAAAGAAAAGTAGCAATGTATATCAAATGAAACCAGTCGCTAAATAGTTTCTATTAAGATAATCAGGGTGCGGATCACTCCAGCCAGCCCCGTCCCCCTACTCAAATGGCCACTTTTCTATTCGTTCGCTAACTTAAAGCTTAAAAATAAGCAATTAAACGATCAAGTCACACGTCGCAAGTTTATGTAAATCACAGACATTGTTATATTGTATGGAATTGACAAGCCTACGACACGTAATTTAGGAGTTTATGGCTTAATTTAAATTTTGAATAGAAAAGTGGCCATTTGAGTAGCCCCCCAGCTCAGCCAGGAACGCTCCAAGGGCTTTCACATTCGTGATCGCTTCCTGGACGCTGCCCGGCGAGCCGAGGTACCTAGCCCGGTAAGGGGCCACCCCTCTGCATTCCAGCAGCACGTAGGCGGCTATTTCTTCTTCCTCCATGCATCCATGCATCCTCTGTATAGGGGACTGTCCGTGACACCTAAGTTAAAAAGATGTCTGTTAAATTGTCCATGACCTCACCTGCACCTGTTAGCAGGCGAAGTTGCGGTCTGCACAGTTGTATCAGGGCCCTTAATAGACGAGCGTCCACGCGCGGTAGTGCGACTTTCGCTTGTCTGCATGAGTCCAGCGAGCTCCAGTTCTATTGCTGTAATTCTATGGTGCGTTCACGGATCTTACTTGCAAACCAGCTTATCGGGATAGGTGCGATCGGCTCTGGTCCAACAGGCGTCGAGCCAGATGCGCTTCTAGCCAGTTCGTCGGCTGCGTCGTTTCCCCGTGATCCAGTGTGACCTTGGATCCATTGGATAGTGATAGTATTAAGTGCACCTACTGTGTTTAAGGCGTGGTGAACTGGTGACACTCAAGTACAAGGCTCGATGTGATGCGACTGCCCTGGAGAGCCTGTAGAACGGATTTGATGTCAGAGAGAATTAAGATGTCACGGTCTTTTACCTCCCTTGTTTCGATTGCCCGAGCCGCCATTGTAATGCCCACGCACTCGGCCTGAAAGACCGTGTTGTATGAGCTTAAGGGGGGTGCAATTTGTATGTTGAGTTCCTCTGAGAAAACACCCGACCCTGTGCCTAGGGTTGCCAGATCTGAAGTCCAAAATATCTGGAGAAAATTTGAAAATGTCGAGATTTTGCGGTTGTTGTCGGAAGAAATAAATATTTAAAATAAAAATTAACTTAAATGCTTTGTATAGGTACAGTAAGAAAACGGCCGCGCAGAGCGATTCTTAGTTAGTTTCATTCACTAATCTTGTACTCATATCATGCCTGTCTATGGTAACAAAAGGGTATGATTTTATCAATTACCTAATAATTGCATTTTCAGTGACCCAATAAATAATATTTGTTCCTTAAATAGTAGATCTGTCACCTAAATTGAATCACCAACTAATATTAAAACGCTTACCTAAATATTAATTAAGAATTACTTGGAAATAATATCAATCATCTAATAATTATATTGGGTTTCAAAATAATAAAAGTATCACTAAAATTGAATCGCTAAACAATATAAAAATGTTTACCAGAAAAATATTTTTAATCTTTAAATAATTTTATTACTGCACTATTAGAATGCGTTTCATCGGATACCTACTTCCTATTGCGTCATGTTGGCAGGACTGTCATTGTAATCTTATTGCGATGGAATAAGGTTCAAAATTAAATGAATTTACGGGGTACCAACATAACGCCAGAGATAATAACCGATGAAACGCACTCTAGTGCCGGTTTTGATTTAGAGCAGAGGTTCCCAACCTTATACCCTATGCGCCCCCCCTCCCCTAAGCTACCTTCCAAAACTGAATTTTGTATTCGTTAAAGTCGGTCCAAGGATTGTCAAAGTGCATAGCCCCCAATTTGACTCAGCCCCTGTTAGGTAATTTTTCTTTGAATTAAGGAACTGATCTATTTAATAAGTGACAGACCTATTATTTTGATAATTGAACGAATTAAATGATATCAATAGTTTGTTGATTACATTTTATTCAGGCTATAGAAAAAAGTGATCAAACTATTATTTAAGATACATATTTATATTAATCTGATGATTTATACTTAGAGACAGTTTTGATGAATAGATGACAAATATATTTCTTGGGGATAGATATTATTATTAGGGTATTGCAGATTATTGACACATCTAAACTTAGGTGACAAAAAATATTGTTCCCGTAACAAAATAGCTGCGCAGCGCGATTTTTAGTCAGTTTTATCCACTAATCTTGTAATCTGTGGTTTCGTCCACGAAAATTATTGCTTTCTAGAGAATTTTCGGAACAGCTGATTTTCCGGGAGATTTTCAGATTTGTCGGGAGTGGGGGATCCCTTGAAATTCCGGGAGAATCCAGGCAACCCTACCTGTGCCCGATGAGATCTTAGAGCCGTCAGTGTAAATCAGGAGAGCCTTGTCTTTTCTTGGAGCTGATGTCGTCTATCAGGTGTATTCTGTATTTTTTGTCAAAAATGAAGGTTGGCTTAACTTTGTCGCATACTGCTTCGATAAGAGGGGTGTTCAGCCAGTCCTTCAGTAGTCCACTGAGATGTCTTACCCCTCTCGAATTTTAGAGATCTCAGTTGTTTTAGTCTTAACGCTGTTATGACTGCCTCCTGTTGAATGTGGAGATGCAGTGGTGTTAGGTTCAGCATTACCTCTAGAGCAGCTATGGGAGCTGTGCTCATGCATCCAGTGAGGGCGCAGCAGGCCTGACGTTGTAGTCTCTGTAGCATTTTGGCTCCAGTGGTTTGGGCGGCTTTTGGCCACCATACTACAGATCCATAGCTTACCAGGGGTTTTATGATCGTGTTGTGTATTGTATAGCCAGAGGAATAGTTTGGGTGCTAGCTAGGCCCCAACGCTTACCAATAATCTTTTGCACTGCCATAAAATGACGCTGGCGGACTGCGTTTTGTACTCCAAGTAGCTGTTCCAAGTAAGTTTGCTGTCTAGGATTATGCCTAGGTACTTTACCTCGTTAGAGAGTTGCAGTGTAGTTCCAAACAGTTTCGCCAGACGAAAATCGCCTACCAGGCGTTTGTTTGTAAACATTACCAATTCCGTCTTAGCGGGGTTGACGGTCTGGTCGTGTCTTTGGCACCACTCCTCAACCCTCTTCAGGGATGCTTGCATGGTGTTACAGGTTATGCCAGCCTGGTTACCTATACTTAGTATGGTAATGTTGTCCGCATATCCTATAGTATAAAATAGTTAGAGTTAAGATCGGAGATCAGATCGTTTACCACCAGGTTCCACAGAAGTGGAGAGAGCACACCACCTTGGGGGCATCCTCTCGCCACCAGGGCCCTTTGGCCGACGTCCCCTGACACCTGTACCCCAAGCACGAACCACTACCGTACCCCAAGCACGAACCACTACCGATTTCCATTGAAAAATCCTGAGATTTGTACCAGTTCGAGATTAAGGTACGGGGGGGGGGGGGGGGGTTACGTATCGTCCCTCGCCTCGCAGAATTCAAAATGGCAAAGAAAAATATCCAATTATTAAAGAAGGTAGGAGAACCAACCCAAGTGTTTTGTATAAAATGTACTGTATTTTATTGAAAATTTTAATAATCCTGAGAAAAGTCCAAAAAACCTGAGATTTCAGGATAAATCCTGAGATATGGTAACCCTACCCACAGCACCTTAATTATTATAGTCTAAATCTGGGAAATTCCCTGAACATATTGTTCGCGGGGACGATCGCTATGGTGTTGCCATAACTTATTATCCAAAATATACTTACCCAAAATACTGATGCTCAGAAAAGTCGATAAAATATACCGAAAAAGTATCAAAACACTGAATCAGGCCAGGTAACACTGTTTTTTGGATTAAGCTGGATTAAGCCAGGGTTGGATTCTGTACCATAATTATATTATTTGTACTATAATATCACCGTTGGTACTATATACTATCCGAAGTCCAGGATAGTACACTATTATACTATAATTATACAGTTCCGTCCAAACCTTTTTTTTTAATAGGTTTTGTATACTTTGTCATTGAAAAAAGAACGTGAAAACAGAGACCATAGAGTTCTTTCCTCTATGACAGTGAGATTCTCCTATTAGAGGTCGCATTTTCTCAACCGAATCTCGTAAAATTGTGTGAACGGGTTTGATTATTACTATATAGAATAAGCAAGCGCCCGCGACGAATTCGTCCGCGTAGTGGTAGTTTTTTTCCCACGTTTTTTCTATCCCTAGGGAAAATTATTCTTTTATTGGGATTAAAGGTACCCTATGTCCTTCTTTGTACCCCTGACAACGTGTATGCAAACTTTCATGAAGATCAGTTGAATAGTTAAGACGTGAAGGCGTTATAAACGAACACAACTTACTTTCGGAATCAAAATTAATTAAAAATAAAGTAAGATGTTTTTTTTCGAAATTTTTCAATTTAATAATTTATTTATTTCGAAAAAAATTCAAAAATATCAAAAATGCAAGAATTTTGCTCACAGAGCTACTAGTTCAAAAAAACAACCTTTTCTCAAACTGTACTATATTTTTTGTTAAAATACTATCTTTTTATTATCTGTGTACTCTCCGTCTCAGAGTGCCTCACTCCAACACTGGATTAAGCTGATTAAGCTAATCGTTCTAGTGTGCGCACTTGCATACCTACTCCTTCATACTTGAGAGCCCGACTAAACTGTCGGCCGATAGAAATTTTGTAGTCTGCGGGCACGCTTAAGGCCGGCCACACATAGACGGAATCCCGTTACGGAATTCCGTACATACGTGATTCCGAACGCAGCAAATGCATACAAAATCTATGCTATGGGCCTGCCACACATGCGGGATTTTAACGTACGGAAATTGTCGAAATTCTGTTCGGGATTCCGTCTGTATGTGGCCCGCCTAAGGCGACGGCTAGCTAGATACACGCGTGGTATTTACCGTGATCCATCGCCATAACCATGGAAAGTAATTTGTGTGGAATGTTCAATATTTGACTTTCCATGGTTAAAATGTACTCTATGGCGATGGATCATGGTATTTACCCTTTGTTATACCACGGGCAACAAAGGGTAAATACCATGATCCATCGCCATAGAGTACTTTTAACCATGGAAAGTACCTACCAGTATTACTACTACAGTACTAGGCACGTATCTTGAAATTTTTTCGATGTAGTGGGGATAAGTTCGCGCATGAGCTCTTGTGAGCGACCAATAGCGCGCGCCCCTCTCCCGCCGCCCGCACCTCTCACCGCTACGCATACCCAAAATACGCGTTTCGCGCAATCCTCACCCGATTTCAAGTTATTGGTTGCAGAGACATAGCTGGTTAAAAATGGGCTTTTTATTGAAATTAATTGAAAAAATCTTATCTTTGACTCTAAGCTTTGCAACTAGTAAACCTAGACTACACAAGTTAGACTCAAATTGTAGAAAATTTATTTAACTTTACAGAAATATAAACAAAAAAACTGAGAAATGCTTCCGAATGAAACGGAAACCCCTTTTATTTCGTGTAAAAATGCATATTTTTGACTAGCTGTGTCTCCGCAAACAATAACCTCAACTACTTGGGTTAAGCGCGAATTGTATAAAATATAGTTAACATAACAAAAGCATATAACAAATTAACCTGAAAAACGCTTCTTTAAAGTAGTTTTTTTGAAAATACTGAAACAAGTGCCAATACCTAAACTTAAAGTTTAAAAATGTTGGTTATTGTGTAATTTTTCAGAAACTGCTTAATAAATAGTTTTTTTTATATATCAGAAATAAGTTCTTCGTTATTGATTTATCCGAAAATGATACCACATTTGAACAATTAGCTAAACCTGAATTGTTATAGTTTTTAGAATGAAGCCGGGAAAAGTGCGCTATTCAACCCGCCGCCGTATGGAACTGTATGTAAGGATAGCTTGGCCCAGCTAGTTAATATTAGTTAGAAACAGCCTACAGATCAGTTTCTATCATGTGGCCAAACTTTATCACGACTTGTAACTCCCAACTATAGAGGTTCATACCTACTATACCAGTAGTACAGTACGAGGCATATAACTTGAAATCGGGTGGGGATTGCGCGAAACGCGTATTTTGGATATGCGTAGCGGTGAGGGGCGCGGGCGGCGGGAGAGGGGCGCGCGCTATTGGTCGCTCACTCACAAGAGCACATGCGCGTACTTATCCCCACTCCGTCGAAAAAATTTCAAGATACGTGCCTAGTACTGTACCACGGGCACGAAAATCCCATCGTACTACCAATCGATCCAGTAGTACCACGGGAAATATTTTTTTACACGTGGTATACTGCCCGGCATATATATTGGCAAGAGAATGAAAGAGACAATACTATACTGAGGGCTCGCCTACTATATTTTTTGAAAAAATAACTATATTTTTTGAAAAAGTATTATAGTAGGCAAAACTACTATATTTTTTCAAGTGAAAAAATTAAACAATAGCAGAAAAAAAAATCTTATGCACATAAGTAATTGCATAGTAATTTTCGTGTTTAAATACTTGTGTTTATGGTTGTTGAATAAATTGCCAAAATGTTAGTGTATGAAAAATCCTCCATACAAAACGATAATCTAGTGACTTTTTCGCCATCTACTATATTTTTACACGTAATAATCTTGAAACTACTACCTATATTTGATGCAAAAAAAGTTGGCAACCCTAGGTCCACCCCTGGTGCGGGGACGAGGGCCAGGATCGACTCCTTGGGGCACTCGGGGCCGTTGTGTCGCTACTCACCAACATTATTTTGGAAATGGCACTCTGTTGAGGGAAATGGAATGGAATAGTGTTGTTACCCTGGGCTTGGTCTCAATTTAATTTACCCATTTACCCTAGATTCTGTAGTTTTGAAAAAATACCCTTAATAAAAATTCGTTTATACCTAGTGTTTTTCCTTTACCATTAATTAAACAACAAGATATATTTTTTAATATTATCACTGGCACTTATGTGCCACAAGATAGTAAGCTGTGAGCCAGAGGATAGGTACTTTCATTGTTATCAATAAAAGTAGGTATTATTAAATTAAATCAAGACAAGAAGCGATGAAGCGATGTTTCACGGTTTGACAAGCCGGCTGGGTTGATATTTGATAGTTAGGTAGATCTAATAAGATACAGGGTGGTTAAACAACTGAAAACCAGGATGCAGTATTTTCTATTTGGTACGTAGGTATTTATTTATTTTTAGTTAATCTTGAATTTCAATCATTAGGTATTATATCTGCTTTGCATTACAATGTTAACGAACTACCTATTATCCGCATGATTTCTTGGCGAAGAAGAACTTGTAGATAAGGGCCAAAAGGCCCACGGCCACCGCCACGCCCGCGGCGATGGGCGCCCAGCCGCTGTCGCCCTGCTCGGGCGGCTGACGGCTAGGACTCATCACACTCGCATACCTGGAAGAATTCCATTTGTTACCAGCGATTCACTCTCATAATAAGGCCACCTACTTGACCAACGAGATTCGATAGAGTAATTTTGTATGGAAAATTTGTACAGCCCTATCTAGCGCCAAATTGCGAAATGATATTTGAAAACACGGCTGGAAAGAATGGCCGGGCCCGGACGGATGCAATCATGGAACACAGACACCCATAGCATAGTAGAACCAAATAAGTAGGCCAACTCGCGCCTCGAGCGAGCGATACAGCTTAAACACGTAGGGCTGTCACATCGCTAGTTTATTCAATCGTCAAAAAATGCATAGTCAATCTCTAGATACAAAATATTTTTTTCCTTGTAGGGTAAGCATCAGGGAACTATAATACAAAGTTTTTTTTTATATTTTTTTGTACGTAAACCAGCGGGTCTATCGACTAAAATAATGAAGTTAATGTTAATTGTAATTTGACAGATGTATGTGATGCATCATGGCACTTTCGTTTTGACACCAATAAAAACTTACTAAAGAAAAGTAGCAATGTATCACATCTATCTCTCAAATTACAGTTTACATTAAATTCTTATTTATTGTTATGTGATTTGAAAATTTACAGTCGAAATAGGATTAATTAAAACGTGGCTTTACTAATTAATGTTTATTCAAATAAAATAAAATGATCATGAAATTTTATTTTTTTACACTAATAACTGTTTCTTACTTTTTCATTTACCTACACTTATCAAAATAATAAATATTTAAATTCGGAAATTGAAAACTTTCCATAATAGGCATTGTAAGTACTTTTTCCTGTAGGAATTTATGATTTTTTAACAAAATTACACAATTGATATAAAAAAAATTCGTCTGTTTCGACAAGCACGCCTTATTATTTAAAGTTAATGTTAGGGTGGGTACTCACTTAGGTTCGCGAACCTCCGCGCTCCGCGAACATGCACCGAAAAAATCGTTTATCCTCTGCTGGAACAGGGCACCCAGGTGTGTACGTGAGCGAACACGTATGCGAACTTGGTTCGCACAGGTACACACTGTAGCCAAAGTAAAAATATTTGTTTTTGCTATGGATCACTGTTCGAGGTTCGCGGAGCGCGGAGGTTCGCGAACCTAAGTGGGTACCCACCCTAAAATATATCCTCATTCTTACAAATCTTTTTGCAATAATATCTTTGGAAAGCATGGTCTGTAGGCGGCGTGAAGCGTGCGTGAGCGCGAGCGGGATTACGTACGGCGCAGCCATGACTGTTGCACCTTTATCACCTTTAAATTTTGTCAGTGTGTGCGTGCGACGACGCATACGTACGGGCGCGCCCACATACAAACCGCGTTCGTGCGTATAATGAGTAAGATGACTTACTTATTTGGTTCTACTATGCCCATAGTCTGTGCTGCGCTGCATTATCTTGCGAATGGCTTCGAGCAGTAATATTCCGTCCAAACCCGGCTGCCACACAGAGTCCTGTAGCGCAGCAGCGTTTATTTGCATTTATATGCATAAATGCAAAAGCGAAGCAACACAGACACCCATAGTTTGTGCGAGTGCGAGTTTGTAATGCAGTCGCATTTGTTTGTTTAAGACATAAAAGCAAGCCCCCCGCCATGGAAAAAGTCATGGAAACAGTTCATTAGGTTAAGTTAGGTTAGTATTAAATGTGACCAAATACGCGCGAGCCGAGCGAGCGGAGCGAGCGTGCCGCGACGTCCGGCGAAGCGCCAAAAATGAAGTTATTTCAATATCAAGGTGTTTGTTTGCATAGCGAGTGTAAGCTGTATTGCAGCCGGATTCGTTAAAACAAAAAGGCATCACAAAGCCGATCACACTGCAGATAATTTTCAAAGGTTTCATTTTCTGTGGTGCAGCCGTGATTCTAATAGTGAGCAGCTCAGCTACTTACTGTCTGTGTTGCATCTAGGGTTGCCAACTTTTTTTTGCATCAAATACCCAAGAAGACGACAAAGCTCCAGTGACTACCGTATATCACCGAAGAGGAGAAACCCGAAGAGGTCTTGCCCGTCGAAACCGTCGAACTGCCGGAGGAAACCTCCGTTGAAGAAGTCGAGACACCAGAAGGCAAGACGGTTCTAAAATTGAAACCACTGAAATTCTCACGGAAAAAGAGGACTACAAGCAGCCGGTTGTTACCGTTCACACCTCGGAAGAAGTGACTAAAGACACCACAACGCCCGGCGCCCCTAGAAACGATAAATGATGTAGACACTGCTGGCGTTGTCGAGGAACCCGAGTCCCGAGCGCGTGGAGTTCAATCAAGTGCGCAGGGAGGGACACGGGCGACGTAAAGACAGTAATTTTGCAGTTTACCATTAAAATCAATATAAAATAATTTTTAGGCAAGTATTTTAATACTTGCCTAAAAATTCATGAGGCTGAGGCTGTTTTCTGAACTAGGTACTGTTAGTATTATATCTGCTTTGCATTACAATCTTATTTTAATTTCTCGGCGAGGAAGAACTTGTAGACAAGGGCCGCAACGGCTGCGGCCGCGACCACGCCCACCGCGATGGCGACCCAGCCGCCGCCGTCGCCCTCTTCGGGCGTCCGACGTCTAGGACTCATCACACTCGCATACCTGGAAGAATTTCCTTTGTTACCAGCAAGCCACTTGCAATACGAGTATCTAGGTCACTACTTATATCTTATTCTGTGCTTAGGTACTTGACCAACGGACCCACGGCATAGAATAGATATAATAAGCACTACCGTACAGAAAGGAAACTCTCCGCCCCACCCCACAATCAATTACCTCACCCCTCCGCGCGAGTTCATGTGCATGTGCCGAATCGTGTGCTCATTCAATAGCCCTTAGAATTTTAAGCAATAAGCCCTTAAAATTCTAAGCAATAGCCCTAGACTTCACTTCACGTACCATGGGCAACAGCGTCGCTTAACCACTGCTAAGCCGGCCATATACGCTAGGTTATGCATGATGGTTATGCCTGTAAGGTCAAAACCGTCATGCATAACCGAGCGTGTGTGGGATAAAACTGCATGCCTGTCATGCATGCCTGTCATGCAAGCCGCTCGGTTATGCCTGTGGTCAAAACCGTCATGCATGCCTGTCATGCAAGCCGCTCGGTTATGCCTGTGGTCAAAACCGTCATGCATAACCTAGCGTTATGCATGACGGTTTTGCATGAAGGTTTTGCATGATGGTTTTAAAGCCTTAAATATTGAAGATGATTAATTTTACTGAAAGAAGACTTCATTTTGTTTATAAAAATATATGGAACTGCATTCAATGATTTTTAGAAAATCGCCTGCCTTAACCAGGAATCGAACCCACCAAAAACGAAAACATTTTTGTATTTATTTTTACAACACCAATCGAAAGGGTTACTTATAAGGATTACTTTTTCTTAAGTGACACTGCATCTTAAACAAATGGAAGACCATGAAATTTAACATTTAAAATTTTAATTACGAATTGCATCAATTCGTATCGAATCAGTCAATCAATTAAAAAAAAAAACTTTGAATGCAATTCCATATATTTTTATAAACAAAATGAAGTCTTCTTTCAGTAAAATTTACTACCTTCAATATTTAAGGTACTTTCCCTTCGTGTGGCAAAGTTTTGGGACACCCTGTATATTTAATAATATGCTTATTTCATCTAAATGAATTAATTCTGCTAGAAGTCATTCATCCCAAAAATATAAGTGAAGAAATCTGAGGGACAGGGCAAATACCGGGGGTGGGGCTACAGTTCTTTTTTAATTGCTCCAATGCCAATAACACCACACACGCTAGGTTATGCATGACGGTTTTGACCACAGGCATAACCGAGCGGCGTGCATGAGCGGCTTGCATGAAGGTTTTGCAGCTCGGTTAAAACTGTCATGCGTAACCTTACGTGTGTGCTCTCTATTGAACTCGGTTTTGCATGAAGGTTTTGCAGCTCGGTTAAAACCGTCATGCATAACCTAGCGTATATGGCCTGCTTAAGGTTAAAATCGCTTGCACGCCGCGCAAGCTGTCACATACGTTTAGTTCGTGCAGGGGCGATACGCGCGCACACGAATTTTGTTGCAAACTGGTTAAGCGACGTTGTTGCCCATAGTACACAGTTGCACGTGTGCAAAAACGTCACTGTGTAGCGTCTGGGTAATAGGGTGGATGCTCCTATGTCCGGCCCCCACCCAAAAGTCGGCACTGTATGCTACCTCTGTCGATAACAGTGCCTTAGTACTGTTTAGGCACAGTGGGTTTTTTTTATTACTAAGTTTACACCGATGGGTAAATAAATTTAAAGTATGGCAGCACTGCTCGGAACCGCTGGCAGTCAGTTGTCACTTGAACGAGTGCGAGCGTGCATGTTGACAAATTTTCTACAAAACTGATACTTTCCGAGTCGCAGTTGGTAAGTAATCATTTAGGTATCATAGTGACTTGTTATTGCAATGTAAGAGGTTCTGCATAATATTTGTCATCATTTTAAAGTAATTTAACACGATTTAATTGCATATTTTAAAAGAAAACAGGGGTGACGGACTAAGAAAAATTGTAAGTATGGAGTACTTGAGGTCGGCAGGGGATGCTGACTTTTGAAATTCATTTATTCCTAAAGTCGGCAGGAGGTGCCGACTTTAGAAATTCATTATTCTTAAGTAGGTATTATAAAAATAATATAGTATTTTTTTATTTTAAAATTATTTATTTTATACTAAGTGATAATTTAAATGGACGGTGACTACGCCGACTACAGATGATAGTAGTCATTAAATAATAAAACAATAATCTGAGTGTTCTTCATGCCCACAAAAGATCCTTACTTTACTTAGCTAAAATAATATATTTCTAAATAAAATTAAAAAATTCACAGATAAAGTCAGGAAATAATACATGTTTTCCTTGAGGCATCATTTAAAAAAGGAAGGGCCGACTTTGCGAACACAAATACCGAAGATAGGTACATAGGTGCCGATCTTAGGAAAAATGGCACTTTTTTTAAATTATTATAAAATAAATGCTTCTATAAACAAAAGCAAGTTTTAATTGTGAACCTAAAAAAAGAAAAACGTAAGGCTTTAAAAAAATATTTATCGTACTGAAACTGCTCCGTATGACGCGTCTATGAATTTTCAAAGGTGACCCAACCCTTAAAGTGCCGACTTATAGAGCATCCACCCTAGGTAGTTGAAACGCGGCGCTTGTATGGAGTGCCCGGGGTGTGCCCACGGATCGCGCTCTCGTAAACCTTCTTCTAATAATCAGCTAATAAATCAGGTACCTACCTAGGAAAACATACGATCAAAGGTTCCCTAGAGTCCACGCGGACGAAGTTGCGGGCGGCCGCTAGTATTAAATAATGGCAGACCAAAAAATTCCTTCTCGTTTGTTTTTTGCAGATTACCTACCATTAAAATCAATATAAAAAAATACTTGCCAATAAATTCATGAGGATGTTTTCTTGATACGAAATTACTGAATAATAATTAATGAATACCTCTTGGACACCCAAGAATTGTTTATTACCAATAACGGATGTAGGTAGGCTTTTAATTTTTTTTATTTCATAATCTATTTTTAGTATTTTCCTGAAGTTCCTAAGAATAGTTTTTTTAGTTAAATCTAATTTAAAATGATTAGGTACTATGATTTTAAGATTTTGAAAACTGTTTTCTAAAAAAGTAGTTTTTTTTTTAAATGATGTGAAAATGTCAAAATAATCATCCCTAAGATATTCTAGTCTCTTTAAATATGTACCGGTACATAAGCATTGCAGAGTAATATAATTAACATAAAGTTAATATTCCACTGGAATAGAGGAACAGAGTTCGCTTGGCTGCGACACCAAAAGTGACATGAGCCAGTGTGTGAAAATTTGTAAACGTGTGCGTGAACTTTAGAGATGCCCCGAAGTCCATTTTAGATTGTCGATAACCATAATGTATTATTGCTCTAATAAATAAAACACAAACAAGATTTTGAACAATTTTATTTAAATAATTTCCTCAAGTCTCCTTGAGGCTCCCAGCCTATTCTATTTATGACATTTATCCAGTAACTTAATCACTAAATTTACAGGAAACCTAGAAATAATGTTAAATTAGTACTTAAGTAGGTATAATTTACCATTTGAAAACTGTCGGTTAAAAGCAGCTTTAAGTAAAACTATCAGTGTTCACAAAGACAAAGTTATATTGGAAATCATCGACATGAGTATCGATAATATAATAATTTTTGATCAATCTCTACGCCTTATTTTCCCAAGTTCACGGACATAATATCTTTTTATCTAACACATAATGTTTAGAAATCAGCCTTTATTTAGAAAATAGGCGGTTAATAGCATGATATTAGTGTATTACTTAGTGTGTTTAGGAATATATTCAACTAAAATATGAAATATGAAAATGGTACTTGTACAATCTTATTTACCTGTGAAATAAGTGTTTATTTGGGTTATTGTCGTAAGTAACATTACAATTCAGTACAGAACACGACACCATTATTGATTTATATATAGTGATGGGCAGTGGATAAATATCCTTAAGGTAAAAAACTCGGATATTTATCAAAAATAGATAAATATCCGTTTTTATCCATTTTTAGCGGATTTTTATCCAAAAATGCCGGATAAATATATTCAGGCCTGAATCTACACAATAGATTTGCTTCTTGTTAACTACATTTTTGACGAAAACAGTATTTTGTGCTCGAAACAATGTTTTCTTAATTTTATTATCTGTATAGCGTTGTACGTAGTGACGGGCAGTGGATAAAAACTCAAAAGGTAAAAAACTCGGATATTTACCATAAATGGTGGATAAATATATTTAGACCTGTTTCTATACACTAGTTTTGGTCCCACGTGAGGCCCCGCCCCCGCTACTAACCCAACCACGATGACAACTGTACCTGGCAACATATAACAAGCGCACATTGAGGACTGGTCCCTAGGCTAAATGGTGTCGTTTCATCGCCCACAAGTCCCTTGTCAACGACGTGATTACCATCGCAATTGTGTTGACCAGGGTATGCTGGCCGACTTATGGAGAGGGAGAACCTATTTACGATGAACTGTTTTTTCAGGAAGAGATAATACCAACGCATAATCCAAGATAGCGGCCAGCTTTTTTGTTTTTGGGCCGATTTCGATGAAACTTTGTTGAGGGCACAATTTTTAAAAGAAAACAGCAATGCAATATTGAAAATGTGAAAATTCAAGATGGCGGTCATCTTTTTTGTTTATGGGCCCACTTCGATGAAACTCTGTTTTTTGTACTATTTTCACAAGAAAACAGCGCAACACAATGTTAAAAATGATAAAAATGCAAGATGGCGGCAAACTTTTTTGTTTGTGGGCTGATTTCGATGATACTCGGTTTATGTACTATTTTGACAAGAAAACAGCAACGCAATGTTAAAAATATGAAAAATCAAAGATGGCAGCCAACTTTCTTGTTTTTGGGCCGATTTCGATGAAACTCGGTTTTTTGTACTATTTTGACAAGAAAACAGCAAAGTTATATTAAAAATGACAAAAATGTAAGATGGCGGCCAAACTTTTTGTTTGTGAGCCGATTTCGATGAAACTCGGTTTTCGGTATTATTTAGACAAGAAAACAGCTACGCAATGTTATAATTATGAAAAATCAACGATGGCGGCCAACTCTTTTTTGGGCCGATTTCGATGAAACTTTGTTTGAGGCACTATTTTTAAAAGAAAACAGCAACGCAATATTAAAAATCTTAAAATCTAACATGGCGATTGGCGGCCAACCTTTTTGTTTGTGAGCTGATTTCGATGAAACTCGGTTTTTAGTACTATTGCGACAAGAAAACAGCAAAGCAATATTAAAAATGACAAAATCTAAGATGGCGGCCAAACTTTTTGTTTGTGAGCCGATTTCGATGAAACTCGGTTTTTGGTACTGTTTTGACAAGAAAAAAGCATCGCAATGTTAAAAATATCAAAATCCAAGATAGCGGCCAACTTTTTTGTTTTTGGGCCATTTCGATGAAACTCGGTTCTTTTGTACTATTTTGACAAGAAAACAGCAACGCTATTTTAAAAATGTCCAAAAATCAAAGATGGCGGCCAACCTTTTTGTTTGTGAGCTGATTTCGATGAAAATCGGTTTGGGACACTATTTTCAAAAGAAAACAGCAACGCAATGTTAAAAATATGAAAAATCAAAGATGGCGGCCATCTTTTTTTTGTGGGTTCATTTCGATGAAACTCAGTTTTTTGTACTATTTTGCCAAGAAAACAGCGCAACGCAATGTTAAAAATGATAAAAATGCAAGATGGCGGCAAACTTTTTTGTTTAATTACCTATATATTTTAATTTCAAAATTTACGTGACATATCAAGAAAAGGGTTTTAAAATAAATATTTTGTTAGGACGGATAAATATCCGTCCTTTTGGATAAAAACTCGGCTAAAAACGGATCTTTATTGAGTTTTTATCCATTTTGAGTTTTTATCCGGTCAAAAACCCATCACTATTTATATAGCTTTATGAGCCAAACCGATCAGATCGCGGTCAAAATTACAAAATAATCGTGTGGACGCTTTTCACCAAGATGATAACAGACGATAAATGAAGTCAAACTAGGTTCTGCTGTCATTTTCTTTTAACTCTTTCTCGCACATCGCATAAGCCGTAAGAATCGGTTTCTCACTCGCACCATTGTCCGTCTACTTGAGCGTAGCGAAATTTTTCTATGTCTATGATAATTAATTAGATAATTAGACTCCCTACCTTTAAGGTAGGTACAGTATATTTTATTAAATGGTTCACACTGTGCTGTTATGATCAAAAGCATTTACTTCCTAGGAGTAAATTTTGTTCTGTGTTTATACTTCTATCAAAAGTCTATGCTATGAATGATGTCAACCATAGATAATACCTATATACTTAATACTTATAAATGATGTCAACATTTTAGGAAACAACGCAACGGTCTCTAAAATAATATTTATAAATCATTTTACAGAGAAAAACTAACAGGATTTTACATGGAAAAGTGATTGAAAAGTACTCTTATCTTAAGTTAGGACTAAAAGACTAAAAATATATGAAATAAAAATTAAAAGAATAAGCTACCTTAATAATCTGGTATCATACGTTTATAGGAAATATAAAATTGTTTAATTTCAGGTTTCAAGTAGGTATCTATTTTTATCAAGAAAACAGCCTCATGAATTTATGGGCAAGTATTTTTAATGAGTTTATTTGATTCAATGGTAAAAAACTGCATTTAACATAAGTAGGGCTGCCATCCGTCCGGGTTTCCCCGGATTTGTCCTAGTTTGGAGGGCGTCCGGGGAGCGTCCGGGCGGGGTTCTGATTGTAGTCCGGGTAAAACCCGGACTTTATTTAAAATCCGGGTTTTTGGATCAAACTCCGTTCAAAAAAGTACTATATTCAGCGAACGTGCTACCGGGCGTCTCGCTTCACTACGCGTGGCGCACCGCGCCACCCGCAAAAAATCGCGCTGCGCGGCCCACTTTTTTTGACTAAAACAAGCAAGATTACAGATTAATGGAAGAAACTAACTAAAAATTGCGCTGCGCGGCCGTATTTTCTATAAACAGGCAAGATCACAACAACAAAAGGTTAGTGGATGAAACTTACTAAAAATCGCACTGCGCGGCCCATTTTTTTTACTATAGACTAGCAAGTTTACAAGATTAGTGGATGAAACTGACTAAAAATTGCGCTGCGCGGCCGTTTTTTCTATAAACAGGTAAGATCACAAATCACAACACAGGTTACTGGATGAAACTGTCTAAAAATCGCGCTGCGCGGCCCATTTTTTTACTATAGACAAGCAAGATTACAAGATTAGTGGATGAAACTAAACAAAAATCGCGCTGCGCAGCCGTTTTTTCTATAAACAGGCAAGATCACAAATCACAACACAAGGTTACTGGATGAAACTGTCCAAAAATCGCTCCGCGCGGCCCATTTTTATTTATTATAGACAAGCAAGATTACAATATTAGTGGATGAAACTGATAAAAATAGCGCTGCGCGGCCATTTTTTTTTATTACGGGCCGTCCCTGGCTATTTGGGCATTTATTTTGGAACGCTACGCTTACAAAACTACAAAAACTGGAACCTGGCCCTGCACAAAATTATGTTGGACATCCCAGCTCTACATCATCCTTACTCCTTACTAATATTATAAATGCGAAAGTCCGTTTGTTTGTTTGTTTGTTTGTTTGTTACGCCTTCACGTCCTAACTACTGAACCGATCATCATGAAATTTTGCATACACGTTGTCAGGGGTACAGAGAAGGACATAGGGTACCTTTCATCCCGAAAAAATGTATAGTTCCCAAGGGATAGCATAAAACCTTTCCACGCAGACGAAGTCGCGGGCGGCCGCTAGTAACTAATAAAACACACTATGTATTTGCGAAAAATGGCTTAAAATTCAAATTTTTTTTCTAGTCAAGTATTGGGTAAAATATATTTTTTAACCAAGCTAAAGTGAATATAAAAAATCTAATGTCTGGGGTCAAGGCTCCAAAGTCCGGGGTTTTTACTATTCTGGTCCGGGGCGGCAGGTTTTAGAGATGGCAGCCCTAAACATAAGGTAGATCGATATATCTAATGGCGATCAACGTCAGGGTACCTCAGGGGTCTGTTCTGTCTGAAACCCTTTTCCTGCTACATATAAACGATCTGCTAAAACCGGGTATCATTGGGTATGCAGACAATAGCACTGTTGTAGACAGATACTTCTCGAATGCACGAGCTACTGAGGAGGAGACCGTAGCGCTTAGAGCTGCTTTAGTTGAGCGTATTAATGTATCCCTTCAGGCTGTCACTGATTGGGGCGATGTCAACTTGGTGAACTTTAACGCCACTAAAACACAAGCGTGTTTATTCAGCGCCAAACGGAGTCCATTTAACCTGACTCCGACTTTTCGAAATGTACCTATAGTCATTAGTGACTATCTAGACCTCCTTGGACTTGATTTGTCATCTCACATCAATTTCAGCCGTTCTATAGAACACAAAGCTAAAACCGCAGCCAAAAAGTTAGGTATCCTTTCCAGAGTGAGATGGTATTTCACGCCGGGACAGTTTTTAACTCTTTATCAAGCTCAGGTCCGATCGTGTATGGAGTACTGTTCTCACCTTCGGGATGGATCTGCTAAATACCAGTTGGCTGCCCTGGACTCTATTGAGCGTCGAGCAAAGAGGCTGATTGGTGACAATGCTCTGGTCCACCGAAGGCTTCAAAGTTTAGAGCACCGACGAAGGGTAGCCTGCTTATCAGTCTTCTATAGGTTACATTTCATGACACATGCCGAATCATTACGGGCTGTCTAAAACCAACCTCTGTTGCTTTGCTGTATCTGCTGCCTGGTATTGCTCCCTCGGATGTTCGCAGGGATGTGGCTAGCTCTCTGGAACGCTTTAAAAATGACCCACGGCACCCCTTACACCACCACGTGCCGGTGACCCAGAGGCTTAAAAGTCGCCACAACTTCCTCAAGAAACTTCCTCCTCTGGACGGGGAAGCTAAAGACCGCTTTAAGCTCTGGAAGGAGAAATACCTCACAGACCCAAATACTGAGCTGGCGGAACAACTCCCCCTGGCCATGATCTACCTTGGGCGATTTGGAAGTCAGGCAAGACTACAAGATTAGTGGATGAAACAGACTAAAATTCGCGCTGCTTTTTTTTTTGCTGTTTTTTTTTACAGGAGATAGATGAGATACTACACAGGCATTTTCTGCCCCCCCCCTCCCATACAAAATTACGAAAGAAAAGTTGGCAACCATGTATGGGGGCGGCCCATTCGTATTCGCCCAGGGCGCAGAAATCCGCAATACGTCCCTGACTGTCCCCAGTCAGACCAGAACGAGTTTACTTATCTGGCCTCACAAAGGACAAATCTTTCTGTTGATCCATTGAATAATATTATTGGGATATAATCTAGAACCATAATTATAATGTAGGCCTTCTTACAATAATTAGGTACCTACCTACCATTCTCGGTGGTGGGTGTGACTTGTGAACGTTGTGAGTTGGGTCGTTCGTTCGTTACGTTGGTTGATTACTTATTTATGTATAGGTAGGTAGGTATGTTCCCCAAAAAATATTTGAGCGAAGTGATGAATGTGATGATAGCTCGTTCATGCATCATGCTCGTGAACGGGTCTGCTGTCTATCTTGTAAATGCATTGAACTATAACGCCAAGCGGCCGTATGAGGTCGCACAACAATGGAAAATCTGTCGTGTTGTGTCTCATTTCCCGATGCTTGATTGACGTGTAAAGTAAAAAGAGTTTTGAAAAACTCTGTTTAGTTTAACTAAAAGACTGGATTGGACCATCGCGCGCACAAACCTTCTACTCTCTTGCTTGACTGTCCCTCGTTTACGCCATTCGTGGATTCCCTGCGATTTTTAAAATAAGTGGCTCGCTGGTAACAAACGGAATTGTTCCAGGTATGCGAGTGTGATGAGTAGCCGTCAGCCACCGCCCGAACAGGGCCCCGATTGGGTCCCCATCGCCGCGGGCGTGGCGGTGGCCGTGGGCCTCGCGGCCCTCGTCTACAAGTTGTTCTTTTCCTCCTCGAAATGCAATCGTGTCAACCAGCAGATGGGCGCGCCTTATGGCTGCGAGTGTCGGCCGCCAACTGCACCTCCGGTAAGAACAGGGGGCCTAGCCAAAGACTTATTATGTATTCTAAAACCACTGTGGTTAAAGTAACACGAGACCAAATTGCTATGTCAGCATCATCACTGACTTTCTGTTGCTAGTGGCTCTGTGAGCCTATGAGCTGCAGACCTTGCTTTAAAGCACCCATATTACAAACTTTGCTTAAGCAAATTTTATAATTTTTTGAACGCCGCTGTGTGAAATTGTCCAAGCATTTCATTTTTATTTTGCAAAAGTTCGAAAATCTGGGGGCTAATTGTCTAATTCAAAAAATCTATCGCAATCGCTTTCGTTTGACAGATGGATGTGACACATTGCTGCATTTCTTTGGTAAGTTTTTATTTGTCCCAAAAAGAAGCTTCAATGTGTTACATCCTGAAAGCGATTGCGATAGATTTTTAAATTAGACAATAGAAAGGCTGGGGCCGTACCGGCTAACTTACATGGCTATCGTAATCGCTTTCACTTGACAGACAGATGTGATACATTGCTACTATTCTTTGGTAAGTTTTTATCTATGTCTAGTAGAAGTAGAATTGTGTCACATCCATTACGATAGTCATGTAAGTTAGCCGGCACGGCCCCAGCTCGCAAAATTTCACGAGAATCGGTTGAGAAATGCGACCTGCACGCGTAGCATGAGCAAACGAGACTCTTGTCTACGAAGACTTGTCGTCTCGACCTTCTCGATTGCTGAGCACAGTTTGACAGACAGGTGGGACTCGTTCTCAGAATTTCGAAACCTTTTAATGTCTTTTAATAAAAAAAGTGAATTTTAAAGGTAATCTTTTTATTTCAACACCAATAAACGTCAAAATTATCTAATTTGATCCGAAATAATTTAGTTTAAACATGATTCTCATTTTTTTATAAGTTCTAAGATAAAGAGGCACTCAAGAAAGCGTTCTCTTCCGTAGACAAGCTCTCTCGAGTTCGAGAAGAATAATATTGCCAATAGAAAATAATTACTTTATTTCTCATAAAGCACCGTTCCTTTCTATAGATTTCACAACGCTAAACTCTTAAAACTAATTAAATATAGCTGTATGGATATAAATTCGTTTGCCTTTCTTTTATTGAGAGTATTTTGAAAAGATAACACAGACTACTAACGAAATTGTTAATTTAGTAATCTGTGTAAAATGACGAGAAAATTACGAAATATTAAAATCAACGTATGAAAATAATTTTAATTTAAGTTTTTAAGGAATAAAATATAAGCACGGATAATTTAGATTTATTTTTATTGCGAAATTTAGATTCATATAAAATAAAATACGTAGAAAACTATTTCGAATCTTCTTATTAGTCTGTGATTCTCTCTCGACCTTCTCGACTACTCAAAGGGTGGTAGACAAGTTTCTCTGATTCAACTGTCAAATTAATGTCAGTTGAAGAGAAAAGCTCGTGTTTGTCGACTTTTGACATTAGGCCACGACAAAGAACAATACGAGTCTACTAGTTGTAAATGCGAGCATGAGTATCTCGATCTCAACCCGACAAAAGTGACATTTCGGTGTAGACAAGCCATTGTTCTCTGAGTCGAATCTTATCTCGATGTTGGTCATGCTACGCGTGCTGTAGAGTAGTAGAACAAACGGATACAAACGGAATAACAGACGGATAGGGTCGCCAATTTTTTTTTGCACCAAATCATCGAATATAGTGTTTTCAAGTTTATAACGTGTAAAAATAATTTTTGTATGGAAGACTCTAAAGAAGTTGTGTTTTTCATACCTACTAAAAATTTTCATAATTTATTTCACAACCATAAATACAAGAGTTTAATTAAACACAAAAAATATTATGCAATTAACTTATCTGCATAAAATTACATTTTCTTTTCGCTTATGTTTAATTTTTTCACTTGAAATAATATAGTAGTTTTGCCTACTAATATTTTTTCATAAAAATCTATGAAACGAGCCCTCAATATAGTAGGGATACTATATAATATAGTAGGGTTGGCAACCCTAAGCCGGATGGACCATTTGAACGTATTTTTGCCTAGATTTTTGCCCACTTCAGACGCTTCGTGCATGACAAGTACCTACACTCTTAGATTATTTAATACAAATAATCTAAGCCTACATTATACAAATCGACAGTACCTACTTACCTACCTACTTAAAATGTGGTAGGTAGGTATATAATAATGTCTTCTAGGTTAATCATCCATCATAGTAATTTTTATTTTTAGTGCAAACTCCATGGAAAATGAATGGAGCCATGGTGACAAGAAGTACGAAAAAAGAAGAATAAAAGTCAGTGTCATAGATATTCAAAATGGCAATATTATTGTTAACATGAACGGAAATGTAAAATTTTACTTAAATCAAACACAACATAGTTAAATAAATTGCGTACAAAAATGCACAGTTTAGTTTACTTACCTGTTTACCTGGAATCGTTTAAATAAATATCGGCTGGAATTATGTGCGACTGGTATGTACTAACTTTAAATAACAATACATTTACTGTGCTGAGGACGTTTTGCTGAAATTATGCCTTTGGGATATTATGCCTTCTTTACCCCATAATTATAATATAACCACAAAATAGATGACACAATGTAAAAAATAAAAATAACTGCTTTATTTTATTGATATCATAGAACTTTGTCACAATAAACAAGTCAATTATTAAAAGAAAGTACCTAGGTACCTAACCTACACTACCTATCCACTTTTCATATTAATTTAATTAGATACCTACCTACTAGGTACCAACCGTGGTTGCGATTGGTGCTGCAATATAAATACCTACTTGAATTGAATAAGTATTCTATTATTTAGGTGTCTTACCCGCCGCGCGTCTCTCCGTAGTGCCGTAGAGCCAAGGGCGTCGCCAGGGGTGGGCAGGGGGGGGGGGCCGCTGCCCCCCCCCCCCCCTAGAGGTTAAAAAATGTAGCCAACTGCAAATAACCAAAGTCCTAATGCCGTGCAATTGACTTGCTTTTCCGATAAATCCTGCCCCATCTCAAAACTTGAATAAATTCACTAGGGTGCTCTTGACTGCACCTACAATTCATATTTTTCTCATCCTCTTTAATATTAACTGGCCCCCCCCCCCCCCCTGGGCCATGGGCTGGTGACCGACGCCCTTGCGTAGAGCTACGCCTACGAATTTTTGTTCGTAGGCTGATGAGCAATACCGTTACGTTATTGTAGTAGCTACGCGCTACGACACTGTTGATGAGCAACACTTGTATGGAGTAGCTACGCCACTGCCGATGGGCAATACCGTTACGTTATACGCCATTCATTACTGATGAGCAACATCGGTTACGTTATGCTAAGTTTGTTCCTGGTTGTTCAGATTTTTTGGGTATAACTTTTTCATTCTATTTAGCGCAGAAGAACAAGAAAGGCGATGTAAAGCTGAAAAGGAACGTATTGCGAAAGAGCGCGAAGCCGCAATCCAGGCAGCGAAAGCACTCCTACAAGCTGAAGCGACCCAAGCGGCGGAAGCGGCTAAAGCGACCAAAGAAGCCAGAGCGGCCCAAGCAGAGAAAATAAGGCACGATAGAGAAGCCAGAGCCGCCCAAGCAGAGCAAATAAGGCGCGATAGAGAAGCCAAAGCCGCCCAAGCGGAGCAAATAAGGCGCGATAGAGAAGCCAAAGCCGCCCAAGCAGAGCAAATAAGGCGCGGTAGAGAATCCGCGTCGGGTAGCCCTGGAAACAGTTGCAACACTAACTGGGTAGTCGGAGGGACGCTGCTCATGGCATCATTGCTTGGTCTCCTTGCGAAGAGTGGGTCAAACCCAGACGGATGGGCTAAGCCTTTGCACTCATACTTTAATGTCGTAGGCAAGGGTGTTTGCTCTGGCTTTACCGCCGCAGCCCTTGCGGAAGCAGCTGATGATGAATGTGAATGTGATGATGATGACGAGGATGATGATCAACCTAAGTGCGAAGTGAAGATCAAAGATGAAAAACGAGTAAGTAGCTATAGCGAATTGTTAGTAAACGTAAAATTTTAATTATACTTATCGGGATGTCGGTAACTAGAGTACTTACAGTACGTACAGCAAAGATTCGATTTAAATCTTTGACCTACAGTACGAGGCATGTATCTTGAAATTTTTTCGACGTAGTGGGGATAAGTTCGCGCATATGCTCTTAAGTGCGCTGTACACATTGGCCCAACGCGTTGGCCCAGCGCGTTGGGCCAACGTGTAAAGACCTACTTGGCGGTATGTTGGGAGTTGGCGCGAGCGTTGGCCGGCGAACCGAGTATTGTCGGTTTTTCGTGCACACATCAAAGGATCTTGGCGCGCGCGTTGGCGCAGCGTTCACACGTTGGCGCCTTTTTAACCGACTTCAAAAAAGGAGGGTCTTAGTTCAACAGAATCTTTGTTTTTATGTATGTTACTCGATTACTCGAAGACGGCTGGATCAATTTGAAAAATTCTTTGTTTGTTTGAAAGCATTATTATAAGGTCAGGATGTCTGATGATGGGATCTTGGAGAAATCAAGGAACCTCTTCAAATATTATAGGCACACCTATAGCGATTTTGGTATTTTCTTCAGTAGCTTGTGCATTTGCATATGGAAAATACCATTTTGGTGAAACTGATGATGAAGACCATAGATGATCATCGGATTTATTCAATACTACGTGTTTCACTGGTGCGATACGATTAAGTAGGTATTTGGATTTGGTTGCTAGGCTTTTTATGTTCGTTATAACATAATATATATTATGGTGAACTGGAGCTGGTAGTAAGGAGAACTCTGGAGAACTCCTCAACAACTACAGCCCCTGCGTCGGGAAAACAGTATTTTATAAAAGGTGATAATCCGTTGATATAAGGCTATTGTAACTTAAATAATATCGTCACTAAATAGACCTACTACAAAAAAGTTTAATATAAAAAAGTTTATAAAAATACTAAACCCCCTTCAAAAACCTTAAAAATAACCAAACAAAAACAGCTTCGACAATAAACGGCTCTAAAAAGCAAGAAATGAAATATTAAAATCTGCATAATAACTAACTCGAAAGTTTGTACGCATATCTAATATTAAACAATGTATTATGAAGTCGGGTGGAGTTTTAAATACTGAAATGAACAAATAATATGCTTTGGATTCCAAATTATTGCCTTCTATTATTTATTAAAGGCACTTCTATAACAAACATAATATTCAATATAAAAACAAAATACGTTACTAAGTTAGATAAATAAAACATATTTAACGTCAAAGATGTTTAGTAAAGTTATAGAAGTGCGTTTAATAAATAAAGAAACCAAAATACCTCAGTATGTTGGAAGAAAAATTTATATTCATGAAAAGTTTCAAAAATTCTATCGAGATTTCTGAGCTAGGCTGAACTAAATACATTATATTTTAAAACTGAAAATATTCTTTGAAAATTTGACCGATATATCGATATTTTTATAAATATCGATGTATCGATATATCGATATTTTTTTTTCACTTTCGACATCCCTACACCAATGTGTAAACAGCGACATGCCCTGGCCGCGTTGGCCCAACGCGCGCGGCCAGTCGTTGGCCCAACGGTTGGCCCAACTCGCTCGGCCAGGCGTTGGCCCAATGTGTACTTCGGGCTTTAAGTGCGCTGTACACATTGGCCCAACGCGTTGGCCCAGCGCGTTGGGCCAACGTGTAAAGACCTACTTGGCGGTATGTTGGGAGTTGGCGCGAGCGTTGGCCGGCGAACCGAGTATTGTCGGTTTTTCGTGCACACATCAAAGGATCTTGGCGCGCGCGTTGGCGCAGCGTTCACACGTTGGCGCCTTTTTAACCGACTTTAAAAAAGGAGAAGGGTCTGAATTCATCAGAATCTTTGTTTTTATGTATGTTACTCGAAGACGGCTGGATCGATTTGAAAAATTCTTTTTTTGGTTGAAAGCGTATACTTCCAAGTTGATCCCATTGTTATAAGGTCAGTGTCTGATGATGGGATATTAGAGATATCAAGAGAACTCTTCAAATATTATAGGGGCACCTATAGCGATTTTGGTATTTTCTTCAGTTGCTTGTGCATTTGCATATGGAAAATACCATTTTGGTGAATCCGATGATCATCTATGGTCTTCATCATCAGTTTGATGATGAAGACCATAGATGGTCATCGGATTTATTCAATACTACCTACGTGTTTCACTAGTGCGATACGATTAAGTAGGTACTTGAATTTGGTTGCTAGGCTTTTTATGTTCGTTATAACATAATACATATTAAGGTGAACTGGAGCTGATAGTAAGGAGAACTCCTCAACAACTAAAGCCCCTGCGTCGGCAAAACAGTATTTTATAAAAGGTGATAATCCGTTGATATAAGGCTATTGTAACTTAAATAATATCGTCACTAAATAGACCTACTACAAAAAAGTTTATAAAAATACAAAACCCCCTTCAAAAACCTTAAAAATAACCAAACAAAAACAGCTTTGAAAATAAACGGCCCTAAAAAGCAAGAAAGGAAATATTCAAATCTGCATAATAACTAACTCGAAAGTTTGTACGCATATCTAATATTAAACAACGTATTATGAAGTCGGGTGGAGTTTTAAATACTGAAATGAACAAATAATATGGAATCCAAAGCATAATATGCTTTGGATTCCAAATTATTGCCTTCTATTATTTATTAAACGCACTTCTATAACAAACATAATATTCAATATAAAAACAAAAGCGTTACTAAGCTAGATAAATAAAACATATTTAACGTCAAAGATGTTTAGTAAAGTTATAGAAGTGCGTTTAATAAATAAAGAAACCAAAATACCTCAGTATGTTGGAAGAAAAATTTATATTCACGAAAAGTTTCAAAAATTCTATTGAGATTTCTGAGCTAGGCTGAACTATACATTATATTTTAAAACTGAAAATATTCTTTGAAAATTTGACCGATATATCGATATTTTTATAAATATCGATATATCGATATTTTTTTCACTTTCGACATCCCTACACCAATGTGTAAACAGCGACATGCCCTGGCCGCGTTGGCCCAACGCGCGCGGCCAGTCGTTGGCCCAACGGTTGGCCCAACGCGCAAGGCCAGGCGTTGGCCCAATGTGTACTTCGGGCTTTAGCCCGAAGTACACATTGGGCCAACGCCTGGCCGAGCGCGTTGGGCCAGCGCGCGCGGCCAGGGCATGTCGCTGTTTACACATTGGTGTACCGATCAGTCTGCATTGGCTCTCTAACAGAGATGCACGTGGAATGTCTAGCAGCCGCGGCAGTTTATTTATACAGGGCGTTTAATTATTACCTTTTATTATTTATTAAACGCATTTCTATACCTTTACTAAACATCTTTGACGTTAAATATGTTTTATTTATCTAGTTTAGTAACGTATTTTGTTTTGTTTTTATATTGTATTATAATGTTTGTTATAGAAGTGCGTTTAATAAATAATAGAAAGCAAGTTAGTTATTATGCATTTTTGAATATTTCATTTCTTGCTTTTTAGAGCCGTTTATTTTCGAAGCTGTTTTTGGTTGGTTATTTTTAAGGTTTTTGAAGGGGGTTTTGTATTTTTTTTTTATTTTAAACTTTTTTGTAGTAGGTCTATTTAGTGACGATATTATTTAAGTCACAATAGCCTTATATCAACGGATTATCACCTTTTACAAAATACTGTTTTCCCGACGCAGGGGCTTTAGTTGTTGAGGAGTTCTCCTTACTACCAGCTCCAGTTCAACATAATATGTATTATGTTATAACAAACATAAAAAGCCTAGCAACCAAATCCAAATACCTACTTAATCGTATCGCACCAGTGAAACACGTAGTATTGAATAAATCCGATGATCATCTATGGTCTTCATCATCAGTTTCACCAAAATGGTATTTTCCATATGCAAATGCACAAGCTACTGACGAAAATACCAAAATCACTGTAGGTGTGCCTATAATATTTGAAGAGTTCCCTTGATTTCTCCAAGATCCCATCATCAGACCCTGACCTTATAACAATGGGACCAACTTAGAAGTATATGCTTTCAAACAAAAAAATATTTTTTCAAATCGATCCAGCCGTCTTCGAGTAATCGAGTAACATACATAAAAACAAAGATTCTGATGAACTAAGACCCTTCTCCTTTTTTGAAGTCGGTTAAAAAGGCGCCAACGTGTGAACGCTGCGCCAACGCGCGCGCCAAGATCCTTTGATGTGTGCACGAAAAACCGACAATACTCGGTTCGCCGGCCAACGCTCGCGCCAACTCCCAACATACCGCCAAGTAGGTCTTTACACGTTGGCCCAACGCGCTGGGCCAACGCGTTGGGCCAATGTGTACAGCGCACTTAAGCGACCAATAGCGCGCGCCCCTCTCCCGCCGCCCACGCCCCTCACCGCTACGCATGCCCAAAATACGCGTTCCGCGCAATCCCCATCCGATTTCAAGATATATGCCTCGTACTGTACCCTACCTTACCTCACTATAGTTTGCATCTAGATTATATTGCATCCTGTAAGTATTAAATTTAACTACCTACCAAGTCACAAGAGTGCCGAGCCGCCGAGTCACAAAATAATGAGAGCCAGAGAATCCAACCAAGTGAAATATATCAAACATCGGATGTTTTATCGTGTCTGGTCATCGATCATGTCTGGTTCAAAATAAAATATGGCAGTGACTAAGCAGATTCAGTAATGTTCACTCCGGATTCCGAAGGTCCAGAGATATTTGAGACGTGTAGGTAGTCTGCGCACTAACGCCGCCATTCATAGTGCTTAGATAAAGACGAAATTGCGGGCGATAAAAATTGTTTAAAAAAACAAAAAACCGACTTCAAAAAACCTACCTCTAAAAAGCAAAAAATAACATTCGTAATAATAAAAACACGTCTATTGAAGTCGGGTGGGGCTGGAGTACAAATTCCTTTTTTTTTATTCTAAAAGCCACACCCGACTTCAATAGACGTGTTTTTATTATTACGAATGTTATTTTTTACTTTTTAGAGGTAGGTTTTTTGAAGTCGGTTTTTTGTTTTTTTTTTTACAATTTTTATTTTTTGAATTTTTAGTGAAGGTACTTTTTGTATTAGGTAGTGTAGGTATATTATTTAGGTAGAAAACTCGGGTCAGCCAAACGTGAGTTAATCGCGGAGAAACATACATACATGCGGGTCAAACTGAGAACCTCCTTTTTTTAAGTCGGTTAAAGAACTACACATAAGATATCCCTTTTCCAACAAAAAAAATATTATCTAATTCAGTTCATAAACAAAGAAGTTATACGACTGATCATCGAGGTAGTTCACACAAAATCATACTATTTTCGTGCTTTTTTCAACATTACTTGAAAAGTACTGAACCGATTTCAAAATTTTAAAAAATGTGACCAACTTGAATTTTTACCTAATGTAATAACGTTTGAATCATTTCAATCGGTTCAGCCGTCTTCGAGTAAGCGGTGTACATACAAAAAAAAACCGGCCAAGTGCATGTCGGGCCACGCGCCGTAGGGTTCCGTAGTTACCTTATACCATACCATATTTAATACCACCTATCATTTTTTGTCTGCAAAAATAACTTTGTTTTTCACAGTGTTGGTATGAATGACAAAGTTATATTTGCGGTTTTGGAAAATGTGCTATATCTCAAAAACTAATTACTATATCTCGTTCAAACCAATTTTGGTTGAAAGTTTTTATTAAGATCTACAGCATATATTTTTTTTAGATTTTTCACTTTCTTATTTCAAAAGTTAAAGGGGGGGGGACACACATTTTACCACTTTGGCGGTGTATATCTTTCAAACGGTTGACTTTGAGAAAAAGTTGTCTTAAAAACCTCAATGTCATTTTTAAAGACCTATCTATAGACACCCAACACGTGTTGGTTAGAAGAAAAATATTTTTTTCAGTGTCAGTTCCATGTATGGGGAGCCCCCCCTTAATCTTTTATTTTTCTTATTTTTGTATTAAATTCGTTAAGCGGTTAACAGAATACATCTACCTACCAAGTTTCAACTGTGTAGTCTTAATACTTTCGGAATAAAGTGGCTGTGACATACGGACAGACAGACAGACAGACAGACAGACAGACAGACAGACAGACATGACGAATCTATAAGGGTTCCGTTTTTTGCCATTTAGGCTACGGAACCCTAAAAACGAGTCGAATTGAGTACCTCCCTCCTTTTGAAGTCGGTAAAAAGTACCACAAAGCTTCGTCAGAGTGCACTACAGAAAGATGCCGGTTGCCAACTTTTTTTGCATCAAATATAGTAGTTTCAAGATTATTACGTGAAAAAATATAGAAGATGGCGAAAAAGTCAAAAAAATATAGTAGGTTATGGTTTGTATGGAGTATTTTTCATACTAACATTTTCATAATTTATTCAACAACCATAAGTACACAAGTATTTAAATAATAAGTACTTACACAACACAAAAATTACTACCTATGCAATTAGTTATGCGCATAAGTGTAAGTATTTTTTTGCTGCTTTAGTTTATTTTTTCACTTGAAAAAATATAGTAGTTTTGCCTAATAAACAGGGTGCATTTGAAATCACTCTCCAAATTTTAAGGATGTGTTCAGTCCATGAAACTGAACAACTTTCTCTAAGAAACATCTGGTCAAATATGTAAAAAAAAAATGACTTTTCATACAAATCAATCAAAGAGATCACGTGATCAGTTTAGTATGGGTGACCAAAATTTTTTGGCGTATTTCGACACATGTTTCATAGAGAAAGTTGTTCAGTTTCATGGACTGAACACATCCTTAAAATTTGGAGAGTGATTACAAATGCACCCCCTGTATATTTTTTCAAGAAATATAGTAGGCGAGCTCTCAATATAGAAGGATACTATATTATATAGTAGGGTTGGCAACCCTAGCCCCACCCCACAGTTGTTTTTTAAGGTTTTTGAAGGTTTTGCTTTTTTTGTACTGGATTTTAAAACACAGAAAGAATGAAAACTGTGGAAGAGTTATACGAAAAATATTAGAGATACTTGAAGAGGGCGTGGTTGTTCCCTTTTTAGGGTTCCGTAGCCTAAATGGCAAAAAACGGAACCCTTATAGATTCGTCATGTCTGTCTGTCTGTCCGTATGTCACAGCCACTTTATTCCGAAAGTATTAAGACTACACAGTTGAAACTTGGTAGGTATATGTAATCTGTTAACCGCTTAACGAATTTAATACAAAAATAAGAAAAATAAAAGATTAAGGGGGGGCTCCCCATACATGGAACTGAAACTGAAAAAAATTTTTTTCTTCAAACCAACACGTGTTGGGTGTCTATAGATAGATCTTTAAAAATGACATTAAGGTTTCTAAGACAACTTTTTCTCAAAGTCAACCGTTTGAAAGATATTTACCGCCAAAGTGGTAAAATGTGTGTCCCCCCCCCCTTTAACTTTTGAAATAAGAGAGTGAAAAATCAAAAAAAAATTTATGCTGTAGACCTTAATAAAAACTTTCAACGAAAATTGGTTTGAACGAGATATAGTAATTAGTTTTTGAGATAATAGCACATTTTCACTTCTCAAGCTTACGCGCTCACTAGACATGAAATAAAACACTTTTTAACGGATACTAGCGCGGTTTTATTGAATGTACTTTGGTCGAAACGTCGGGAAAAACCAAAAATCAAACCAAATACCAACTAAATACCAAAGTACATTCAATAAAACCGCGCTAGTATCCGTTAAAAAGTGTTTTATTTCATATAGCACATTTTCTAAAACCGCAAATATAACTTTGTCATTCATACCAACACTGTGAAAAACAAAGTTATTTTTACAGACGAAAAATTATAGGTGGTATTAAATATGGTATGGTATAAGGTAACTACGGAACCCTATGGCGCGTGGCCCGACACGCACTTGGCCGGTTTTTTTTTATTTAAATATTGTCCCGGTCTACATATTATAACAAAATCAAGTTCTCAAATTTCCAAAAAAAAAAAAGAATTTGAATTGAAAAAAATTGCGCGCTCTTATTTCTTAACCGTGCCCTTAACGACCTTATCCCGGCGTATTATATTATATTTTCGCTATACTAAAATGGACCGGCGCAGGTAAGCGCTTATAAGCGCTGGTCCATTTTAGTATAGCGAAAATATAATATAATGCGCGGGGATAAGGTCCATTTTAGTATATCAACCTGCGTCAACCTGCTTTCTCTCTGTATACGGCCTTATTCAAATAAACTTAATTATTAAGTACTTTTGAATCGTCTACCTATATTTTCCTATTTAATAGTTGACTGTTTTTTTATCTCTTCGGAAAATGATGAACAAACGAAAGATAACAGCATTCGTGCTCTTATTTTTTGTTTATAGATTCTACAGACTCATTAATACGTTTAATTTAATAGTCCCTTGAATTGAATGCCAATTATGTTTTTTATCTGTTCGGAGATATTTTTTATTACTATTTAGTATTTTTCTCATAAAGAACTAACGAAAGATAACCGCATTTTACTAACCCGTCCATTAATTTACTTACAGAAACATTGCTTCTAGCCGACATACAAACAGGAGGTGCATTCATAAACAACATACCTACTTAGTGCCGATACGAGTACAAAAAGGGTGCATTTATACATCAACCTTGTAAATCTACTTTGTATGATTGTATAAAAATATATTCATATCACGCAAATTTTTATCTTATCATTTCCCCGAAGTGTTTTGAAAGACTACTTAATATTGATAGGTAGGTAGGGTGACGGCGCCTAAATTCGGACACCTCCTTAATTCGGACACTTCAAACAAAATATAAGATAAACTATGTGGGTATGCGCTATTCTTGAGGGTTTTTGTATGAAAAGAACCCTTATTTATCAGTCTTTAAGAATTTTTAAATTTTGAGATTTTTGCGTTTACAATGCTATTTTTAAACAATACTAAATAATCTACTAGAAAAAACACGACTCGCACCAGATCAATACTCAGACGGGAATCGAACCCGCGACCTTTGGATATCCGGTCCAATGCTCTGACCGCTGAGCTACCGAGTCACTAGTGACATCGTCGAATTTTTCCTAGTATATCCTAAACTCTTACGCTGTAAGCCAGCGTTATTTCACCAATGTGAGGAATTACCTCGACATTCAATTGAAATATCTTTCCAGATATTTTAACAATTGATTAAGATGAAATAGCTATATAATTTTTAAATTTTGAGATTTTTGCATTTACAATGCTATTTTTAAACAATACTAAATAATATACTAGAAAAAACACGACTCGCACCAGATCAATACTCAGACGGGAATCGAACCCGCGACCTTTGGATATCCGGTTCAATGCTCTGACCGCTGAGCTACCGAGTCACTAGTGACATCGTCGAATTTTTCCTAGTATATCCTAAACTCTTACGCTGTAAGCCAGCGTTATTTCACCAATGTGAGGAATTACCTCGACATTCAATTGAAATATCTTTCCAGATATTTTAACAATTGATTAAGATGAAATAGCTATATAATTTTTAAATTTTGAGATTTTTGCATTTACAATGCTATTTTTAAACAATACTAAATAATATACTAGAAAAAACACGACTCGCACCAGATCAATACTCAGACGGGAATCGAACCCGCGACCTTTGGATATCCGGTCCAATGCTCTGACCGCTGAGCTACCGAGTCACTAGTGACATCGTCGAATTTTTCCTAGTATATCCTAAACTCTTACGCTGTAAGCCAGCGTTATTTCACCAATGTGAGGAATTACCTCGACATTCACATTGGTGAAATAACGCTGGCTTACAGCGTAAGAGTTTAGGATATACTTTCACCAATGTGAATGTGAGGAATTACCTCGACATTCACATTGGTGAAATAACGCTGGCTTACAGCGTAAGAGTTTAGGATATACTAGGAAAAATTCGACGATGTCACTAGTGACTCGGTAGCTCAGCGGTCAGAGCATTGGACCGGATATCCAAAGGTCGCGGGTTCGATTCCCGTCTGAGTATTGATCTGGTGCGAGTCGTGTTTTTTCTAGTATATTATTTAGTATTGTTTAAAAATAGCATTGTAAATGCAAAAATCTCAAAATTTAAAAATTATATAGCTATTTCATCTTAATCAATTGTTAAAATATCTCGAAAGATATTTCAATTGAATGTCGAGGTAATTCCTCACATTGGTGAAATAACGCTGGCTTACAGCGTAAGAGTTTAGGATATACTAGGAAAAATTCGACGATGTCACTAGTGACTCGGTAGCTCAGCGGTCAGAGCATTGGACCGGATATCCAAAGGTCGCGGGTTCGATTCCCGTCTGAGTATTGATCTGGTGCGAGTCGTGTTTTTTCTAGTATATTATTTAGTATTGTTTAAAAATAGCATTGTAAATGCAAAAATCTCAAAATTTATAAATTATATAGCTATTTCATCTTAATCAATTGTTAAAATATCTGGAAAGATATTTCAATTGAATGTCGAGGTAATTCCTCACATTGGTGAAATAACGCTGGCTTACAGCGTAAGAGTTTAGGATATACTAGGAAAAATTCGACGATGTCACTAGTGACTCGGTAGCTCAGCGGTCAGAGCATTGGACCGGATATCCAAAGGTCGCGGGTTCGATTCCCGTCTGAGTATTGATCTGGTGCGAGTCGTGTTTTTCGAGTATATTATTTAGTATTCTTTAAGAATTGTAAAAATGGCGGTAAGCAGTCATCTGGTTACTAATTTGCACTCAGTAGCTATCTGAATCTGACCAGTGACCCACGTCGTTATGCTACGCATTTTAAATACTTATACTGATTTCTCGATCCATTGGCGCTTATATGTGATAAAACCTTAACCAAAGAATGAACTGAAGTGGTATTTTTTCGTACATTTTTATTCGTTAATTAATAAAAGCTTGTACGAAATAAGGATTAAAAAACTAGTCAAAAATCTAAATTCGGACGCTTTTTGAAAGGGTGTCCAAAAATAGAGTAGCCATAATCTTATATTCGGACAACGGTCAAACCTAATAAAAGTCTTAATAATATTCTGACTAATAATTAATAAAATTATTGAAAGAAACAAATAATAATACTAATAAAATAAAACAATTTAAATTTAACTCAGATCTTATATGCTTATCTCTTTCTATAGTAAATTACTACGGAAGAAATTAATAAAAATATAAATAAAATATATTATAAATAATAAAGACATCCAATCAATCTAAAAAAATCTTATTACAATACTTATTCAAAGAGAAGAAAATAAGTTATAAATAAAATTAAACTAATCAACTAATCAAACAAATTGAATACTTTTAAATAACTTCAAATGAATTTAATTTAAATATTTGATACCACAAATCAACATTTGAGTTAAATTATTTAAGTAAATTAAAATCAAATTATTACCTACCTACATAATTAAATTTAAAAAATAATAATATTTAATGGTAATCAATGTGATATTAATTATAAATATTAACGAAAAATTCCTGAATAATATCTATAAATTCCCAAATAATAATAATTATTATTACATTTCTTTACTGATAAAAATAGTACTAGAATTAAAGTGAACACGACTGTATTAACTATGTTCATTATTTTTTTGATAATTAATAATGTTTTTGATAAACTTTAATAATTTTGATACGATCATCGTTATACTCATACAAAGAACAATATACATAGCCAACAATATTTTGGTTGATTTTAAATAAGTTTAAAATTATTAATGTTGATAAATATAGTAAAGATGTTCATTAAAGTATTAGAGTTGATATGTTTTTTAACTAAGTTTATTTTTCGTTGATTTTTGTTATGCCTAATATGATTAATGTTGATGGGAATAATAATTATGTTAATTATTTGATCTAAATGTAAATAAAACAATTACTGTCTTATTCAGAGATGCTTCACAAAAGTGGGATGCAAGACTGTTCTAACAAAACCTGATTTAATGCTTGTAAACCAATCACGATGCACCTTTTAATCCTTAAACGGTGGGGCTAAACGTTAAACTGTCACTCTGAATACGATTTATGCTAAAATGGCGAACATCCGCAGTCTAACGCCATGTTAACTGTGGCCCTAGTTTAACTAACGCACTCTGAATAAAACAGTTAAAGTTACTAACTAATGTGTTTATATCACCTTGTCCGAATTTAGGAAAAATATCGTCCGAAATTAGGGCATACGTGTCCGATTTTAGGGAATGTGGGTCACTCGTCATATTTTAATTTTTCATAATTTTATTATTATTGTTTTTTTTAATTTTCTTACTATTATTATAAAGAACAATCATGTAGCAATTGTAAATAACAAAAACTACCAAGCTGGAGTTCAATTTTAATATAAATATTTGTGATTGATTTCCAAAAATTGCTGACGTTTCCGAATTTAGGGCATTTCACCCTACCTACCTTACAGTCACCAGCACATCAAGATATAAGGCGGTAAGTACCCTACTTATTTAAAAAAACTTAAATATCTTAAATTAATTTTGAACCTTAAATATTCGCCTCAAAGTTTAAAATTAATTGAGTGAGATGTTGTAGTATAGTATATATCCCCAGCATACCGTTGACTAGGGTTGCCAACCCTACTATATAATATAGTATCCTACTATATTGCGGGCTCGCCTACTATATTTTTTTTTAAATATATAGCAGGCAAAACTACTATATTTATTCAAGTGAAAAAATTAAACAAAAGCAGCAAAAAAATAATTACTTATATGCATATAAGTAATTGAATAATAATTTTTGCGTTTAAACTCTTGTGTTTATGGTTGTTGAATAAATTATGAAAATGCTGGTAAGTAAGAAAAATGCATCTTCTTTAAAATCCTCCATACAAAACGGCAACCTACTATATTTTTTTAGACTTTTCGCCCTCTACTATATTTTTACACGTAATTATCTTGAAAATACTATATTTGAAGCAAAGACAGTTGGCAACCCTACCGTTGACTGTAAAATAATCTTCACATTTTGTAACAAAGACGTGATACATAATGTGTACAGACTACAGTGTAGGTAGGTGTAGACACATTGTACTCGACTTTGTTATCAAACGTGAAGATATTGTTTTCTTGGGCCCAAAACCATAAACTCTTGTGGGACTCCATTTGTGGTGGGTAGCACCAATGACCTGTATTTTGAATAAATAACTAACTCTGCCTGAGATGCCCGGGCAGAAACACTCTCCGTGTTTCTGCCCGGGCGGGAAAATTGGCAAAAAACCCAGGCACATTGGGCATAAATCTTTTATGCCCAAATAAATGCCCAATCTGTGGGCAGAAAAAACCGATTGTTCAACAACGAATAAATGAAAAAGTTTTAAGGAAATAAAACTAAATATTAGTTATTTAACAATTTTTTTTTAGTTGACTTTTGGGTATATATTTTACTGATAAGTCTAAGGAGAAACCAAGGGAACTCTTGAAATATTAAACACAGGTTTTGTTTCCTTTATTATTTTTTCTGTTATTGGCTAACCCTAACTATGAAAAAAATACTGAGAGATTGCTAACAGCTTTACTTTTTGAAAAATACAGTTTTATTATTTTGACAAAAAAATACAGAAAATTAGTACAGTATGTTAACAAAATTTCTATTGAACACTATCAAATGATCTTTTATAAGATTTTCTTGAATGAACGACTTAAGGTAGATCTCGTTGCAAATTCCAGCAGTAGTCTGTCATCATATGTGAGCCCCACCGCCCCTGATAACGCTCTTCCATAGTCCGAAGATCTTTCACCCTGCTCTTCTCAAAAATCACTTCAGATTTGTAGAAATCGATCTAAATGCGAGTGCAAGTAGTGAATTTTTATGCTCATGTTGCACCCTAGCTCCTGCAAGTTCGATAGCATGGGCTCAATAAGCTCGACGTGGTCGTCAGATTAATTTTTGCCTAGGAAATTAATCATAACCAAAACAAATGAATTCCAGACTTTGGATTCGACTTCCGTCATTGATTTGACAAAATTAGGATCTTTCACGAGTTGCCTAATCTGTGGCCTATCAAAAATACCAGCTTTCAATTTTTCTGTACTTAATCCTGAAACTTGCGTAAAAAAAATTGAAACTTCACAAACCGTTTCATTATACCGAGTTTGCTGGGTTGTACCTCTCGTGATTTTAATTGAGGTTGTTGAGCAAAAGATAAGTTAGGATATGACCACTTATTTCAATTTTCAGGGTTAATTCCGTTTATTTTCACAACGCAGAAGTAGCAATCGTCATGATGACTTCGAGGTTCTCGCCAAATCATTGGGTGTTACGAACATTACTGTATCTCTTTTTCCACTGGACCGTAGTTAACTGTAGATATACCACACATTTCTAGCTTACAATATGAGTAACCCATGGCTTGTTTACACAATTTTATTTTGAAATATTGATGATACACAGTTTTTACAAAGTCCGATATAGGTTTTCGAAAATAGTTAGTCTAGAAAATAGTAGTCGAGTATTTTGCAAATACATAGTCACCACAAATATAACAAAAACAATCGGGATTAAGCACACAACATCTTCTTGATGACGTCATATCGAAAACAACAAAAAGTATTTCAGAGTCCAATAAAAAACGCAAATCTAATTAAAAATAGTAAATGAGAGTAGTTAGCTGTAACTCAAAAACAAAAGCTGTTAGAGAAAAATTGTGACCATATTTAAAAAATAGGCGTCAATTTGAGATGGAAACAAAAAAATATCACAGGAAACAATTTTATTTTTTTGTTGACCAGTGTTATAGGCACACCTATAGCGATTTTGGTATTTTCTTAAGTAACTTATGCATTTGCTTTTAGAAAGTACTATTTTGGTGAAGTATAACTGATGATGAAGACCATAGACGACCATCGGAATTATTCAATACTAAGTATTTCACTGGTGCGATATGGTTACTTTTACATGGTTGCTAGGCTATTTACGCTCATCATAATGCATATGGTGAAGTGGAGCTGATAGTGAAGTACAAGGCGAACTCCTCAACAATGAGCGGTTTTCAAAAGGCAGTTTAAAAAAAAAGTAGTACATAAAAGACGGCTAGATGTCGTTGTTCAACTAAGTACGTAGCTTTTTAAGAAAAAAGCAAAGGATGAAAGGATTCAATGCCAATTTTCGACCTACTTTTTTGACATACGTTTATTCATCTATGGTCTGTCAGCGCTGTCAGCGTGATTCGGAACACGGCCGGGGGAAAATTAAAAAGAAATCTACCTAGTTTAATAGCCCCATCTATCAACATAAAAATAAACTAAAATTCTTAGCTGTCAGAAAACCCCTCATTAACGCCTCTGCGTCGGGAAAAGCAGTGTGTTGTAAAAGGTGATGAGACGTTGAAATAAGGCTGTTGTAACTTAGATAAATCGTCACTAAATATACCTACCACAAAAAAGTTTAAAATAAAAGTTTTTTAAAAAACAACCTTAAAAAAAAAATATAACCTAACAAATATAGCTTCAAAAATAAATGGCTCTAAAAAGCTAGAAATAAAATTTTCAAATCTGCATAATTACTAATTCGAAAGTTTGTACGCATATCTAATATTAAACAACGTCTTTTGAAGTCGGATGGGGTTTAAAACATATGATTGATGAAGTTTAGATGAAGAAATCCTTCCTCCCCCCACCCGACTTAAAAAGTATTGGGTAAAATGTCTTTCTTAACCAAGCTTAAAGTGAATATAAAAAAATCAAGTGTCCGGGTCAAGGCTCCAAAGTCCGGGGTTTTTACGCATCCGGTCCTGGACGGCAGATTTTAGAGATGGCAGCCCTACGTGTCGGTACATCAAAGGGTTCTCGGGTAGTTTCGCCAAGTTTTATGTATTATCCCCGTCAAATGGTAATGCGCGTGGCGGCCATGTTGATGACGTCAAAATGACGTAGTGAAATCGAACACTCAGTACCGTTAGCAAAACTGGGTAGCGGGCGAATAGGGATGATAATCGATGCCGAAATAATCGATTATTTGATATTAGATTATAGACTGAGCGGTCGCGGGATTTTTGGTAACGATCAAGGAAAAGGTTAGATTCATTTTCATGGGTTGTAGAGTGGTCCCCTAATGTGAATGATCTCGGTCTGCCTGCTCTCAGTGGTTGCAACTTCGAGTTATAGCGCTTACAAGAGGCTTCATTGTGACGAAAAAAAAACGATCAGAGAAATGGGTAGTTTTAGTATATATTCAAAGTATGTCGTCTCTGCAGATGAAGCAAGTTGGTCTGCCAGCTCATAGTGGTTGCATTTCTGAGCTATGACGTGCAAAAGTCACGTCATTGTTACGAAAAAAAAACGATACGGGAAATGGTCAGTTTTAGTACCTATTCAAAGTATAGTATCTCCACGTGTGAAACAAGTTGGTCTGCCGGCTCTCAGTGGTTGTATTTAAGAACTATCATTGTGTACGCAAGACGCTTATTTGTAGAGAAAGCCTAAAAAAACTTTGAAAAACGGGACAATAGGCAAATTTTTAAGTGCACGCCGGCCGCTTGCGTATCTTCGACTATATGAGTTCCCTCCCCACCTTAAGGCATCTCTAAACTCGCGCGCGAAAAGCCCCAAACCTCCCGCGAAGCAGTGTGCGTAGTGTGGAACCGATTTGAATCGAATCCACACACCCGCGCGTGAGTATGGAGAGGTCTTGCCATGCCTGTGCCACCGCTGATCCCCCATCCCCTCCTCCCCCCCACTTCCGGTTTGAGCGTCAATAAAGATGTTCGATCCGGGTGCCTTGTATCGATATTCCGGATCGCCATGGATCGTAATTCACTGTATCGATCCAGATTATAGAATCTGGATTTATAGGCATCGGCTACACGCTCGGTAAATACTGTGGCCCAGCGCCATAGAGTAAATTTAACCATGAAAAGTAAAATATTGAACATTCCATACAAATTACTTTCCATGGTTAAAATTTACTCTATGGCGAAGGATCACAGTTAGTCTAAGCGGTCACGGGATTTTTGGTAACGATCAAAGAAAAGGTTAGATGCATTTTCATGGGTTAAAGAGTGGACCCCTAATGTGAATGATGTCGGTCTGCCTGCTCTCAGTAGTTGCAACTTTGAGTTACAGTGATTATAAGAGGCTTCATTGTTACGAAAAAAAAAACGATCAGAGAAATGGTCAGTTTTAGTACCTATTCAAAGTATGGCGTCTCCGTAGCTGAAATGATGTGGTCTGCCGGCTCTCAGTGGTTGCATTTCAGAGCTATGACGCGCGCAAGTTACAACAAAATTTTTTTTTCGTCAAATTGTATTTTTAAAAATACTAATCTTTATTTTAATGAAAAAAATGTTTTAAGCCATTTTTGTCTAAAATGAATAGATTGGTCGGAAAAAAATACTTTGATTTTTTTTTGTATGGAGTGAGATATTCAATGTGCTCTTTTGGCCAATTCCTAATTGTTTCTGCCTCAAAACTACTTCTGCGTCAATATTTTATTGTTATTTTAAACATTTAAATACTCCTATACTATCAGCCAACGCGCGCCCAAAATTGTCCGTTTAATACATATTGGATTTCAAAACAGTATCAAATCGTATTTTTTAAGTAAAAACTGATTGTTTTGTCGTTATTTATTACTTTCTCATCAATTAAAACACAATAAAAGCCAACAAAACAATCAGTGACCAAAAGGTCACTATTATTACTATGGATGACTTTTTTACAATAATAAATCAAATAAAACCAAAATAACATAATGCAGCGGGATGTTAAGTAAGGCCCAGGCGGGTTATTACAAACTAAAAAGTATTATTATTTTACAAGGAAAAAGAAAAAAAAGAGAAAAGGTTAATTCAGATCAATGATTAATATCATATTCAAATAAATGAAGTTTTTAAAATATTAACGATAGAAACTAAATTTTATTAAGATTTTTTAAAACCTTTATATGGGCTTTACTAAAAAAATTAGGCTCGTTTATAAGTAATTTATAACAAAAGTAAAGATTTTGAAGATATATTATTAAGATCAAAATTGTATTTATGAACATTGATAGAAAGAAGCAGAAACTAAAATCATCAATATTTTATTATGCGACAGATAATAAGAAGCACCAGTTAATTCATTTTCATACATCCTCCGCCAGAGATTGATCAAGCTGTGATTTGAAGACGGCTATCAAGAAAGTAAATGAAGGAGATCCAGATCGCAATATACACACAACTGATCTATCAGGATTGTAAGATCTGTTTCGATAAGTTTAAAAAAATCACGTAAATAGCATTAAAAGGTATGGAAATCCTGAAACTGAAAACTTTGGTACATACAGCTCTTAAAATGCCGTTCAGATCACTTGGATGTATCATCATATCAGCCGCACGACACCCACTGCTGGGTATAGGCCACCTCCAAGGATCTCCACGACGAACGGTCCTGCACTGCTCGCATCCAGCGGTTTCCCGCGACCTTCACCAGATCGTCGGTCCTCCTTGTCGGGGGTCTACCCACGGAGCGTCGTCCGGTCCGCGGTCGCCATTCCAGAACCTTTCCACCCCAACGGCCATCGGTTGTGTGTCCAGCCTACTGCCACTTTAACTGAGCAATCCTTCGAGCGATGTGGATTACTTTAGTTTTCCTGCGGATCTCCTCATTTCTGATTGGATCACGCAGAAAAACGCCGATTATGACTCTCTCCTTTGCCCGCTGGGTGACCTTGAGCCTCCTTATGAGACCCATAGTTTGCGGCCACGTTTCACTGCCGAAGTCATCACTGACAACACACACTGGTCATAGACTTTCGTCTTGAGACACTGAGGTAAATCGGACGGAAAGATGTTTTCGAAGCTGCCCGAATGCTACCAATCTGAGTTTGATTCGACGAGAGATCTCTTTCCCGCAGTTGGACTTACCTAACTGGACTGCCTGTCCTAGGTACTTCAACGTAATGGACAACAACTCCTAGTGTTCCCAATATGAACTGGAGTGGGCACAACATGGGCATTCGATATGATTTTCGTCTTATAAATGTTCATCTTGAGACCCACTCTTTGGGAAGCACTAACGGAAATCTTCGAGCATTGTGTTCAGGTCTTCCAAGGTTTTCGCCATAAGAACTATATCATCGGCAAAACGAAGGTGTGTTAGGTACTGGCCATTCATCTTGATTCTGAGTCCTTTCCAGTCTAAGCAGTCTAAGAGTTTAAAGATATCATCCAACGCAGCTGTGAATAGTTTCGGGGAAATAGTATCTCTCTGTCCCACATCTCGCTGCAGTTGGATACAATTTGTGCTCTGGTTCTGTACTCGGATCAACATGGTGGCATTTTCGTACCACATCACCTCGATATACCTGTAGTCCACTTGGAAACTTTAGAGAGACTGCAGCATCGCCTAGGTTTCAATCGAATCAAAGGCTTTCTCATAGTCCACGAACGCCAAGCATAATAGCTGATTTTATTGATGTGGTCTATGGTACTAATGCTTTTTCGGAACCCGGCTTGTTCGGGAGGTTGGAAGTCGTCGAACTTACGAGCAAGGACCGGAATTGCTTTCCGTTAAAGGGGTTTTTGATTGGGTATTCCATGGACTTGTTTTCAAAAACCCTATCAATACGGTAAGCATAACGTCGACTAACCCTATCGAAAGGGAAACCCTATCATTTGGTAAGTTTTTTATTAAGGTTTCCCTATCAATTGGGTTAACCAAAAAAGAGGTTTTCCGGTCGCTGTTAGCGAGCGAAACGATCAACGCATCAAAGTTACTTTGTTTGTATGAAAATTAAATTGTTTTTCTAATTATCCATATACATATTTAACATTATACATTGGGTCTTATTGTATGTCTCTAGTTAAGAAGCTATGTGTACAAAGCCCTGTAAACTTTGGTAATCTTTATTTAATTTTAATTGTATTAGGTAGTCTATTCTTTAATATTAGTAAAGTCATGTTACGTGTGGTAATAAAAAGTTAATTTTCTTTAAATAAGGTGTTACAGTTATTTTATCAAGTAAATCACTTAAAATTTTAGGTCTTCTTTGTTTCATTAAAATAAATGTAAGGACATCAGGTAATGGTATTGAAATTAGCTTTGTAAATTGGCTTATTATATTCGTTGTATTTTTGGATGAGTTGTTTAATGGTGATGTGATATATTGTATTGTAGTTTTTCCTGAGCCCAGCCTGTTTGATTGGTTGATTTTCATCAAGATTACCAGATACCATAAATAAATAAAAATAAATATTATTTATAGTAATGCCTTTGCAAAGACTTTGTATGTGTTTGAAATCAGTGATATGGGCTTGTAGTTTCCTATTTCTTCCTTGATCCTTTCTTATGTAAGAGTATTATGTGTGACTCTGCCCATTGTCTAGGTATAATAACCGTGCGTAGTATTTCGTTGAAAACTTTAGCCAGTATTGGCCCCATCTCTTCCGCAATACCTCTTAAGAGTTCGTTAGGAATTTGGTCAGGTCAAAATTATTAATGAAACAATTACAACTCAGATATTTATTGTTTTTTGTTGAGAACATTTTAGCTTTATATTTTAGTTGCGTTGTAATTATGGTAAAAACAATTGTATAATAGACCTTAACTAAACGTTTTGTTGGCTTTTCTAGTGTTAAAATTGATGAAAATAAAGAATGGCAAAAAAAGTTTTTACTAAAAAATACGATTTTATACTGTTTAAAAATCCAAGCTGAGTAAATGTACAATTTTGGGCGCGCTTTGATAGTGTATGATTATTTTAAACGTTTGAAATAGTGCCGCAGAAGTAGTTTTGAGGCAGAAAAAATTAGGAATTGGCCGTAAGAGCACATTGAATATCTCACTCCATACAAAAAAAAACAAAGTATTTTTTTCCGACCAATCTATTCATTTTAGTCAAAAATGGCTTAAGACATTTTTTTTATCATAATAAAGAACTATCGATTAGTATTTTTAAAAATACAATTTGCCGAAAAAAATATTTTGTTATAACTTGCGCGCGTCATAGCTCTGAAATGCAACCACTGAGAGCCGGCAGATCACATCATTTCAGTTACGGAGACGCCATACTTTGAATAGGTACTAAAACTGACCATTTCTCTGATCGTTTTTTTCATAACAATCAAGCCTCTTAGGGTGGGTACCCACTTAGGTTCGCGAACCTCCGCGCTCCGCGAACCTGTACCAAAAAATCTGTTGATCCTGTGTTGCAACAGTGCGCCAAAGTGTGCACGTGTGCGAACACGTATGCGAACCTGGTTCAAACACGTAAACACTATAGCCAAAGTGAAAATAAAATGTTTGCTAGGACGCACTGTTCCATGTTCGCGGAGCGCGGAGGTTCGCGAACCTAAGTGAGTACCCACCCTTATAATCGCTGTAACTCGAAGTTGCAACTACTGAGAGCATGCAGACTGACATCATTCACATTAGGGGACCACTCTTTAACCCATGAAAAAGCATCTAACCTTTTTCTTGATCGTTACCAAAAATCCCGTGACCGCTTAGACTAACTGTGATCCATCGCCACAGAGTAAATTTTAACCATGAAAAGTAATTTGTATGGAATGTTCAATATTTTACTTTCCATGGTTAAAATTTACTCTATGGCGCTGGGCCACAGTATTTACCGAGCGTGTAGCGATGCCTATAAATCCAGATTCTATAATCTGGATCGATACAGTGAATTACGATCCATGGCGATCCGGAATATCGATACAAGGCACCCGGATCGAACATCTTTATTGACGCTAAAACCGGAAGTGGGGGGGAGGAGGGGATGGGGGACGAGCGGTGGCACAGGCATGGCAAGACCTCTCCATACTCACGCGCGGGTGTGTGGATTCGATTCAAATCGGTTCCACACTACGCACACTGCTTCGCGGGAGGTTTGGGGCTTTTCGCGCGCGTATTTAGAGATGCCTTAAGGTGGGGAGGGGACTCATATAGTCGCAGATACGCAAGCGACCGGCGTGCACTTAAAAATTTGCCTATTGTCCCGTTTTTCAAAGTTTTTTTAGGCTTTCTCTACAAATAAGCGTCTTGCGTACACAATGATAGTTCTTAAATACAACCACTGAGAGCCGGCAGACCAACTTGTTTCACACGTGGAGATACTATACTTTGAATAGGTACTAAAACTGACCATTTCCCGTATCGTTTTTTTTTCGTAACAATGACGTGACTTTTGCACGTCATAGCTCAGAAATGCAACCACTATGAGCTGGCAGACCAACTTGCTTCATCTGCAGAGACGACATACTTTGAATATATACTAAAACTACCCATTTCTCTGATCGTTTTTTTTTCGTCACAATGAAGCCTCTTGTAAGCGCTATAACTCGAAGTTGCAACCACTGAGAGCAGGCAGACCGAGATCATTCACATTAGGGGACCACTCTACAACCCATGAAAATGAATCTAACCTTTTCCTTGATCGTTACCAAAAATCCCATGACCGCTTAGACTATTATTTCAAATGTGTAAAATCCGATTATCAATTTCTTAGAAAAAAGGTAAACAATGGTATTACCAGAACAAAACAACACAAAATGAAGTAGTATATTGCTATGTCAAGAAAAAAAACACTAAAGTAAGTACATGGTTTCACCACAAGCCTAATATAAATATTAATTAGATAAATATTATGATTATGAATCATCCGATTCGGATTCGGAATCCGGATCCGCTTAACGCAGCCGACGCTCTCATGGTACGTAGACTAGCGGCCGCCCGCAACTTCGTATGCGTGGAGAGTTATTTTTCTATCCCTCAGGAGTCAGGAGTCGGAATCTGTTGGACACACTTTTGATTATCTATGACCAAACTAATTGTGTTCCAAGCATTTCCCTCTATACATTTTTTTGAGCTTTCTTTGCCTGCGGGCTGAACTATTATTTAAATAAAGAATATTTCATTTTCATTTATTTTGAAAATATCCATACAATTATTATATTTTCACTTAACCCTATCTTATTGACAATAATAATCATTAAATCAAATTAATTATTTTTACTTCAACTTTTTTTGCTAGCTGTAGCGGGTGACGTCACGATTAGGTTAATTTGACAAGGTTCCAGCGCATTACCATTTGACGGGGATAATAATATAGTAGGCGAACTATCTCTCCAGACTCCCGCTATCCCTCGCGCCAGTTGGCCGACATTCACCGTAATGAGCCATATAAAAGTCGGTAAATTGGACACTCAACCTATTATTGTATTTATTAGGAACTATTATTATTTTATTTCGTACCATTATAATAATATTATTATAAATTATTATTATTTTGAACCATTATTATATTCATTAGGTTAATTTAACGTTATAAAGTATTAATGCAATGTAAAATTTTATACCTAGGTACCTACTCGGCATGAAGAATTTTAGTGCGATTATACCCTACCTTTTTTTCTACCTACCTAATAAGAATACTGAATAGTAGTAAGTAGGTAGGTATCTTGCATTACGGATGTCAGCAAAATGTCAGATAAATAATCTATACTCAGTGCCGGTTTTAGCACTACCCGCGCCCCTGGGCGAAATTTCTACGGGGCGCCCCCTATCTGCGATTCCAAGATTTTCAATGGGGAAGGCAACTGTCAAAATGGCGCTGCATACGCTTGTTCCACGAGAGCTATGAACACAAAGGACTTTTACTTTAAAAGATTTTTTTAGGCTTTGAAATGATTAAATTCTGTGGTTCTGTGGACAAAAATGGTAGCACTTACAAATTTCCGAAAAATCTGGATATAGAAAAAATTCATAAATTCTGTAAGAATAAAAACGTCTTAATTTGGCTTTCAGTTCCGGCATTTGCATTGTAGAATAGTCCTTTTATATTCATTTTGGGTCAATGGGTCTTTTTTGGTAAAAAATACCACAAAATAAATACCTATTTTCCCATACATTTTGTTCTAAACGTCTACTGTCTTAGGAACAAGCGTACGCAGCGACATCTACAATTAGCTTTGCGTTGCCAACCCCATTCTGCCCGTCAGTTAAAAAACGGCTGCGCAGCGCGATCTTAAGTCAGTTTCACCTACTAATCTTGTAATCTTGCTTGTTTATAGTAAAAAAAAAAACGGCCGCACAGCGCGATTTTTAGTCAGTTTCATCTACTAATCTTCTAATTTTGCTCATTACAGCAAAAAAAAGGCCGCGCAGCGCGATTTTTAGTCAGTTTCATCTACGAATCTTGTATTTTTGCTTGTTTATAGTCAAAATAAACGGCCGCGCAGCGCGATTTTTAGTCAATTTCATATACTAATCTTTCTTGTTTATAACAAAAAACAGCTGCGCAGCGCCATTTAGTCAGTTTCATCCACTAATCTTGCTTATACAAAAAAATGGCCACGCAGTGCGATTTTTAGTCAGTTTCATTCGTCACGTCGTCATTCGTCAACAGGCAACAATATGATTGATAGTCGATCGGTGGTCAAGCATTTTTGGAGCCCCACACACGAGGGCGCCCAGTGCAGTCGCACCGCTTGCCCCTGGATTTTACAATGCCCAAATCTTAAACGGCACATGTAAGCAAGCGATGAAATTTCGCCGAGATATTGCCAAATTGTTGTGATTATGTGTTGCCTTGCCACCATAACGATTTTTCGCTAAAAGGGAATTTACGATAGTAAGTAGGATGTATAAAGGGGCGCCTGCGGCGCCCTCTCATATCCGGCGCCCCGGGCGGTCGCCCGTGCTCGCCCCCCCCTAACGCCGGTACTGTCTATACTTCTATAGGTATACCTAGTATCCCCGTAAATTACATAAAAACCTGGCGACCATTTTTTAAATCCAAAAACGAAAAACAATTGTATTTCTTATATTTTTTATTTCCTAGACCCTATCTTATTGAAAATAATAATTAAATAATGAAGCGAATTCTAAAAGGAATTAAGACATATCTTTGCGGTACGAAATCAAAATAACTCCTCGTAAGTAATGTTGCCCTGGTACTTTTGACTGAATGTAACATTTAATTTTCATATTAGGTTAATATTAAGAAATATATGTTAAAAGTCATTAAAGTAAATTAAAGAAAACGTACTTTAAAAAAAATTGAGATTTTTGCATTCACAATGCTATTTTTATTACCAGGGCTACATAACTTAATTACAAGGAGTAATACAATATAATATGTATAGATAGGAAAGATATCGAGAGCTGATTTGGTGCGATTCGTATATTTTCTAGTAAGTATATCATTTAGTATTCATAACTCCACGTAGGTAATTTATGTTGTCCTGGTAGTTTTGACTGAATATATTATTTCGTAGTTGAATATAAAATAAATTTTTATTTGATAGCGATACTAAATTTATCGAAACTTTAGTCCAGTAGGACCACGGGTAGGTACATAGTGGTATACCGTCATGGTCCAGGCGCGGTCGCAGCCTGAAATTTTGGGGGGGGGTCACTAATCATAATAATTGCTGTTTTGTAAATGTTTTAGATGCTTTTTCTATGTGACATGTTCGATTTTGGGGGGGGTCATGCATGTCCCCTGTGACCCCCCCCCCTCGGACCGCGCCTGCCGTGGTCGGGAAGTCAGTAGGTCCACGGGCCCTAAATGGATGGAAACAATGCGGACAGTACCTACCTAATAACAATAATTTCTGTCTTCTGAGGTACCTACTTGTAGTCAGGGAATGATAACGTTATTTTTAAATGTAACGTTTTTTCTTACTTTTTTTTACCGTTAATATTAACATTAACCTTATGTCAATAAATAACGTTAAATTAAAATATTAAAGAAATTAACTTTATTTAAGTAAATAACGTCAATTTTAACGTTATTTCTTACTTTTTGTTACCGTTACTTTAAAATTAACGTTATTCCAATTAATAACGTAAATTTTTTACCGATAATTTTACAGGTACTAAAGTTTAACGCTATATTTAACGGTAATTTTACCGGTACAATATTTTTAACGGTATTTTTACCGGTAAATTTACCGATAAAATGTTTTAACGGTATTTTTTTGTATCGTTATTTTTTTTAACGATATTTCAATCCCTGCTTGTAGTTACTAGGTATCTATTATATACTCGTATTCTGTGCTTCTGTAGGAAATGTAGATCAAGAGTACATAACACAGTTATTTTTAAAACAGCTTTGCCACACCGTGGCTCTGCCTTGGTTATCTTTTACTACGTACAGTCAGCAATACATAAAATTTTACAAAAGACTAAAATCTCCAAATAATTTTGTATCGTTAAGTATTCCTCTTTCAGTTTAAAATTGATTGAGGATATGTTGTGGCAGGAAGCGCAGCGTGCCGTTGTCTGTAGGTAGGCACCTTTTTAATACCAGGGTCCTATATAATAAACGTGACAATTTGACACCTGTCATGACATTTTTATATCTGGACGCGCTCCCGCGAGCCGAAAAGGCGTCCTTGGGATTTTTTAAATAGCGACACTAATTTGATCTAGGTAACAAAAACGATCCAGTGAGGATATTCGAAAAAGAGGTCTCAAGCCTACTCACCGGTATTCTCCTGCTGCATTGCCTGTCGGCGCCGACCTTTGGCAATCCTTTTGGTCTTCTCACTATATGAGCACAACAACAATACACAACGAAAACGTTCAAAGTGGGTTTGTAATAGGCAATCGATAAATATGTGTCGACAGCGCGGATCCGTCCAACCAAGTGAGTGGCATCAACCCAGTCACGAAAGTACCCTCACTGGATTAATAATTTTGACTACATTTTGTGACCAACTACCCGCGAAAACTGTCACTATGAAGCGTTTCGTTTTTATGCAACGACAATCAAAATATCGATAGAAAATTACAAATAAAATTATAAAATACGAAATGCGCGGCTGCAACATTCCGCCCACCAAAATGCGCAGCATTTTACTATAAACAAAGCTACTATCTACTTAACTAAACTAAGGACCACACTCGATTGCATGGTATCTAAAACAACAAGTACTAATCTACAATAGGGAGCGGACAAAGCTTTGCTAAAGGTCTCTTTAGAAAACCCGTCTGCGTTTTAACGGTCGCGACACGAAAAACGCCGTCCCTACCACGATGCAATTCAACAATACGACCGAGCAACCAATTAAGTGGTTTGAGCTGTTCATCTTTGATGAGAACTAGCGTTCCTAATTTAGGTTCTGTGACATCGCAATGCCACTTCGCGCGTTGACTCAAAGTATGCAAATACTCCACATGCCAGCGCTTCCAGAAGTCATGATGTAGCCTTTGTACTAGCTGCCAACGATTCAGGCAGGTAAGTTTGACATTAGAGACATCAGATTCCGGGAGCGATGTCAGGGGCTCAAGGGTGAGAAAATGACCGGGAGTTAATACCGATAAATCATTAGGGTCCGAACTTAGCTCGCATAACGGACGCGAGTTCAACAAAGCTTCAATTTGAGCAGCCACAGTCATAAACTCTTCATATGTTAAGATTTGATTTCCTACGACACGAGAGAGATGTGTTTTGAATGATTTAATATTGGCCTCCCAGAGCCCGCCAAAGTGGGGGGCTGCTGGGGGATTGAACGAGAATTCTATTGCCTCAGTGGCGGCCGCTTGTTTGACAAGAGGGACTAAAATGTTATGGGCACCGACAAAATTTGTGCCTTGATCGCAGTGGATACGCGAACACCGACCGCGACGAGCGATAAATCGCCGAAGAGCACCGAGAAAAGCATCAGTGGTAAGGCCGATAACAACTTCAATATGCACTGCCTTCGTGGCGAAGCATATGAACAAACAAATGTATGTTTTGAACGTCCTAGCGCCGCGATGACGAAGAACGTACTTAGGAAAGGAACCCGCAAAATCGATTCCGACACATGAGAACGGCTTTATTTGCGAGACACGAAACTTAGGTAGGTCTGCCATTCGAGGTACGACAGGCCTTGGGTTAGTTCGATAACACGTTATGCACTTGGATGATTCGTGGCGAATAGCACGACGAGATGAGAGTATCCAGAAGTTCTGTGCTAACAAGAAACTAAGCGTTCGAAGTCCGGGATGGAGATTGTCCTTATGAGCTTGATTGATTATGAGCGATGTAAGACGATGTTGACGAGGCAAAAGCAAAGGATGCTTGCAATCATAATCGAGGTCTGAATACGACAATCGACCGCCCACCCTGATTAAACCATCTTGATCGATGAAAGGCCGCAATTTTTGGAGATGCTTGGGAAGCGGTCCTCCTTTCCCACTTTCTAAAATTTGAAATTCCGTAGAAAATTCCGAATGTTGAGCGAGTCGGACGAGCGAGAGTAACGACAACTTTAATTCAAATGCGACGAGATGTCCGGATCTACGATTTTCCGGATGACGACAATTGTAAACAAAACGATGGATATAGGCGACTATTCGTTGAATCTTGTTTAGGCTCGAATACCTGTTCAAGAATTGATCGAATTTATTTGTGGTGACGAAAAGCGATATTGAGGTGGCACGCTCCTCTACGACTGCATCGGACGGTTCTTCAATGATATTGGAGGCAAGGGGCCAGTTGCTAATTTCGTCGAGAAGCCAAGGCGGGCCCGCCCACCATAGCGGATGGTCGACAAGCTCACGGACCGTGAGGCCACGTGAAGCACAGTCCGCTGGGTTACTTTGCGAGCGAACGTGATGCCAATGATGAGGAGGAACCTTCTCTTGAATGCGACTGACGCGGTTGCCGACGTAGGTTTTCCAACGAGACGAAGGCGATTTCAACCAAGCCAATGTAACTGTTGAGTCTGACCAACAATAGATGTTGTTGAAGTGAAGTTTGTCGGCATAAACTCGTTGGACATGGGCAACGAGATCCGCTAACAATACAGCGGCACATAATTCCAGGCGCGGAATCGAAATTTTCCGAACCGGAGCAACTTTAGAACGAGCGATAACAAAATGTGAAGTGACACGATTGTCACTGTGACGAATGCGAAAATATATAACGGCTGCGTAGCCTGATTCCGAGGCATCGCAGAAGCCATGCAACTCAAGATCAGTAGAACTTGGTGCAGGAACAAAACGAGGAACGACAATTGACGACAAATAATTAAATTCTGACTGATATCGAGACCAACTTTGAACGATTGAATCGGGTGCGACTTCATCCCAATTCAATCCCAAACTCCAAAGTGTTTGGATAATACACTTGAAAGCGAAAGTGATAGGTGTTAAGAATCCCAAGGGATCGAAGATGCGAGCCAACTCCGATAGGATGTTTCGCTTGGTGCACTGCTGATGCAAGGAACGAACAGTGAACGAAAATCCATCTTTGACAGGATTCCACTCCAGACCAAGAACCTTGACTGCGACGCAAGATTCGGAATCGAACGAGAGCGATTTATCATAACAATGTTCAAGTGGTATGTCTTTTAGTAGTGATTGGCAATTGCTGGACCACTTCCTAAGTTCGAAGCAGCCCTTTTGTAAGACGTGTGTGGTCTGACGCATTAACTCGCGAGCCGAGTCCAATGAATCCGAACCACTGACTACGTCATCTACGTAAATATCATTGGAGAGCGCCGCGACGGCGAGAGGACAATTGTCTCCCTCATCTCGCGCCACCTGCAAGATGGTTCGAAGCGCTAGATAACTGGACGACGACATGCCGTAGGTAACGGTATTGAGACGAAATTCCTGTAGGTACAGACTCGTCGGGCGAAAAGCGAAACAATATTCGCTGATAATTACGATCAGGAATCGCAATTAAAATTTGGCGATACATTTGCCTTATATCGGCGGTGAAAACGAAAGCGTGCAACCGAAAGCGAAGAAGAATTTAAGTTATGTCCGATTGCAATTTCGGACCAATCAACAATTGTTCGTTGAGTGAAACACCGTTGGCCGGCTTCGCTGTGGCATCGAAAACCACGCGAAGCTTTGTGGTTGTGCTACTTGGGTTGACAACGCAGTGGTGCGGGATGTAGTAAGTAAGTTCTGTGCGGGGCAGTCCGACTGCCTCCATGTGGCCAGCGTTTAGGTAGTCCAGCATGAAATCATTGTATTCCTCGCGAAGTTGAGGATTACGAGCAAGACGTCTTTCCAAAGACAACAAACGACGAAATGCAAGAGTGTGTGAATCACCAAAGGCTGGCTTTGGTGATTTGAAAGGTAGTCGGACAACATACCTCCCGTCGACATTACGAGTATGGGTGGTAGCAAAAATATGTTCGCACCGAGCCTCATCTACGCTGAGTGGGGAAGGCTTAGGGAGCTCATCTATTTCCCAAAACTTGCGAATTTGAAGGTCTAAACTATCGAGGGTGCAAAGCAACGACGAAGTCGGAAGCGATGGTGTACACGAAACAGTTCCCATCACTACCCAACCAAGCTTAGTATTGAACGCGACAGGTCCGTCAGGTCCGTAGTTGACGCGTTCACCTAAAAAGATTTTGCAAAATATATCAACGCCTACTAACGCATCGATTTGCGCAGGCACGTTGAAATGAGGATCGGCTAATTTAATTTTACTAAGATGCGACAGCTGAGCGATGTCAATCCTATCAGCTGGCATTTGACTACAGATCTTGGGTACGACGAGAGATGAAACATTGATGTCTGGACAATGGTCGCCACAACGCATACGAAACTCAGTAGCATTCGTTGCTAGGGATGACGATTGACAAATGCCCTCTACGGAGGCTGTAGTTTTCTTTAAAACGAGTCCAAGACGATTGGCACATCTTTGAGTAATAAAGTTCGATTGACTGCCACTATCGATAACGACACGAATACGACGATGAGTGCCGAAGTTGTCAATAACTTCGACTAAGGCGGTAGCGAGAAGCGAAACTTGTGTGGTTGGATCCGATCCCGCCACAAGAGCGACAGTTGAATGTTCATTGGATGATGAAGGTGATGCGATGGGTGATGCGGAATCACCTGCCAAAACGACACGATTATTTGACGTAACAAAATTAGAATTAGGCGAAACGACACGACGATTCGGCGAAGCGACACGATTTTGCGAAATGACACGATTAGGCGAAGCGATATGATTATGCGAAATGAGAAGATTATGCGAAACGACACGATTAGGCGAAGCGACACGATTATGCGAAATGCCACGATTAGGGGAAGCGACACGATTATGCGAAGTGACATAATGAGGGGACGGAGCACCGTTTGCGTCATTTACAACATTATTGTAAATGGGCCCACGAGGATTCAAAAGCGATTCAAAGTGTAAGGTTGTGTGATGGGCGACGTTACATTTTAAACAACGTCCTTTAGACGGACACGATTTAATTGAGTGGCCTTTATTAAGGCAATTTATGCAAAGATTATTTTCTTTAACAACAACAAATCTATCATTAGGAGAATAATTACGATAAATAGGACAGTTCGATGAACTGTGATTCGATTTACACAAAAGACACAAGTCAGCAGGTTTCCACTGAGAATTAACTAACAACGACTTAGTATTATTAGGCGGCGGCACCGGCGCATAATTACGGGGACGATAATAAGACGGCTCCGCTGCATGAGCGCGGGGCGCAGCGCGCGCGGAAGGCGCGTTCGCAGGCCTAGCGCGCGAGGCGCTTGTATCGGGCTCGGCAAGCTCGAGTGCTTGACCGGCCTTATTCAAGTACTCCAGAAGGGAGTCAAACGAAGGAATATCATTATCCTCATTTTGCAACTCAAAACGACGACGAGTATCAATATCGAGTTTGTTTATCAGCAAATAAAACAATGGAAAATCCCAACCTTTAACTGGCAATTTTAAATTTCGAAGAACAGCAATATTTTCTTTAAAGGTATCCACTAAACGACGTAATTCACGAGGCGAGTTCGATTTTAACGATACCTTCTGTAACTCATCCCAATGTCGGAATGCTAACTTTCGCTTACATTGGTAACGATCAATTAAGGCCACGTATGCATCTAAATAATTGTTTTCCGAAAGTGGAAAACCTTTTAATAGCTGCAAGGGTTCACCGGAAAGAAGTGAAATCAAAATTGAAAATCTTTCGATATTCGACAATTTTTTGTTCTGGTGAACCATGGTGTTGTACATATCGAAAAAGGTACCCCATGTTGTAATATCACCGTTAAAGTGTAACAAATTCAACCTAGGTAGCTTGACAGATAAATCTGAACTAGACGTAAAATTAGTACTGTTTAAATCCGGAGTGGATATTAAATTCGTATGAATTTCAAGTATTTGAAAATATTTATTATCTACTTCTTGACGAATAATATCTTCTGTATCTAACGCTGACACTTCTGTTATTTCCGAACAAATTTTAAAATTATGACTCTCGAAACTAGTACAATAACTTTCAAGTCGACTGTACCGCGACAAAAAAATAGGTAAATGTGACTTATTCTCTTTTGCCTCTAAGGCCGCTGACAAACACTCATCGATACGTTTGATACAAATGTCGCGTTTTAATTCTAAACTACGCCGAGAGGCAGCTTTCGACATTGTTAATTTGTATAACGAAACGACTATTCAAAGCAATGCAATGGACTGTATCAACTAAATCAATCGATTTTATTATTTATTTTCTACCATTAATTATGAATAACAAAAAGTACAATTAAATAACCACAACGTCTATAAATAACTGTGAAGTGAAGTGTACTTGCAGTTACGTTACGACTATGTTCCAACAAAATTTTACAAAGTGACTAATATGCAACCGCTCGATATGAGAATTTGCATTTATCAAACGTAACAAGTGATAACGCGACCGATTGCTGTGTTATTTTACATTAATCAATCCATTAAGCAAACAACTCAAACCTTTAATTTAGTCACACAACATGGCCACGACATTAATTAACTAATTATTTTTATGTGTAATTATTTTTCTCAAATTAAAATATAATTCGAACGTATCGAGAATAAGACCTAAAATGCACGATTTTGCTTAACGAAATGTTGCATAATTTACGAGATTAAAATGGCTACAAAATACGAATTTGATTGTGTACGACAAATATGGCTACCGAATGGTGTAGTATGAATGACACTGTTATAATCCGACCGATTATATCAATTATCATAGGTACGAAACGACAAAATGTAGCTAAAATAATCCGAATGAATATTTAACTAATTACAATACGACAATATAACGAAAAACTAATAGCGACAGTTCGAAATTAATGATCCGGCCGATGGACCAAAATGGACGCGCTCCCGCGAGCCGAAAAGGCGTCCTTGGGATTTTTTAAATAGCGACACTAATTTGATCTAGGTAACAAAAACGATCCAGTGAGGATATTCGAAAAAGAGGTCTCAAGCCTACTCACCGGTATTCTCCTGCTGCATTGCCTGTCGGCGCCGACCTTTGGCAATCCTTTTGGTCTTCTCACTATATGAGCACAACAACAATACACAACGAAAACGTTCAAAGTGGGTTTGTAATAGGCAATCGATAAATATGTGTCGACAGCGCGGATCCGTCCAACCAAGTAAGTGGCATCAACCCAGTCACGAAAGTACCCTCACTGGATTAATAATTTTGACTACATTTTGTGACCAACTACCCGCGAAAACTGTCACTATGAAGCGTTTCGTTTTTATGCAACGACAATCAAAATATCGATAGAAAATGAAATGCGCGGCTGCAACAATATCCATAGCGTCAATCGATTTGAAAATAGAATAAACTACTCATAGCTACACCGCAATGTAAACCAAATTGTCGCGACAATTTACAAATTGTCACGTTATTAAATAGGGCCCAGGTCAAGCAAAATCACTATATTTGAACTCATAACTAGACACATTGCAGACACTCAATAAGATACCTATAATATATTATAATAGGTCTTTACCTATGAAATTGCCGATTTGTATGGAGATTTTTCAAGAAGTTGCATTTTTCATAATAGCATTTTCTTTGTTCATTTAACAACCATGAACACTCATGTAACAAAACTTTTATGTACTAATGTTTGAACACTATGCTAACTTATTTCCATTTAAGATAAGCGAAAAAATAAGTTTTGGTTAAGTTACAACCCCTTCGGTCACCCTTTTTTTTTGCTCACAAGAGTCACTTTCAAGATCTTTTTTTTAATGTCACGAAAGCTAAAGACCTAATATCTTATTGAGTGTCTGCAATGTGATCGAACGAACAAAGGGGATTAAAGTTTGCTCAACAATAAAGAAAACACACATTTTTGAAACAAAATATATTTAATACCACCTTCATCTTACAAATTATTAACTGCCTCAATCGGGCTTAACCCAACTACAACTAATATAAGTCTGGGCATGTAAAGACACAACCGTATTAACAAAACGTACTAGTCGTTAGTGCCTTATAAAACAAGGAACGTTAGGGTTTATGTACAAGAAAACTTATATAGATAACGGGGTTCCCAAAACTCGAGGCATTTCAATATTCAATGGGTTAATATACATAACCATCAGGGGGTCAAGTCTGCTAATGTTTTCGTCAAAATCGTACTTTAATGGTGTTTGAATGGTAATGCTTTCTGACACAGTTCTTGTTTCTTAAATTCAAAACTGAAACACATTGTGATTCTTAAACCCAAAACGGAAACATATTGTGTCTTGATTTTGGGTTTAAGAAACAAGAACTGTGTCAAAAAGCATTACCATTAGAACACCATTGAACTACGATTTTGACGAAAACATAAGCAGAATTGACCCTCACGTTACTTGTACTATATTAAAATAAGCTATGTAAAACAATAAAATATTTTCGTACCATTTGGAACTTTGGTTAAAACTAACATTAGTCATATTCGATTGAAAAGCCTTCTAGCATGCGAAATCAACCTCGATTTGTTTCATCACAATGAAAACATTGTTCAGTCTTATTTAGTATCAGGATTCTAGCACGTTCGTTACCACCGGTTTATCGCACTGACACGATTCTCGGAACGGAGCTAATTTAATGGTAGGTAGCTAGTAAATGATTATCGGGGACTTCCCGCATTGCATGAAGACAATGTTGATTCTCTAATGTCGGGGAATTACCGCTTGTTGAAGATTGAATACGCAAGGGACGGCATATTAAGCAAGGATTGAAAACTTACTTGAAAATTAACTTTATTTGGCCAAATTAGCGATATACCAATAAATAAGGTTATTTGACCGTTCTAATAAAAATAACGTCAACCGTAAAAAAAGTTGTTTTATCATTATAAATACCGTTAAAAATAACGTTTATCGTTAGTTAGAGAGCGTTATTTTAAACAGTATCTATGCATCGTTATATTTTTTAACGATATTTAAAGTCCTGATTTTAAGACAGAGTAAATTACCTCTTTTAATTGGTCTTAAATAAAAACTATAAACGACCAAAACAACACCCGATGATGAATTTAAATGCCTCGAGATTTGGACGCAAGCTAATCTACAGTTATCAAAAATCTCTATATAAACTAATCATGTCGAACTGATATGCGTGAACAGTGAAACTTTGCTTCCATTTGGATTTGCCTGTCTCACAGTGGATTTTGGAACCCGAAAAAGTGACATCGTCGAGATAATTCCAAAATCTGTTAGTCAAAATCCACTGTGTGTCTGTCGCAACTCGGGTCAGTGCTGAAACATACTTTGACTCACATATCTGTACTTCAGAAATTGGAAATGAGTACAAATCTAAAATACCTAATTTGTATTATTAAACTTAGGTACAACTAAGGTATTCAGAAATGGGCGTGGCCTAACCATCTCAGATGAAATTATCACGTAATCTAGATCAAAGCAAATATTGGATTGGCATTAATCGTAATTCTTAAGTTTTTAGCCTAATCCATTCTATCTCACACTTTATTTTGACGTGAAGAGTTTCTATGTAAATCTAACAGAATTTACCAAACGAATAATGGGTCTTAATGCATCTATTCTGTAAGTATAAAACGCCTTCTATGGACGGACACAATAATTGCTCTTGAATCTCTTGATACCAAGTAATGTTTCAACACAAAACCAAACTTGTGTACTAACTGCCTTAAATGAAGAGTAAATTTACACCTAGTTTAACCAAAACGTTTGTTTAGGAATTTGTCGCTTTGAGTCGTCAAACATGAGGACTAATATTGCTAGGCAATACTTTTGTTAGACTACACTCGCGAGCAGATAACTGAAATCGCAGATCTAATTTCATACAAATGAGATAGCTTTGAGAAGCCTTTGTTCTCCGTTAGCGATTTAACGGGGTACGTACGATCTGATGACGGCCATTCAAAGAGTGAATGAAGAAGGCCCAGATCGCTAAAGTAACCCAACAGCTCAGAAGAGTCGCTTACACTAGAGACCGTATGGAGTTTTAGTGTTACATATTCCACACTTTTGTTGTAATTTTCGCTTTTTGTAAGTTCAACTCTGAGCTAAACGACTCGCCTAATCCGTTACCTAGGTTTCTTTATCATTATGGGCCTCCGCCATTCATTCTTTAAATGGCCAAATCAAAATTTCAAAGTTACCTCGTTTGTATGAAAATAGGCCAGTGATTCCAGTTTTCTGCTCGCGAGTGTAGGTGTAGTTACTCTTCGTTTATTAATAAGGCCATACATGAAAGCGTCGCTTCACACATATTAACTGAAGTCAGCACATACATAAATACTTGATAATTTTATAATATGGAAATGAATATTTTGGCACTGGTTTCATTAGTTTGCTTCATCTGTCTGCTTACGTTATATAAATTACGTGCAAAATAGATTTAACACATCAATTTTATTCATATAGGAAATGATTTATTATGAAAAATATTCTACAGAGTGTTCTGAAATATCCTTGTTACGATGAACATTAAAATTATTCTTTTTAATTTGGATTTTATACCGTAATATGTACCTAGTTTCATGTCACAACTCCAATATGAGGATCTTTTTATATAATGATTAAATCTGATTTCGCTCTCGTTATTATACAATTTCGATACCCTGACTTTAAACAGTAATGGAAATAGATGCCGATGATTTAGACGTATTCATAATAAATACATAATACTGTATTTACAAAAATATTATTTTGTTTGGCCGACTGATCATTTTAATGAGACTACAAAGTATTATTTTATCAATCATTAGCTATCTCTTTTATCATGCACGATATTATTTAAAGACAAGGAGCGACACGCATTTTATGACGTAATGTTTTTGCTCAGCAGCACCTTTATAGTGAAACACAATTTATTGAGGTCTTATTTTTTGATCGAAAGGTCTTAATAGGAATGCGGAAGCTATAATATATAACTATAATGCTGTTATTACATCCATTTCATAGCGATAAGCAATCTCAATTTCTCTATTTTTGAATCCGTCGGCGACGTCGAGCGCTCATTACCAACTTTATCTGACCCTGTGGCCAAAACTGGAACTGTTATTGTCATTTTGTAGTAATTTTAATTCACTTAAGGAAGTGTTCTACTAATGAAACTAAACATTTCTGCCAAAGAAACATGGGTCGAAAAACGACAAAAAAACTCACTAGACGACTATAACATTGTGTTAGTATGGAAAAGTGTTTTTTTTTTGTCGTTTTTCGACCCATGTTTCTTTGGAAAAATGTTTAGTTTTATTAGTAGAACACATCCTTTCTACAAAATGAATGTGTATTGTTACCTAGGTTACGCCGTCGTCTATAGACGATAGCAACGCCGTCACAGAGTCAGAGGGCCTAGTATGAGTTGTGTTTCTCACCTCACTTTGCGAATAGTATCGAGTGAAAGATAGGAAATCATGCGAGTGATTGAACGAGTGAAAGAGAGAAAACGATAGTTAACTATTCGCAAAGTGAAGTGAGAGCAAAAAACCAACTCATACTAGGCCCTCTAAGTTTGTAAAGAGCGCTCGAAGTCAGAAGAAGGATTCAAAAATATTGCCCCAGGCAAGATTTCGCGTTATATCGTAGAACTTACATATTATTGACTATTGTTATAATATTGAACGAGACTAAAGGTCTTATAATCCTTTGAAGTCACATTAAAAATCATCAGCCGTTTAATAGTTCTCCACAGTACCGCTTGATTTGACACCATATTTGTACACTGATTTTGTTAAAATACTATAACAGTCCCAGCAGTGAGTAATCTGCAACAGTATCATTGTTAAAAACATCACCACGCAGTGTGGTTATGATAATATTATACTACCGGTGGACAGTACAATTACAAAATAGAGAGAGGACAGAATATAAGCATAATAATACGCACGCTCGAGTAAAGCACACATGAACACTTCTCACCGACACGGAATCTCTGCACCGTTCAAAACAGTTCGTTCGAGTGTGTGTCGTCGGTTGTTAACTCTCCGCCCCGCCCCACAATCAATTACCTCACCCCGCCGGCGCCCACCGCGCGAGTTCCGTGTGTAGATCCGTGTGCTCATTCAATAGCTCGCACACAGTTGCGCGTGTGTAAAAACGTCACTGTGTAGCGTCTGTGTAATAGGTAGTTGAAACGCGACGCTTGCATGGAGTGCCCGGGGTGTGCTCGCGTAGTATTAAGCTTAACTTCTGACCTCTTTCCATTTTGTGGTACAATATAAATTTTAGAAAGAGGCTATTGCTATCAGTTAACTTAGTAAAACGCCTTCTTAGACCATTAGTTCCATTAAGCTAAGCGTCCACGGATCTGCATTATGTACGCATCGCACGCACTAAACGGATTCAAGTATTCTTTGTACAGGAATCGTACGGAATGCAGAATCAGGAGTTGCGGATTATTAGACGCTTAACTTTATATTCATCTATGAAACTATTACACCACATTGATATGCAGATCTGTCATATGAAGGTAATTATTTTATTGTATGAAATAAGGTTCTAGCGACTCATTTATCCACTGACATGAATTTTTTTTTATTAACTGGACTGGCTGTCTGTATGATTTGACAGCAAAGTTCTTGTGCCTATTTGAAACGCCACTAGCGTGAGTCTAAAGAACTAATTTTGACGTGTACAATGAAAATGGTTGCCGTGATGGTCTCTCCAGACTTCAGACTTTAGTACCATGTCCCTCACGCCACGTCCTACAGCGCCAAAATGGCGGAAATCAAATAGGCACAAGAGCAGTTTGACAGCAGCCATTCCAGTGTAATAATATAGAGGTCAATGAATTTATCTCAATTTAAGCATGGCAGAGATGGCGCTCTTCCTAACGGAAGTCAACCGAAAGATATCGATTTCTGCCCCCCTAGCATAACCGACGAAACGCGATATTATATAGCGATTTATCATTTAGATTTTGATTGTTGAGTGTAGATGAAACGCTATATATACCGTATTTCGGTGGTCATGCTAGGGGGCAAGTCTTTAAAGCTAGATGTGCTAATTACGGCCATATATAATTCGACGGATTGACATAGTCGTTTACACTTAGAAAGACTAGCAACATGCCTCTCTTACGCAAATATAATTTTAATTAGGACGAATTTAGATTGTATTACCATACCTACACATAAATACGGTTTGATAATACGATAAATCAATATATTACGAACTTTTAAAAGTAAATATGAAATAAATCTTTGACTATTAAATAAACTCAACTATGACTTTGTCGCAAAACCAAATGTATAAGTAAATATTGTTATTTTCTAAAATGAAAATATATTTTCTATATCAAGAGAAAAAGGTACTTAAGTTCTACTGTCGTAGAGTAGAAAATCAATATTATGACGTTTATAAAACCTAAACTATGAAACATATTTACATACTTAAAACGGAACTGGCAAGTACTAACATTATTGTAATACTGTATATATAAATTATAAACATGGATGAAACAATTTATCCTAAAAAGTATTTACATGTATTTATTATATCGATGCTAACATTCTTTCGAACTAATTAGGGCCTCGGACTAAAGGTACTAAGGTCGGTAGCCCCATTAGGCCGTCTCTGAACCTAGCTTTGATTTCACTAAAATAATATATTACAACCAACCAACAATAATCTCATTCATTTACAGAAATTATAGTATAACGAAATGCCTAATAAATACTCAGTCGCGTCCTTGGATCGTGGTTGCGTCCAATGTGTTAAGGGTCCTATCTCACTAGGACACCATGGTTGCGCCATTCGCCTATTTTCCAATCATTCGTTTGAAATTGTCGCATGCGACATGTCACATTTGACTACAAATAGTGATTAAGTATTTAATATTAAATTCCAGTGCGATTAAACGGTTAAGTTTAATCGCACTGGAATTAATTGGCAGCACTGTCAACTAAAGAGACTACATTGACAACTGCTGACCAACGAGCCATTAATAAATACGGATTTTCCTAGTCAAATGAAAATCAGCAGAAAAAGAGCGCTCGACGTCAGCTGAATGAATCAAAAAATACTGTAGTGAGATACCCTACATATATATGTGTATAGTATGTTTATCCTTACTTGTCCTATTTAGTAAGCAGTTTTTGACAGTTATCATACGTCTTTTAAACTGCAATCGTTATTTAAAAATATGTTGTCTATAATATGACAACATATTTTATATGCCAAATTGTCATTCATAACTATCAATTTATTTCGTAATATATATGTGGCAAACCGTTGTTTTTTTGTATTTTATAAATGAATATTTCAATAAAGAGTTGGGTAAAGATTATTTTCAACACACTTGCTCGTAAAGTGAGCACACCGCTTTTAGGGCCATAAACCGAGCTATAACAAACGCGTGAAATAATATATAAAACACTAGTTGGTTATAGAATTATCCCTACAAAGTTAAATTAGTACCTTACTGCAAGTTCTATGCGAGTAAACAGAGCATTCCCAATTTAACCAGGTAATACAGTTTTTTTTGTAACAACAAAGATGTTTTATGCCGCTGAAAATTCATAAACATTTTTGGAATAAATAAATGTGTAAGTCCGTAATTAAGTCAAACAAATATTTATTACTATCAAATTATTCATAATTCACAATATTTTCAAAATAATAAAATATCAAATTATTTGCATTTTATCAATTAAATTTATAATTTAGAAGTAGGCTGTATGCTCACTCACCCCTTTGTCCGCAAAATATTCTTGCATTGGGCGTGTGAATAAAACTTGCGCGCCTTTTCCAATCATAATTATCACATTTTGTTTTTGTCGTATTTGTTGCTGTGTGATAAATTACTTTGTTTTTTTTCTCGCAAATGTGTTGAAAAACGTCATATGAAACTTGTGAGCTCTTGCTCATAGCACACTCGGCTGAGTTACGCCCTCGCCTACGGCTCGGGTTGCAACCCACAGCCTTGAGTGCAATGAGCAACCTAAGCTAACTTGTCTCATAATGTTCTATTACCAAATAAGTAAGGATAAATATACATGTTGTTGATAACGCGACTAGTTGCTGCCACTAGTGTCTTAGTGAGATATGGCACTAAGGCCCGTATTTTTAAACCGCTATCAACATTGAGAGCTATCTTGAGATTATACTTGAGATTTTCTTCTTATAGGAACAGCAAATCAGGCATCTCAAGATAGCTCTCAACGCCGAGAGCGGTTTATAAATACAGATCTTAGTGATGCCGCTCTGAATAGAGCGGGGCTTTGCGGTCACTGTTACATACACAAACACTACACACTGTAACGGCCAGACCCAATTATCAATCCACAGATAGGGGTAGGCCTAATCCAGATTAATGGGGTTGGCAACGCAAAGCTAATTGTAGATGTCGCTGCGTACGCTTGTTCCTAAGACAGTAGACGTTCAGAACAAAATGTATAGGAAAATAGGTATTTATATTGTGGTTTTTTTTTTACCTAAAAAGACTCATTGACCCAAAATGAATATTAAACACTATTCTACAATGCAAATGCCGGAATTAAAAGCCAAATTAAGACGTTTTTATTCTTACAGAATTTATAAATTTTTTCTATATCCATATTTTTCGGAAATTTGTAAGTGCCAACATTTTTAAAGTTACACAGAATTTAATCATTTTAAAGCTTAAGAAAACGATTTTTTAAGTAAAAGTCCTTGGTTTTCATAGTTCTCGTGGAACAAGCGTACGCAGCGCCATTTTGACAGTTGCCTTCCCCATTGCTATGTAACGGTTGATATTAATAACAAATTAACGACAGTTGCTTAGCAACTTATCTGGATTAGGCGTATCAATATATGTGGATTGATTATTGGATCTGGGGCCGTACCGGCTAACTTACATAGCTATCGTAATCGCTTTCATATGACAGATGGATGTGATACATTGCTACTTTTCTTTGGTAAGATTTTTTTGTACCAAAAAGAAGTAGGAACGTGTCACATCCACCTTTTGGGTACAAATATACATTGCTACTTCTTTTTAGCCAAACTTCTTACCAAAGAAAAGTAGCAATGTATCACATCCATCTGTCAAATGAAAGCGATTACGATAGCCATGTAAGTTAGCCGGTACGGCCCCTGGGGGTTAAACAATAAAAACTAATTTTAAACTCTAAGCAATAAGTAGATGGCAAGATTTTCGTGCTCCATTTGAACGACTAACTATGCAAGTCCTTTATTCAAACTACCCGTTACTCTAACCAAATGAATAAATCTCAAATACACGTATAGTTGAAACAGTGCTGAAATCTGACATAACAAACTGTCAGTTTTTATCCCTTTGCTGGATCTAAACTAAGCAGTTTTAATCAGTAAACAGAAAATAAATATGTTTCATTTTTGTAATCATGCCATCTCGAATGCACTAGTGTAAGTAAGATTTATATCGGGTCATTTTGAACTTACCATCCAAATTTTAAGGATGTGTCCAGTCCATGAAACTAAACAACTTTCTCTAAGAAACATGTGTCAAATTTCGCCATAAAATTTTGGTCATCCAATAATAAGTTGATCACGTGATCTCTTTGATTTGTATGGAAAGTCGATTTTATTTTACATATTTGACCATTTGTATCTTAGAGAAAGTTGTTCAGTTACATGGACTGAACACATCCTCAAAATTTGGACAGTGAATACAAAATGACCCTGTATAGAAAAAACATAGTTTTCTATATGCAACAGTCACCGCAGTTACCATAAAAATACCTAAATAGAAACTCGTCTCGTATGAAGACTCATTTCCGTGGACAGTTGGCACTAGCCTTGAAAGTATTGCTTCAATTCTTACATAAAAATATTCCTGCGTATTCTCTGTCCCACTCGCACGTTGTATAAGTACGCTAAACATTAGCTATGGAATACATTATATTACCATTATCTAACCATTCAATGATCCTATAAAAATTACCAATATTTAGCTAAATTGATGTTAGTTACGATTTGAGAGTATTCTATTCTCTTATTTCACATTTTTTCGATCAATCATGAACTATTTAAATACGTAAGATCTTAATGTATGTAGCTAATATACTTAACTAATAATTGTTTCACAGTGTGCGGGAATATAAGGTCCTTCATAAATAGTGCACATAATTTTAAGGGGTCAATGTACTCATGCATACAAACAACTTTTACTATGGGACCAACATTGAAATCGCGAAAAAAAATCAGCTGTTCCATACATTTTGATCTATTCGATTTAAAATTTGTTTTAATAAGTGAACAGCTGATTTTTTTTCGCGATTTCAATGTTGGTCCCATAGTAAAAGTTGTTTGTATGCATGAGTACAATGACCCCTTAAAATTATGTGCATTATTTATGAAGGACCTTATATAAACGTGTCAAGAAATACGACCATTGTAAATGAGAAACGACGTGTATTTAAACATTAGTAACAGCAAACCAACACAGATGGAACTGTCAATGTGAAATTTATATGTTTCGGAGCGATATGTTTTATAATTATATCGCTTGTCTATGTTAGTATGTCTTTCACACTCAAAAACACGGTTAGCGTTTTATCTCATAGTCATGAACGCTATAAAAAAAATGTAAGTACTATTCTTTGTAGATTCAAATGACCAAACGCGTGGGCATGTTGAAACACGGATATCTTGTGTAAAACATGTATTTATAACTGCCTGCGTTATTTCAAAATAAAACACTTTACGCGTTTCTCTTTCTTTGAGTTATGTGTGATATGGAAACAAATATTTTCACATTTCAAATTACTTTTGATCTTAAAAAGATAAGAGGTATCAGCAGGCTTACTTTTGACATCAATCCTAAATATCCCAACGGTATATTGAGATTGTCATTGGATTGTTTTTGGTCTATTTGCCATCACACGAGTTTATCATAATAGTTCCCATTCCGTTTATCGATGCTTTAGCATACCAGTAAAGGCGATATTACATTAGGTCGTTTAACCGGTTACGGGTACCGGACGATTCACTTAAGCATATATTCAAATTCAGGCCTTTTAGTAACGAGTATGAGACCGGTTGGATTCGTGCCGAAAGCGGGTCGACCCGATTTATCCTGAATTCTATAAGCACCCGAATTCGGGAAAACGTTCTTATGTAATAACGCCTAAAATCTTGAGTCCATTCCATCTTTTTCTTCGTTTCACACTAGCACTTTTATTTCGATCTCTGTTTATATCGCATAAATATCAACGTTCACATTGCAATAACTTTTGTTTGAGTTGGATGATCAAGTATCGAAGCAAGTTTCACAAGTAAAGGTCTATCGTCACGCGCGCTTGTCGAATAAGGGCAGTTTCGAGCTGACTGCGCCTTGACACACTAAAAGTCCTCGACGACACGCAGTAGGCGCAGTTCCGTCGTCAGTTCTGCGCCTCAAACCTGCAAGTCGTAGCCTCCATGCTCTTTCACCAGCTGCAGAACCTGAAATGTTTTTTTTTATTTGCAACTAAAACACAGCTTGAACATAAAGAGTTGAAAAAATTGAGGGTTACACTTTCTTTGCAAACACGTCATAATTATGAATTACTTGGTAAAATTGACTATATTTTGTACGGAAAAATTTCTGTTACATTTTATTTAATTTCTACTCATTTTGGGCAAGATTTAATTTTGACATATACAGTAGTGATCGTATACTCTACAGTACACTGATTTTGTTGCTTAGATTTTGTAATAATAATCTACTGAGTATGCGCACGCGCGTGCGTGTTAGTGTGTCGCACGCGCGTGCGTGTTAGTGTGTATGAGAACGAGTGTGTGTTTATTTATATGTGTGTGGGTGGGATATGCGTACATAGTTTTGAATTACTTTCCCATTCTATTTTTTTACGCTCGAAGCTCTCACTAAAAGAAATCTATCGAGTGTGTAATGGGTTTGTGTGCGAGTGTAAATGTGTATGAGAAAGTGTGTGTACATTATATTATATACTCATCAACTTTGTCTAGGGATACGGGTGCTATTTTCATAGAAACGAGGTAACTTTGAAGCCTTGGTTTTCTGCCAGGGATGTACTGTGCTATGATCCGATGATGGCCATCCAGGGAGTGAATGGAGGAGATTTAGATCGCTATACACACCCAATCGATCTGATCAGCATTCTTAATAACACACCTGTATCCCTAGACAAAGTTGATGTGTGTATGTGTGTGAGACGTGTAAAAAGTTTTCAAGTGTTTTGCTACCTGCTTGCCTTTCGAAGTACTCGACTATTCTTGAGATCTGCGCCGATCGTCTCGGCAGGCGGTCGTCGCAGTATAGACTATCGGATCCGGCCAATGATGCGACATCCTCCGAGCTGTCCGTGTATACGCTGGAGGCGCGTGCGTGCGGCGCGCGGCCAGAAATATTCAAATCTATTGAGTATGTGCATGCGTGTGTGTGTTGAAGTGTGTATAAGAAAGAGTATACATAATAATGAATGTGTATAAAGTTTTGAAGTGTTTTTACCTACCTCCTTGCCTTTCGAAGTATTAAACGATTCTTGAGATCTGCGCCGATCGTCTCGGCAGGCGGTCGTCGCAGTACAGACTATCGGATCCGGCCAATGATGCGACATCCTCCGAGCTGTCCGTGTACACGCTGGAGGCGCGCGCGTGCGGGCGCGGCCAGACATATTTAATCTATTGAGTATGTGCATGCGCGTATGTGTGGAAGTGTGTATGAGAAAGAGTGTGTGCATAATAGTGAATGTGTATAAAGTAATTTTTCTTACCTCCTTGCCTTTCGAAGCACTCGACTATTCGCGAGATTTGCGCCGATCGTCTCGTAAGGCGGTCGTCGCAGTACAGACTATCGGAGCCAGCTAATGATGCGATATCCTCGGATTTATCTGTGTATACTCTGGAAGCTCTCGCTGAAGTCTATTGAATGTGTGTGTGTGTGTTTGTGTGATGGGTGTGTGTGTGTAATGCGGTATATGTGGTGGGGTGTGTGTGAGATGTGTACAAAGTTTTGAAGTGCTTTTTCGTACCTCCTTGCCTTTCGAAGTACTCGACTATCCTTGAGATCTGCGCCGAGCGTCGGGGCAGGCGGTCGTCGCAGTACAGGCTGTCGGAGCCGGCCAGCGACGCCACGTCCTCGGAGCTGTCGGTGTAGACGCTGGAGGCGCGCGCGTGCGGCGCGCAGCAGCACGCGGCGGCGCGCGGCCGCAGCGACTCCAGCGACCGCTCCGACAGGTCGCGCCGCGCGCACACGCATAGCCCCGCCACCTGCAACCAAATAAGTATTTTTTATATTTTTTTTATTTATTTAAAGGAAACATACAGTTTTATAAACGTATTAACTTAAGTAAAAAATGTCAACAAACAGACCTAGAGTTCCATTTAAGTTCAAAAAATTTTTGAGTATGAATTAACTTTTAGAGCCTCAAATTAAGTACAAAAGTTTGTAAATATTTTTTAACAAGCGTTACATTTAAGTTACAGTTTTAGATATAGTGAGGGTTAGTGCGATCAAAAACATGAGGCAGATTTAAGAAATAACTTTCGCAATTCAGCCTTGTACTTACCGATAGAATTTATAAAGATATCATTTTTATTAAATAATTTGTTGTATCTGTCACAGGAGCGCCTAAAGAAAGTATTTTTTACACGACTGCCCAAAAAAGAGTGTATATGTGTTCAGGGTTCATGTATATTTGTGGGTATGTGAGTTTCTTTATTCCACCATAATTTCTAAATGGATCAACGGATTTGAATGTATAGGATATTGTTAGAATCCTTACATCACTCCGAGTAACACTAGCTATATATTTTTTGAAAAAAGTCATGGCGACTGTACGACGCCATTTTAAAATGTGAAAAAAAGAATTTTTTTTCTTCTATTATTACAATATGGGCATCAAATGAAAGGCCCTCATGAGCACATTTCAAAACTATATAATTTGTCACTAAAATGTGTGAAATAAAAATAAATAAATTTAAAAAATATTAAAAACACGACTTTGCTGTCGGGGAGGTCCCCCGATTAAAAATTGTTCCACAAAACGGTCCCCCGACTGCAATGACACTTGTTATTTAACTTTTTAGTTCGTTTTTGGAAGGGCAGTCGTGTTTTTAATATTTTTTAATTTTTTTGTGTATTTTGAGTTACTAAAAGGCACATGAAAGTTCTATTTGATCGTAACGAGGTACTTGGAACAATAAGGATTTAGGAAGAGTTTACTCATGGTCCAAGAAAACGAGGTCTGACATTCCGGAAGTAACACTTACTTCCGTCACTATCCACTTGCGACTTTATAGTAACAAGCAAAGAATGAAGACTTTTTTTTCATTACAAAATTATTATAGTATAGTTTAATAGTGATTTATTTCTCTTAGCGAACGAAATGACGCTGTAGATATCGACTTAATCCCGACGATGATGGGTCTCAGCTCATTATCGTCATCACGTAGTGACAATAGCTCTAGAGACGAGGGGCTCCAGTATCTTGCGCATGCCATGGAAGGTGTACGAACAAGAACGGCTACATTAGTATGACGAAATAATATGACCATAAGTACATTACCTCCCCATTGGTAACAGAGATGTGTTTAGCACGAAGCACGTCTCCTCGATAGCTCAAGACTCCCACGTCTTCCAATACCTTGTGTACACCTCGGAAGGTATGCAAGGAGGATGGCTAGATTAAGATTTAGAATATCCTTACTTTATAATATTATAAATGCGAAAGTCCGTTTGTTTGTTTATTTGTTTGTTTGTTTGTTACGCCTTCACGTCTTAACTACTGAACCGATCATAATGAAATTTTGCATACACGTTATCAGGGGTACAGAGAAGGACATAGAGTACCTTTCATCCCGAAAAAACGTACTGTTCCGGAGGGATAGCAAATAGTAGTTTATGAAACTGATGCATAATGAGGGGTATTAAAACATGAGTGTGTGTTTAAAAACCGAGCCGTAGGCGAGGTTTTTAATAGTATCACACGAGTGTTTTAATACCTAGTTATGTACAGTTTCATACACTACTTTATCTACTCTCATACAATTTGTGATTGAACTGATTGAATCTACAAAATAAAATATCAATGATAAAAAGAGTAAGTTTGTAGTTTCTCGGTAGGTCGGCATTACTTACATTGGTTAATTAAGACGTTTTCTGTCGTCGCCACTAAAGTGAGTGAAAATTTGACTCCACCCAATGGAGTCAAATTTTCACTCACTACTATGACATTTTTAAGCAAAAGTAAAAATTAAAATCTAAAAATGGCGCGTATTCAATTAGAAAAATAAGTAATGAGATGAGTGCATTCCAGAAGACTAATTGCTACGATAAGTCATCGATCACCATAGAGTACATTTTAATCATGAAAAGTATGTGGAAATATCGTTGTTACTTATTAATATCACGGCACTGCCTTCTTCTTGGATTTGCCCTGTATCGTAATGAGAAAAAAAGTTATTTTACATCATACTTGCTCGGTAACTACGATTTACTTATATAGTATGAGGCTGTGTAAGTTGGCATGTGCAACACAGTGCATTGTTTAGATAGAACGTTCCATTTTCAAATCACTTTACAATTCAAGGATGGTGAATGCTTTAACTGTAAAGTTACTTTACAATTCAAGCATTTAAAACTCCTTAGTGAACCAATCTCTTTTCTTTTATTATAAACTGACGAAACTTTTGGCTGAAAAAAAAACAATGAAAATGGCGGCATTTAATTTCAGTTCAAGCTAGGTATGCAAAATTCTGCAATGCAAAAACAGCTGATTTTATTTTCGTGATTTCGAGGTTGGTCCCATAATGAAAGTTGTTCAGTTTAATGGTCTGATCAACCCCACGAGTTTTCAATGAAATAACCCTTTAACGTTTTAATGTTTTTATTTTTATTTTTATTTTTATTTTTATTTAATTTACCTCGCATGAATGATGTAAAATAGTATGCTTACCTCGGTTGTAAGTAGCTATTACACCCTCGAACTATATTCGCCCTCGCTCGCTACGCTCGCTCGGGCGTCTAAATATCTCGGGTGCACTCGATCCATTAGCGCCCTTTGCGAGCTGCGCTCGCACGGGCGCCAAATTGGATCTTGTTCTGTAATAGCTCACTTACATCCCTTGTGTAACAAACTACTATTATAACATTGCTTAGTATAGCAAAGGTATGTTATAAAATAACTTTTTAATTTTTTTCGGTATTGCGTGTATAAAGTATGTCAATATAAATTCGATTTGAAATTCATAATTCGAATTTTACGATATGAGAGTAGATAAAATACTTTTCAATATAGTTGCTCGAAAATGTGAGCTTAAGATGACAGGCCAGCGTGCGGTAAGCTGATTTTACCGCACGCCGTGCGTTTTTGTTTACTGTTTAGTACAGCATGCGGTAAGTTGATTTTACCGCACGCCCGTGCCGTGCGTTTTTGTTTACGTACGTTTTTTTTTAATTTCTATTAGCTTTCACCCGCGACTTCGTCTGCGTAGACAGTAGAAAAATATAAGAACCAGTTCAAAATGACCTCATTAGTGTATGAAAGCTAGTACTACGGAGAGTTCAAGCTGTTTCCCTGGTTCCACCCACCTGAATTTAATGAAACATAGCTTAGATTTTAAGTTGGACCTTAATTTACTAAACTGTGAAAAGCCCATCAAAATTCTTTTAGCGGTTTTTGCGTAATACGCGCACAAATATTTAGAATTTACAGTTTTATTATATGTATAGATTACAATTTTAGTAGTACCTATAATGTTTTCTCGCAAATGTATTGAAAAACGTAGTATGGTACACGGTTGTTAAGGTTTTTTAAAACTCGTGACGATTATAAACCCGACTCGTTTTAAAAACCTCCTTACCAACCTTGTATCATAAACTACTATTACACGCAGACGAAGTCGCGGGCGGCCGCTAGTGATGTTATAATATGACCAAAAGTATATTACCTTCTCGTTAGCAATAGAGAAGATGCTACTCTCGCACGAAGCGCGTCTCCTCGGCCGCTCAAATCTGCCACGTTTGCTTAGTCCCAGCGATGAGAGCAGTGAAGCACATCTCGGTTCATCATCATCATCATCATGTGGTATCACCAAATACGAGGCGGTCGGTTCAAGTATCTTGTGTACATCACAGAGGTGTGCAAGGATGACTACATTAGTATGATGATTAATGCTATAATATGACCATAAGTATATTACCTCCTCATTAGCGACGGAGAATATGCCACTTTCACACGAGGCACGCCGCCGCGGCCTCTCTAAACTCCCACGTCGACTCAATCCCGGCGACGACGGCAATGAAGCACATCTCGGCTCATCATCGTCATCATGTGGCGACGGCAGTTCCAAACACGACGCGGGAGGTTCCAGTATCTTGTGCACGCCTCGGAAAGTATGCAAGGGAGTGGCTAAATTAATATGATGCTGTAATACGACCATAATTACCTCCTCGATAAGATAGAGAAGGAAGATGCCACTTTCACACGAAGCATGTCTCCTCGGCCATGGACTAAAAGTACATTACCAAATGACCAAAAGTACATTACCTCCTCATTGGCAACAGAGAAAATTCCACTCTCACACGAAGCACGTCTCCTCGGTCGCTCAAGACTCCCGCGTCTGCTTAATCCCGGCGACGACGGCAATGAAGCACATCTCGGCTCATCATCGTCATCGTGCGGCGAGGGCAGTTCCAAACACGAGGCGGGAGGTTCAAGTATCTTGTGCACGCCTCGGAAGGTGTGTAGCGGGCGCCTCGCGGCCGGTGCGTGCGCGTCTCGTAGCACCATAGTTTGCGCGAGGCGCCGCAGCCGCGCGCTGCCGGCGCCCGCGCAGCCTTCCGCGAGGCACTCGAGCTCGGACAGCGAGCGCCGGTACACTGGGGAATAATGATAATAATAAAATTACAAAATTACATCGAACGCTGTAAGAAATTTCATATTCTTCCTTTAAACGTGAGAAGATGCATTGCGGATCTTACTTATTTATTGAACATAGCAAATGGTTCGGTTGATTGCCCTGAGCTGTTAGAGTTTATTGGTCTGCGTGTTCCATACGGAGGCGGTAGTAGCAGGAGACAGTGCACTTTACATGTCCCGCGTGGGAAAACTAACTACAGGCAGAATTCGTTCGTGATAAGAGCGAGTAAGTATTTCAATGATATAGTTAAGCAGCATGACCTTGACCTATTTTGTACATCGGCCTTACGTCTAAAGCGAGAACTTGCTAAATGTTTTTTCGAGTCCAACTTAATTATTTGAATTTTGAACCTAAATTGTTATTATATCTTTTTTCCGTCTACTTATGATTAATCAATAACTATAAGTGGAAACTTGTAAATGGCTTTCTGTATCTATGCATAAATGTATTATTAATATAGCTGTAAGTTTCCTGTAAAACTATAAAAAAAAAAAAAAAAAATTTTTATTTCTCTCATAACGATCTTACATCTAATAGACAATATTATAATAAACATTAAGATTGAGAGAGACCGGTGCCTAAACTTAGCCGAAGCCTGTATCTCAGTACACCAGTACTCTCCTCCTCGTAAGGAATGTACAATATCCGGGGTTTAGACCATGGGTTGCCAAACTTTTTAGCCTAAGGGCCAGACAACTCCTCCACGAAGTCCCAAGGGCCAGGACTTTGCTAGCTCATCGTACCAACATACTGTTTCTACAGTATGACGATACGACCCGGTCCATTTTCGCGAGCCGAATTGTTGGTGCTCGCGGGCCGGAGCTGGCCCACGGGCCGTAATTTGGAGACCCCTGGTTTAGACGAACGAGTGTAGAAGAAGAAAAGACACTATATTGAAGTTTTTGGCGCCATTTTGTCGAGTTAAATTCGGTGGCTATCTTTATTATTTGCAAATTGATTCAAACTGATGTAATTTTGTGTTACAAGTGTTTACGCAAAAAAATAATACATCGGATCGAATAAAAAAATACGTCGGATCTAAAAACCATGTCGAGTTTCTTTTCTTCCTGGAGGCTAATACCCAGTACAAGCAAAACAGAGGTTTCTTGTTTCCATCTGAACAACAAACTTGCCAACTACCAACCGGCTGTTAAATTCGAGGGTGAAAATCTCAAATATAACTCCCACCCAAAGTATCTTGCCGTCACTCTGGATAGATCCCTTACTTACAGGGAGCACCTTACTAAAACCTCCCTGAAGTTAGCCACACGCAACAACATCTTGCATAAACTTAGTGGCACAACATGGGGCGCATCCGCCGATGTACTCCGAACAACAGCGCTTGGTCTCGTGTACTCTGCAGCAGAATACTGTGCGCCTGTATGGTGCGAAAGCGCACATACGCACAAAGTAGACACGAGACTAAATGATGCGATGAGGAAAATTTCAGGCACTATAAAATCCACACCAACCCACTGGCTACCCGTGCTAAGTCACATTGCTCCACCCCACCTACGGAGAAAACACGCTCTCGTGAGGGAAGTCCAAAAAATAACAGAACGACCTGATTTGCCAGCCTACCAAGAGTTCATTGAACCAACACTGCAGCGACTTAAGTCACGCCGATCAACAAGCGAAGCTGCTAGAAAGCTGAGGGCCGGTAACTTTGTTCTGGAGCAATCCTGGAAGAACGAGTGGTCGGAAGTGACATCCGATCATCGCACCATTTTTCCAGACCCAACCCAAAAGCCCAGGGGGTTCTCCTTACAGAGGAAATACTGCCGCCTCAATAGAATCCGCACGGGACACGGCAGGTGCAACTAAATGAAACATAAGTGGGGATGGGTGGAGAGTCCGCTGTGCGACTGCGGCCTCGAAGACCAGACCACCCAACATATTGTGTAACGACGTCCAAGGCGCCATTTCCGAGGCGATCCACGGGAACTCTACGACGTCCTAACACCAGCAGACATTTATAATAAATTACCAGAAAATCTAAAAGCCGAACCAAAAATCAATAAGTTCATAAATTCATTAAAACAACTATTACTCGCTAAATGTTATTATTCTGTTAACGAATATTTTGATGATAAGAATATCTAAGTGTCTGCCCCTCTCTTCACATTGCTATGCCTGTGTCAAGGTGCATGCGATAATTAGTTACTTTAAGATTTAGTAGTTAAGTCGCATGTAGTGCAAATGTTTAAATAACGAAATAATTTCAAATGTAATAATAGTAAATTATCCTACAAATAATAATGAAACGCCATACGATTAAATAAGTAAACGCAAAAAAAAACTCATTTCAGCCAGTTTGAAAAATGTTCGAACACACACGCGAGGTCTATAGCTCACAGGGGCACTAATTTTATTTATTCTTAGAAAACAAACGACGAATTAATTTAAAACAGTAGTACTGAGACTAAGATATGGGTGCCAGACATGGACATTAACTAAATCTCAGCAAATTAAGTTACAAACTTGTCAACGGGCCATGGAACGAAGCATGCTAGGCAAAATAAAAATAAATAAAATCAGGCACATCAATTTATGAAAAGCTCACGCTAACAGGCCGCTATACTATGGTAGTAGAGTCTGCTACACTATGAAGGTAGAGTCTGCTACACTATGGTGGCAGAGTCTGCTACACTATGGTGGTAGAGTATGCTACACTGTGGTGGTAGAGTCTGCTACACTATGGTGGTAGAGTCTGCTACACTATGGTGGTAGAATATGCTATACTATGGTGGTAGAGTTGCTACACTATGGTGGTAGAGTCTGCTACATTATGGTGAGTCTGCTACACTATGGTGGTAGAGTATGCTACACTATGGTGGTAGAGTATGCTACACTATGGTGGTAGAGTCTGCTACATTATGGTGAGTCTGCTACACTATGGTGGTAGAGTATGCTACACTATGGTGGTAGAGTATGCTACACTATGGTGGTAGAGTATGCTACACTATGGTGGTAGAGTCTGCTACACTATGGTAGTAGAGAAGGTACTCACGTGTGCGCGAGTGCGAGTGCGCGGGGCGGGCCCGGCGCCACGCCGATAGGCCGGGGCACGAGCGCGGGCCCGATGAGTCCGCCTCTTCACTGCTGCAATGTAAATGTTACATATTAGTTGTCAAAAAAAAGTTAAACAAACAGATTAAGAAAATAGTCGCTCACGAACTTTGAGCGCTAGACAAAAGAATATAGAACGTTTAGTTAGCGCATACTTATAGCTTCATACCTAAAGGGCGGAGTGTCACTGGCCTGTCCCTCCTTTAAATTCATAATGTTGTACTGTAAACAAATGATGAGCTTACCTCTCATAGCTGTTGTTGGGCGTGTGGCAGCCCCAGGAGGAGTCGTCGGTGCCATCCTTGATCTCGGCCAGCTTGCTCACTATCTCGGGGAATAGCGGCCGCGCCTTTGGCTCAAACTGTAAACAACATGTAATGTCAACAAATTGTCTTGAATTATTACACTTTTCCCCACTAGTGGCACATTGGTGGGAAAAGTGAAATGCCTCAAAATGTGCATTCTACATATTCATGGAGATGCAATCTGACACTAAAATATACGAAATAAGATCATAATAAGTAGGAGTTCAGTATTGTAAGAAATTTAATCTGCATTTATCTTTTACTATATGTAGGGGGTATGCTATATTTACTATATGTAGGGGGTATGCTATATTTACTTTATGTAGGGGGATCTTTAAAAAAATCACTTTTTGATGTAGTGCCATAGATCCGACGAAGTCAGGTGGGGATTTGAAAAAAAGTTGTCCTCCATCCAGCCACATCAGACTTCAATAGACGTTTTTTTTTATTAAATTTTATATGCGTATTGGGGATTTTAATATTATTTCTTGCTTTTTAGAGCTGATTTTGTTTTTTTTTTAGAGTGTAGATACCTTTCATGGTGTAGGTAAGCACTAAGAAAGGATTTTGGAAAATTCACCCCCTAAGGGGATTAAATAGGGGATGAAAGATTGTATGGGAATTTGTTTAGGAAAATTGAAATGTGCGATTAGAGCCCTACCAGTTAAAGGTAAAAATTCAATTTTTGATGGTAGACCTTTTAAGGTGTAGGTGAGCACCAAGAAAAGGTTTTAGAAAAGGGAAGGCGATAGGGATAAGGAAAGGGACGGGGACGGGAACGCCTTCGACCATAGACTTATTATATTACTAGCGTAAGGACACGGTCAACGTCGCTACGAAATGACGCCAGTTGGTTGGCCCTAAAATTACAGTTTTAGGGCCAACGCGATTCAGTCATCCGCGGAAGATTATGGTAGACAGACGGTGATTGACGTGACATAAAAATGCCGAATTGTGCATTTGTAGATTGCAAAAATTATGCTGCATAATTTAAAAAGTTGTATGGAATATTGAATCATCCGTAAGTAGCTTTACATTATTTCTATTGCATGTCTAACAATTTTAATTGAGTTTAAAATATTACTATTACTAGTTATTGTTCGAGGCACTAGAGATGTGTCATCCATCATGATTCAAGTGTACTAGTTCACTTGAGTCCATATTAAATCTTTAGTTCATTTATTTCTATAGCTAATTAACTCGAAGAACGAAAATAAAGGGAAAGGATAGATTAGGTACGAACACTGCGTACAGAAATTTCTCATATACATATGCTATTATTAACGTCTCATATGAAACATATTCGCTGCAAAAATAATTATGTACATCATTTCAATTAATTACCAATTTCCTAATGATCCAGTGCGTAAAGAAATATGTAGTCACATAATTCCAAAACACCGAAAAGAGCCCTATTTCAAGTCTCCTAAAAACGCAAGAATATGCTCTGCTCAATAACACAGATGTTGATATTTCAAGAGCTGGACTACGAAGGCTTAACCCATATCTTCCTAGTGATCGATTTTTCGATCGGTTTACTATTTATTTTTTTATGAGATTATTATCAATGCACCCATTGTTATTTTCTTATTGTTGGTAAATCTGACACTAATAACTGTCAAATTGTATTTTTGACGTTTTACAGTTCGCGCGTATTTTCTTAGAATTTAAGTGTATTTACGGAAAATTTTCTGCAAAAATATGTCTCGTCGTAAAATGTAAGTATTTTTGTTATATTATTATATTATTTGATTTGTTTTTGTGGTTTTATATTAAATATAATGTATATATTTGTATTGTGATTTATTAGAATGTATATTACTTGAATGTGGGTAGAATCGAGGGTATTTTGTGTAGTGATCGATTTTTCGATCAGTAGGATGATATGCCCATGTACTCTTATGCACTCTTATCGTGCTAATATTTAGAATTTTTTATTGATTTTGTTACAGTTTGTCAGTAAATGAAATTATTTCACATCTGGAAGATGACACCAATGTTTTGTCGGCTGATATTTATATTACTCCACCGTATAATGTCGATAGAAGTGACGAAGATAGCGGTGACGAGGATTTACCTACATAAATAATTTGTCAAGTCATCAACTGTTAGCAGAAGTTGAACTGAGGGCTACCTACCGTGGCTTCAGAAACTGGTATTGATGTGGAAGATGGTTTTCTAGACGATTAAACTCTCGAACCTGTGCCTAGTACAACATCAGCAAAACCATCTCTGACGAAAAAAAAGTGCGTCTCGATATCTCGTCGTTGGAGGACCATCGATATTCCAGATGAACCAGAAAAGAGACTACAATACACAGTTTTCTTGAAGATCATGAAACTCCAACACAGTTTTATGAGTTGTTTTTTGATGAAGAGGTCTTTGAGCTATTGCGTTCAGAAACAGAAAAGAATGCAATCCAGAAAGGCAAACAAGGTTATAGAGTTACTGTAACTGAAATGAAACATTTTGTCAGAATATTGTTATTGTCAGGATATAACACGCTATTATATCCTATAATATGTATTTAAATATAGATGTGGATTATGCCACAAAAATACATTTATGAAATGCTCAAAGTGCAACGTAGCTTTGCATCAGAAATGTACTGTCGATTTTCATTCAAAATTTTTTTCGAAGATTATAATATTTCAATTAGTTTGGAGTAGTTTCCAAAATTATTTTCTTTATAAAAATAAAAAAAATACAAAAAATAAACAGCTTATTATTTCATAATAATCAACCCCCATATTAGTACAACACATGTATGTATATTCCTACTGATCGATTAATCGATCGGTTTTTAAACACAATAAATAAAAAAAATACTTTTTATTTTGGTATCTATTTATGATGACATACATAATATGGTGCTATGATAAATTTTTCATAAAAATCGGACAAGCCTAGATATACTTGGGATGATATGGGTTAAAGCAATGGCAATACCGCGAATTGAGATTGAAGTATTTACCGCATCTACGCATAACAAAATAACCAAACTCAGAAAACGAAGCACCTGCTTCCCATATTATGCAGTATAGTGACCGGCCGCAGCTTTGCTTTAAGGTTTATTACTAGAGTAAAAACCTTGGATAAAATAATCTCTGTTGTGTTGTATTTATTAAATTACATTGACTTAAATTTCATTTTTATTAACAAGCTTGCGCAAACGCAGAAGTTAATGTAAATAGGTAAAGTCTGTTCAATAAGTCAGTTTACGTATTACTTCTGATTTCTGATAAAGCTGATTTTTCTTGCGCCCGCTTTTCTTATCAGCAAAAAAACAGCAAACGGGTGGTAGAAAAAATAAAACAACACCAAAAGATAATGGGGAATGTCCGAAAAAATCAAATTGGCTGAATATTTTCTTATAGGTAGAATAAGCTGATTTAGTAATAGAAAAAAAATCAGAATTTTCGGTTGCGTGAAAAATTTAAAAAAAATTAAAGTCTCTTCGACCTCACAATTATAAGAAAGTAACAGCAGAATGGAGATTATGCCTTTGCCATCACCTGCCACAACCACAACATAGTATTAAAAAATTTTTTCAACACAAAATGTCAAAAATTTTTTTTAATTCTTGTTGTCATAGTGGCAGGTGTTGGCAAAGGTATAATCTCCATTCTGCTGTTACTTTCCTACATTTGTGGAGTCGAAGAGACTTTAATTTTTTTAATTTTTTTCACGCAACCGAAAATTCTGAATTTTGTTTCTATTACTAAGGGAGCTTATTCCTACCTATGAAAAAATATTCAGCCAATTAGATTATTTCGGACATTCCCCATTATGATAATTATAGTACAAAAAACTATGCACAAATTACTCAAAAATGTTGATTAAGTGGACGATTGATAGGTAGCTTTAATAAATTTACTCATGTAAAGTGACATATTAAACAGATTATATTTATATCGGGTCATTTTGAACTTACCATCCAAATTTTAAGGATGTGTCCAGTCCATGAAACTAAACAGCTTTCTCTATGAAACATGTGTCAAATTTCGTCAAAAAATTTTGGTCATCCCATACTAAATTGATCACGTGATCTCTTTGATTTGTATGAAAAGTCGATTTTTATTTTACATATTTGACCAGGTGTTCCTCAGAGAAAGTTGTTCAGTTTCATGGACTAAACACATCCTCAAAATTTGGATAGTGAATACAAAATGACCCTGTATAATCAACTAGCCACCCGCCCTCGCTTCACTTCGGTGTAAACTATAGATTTTGTACATAAATATTAATTGATAATAAGTTTATACCTACCTTTAAAAAAACTTAAGGTAAATTAATACTTATATTTTAGGAGTAATTTGCCAGCTAAGTGCGATTGTAGGCGCCCCTTGACAAAGTATATTTAGTTGGACAAGGATTAATATCATGATACGAAATGTCTTCCGCGGCCTGATTATCTAATTAGAAACCACCTAGCGACCGGTCTCATTTGACAGATGAATGTGATACATTGCTACTTCCTTTTGGGGTGAAAAAAAAAACATACCAAAGAAAAGTAGCAATGTATATCAAATGAAACCAGTCGCTAAATAGTTTCTATTTAGATAATCAGGGTGCCGATCAATAATCACTTTTATAGAAAAAAATATGATACTGTGGGTTTCATTATTCCAGTTTTCATAGGGATCTCTATTTTTTTTTAAATAAAATACAACCAATATACAGCTAATGCTTAGATTATCTAAGAGCTAATGTTAGTCGCTGTTGAAGGTGAAAGAATTTTAAAATCGGATCAGTTAGTTTTTGAGTTTATTCATTACAAACAATCAAACCAGCAAACAAATCTTTCTTCTTTATATTTAATAACTAGCGGCCGCCCGCGACTTCGTCTGCGTATAAAGTTTGCTATCCCTCGGGAACAGTGCTTTTTTTCGGGATGAAAGTTACCCTATGTCCTTCTTTGTACCTCTGGCAACGTGTATGTAAAATTTCATGATGATCGGTTCAGTAATTAAGACGTGAAGGCGTAACAAACAAACAAACGGACTTTCGCATTTATAATATTAGTAAGGATACACTTGTTAATAGATTATAATATTAGTATCAAAAATATCTAATTTGAAATAAACCTAATTGAGATTTTAATATGATTGACGTTTTATTTATGACCATCGAAAAACTGTTATAATAACCATAATAAAATTTTACTAGCGACCCAATTGAACTAGATGAGTGAACTAGTTTTTAACTCTAATTGAACTAAAGTACACTTCAGTAATCTTTTTTGCCCACCTCTAATACCGTAGTAGTTTGAGTAGGTTCTAACAGATGTCGCTGATATTGATAGTATGAAGGAATTGTAAGGCAAAATACTCAAATGGGCGCATCCTTCCTTTTGAAATCATTGCCTTCGACCAACATTTTAAAGATAGGTACAGTACGAGGCATATATCTTGAAATCGGGTGGGGATTGCGCGGAATGCGTATTTTGGGTATGCGTAGCGGTGAGGAGCGCGGGCGGCGGGAGAGGGGCGCGCGCTATTGGTCGCTCACAAGAGCAAATGCGCGAACTTATCCCTACTCCGTCGAAAAAATTTCAAGATGCCTCGCACTGTACTAATGATTTTCTAAAATGTCCATGCGGAGTCGCGGGCAAAAGTTAGTAATTATAATGGGTGTAACAAGACACTCAACGAAACCGAAGTTCATGCATTCCGCCCATCATCAGGATCATTTTTGTCTTTTAGACCATACCTGGGAAACCAATAGGTACGAAGTTATTGAAGGTCAAAGTCACTCGCAGGCGCAGTCTTTTGTACGCGTTACATTGCGTGGTAATATATGCAATGTTTTTTTAACACCAAAAATTAAAATTGTTTCCCAGCAATAATTTTGAACAGAAATGGTCATGATGATGGGCAGAATACGTAGACTTCGGCTTCGTTGAGGGGGTTTTGTTACACCCGGTATAAGGGCGTGCACTCACGATGCAGCAACTGAAGGCGAGCTTGAGGAAGCCGGGCAGCGTGTGTTCGTCGCAGAGCTCCACGAACGCCATGTAGTTGAGGCCGAAGTTGTCCGTGCGCGGCAGCACGTCCGGGTCGGCGTCCACCTGCCAACCGTAACACCATCACGACCCGCACCGACAAATACTCTAAACGAGAAGCGACACTCACCTCCCCGGCAATTTGCTGCCAAAATCACGAGGGGCAGTAAATTAATTTTCAACACACTTGCTCATAAAGTGAGCCCAAAAACATCGCATTTATGGCCATAAACCGAACTATAACAAACGCGTGCAATAATATATAAAACACTAGTTGGTTATAGAATTATCCCTACAAAGTTAAACAGGTACCTTACTGCAAGTTCTATGCGAGTAAACAGAGCATTTTCAATTAACCGGGTAATACAGTTATTTTTTTTAGTAACAACAAAGAGGTTTTATGCCGCTGAAAATTCATTTGCATTTTTGGAATAAATAAATGTGTAGGTCCTTAATTTAGTCAAACAAATATTTATTATTATCAAATTATTCCTAATTTACAATATTTTGTTATAAAATATTAAAATATTTGCATTTTATCACTTAAATTTATAATTTTAAAGTAGGCTGTATGCTCACTAACCCCTTTGTTCGCAAAATATTCTTGCATTGGGCGTGTGAAAAAAACAAAAAAAAACCTGCGCGCCTTTTCTCACCATGATTATCATTTTGTTTTTGTCGTATTTGTTGCTGTGTGGTAAATTACTTAGTTTTTTCCTCGCAAATGTGTTGAAAAACGTCGTATGAAACTCGTGAGCTCTTACTTATTGCACACTCGGCTGAGTTACGCCCTCGCCTGCGGCTCGGGCTGCAACCCACAGCCTTGTGTGCAATAAGCAACCTAAGCTAACTTGTATCATAATGTACTATTGTAGGCATTTCATACTTTCTACGTAATTTATGGATTGTAAATTTCTAGGGGTGCGACCTGGTGACTTGTATCACAAGTTTTTCAATTTTTCTTCGGGTGCCAGATCTCATACTAGGGTCCATATGTGAAAGCATAAAATTTTTAGTCAAAATATACTATGGCATAAGATTTTTCGGCAGAATTATTAATTTGCATAATATTAATACTGGATAAATGTTTCAGCATACTTTCATTCCGCACAAATACTATTATGAAAATGATCAAAAAGTATAAAATTTTATTGCATAAATTTTTCACTCATAATGATTACCAATCATAGCATAACGTTTATTATCTTAACGTTATGCTATGTATATGCGACATAATGCATACACGCCAGCAAGTCGGTTCTGGTACTTCGCCGGCCGCTGCCGTAAGGCCTGGTTTACATTAGTCAAGTAGACGACCGAGTCGAGTAGCGAGTAGAAATACATTGCTTGGCATGTTCGTCGATTTTAAAAGAACGTCAAACACACCACGTAATGAACTTCTACTCTCCTAAAACACTCTACTAAAGACTAAGATAATGTAAACCAGCCCTAACACGCTCGCTTCGCGCGCTCGGCTCGTGCATTGTTGATTGCAATGGAACCTAACCTCCTCCTCGCTCGCTACGCTCGCTCGTCATCGCACCTAATCAATATCACCTATAGATCGTCTGTTTACAAGGTCCTAACATAAGTAATCAAAGTCAAATGTTTTTATAGTGCCAATCAAATTATGACTATGAATTCATAGTAATAAATTATGCTATTTGTATATTATATTAAATTACTATTATACGTGTTAAAATTATGCATTAAACGTTCATGTTCATCAAATTTAAGCCAAATAAAATTAGTACGAATAATCGTTACGACAATGAAAAATATGCGAAAAATCTTAATGCCGTTCCTATTATGCTAAAATCATAAAATTAATGACTAAACATTTTCTGCAGGCAAAACCGCCCCCCTAATACTAAACTTAAAAAAAACGGTACCATATAGTTATATTAAATTAGTATGAGATAAATAAAGCTTATTTTTTTGTATGTACCATAGTTAAATTAAATGTCTATAAATAAGCCAACGAAGAGCGGCAACACAAACTGTGTACTAGAGGGCACTCACCCTGGCGATGAGTTGGCACAGTATGATCCCGTAGGAGAATATGTCGGAGCGGTGGTCGTACCAGCGCCCGCGCAGGCACTCGGGCGACATCCACCACGGCGAGCCCACCGACGGCAGCCGGTACCCGTTACTGCAACACCACCACACTTGTATACTTGTTCTAACTCACGAACACCCTTTTGCTATAAATTTTGTTAGGCGTGCACATACATATTGTATTAGTGTGCGTCAGTTTCATTCACTAATCTTGTAAAATAACTGTGGTTTCATCCGCGAATTTCAAAATTCTTGTGTTAACCGTAAAATGCCTGTCAAATGCGGCAAAAGCCTGTCAGATGGTGACTCTAGCCTCCGACCACGTCGATAGATTAAATAAAAAAATCAAAAACGGCCCCGCAGCGCGATTTTTAATCATTTCCATCTACTTATCTTGTAATTTTGCCTGTCTATAGACTATAGCAATAGGAATAGAAATAGATGGTCGACGTCGTCGGCACGACCTGTTGGCACTACCTCCTGCTGTACACACGCAGGATGCTCGTAATGCGCCCACAGCAAGGACAATTACTCTTTTTAATCGTTATTTAAATGATGTCCAAGATGCCGACATCCATACTGACCCTATTAAATATATTTATTGTAAATTATTTTGTTACCTAAGTAAATTGTTCAATGTAAATGTTTTGGCTTAGCTGTAAGTTTACATTGTGATAAATAAATAAATAAAATTACGCTAATTAAATAAATATATTAGCTATAGCAAAATAAATTGCCGCACAGCGCGATTTTTAGTCAGTTTCGTGCTCTAATCTTGTTGTCCTGCCTGTCTATACCAAAAAAATAGCCGCGCCGCGCGTTTTTCAAACAGCTTCATCCACCAATATTGTAATCAGTGGTTTCATCCGCGAAATTCAAAAATGCCTGTCTCAGCTTAGGGCCGGCTGCACGCCTGTCTAAACCGTAAAATGCCTGTCAAATGCGCCAAAAGCCTCTCAGATGGTAGCTGCCTCGGATCTGGATCTGCCTCTATCTGGATCCGCACATCTTTGTAACCACTTGTGCAGAAATCAGTGTATTTTTCGTCACGCTTGGCCGCCCCTAAAATCTGGCCACCCTAGGCCCGGCCTTACTGGGCCTTAGGGCAAATCCGCCACTGAAGAATGTGTTAGGTGTGCACATACATGATTAGCACACCTAACACATTCATAGCAAAAGCGTCTTCGTGAAATACAACAACTATACTACAAAATATGTTAGGTTTTTTTAAATTTTCCTATTATAGGGAAGCAGTGAAGCTACCTCCATGCAGCCAAGCCCTCAGTAATAATATTTTCTTCAGTTTGCATTAGAACCTTTTTCTTGGAGTAATAGTTTTTTTCTGATTTTTTATAATGAGTCAACTTTTCTGTGCTAGAAACTCTTGGATACAGTATGGTATGCTGTGGTAATTTTCTGGACCCTACATTTTCATGTTTCACTATTAACCAGGCCTATGGGCACACATGAATGATAAGTCGGTATATTCAGCGTAAAGCAGTGTGTCACTTTCATAAATTACCCAGGGAGGCTTTAATTCAAGCTGAAAATGCGCTATGTCCTTGTCCTATCTCTAAAGATAATAGTGTTTTTAGTTTTTATAATGAGTGACAACAGCCTGAAAGTGAACTTTATCACGAAACCCGTAGAGCCCAAAACTCGTCTACGCATAAAACCATCAATCCCACCCCAACATAAGCCAAACAGTGTAATGAAAATGCGTCCATTTTTTAGTGACACTACAAAAAAGTTTGATGTTTACAAATGACCCTCCGTGAGTAGGAGGCACGCGAAATCGCGTGATGCGATGTCTCTTTCACGCCGCAGTCTTTAACTTAATTACACCTCGCTGCGAATATTAACAGTTTTTCAGAGAATGCAATCTTCGGATGCCGTTATTACGCCGCTGACGTTGTCATTTGTTTATTCATGAATATCTTTTTTATGTTGTTACTTGTATTGACAACCGAATCGTGCTATTTATGACATTATTGAAGTGAGTGATTGATATTGATTTATGAAAAAAAAAAACACGTTGGAATTTAAATAACTTTGTTGTGGTAATTTATCTTTATTATAAGACCAATGATTATCATTGTATAAGACATAATATATTAACACTTACACGGGATGAGGTATTTTAGCGGCAAGTCCGAAATCTGCCACTATCGCTGTATAGCTGTCCTCCCCAGTTTTTCTTAATAATACATTCTGAAAATAAAAAGAAAACGACATTATACGTTAATTATGTACCTATGTACATAATGTACCTATGTAATATATGTACGGTCAGCAACGAAAGTTGTTTAACACTTAAGTACTTTGTCATAGCAACTTTTATGATAAATTTTTCAAACTGTTAGCCAAAAAAGTTGCTATGACAAAGTACTAAAGTGTTAAGCGACTTTCGTTGCTGACTGTACCTATGTACATAATTAAATTGCTGATCATTTGTATTTTTGTTGGATAACATCTTTTATAGCTGGCATTAAATTATGGGGACAAAAAACATTAGATTAAAGATTAGTTGCAAATTGGACCACATAATTTTTATACAAGTTGACACAGACAACTTGCGTTTTCCACCATCTGATACAAACCCATCATAAGTAAAATGCTTTAGGCTAGACTAGACGGTTAGATTTTCTGTTGATTTTGAATATTATTGTTCATGCTTATGATGGGGATACAGAATGAATTGGGCACATCCTATCACATAGGAGCTCATCAATGCTTTTGCTCACCAAATAGCAGGAAGATGGTAAATAAGTAATTCACCGCTTTCAATTGCAAATTTTGTTATAACTACACAAAAATGAATACGTAATACTGATTAATACATCTGATGTACTTCTCTAACGAAATGCTTTTCATCGTCCACAAAAACCCCAGCCAAAGAAATGTTCAATAAGGAAATATGCATTCACTTTTAAAAATGAATTGCAAAAACATATAATAAGAGGACACAAAAGTAATTGGTTTCATGGTTTGAGGCTAATATGGATTGAGCGTGAGTTTTGAAATTTTATAGATATTTTTTTCCGGTATGTTGACAACGCAAATTAGTTATATAAAGCTCTTTCTTTCATCATCACAGCTTTTAACTCGAAGCTATAGCAAGCGTCTAAAAAGAAAAGATATCCTGTAAGGAGGAATGAAAGAGATGTCCCTGCTGAGGGAAACACTCTACACCGATCAAAGACTGGAACTCATTTGCTTATAGTGGAAAGCACTGATTGCAGATTTAAAAACAGTGAATAAAAATATAAAACTCCAAGTAATACCGCACAGGAAAATCATAAAATGGATGCTCATCACATTTTACAGTCAGTAATGTTTGGCCTAAATAAACATGTCCTCAGCAAAATGTACATCTGACACGAGAAAACACTTTGGATATCTTGTTATAGGCACGCCTTTGCGAAGCGGCCGTTTTGGAATTTTATGCAAAATACCTTGGTCTGGGCCTTGGTGGTTAAGAAGAAAGCATTGAAGCGGCAATATCACCTGTTCTACACTCGTGAGCAAAAGTATGGAATCACAGGCCTATTTTCATACAAACGAGGTAACTTTGAAGCCTTGGTTCTCCGCTAAGGATTGACCTAGCTGTGATCTGATATTGGCTATCTAGGGAGTGAATGGAGGAGATACAGGGGCCATATTTTTGAATCGCTCGGCAGGCGTCGAGCGCTCTTTTCTACTGATTTTCGTTCGACATATGACTCAAAACAATGAGATGTCGAACGAAAATCAGTAGAAACGAGCGCTCGACGTCAGCCGAGCGATTCAAAAATAGGGCCCCAGATCGCTATACACACCCAACTGATGTGATCAGCGTGCTGTGAGATATTAGGATATTTAAAAAAACCGCGAAATTAGCATAAAAATGTATGAAATTATTATATCAGTTATTATATATTATATATCAATTATGATCAGTTGGGTGTGTATAGTGATCTGAATCTCCTCCATTCAATACCTAGATAGCCATCATCAGATCACAGCTAGGTCAATCCCTGGCGGAGAACCAAGGCTTCAAAGTTACCTTGTTTGTATGAAAATAGGCTTGTGATTCCATACTTTTGCTCGCGAGTGTAGTAACTCTCTTGACTTATCCAAATTCGACACTTATCAAACCTAATATACACTTACTTATTGGTTTTACGATGCTCAAGCTTTCTACATAAAATTTGATTCCAGATTGTTTCAACTAAATTTTGTGCAAAATACCTTGGTCTGGGCCTTGCGGCCTTGGTGGTTAAAACGAAAGCATTGAAGCGGCAATATCACCAGTTCTAGTAACTCTCTTGACTTATCCAAAGTCAAAGAAATTCGACACTTATCAAACCTAACATGCACTTATTGGCTTTATGATGCTCAAGCCTTCTTCATGAGATTCGAGTCCAGATTGTTTCAACTGTTTCCTCTCGGTTTTCGGTCTCCCGTCTTAGACCGAAGTTACCGATTGCATCATTTGCATATTTCTTTAATGTTCACATTCACAGGTGCTTTACCTGCGACGGGATAAAATAAAGACCTGGGTTCGACTTAAAATACCAATATTATAACTACTGAGTTGACCAATTCACCAGCATATGAGTTTCAAAAGACGTTACAAAACAGCTGTCTCGGCCATCTCGAGTTCAGGATCAGGGGCAGAGAATTGGTGCAAAAGTGCAAAGTATTTGTGGTGGTACCTTAGCAGTAAGGTCCCTGTGGAAGACTCCGAGCGAGTGCAGGTACTTCATGCCGGCCGCGATGTCGGCGGTCAGCGACACGCACTGCATCTGCGGCAGCCGGGCCAGGACTGCCTGCTCCAAAGTATTTGTGGTGGTACCTTAGCAGTAAGGTCCCTGTGGAAGACTCCGAGCGAGTGCAGGTACTTCATGCCGGCCGTGATGTCGGCGGCGAACGACACGCGCTGCATCAGCGGCGGCCGGCGTGGGACCACCTGCTCCAAAGTATTTGTGGTGGTACCTTAGCAGTAAGGTCCCTGTGGAAGACTCCGAGCGAGTGCAGGTACTTCATGCCGGCCGCGATGTCGGCGGCGAGCGACACGCGCTGCATCTGCGGCAGCGGCTGCGGCGGCCGGCCCAGCACCACCTGCTCCAGCGACCCCCCCTCCATGTACTCCGTCAGCGCGTGGAGTTGGCCTTCGTGCACGCATACGCCCATGAATCTGAAATTACACAACAATTATTAATTGAGACGGTAAGAGCATAGCATGTATGACACTCGTAACGTTTCATACATCACATGTTCTCTGGTGATAGGGCTCATCCTTGTACAGTACAATAAACTTCCATGCCTTCTTTTTCCCTTAAAATAATGCATATTATGTCTGATTTACCGGCTACAGACTCTTGTATAGGTAAATTCATACTGTAATGACAGAATATAATTAGTGTAGTACCATGTGGTATATGGATAAACATGTTTGCTCAATGTCTCGGAATTCTCGCTGCCATTGAAGAAAGCTTTATTCTTCGCGCATTTACAATGTTTCTCAATCGTTATTATGGTAGTATTAACCACTGTCACTTTTTATTAGACTTATCTGATGATAGCATGTCTGTAGCGACAATATCCGTAAGAGGTCAAGCTGACTCAAATACGTAAAGGTTGCGGTGAAATGATTCGAACAATAAATCTGATTGTCATGCAACAATGTAGAATTAAACAAAGATCACTGAGGCTGTACATCTTGATAATAATTTTATTGTACACGCGGAAACAACATTCTGGGCGTCCTGCCAGAAGCGACCACTGAAGATGAGATAAATAAGGAGATAAACGACTGTTTTGGATATTTCTGGATTAATCTTAATAATATAATAAGCATTTTTAAAACAAATATATAAGATAATATGATTTTCAATTAATGCTATAACAGAATACATATAATTAGTAAAAGCAGTTTTACAATCCAACAAGTCTACGAGTTGAGTAACAAAACCAGCCTCTCATTACCTTCAAGCAACTATAATATGATCATACGTTATACAGCAATCTATAGCAATTGTCTCTTGAGAGAAAGTGAAATAATTTCATCCCACAAGAGAAGGTTCACACAAGAGAAAAACTGTGGAAAGCGCCATCGTGCATAGATAAACTATTATTAACGTCTGTAATCAATCGCAACAAAAATCACGTGTGCAATGTACATCTAAGATAACATTGTTATATATAACACATTCTTTTTAGCCTAGCCTAACACTGTCATAGCTTAACATTATAAAATTGATAGAAAGGCTAGAACGATACGATATATCTTTGTTTCTGCATCTTGGACATACTGTCGCCAAATAAACAGATGAAATAGTTGCACAAATCTTACTAATTATATTGATTGATCGATAAATGAACGTGTTTTGTGCTAAACATAATTAATTATACTAATGTGAAGAAGAGTTATTGAGAATGTCAAATGCCAATGAAAGGACAAGGTTAGGAACATGAATGATTATCATATTTATAGTTAAACTCAAAAGCAGAGCGCCAACAGTCTCGAGAGTAATACGAAAAAGATTGACGTTGCTTCAGTAATGACCCTCATTCAATGAATGACACAATACCATACGAAGTCATCGAAGGTGATGATTGTGTCAAATGTGATTTATATTTAATTCTGAATAAAGTTTATGTTTATGTTGTTGCTGTTAGTCTAGGTACTCCTGTTAAAAATTGCAAGTAATGTATTTTAATGCTATCGGTGTATCTGTGAAAGTAAGTTGTGGTATGGTAAATGTCTTAACACGCAAGAATATAAATCAATCAATTGATGTCAAGAAAAATTGCAATAATTGCATGTCTTGTCATAGCAAAGATTTGTAAAATATTGATATTGAGCTATGAAGTTTCTGTAATAGAAATATCCAAAGTATTATTCGTTATAAACACTTACCTATGGAATAAAATTTAAAGAAACTTTAATCAACTCGAAATAGATTTAGCGTGCAATGTAAAAAGTGTAATCCAAATAAGGGATTGGAAAACGGTAAACGTTGCTCAAGAGAAGATAATTAAAAAGATGTTTATTGCGATTACCTGGACGTCACGCGACAAGTGTCAAGGACCATCGGGTGAAGCAATCGTCAGTGGATGCAAATCGACAATTAAAACGTTGCGTGCAGCATCTGGCGAACTTAATAATACTGCAGACTTAATTAATTAATCAGAGATAAAGAGACGGTGAATCAGCGTGTTGTGTAAGTTTAAACCAACTACAGAAGGAATGTTAAAAAAAATGTTCATTGTAATAAAGCGAGCGTCCTTGCGCATTTTTATTCTGCGGTATCTACTCGGCAAGACGTTGGATTGGAAGCGACACGGGCGAACTAGTTTTTCGTCCCACTTGCATGTGAATCGCGAACAATCGCAACAGACGCTGCATTGTTTTTATATCTGAAGAGAAGCAAACAGGAAACGCACCAAAATGCAGGACAGCGGACCATTGTTAAACGTTTCGATTTCATAATGTTATATAACGCAAATACCCGATTCAGGATGACAAAATATTGTGTCGTGAGTTGAGAATTGAAACGCAAACGCGGCACAAAGCGACCGCGATAACCGGGATCTAGATGCGTTACACAATGCAGCCTAATGAGGATGACATATAATTTTGACATTGTTGAGCTAACTGATGGGATTAGGTGAGGGTTTGGAATCAATTGTAGTTTACACAAATATATTTTCAGAATACTATATGGAAAGATACTCGATTACATCAGCGATTAAAAGCTACGTCCAGGCTAACGAGATAAAAGAAGAAAAATGAAAAACTATTTATTTCATACAAACAAGCGGGTAATACAGAATATATTTCACGAATTTAGAGGCACAATTCGTTTGCTTAAACTTTATTTTAGCTATTTCCTCTGTTAGTGACAGAAAGGCCTTTGAACATTTTGGCAAAGTGGTAACAATATTTTTTTATTTTTGACGGGGATTTCGGAAGTAACAGCAGCGCACGATGAAACCTATGTATATCGATAGGGGATCTATAGACGAACAAAAATTTTTTTAGACTTAAAGTCCTAAAGCGCAACGTTTTCGAGATAAACCGGGGAATATGTTTGGATTTTTATCTATACTTATCTCGGAAACGTTGTGTTTTATATCATAAATTTGTATTATATCACATTTTTTGTTCATCTATAGATCCTCTATAGATATACACAGGTTTCATCGTGGGCCGCTGTATTTCCGAAATTCCCGTCAAAAATAAAAAAAATATGGTTACCATTATGCCAGCCTCTCATAAGAGGTTCAAACCCATTTTCACATCTCACAAGGAGTTTTATCTACAGCTTCGGTGATAAGCTTTGCCCTCATTCCACCTTCGTCCCGATGACGTAAGCCAAAACAATGTGGTCCAGAACTGGCTTCGGCGGCACAAGTTGAAAACAAAACACGAACAGCCTCGAATTTTGCCATGGCCGCTAAGTTTTTGCTGATACAACTCAGTGCAGCTTGCAAAACTTATGATAATACCAATACCAGTAGCCACTGTAAGGTTCAAATTCAAATGAAATTGTACTGAAAAGACTGGGGTTGATTGAACGAAATGTAAATAGTAGCAATACAATATTTGCAGGCCTTATGAAGTGCGGGTTAAAAGAATTCCTTTGTTATTTATTTTTCTTTTATTGATGGATTGAGTGATGAGTCTTTGCACTCTGCATTCTTTGCAAATGGAAAACCTTTCAGCACCTTTTGTCAAATTGATTGGTAATTTTTGAAGTGAAAACTTCTTTAGCGGCGTTGTACGCTTTTTTGTAATGGGGAAAAATGCTAAACTCGCGTCAGTAATAATCACGTGACCCTGATCAAAAATTCGTAAGACGGATGTGACGGATGGAGAGTAGACAGCCGGCGGCGGAGGTATCCCCCTCTCTTTCTACGGGGCGCGGTGAAAATGGCGGCGCGTCATTTCAAGACGTAAACACTTGTGTCACCATAGCAACGCGCTAATTTTTTAATTTAATGTCAAAACTCTAGATTTTCTGTCAAGCTATGGATAAGACTTTCGTACAATACTGTTCTGTATTCGTAAATTCAAATGCAAAGTAAATTCGTAAGACGGCAATTCGTGCAAAATTATTCCCTAACCATTCCAAAATATCAAAAATGCACAACGTTAATATTTAAGTTTTCACTTCTGCCGGCACTCCCGGAGTGCAACCTGATTTTTTTTATTTTGAAACGATTGGTGGCGAAACCATTTTAAGTAAAATTAATCTAGATTAACGTTGTTGACAATTTAATTTTACCAAAGACTTTACAAACGAAGGTTCAATTTGATACGAATTTCCATTTTTGCGTGGAGATAATAACAAAAATAGCCGTGACATGTAGTCATGTCACTGCGCAGTCAACCGCGTGTCCTGGGAGAGGAGAGACGCCATAACATGATCATTGACGTCATTTCAAATTAAGTGTCAAAGCAAACAACTATGCATTGTTCCCAGCTATAGGTAAACATCTTAAATTACTAATTCAAAGATTAACTTATTTTTGTATCGTGACAAAAACACCATCTTTTGTTCTCTTACATTTTGAACTTGTTATTTTTAGCCTACTTGCGAAAGTTTGGATGTTTGTTACTCAATCACGCAAAAAAGCTGAATAACATTCTGCAGTTGCTATTTTCATCCTACTTGCGAAAGTCTGGATGTTTCTTACTCAATCAGGCAAAAAATGCTGAAAGGATTTGGTTAAATTAAAACAGAAAGCTTATAACCTGGATTACATCGCCTTGGTTAAAGGTTTCCTTAGGATTTTTCTAATGACAACGCGGACGAAGTCATGTATGTAGTTAATTACCCAATGAATAATATGTATGAAAAATTGAAAAGCATAGATTTCTTCTGTTGGCTCGATAATACTGCAGAAGTTCAGAAGGCTTCGCTACTCGTAACGATATAAAAGTTAGAAGAAAATATCGATTGAAGTTCAGATATGAAGATAGGATAAGATTATATTTTATTTCAAAGAATACAGGATTATACCTGAGATTTTAAAATGATCAGATGATCATGAAGATTCAAGAAGAAAAAAACCTGTAACGTGCGAATCTGATTTAGATTATCATAACAATGAATAATCAGATGAAGAATGATGCAATAAAAAAATAATGCATATCAGAAACTACACACGCTTAGCAATTTACCAAAGCAACAGAGAATGTTTTAAATATTTTAAACGAATCATAGATGGTCACTTAGTCAGGTTCAGTTCAGGTCCTCAGTGGTTGAGGTTTTTTATGTTTTAAAGGTCTAGTATCCTAGTTCATCATCTTTCTGCCCTTATCCCAAATTATTTGGGATCGGAACAACAAGTCTTTTTAATAGCTTCATCTATTTTATTTTTATTTTATTTACTTAAGGCACAATTACAGGCAACAGATAGAGAAACATACAAAAATATAAGTTAAAATTATCATGGTTATATCTGAGCCCAATTACAGAAGTACACAGCATTTGCAATAATTTTACCAAATAATAATTAAAACACAATTCGAAAAATACAAAATTGAGAGATGCCAAAAAAACCACATTACTTAATCAAATAAGTTCTACACAAAACAAAAAAAAAATAGTAATTAAAATAAATTATATGTCAGTACTGGCATTAGTGCCTTCTTGAATGCAGGGACACTACAGTTAAAAAGATCGGCATCAGTACAGATATCATTAAAGTAGGCACACATTCTGTACAGAGGGTTGTTTCGAGAGACATTATTTTTTTAAGGGGGTATGTTGAATAAACGCGGAATGCGCACAGACCGAGTCGGCACCCTGAATAATAATATCTCCATCAAACCACTATCCAGAAATCCGTTTGTGATCTTATGAAAAGTACACAAGTCATTCATCCACCTATAATATACACCTATAACAGCCATCATCTCAAAACTAACCTTTTTTTAGGCAAATAAACTATTATTACTCTACTACTATTATCTTTTCTTTAGAATTATCGCCATAATATCTACATTGGTTTATTTGGTTCATTTTTACTGGTGCACTGAGACACAAGCCTTGCTTAGTTCAGGTACCAGTTCTCTTGCAATCTTATATGTTAATACTTTTTAGCTGTACTCTTAGAATTTAAGATCTCATTGTAGATTGTTAGAGACAAATAAATAAATATTATTATTAAAAATATTATTATTGGTATTTATACTTTCTGCATGACTTACTTGACATATTCCTTCACATTATAGCTTACCCGTTGTGTTTAAAAACATGCTTACCCGAGGATGTTGGGGTGTTTTAGTTTGTTCATGAGCTGCACCTCCCGCAGCATGTTGGGCCTGTTCGCCCGCTGCTGGTTCATCTTGAGCACCATCACCTTCCCCGATGTTTTGTGTGTCACCTGTAAAAGAAGGGGGAAATTAAAAAAGGTACATAATGCCTTCAACTTGCTTAAATTCAGCGTTTTAGGCTCAGTAGAACTTAGCCATATTTGTTCTTTATTAAAATTACCAATAACAATATTTGTCACCACAGACTGCACATAAGGATATCGGATACCATCTCGTGTTCACACCCGAGATATACCTGCGGTTTCGTTACATAACACATTTTACTTGCCACTTACTTCATACTAATGTAGGTGACCACTGTCGCAAACAGAATCTTGTTGCTCTTCGATCCTCAAGTTACGGTAATTGCTGATTCGAGCGTGACCTAATGAAAACAACTGTCTGGCGCTAAAGACTGTCTGTGTTTTTCATTTCATATGCAATGCAAAGAGCATATGAAGCAAATGGCTGCCACAAAATGTGTGACTTGGCTCAGTTTCAATTCAAGCTCGAAAAAGATCCTTCGACACCTTTAAGTGTAAAGGGTCGATTGGTATATGTGCATTCTAACCGAAGTCTGCCGTAAGTGATTTGACATTATAATTGAGATAAAAATAAATGTTAGTTCGAATAAAACAATGATTATTGCCAATCAGGGGGGGTATTATAACCTCTTTAAACTTGCCAGGTTTATGAATTGCTATAGTTACATCTCTTTCTCGCTGTATAGCAAATAAAAGAGATAGATTGATAACCAGTCAGAAAACTGCCAGGAAATAAGAGGTCATAATACGGGGGCAGCCATAGCTCGCAGATTGCTCTGCGACTCAGCTTGCATCGCAAAGTTGCAGTAAAGTAAACAATATAATCTCCTTATCCACCCTTATGGAATGCCTGTGGCCCCGCAGTGGGCACATTAAAAATGACTGGTGGTGAAACAATACAAAGTATTGCCGGGTTCTACAGGGTGAAATCTAAAACAGTCCACAAATTTTGTAGTGTTCCATACATTTTGGTCGAGTAGATATTGACGTTTTATATAAAACAGCTGATTATTATATACAAAGTTGTTCAGTTTGAAGGTAACTAAGCCACACCACACAATTTGTCGACTGTGTTTAATCTCAATTTCTCAAAAAGGGAGTAAAATCACCCTATAGTTATATTGTATGTAGGTCACGGTGTATTCCAGGCGAGATCGGATTTCTAGATTGTAGTGTGGCGTTAGCTTAGCATTAACGCACGCTACCACAGAATATAGTACGCTACTTTGTAACGCCGAACGTGCGTGGGCGCACACGGAGTGCGGACGCGCTGTGAAATGCTATTAGATTTAAGCTGTAAGTAGTGAAGAAAGGAGAAACTAGAAACGCAATGCTGTTGAGACCGTTGAGAGATTAGACGGACTTCAAAGAGATGTAGATATTGTTTGAAATAAAACGTGGAAAAGAGAGATTTTTCAAGGTTTGAAAAAGGGATTTTCTTGTACATATAACCGTATAAAAAACAATAACTTTACGAACACTAACGTGTACGTAACGTAACTAACGTTACACTGTGATGATTGTGATGTGATCATGTGATTCATGTGACTGGGTAAATAATAGAAAAGTAAGTTAATCTTAGAAAAATTCAAAGAAATTTTATTTTCGTATGTTACGGGACATTAAAATTATTTACGTGTCACAAATCTCAAAGGATACTTACGGCTATCACCACAGTAAAATTACATTTAATTACGTGCCTCATCTACGCTGACCAAATGTAGGTAATTTATCTAAGCAATACCGCAAATAAATGACTCGATCCAACAGTCTTGTGAAAAAGGAAGTCACGATTTCAATAATTGTAATAACTTTATCGCCGACTAAGGCCGTTTGCACACCGCCGCCCGCCGCTATCCCCTATCCGAGCCGTCTCACGAGAACAAGATTATTTTGAGTTGTCGAGTTCAAGATGACGTGACGGGCGGGCAGTGCAGTGGACACGCGGCCATTAGTCAATGTATATACATCGACTACACCGACCGGCGCTTTACCGCCTCTAATAGGCCGAAGAGGGCTGAGAGGGACAGAGCAATACGAAAAAAAATAAAACTGGCCAAGTGCATGTCGGGCCACGCGCAGTAGGGTTCCGTAGGTACATTATACCATACCATATTTTAATACCGCTATCATTTTTCGTCTGAAAAAATAACTTTGTTTTTCACAGTGTTTGTATGAATGACAAAGTTATATTTGCGGTTTTTGAAAATGTACTATATCTCGAAAACTAATTACTGTATCTCGTTCAAAACAATTTTCGTTGAAAGTGTTTATTAAGATCTATAGTTGATATTTTTTTTAGATTTTTCACCCTCTTTCTTTAAAAGTTAAAGGGGGGGGGGGGGGGACACACATTTTACCACTTTGGTGGCATATATCTTTCAAACGGTTGACTTTAAAAAAAATAGTCTTAGGAACCTCAATGTCATTTTTAAAGACCTATCTATAGACACCCCACAAGTATTAGTTTGATGAAAAAAAATATTTTCAGTTTCAGTTCCATGTATGGGGAGCCCCCCCTTAATCTTTTATTTTTTTATTTTTGTCTAAAAATCGTAAAGCGGTTCACAGAATACACCTACGTACTAAGTTTCAACTATGTAGTCCTAATACTTTTGGAATAAAGTGGCTGTGACATACGGACGGACAGACAGACAGACAGACAGACATGACGAATCTATAAGGGTTCCGTTTTTTGCCATTTTGGCTACGGAACCCTAAAAAGGGAATGAATAGGCCCTCCACGTGGAGAGACGGCCGAAGAGACCGAGAGGGACGGAGCAATACGAAGAAAATTGATCATGCTGTCAATAGGCATGTGCCTTTGCATTGTATTGCTCCGTCCCTCTCGGCCTCTCCGGCCGCCTCCCCGTGTGTTGCACGCCGCTCCCCGTCACTTCCATAATGTTTAGTACGCGCTCTGGGGCGAAGCACTAACACACGAACTTTTCTGCAAAGTGGTAAGGAACATAATTGGCCGATCTACCTATGTATCGCTTCCTTCCTCGGCATCGACAACGTTATCTCTTTCTCGTTGACGTTTCGGTGACGGCGGAAGTGGACAAACAGCCTTAAGCCCGCCGGTAACGATCAATTGCGATTGTCAATTTTTCCGTCAATGCCATTGTTGGAGCAATAAAATTGACAATCGCTTCATTTGCTCGCGTAAACGATCAATTTTTCCGTCAATGGGCATCAATTGCGGAAAAATTGACAATCGCAATTGATCGTTACCGGTGGGCTTTATATATCTTTATTTTGTGTTAATATTGTGTCTGCAGATAAAGAACAACAACCGCAGCTGTATTGTTGTTAAACAACGCTGTGTATTTAGTTTATCAGGAACCCAAGATATTTCAAGGACTTGATACATGCTAATATGTACTTTAACTTGTTGCGAAATTTACATTAATGTTAAGCAATAAAAACTTATTAAGTATTGGATATCAAAATTAGTGTAATTCTTTTACAATCAGATTCGTAAATGTTTGTTGATTATAGGGCAGTTGGAAACTTACTAGACATTTTAAAATAAAATTATCTATGAGTAATTAATCTTAATATATAAAATCGTAAACTGAATGACTGAATGACTGACTGACTGACTGACTGACTGATCTATCAACGCACAGCCCAAACCGCTGGACCTAGAGACTTGAAATTTTGCACACAGATACCTCATACAGTGTAGGCATCCACTAAGGAAGGATTTTTGAAAATTCCCTCCCTAAGGGGGTGAAATAAGGGATGAAAGTTTGTATGAAAGTCCCTCAGTTTTGAAGCTAGGATTTTCAAATTTTGTGTTTAGGCTGACGATTGAAAATTAATAAATACAGGTCTCAGCGTTTTTCAAAATTCTACCCCCAAAGGGGTGAAAGGGGGTATGAAGTTGTGTATGGATAAAAATTCTTCATTTTCGAAGTAAAAAATCACTTAATTTATAGTAAAGGCTTATGGAATAAAATCTAACGCAACGTATATTGATATTGTTAGTACTTCAACCCCTATGGCAATGAAATAGGGGTGAAATGTGTAAATAAACCTAAAAATAGAGATAGATATCGTTATTGGGGTTTTCTGGTATGACGATTGCGAAAATGACATTTATTTTGAAGTCTAACACGGTGGACATGATTTAACCCCCTAAAGGGGTGAAAAAGGGTTTCAAATTTTGTATGGAAAAAGAATATAAAATAGACATTACAACTTTAAACTTCGTAGGAGCACGTCTAAAAATAAATTGGCAAACATATATTTGGTAATTTTGAAAATCAACCCCTTAGAGGGTAAATGGGGTATGTAAACATAAAAATCGATATGGATATCGTTCTTGAGGTTTTATGGGATGGCGATTGCGAAAATGACATTTATTTTAAAGTCCAACACGATGTACATGATTTTACCCCTAAAAGGGTGAAAATGGGGTTCAAATTTTGTATGGAAATAGAATATAAAATAGACATTACAAATTTTAAACTTCGTAGGAGTACGTCTAAAAATAAATCGTCAAATAGACATTACAAATTTTAAACTTCGTAGGAGTACGTCTAAAAATAAATAGTCAAACATATATTTTGTGGTTTTGAAAATCAACCCCTTAGGGGGTAAATGGGGTAAGTAAACATAAAAATCGATATGGATGTCGTTCTTGAGGTTTTATGGGATGGTGATTGCGAAAATGACATTCATTTTGAAGTCCAACTCGGTGGACATGCATGATTCAGCCCCAGGGGACGGGGAGAAAGGGAACGGGAACGGGAACTGGACGGAGCGGAAGAGAACGGGAACGGGAATGGGACGGGGCGGGAACGGGAACGGGAACGGGAACGGGAGCGGGACGGGAACGGGAACGGGACGAGACGGGGATGGGAACGGGAACAACGGGAACGGGAACGGGAACGGGAACGGGAGCGGGAGCGGGACGGGAACGGGAACGGGACGGGACGGGGATGGGAACGGGAACGGGAACAACGGGAATGGGAACGGGAACGGGGACGGGACGGGAACGGGACGGGACGGCAACGGAGGCGAGAACGAGAGCGGGAACGGAACAGGATGGGATGGAACGGGAACGGAATGAGAGCGGGGACAAGAACAAAACAGAATGGGACGGGACGGGAACGGAACGGGACGGGAACGGGAAAACTAGCTTTTGCCCGCGACTTCGTCCGCGTGGATATTATGGTCCGCGACACGCGGCAAACGTCTTGCCTCTTCCGGCAGCGCGCTTGGTGGGGACCCGCCCAATCGCGTAAAAACGGCTGGTCGGATCCTGGTTGAATGTCCCAAAGGACTTTCTCTAATATCCACGCGGACGAAGTCGCGGGCGGAAGCTAGTTAGATATAAAATCAGTTACGGTCTTGCTAGCTTAGTTTATAAAATTATGTACTTAATATGAGTTATAAAGGAGCCTTAGGTGACCTTAGTTTAACACTAGGCAGCCGCCGCCTAACGAACCTGAGCACTTTATTAGATTACAGAACAGTAAAACAAAATTACGATAAGTATCTACCTCTACTAATAAAAAAGTAACAACCTGTGAGCGTCAAAGGCAAGGTTTATTTGGCTACTTGTGGTAAATACATTAGCTTAATTAGTAATCGTTTTTTAGGGTTCCGTACCAAAATGGTAAAAAAAGAACCCTTATGGTGTGACTCAGTCTGTCTGTCTGTCACAGCTGAATATCTCGAGAACTACTAATGGTATCAACTTGAAATTTGGAATAGTTTAAGATGACATTTGCCCAACTATTTTGCAAATAAGAAAGAAATAAAAAAATATTTTATTACAACATGGACTGAAAAGGGGTCTTAAAAATTTGAAGTGAGGTGACTAGGGCATGTGGGGTATCATAAATGAAAGAGCGCTGTTTGCACGCTGATGAAAAATGTAAAAAAATACCTCCCCCCCTTATTTCCGAAGTTTGTTTGATGTAAAGATTACAGGAAAAATAAAACTCAATTTAACAGAAGTCTCAATATAACACACTTTTTTAGAAATTCAAAAAACAAACAACAATTCTTTAGTTTCACTACCAGTCAACAGATGGCGCTGACCTAAGAATGCTGACCTAAAAAAAATAGTTCCACTATCGGTCAAGAGATGGCGCAACCTAATAGTACGATAATAATTGGTGGCTGGTTCTAATATAATTAATTACCTACTATTTGCCGTACAAATAAACGAAGAATAAGTTCCTACTTAGTAATATAAACAGTTTGCAATGTGGAGTGGCTGAAACGTTTTTCAGTCACCATAAGTAGCTGTGGTTAAGATTTGTAAATTAACTGTCCGCCTGTTCGCCCTTCCACCTGTCTGCCGTTTATCCTACTTTTTTAAAGACTGTACTAAAGTAACATATCCAAATATATTTATGATTGTACGGAACCCTCGGTGCGCGAGTCCGACTCGCTCTTGACCGGTTTTATTTATACTAAAGATAATTCTCTAATACTAATACGACCTCCGTGGTCGAGTGGTCCGCACGCCGGTTTTCAAGGCGTCACCATCTCTCGAGGTCCCGGGTTCAATCCCCGGCTGGGTCAATGTAGAAAATGAACTTTTCAATATTGTCTCAGGTCTGGGTGTGTGTCATACCACCGTTGTTTCTGATTTCCATAACACAAGTGCTATAGCTACTTACTTTGGGATTGGAGCAATGTATGTGATGTTGTCAAATAATTATAAAAAAATTATAAAAAAAAAAAAAATTCAATTTGTATAGCATTAGTAGAAAAATGTCTCATGAAAATACATATGTACTACGATAACGCCATAATACAATAAGTCTCTCATTCTCTAAAACTCTTAACTCCAAAGCATTAAAATCCAAATTTACATGTAAAATCTACTCTAAAAGCTCACGTCGACGCCAAACCAATTACTTCGAATCTAAACAAGGTTCGTCGAACTGGGGTGTCGCAATCTGATTTACGTCAATATTCCAGTCGATCCTGCAGCCGTGAAGGTTTAGGACAAAAGGATACTTCACGAGACATTACGCAAGCAAGACGTCTGAAAGACTTACTGTCTGGACTTTTGTAGGTGAAACTTTCATTTGAACCTGAAATGTTTGCAGACGAAATAAATGGCAGCGGAGATTTTGTTTAACATTTCAACATTATTACTTAAATGCCTGCGATTTGAATTGATTCAATGTCAATATTATACGAGATTGCTTTTTTCTTCACGTGAAGCAAACATTAAATCTTTGTTGACACATTTAAATTTAAATGATGCCAATTGTAAACGTCCATGACAAATTCTAACAACCTCGGAATACGTCCCTTTAGCACGCTCCGAAATGGACAACCATTATTCACAAGTCCTGTTTCCCCTCCTGAAGGGTGGGGAGATGGGGAAAAATTTTGGGTGTGTTTTTGTGACTCGGGAATATAACGATGCGATTTATATCGAGGTGTTAACCCTGTCGAGAGCTATTTCCGATATAAAAGGCCGTTAAGTGCAAGCTGATGTTAGATTTTAAACTACCTTTAAATCATCTGAATTGAGAGAGAAACATTTCCCAGTAGTTGACTGTTACCGCTTTCGCAACTTTATACTTAACAAAAAATATTTTCAATATATTGTCACAATTACGTTACATTAATTTAATCACATAAATGTCGGTATTTCTCGGAGCTAATCAGCAGATAAAGTTTGGAAGCGAGATAAACTTTCTGCAGGGAAAAACCAAGCAAGTCGTTTCATTAGCTTCAATATTTTCTTCTTTCAGACTCTAATTAGAAGAACGAAGAAGTTTTGTGCGTAAAGTAATAATTTAATGGAAAGCGAAAGCGGACAAAATTAATCAATAGAAAACAATGAGCAGTAATAATAAAGTATTTTGTTACAAAAAGTGAAAAATAACGTTATTACTTATATCTTGATTCCAAATAGAAAAGAATATTCTATAGAAAAGAATAAAAAGAATATTCTAACGTATAACGTTTGTCTGATGATGATCGAAGGTATGATGTACCGATGTGACGTACCTATGTACCACCTGCATTTTATTTGCAAATAAATGGAATGGAATTAAGCCAATTAGAAGCATACCAACGATATTGTTACAGTTTCCCAATGTATGATATCTGTCACGCAGGGAACCAGTTTGCATTTGGCAATTATTTGTCCACTCCCACAATATCGCGTACGATACCTGCCTAATTCGGATTCCAAACAGTCCCCATACAACTGTTTCCAACACCTACACAACACACTGATGTTCGTTTGGTCGATGAATGAAAAAGCCACATGATAAACAAACTTTAGAACAGCATAAAATGTAATTTGAAATACCTAATAAGTACTAGCAACGTAGCAACAAACCAAAATAAAAAATTGGATTCAACTTGCAGCATTAATAAGTATTGGGTATAAAAGCAAAAAGTATTATAATCTGTTACTGAGATTGTCCCAAAAATATAGAAAGACACTTGGTTTAAAAAAAGGAAAAACGATGATCGATAGGTTTGCCACAGCTGAAATCTAGAAAACATATTTTTAAATCTTGCCCCATTCAGAATCGTGGGCACGAACAAATGATTCATCGGCGCCGCTTTTGTAGTGTTCTGCTTAAACAATCTATTATGAATCCATGCAATCAATTTTATGCAAAGTCCTTTCTGCTTTCATTACATCAAGCTCGTTCATATCGGCGTAATTTATTAGTTAGCTAAACTAATCTACAAGCCCTAGTAATTCAATTTTGCCGCACACATTAATCAGTTATCAATAGCCCAAAACATTTTCAAGGGTTCAAGGGTACAAGGTCAAGAACATTATGAAACAGCTGACTTTGACAGGATTACGGATGATCTCGATAACAAAAAATATTATGTTCCGGCAGCAAGAGGTAATATAGCTGGCTATCCTCAGTAGTTGAGAGTTCCGCATACAGGAATTTAACATCCTTCTATTCTTAATAGGATAGGTGAGATGAAAGCCAAGCATTTACCGGTACCCGTTGTGGTTAAAGAAATAAAATTTGACGCTGTACAGCTTAAGAAGTAAAGGGCATCGGTCAGTGTTCTGTCGCAAGATAGAGCCGTTAACACCCACCGACCCGCATTGTGTTGCCGGCTAATAGCTTGGTGGTATCGTAAAATTAAAGCTCTTCGTAACCCACTTGCACAAAGTTGGGAGCGATAATTTATTCGTCTTGATTGTCGTCGATTGGAGTTTACTACGTACGTGGAGATTATCTATAAATAAACGGTGTATACTTAGGAAAATATAATTTGCTGTCACAACAAAAACCGTAATGTTATGACGGCACATTAGAAATACAACTTTATAAAATTCCACTTCAAATAAGCCTGCCTTGGAATTTGTAAACAGTGACCATAGCCAAACACGATTAAGTACAACACGGTGCATCATTATGTTTTCGTAGTAATTACTTTATCCCGAAGCAAGATAGACCAGGCATATTTTCACGGTCAGAAAATCCAGCGTGCCCTATCTCTTTTACTATTTTGTGTTTCCCAACAAAACAAAAACGAAACATGATTCAGGAAAGGAAATTTCCATAATCGGCAGTTAGGTCGCTGGAGTGGCGTCGGGCACTTGACACGACCTCCTTAACGAGCCGATGCCTCCAAGTTAGCCTTACGGAGATAACACGTAGCTTGGATGAGACCCACGGATCACCTATAAAAAGTATCATAATTATGGAAATACGGTTTTCAGTCAAAATGAAGATTATGGATTTTCTGTTGTGATTAGAGAAGAAGCTCAAGTTATAAATAAGTAAACAGTAAACAATAGACATCATCCTTTTGTCTTACTATTTCATGTTTTGTTTACACCTTCGATTACATCACGTTATTATAACATCATTGTTCGAAAAGTTACTGTTTTTAGTTTTTACTGATACCAACTGATACGTTACTTATGGCATGGCGTGAAGTATCTACTGATGATAAATTATCGAAGAAACGTAAAAGCGTGTTCTTATTTTAAAAGAATAACACAGCATCCGAATCTACCTCATATGAATCCTTCCGTGCTGTTTGGAACTAATCTCGAAATACCCATTGCTTAATACAACCTAAGATCTAAAAGAACTTTGCTCATAAGGGATGAAACCCGAATGGACTTGCTACCAAAAAGAGCGGTTCTCAATATATACTATTGTCAATAAGACTCAATTTCAAATGAACCGAGTCTCATTTAAACTTATTCCCAAAACGTCTCATTCCCAAAATACACTAAATTTTAGTATCAAAGTACTCGATTATCATAAAAACTGATTTTCAAAACGTCCTAGTCCCAAAACACACTCAATTCCATCGGAATGGGCATCATCGGGTAGCTTCGTATTTTCGCCTTTCTTAGAAATGGATATTTCATTGTGATAAAGTTGAAATTGTAAAAATTTCCGTTATACAGGATGCTACAGGGTGTTCCAGTTTGTATGGGAAATTGGGAATTCGTATAGGGCTGAAGATAGATACACCATTTTTGGAGGGTAGAATCCTTTCATGGTGTAAGTGAGCACTAAGAAAGGGTTTTGGAAAATTCCCGTTAACATGGTGCTAAAGCGTGTTCCAGTTTTTACATGGAATTTTTACGGGAAAATCTAAATGTGTGAAATGAGGTCTACTGATAAATACCTAGATATATGGGCCATTGTTGTATTAGTCATCAGTACACTGTTATTTGATTGTAATATAACTTTTAGTCAAGTAGACGTTTTTAAAACAACTGCGTTCGAGCGCCATTGCTATTTGTTTTAGAGTTGCTATTATTTTTGCTCTAATAAAAAAAAATGTAATTACAATTTTGTTTTATTAAAATCTTAATAGGACATTTATAAAATATGTTGTTTTATAAAAGACATATAACAGGTTTACCGAAACTGTATGTATTGACAAAGTTTTTGTTTTACCTTAACAAAACCAACTGTTGAATAAAGGGTATATAATAGTTAGACTAATAACTTTATGTTATAATGAAGTCATCCATAATTCCACCATATAATCATTATATTAAGGTTTTTTAAAAACGTTTATAGACCAACAAGTTGTTTAGATGTTATAGTAATGTCCCTATTTCAACGATATAGTCTTTACAAAAACTTTTATATGATTGAAACGTATTTACGAGTTTCACTATATTACTGTTGTATAATTTAGTTGAAAAAACGTTTATTCGAGGTTGTAATTAGACTATTTAGTTAGATGACTTAATTATCAGATGTACTACGTCTATACGATAACAGAGTTAGTTAATAACCGATATAAAACTTCTATATGATTAAAAGCCGTATAAGCCTTAATTTATACGACTTGTCTGCTAGTTGGGGACGCAACATTAACACATTCTCTTGTTGCGTCGGGGTTTAAAAACTAAAAACAGCCGAATCAAACATTTAGTGTATTTCGGGCCTAAGACGTTCTGAAAATTAGTCATTATGAGAATCGTGTGTTATGATATTTTCATGTGTATATATTTTAGTGTATTTTGGGAATGAGACGTTTTGGGAATAAGTTTAAATGAGACTCGGTTCATTTGAAATTGAGTCTTATTGACAATAGTATATATTGAGAACCACTCTTTTTGGTAGCAAGTCCATTCGGGTTTCATCCCTTATGAGCAAAGTTCTTTTAGATCTTAGGTTGTATTAAGCAATGGGTATTTCGAGATTAGTTCCAAACAGCACGGAAAGATATGAATTGTCGATCAAACGCAAACTTTTGGAATTTCGAACTTCGATTTGATCATATACAACACACCTTCCAACAATATTATTTGTATGAATTTTATTATCTACGGCAAAACTGTCAACTGGTGACAGCTGTCAATGTAACAGCCCCGAAAACCTTGTAGAACGCTATTATGTATTCTGTGGTAGAACACCGACTTAACTGTCTAAATAATAAAACACAAAGATGTTGAATGCCACGGAAAATGTGGAAAATCCTGTTAGCCTGTCTACCAAGATATTTCTTGCATTCCAAGAAAACATAAGAAGGATCGAATTAAGAGATTAGTCGCAAATACCGGTTTGATACTGCCGATTTTCTATCGGGGATGTTGTTTAACAAGCAGTTACGAAAAAAGGAGCAGGAGAACCGCTGCCGGTGTTCTAGAGCCGGTTGTAAAAGTAAAGACATTACAAGTGCAGTACTGTCAGTTTGAAGTAGGTCGTAAGTTGTCGATAATTTAACAGCTGCAGTATCCCCTTGTGTGGGCCAACATTTATCAATTGTAATCTTGAAGGACTTGAGGTTTAATTTTGAAGTTCTCATAAATGTCTAAGAACACAAGACTGGTAAACAAAGTATCGTCAGCCAATTTTCATCAAATCTTTTCTCGATGTTAATCGAAAGAAAAGCTTTTTGTTCGTATATTTGAACATCCATTTAGCCAATCGTCAATATCATAGTTTCTCTTTTCATGTAAATGGTACATGCAATATCAATAACGTTAAATATGAGTGAAGTGGAACCAATACTGATTGCTACGGCTATTCACAAAATATGCAATTTATTTAAACTTTCAATAGAAACTAAGGTAAACTATGGTATACTTTGGACTTTCAATTTTAAACTTGTAATCATTCAGGGATACTTTAAACATTTTCATTTTACTGGAAGCAATAGCGATAGAAGCACCTAAATTAATTGCAAGGAAAACCTGTGCATAGATTATGACTACAGGCCAAGTATAACCAGTATCTATGCCGACTTTTATGACTTCAATGAATTTATAATTGCACAATTTGCACAAGACACTGCACATAATATGTAAATTTCTGTTAGATTTTACTGTTGGTATTTTTTTTTAGCTTTTCGAAGCACTTGGGAATGTCTAGTAACTATAACATTGATTCGTAACTCATCGTTGAGAATGAATAGGAGAACAATTAGAATTCAGCGAAGTTATGCATGTCTTATATTAAAGCAGAGCGCGTGATAAGTAAGTTACTTACGACAGATTTCATTAACCTATCTTCAGTTAGACATGGGATTACTAAAGATTTGTTACCTGATAGTTCTGTTGAATGAAGGGAAATAACAACAGTTGCCTAGTATCAGATAGATACTAGGCAACTGAAGATACTGAAGATAGATTATTGCAATCGGCCGTTAATGGATTCCCGCTATTGAGTAGCCATAAAAACCAGGTTGCCATGACAGATTTTAATTACTAATGCAGAGCATAATTCCTCAATAAAATTTTGGATCAGCTTGAGTATAGACTCGATGGAAGTTTTACATCTTACGCAATTTAGGAGACCCAGTTTGGGTTTTGATTTCCATAAGTGTGCTTCCTTGAAAACCGGGAAGTTCCATCGCGGAGGTAATAAGGGTTCACTATGACCCCATGCCGAGACGTATAATGCTCTGTCCAAGTATGGACAGGGAGATCCTATCGCGCCTTTCGCACGATTCACTGAAAATTGCCGTAATCTGACTACACATTTCACAGCGTCACTGGAATAACTTGTCTTTTGGTGCAGTACTATTCGAAAATTTTAATCGACAAGGATTTTGAATGGAAAATATATCTCTTCGTTGAAAAAATATTAAGCAGTGTTATTATTGATATCTGTATTACCTACAAGTACGAGGCACGTATCTTGAAATTTTTTCGACGGAGTGGGGATAAGTTCGCGCATGTGCTCTTGTGAGCGACCAATAGCGTGCGCCCCTCTCCCGCCGCCCGCGCCCCTCACCGCTACGCATGCCCAAAATACGTATTCCCGCAATCCCACCCGATTTCAAGATATATGCCTCGTACTATACTAATAGTTTTTCGATAAAATAGACAGACAGCCAAAAGATGAATAATTATAATACGTTTTGCGTCAATTATAAAGCCTATGCGCATTCATAATTTTAAAGCCTATGCGCATTCATAATTTTACTAAAAATGAATATAAAACTCGATTAGACATGCCAAATTGGCAATGTGCGAGATGTCATATTTGAATACCGTCTACTGGCGTCCAAATCTGCTAATTACACGAAACAATGTCCACTTCATAACTCTGAATTATTATTTTTCGAGACAATAGATTAATAAATTCTCGGGGTCCACAATAGTCCTCGTTTGGTGAAACAAACGGGCCGATCGTGACTGACAAAGCGTTAACATACTTTTAACGTCTATTTCTTTTTAGTTTTATTTTAAGCCGCCTCTGCGCCAGGTTGTTTTAATTCAGTTATGCAAAATTTTAGAACAATCTCCTCTAGTTCTGTTTCTAATTTTAACATTTTAGCTACAATTCAGTTGTTATAAAGATCACGGAGAAATCTGTTGAACCAAAATTGCAAAAGGTTGGTTTTTCAAATTATCCATACACCTTACTACGAGACTAACATGAGGTATGTAATCGATGAAACATCATCATTCTATGAACTAGTAATATTTGAGCGGCGGCAGACAAAGCTCAAAGACAAGCTAGCTAGGTTTGAAGTAAAATCTGTAAGACACGATCTCAATGGTCCGTCTTATCCGTAAATGGAGAGCACGTTCAGATTTTGCACGGCTATGCATTGTCCTAACATGCACTCGCTCTATAATAAACCTTTATGTTTACTTATTTGATATTTAGCACGCTAAACTGTATGTGGTCGACGAAAATGATACCTGAAAAGTTATTAATACATAAATTTATTCAACGAAAACCGAAAAGCACACTAAGGAAATAATAAATGGGGTTAAAACAGTAGAATAGTATAAAAGGAGGACCGTTAGATTTCAAGAAGCCAAGGTTTTCTGTATTATCTACTTGTTGATTGGACTGAGTTAGTTGTATAATAACGATCTCTTAAGTGTTTTACTATGATAACGATCAATGTTTGCTTGCTCTAAATACTTAGCACTAAGTCGTCTAAGCCTGTCCGCTATCTGGAGTGGAAAGTGGTGGCATTTATCTCTATGTAATTAATTCATTATGTCAAGATCGAAGAAACAACTGTACTCTTTTCAGTATTATTCGTTTCTTCTCTTTTTCATTTGAAATCCATTTAATTTTTATTCTATGGTGGAAATAATATAGACTGTTTTAAAATTTTATCGGTTATTTATCACAGCTTATTGTAAAACTGCGCTTTTAACGATGTGTGGCAAACTGGCAAACAACTAGTCGTAACTTATTACACTTGTGAGAATTTCATCTTATGGATGCCGACAGAATCACACCGTTGAAATGTTTATGACAGCGGTGCAGACATCGCAAGTTACATTGCAGTTTTTCTTTCATATATCAACCAACCAAATAAAAGGTCGGTAACTTGACAAAAGGTTGTTTTCCATTAATGAAACAATAACAATCAATTTTTCTTTTTTGTCCAGTGTGTTCTTCAGACAGGATTCAGAATCAAACAACGATTTATTCAGAAGCTCTAAAATTGGTGAATTAATTTTGGAGATTTGAAACATGAGTAAAGTCAGTTCCCACGAATGCTAAATCCAACAAAGTTGAATTGAAGCAGACATTTTTCAAACCAGAGTTGAATAAATTACGGTGGGTCCCCTCAAAAGCTTGCACGGTGGAATGCCCAGGCATTTCGTTTGTTACTGAATAAATAACGCTCATTTCACCCAAGCTTATTTAAGGTTTTTTATTCCAAACTCATATCACTTAACCTAACAAAATAAGTATTATCAGTGCTTTAAAATTACAGTTGCCAATTCATTTAAAATAACGAAGAGATAAAGTCCAAACATTTTTATTGGTAACGCTAACAGTACATGTTATGGTAGCAATGTCTATTTTAGGAGCAATAAAGCAGACTTTTCGATCCCAGTAGGAGATAATAAATCAACAAAAGCCTCGGTTCAATTATCTGAAATAAGAATGATGGCGTCTGAGTTGGTCCATTCCTATGGGACGAGGATTCCCGAAACGTCTGAGATTACGAGTCGTGTTTTTATTTGGAACCCTTCCGCCGATACATAATGCATCTGGAACGACACGATGCTATTTGTGTCCGACTAAAAATACAGGCATGTAAGATGGCGTGGTCGGCGTGCTTTTTGTGCACCTTGCTAAATATTGAAGAGGTCCATGTCGTACGTGACCAGTCGTATCGTATGTGATCCGAGTGAAACTCTGGAATTCTCGGCTGAGTTTCTAATGAAGTACAGTGAGCCATTGGTGTTTGACAAAGACTCTATGAGGTTAATAATACTAAAGTGGTTAATAAACGGAATTTTACTAAGCCTATAAAATTCTTACTATATTTTATAGACCTGCATGTAAAAAATGAGTTGATTAATAAACAAGGACAGATTTTTATGACAGATATACATTTTTAAATGTTACTGATAAGATAATCAAACGCGTCTACCAAATGACTGCCTCCGGCTTTTAGATTTTCTACAGTGATACTTATTTGTGGCCAATCAATTTGTTCCCAACCACTTGAACAAAATTAATCTGCAAGAAACACTATTGAAATTGTCATATAAATCTGCAGAACGCTATCAGAGTTGAAATCTAAACGCGATTGACACACTTACCTTACACATTAGATTTGCAGTTACTAAAAATGGTGCTTAGGATTTGCAATGCTATTAAGTTAGCCTGACCTCAAAAACTGCTATTCGTTATGATTATTGGTAATTCAAACGAGTGCTACAACAAATTAAAGATGATTTGTTCAGATAGGTGTGAGATGGGTTTTACTCACTTAAAGAGTAATATTTTTGGGTTAACAAATTGAATGAACCTCAGTGGTAAAAACAACACAGTTTTTATCTATTTTAGTTATGATAGCTCTAACACGAAAGTGTTTTTAAATGAAGCATTCAGTATCATTAATAATATAACACATGTCCATATTATGCGCTTACAGAATACACATACATAAGCTAAAGCTTTTGCTATCCCGTTGTGTTGCCTATTCTCCATTCCATCGGCAGTCGGCACGCGACCTCACCAATAGTCACGCATTCCGCAGTAACCGGGAATTCTGCGCGTACGCCGTCGATGCATTTGTCGTGGTCGAGTCTACAGCTCGACAATTCCATTACTTTCTTACGTGGATCGCCGATGTCAAGCAGTTGCGCTTCATCAACGGCATGAAATGAAAATTGGCGTCGTGAGCTCTAACGCTCTTGATGAATGAACAGATGCTGTCTAAATAATATAGAAGACGATTAAGCTGAACTAAAATGATTTTCTCTAGTGCCGAAAAACTATAATTGTCCAGTTGCTGCCATAGCCGTTCAACTTTATGATCCATCAAAATAAATTATCAAGATTTTATGTCACACATTCAATTGCGTGCGTCATGCATACATCATTTAAGTGCAGGTGACAAAGGTGGTATCTGCATACGATTATAGAAAATTAAATTGATTTCTAGATAGTAATTCCAGATAGGTGCAGTCGTATCAAGATCTGATACAAAGTTACGAGCTTGACGTCTGACATCTGGATGCACATCTGTCTAGATGTAAGGGATAATTGCAATAATAAAGTATGAAAAATAAATTAATCCAGACTGGAGGATATTACATATTTCAAAGTGGACTATGAGTGAGCAGATATTTCTGCGTCGATTTGCGTCGGTGTCAGTTTAGTGAGCTTTGCTGAAATGCGAAATGCGATCGTCCGCACGACACAAATACCGAGTCCGTTACTCGCATCACTCGATATATCAGTGGGGGCTAATTTCAGAGGAACGGTAACGCGACAGCTTAATAGAGACCGAGCGGTAACACTAACTGTCCCGGAATCTATACCAAGGCCGACCGTTTTAGAAATGCCGATAGCGATAAAGATTGGGGATATTATGGTGACGGTGATTTGGCGGTAAATGTAGACTCAGGGAGTGAAGAGCGAATAGCTCACCTACCGATTGGACTATCATTCAGAGTCATGCTCCCATGAAATGAACCGTTGCGAAAAGAACAATGTTTCGAGTGATTAGCCTCAGGGTGAGCCACTCACAAAATTATTTTATTAGTCAAGCGGAAACAATAATTTAAAACGAACGAGACGTTAGGTAGCGATAAATTGGGATAAATTATTTGGACAACGTTAGCAAGAAAAGAAAAAATAATCAACTTTAATATTTTATCTGATCAACTTTAAAAAATACAATATTTTATTTTAAAAAAAAACAAGTTATTGTATGAAATAAAAATTAAGCTTTGTAATTTAAAATGTGAAGTAGGCTTGATTACGAACTTCATTAATGGAAATGAGATCAAATAAAAACGAATCTAATTTATGATCGGCAACGATGTTTTGGCATACAACGAAAGGGACAAGGAAAAGTCGTGATAAAAATTTGCGCTCATTAAGAGTATCACAATTCACAACTGGGTCAGCATCAGCAGATAATGGGAAATTATTCTTACAGTCAAAAAAATATAGTTAAATTAAAATTGAGTTTTTTTTTATAAAAAATTTGCTTAGACAAATTTTGTGACATCAGCGTTATCAACGTTAAACAAACGTTTTGTTAGAGGCAGTGTCTCGCTTTCGTATTGTAAATACTTAGCTTCTTGTTTGTTCCGATTGGATGTATTGCAAACAATGGGCTAACAATCTGTATTGATAGATTTGAGAATGCTCTCGATTCAGCTTTCTATAGAACTGAAAAACAATTGTTAAAATTGTTTTATTCTACTTACTTCATTGTCAAGAATGGCTATTGTCGCAATGGTCAATCATACAGCAGATATTTGTTGATTGAGATAAGAAATATGTAAAAGCTATTGTTCAGTATGTAAAACATGAATCGGATATCATGCTATATAAAAAAATAGAGTAAAAACATCAAGTATGCCGCACGAACGTTGAAAATTCAGTAGAACGCGCCAAAGGAAATCCGAATAGAGGAAAACGTTAATTACTGCTCCAATAACTGGATTACACCTCGCTGCAGTCGTCGTGATTTATTCGTCATCGTTAGCGTCAACACGTTAAAAAAAACCTCCTTCGGAAGGGAGTTCTATCTTTCTATCTTACTCATAGATGCACAGTTAATTAACGTTTTTACATGTAGGCAAAACGTTTAAGACTATTATGTATTCTATGGCAGAACATCAATTTCAAATAAGTAAAGCTAATAATAAAGATTTTGGTAGTTTAATAAATCGGAATCTTAAACAGGTAAAGGAAACCGCTTACACAAGTAATCTATCTTTTATGACCCATATGACTAAACGTCTACATATCTGGCTGGGATCTTAATATATTCTTGGGAACATGCACAAAACAAAATATAGAATAACCGCCGGCAGAGGTATCCGCCCAAATACCGAAGGGCTTACACACTCTATAAATAAGATTCCACATAGTTAATCAGAATCTGCCGGTACTGAGCCGTGTGAAGTGGAACGGATCGGAGCCCGTGCATCAGCGCCGGCGCATCCTGCATTTCCCTTCCACTTGTCCTTCAACACTTGTTAATAGCCACGCATAATTGGATCGAGGTTCTGTCACAGCTAATTCTAAGAATCAACGATGAAATCAATTTCATCTTGTTAAGAGTCTAAAACACGTGTACAATTTTTACAACTATAACAGTCTCAGTCTCCATCAATATAAATTACTTACAGCACGCGAAATCCCTCAAGTGTAGACTTTATATTACTTACCTGAAAAAGAAACAAGCGTTGAATTAATCAAGACGTTGAACTTGGCGTAGCATACGAGAAGTATAGATATAGCTAGTTTACTATTACGATGTTTTCATGCGAGACGAGGATTTTTCGTTTTTAACAATAACTGTTTAGAACAATGGGTCAGACAGATAGCCGATGTGTGTCTGGAAGGTACAAAAACTCTTGGCCGTTCGGTCCCGTTCTTGCAATCGAAGCAGCACAAAGGGCCAATCACGGCCCCACCGCGCACGAAGTGGGACGAACGTGGGTTCTTCACAATGTTCTCGAGGTGCTTCTGACTGATGCAACTTCCTCGCACCCACGAATTGTCGAAATACCCATTGATGAATTGAAACGGCTTTATAGATTCCTAGGAGTCTGCCGTGAAGATTCGAGTGTGGTTCAGGTCGGCCTTTTCTCCGCTCACTTTGAAGCTCAATGGGTCAGAGTGGGTTGGCGGTTAATCGTGGCGTCTTCACCTGTAATGGTGTGCATCAAAACAATGATTTACAAGTCGGTCTTAAATGGGCACAACTCTTTACTACCTACTCAATGACTCGGGGCCGATTCCGAGTAAGATTCCATGACGAAGGACGGAAGAATCTACTCCAAAACAAGAAAAAATCACTCTACGAAAAGAAAGTCACTCAACAACCCCCTCGGTAACTCGGATTTGAACATATTTGGTTCCCCCTGTAGGACACTCTGTTTTTACAGGTTAATTCTGACTATAAATATTACTCATCGCCGGATTTTCTGTTCTAACAATATACAAAATCGAGATGCCAAGACATGCCGTAGCCAGCTATCAACTTACAAAGTCTCTTTTCACATGAAAAGAACTGAAATTGAAAGAAGTATATAGAACAAATCCACTTGTTACATACTGGGTAATGAATCTTAATAAATTTTGATTATGCATACCTACGACTCCCCTTGTTTCCCCAATTGATTTGGTGCAAATCCACAGTAATCGGTAGTATATTATCCCAAGACGACTTATTTCTCCGTTTTGCGGCGTTTATTAGCCAAAAATCCTCTGCAAATAAACGAATATGGTGATGAAAAATCAAGTTGCAAATTACTAAAACGGACAACAGCTGATTGTCACAAAGAAATCACAATACCTGGAGAATTCTTTGATACTGTCGAAAAGAATTATATTCGTAGTATGGTGCAAATTTATATATTGTCTTGCAGGCACCAGCTGCAAATAATTTCAGCGAAAAATAGAATCAAAACAAATGACCAAGGTGAATTTGTGTTTCAAAAAGCCAACGACCTCTCAGTACCTATCTATTTCACAGACAACTCGACCGCTTGACGTCAGACGCATTCCGTCAGGCTAAGCGCTGGCTCAGCGATGCGAGTATCGCATCGACTCCGTCCGTCCAACTTGACATACAGAGATTGTCAAACTGCAGCCAATTGATCCCGCTGTACGGCCCGCCGAAGCCGTGTCCGCGCACCCGACGAAATCACGTCCCAAGAACGCACTTGAACGTCTCAAACAGGACTGCCCAAAAAGGTCAGTTCTCCTACAACCTTTGAGGTCCGTAGTATGAAAAAGTAAAGCAAATTGGACGACAACCCTTGCGCTAAGAGCCCCCAGCAAAGGCCCTCGGAGTGGGGAAGAATACTACAACAAATAACGAATTTAATCTTATGACGCGAAATTTTGAATTGGACTTTTTACGGAAACAAGGAAAAAGACATCAGGCATACTGCCGAGAAATAAAATTTTATCATTAATGGGAACAAGCATCTTATACTACAAAAAAGGTTTCCCTTTAAGAAAATAGACCAAAACAACGAAAAAAAACAACGTTACAGTATCAAGGCTTAAAATTGTGACGATCATGATGGCAGAATTGTAACAATAAGAAACTGGTACAAAAGAATAAAAATAATAGCTTGTCCGATTGATAGTGACAGAATTGTCTTTGTAAATAAAATAGGCACTAAACAAAAATAGCGTTGTGAATGCTAAAATCTAAAATTAAAAAATAATCGTCTTTGGGATCCAAATGCTAGGAATCAAGAAAAATATTTCTACTATATTTTATTTCTACTACCTAATTCGACTTGCATTCGAATTTACTCAATTTCAATCCGAAAATACCAAAACTGGTAATAATTTTTTGAATAAATGAATCGAATAATAACGACTAGAATACTTTACACCGAATACAAAAGGCAATGAAAATATAATAAGCTACATGTTCTAGCTAGATAATTTATATACAATTATTTTTCAATGTTTTGATTCCTGGCCACAAGTGTCCAGTCTACCCCGTTGTTGAGAGGTACCAGAGAAAAATATTCCACAACTATGTCTTCTCTAATTCGGTGTAAGTATCGATGACATTCAACTATATAAAGTAAAATATAATATTATACCGGTATTTACAGGTTTAATCCATTCATAAAATAGTCATAATTTATTTTGCAGTTTTGTGAATGTTTTTCTTGCAAAAGACCTTAATGGAAAGTTGTGAGGGTAGCTGTATAAAAAAATTGTATTTAAATTTATTGTGTATCTCAATTCTTTAAAAAATGTTCTGAGACACATTGTTAGAGTAAATATTATGTCCAATATAACAGGGAGATAAAGCTGTCTAAGATGTCGTAGCCGGCGGCAGTAATTTTGTAAAAATATGGGCACTACAATACCCAAAAGTTAAGAATTTAAATTCGTATATTTCTATTACTTTTCCAATATTAAAACCATAAATTTGATGGAATTTCTAAAATGCAAAGACTTCTATGTTGTATTCTTGTTTTCTTACAAACAATAACCATTTTTTATTTTCAATATAGGTTAATTTTTATACTGTTTATAATAATGCGACTTCTGGGATTTCTAGAAAGTGTTTTGTTATAAACAATAAGCATTTTTTATTTTTATTAAAGGATAACGTTTTTACAGTTTATAATAATATTACTTCTGTTAGATTTTTACTAAACCTGAAATGACAACCTGATAAAACATTTTTTCTCGAACAGAGATGTTGAACCTTCAATTTAATGTGTAGTTGACAAATTATTGTCTGTCACTAAAATACATACGTATTATGTAGCTGTTATGTATTTCGCCCGAATGTTAGTCAAGTTAATGTTAGAATTAAATATATTATATCTCTGGAGATGGCACAAGTGAGTACGAGTGAGTATAAAAGAACATAATAATAATCTTGGTGCCCTCCTAGCGTAGTGAAAATAGTATTTTCACACATGTCAAATTTGTGCCTATAGTTGGCGACCACTGCCTGTATTCGCTGAATACAGATAAATGCTGCACCAGATCCTTTCGAGTATCCTTACCCCGCGTACGATGATCGAATGTGAATGTTGACGAATGTATCCTCGGCAACTGTTTCGATGGACCATAACGGCCGCCTGCGGGTCTGCTGCTATCGACGAAAGAAATCGTTGATGGGGCTTCATCGCCGCGTATCGATATTCGTTTGCCGTCGGAATTAAGCATTTGGTGTACCTGGCTGCATGTTTCGTTTGTTGTTTTCAAGTTTAAATTGTTTTAAAACAAAATGTACCAGCAAATAAATATATAAATCAGTTTTAAAATTTATGTTTTATTTAAGTACTGCGCCCGGTTTACTTACAGTTTTTTCGTTGATCAATATCGTTAACCTCAGGCCTGTGGCCAATGCATCATTCATATTCGACTCAACTGTTGGTGGCCTTTTAAGTGGACAGCATCAATTACACTTGAGTTGACCATATACCTTCTGTTTATAATAAAATGTATGTTGTGCACAACAAATGAATGTTGCAATGCCCCATTGTATAATGTACAAAGTGCAAAACACTGTCTTAAATTACTGTCATAAAAAAGGTGTTCTATATTGGAAAGCTGCTCCTTAAGCTTCATTATTACTATAATATATCAACTTGGCTAATAATTTCTGCACATCAGAATCATTATCATTAAGATCAATCAATTTATGTGTTACACACACAAATTCAATTTGAAAATTAATAGACAGGTAATTTTTACATTTTGCAAGGGCATAGCTTAGAAATAAACATACTAATTAGTTAGTGATTAAACATAAATAATAAGCCTGAAACATAGGATCTCCTAGTTAAGGCAAATGTTTAAAGTTTATACTTATTAAAACTGTGGTACACAGTAATAAACACTTACTGCATTGATAGATAACAAAATGTATGGATTCTATTATTCAATTTCTTATTGAAATTTCTATCAGCAGGCCCATGTTAGGCGTACCTATATTAATAGAAGCTATTTCACATAAAAATTGTGAAATATCAGGTATCAGCTAGTTGCTGTATAACTTATTATCTGGTTCCATGAAGTTGATAAATTTTAGCATTTATTTATAGCTCTGCTTATGAACGTTATACTGGCAGTTTTTCGTTACAGTTGTAACAATGTGTAAAATAAAATCATACATAATTATAATTTTGCAAGCCAGAAATTTATCTCAGTACCGATGGTACTCTATTATTCCGTTGGGATCAACGCAACACCAAGGATATCTATGATATCAAAATTCATACCTGATGAACTAAGCTGTTGTCAGGGCTGCTGTTGCAGCTCCAGCAGAGCAGCCGCCTGGCTGGAAGGCGGATGGTGGCGAATTCGGCGGACGGCGGAGTCACCCGATTGGTGCTCGGCAACGGTTCCAACGTGGTAACCTTTGAGGGCAGCTTGCTTTTTACACTGTCGCGTCATCAGGGGCACTTTGAGTTGCTGCACTTGTTGCAGTGGCTTTGTCTGACCTATCTATGCGATAAAATAGTCCAGTGTGACTATTTCGAGTGCAATAGATATTTGGTTCATGCCTTATTAGACACATGCCTTATGACAGAAAGTACCCAGTATGGTAAGTTCGTGTCAGACAAAATTAAATAATTAAACGGTAAAAGCCCAATGTAGCAGTTACGCATTTTTAAATCTCAGCAAACAATGTTGTCTGGGAGGGAATGCTATTAGCATTAAGTCCGCTCTTTTTGTACTCATGTACATTAAAGTAAAATAAATATATATGGTAAAAACCCAGTATGGCAGTTACGCATTCATAAAGGTAAGCTAACAATTATTATGCAGTTAAGCCAAGTAAACGGTAAAAACCCAGTCTGGCAGTTACGCGTTCAAGCCAAGTAAACGGTAAAAGCCCAAAATGGCAGTTACGCATTTAATAGTGTTTCTCCCTCTTGTATTCTTCTTGTTGTCCTCTTCCGTCTTGAAAACTTTTTTCCTTTCTGCACGAAGCATTTTAACTAAGTATAATTAAATTTTCACTGTATAAAATATAATTCTGAAGAATTCTCACTTTGAGATTGTATGCGTGCGTCCGTGGCGAAGCACGAAAAGCGAATGAAGTGTTTGGCGCCGAGTGGCGGCGGGGAGAGTTCGAGCCGGAAATGTCAAAATATCTGTCAATTCTAAATCAAATACCTTCTATTTTTAGGTTTTTTAGGTTATTACTCTAAAATAACGTGCTAAGTGGTGATACATGCAAGCGATACTACATGTGTTAATAGTACTAATATCGAAGGAAGAATCCTGAAGTATAATACAAAGTATTGCCGGGTTCTACAGGGTGAAATCTAAAACAGTCCACAAATTTTGTAGTGTTCCATACATTTTGGTCGAGTAGATATTGACGTTTTATATAAAACAGCTGATTATTTTTGCTCTGATTAAGTTGGTCCCATATACAAAGTTGTTCAGTTTGAAGGTAACTAAGCCACACCACACAATTTGTCGACTGTGTTTAATCTCAATTTCTCAAAAAGGGAGTAAAATCACCCTATAGTTATATTGTATGTAGGTCACGGTGTATTACAGGCGAGATCGGATTTCTAGATTGTAGTGTGGCGTTAGCTTAGCATTAACGCACGCTACCACAGAATATAGTACGCTACTTTGTAACGCCGAACGTGCGTGGGCGCACACGGAGTGCGGACGCGCTGTGAAATGCTATTAGATTTAAGCTGTAAGTAGTGAAGAAAGGAGAAACTAGAAACGCAATGCTGTTGAGACTGTTGAGAGATTAGACGGACTTCAAAGAGATGTAGATATTGTTTGAAATAAAACGTGGAAAAGAGAGATTTTTCAAGGTTTGAAAAAGGGATTTTCTTGTACATATAACCGTATAAAAAAACAATAACCTAACGAAAACTTACGTGTATGTAACGTAACATACGTTACATTTTGTTAGCATTTGATGATTGTGATGTGATCATGTGATTCATGTGACTGGGTAAATAATAGGAAGGTTACTTTAGTAGTAATTTTAAAGTCAATCTTAGAAAAATTCAAAGAAATTTTATTTTCGTATGTTACGGGACATTAAAATTATTTACGTATCACAAATCTCAAAGGATACGTACGACTATCACCACAGTAAAATTACATTTAATTACGTGCCTCATCTACGCTGACCAAATGTAGGTAATTTATCTAAGCAATACCGCAAATAAATGACTCGATCCAACAGTCTTGTGAAAAAGGAAGTCACGATTTCAATAATTGTAATAACTTTATCGCCGACTAAGGCCGTTTGCACACCGCCGCCCGCCGCTATCCCCGATCCGAGCCGTCTCACGAGAACAAGATTATTTTGGGTTGTCGAGTTCAAGAAGACGTGACGGGCGGGCAGTGCAGTGGACACGCAGCCATTAGTCAATGTATATACTATCGACCACACCGACCGGCGCTTTACCGCCTCTAATAAGCCCTCAACACGGAGAGGCGACCGAAGAGAGCTGAGAGGGATAGAGCAATACGAAAAAAAGGGAATGAATAGGCCCTCCACGTGAAGAGACGGCCGGAGAGACCGAGAGGGACGGAGCAATACGAAGAAAATTTATCATGCTGTCAATAGGCATGTGCCTTTTCTTTATATTGCTCCGTCCCTCTCGGCCTCTCCGGCCGCCTCCCCGTGTGTTGCACGCCGCTCCACGTCACTTCCATAATGTTTAGTACACGCTCTGGGGCGAAGCGCTAACACACGAACTTTTCTGCAAAGTGGTAAGGAACGTGATAGGCCGATCGTACCTACCTATGTATCGCTTCCTTCCTCGGCATCGACAACGTCATCTCTTTCTCGTTGACGTTTCGGTGACGGCGGAAGTGGACAAACAGCCTTAAGCCCGCCGGTAACGATCAATTGCGATTGTCAATTTTTCCGTCAATGCCATTGTTGGAGCAATAAAATTGACAATCGCTTCATTTGCTCGCGTAAACGATCAATTTTTCCGTCAATGGGCGTCAATTGCGGAAAAATTGACAATGGCAATTGATCGTTACCGGTGGGCTTTATATATCTTTATTTTGTGTTAATATTGTGTCTGCAGATAAAGAACAACAACCGCAGCTGTATTGTTGTTAAACAACGCTGTGTATTTAGTTTATCAGGAACCCAAGATATTTCAAGGACTTGATACATGCTAATATGTACTTTAACTTGTTGCGAAATTTACATTAATGTTAAGCAATAAAAACTTATTAAGTATTGGATATCAAAATTAGTGTAATTCTTTTACAATCAGATTCGTAAATGTTTGTTGATTATAGGGCAGTTGGAAACTTACTAGACATTTTAAAATCAAATTATCTATGAGTAATTAATTAGATATAAAATCAGTTACGGTCTTGCTAGCTTAGTTTATAAAATTATGTACTTAATATGAGTTATAAAGGAGCCTTAGGTGACCTTAGTTTAACACTAGGCAGCCGCCGCCTAACGAACCTGAGCACTTTATTAGATTACAGAACAGTAAAACAAAATTACGATAAGTATCTACCTCTACTAATAAAAAAGTAACAACCTGTGAGCGTCAAAGGCAAGGTTTATTTGGCTACTTGTGGTAAATACATTAGCTTAATTAGTAATCGTTTTTTAGGGTTCCGTACCAAAATGGTAAAAAAGGAACCCTTATGGTGTGACTCAGTCTGTCTGTCTGTCACAGCTGGATATCTCGAGAACTACTAATGGTATCAACTTGAAATTTGGAATAGTTTAAGATGACATTTGCCCAACTATTTTGCAAATAAGAAAGAAATAAAAAAATATTTTATTACAACATGGACTGAAAAGGGGTCTTAAAAATTTGAAGTGAGGTGACTAGGGCATGTGGGGTATCATAAATGAAAGAGCGCTGTTTGCACGCTGATGAAAAATGTAAAAAAATACCTCCCCCCCTTATTTCCGAAGTTTGTTTGATGTAAAGATTACAGGAAAAATAAAACTCAATTTAACAGAAGTCTCAATATAACACACTTTTTTAGAAATTCAAAAAACAAACAACAATTCTTTAGTTTCACTACCAGTCAACAGATGGCGCTGACCTAAGAATGCTGACCTAAAAAAAATAGTTCCACTATCGGTCAAGAGATGGCGCAACCTAATAGTACGATAATAATTGGTGGCTGGTTCTAATATAATTAATTACCTACTATTTGCCGTACAAATAAACGAAGAATAAGTTCCTACTTAGTAATATAAACAGTTTGCAATGTGGAGTGGCTGAAACGTTTTTCAGTCACCATAAGTAGCTGTGGTTAAGATTTGTAAATTAACTGTCCGCCTGTTCGCCCTTCCACCTGTCTGCCGTTTATCCTACTTTTTTAAAGACTGTACTAAAGTAACATATCCAAATATATTTATGATTGTACGGAACCCTCGGTGCGCGAGTCCGACTCGCTCTTGACCGGTTTTATTTATACTAAAGATAATTCAATTTGTATAGCATTAGTAGAAAAATGTCTCATGAAAATACATATGTACTACGATAACGCCATAATACAATAAGTCTCTCATTCTCTAAAACTCTTAACTCCAAAGCATTAAAATCCAAATTTACATGTAAAATCTACTCTAAAAGCTCACGTCGACGCCAAACCAATTACTTCGAATCTAAACAAGGTTCGTCGAACTGGGGTGTCGCAATCTGATTTACGTCAATATTCCAGTCGATCCTGCAGCCGTGAAGGTTTAGGACAAAAGGATACTTCACGAGACATTACGCAAGCAAGACGTCTGAAAGACTTACTGTCTGGACTTTTGTAGGTGAAACTTTCATTTGAACCTGAAATGTTTGCAGACGAAATAAATGGCAGCGGAGATTTTGTTTAACATTTCAACATTATTACTTAAATGCCTGCGATTTGAATTGATTCAATGTCAATATTATACGAGATTGCTTTTTTCTTCACGTGAAGCAAACATTAAATCTTTGTTGACACATTTAAATTTAAATGATGCCAATTGTAAACGTCCATGACAAATTCTAACAACCTCGGAATACGTCCCTTTAGCACGCTCCGAAATGGACAACCATTATTCACAAGTCCTGTTTCCCCTCCTGAAGGGTGGGGAGATGGGGAAAAATTTTGGGTGTGTTTTTGTGACTCGGGAATATAACGATGCGATTTATATCGAGGTGTTAACCCTGTCGAGAGCTATTTCCGATATAAAAGGCCGTTAAGTGCAAGCTGATGTTAGATTTTAAACTACCTTTAAATCATCTGAATTGAGAGAGAAACATTTCCCAGTAGTTGACTGTTACCGCTTTCGCAACTTTATACTTAACAAAAATTATTTTCAATATATTTTCACAATTACGTTACATTAATTTAATCACATAAATGTCGGTATTTCTCGGAGCTAATCAGCAGATAAAGTTTGGAAGCGAGATAAACTTTCTGCAGGGAAAAACCAAGCAAGTCGTTTCATTCGCTTCAATATTTTCTTCTTTCAGACTCTAATTAGAAGAACGAAGAAGTTTTGTGCGTAAAGTAATAATTTAATGGAAAGCGAAAGCGGACAAAATTAATCAATAGAAAACAATGAGCAGTAATAATAAAGTATTTTGTTACAAAAAGTGAAAAATAACGTTATTACTTATATCTTGATTCCAAATAGAAAAGAATATTCTATAGAAAAGAATAAAAAGAATATTCTAACGTATAACGTTTGTCTGATGATGATCGAAGGTATAATGTACCGATGTGACGTACCTATGTACCACCTGCATTTTATTTGCAAATAAATGGAATGGAATTAAGCCAATTAGAAGCATACCAACGATATTGTTACAGTTTCCCATTGTATGATATCTGTCACGCAGGGAACCAGTTTGCATTTGGCAATTATTTGTCCACTCCCACAATATCGCGTACGATACCTGCCTAATTCGGATTCCAAACAGTCCCCATACAACTGTTTCCAACACCTACACAACACACTGATGTTCGTTTGGTCGATGAATGAAAAAGCCACATGATAAACAAACTTTAGAACAGCATAAAATGTAATTTGAAATACCTAATAAGTACTAGCAACGTAGCAACAAACCAAAATAAAAAATTGGATTCAACTTGCAGCATTAATAAGTATTGGGTATAAAAGCAAAAAGTATTATAATCTGTTACTGAAATTGTCCCAAAAATATAGAAAGACACTTGGTTTAAAAAAAGGAAAAACGATGATCGATAGGTTTGCCACAGCTGAAATCTAGAAAACATATTTTTAAATCTTGCCCCATTCAGAATCGTGGGCACGAACAAATGATTCATCGGCGCCGCTTTTGTAGTGTTCTTCTTAAACAATCTATTATGAATCCATGCAATCAATTTTATGCAAAGTCCTTTCTGCTTTCATTACATCAAGCTCGTTCATATCGGCGTAATTTATTAGTTAGCTAAACTAATCTACAAGCCCTAGTAATTCAATTTTGCCGCACACATTAATCAGTTATCAATAGCCCAAAACATTTTCAAGGGTTCAAGGGTACAAGGTCAAGAACATTATGAAACAGCTGACTTTGACAGGATTACGGATGATCTCGATGACAAAAAATATTATGTTCCGACAGCAAGAGGTAATATAGCTGGCTATCCTCAGTAGTTGAGAGTTCCGCATACAGGAATTTAACATCCTTCTATTCTTAATAGGATAGGTGAGATGAAAGCCAAGCATTTACCGGTACCCGTTGTGGTTAAAGAAATAAAATTTGACGCTGTACAGCTTAAGAAGTAAGGGCATCGGTCAGTGTTCTGTCGCAAGATAGAGCCGTTAACACCCACCGACCCGCATTGTGTTGCCGGTTAATAGCTTGGTGGTATCGTAAAATTAAAGCTCTTCGTAACCCACTTGCACAAAGTTGGGAGCGATAATTTATTCGTCTGGATTGTCGTCGATTGGAGTTTACTACGTACGTGGAGATTATCTATAAATAAACGGTATATACTTAGGAAAATATAATTTGCTGTCACAACAAAAACCGTAATGTTATGACGGCACATTAGAAATACAACTTTATAAAATTCCACTTCAAATAAGCCTGCCTTGGAATTTGTAAACAGTGACCATAGCCAAACACGATTAAGTACAACACGGTGCATCATTATGTTTTCGTAGTAATTACTTTATCCCGAAGCAAGATAGACCAGGCATATTTTCACGGTCAGAAAATCCAGCGTGCCCTATCTCTTTTACTATTTTGTGTTTCCCAACAAAACAAAAACGAAACATGATTCAGGAAAGGAAATTTCCATAATCGGCAGTTAGGTCGCTGGAGTGGCGTCGGGCACTTGACACGACCTCCTTAACGAGCCGATGCCTCCAAGTTAGCCTTACGGAGATAACACGTAGCTTGGATGAGACCCACGGATCACCTATAAAAAGTATCATAATTATGGAAATACGGTTTTCAGTCAAAATGAAGATTATGAATTTTCTGTTGTGATTAGAGAAGAAGCTCAAGTTATAAATAAGTAAACAGTAAACAATAGACATCATCCTTTTGTCTTACTATTTCATGTTTTGTTTACACCTTCGATTTTGTGTTTACACCTTCGATTACATCACGTTATTATAACATCATTGTTCGAAAAGTTACTGTTTTTAGTTTTTACTGATACGTTACTTATGGCATGGCGTGAAGTATCTACTGATGATAAATTATCGAAGAAACGCATAAAGTCTGTTCATCCTTACTTGTCTTATTTAGTAAACAGTTTTTGACAGTTGTCATACGTCTTTTAAACTTAAATCGTTATTTAAAAATATGTTAGTAAGTTTATGAAATTATTGTTAATTTATTAACAATTTATTTAGTAATCTATGTGTGGAAAACCATTTGTTTTATTTTATAAATGATTATTTCAATAAAGAGTTGGGTGAAGATTGTTTACCATATAAGACAAGTAAGGATGGACAGACTTTAGACTTATTATATTACTAGCGTAAGGACACGGTCAACGTCGCTACGAAATGACGCCAGTTGGTTGGCCCTAAAATTACAGTTTTAGGGCCAACGCGATTCAGTCATCCGCGGAAGACTATGGTAGACAGACGGTGATTGACGTGACATAAAAATGCCGAATTGTGCATTTGTAGATTGCAAAAATTATGCTGCAAAAGTTAAAAAGTTGCATGGAATATTGAATCATCCGTAAGTGGCTTTACATTATTTTTATTGCATGTCTAACAATTTTAATTGAGTTTAAAATATTACTATTACATGTTATTGTTCGAGGCACTAGAGATGGGTCATCCATCATGATTCAAATGTACTAGTTCACTTGAGTACATTGGTACTACTGGTAGTAATACTGGTAGTACCACGGGCAACATAGGTTAAATCTTTAGTTCATTTAGTTCTATAGCTAATTAACTCGAAGAACGAAAATAAAGAGAAAGGATAGATTACGAACACTGCGTACAGAAATTTCTCATATACATATGCTATTATTAACGTCTCCTATGAAACATATTCGCTGCAAAAATAATTATATACATTATATTTCAATTAATTACAGATTTCCTAATGATCCAGTGCGTAAAGAAATATGTAGTCACATAATTCCAAAACACCGAAAAGCCCTATTTCAAGCCTCCTAAAAACGCAAGAATATGCTCTGCTCTATAACACAGATGTTGATATTTCAAGAGCTGGACTACGAAGGCTATGGCAATACCGCGAATTGAGATTGAAGTATTTACCGCTTTTTACCGCTTTTCATTTTTATTAACAAGCTTGCGCAAACGCAGAAGTTTATGTAAATAGGTAAAGTCTGTTTCATAAGTCAGTTTACGTATTACTTCTGATTTCTGGTAAAGCAGATTTTTCTTGCGCCCGCTTTTCTTATCAGCAAAAAATCAGCAGACGAGTGGTAGAAAAAATAAAAACAACTCAAAAGCATTTAACTTCTAAAAGTTTAGTTGAATAAAGTTTTTATATTTTGATTTGATTTAGATGTTGGTGATTTACAAAATAATAAAAAATTTTTTTGATTACAACACCAAACGATAATTTTGATAATTTTAGTGCAAAAAACTATGCACAAATTACTCAAAAATGTTGATTAAATGGACGATTGATAGGTAGCTTTAATAAATTTACTCATGTAAAGTGAATGAAAAGTGAGTGTGAAACAGATTATATTAATATAATCAACTAGCGACCCGCCCTCGCTTCACTTCGGTGTAAACTATTTTTTACATTGATTGATGATAATTGATTTTGTATATAAAAATAAATTGATAATAAGTTTACATACCTACCTTTAAAAAAACTTTATGTAAATTAATACTAATATTTTAGGGATAATTTGCCAGCTAAGTGCGATAGTAGGCGCCCCTTGACAAAGTATATTTAGTTGGACAAGGATAAATATCATGATACGAAATGTCTTCCGATCAATAATCACTTTTATAGAAAAAAATATGATACTGTGGGTTTCATTATTCCAATTTTTATAGGGATCTCTATTTTTTTTTTAAATAAAATACAGCTAATGCTTAGATTATCTAAGAGCTAAATGTTAGTCGCTGATGAAGGTGAAAGAATTTTAAAATCGGATCAGTTAGTTTTTGAGTTTATTCATTACAAACAATCAAACCAACAAACAAATCTATTTTTAAACTTATGCATTCACAATGCTATTTGTATTAATGTATTAATAATCTTAAAACAAATCTATCTTCTTTATATTAAATAATACACTAGTTAATAGACTATAATATTAGTATCAAAAATATCTAATTTGAAATAAACCTGATTGAGATTTTATTATGATTGACGTTTTATTTATGACCATCGAAAAACTGTTATAATAACCATAATAAAATTTTACTAGCGACCCAATTGAACTAGATGAGTGAACTAGTTTTCAACTACAATTGAACTAAAGTACACTTCAGTAATCTTTTTTGCCCACCTCTAATACCGTAGTAGTTCGAGTGGGTTCTAACAGATGTCGCTGATTTTGATAGTATGAAGGAATTGTAAGGCAAAATACTCAAATGGGCGCATCCTTCCTTTTGAAATCATTGAAGAAACGTAAAGGCACGTGTTCTTATTTCAAAAGAATAACACAGCATCCGAATCTTCCTCACATGAATTGTCGATCAAAGGCAAACTCTTCGAATTTCGAACTTCAATTTGATCATATACAACACACCTTCCAACAATATTATTTCTATGAATTTTATTATCTACGGCAAAACTGTCAACTTGTGACAGCGGTTAATGTAACAGCCCTGAAGACCTTGTAGAACACTATTATGTATTCTGTGGTAGAACACCGACTTAACTATCTAAATAATAAAACACAAAGATGTTGAATGCTACAAAAAATGTGGAAAATCCTGTTGGTCTGTCTACTAAGATATTTCTTGCATTGCATCCAAGAAAACATAAGAAGGATCGAATTAAGAGATTAGTCGCAAATACCGGTTTGATACTGCCGATTTTCTATCGGGGATGTTGTTTAACAAGCAGTTACGAAAAAAGGAGCAGGAGAACCGCTGCCGGTGTTCTGAGCCGGTTGTAAAAGTAAAGACATTACAAGTGCAGTACTGTCAGTTTGAAGTAGGTCGTAAGTTGTCGATAATTTAACAGCTGCAGTATTCCCTTGTGTGGGCCAACATTTATCAATTGTAATCTTGAAGGACTTGAGGTTTAATTTTGAAGTTCTCATAAATGTCTAAGGACACAAGACTGGTAAACAAAGTATCGTCAGCCAATTTTCATCAAATCTTTTCTCGATGTTAATTGAAAGAAAAGCTTTTTGTTCGTATATTTGAACATCCATTTAGCCAATCGTCAATATCATAGTTTCCCTTTTCATGTAAATGGTACATGCAATATCAATAACGTTAAATATGAGTGAAGTGGAACCAATACTGATTGCTACGGCTATTCACAAAATATGCAATTTATTTAAACTTTCAATAGAAACTAAGGTAAACTATGGTATACTTTGGACTTTCAATTTTAAACTTGTAATCATTCAGGGATACTTTAAACATTTTCATTTTACTGGAAGCAATAGCGATAGAAGCACCTAAATTAATTGCAAGGAAAATCTGTGCATAGATTATGACTACAGGCCAAGTATAACCAGTATCTATGCCGACTTTTATGACTTCAATGAATTTATAACTGCACAATTTGCACAAGACACTGCACATAATATGTAAATTTCTGTTAGATTTTACTGTTGGTATTTTTTTTTTAGCTTTTCGAAGCACTTGGGAATGTCTAGTAATTATAACATTGATTCGTAACTCATCGTTGAGAATGAATAGGAGAACAATTAGAATTCAGCGAAGTTATGCATGTCTTATATTAAAGCAGAGCGCGTGATAGGTAGGTAAGTTACTTACGACCGATTTCATTAACCTATCTTCAGTTAGACATGGGATTACTAAAGATTTGTTACCTGATAGTTCTGTTGAATGAAGGGAAATAACAACAGTTGCCTAGTATCAGATAAATACTAGGCAACTGAAGATACTGAAGATAGATTATTGCAATCGGCCGTTAATAGATTCCCGCTATTGAGTAGCCATAAAAACCAGGTTGCCATGACAGATTTTAATTACTAATGCAGAGCATAATTCCTCAATAAGATTTTGGATCAGCTTGAGTATAGACTCAATGGAAGTTTTATATCTTACGCAATTTAGGAGACCCAGTTTGGGTTTTGATTTCCATAAGTGTGCTTCCTTGAAAACCGGGAAGTTCCATCGCGGAGGTAATAAGGGTTCACTATGACCCCATGCCGAGACGTATAATGCTCTGTCCAAGTATGGACAGGGAGATCCTATCGCGCCTTTCGCACGATTCACTGAAAATTGCCGTAATCTGACTACACATTTCACAGCGTCACTGGAATAACTTGTCTTTTGGTGCAGTACTATTCGAAAATTTTAATCGACAAGGATTTTGAATGGAAAATATATCTCTTCGTTGAAAAAATATTAAGCAGTGTTATTATGGATATCTGTATTACCAACAAGTACGAGGCACGTATCTTGAAATTTTTTCGACGGAGTGGGAATAAGTTCGCGCATGTGCTCTTGTGAGCGACCAATAGCGTGCGCCCCTCTCCCGCCGCCCGCGCCCCTCACCGCTACGCATGCCCAAAATACGTATTCCGCGCAATCCCACCCGATTTCAAGATATATGCCTCGTACTATACTAATAGTTTTTCGATAAAATAGACAGACAGCCAAAAGATGAATAATTATAATACGTTTTGCGTCAATTATAAAGCCTATGCGCATTCATAATTTTAAAGCTTATGCGCATTCATAATTTTACTAAAAATGAATATAAAACTCGATTAGACATGCCAAATTGGCAATGTGCGAGATGTCATATTTGAATACAGTCTACTGGCGTCCAAATCTGCTAATTACACGAAACAATGTCCACTTCATAACTCTGAATTATTATTTTTCGAGACAATAGATTAATAAATTCTCGGGGTCCACAATAGTCCTCGTTTGGTGAAACAAACGGGCCGATCGTGACTGACAAAGCGTTAACATACTTTTAACGTCTATTTCTTTTTAGTTTTATTTTAAGCCGCCTCTGCGCCAGGATGTTTTAATTCAGTTATGCAAAATTTTAGAACAATCTCCTCTAGTTATGTTTCTAATTTTAACATTTTAGCTACAATTCAGTTGTTATAAAGATCACGGAGAAATCTGTTGAACCAAAATTGCAAAAGGTTGGTTTTTCAAACTATCCATACACCTTACTACGAGACTAACATGAGGTATGTAATCGATGAAACATCATCATTCTATGAACTAGTAATATTTGAGCGGCGGCAGACAAAGCTCAAAGACAAGCTAGCTAGGTTTGAAGTAAAATCTGTAAGACACGATCTCAATGGTCTGTCTTATCCGTAAATGGAGAGCACGTTCAGATTTTGCACGGCTATGCATTGTCCTAACATGCACTCGCTCTATAATAAACCTTTATGTTTACTTATTTGGATATTTAGCACGCTAAACTGTATGTGGTCGACGAAAATGATACCTGAAAAGTTATTAATACATAAATTTATTCAACGAAAAACGAAAAGCACACTAAGGAAATAATAAATGGGGTTAAAACAGTAGAATAGTATAAAAGGAGGACCGTTAGATTTCAAGAAGCCAAGGTTTTCTGTATTATCTACTTGTTGATTGGACTGAGTTAGTTGTATAATAACGATCTCTTAAGTGTTTTACTATGATAACGATCAATGTTTGCTTGCTCTAAATACTTAGCACTAAGTCGTCTAAGCCTGTCCGCTATCTGGAGTGGAAAGTGGTGGCATTTATCTCTATGTAATTAATTCATTATGTCAAGATCGGAGAAACAACTGTACCTACTCTTTTCAGTATTATTCGTTTCTTCTCTTTTTCATTTGAATTCCATTTAATTTTTATTCTATGGTGGAAATAATATAGACTGTTTTAAAATTTTATCGGTTATTTATCACAGCTTATTGTATAACTGCGTTTTTAACGATGTGTGGCAAACTGGCAAACAACTAGTCGTAACTTATTACACTTGTGAGAATTTCATCTCATGGATGCCGACAGAATCACACCGTTGAAATGTTTATGACAGCGGTGCAGACATCGCAAGTTACATTGTAGTTTTTCTTTCATATATCAACCAACCAAATAAAAAGGTCGGTAACTTAACAAAAGGTTGTTTTCCATATATGAAACAATAACAATCAATTTATCTTTTTTGTCCAGTGTGTTCTTCAGACAGGATTCAGAATCAAACAACGATTTATCCAGAAGCTCTAAAATTGGTGAATTAATTTTGGAGATTTGAAACATGATGTAAAGTCAGTTCCCACGAATGCTAAATCCAACAAAGTTGAATTGAAGCAGACATTTTTCAAACCAGAGTTGAATAAATTACGGTGGGTCCCCTCAAAAGCTTGCACGGTGGAATACCCAGGCATTTCGAGGTTTCGTTTGTTACTGAATAAATAACGCTCATTTCACCCAAGCTTATTTAAGGTTTTTTATTCCAAACTCATATCACTTAACCTAACAAAATAAGTATTATCAGTGCTTTAAAATTACAGTTGCCAATTCATTTAAAATAACGAAGAGATAAAGTCCAAACATTTTTATTGATAACGCTAACAGTACATGTTATGGTAGCAATGTCTATTTTAGGAGCAATAAAGCAGACTTTTCGATGCCAGTAGGAGATAATAAATCAACAAAAGCCTCGGTTCAATTATCTGAAATAAGAATGATGGCGTCTGAGTTGGTCCATTCCTATGGGACGAGGATTCCCGAAACGTCTGAGATTACGAGTCGTGTTTTTATTTGGAACCCTTCCGCCGATACATAATGCATCTGGAACGACACGATGCTATTTGTGTCCGACTAAAAATACAGGCATGTAAGATGGCGTGGTCGGCGTGCTTTTTGTGCACCTTGCTAAATATTGAAGAGGTCCATGTCGTACGTGACCAGTCGTATCGTATGTGATCCGAGTGAAACTCTGGAATTCTCGGCTGAGTTTCTAATGAAGTACAGTGAGCCATTGGTGTTTGACAAAGACTCTATGAGGTTAATAATAATAAAATGGTTAATGAACGGAATTTTACTAAGCCTATAAAATCCTAACTATATTTTATAGACCTGCATGTAAAAAATTTTTTGATTAATAAACAAGGACAGATTTTTATGACAGATATACATTTTTAAATGTTACTGATAAGATAATCAAACGCGTCTACCAAATGACTGCCTCCGGCTTTTAGATTTCCTACAGTGATACTTATTTGTGGCCAATCAATTTGTTCCCAACCACTTGAGCAAAATTAATCTGCAAGAAACACTATTGAAATTGTCATATAAATCTGCAGAACGCTATCAGAGTTGAAATCTAAACGCGATTGACACACTTACCTCACACATTAGATTTGCAGTTACTAAAAATGGTGCTTAGGATTTGCAATGCTATTAAGTTAGCCTGACCTCAAAAACTGCTATTCGTTATGATTATTGGTAATTCAAACGAGTGCTACAACAAATTAAATATGATTTGTTCAGATAGGTGTGAGATGGGTTTTACTCACTTAAAGAGTAATATTTTTGGGTTAACAAATTGAATGAACCTCAGTGGTAAAAACAACACAGTTTTTATCTATTTAAGTTATGATAGCTCTAACACGAAAGTATTTTTAAATGAAGCATTCAGTATCATTAATAATATAACACATGTCCATATTATGCGCTTACAGAATACACATACATAAGCTAAAGCTTTTGCTATCCCGTTGTGTTGCCTATTCTCCATTCCATCGGCAGTCGGCACGCGACCTCACCAATAGTCACGCATTCCGCAGTAACCGGGAATTCTGCGCGTACGCCGTCGATGCATTTGTCGTGGTCGAGTCTACAGCTCGACAATTCCATTACTTTCTTACGTGGATCGCCGATGTCAAGCAGTTGCGCTTCATCAACGGCATGAAATGAAAATTGGCGTCGTGAGCTCTAACGCTCTTGGTTAATGAACAGATGCTGTCTAAATAATATAGATGACGATTAAGCTGAACTAAAATGATTTTCTCTAGTGCCGAAACACTATAATTGTCCAGTTGCTGCCATAGCCGTTCAACTTTATGATCCATCAAAATAAATTATCAAGATTTTATGTCACACATTCAATTGCGTGCGTCATGCATACATCATTTAAGTGCAGGTGACAAAGGTGGTATCTGCATACGATTATAGAAAATTAAATTGATTTCTAGATAGTAATTCCAGATAGGTGCAGTCGTATCAAGATCTGATACAAAGTTACGAGCTTGACGTCTGACATCTGGATGCACATCTGTCTAGATGTAAGGGATAATTGCAATAATAAAGTATGAAAAATAAATTAATCCAGACTGGAGGATATTACATATTTCAAAGTGGACTATGAGTGAGCAGATATTTCTGCGTCGATTTGCGTCGGTGTCAGTTTAGTGAGCTTTGCTGAAATGCGAAATGCAATCGTCCGCACGACACAAATACCGAGTCCGTTACTCGCATCACTCGATATATCAGTGGGGGCTAATTTCAGAGGAACGGTAACGCGACAGCTTAATAGAGACCGAGCGGTAACACTAACTGTCCCGGAATTTATACCAAGGCCGACCGTTTTAGAAATGCCGATAGCGATAAAGATTGGGGATATTATGGTGACGGTGATTTGGCGGTAAATGTAGACTCAGGGAGTGAAGAGCGAATAGCTCACCTACCGATTGGACTATCATTCAGAGTCATGCTCCCATGAAATGAACCGTTGCGAAAAGAACAATGTTTCGTGTGATTAGCCTCAGGGTGAGCCACTCACAAAATTATTTTATTAGTCAAGCGGAAACAATAATTTAAAACGAACGAGACGTTAGGTAGCGATAAATTGGGATAAATTATTTGGCCAACGTTAGCAAGAAAAGAAAAAATAATCAACTTTAATATTTTATCTGATCAACTTTAAAAAACACAATATTTTATTTAAATAACAAGTTATTGTATGAAATAAAAAATTAAGCTTTGTAATTTAAAATGTGAAGTAGGCTTGATTACGAACTTCATTAATGGAAATGAGATCAAACAAAAACGAATCTAATTTATGATCGGTAACGATGTTTTGGCATACAACGAAAGGGACAAGGAAAAGTCGTGATAAAAATTTGCGCTCATTAAGAGTATCACAATTCACAACTGGGTCAGCATCAGAAGATGATGGGAAATTATTCCTACAGTAAATAATTTTTTTTTATAAAAGATAGGTCTGGTTTGTCTCTTAGCTTAGACAAATGTTGTGACATCACCGTTATCAACGTTAAACAAACGTTTTGTTAGAGGTAGTGTCTCGCTTTCGTATTGTAAATACTTAGCTTCTTGTTTGTTCCGATTGGATGTATTGCAAACAATGGGCTAACAATCTGTATTGATAGATTTGAGAATGCTCTCGATTCAGCTTTCTATAGAACTGAAAAACAATCGTGATAAAATTGTTTTATTCTACTTACTTCATTGTCAAGAATGGCTATTGTCGCAATGGTCAATCATACAGCAGATATTTGTTGATTGAGATAAGAAATATGTAAAAGCTATTGTTCAGTATGTAAAACATGAATCGGATATCATGCTGTATATAAAAAATAGAGTAAAAACATCAAGTATGCCGCACGAACGTTGAAAATTCAGTAGAACGCGCCAAAGGAAATCCGAATAGAGGAAAACGTTAATTACTGCTCCAATAACTGGATTACACCTCGCTGCAGTCGTCGTGATTTATTCGTCATCGTTAGCGTCAACGCGTTAAAAAAAACTACTTCGGAAGGGAGTTCTATCTTCGTATCTTACTCATAGATTAACGTTTTTACATGTAGGCAAAACGTTTAGACTATTATGTATTCTATGGCAGAACATCAATTTCAAATAAGTAAAACTAATAATAAAGATTTTGGTAGTTTAATAAATCGGAATCTTAAACAAGTACTAAGCAAACCGCTTACACAAGGTAATCTATTTTTTATGACCAATATGACTAAACGTCTACATATCTGGCTGGGGAACATGCACAAAACAAAATATAGAATAACCACCAGCAGAGGTATCCGCCCAAATACCGAAGGGCTTACACACTCTATAAATAAGATTCCACATAGTTAATCAGAATCTGCCGGTGCTGAGCCGTGTGAAGTGGAACGGATCGGAGCCCGTGCGTCAGCGCCGGCGCATCCTGCATTTCCCTTCCACTTGTCCTTCAACACTTGTTAATAGCCACGCATAATTGGATCGAGGTTCTGTCACAGCTAATTCTAAGAATCAACGATGAAGTCAATTTCATCTTGTTAAGAGTCTAAAACACGTGTACAATTTTTACAACTATAATAGTCTCAGCCTCCATCAATATAAATTACTTACAGCACGCGAAATCCCTCAAGTGTAGACTTTATATTACTTACCTGAAAAAGAAACAAGCGTTGAATTAATCAAGACGTTGAACTTGGCGTAGCATACGAGAAGTATAGATATAGCTAGTATTACTATTACGATGTTTTCATGCGAGACGAGGATTTTTCGTTTTTAACAATAACTGTTTAGAACAATGGGTCAGACAGATAGCCGATGTGTGTCTGGAAGGTACAAAAACTCTTGGCCGTTCGGTCCCGTTCTTGCAATCGAAGCAGCACAAAGGGCCAATCACGGCCCCACCGCGCACGAAGTGGGACGAACGTGGGTTCTTCACAATGTTCTCGAGGTGCTTCTGACTGATGCAACTTCCTCGCACCCACGAATTGTCGAAATACCCATTGATGAATTGAAACGGCCAGTGCTTTTCGGACATTTCATAATTTACGAGTCAAGTAGAACCTAAGGTGCTTTAGAAATGGTGATTTATTAAGAGGCTTAACAATAATGAGTTAAGTGAGGGCAGCACTGGATAATTTGGAAACAACTCAATACAGATTTTAGCATTAAGAGGAACAAAGTGTGCTCACCTAACCTATGTACCTAATTCAGTTCCTGAATATGGCATCTAGAGGTTAAAATAGGTACGTCGTCGCTTTGATTACACATAGACGATCAATGGAGCATTTTATGTAACATTTCCTCTGGGCGGCGAAGCGGGATTAATGCTGATACGAAACATATGAAATTTGAGATACCTTGTTGCGTCAATGAAACTTATACGCAAGCAGTTATTTTAGTAGCGCTTTGTGAAAGCATGTAGGATATGAATATATGTCGAGCACTAAAGAGATCGCTGATGGATGGAATGAGGCTGATTTGACAGTGTATGTAACACTTACGAGATTGAGTAAAAGCATTGAATTATTTCTACAGTACTTATCTATATCTATCACGTAAGTATACAAATAAAAATATTTAATTACAATTTTTCTTTTCCTCTATTTCTTATCATAAACTAAGAAGACTAGATAACAAATTAGACCATATCCGTCAAGCGAATACAGTTGAACAAATTCGATAACAACGAAATGTTATGATTGTGAATGACAAAATTCTATTGCCAAATCTATTGTAATATATTAGTAATATAATGTATTTATAGTTCGCTGAGCTGAAGGCAATATTGCAATTGGTACATCCTTTCCTCATCTCAAATGATAATTTATCAAGCATGATAGAGGAAATTCTATTGAACGATGAATTATGTGTCTCAAACGGACAGTGAAAATAAGTAAAAGCTCATAATAAACAGATACTCATACACAGCACCGTTGCATAGATCAAGAAATCAGTGAGATTAATGAAAGTTATTTTTAAATTTTATGAATCATGTTATTTGATTGATGTAATGTAAGACACGATTACGAATAGCATAACAGTGTCAACTTATGATTGGAAACTTACTTTTGTTTTTGACAAGGGCAATAAAAAAGTGAGCGGGCTCATGTTAGGTAAACTAGTTGAAAATATTTTATTACGTATTTCTAACGGCTTAAGGCAAACTAAATCTATGATAATATTGATAATGTATCATCTATAATAAGCAGTGTTGTTGTTAACTTATTATAAGGAGAAAATACCAACGCGAGCGTTTTTGGAAATCCATAAGATGTTATGAGGTAAAAGTTGTGTAAAAGTGACATTCTATGATTGACTTGACATAATACATAAAGTGACGATAAGATATCTGATGCATTTTGATTGTCAGTTGTGTCAGAAATCAAGGCAGTAGAGGAAATAAATAAGATAATTATATTATGAAACAAGTAATATTTTTTAAGGTAATGAGAAAAAGTTTATCTACTACGAATAGCATAACAGTGTCAACTTATGATTGGAAACTTACTTTTGTTTTTGACAAGGGCAATAAAAAAGTGAGTGGGCTCATGTTAGGTAAACTAGTTGAAAATATTTTATTACGTATTTCTAACGGCTTAAGGCAAACGCTTAGTGCTTATCTAAATCTATGATAATATTGATAATGTATCATCTATAATAAGCAGTGTTGTTGTTAACTTATTATAAGGAGAAAATACCAACGCGAGCGTTTATGGAAATCCATAAGATGTTATGAGGTAAAAGTTGTGTAAAAGCGACATTCTATGATTGACTTGACATAATACATAAAGTGACGATAAGATATCTGATGCATTTTGATTGTCAGTTGTGTCAGAAATGAAGGCAGTAGAGGAAATAAATAAGATAATTATATTTGAAACAAGTAATATTTTTTAAGGTAATGAGAAAAAGTTTATCTACTAATACAATGACGTGAATTACATCTCTATTTATAGAGAATACTTTGATGGTGTTAAACACTCCCACACAAACACATCATAAAGATAATGGTTATCGCGGAACAATTACATTACAACGAGCAACGTAATATATATGCAAAAATATGCTATATAATAATGATTTAATTTTAATACATAAATCTTCTTATTTTTAAATTACTAATTATTAGTAATTTAAAAATAAGAAGATTTATCTACTAAGATATTTTATATGGAGACATAATACATAAAGTGTCGATAAGATATCTGATGCATTTTGATTGTCAGTTGTGTCAGAAATGAAGGCAGTAGAGGAAATAAATAAGATAATTATATTTTGATACAAGTAATATTTTTTAAGGTAATGAGAAAAAGTTTATCTAATACAATGACGTGAATTACATCTCTATTTATAGAGAATACTTTGATGGTGTTAAACACTCCCACACAAACACATCATAAAGATGATGGTTATCGCGAAGCAATTGACATTACAACGAACAATGTAATATATATGCAAAGATATGCTAAATAATAATTATTTAATTTTAATACATAAATCTTCTTATTTTTAAATTACTAATTATTAGTAATGTAAAAATAAGAAGATTTATCTACTAAGAAGATATTGTATATGGAGATTCGAGTATAACTAAAATCATTAACATTTTCAACGCTCCCTAATCTAAAAGAAATAATTAAATGTAACACACAGGCTGCTGACATTTTAATCAGGGGCAGGGGCATATTGTTCGTGTTACATTCTCGACTGAAACTGCAAACGAGCTCCAACAGGTGCGTTTGCGCATTAATTTTAACACCTGGCATTGGAGCGGTTCTTGTTATATCCATTCCAGACTGTTCGAGAGCTTTCATTTGGCTACGCAGATTTGGAGCGTATAAATCTTGACTGTATACCGAATTGTTTTGGCTTTTGAATAAGTAGATATCGTTCTTGAGTATGGAATTGAACTGGATCGGATTAATCAAGTGAATTTAGTATTAACCGGTCATTCAATCGACATTCGCTACATACCTACAAATACTGAGCTAGGAACTAGCTATGTAAAATTATGATTTTGTGGAAACTGATAAGACCGAATGAACTTTTATCCAACCGTTATGTCATCGAGCTCCTCGAGAATCTCGAAACGATTTATTATCTCAAGTCAAGATAATCATCGTCCCAAATATGATAAACAATGACACTTAATTATAAAAATAAAGTATCACATAAATAAAAAGAGAGCCACCGGCCAGGCACCATGCGAAGAAGATATAACGAGCAGTATTACGTAAACAATGAAATGTACGACGACGGTGAAGATTAAGCTATAAATAATAATTCGGCTATCATCCCTCACCGAACGGATTGCTGTAAACGTCATCTGACGATAACACTGACCCTCTGCCATAAAGAATCAAACAACAAAATCGTCAATGTACAACGACCGAACAAAAACTACGATAAAAACTCGTAGAAAGTCTCAGAGGAGTCATCGCCACTTGGTATCGGGCCAAAACCGTGGCAAGGTCAAACAGTTTGATAATAGGCATAAAGCCATTATGAAGTAATAGATTGTTTGTTTATGTTTTTTTGTATTGGGGTCAGTGGCTCAGCCAGCGCGCAGTCTATCAAAGAACTAGTTTATAGACGTGTCGCATGCGATTGTAAACTTTATTCCTTCCGTGTTCCGCTTTTTATGCATAATTAACAAGGCTGATTAAATTAGTGCAGTTATCATAATAATTGGTTTATTAATGAATAATTCCACCTCGAATGTCTTTTTCACTATTTATCGTCGTATACTTACATACCAATATATGTATGATGGATCTTTTGGAAATCAGGCCCCTATTTCACAGACGTGACATTTGTAAATGACAATGACAATTCGGTGTCCATCGCGTCAGCCAAATTGAATTTAGAAAACATACTGCTCGAACTACTCACAGATACCGCAACGTACATCAAATTGTCATTGTAATATACAATTGTCACGTCTGTGAAATAGGGGCCAGGTGTGTAGTCATACTTGGAAATTATTCGTACAATTTTGATTAGCCTAAATCTTTTAATATTGAGACTGAAATTATTATCTATTGTAATGATTAGCTATCGTTGATTGATTTAGATAATTATATTCAAGGAAAGAAGAATCTTACAGATTTTTCAACGATTGCATAAAAAACTGTTTTTGTACCATCACTCAAAGGACCACACTTCATCCAATAAGTAAAACAATATCATTGAATGTGACTGAATGTTTTAAATAAGCAGTACAAAATGCCAAACACTCTTATCGCTATATTTGCTATTGCACGTAAACTTGTCTAAGAAACAATGCACAAACACATCATCATCCGTCCGTTCCTTAATTGCATCACTGTTATTGTGAAAGAAAAACTTATCTTTTACTTCTTCCGCTTTACGATTATTACATTGTTCACGTTAATTATGCTTGAAATTGACGTTGATGATTTTATTTTGCCTTAGATATTTCGCATGGTGAGAAGAACTTTATCGTTATTGATGTTGCTGACAACCAGTAATGAGAACCGATCCTAAAGTCCACTAGAACTCCGATTCATAAAAGGCTCTCCATTCACATGTCAACCCATTATAAAATTACTGAGTGTGCTATTGAAGCCGATACAAATGTACAAGGTTGTAGCGATCGCTACAGATTCTACCGAGTTAGCGTTTAGTGCCATATCTCACAAAGACACCATTGGCGGCGCTACCAGTTCCCAACATGTTTAATGTATGGAGAGTACCTCACCTGGTGTCCTCTTTCTTGGCTGCGCAACCAATTTGGGGGCGGCAAGTTAAAGCCTTAAAGCAAGTTCGCAATTCACGAGGAGCTCGGTGGCGCAGTTGTTTAGCGCCTGGCCCTGCTATTGCGGAGGGTAAGCAACTTTCGCAAGGGTCGGTCATGGGACGAGTGACCAAAAATGTATTATCTTGAGCTCCTCCGTGCTTCGGAAGGCACGTTAAACCGTTGGTCTCGACTGCATTTGCAGTCGTTAACACCCATCAATCCGCATTGCCCATCAGCCCGCGTGGTAGGTTATGGCCCGTCCTCCTTATCCACCCATAAGGAAGGCCTGTGCCCCAGCAGTGGGGACATTAAAAATGGCTGATGGTCAAGTTAATCCGCTGGTGGTGCAACCACGGTGTCCTAGTGAGATAGAGTTCTTAGTTACAGCCGATGAGTTCGAGGCCGATGCCGCGACACTGCAATGCGTATTTCAATCGTATGTTTACTTTGATAACGGGCTTGTCTACTTTCTGAACAATTGAATTTGAGGGTCAATTTGGACAGTTTTTATTCGGGACGATTGTGTAAGTCACGAAGGTGTGTGATACTAGCTCCTACTATATTAAGCCGATATATTTTATACTACAGAGGTTTATGGACATTAGTTAGACAGGAGACGCTTAAAACTACGTATTTGAAAACAGAGAAACATAATGCGAGCCACAAGAAGGTTAGGTCATAGTAAAAGGAAATTTCTTCTTTTACTACACTTAGATTTAATGAAAGGTAAAGGTACAGAATCGAAAGCAGAAAATATGGTAAATAAAGCTCCTATAGCTGTTATTCGGATTTCCTTACATTGAAAAAGGTTGATTTTTCGATACGTCGTCGGCTAGAATAAAAAGCGGCATTTCGTCCTTGCTTTCGAATGTTATTTTTAACGCAAATAAAGCATTTACAATAAAAAAATCTAAATAGTTGTCTGCAGAACTGCAGTTAAGCATTTAAGAAAAGCGTTGTGGTATGCTGTGCAATATATAACAATGGTACGCCTTCAAAAAAAGTTTGTATAGGCCAAGATGTTTCACATTTTGTCACGTTCGTGCAGCACAAACGAATAAAAGCTCATGTAAGCATAATTCATTCGTGGGAAAGTATTCAGATCATAGCGAACTTCGAGGCATTCTAACATGGTGGTCTAATGATCTACATCATATATGCATTCATGATCATGAGATTATCATTAATGCACGAAATCTCATGCGCATTTTGAATCAATAAATAATCTTGCTAAGTATTATGTATCTTATCTGTATGTAAGTATTCTTAAACAAACCTGAAGTTATTGAACTTTTCATACGTTATCAGGGTAATGATGACGAAAACCATTAATACCAAAATTACTTTTTTCTGGCGCAAAAAGAAAGTACCTACTTATTCCATGCAAATACATTAAAAGCAGATATTATAATCATTACACGCTAAGAGTTTCAATATATTTCTACTATACTTGTACTTATTCATGAAAAATTTAAAGATTTCGATGATAAAAGTCAAATAATACTTACTTAAGATAAGACAATCTGCCACGCCAAGATTATTGCAGATGCAATAAAAATGTTTCAATGACTGCAGGTAAAATAAGATTATAGTTAATTTTTATAAGCAGATAAAAGTGCCTTTAATTGTGATATCTCTATTTGATTGCTTGTGCTTACGTTTCAGTTATTTATTAATACGAAATTTTAATAGTTCTGATAAAACAAATTATGTCTTTTGAGAGATCGTCCAGGATAAGCCGCTATTCAAAAATTTGCTGAGGAATATAAGCTGCCATTCGCGTTATTTTATTTCCTTTTGCCGCATCATGCATACACAATACATTTTCTTCACGGGAGATCTACTGAGACGGTAATATCTTGCGAGATTAAAAACGGCGAAGCACCGGTGAAATGGGTATTTAACTCTTGATCTTTGCAATTGGTCGACATAATACTTTCACGTTTTATGTAATCACGCGCCTCATGGTTCGCCCATCCGTCATACTGTGCGGTTGTTATCTTGATCTAAACTAAGAAAGTTTACACAAATATCTGCTCTTCTTTAAAGAAAGGCGCAGATAAAAGAATCTACGTCGTAAACTGTTTCGTTTTAAGGAGGTTTCATCTCGTTACTTAAGGTTATTACATTTGCTAGCTGTACCTTCACGTTTTATGGCCTACTAAGAATATATTATAGAATAAATGATGTTTACCTTAAATGAAATACGGTTTGCATACAAAATAAAGGCCGTGAACTGGCAATTTGCGAGATTTTTCCTCGGAAGTGCTCTGCTGTTAGTGAGGCAAATATCATTATGGTATGCGAAGGTGAAGGTCAATAAGGTACGCTAAGGTGAGGACAAGTAAACACGAGTTTCAAGGATATACATTTATGACAAAGTGCCCGCTAATAATCTTCAACATAATCATCATATTACCTCCACGTGACTACGTTGGAAAAGCTCTCCAACTATTCCTCCCTGGCAGAAAACCAAGAGGAAGACTAAAGACAAGGTGGAAAGATGTAGTGCTGAACGACTTGGGGAGTGCAAAATAATCGATGATGATTTCGCGTAATACAGGGCGAAGTGGAGAAGCAAAGTAAGGAAAGCTGACCCTACCACTATGTGGGATATAGCGTGGAAACTGGAAGAGAGAGGGAGACAGAGAGAGTCATTCGTTTTAATTAGCATTTAAATTTAGTTATAGTACGCAGATTATCCTACTACCTCAATAAGTAAAATAGTCTGCAAACTAAAGGCTTTTTGGCGTCTTTTTCTCATTTCTAAGCATTTTTTATTGTATAACAAGCGACAATAATTAATGATGTGGTATTAGTAGAGCAAGATATTTCCAAAAATAACTTAAATGTATATTACATAATTACTATTGTATGCAAAGATACCTAGAAAGCATTGATAGTTTGACTTTTTTGTGCTGCAATTGCAATTCAAATTGTCTTGCTTCGGTTACGCTCAAATTAAGTTGATACTGTTAAATAACAACTTTAGAAATCAAACATATTTCTCAATTACGTCAAAAAGGAAGTTATAAAATTATTATAGGTTTATTATATCAATGTTCTTCGCTATCTGCATAGTTACAAATAACCGATAGCAATAAGTACCTAATAAAAAAGTCATATTTAATTTGTGTTAAGATTAGTGAAAGCGGATCTTATCAGAAAATTAAAACAACTATTATATTTTGGTCAATCTACATTTATCTAAATTCCTTTAGATGTTTTTGATGGTTCTTTTTTTGAAGGTATTTTGTAAATAAATACCTTTAAATTCTATCCGGGCTTCGGCAGATACCCAAATTGCAGGTTTTATACTTATATTATGAAACACGTTATTCCATCAAATGAGCTATCAAACTACTGTGAAGTTTTGAATTTTTAGATATTTTAGGCATTCACAAGGCTATTTTTTTTATATTAAGATAATTGTCAGGCCAGTGCATTGGGCCGGAATCCCAAGGGTGAGGGTTCGAGTCCCGTCTGAGCTGCTACGGGTGAGTCGATTGTTACTATGATTGTTCAAACATAAATATCTCAGGATTATAATTTCAATTAAATAATTAGCAATAACTTCATGTGACGAAAACAACGATTTCGGCATCTATCTCTGGTTTTAGGCACCGCAGCTATTTTTCTCACGGTGCAGTCCATTAAGCTATCATTACGTAAGTAAGGTCACCGAATCCATTGTTTCAACTGGTGTAATGGCTGCCCATGATTAATTTATTTGTGCCGGAGATCATAAATTATTTGCATGTCATTCACTTGTCTTGGTCGTTTTTGAGCGGCGCCTCTTATGACAAGTTTTATGACTGTGTCGTGAATGCATGCTTTCAAAATTGGTCTCACGGCTCGTAAGATTTGGTATAAATTTACAGATTTACTCCAATAGGATTATAGGAAAGAGCAAAGGTTTAAAAGTAAAAGTAAAAAGTGTTAAAACGTTTTAAGAGCTAAGCTAGAAAGACAAGCCATATTCCGGGTTGTAAAAAATTTATAACTTTATCTCTAAAATGAGCTTTAAATTAATTAAAAAAGCAACGAAATACAAACACGTTTTCTTTCAATACAAAAACATTTCCTTAAACCATGCACCGTAAAAATGTTTCATTCTTAACGCACGAAGTACATTTGAGATGCACATTTCGTTCATTACTATCTGGCATTGAATATGTTCCTTTGTCTGTTGCGAAACCTTCTCTTCGATCGCATTCATCGCATTTATGTACATACTTACTTTATTCTTATCTTATTGCACTGACGTAAACATACCTATCACTGAGGTGCTTACTTTTATTTGCTTGAGCAATACTGATATGAAAAGCAATTGAGATAAAAAATCTCATTGAAATTATTCGAGAAAGTATTCCACTAGGTATTTCGAACTAAAAGAAAAGTTGTAATGTCTCATAAACAAATTAGTAGGTACCTTACCTGAAAATTGGCGAACACTTCTGATAAACTGCCAATGATATCATAACAAACAAACAAAACACGCGACGCAATTCGAATGTCATATCGGACAAGTAGATGGAATTCATTGCCATTATTAATTTCTCCATTGCAGTATTGACAGACAGAAGCATTAACATCCTCACACTTAATGCGATGATTTAATTCACCGTAATATATTTGGGTTTTAAAAAGCAGCTGAGCTGACGTCTTTGGTGATTGTAGCAACTGAAGCGTAGAAAATTAAAACGAACTTGCATTGAACAGTCGATTTACGTTGGAACTGTTGGAAGTGATTCTCGTAGTAATCATTATTACGAGAATCCGCCCGTTTGACTGAGTAATGTTAAACGGGCGGACAGTGATTGCAAATGATCTATCAGAGGCAACATGTGTCACATAGAAATGAGCTTAAAGCGAAACAGACGGGTAACCGTGTGGCCTCGATCGGGCGCCACCGCAGGCGTAGGCTCGCTTCAAGAGGCCTAATGCCACAAATCACACTGGAATTTGGCCAGTTAACCGATAAATTTAGTACATACATACAGTACATATTAAAATAAACAATAAGTAGCCTACTGATGGAAAGGGCGATTCTTCCCTAAGACGCGTTAGATTCATTGATGGATTTTAGATTTAGCTTGCTAGAGGCAGTACCTATTTAAACAGAAAACCCTTCCATGGATTTAACACGTCCGAAGAGTCATCCAAAAATAATAATGGCAATTAGGTGGTTATTATAGGGACCAACATATTTTGGACACTGGACTGAATTTTTCCTAATACTTAATTTTGCACAACTCTCCAAGTGCGTGAGAAATTGATAAAGGTATAAATATAGACCACAACGTCAAACAAGCTTTGCTCAAGAATGATACATGTAGGAGATAATATAAATGCTCACTTGCATTGAAACTCGACGATAACGGACGTATAAGTACCATACTCGTGAGTACATGCGCGGCGCGGCGCCGTGCAGGCGATCCGACCATCTGTCGTGGAACTATTTAGAAACCACCGCTACCTGACGGCGAATGGAGTTAAACGCAGCAATTAAGAAACCCAATTGAGGGGTGACCTTGAAATACTATTGTCTAACTACAGGAAGGGCAAGTTCGAATGCCGGGTTTGACATTGAAGAACGCCGGTCATCGTTGATTGAGCTTCAGACTCCGATATGGTTGAAAGGTCAGAAGAGTTCATAAGCTGAGAACTAATAAAGAGTGACGATAGTAAACACGGAATCTTTGAGCTTTATCGAGGTTGAATGTTTACAAATAGAAACTACTCGTCTCGTCTGATAAACTTCATATGAAAATTATAAGGTAGCTACAATAAAAATAAACATAAGTGAACATCGTGTGGTAAATTAATTGGAGTAATAGATGAGCCGGAATAACTTACAAGAGGTAATAACATCATTAAGTGACATATCAAGTAGACAAATTGAAAGGGCTTCTAACGAGCTATTAAATCGCGAGGTACATATGAGATGGCGGCACGCGATGGGTGGCGGCCAACGGTCCCTCCTCGAAAGACCACCTGCTCAGCAGACGATGTTTATGCACGCTCCGCCGCACCTGGGGTGATCGCCATTTTAAAACTCGTATCAATTCGTAATACAACCTTATTTTGACTTTGACTCTACCTAAAAATTTTTTTTGGATAACCAACTTTGTATTGATGTCAACGATTGAATCTAAAGTGCTTGTTATTGGTGCAATTGCAACTATTAAAACTTTGTGTCTTGCGCTTGCGACGATTCAAAGTTTCCTCTGCAAGCAATTCACAAATAAGATTTAAAATTCAAATTCATCACTGCATTTAGCGTATTGCGTGCACTTAATAATTTCACTTTCAACTTAGAACGTGGAACTTTATTCATTTACATATTAAACATTCACAAATTAAGCAATGAAGTAAAATTCTTTACGACTCATTATGTAAAGTTGTTCTCTGTATTAATAGATACGTTTCTCGCATAACGAAACTATGTTAACACAACTATGCAATTCTGGGAAGTGAACATTAAACGTATTCATACAAATTATGAAATTGATAAGTAGGAGAGTGGAACGTTATAATGTTACCACGAACTGTATCATCTGACATAACATGTTAAATATTGAAATCTATATGATTTGAAGTATTTTGTATCAGCGGATGCGAGTTCGTCATGGATGCATAATTTACGGGAGGGATGGTACAATTTTAAGTCCCAAGCAACGTCTAAAATCTGAATCATGATGTTCAGTATGTTCTATTTTTTATCTTTGTTGGACCATTACTTTCTGGTAATTACTAAAGCAATTAATGGAATATTCATTCACTACACAATGTAATGTAGATCATGGACGTACCGTCGTCAATCGCAAAAAACCAAGCGGAACACAAACGTCTGGAACTCTGAACTAAAAAGAGTGAAAATAGATTCTGAATCATCATCATCACCAGCCTTTCTGGGTCTATTGGACATTATGCTTCTGCCATAATCTTCCATTGTGTCCAGTTATGCGCCTTCATCATCCAGTTGTGTCCAGGACAAGCATGTCCTCTGATGTCGTAAACCCATCATTATGGAGGGTAGCCTCGTGGTTTTTTGCTTGCACTGGTCTCCATTCAAGGATGCCTATAGCTCGATGTCCTCCATCTATGCGAGAAACATAACCCGCCTAACTCCACTTTAGGGACCGCAATTACTTGCACCACATCTCTCACCCCCGTTTTTCGCCGGATCCATTCATTCCTTTGCCTGTCGGGCAAAGTTATTCCTAGAATAGCTAGTAGATAGATTCTGAATTAGTGACATAAAGACAACTAACAAACTTGAGTCTTGACCTAGCAATCATCGATGATACTACAAATGTGTAGGTAAATCAACAGGGTGTCAGTATCGTCGCGTTTTAATAGAGGTTTATTCTATAGAGGTAAACCTCTCGAATAAATTCTATAGTTACTCCTTTAACAAGCCGTATCCATAATGCAGTATTTTCATCTCCCGGGGAATGGCGACTATCTATTTTAAGCGGATGCTAACCTACATTCGTGTACACCCAGTAACAACAAATTAGACAACTTTACCCAACAGTTGTTCAGTGGCTGAAAATTGTAACTAATTGCCAGGCAGCAAGCCAGAGGAATGACAAAAACAAGACTCAGCTAATTTAGGTCAAACGCAGCTTAACATTTTTAAGCTACTTAGTTTAACATCATTTTATAACAGTTATTTAGAATGCTTGTGTGACGTAAAACAGCCTTTCACATATAATTCAAGTAACTTACCGACATAAAACTATATTACAAATATTGTAAGTATTCATTATTATGAATGAAAAATTAATTCAATTCTAATAAAACCGCACTAGTATCCGTTAAAAGTGTAAAAAGAAATTCAATGAACTACTTGATTATGAATTTCATAAACTTGATTCCATATTTTTTTAAGTTCACAACAATTAAATATCTTAATTGTGTTGTGGATAGTTGATTTATAAATGGTTGGCTCGTTGCATATCATGCAATAATATTTGCAAAGAAAAGTGACCGACTCATATTTTATTTATTTACAATTTACGTGAATAACCCAAACGAGCTACAATTTATTACAGTACGAGGCATATAACTTGAAATCGGGTGGGGATTGCGCGCAACGCGTATTTCGGGTATGCGTAGCGGTGAGGGGCGCGGGCGGCGGGAGAGGGGCGCGCGCTATTGGTCGCCCACAAGAGCACATGCGCGAACTTATCCCCACTCCGTCGAAAAAATTTCAAGATACGTGCCTAGTACTGTACCTCGCACTAACCAAATGTAAGGTAATAACTTGTAGCTCGTTTGGGTTATTCACGTCAATCTCCTTTTATATGAACTAACTGAACACAATATTGAAATACCTAATTGCCTAAGAACATAATAATAAAGACATCAAATGAAATAATTGTTATTGCGAGATCATTTACATCGATGACGATGAACCGTCTTCTATAAAAACATTCAGAACATTGAACTGTATTCATACAATTTATATTGAATTATTTAAAACAGATTCAGAAAGTATAAGGATAAATACAATAAATTAAATTAAGAAAGTATTAATTTTAAACGAGCGAAGTAATTAACATTAGACAGCACCATTATTGTTGCTACACAAAACATGCAGGAACAACACAAAGATTGCAATAATTGCCGGAAGGTGCTTGCATGTAAAATCATTGGATTGTTGCTGTAAGTATTGAATTGATCATAAAGACAGTTACTCTACATCCAGTTCCCGTCTTGCGGCGTTTCCGAGAGAGTTGCGCAATCGCATGGCGCGTGTCCCGAGCCGCACGCGCATCACGCCCGGAAACGCATCTTCTTTTCAAACTGGCGACGTTTTTACATTCAATTTCCTTTCTTATGATCTTTTAATTAAATACAATTGTAACTTGCACCTGTAACGAAAGAGGTTCGTGTTTCCTCATTTTCTTATCAACACTGCAGTCCTTTATTAGTTTATACTTACACAAGTGGGACGCCGGGGGCAGCCGACTCGAACGTGTTACGTTTTTTTTACACCTACAGCCCAGTTATACAGGTACTCTTTACGCTTACGACACCTCAACATTTATAATTCTTAGTTCTTTCCACAGACCTGGCGCGTATGGATCTAATATTTATCGTCGTTTTTTAGTTGTCTGTTGTGATGGAAAAATTCCTTGCGATATTAACTTTCAGATTGTTAATTTACATTCTAATTAGTAGGAAACCATATTGCAACTTTACACTTGACGAGACTTCCTTTCGGCATTCAAAGAAAATGTTCAAAGAAGCGTTCAATGAAAACATTGTGAGTAAAATAATGGCGAGAGTAATGTGTAATTCTGCGCGTACATAACTACTAAGGTACAATAACAGTATCGTTTAACCTTTCCGTAGCCAATTCTATTCGACCCGGTATGGTCACGGCAATACGGCGAGCGGGCATTATCAAATCTGCTGCATGGCGTGTCTCGCAGTTATTAAGAGTTACATATGGGGACGATACTTGGTAGAAAGCGCCCACAAGTAATTGGTGATTTCAATTAACATAGTCTGTTATGGTACAGAGCCACGGGCGGTAAATTTTATACTAACTTGCACTTTCTACTAGTTTCGAGCACGCGACTTCCGAGTCGCTTTCCTCGCTGATTTAAAATTCTGATGTTACTTCAGACGACCTTGTTGCGGCAGATTACAGGGTTATGTTTGTTTTGGTCCTTTGCGTCGCGCATAGTAAGAGAGTGATTCATACTCAGTTGACAGTCGTTTCAATCGATTAACTTGGCGGTGACTCACCGCTGAAATAGATTGAGAGGAGGTTTCATTCGTGACTGTTTCAGATATGTGTGACTTTAATAGCCCATTAGAAAATATAAGTTATTGGGTAATTATTAGATCAGTACAGAAACGGCGGTCACGTTCAATAGTTAAAAAGGCTGCGTATCTATCTATGTAATTGCTTCATTGTGTCCAATTAGTTAGATGTTTGTTTTCTTTGTCAGCCCTCACGTTTTAGATACTAAGGCGACTTTAGTAGTGTAGTCTACTTCACGTGCTAGCTAATTAACTTATAGCTGTAAAGCCGACAAATTGGCGGTGCCAAATTAGATTAAGGATATCTTTTGGTTAACTTACGAAACGTGTTTTCAGAGATTAATTGAATTGAAACCTTACATAAACAGAAGAAAGTTTATGAACGATTCTTGGGCTGAACTTTGTTATTTGTAGTTCATTTTTGAAATTTCAATATAAATTGGAGCAGTAGTAGGTAATTAATGTTGTTATTCAACGGACGGATAGCTGCAATCTTCAAACATCTATTATAGATAAAGAGTGATTAAAAGTTAGGCAGTACTTATTTAGAGTATAAACACATGGTCATATTACATAAATCGTTAGATGTGTACGCGTAACACCCATAAACTTAAACTGTCCGAAAGTAATTGGTGTGGTAGCCAATTTGGTAGATTTTATCACGGAATTATAACATCAGCGTCTGCGAGAGTGGCCGGAACTGGCAATGAGATTTGCTTACACGCAAACATGAGTTAAGGTAAGCGCGAACATTATCAGAAACAATGCTTTTAGGTAAATTCTTGTCAAGTCTCGGCAATTGGTGTTAAGTAATTGGTGATATACCGAAAGTCTAGAAAGAAGAGAAGTTGTTTGTTGATGATACCAAAAGTCGAGAAGGGAAGTTGTTTTCACTTGAGGTTTTGTCTGCCTGTACTAACGTTAGAAAAAATATTTGTAAACCTATTAACTAAACCATTTTGAAAAACGAAATATATGTAGCTTACTTCCGCAAACAATATATGCAAGATGCACCGCCCGCCCGCCCGCAAAAATATGCACATGCACACCACAAAATATCAATGCACAAACCTGCATTTAGCAAGACAGCAACCTTCACCAATTAGGCTACTCTACACGTGTTTCGCCCCCAACCCGGAGCATCCTCAGGAGTTAGATCGTGCGTAAACCAACACCGTTTTTCAAAATGGTTTAGGAGTTCCGCCAAGTGACGCCTGATTCAATCAAATACTATTAACTAAAATTACCGAAACAGAATCTGAATCAGAAAATATTTCAGAATACTGACTATACTAGTGTTCAGTATAGATAAAGATACTAGAGGTAGTATAACACCAGTATTGTAAATATTGTAACAGCATTCTCATATAATAATGAAATGATATATTGTTTAAAAAATGATGACAAAAATGAAAGTAAAAATTCTAACTTAAGCCTAAATTAACCTAACCAATACTGAAATGTATGTCTGTATATTGTCGAAGGCTTTTAAAGTTTGCTAAAGAACAAAAGTGAGGAAATGTTTAATAAGCCAGACTTAAGCGATGTTGCACTTTGACACCATCTAACAGCATCATTTCATCATATTTGTATTAACCACACTGTAGGGGTCACACGGTGGGACACCGACTAGTGAATTGATACGGAAACTGCTTTGTGCATTTGTGACAGGTCACTTGCGAAGCACTGAGACCCAATTCACTGTTGTGAGTTTCAAAATTAAACATTTTCATTCATATACGCAATGTTGGCAAATATTTACGTAAGTTATATACGAATTAACGCTATTGTGTTAATTGAATAACTCAGAGATGTTGAAAGGTTGGTCGTATTGTTCTGGCAATTATACATTCAAACAGGGTACTTCAATGCGTTAAAATGTAGGTATGTTACTTTGTAAGCGTGCGTAAACAGTGGAATTCGTTAAGGTTATTAAATCGAATCATATCACTTCACAACGTCTACAAGAGTTGTCCATTGCAATTTTATCTAATGTAGCCATGCAAAACAACCTTGCTTACCTCTTTTGTATTTCAGCCTAATATTTATACTTACAGTACTTCAAAATTTGCATATTGAAGTAGATAGAAACGACTAGTCCTCTGATTACGTAACTCTATTGCTAACAATTCTCGATTGAATTAATTTAAAATAATGAATTTGACAGTTTCATTTATTGGCTAAGTGCTATTATAACATTCTGTTATTAACGACGATATCAAACGGTTTCAATCGATTTCAAACGAGAATTGTTAACAACATAACAACATAGTTACGTAATCAGGGGGCTGAACACATTAGTACTATATTCTGTGGCTGAACGAAGAATTTTCACCATTCCTGGCAACCATTTATAGAGAAGCCTAAAAAGAGTCTCAGTTCAAACCAAAGACGGACGACGCAGTGCAAGCAGTCTACACAGACTGCTTGCACTGCGTCGTCTTTGGTTCACACGAACGAGCGAATTAATTTATGACTTTAATTACAAACGTCAATAAATAAACCGTCATTCCCACCCCACACACAAGTGTCTCGGATTCGAGGTTAGAACCATTATGTGGTGTAGTCTCACATTCGCATTTCATTAATTTTTTCACAACCTCCACCATTTAATACGTTCTGTTTGCAACGTTTGCCAAGTAAGAGGAGGGATTCTAATTATTCTGAGAAGATTGCGTGTGCGTCTAGACTCTCATTATAGTCCTTATTTCTAAATCACATGAGAGGTGATTCATTTAATTAATCTATTTCACACTGTTCACAATTGCCAAAACAGTAATTGTCATAGCAAATGCTTTTGTCGTGGCAATAAGGTCTGAAAATTGTGAGGAGATGATAAGATTTGTCAGTGCATGTTCTGTACATGGACAGAACAATTCTTCAGTTACTATTCTATTTGATGCCGACATTATCATTATTATCGTTATGTTGTCGAGAGTAAACGCAGCTTTACATATTCAAATTGTTTACACAAATGTTTAGCTTCCTCTTACTTTATAACCGCTAAGGGAGTTTCTTCTAAAGAACATAGGGTTGGACTCTTCAAGGTTATTCAAGATATAAGTTCTAAAGCATCAAGCAGCACATCACATGATATCATACAATTAGTAAAGAGTTCGGTTCACAGGCAAGAGTTCTTGCGTATGCGCCGACTCTCGTTTTCGTTGCGCCCAAGTCGGAATGTCGCCGGTCGGCTAGTTACGATACAAGTATTACATCCCAAGTGTTACACATCAGATATTGGGTTTGCATGTGCATTATTAATGGTAGGTATCCGTTTTTTTTATGAAATTATGGCCAGTTTATAACTAGTAATCATTAAATCATTTATGTGTTAGTAAGCATAAAATTATATGGCCATAAAGCTGTAAATAATTTTGAGAAAGACCTATATCAAAAATTTAGCTTTAGTGTGATATAGGAAATTTTCAATAAAGTCACAAATGATATACTTACATTGTTTCGTTTCATAACTTTACATATTATGAGCAAGAGGATAGTAATTGTGACGTAAATTTTATTGAAATTCCAATTAAACACGTTGAATAATCAATAATGGAAGATGAAGTACCACATCGTAATTACATAATAAAACGGAATAGTTTTAATCAAATCTTGGATAAGCATCGATAACGTTTTTATCAGTGTTCAATCGAAACTATAAATAAGTACTAACTACATTTAGAACCAGTAACAATGCAACACAATTTTGCAACATTAAATGTTTTAACGATTGTAAAGAAAGCTACAAACCAAATTCGGACTTTAAACAAAAAACGAAGGAGATGCTAAAATATTAAAAATGAAAAAAATATATCAGAAAACTTTGCCTTTAGCTTCCCCAGGCCAGTTTGTAAGAAAGTAAAGAAAGATTAAATAATTCTCAAGGGAACCTCGCGAAAGTAACAGTTACAGAGATTAAGAAAGAATTCGGAATATTCATGATAAGCCTCTGCGACCAAAGTACTAAATGGTTACAAGCAATAAATTATTTCGACGAGGTGTTGAATCTTCGCAGCGGCCAGCTACGTCCGCGAGTCAATGAACCCAGCATATGGATTTTGAGCGGCGACACAAAAGAGGAATTGTTGGGATCTAAAGTGGGGACTTGAACGCAGGATTTGGAGCACCTTAAACCTTTTGCAGTTCTTAAACTCCAAGGGTATATGGGAGATCAGAGATGACGTTCAGGTAAGCTTTGATGTTATAGATGGATGTGACACATTGTTACTTTTTGGCACAAATAAAAACAGCAAAGAAAAGTTTACAGCCATCTGTCAAATTAAAGCGATTGCGATAGCAATTGAAGTTAGGCTGTAGAGCCACGGTATATTATATTTTGATAGAGCCCCAGGTTAGATCAGAAATGAAGTCGCACTTCTTTTAGATTTCTTTAAAGCGTTTATAAAACTTTTGTGCCTACTAAAGCAACACCTGACAATAGACAAATTTATCGGGAATGTGGCCCCTACGGAAATGATTTTGAAATTATTTCTTCAGACATGACAAAATTGGTCAGAATATGCAGATGGTTTCCTCTATCAGAGATATAAAATTTTAAATTAATATTTTTAAAGATTAAGGTTGACACGATAAATCCACGCATACATATACGCAAAACAAACAAAACGAATCAGTTATATAACACCGTGTAGCATAAATTCCTTTCGCCGGCCTCGATACAAACTTTTGTAAACGCAATGTTTTGCATCCTTGCAAGTACTAGATCGGTATCGCATATCCAAAGTTTTAATTAGTTCTTAAAACGAACTGGACGGTGTGGGTTTTTAACTTTTTAATACTGCCCTAGATAAATAAACAAAATAATAAGAATCAGTTTTCAAAAACAAGATAATAGCTTTGCAGCCAACAAAGTTTCATAGCAATAATATTACATTTTGATGCAAAAGACCGTGTAAAGTCTCATATTGGTTAGTTTACTATCAAAGGCGCAGGCGCAAGTACTTAATAAGCGGATCGGTTTAAGAAATCTCGCGGCTTAACCCGTGCTCGGGGTCAACCACCTCGTCGGTACCGGCTAAGCGCCGCCAGCGCAGGCCTTATTGTTGTCTATGGACTTGCTAGATGTTACTACATGTGATGTGATGTTAAACTTCAAGGTCAAATTGATGTAAGCACTTATATAATAATTTGTGAACAAGCTGTAAATATTTTAGCAACAGTTAATTTGGGCGTTAAAATATGAGGTGTGGTGTGCCTCAAGGCTGACACCTTGGTCCCAATATTTTTATTATTTTTAGCATTTATACTGCGCATTGTAATGCTCACGGAGAGTGTATGTAGTTTGTAATTAACAAGTATTAAAGTGTTGGAGTTAATTTACACGTACCGTATTATCACTATGTATCTTTTTTTATGATTGCATGAAAGGCATAGCATAGAGACGTTGATTCCGTCACGTACTCGTCCACGGAAATGTGTCACGTAATATCAATAGTGATTAAAAGATGTCTTTGGATTATAATATATCATTAACATCACTTGTGGACATTAATTTCATATAAAAAATTACCTATCTATTTGTAAAACACAACTAAAATAACCTAAGGAGTAGATTACTAACATTATAAACAACATTTTTTCACGACTTTTCCGAAAACAGACAAAAAATCAACTCTGTTCGGACATTTGTATGGAAAGTATTTTTTTTGCCTGTTTTCGGAATGTCGTAGTACAAATGTTGTTGTTTATGATGTTAGTAATCTACGCCTGCGAGGTTGTTGGTGGTATTTTCAATGGATGAAATGGGATGAATCGGGATTTCTGTAACTACTCTCCGTACGTCCATACCATCATTGTAACCAAAATCTTCTAAAAGAAAGTATTATATATGAATTAGCAATCAACCTTGATCGAAAACTCTTACTTGCTAACTCAGCAGATTTAGTGTCTTTCATTGCACTTTAATTTAGATCTGCATTTCGTTAACTCACGTATTTTACATTCACCATTACAACTGGCAGAAACTAAGTTTATTTTCTACACATATTTTATTACTCTGATAATGATAAACATAATAGCATTAAAGCTGATACGTTTCTACTGCTGTTCGTGATTCCTAATAAGATTATTAGATAAGTAATGCATTGACTGCGACTGTTGTTTGCATGTGCTATATTTCATTGAACCTTGGTGCACATTTTATTTATAGACTAAATAGGCCGATTGTATTTCCTACTAAACAATCCTATGGCAAATTGCCCATTGTATCGAATTCGCGTACCTCAGAGACGTTCAGCTCAGCGCTTTCTACATGACTTTTTATTGCAATTTCCATTGTTGCGTCCACACCATTTAACGTCGATTCACTTGCTTTTTCAACTTCGGCATTACCATCGTGTGCGATCGCGATCGCATCATCTGCATTGTCATAGTCGATATGTTTTTCACTGTGGAAATCTCGAGTTACGTATATGGTACGGTGTGTGAAAGCGCGGGCGATTCGATCGGCAATTAATGGCAGCATTGGTGTACGAGATCTGCTTCTTTGCTTCTTGCTATTGTTCTATTGCTAGGTTTAATTAGTGGCGAAAGTCTAACGAGAGTGCCGCGTGAAAGTTCTACACACGTTTAGACTCGGTCCCACGTGTATTGTACTTTTTACTATGTAAAGTACGTTTTATGTTGTAATTCTGTTTTGTTATAGTTTGTTGATGCTCATTTACATGTAAATCTTACTTAAGTTTTGTTGTACAACCATTAAGTACAACCATTCTTAATCTTATGTAAACATGTTATGTTGGTTTAAATTTTACTATCACTAACTTAGTAAAAAATAAAATTTTTACTAAACCAGTTCTATTATTTTAAGTTGAAGATGCAATTTTATTTTCAACTGTACAGTTTAAAACACATTTTTATGCAAATCAGTCTACAGGTATGTTAAGATCCACCCACGGTCTGCAAGGTGCTATTTTATCAGTGCATATTTTAAATAATTGCATCAGTGAATACTGAATACCAAAGTTACGTGATACCAGATTTCATTACGTTAGACCAAGTATTGTGCAACGAAACCACAACATTTGATCATGAAGTTGGATCCGCAGACGAAGGTATATGTTGTACAAAGCTTGCGGTTTAACGCCTCCGAGTTACTCGTTTAATTAAAGGTAAAGGTTTGAGGGTTTAACATTTCGATAATTTACAATCAGGTGACTATTGGCGGAATGTCGAAGTGATCGGGTGTTGCACAATGTTTGTACAAATATAAAAGTAACAAGTGATTCGCAATAAACGAAACATGATTGATGATGTTAGCCGCGGCGTTCGCGCAAAACAAAAATGTTAGTTATGCAATTCTGGTTGTGTGTGTATTCGGCTTGTGCTAGTCATTGAAAAGTCCGTCCATTCAAGCGGTGAGAATGACTACGAGAGTCAGCTTGCCATTTAATTAGACTTGACGGTGATCCGACGTGATTTGGTGGGAACAAGTCAAACAAATCAGACAGTACGCGTTTTAAAGAATCAACGGTAGACACTTTAGGAAAGATGATTTGATCTTCAATTGTTTAAATTATCCTTAAGTAGAAAGTAGTGGGTTTTTTACTTTTTTAAGTTAGGTTACGTTTAGACTTCGCAATAAAGACGCGACGATACTTGGAACAAAACGATGTTAGTTAATGCATGAAATTTTGCAATTTAAAGCAAGTTTAGAACAATGTACTCCTAATTGTGAAGTTAAATAATTATTCTAAGATAGCGTTGATTTCGAAAAACCATTTAAATAATTACGTATAATCAGACGTAGTTAATGAGTGAAGCAAAAGATCAGCGGTGTCATTGTTGAGCGTTTCTCACGGATAAAGATGGCCATTACGTGGATGTTTTTGGTTATATTTTTTTACATTGAAGTTACGTGCTCAAATGAGTGCAGGAAGTTACGAGCTCTGCTTTAGTTTGTACGAGAAATTGATTGAATTAACGGGCAAAAGGCCCCTCGGCTGTTTGGCGGGATCTATGTGCAGTACACACATCAATTTAAGTAATTGACTCACGCTGCCTTTGGAGATGAAACAGAAGCATAAAATGATATAACAACAAAAAATTATTGGATATAAGATTTGATTGCCTACAATTTGGGCTTCCAATCAACCCAAATAAATATCGAGTATATTTTTAACTGATGTGATGTGTTTGACTGAATTTATTTAGTGAATGAACTAGTTAACCTAACACATTACAATCACCTAAAGTGTATGCAATGATATTGAACTACATATATTTAAATAAAGATGTGAAAAAAATATTGTAAAAAAATGGTTTGTCGCATATTTATTAACTTGTTTATCTTAAGAAAAACAATGACAGAAAAATTCATGATGTTTGTAAAATTATAATCAAAGAATCCAGATAAGAAATCTAAGTCGTAATGATTTCCGCGGTTTGACCACGCCAGGGAAACGAAGGTCCACGTTACATATTACATATTATGTTAATTAAAATCATCGCATTGATGAACATCACGCACTTTCACTACATTCGAGATTTCCATCATTGCTCTGTCAACTTTCCAATACAGATGTGCAAAACTATTCTTTGCGTAAAGTGAATACGCGGTGTCATGCACACTCATGTCGGGAAAGTATGAAGTAAGCTACGTGGTGGTACCAGTTTCAATATTTTGGTCTGGTAAAGTCTCTTAATTGAAGATGTGTAATTACATATGGAGACAATACAAAACTTAATGCTAACGTAACAGTCCTTAGTAACAAAGCAGTTTTAAGAAATTTTGAGGCAGTTGTCAGAGATGTAGACACTTAGACAGTTCAAATGAAACAGATTTAGACGATCACAAAACGATTATTAAATTAGACGTAAACACAAATGTCATAAACAGCAAAGTAATTAACTAGCAAGTGAATGAAATATGATTCAAAAGACGGTTGGAGGTCTAAAGGTTTCCTACTCTAACAAAAGCAGTGGAGATGGATTCAGGCCCTGCTGTGGTAGTTTTAATACAGTATTTAAGTGAAAAGCTTAGAGCTGATTTTCACTTGGCCTTTAGAGAAAGAGCTTTGTAATGGAATTTCCATTAAAAAATAACAAAATTTAATCTGGGCGAAGAATGCAAAATCGTTCATTCAGACAGATGTTTGTATGGGTTATTTTAAAAGTTTACTTCATTAGGAATGAACAGTGTTATTTGTAAAATCTGGTATTCCTTGAACATTATTTTCACCTGCAACGGCAAGCATAAATAAATACATTCAAGGAGTGAAACCGACATGGCATCTCGTTTACTTGAGCGCATGGCGGCAAATCGCTTTAAAGTAGTAGACAGAATCTTTCGAATTTATTTGGATGTCCTTCAATCAGGGTTCGGAAGGGTTAGAAAAATAAATAAGATGTTAATAATAACTCGATTCCCTTGTTTATTCAAGAACCCTATAAATGGACCCTTCGGTTTCAAATTGGTCCATTGGGAGGGTCATTTCTTTCATTGTAGTTTATTTCTTCTCATTTCGTAATAAGGGTGGTATTGATAAACAGTCACAATGGGATATGTCCGAAAAAAATCAAATTAGCTGAATAATTTTCTATAGGTAGGAATAAGTTCCCTTAGTAATAGAAAAAAGTTTCAGATTTTTCGGTTGCGTGAAAAAATTGTAAAAAACCGGCCAAGTGCGAGTCGGACTCCCGCACGAAGGGTTCCGTACCAAAAAACGGCAAAAAAAACACGTTCGTTGTATGGGAGCCCCCCTTAAATATGTATTTTACTATGTTTTTAGTATGTGTTGCTATAGCGGCAACAGAAATACATCATCTGTGAACATTTCAAATGTCTAGCTATCACGGTTCATGAAATACAGCCTGGTGAAAGACAGACAGACAGACGGACAGCGGAGTCTCAGTAATAGGGTCCCGTTTTTACCCTTTTTGTACGGAACCCTAAAAATCTTCGACTTCACAAATGTACAAAAGTAACAGCAGAATGTAAATTATACCTTTAAATTGCCACCACTTGCCACAACCTAAAGTATAAAAAAAAAATTGACATTATGTATTGAAACTTTTTTTAATACCATGTTCTGGTTGTGACAGGTGATGGCAAAGGTATCATTTCCATTCTGCTGTTACTTTCGTACATTTGTGAAATCAAAGAGACTTAATTATTTTTTAATTTTTTCACGCAATCGAAAATTCTGAAACTTTTTTCTATTACTAAGGGAGTTTATTCCTACCTATAGAAAAATATTCAGCTAATTTGATTTATTTCGGACATTCCCCATTGTGGTTAATAGTTAATAGTCTAGGTATAGATTTCAATCTGCCTCTGAAAATCTTGCCTGATGTTAGTTTATCAATAAAGTTAGCAAGTGTTAAACCTGTGCCCTTAGACTAAGACGGGCTTCTAACGAAGCCTTTGTTGCTCGAAGCCTGTGCCTTTTCTGCTAAAATTACCATACAAGTGATTTATAATAATTCGATGTTCCATTCATCTAAGACAATGGGTATGCTTGACGTCAAAACGACAAGATCAGTTTCAAGTAAGCAACAAAACATTTAAAATCTCTGACGACCTTACAATTTGCGTTACAAAAGAAAATACTTAAAAGTAATTTTCAAACTGTGTAATGGCTAATGACGCACGATGAGACAATAATGGTTTCTAACATGATTTAATAGAAGTTTTAAGCAATTGCTGTACACCGTACAAATACGTAATGGTCAATAATTGGTGGGTAGAGGCACAGAAATTGTAATACTTGAAAATAGTTACCGTGTTCAAACAGAAATAGTCTAATTATGTATTTTCAAAGGCTTTATTTGAGTGGGCTGTGTTATCTGATAGTTTTGTTTTCTTTTGACTTCACTGGGATTTTAGCAAACAAATCTAGAAGGTGCTTCAGAAATGGACGACAGACTAAATACTTTGCTCAGTTTTTTACAATCTAGACTCGGAGCTGATTCATTTAAAATGTATAAATATTCATTCGCCCTAAATTTTAAATCGTACACAACATATATTTTTATCACCAGGTTTATTTACGGTACTTGCCACTTAAAAAGTATTAAGCTGTTATTTTATTTCACTGCATGTCGACACGTGGGCCTTGTCAACACCTTTCAAGGGAGGAATTCGATAATTAATTCTTTCTTAATCTCCAGCACGCTATAACGTGTAATGCAATGATAATTAAAAGGATATAATGATATCGGACACCCATCAGCGATCGAGACGATAGCAAAGCAACACCAAGAATTGAATATAACATTCTTGAGCAACACGAACGATGACGGGTGTCAACTTACGTCAGATATGTTATGACGCGATGACGGTTCGAGCAGCTGAATTTATTTTGGCCACCTAACATTCCTATTTAACAGCATTATGCCAAAATTTGTTTTTATTTTTGAGAAGGCACTAATTTCTTCAGCCTAGACCACAGAATACATAAGCCTAGACTAGCACTTGTAAATGCCGAGAAGGTATTAGTCGCAAGTCCCAAACCTTGTTACCAGACGACAGGAATTTTCCTGACATGTCAGAAATTTTAGCCATCCGTCAAAATGTCAGTTGTCAAGAAATCATTATGGTATCTGGTACTACTTGTCTGTGCTACCAGTTGTACCAGAATATTGTACGTACGTTGAGAAGAATTTCGCCTAATTTATTCTCTAATATTTAAAACGACGACAGTTGGAAGGTGATTATCATAGAATAGCATCTGTAATTTTTGTTGCATAATGCGCATGCATGAAAATAATGTTCTTATTCCAACACAGCAAGAAAATAAAACAACTCTTTACGATGATGAATAACAAATAGTTTAGCCAAGTGGAACTACGCCAGGTTATTAATATGAATTTTGACGTGTACCTGGATCGTTATGATTTAGTGGTAAATGGTCTAGACGTATCGAATTGATCGGAACGAGCTAAGGTTGAACGAAAACGAGACTTTTGGCAACTTTAATGACAGGATCAAAATGTTCCTTTTACATGTGGTGTTAATAGCGTTAAAGTCTGGAGGTAGATATAAAGTCTAATCAAACTATGATTTTGGTACAGTCTTAAACACATGAGATAATTTGTGAATCAGATCGAGTATGTCAGTCAATCGAATCAGAACAAAATTTACTAATAATATTTTGACAAACATTATGAACAAAATGTAAGCTTGTTGATGTTCGTTTACCTTGCTTCCTTTGCTACCATCGCAATCATACAATTAATTGCTCAAAACCTGTTGACATTAATGTGATACTTATCTATAAAAATATTATTAAGCTAATAATTAAGATATTTGAAAACAACGTCGTAATAATGTCATCTAAATTAGTTAATATATCTAACAAAATAGTAAGCCACTAGCTATTACTAGTATGTTAGCTAACAATACATTTGTTGTAAATGAATGTCGAGACAAATGATAAGGAGAAAAACCTTCGTGGCAAGGTCGTCCGATATCGACGACCTATAGAGCTATTAACCCAAAAAGCCGAGGTATAAAAAGGGATCTATGTGCGACCCGCACGAGTCTTATGAAATGTCATTGCTATTAATTATGCCTTCTTAGCGGTTATAATTGCTCTCGGTTAATTTAGAACCTGTTGCGGGCGAAGGTGAACTTCTGGTTTTATAGTTTAATGAAGAACTTCCAGTATTTTATGTCGTTTTATAACGTACGTCGCTTTCAATGGAGTGCAATTAATTGGAGATATAAATTTTCAAGTCGCCGGAAACGCTACATTAGACAATTCGTTTTGGTTCTAAGATTAGGCAGTGTGCGGTTTAATTATACTAATTATTTCACTTAATAGCGGCGGTTCGTCTTGAGTAAGACATTTTATGTGACCCAAACTGACGTAAGAAAACATTAGAATTATGAGAACTCATTCAAAGATAATAGAACATCTCTGTTAGTTAGAAATTCTGTAGATTCAGTATGTGCAATGGGAATATAAAATAAATGACGAAATACATAATTAAAATAATTGCAAACGAGCACGAGGCATTCCAGATACAACTAGATTTTGCCAAGGTCTCAATTAAACAAACATCGTAGCACTTTAAGAATATAAACCACTTACGAAGGATGTTCTAGAACGAGACTATCGTTTGGCAACGACTGGCATTGTGATAAACATAACAATTAAAATGCGAATTCGCGTGGTTTGGTGCTGCTGCTGACGATCCTAATCCAGGTTTAGTACACTTTTGCGGCTTTTAATTCTGGGACATTCTTGAGAAATAATCTCTTTTGTTACAGCGTACGGAGGTTTGTAGGAAAATATATTGGATTGTTGGTATTAATATGTAAAATGTCCTCTTGGTCGTAATGTCCTCTTGATGCAAATTCCAGCACAGTATTTAAGTTTATGTCAAAATAATTATATTAATTTATAAATCATTCATACGTTTAGTCAATAAGGTTGTAGTTTCACACATTGCATACGTTTAGTCAGTTGTTATTGTCAAACAAATGCAAGTGGTTGGAAGATTCAAGCCAGCTCCGCCCTTTAATCTCATGGTGGTTAAAGATTCAAGTCTTATGGCATGACATTCAGTTTCATGGTATTTTCTACACTAATTTACCACTTCGTACCAACCTTGAGCATTCAGCCGTTAAAATAGGGGCTATTGTTGTGGTTTGTCACTGTTATTGTAGGTTCCACTTATTCATCCGCGATATTGGAGTTGCGTTAAGAATTTGTAATATTTTGTCGTACACATTCCTTAAAGGTAAATATGTCTATTGTAGCTTTTTCATAGTACTTTTAGTCTGTGACTATTTTATTTTACATAGACTTAAAATAGTTTACAACTATCATTGGAGTAGTTTTTCCACCTCTGACTAAACTATTTTGATTGATCTTGTACGCAAATCTTGGATTTTTTACACTTCTCAAATCACTCCAGATATTGAGAAAGATTTAGTATCATAGACAGATCAAACACAGCCAAGAGCGACGCAAAAGTAACTTGAGTCTTACTAAGTCAAGTAAGGTACTCGAAGGCTATTTTTACGATTAAGTCCTACTCGAAGACCGAGTAGTACAGTTATAATCAAGTGATTTACACACTGTTCGCGAACTGGCGAACCTTGCCTTGTCGAAGGTTACATCCTGCATCCGAATGACTCAGCTCATAAGGGGAATTATTGTTATTTCTACTGTGCTGTTTACTTGGCACTTTCTTGACCATTTATAAGTTATTTGCTCATTGTTTGTGTTAATTATCTGAGGCTTCAGTGTAAGTTTTGAAATGTTTAAACGTTACTATCGCGTTTGCGTTGAGATTTTAAAATTATGAACTTATATTTTTATAGCGTTAAGGTCTATCATACAACTTTTAACATGAATGCGGTAGTAACGTTCGCACATTTTACAACTTACATTCAGAACCCAGGAATAAATTTTAAGGAAACACCTTAAGATTTCATTTTTAATTATTGTTGTTTTTTTAATCAGTTACCTCGTATTTGCGTTCTCATCTCGCATTGAACCTCATCAAAGTCTCTATTTTAAGTTAAGTACTGAAATGTTATATTAATAAATTATCAGGAAACATCTAAATATTTCATTTTTAATTATTGTTGTTTTTTAAATCATTTACCGAATTTGATCTCATCTCGCATCGAACTTTATCAAAGTCTCTTTTTTAAGTACTGAAATGGTATAGTACAATTCATCCTTAGTTAGTAATCGAACATTTTGAAGACAGAATAAACTCATTCGCTAACAAAACAGTTGAATATAAAAATCTCTATACTTAATTTTCAAATTATCTTTTTTCTCTTCGTAGGTCGAGTGAAGATTTTTTATCTAAACAACAACGCAGTTGCCAGCAATGGAAGATTTCGGATGCGTATTTTGAACAAGTAAATAAGAAAAAAATAAAGATCTAGGGAATAAATTAAGTCTCTCTGTACGTTATTTACGTGGGTTATTATAATTTAAGTGCTACTTTAAAAGTTTGTCCTTCTTAAAAAAATAAAACAGCTACCTACTGCATTGAAGAGGGTTGCCAGATGCGATTTTGCATTTCTCCCCAAATTTGAAACATTTTCTCCAAAATGATACTTTTTTCGGCAGATTTACCCAAAAGCCTAAAAAAATCTAGTAGATCAATTAGTGCGTTCAAGGCTGTACCTTTATTTTCTTTATTCACACTATTTGTGGGTACAACAAGGTGATCTTTTACATTCACTCAATTTTGACAAATTATGACATTTTAAGCAGTTCAAATAGTCATCTGATAGTTTTTCTTCACCATCATCGTTATCATATCAGCCGCACGACACCCACTGCTGGGTATAGGCCTCCACAAAGGATTTCCACGAGACGATCGGTCCTGCGCTGCCCGCATCCAGTGGCTTCCCGCGACCTTCACCAGATCGTCGGTCCACCTTGTCGGGGGCCTACCCACGGAGCGTCGTCCGGTGCGCGGTCGCCATTCCAGAACCTTTCCGCCCCAACGGCCATCAGTTCTTCTCGCTATGTGTCCTACCCATTGCCACTTCAGCTGAGCAAACCTTCGAGCGATGTCGGTTACTTTAACGGATGCGGATCTCCTCGTTTCTGATTCGATCACGCAGGGAAACGCCGAGCATGGCTCTCTCCATTGCACGCTGGGTGACCTTGAGCCTCCTTATGAGACCCATAGTTAGCGACCACGTTTCACTGCCGTAAGTCATCACTGGCAACACACACTGTTCATAGTCTTGAGACACTGAGGTAAGTCGGACGCAAAGATTTTTCGAAGCTTCCCGAATGCTGCCCAGAAGTGGGCAGCATTCGGTTTTTCCTTACTCGCTACTAAATTAGGGTAGGCAAAGTCCGAAACAGATTATTATGATTTTAACCTTTGACTAAAAAGTTTGACAAAAATTGGAATTTGGTTTGGGCTTTGCTGAAATTAATTGGTCAAACTTAGGATAATCCACTCATTCCGCGACGAGATAACTATCGATCTTTGACTATAACACAATGTACACGAAAACTATACTCTTGTTTTCATCGTTTCATATAAATAATACTTCCAAAGCTCAAAATGTTGTTTCCCAAAATTCTCCACGATACAGGTATTATTTTTCTCTAAATATTTCTCCAAACATTCTTCTCCAACAGCCAAATTTTTACTCACAATTGCAAGAAAAATACCCCATCTGGCAGCCCTGGCATTGAAACAAGTTTATCAAAATACTGATTCATGCTTCACATTTATCAGATAATAACATGTTTTAAGAGCCTTACCGCCGTACAAATAAACGAAGAATAAGTTAATACCAAGTTTAACCAAAAATATTTCTAAGCAATATTACTACTTACGTTTAACGTCTCAAAGTGTCATATTCCTAAACAAACTTTTTTGTTATTCTACCTTTAAACTTATCCTTCCTTTATTTGTACGGCAGTTAGCACACTTGTACTATTATGTATTCTGTGTGAGCACTAAAATTATTCTGTGTTTAAACACGATATATCGCGTTTTATCTTCACTCAACTGTCAAAATCCATTGGCTTTTAACAGTTAAACATGATAAATCGCTATAACATATTGTGCTAGGGGGCTGGTTTAGTGCACATCTGAAGAAATAAAAAAAACAGCCAAGTGCGAGTCGGACTCGCGCACGAAGGGTTCGGTACCAAAACATGGCAAAAAGAACACGTTTGTTGTATGGGAGCCCCCCTTAAATATTAATTTTATTCTGTTATTAGTATTTGTTGTTATAGCGGGAATAGAAATACATCATCTGTGAAAATTTCAACTGTCTAGCTATCACGGTTCAGGAGATACAGCCTGGTGACAGACAAAAGACAGACAGCGGAGTCTTAGTAATAGGGTCCCGTTTTTACCCTTTGGGTACGGAGCCCTAAAAATGATCCTATGTTAATTCAAAGTTCAATTCAATATGTCAGTCGTTATTTGGAAAACCAATATTGCATCATGACATGAGAATCATACATTTAATTAATTAATATTTTATTGTATCAATGGATTTAAAATATATGATACTTTTTATCCCGGTCAAAGGCTCCCCAGGGATTTTTCAGCATATCGGCGAAGTCGCGGGCGAAAGCTAGTAATCAAATAAACAAATGAAATAGATGATCAATAATTCTTAAGTTCATAATATTCCAGTAGTGTTGTTAGAGTTGTTTGTTTACAAAGTAAGATTCTCCTTTATTAATGGACTAGTAGCTGTTTACACCTTGTCTCTAGGACAGTAGCGCCGCTCTGGCGGAATTCAAAAACACTTACTACATTTGTTATGTTCGCTAGGAGCTGCTACAGCAGTATAGTCAGCGCCAAAACGATCTAAGCAATACATTTAACAATATAATATAAAATTACTTAATTGACAAAAATCAACATTATTTCAAGAAATTAAGGTGCACTTTCATTTTTGACAAGTAGGTATACTACGTGAAATAAAACACTTTTTAACGGTTATACTAAAGCGGTTTTATTGAAAGAACTTTGGTAATTAGTTGGTATTTGGTTTGATTTTTAATTTCCCGACGTTTCGGCATCTTTGCAGCTGCCGTGGTCACGGGGGACTGAAGCTGCTCATGAGCCTACCCTCCAGCGATGAATTTATAAAGACGTTCAGAAATAGATATTTAAAAAAAATAAGGGTTTAAGTTAATGTTATAATTTAATATTGTGAATTAATGAAAGCTGAAAAGAGAGAATCTACTGAAACTACCATCATTTCACAAAATTGGGAGGCCCCTCCAAGAAACAAATAGCGAAAGAAAACTTGGAGAGAATTGTCGACCTTCGTATTTATATTTATTTGCAAAAGGAACTAACTGTATCATTAGATCTTGCAGTGCGTGTTTGGGGCTTTAACTTGTGAATGATCAAGAAATGAATCAAGTATACGTGTGCCAAACAGCTATCCTGTACATAGATTTGCGGTTTTTTGTGTACAACTAGCACTATAGATTGTACTATCTGGGGGCACGGCATTGCCCCCGCCAAGACGAGGAAGCGAAGCGCAAGGGCACTACCTACCTTTTCTCGAAGCGCCTCGTCGTTTTTTTGAACCCTCATTTCTTGGGTTTGGTACTCCAAACCCAAGATATGAGAGTATACTTACTAGATAAACAAAATTCTCGGAATATGATGTCAGTAGTGGACTTATTAAATATATAAAGTCTCAATTGTATAGCTTTTATAATATAGATTTTATTGATATCTAAAAAACCCCGATTTCGTCACTGACTCACTCATGATCATCAAAACTCATAGGGTACTTCCTAAAGATAGAGTTTCGCGGTCATGCGATCCGGCTGACGCCCGGCGCCACCAATCCGGGTATGGTGGTGTGAAATATACTACCGGCCATGTCACCGTGATGAATCAGGCGGGACATGGAAAGCATGTTACTGATACCTTTAAAGTCAGAAAACCTCATTGCATTGGGACATGGAATGTACGCGGCCTAAACCAACCTGGCAAAACCGAAATTGTGGAAAATGAGATGAAAAGAAACCGGATAAGCATACTGGGACTAAGCGAGACACATTGGAGAGACTCTGGATACTTCTCTACAGAAATGGGAAATAAGATCTACTTCTCAGGCCCTGAAAATGAGAGTTCTAAAGGCGTTGCATTTATAGTTCCACCAGATATAGACAGACATGTTATAGGGTATAAACCTATTAATGACCGAATCATTGTCTTGAGACTCAATGCAACCCCCTGTAAAATTAATCTGATACAGGTTTATGCGCCGACAGCACAGTCCAGTGAGGAAGATATTGAGAGTTTCTATAACACAGTAGAAAAGACACTTAATGAATTACCAAAGAAAGAGGTCACAATTGTGCTTGGTGATTTTAACGCTAAGGTTGGATCAACGAAAGACGATGATCATCTGAGACGAGTAGTCGGTAAATATGGAATTGGTGATAGAAACGAAAGAGGAGAACGCCTGCTGCAATTCTGTAGCGAACAAAACCTCACAATCACCAACACGTGTTTTAAACATCACATTCGACGACTGTATACCTGGAGATCACCTGGTGACAGGTACAGAAACCAAATTGATTTTATTCTCGTTCAGAATCGCTGGCGATCGGCAGTCATGAACGCCCTAACATATCCAGGAGCTGATTGTGGCAGTGACCACCAACTGCTTGTTATCACTCTTCGCCTCCGTCTGAGAAAAACTGAAAAACCAAAAAGTGCCTCCAGTTTGCACCATGTAGATACTCAGTGTTTTGAAACAGCTATGGAAACCAAGATGCAGCAAGATGTACTTAATCAGACAACGGACCCGGACACTGCTTGGAAATCTCTCCAAGAAATCATTAGACAAACAGCAAAAGAAAATACAATTCCGAAAACTCCAATGAAGAGCTACATTTCAACGGGCACAGCTGATGTCATTGTTCAAAGGAGAGAATTAAAACAGAAAGGCCTCACATCGCAGGACAATATTGACCTCTATGCTCGACTAAGTGCAGTAATCCAGAGGAGATGTCGCAAGGATTACGATCAGCACCTCAATAACATCTGTGAAGAACTAGAAAGGAATGCATGGAAGAATGAGACTAAAGATCTCTTCACCAAAGTAAAAGAACTCACTAGATCTCGCCAAGTAAAATCATGTACCATAGCAGATGAGGCTGGAAATATACTCACCGAAAAAGGGCAGGTGTTGGACAGGTGGAAGAGGTACTGCACCCAGCTATATGACACTGGACAACCTATCCAAAAGGGTGAACAAAATCCGTCACCTCAAGAACCGGATATACTTTTGTCAGAGGTGGAATCCGCCGTAAAAAGTTTAAAATCTGGTAAATCCCCTGGTAAAGATGGCATCCCCGCAGAACTGCTTAAAAATCTGGGGCCAAAAGGTACTCAACAAATACATAACATCTGCAATGCTGTTTGGAGGTCCAGGAGGTGGCCTGTTGAATGGACAGAATCTGTGTTTATACCTTTACACAAAAAGGGTTCTAAGAAGGATTGTAGCAACTACAGAACTCTGGCTCTCATACCCCACATCAGTAAAATACTCCTTTATATTATAAACCAAAGGCTTAAAACTTTTCTTAATTTTCAAATTCCAGAAGAACAAGCAGGATTCGTCAAAGGCAAAGGAACGAGAGAACAAATTCTAAATGTCCGACAAATCATTGAGAAAAGCCGTGAATTTAACAGCCCAGTAGTTTTATGCTTTATTGATTACACCAAAGCCTTTGATTGTGTACAATGGGAGAGATTGTGGGAGGTACTTGTAGAAATGGGTACACCTGAACACCTAGTAGATTTAATTAAAAACCTCTATGTTAGTAACCGCTCCTTTGTTAAAATTGACACCGACTGTTCAGAAGTGTTCCAGACAAAACGAGGAGTGAGGCAAGGTTGCATACTATCACCATTGCTCTTCAATATATATGGGGAGTACATCATGCGGAAAACCCTTGAAGGCTGGAAGAAGGGGTTTGTGATTGGCGGAAAGCGTATCTCTAATCTCCGCTATGCCGATGATACGGTACTGCTCACTACATCTATTGATGACATGAAGAACCTTCTGCACAGACTAGAAATAGAGAGTGAGAAACTAGGGCTGGCAGTGAATAAACAGAAAACCAAACTAATGGTGGTAGATCGCGCTGACAAATTGACAGATGCCCATGAATGTATCCAGGGAATCGACAAGGTGGACAATTTCATCTATCTGGGAGCTCAAATAAACAGTGATGGGAGAAGTGTTCCAGAGATCAAGCGCCGCATTGCTATGGCCAAAGACGCGATGACACGTCTTCAAGTCATCTGGAAAAACCGTAGTCTAGGTTTTCGTACTAAAATGCGCTTAGTAAGAGCTCTGGTCTTTCCCATCTTTATGTATGGAGTGGAAACATGGACCATACTAGCCAGAGAGAGACATAGAATAGATGCATTCGAGATGTGGTGTTGGATTTTATTGAGATCTAAAAAAAACCTGATTTCATCTAAACTTATTGATAATCATCAAAATTCTTAGGGTACTAGGGTGGCCGTTTCGTTACTACAGGAACTATTATTGTTGAAGAGTGAATACATTTTTCCATGTAGCGAAATGCCCAAGTCACATATTTTGACTAAGGTGAAGAGTTTTTGAAGTTAGGGCTTGTAGAGTTAGGTCGCGTAGAGTTAGAAGCTTGGCTCTACAGGAGGTCTGATAGCTTTTTGACAGTGCAAGCCATATGGAGTCTTGGCAACACTATACATGAAAATGATTTTGGTGGCATTATTTATTCTGTGACTATAGGCTGTACATGTAGTACACATACATCATACCTTTATTCAAGGCACACATTAACCTTTCCTGTATTTCTTTGGCCAAATATTCTGGCCTTCAACAACAATAGGCTCTTAAGATACCCCAGAACATTTCCTAAGGACATTTCCTCCAGCGACACATGCATTTGAAGAGGCAATTAATCATTCATGACTTTAGGAAATACACAACTCGTTTTATGGAGCGACGTTCTTGATACTAGATTCTAGATTACCTAATAGAGCATTTGATGTGAATATATTAACAACTATTACGCAACTATTTTCTCATGATTAAATGGTTTGTAATCGAATATTACGGAGAATTAGGATATTCTGAATTTGTGCGTTAACTTACACCTACTTTTTAAATGAGGAAATAAATGTATTCTTTACAAGAATAAACTAAATAAATTAATATGCAGTGTACATTGACCTCTATATTATTATGCTGGACTGGCTGCTGTCAAACTGCTCTTGTGCCTATTTGATTTCCGCCATTTTGGCGCTGTAGGACGTAGCGTGAGGGACATGGTACTAAAGTCTGAAGTCTGGAGAGACCATCACGGCAACCATTTTCATTGTACACGTCAAAATTAGTTCTTTAGACTCACGCTAGTGGCGTTTCAAATAGGCACAAGAACTTTGCTGTCAAATCATACAGACAGCCAGTCCAGTTACATGTCAGTGACAGTGTAAGTTGTAAGTTATAAGTCGTTGACACAGAATATTCGTCGAGTTTGTTTAGGAATATGACGCTTTATGTAGTCTAACGTAAGGAGTAATATTGCTAAGCAATATTTTTGGTTAAACTAGGTATAAACTTTTTCTTCATTTATTAAGACATCCCATCAAGTTCTACTTTCAGTTCACAAGATACAATAGAATAGGATATAATAATAATAAAATACACTTTATTGAACACATAAAAAGAATTACAGAAAGGACAGTTACAGAGAAAAAGCATACAAGAGGCGGCCTTAATGATAAAGAAACCTAACGGATTAGAGAGTCGTTTAGCTTAGGGTTGAAATAAAAAAAATAACAAGGGTAAATTACATCAAAAGTATCCAAAATGTAACACTAGAAGCTCCATAATAGTCTCTTATTTTTATTTTTTTTAGTAGAGTTGACAACTCTTCTGATCTGTTGGGTTTCTAGAGCGATCTGGGCCTCCTCCATTCATTCTTTGAATAGCCATTATCAGATCACACCCTGTTCAATTCCTGACGGAGAACAAAGGCTTCAAAGTTACCTGGTTTTTATAAAAATATGTGATACCATTTTTCTGTTTACGAGTGTATAAACACAGTTAATTAAAAAAGAAAATTATGAAGTATGGGACTTGTACTATTAGTTATTCTGTGGTATGGCCATGTCCAGCAGTGGACGATGATAGACTGATGGTGATGGTGAAAAAAGAAAATTCGAATTCATGACAGCTTTTTTGTCTATGTGCAAAAGGTTGTTTGTTGTTGTTTTGCCTAGTAGGAACTAAATACCATCAAAATATAATCATTCTCAATAGTTATAAATAAATTAGTCATCTAAAATGAATGTATAAAATATAAAGATAAATTTCTTTTGTGCTTGAACAATGATGTCAGTATTGAAATATGCTTTTCTTTCTGCTATGTCACTTGTGTTAACAGAAACCTTGTCAGCAAACACATTTTGTTACGCTGACTAACAAAGTCAGAAAATGGAAATATAAATACCATACATACTGGCAATTAGGTATAGGTACACATAATGTTTTGAAGAAGATAGTAGAAGGTATTTATTTCACGAATTTCATTTCATAATCCAACCACAAAGTAATAGAGATCTGATAAGTAAAAAAAACTGATTAAACTTGTGGTTTCACCTCCGTGAAGATAGCCACCCCATTTCGAGTGCCCAGGTTTTGAGGGTACAGGTCGTTAGTTTAGCGTTAGTTTTGATTTGTTTTGGAAAAAAAATCGTTTGTTTAGATTTCCTTCATACTTTTTTTTTAAAAACAAAAGTGGGGTGGCTATCTTCACGCTAGCCACCCCATTGCACCAAATGGTTTTATTTAAAGCTTATTCGATAGATATTTGTTAGTTTCGTTTGTTTTGATTAAAATTTTCGTTTGTTTAGACTCCGTATTCCCTAGAAAAAAATGCAAAGTGGGGTGGCTATCTTCACGTGAAGATAGCCACCCCATATGGCAAAACAAAATAAAAATTGCGCATTATGATTGCTTTTCGTTAGTTTTGATTTGTTTTGATAAAATTTTGTTTGTTTTGACAAACCGAAAAAAGTTATGATTTTTTTTATTTTTTTAGAAAAATCTTGCCTGCACGCACTAACCACCTCAATACCTCGTTATATGGACTAGTTTATGAAAGGAATCATTGAATAATGCTAAATCTACGTGAGTACATCAAAATGCACCGTTACTCATAAAAAAAATTGGGCTATAGATAGGTAGATACACATAAGAAAAATACTCAAATTGTAGAATTCCGTAAGTACGCGTAAAAACGCTATTCTAATATTCGTTTAAAGGAGCGCCCGCAAATGACTAGGTTCAAATGAAAGATGCAAGTGTTAGCTATGGCCTTACATAAGTTTTTTCGTTTGTTTCGAAATAGACAACTGTGTAGACCAGGAGCAAACATACGGTTCGTTAAAGTTACCTACTCACTTCGAACCGCTAAAAGTATTTGTTTTGAAGGAGAGCCCGCAAATGACTAGGTTCAAATGAAAGATGCAAGTCTTAGCTATGGCCCTACATAAATCTTTTCGTTTGTTTCGAAATAGACAACTGTGTAGACCAGGAGTAAACATTCAGTTCGTAATAATTACCTGCTCACTTTAAATTGCTAAAAGTATTTGTTTTGATGGAGCGCCCGCAAATGACTAGGTGCAAATAAAAGATGCCAGTGTTAGCTATGGCCCTACATAAGTCTTTTCGTTTGTTTCGAAATAGACAACTGTGTAGACCAGGAGCAAACATACGGTGCGTTATAATTACCTACTCACTTCGAACCGCTAAAAGTATTTGTTTTGAAGGAGCGCCCGCAAATGACTAGGTTCAAATGAAAGATGCAAGTCTTAGCTATGGCCCTACATAAGTCTTTTCGTTTGTTTCGAAATAGACAACTGTGTAGACCAGGAGAAAACTTTCAGTTCGTTTTAATTACCTGCTCACTTTAAATTGCTAAAAGTATTTGTTTTGATGGAGCGCCCGCAAATGACTAGGTTCAAATAAAAGATGCCTGTGTTAGCTATGGCCCTACATAAGTCTTTTCGTTTGTTTCGAAATAGACAACTGTGTAGACCAGGAGCAAACATACGGTGCGTTATAATTACCTACTCACTTCGAACCGCTAAAAGTATTTGTTTTGAAGGAGCGCCCGCAAATGACTAGGTTCAAATGAAAGATGCAAGTCTTAGCTATGGCCCTACATAAGTCTTTTCGTTTGTTTCGAAATAGACAACTGTGTAGACCAGGAGAAAACTTTCAGTTCGTTTTAATTACCTGCTCACTTTAAATTGCTAAAAGTATTTGTTTTGATAGAGCGCCCGCAAATGACTAGGTTCAAATAAAAGATGCAAGTCTTAGCTATGGCCCTACATAAGTCTTTTCGTTTGTTTCGAAATAGACAACTGTGTAGACCAGGAGTAAACATTCAGTTCGTTATAATTACCTGCTCAATTTAAATTGCTAAAAGTATTTGTTTTGATGGAGCGCCCGCAAATGACTGGGTTGAAATGAAAGATACAAGTGTTAGCTATGGCCCTACATAAATCTTTTCGTTTGTTTCGAAATAGACAACTGTGTAGACCAGGAGTAAACATTCAGTTCGTTATAATTACCTACTCACTTCGAACCGCTAAAAGTATTTGTTTTGAAGGAGCGCCCGCACATGACTAGGTTCAAATGAAAGATGCAAGTCTAAGCTATGGCCCTACATAAGTCTTTTCGTTTGTTTCGAAATAGACAACTGTGTAGACCAGGAGAAAACTTTCAGTTCGTTTTAATTACCTGCTCACTTTAAATTGCTAAAAGTATTTGTTTTGATGGAGCGCCCGCAAATGACTGGGTTCAAATGAAAGATGCAAGTGTTAGCTATGGCCCAAGATAGGTCTTTTTGTTTGTTTCGAAATAGACAACTGTGTAGACCAGGAGTAAACATTCAGGTCGTTATAATTACCTACTCACTTTAAATTGCTAAAAGTATTTGTTTTGATGGAGCGCCCGCAAATGACTAGGTTCAAATAAAAGATGCCAGTGTTTGCTATGGCCCTACATAAGTCTTTTCGTTTGTTTCGAAATAGACAACTGTGTAGACCAGGAGCAAACATACGGTGCGTTATAATTACCTACTCAATTCGAACCGCTAAAAGTATTTGTTTTGAAGGAGCGCCCGCAAATGACTAGTTTCAAATGAAAGATGCAAGTCTTAGCTATGGCCCTACATAAGTTTTTTCGTTTGTTTCGAAATAGACAACTGTGTAGACCAGGAGAAAACTTTCAGTTCGTTTTAATTACCTGCTCACTTTAAATTGCTAAAAGTATTTGTTTTGAAGGAGCGCCCGCAAATGACTAGGTTCAAATGAAAGATGCAAGTCTTAGCTATGGCCCTACATAAGTTTTTTCGTTTGTTTCGAAATAGGCAACTGTGTAGACCAGGAGTAAACATTCAGTTCGTTATAATTACCTGCTCACTTTAAATTGCTAAAAGTATTTGTTTTGATGGAGCGCCCGCAAATGACTAGGTTCAAATAAAAGATGTCAGTGTTAGCTATGGCCCTACATAAGTCTTTTCGTTTGTTTCGAAATAGACAACTGTGTAGACCAGGAGCAAACATACGGTTCGTTAAAGTTACCTACTCACCTCGAACCGCTAAAAGTATTTGTTTTGAATGAGCGCCCGCAAATGACTAGGTTCAAAGGAAAGATGCAAGTCTTAGCTATGGCCCAACATAAGTCTTTTCGTTTGTTTCGAAATAGACAACTGTGTAGACCAGGAGCAAACATACGGTTCGTTAAAGTTACCTTCTCACTTCGAACCGCTAAAAGTATTTGTTTTGAAGGAGCGCCCGCAAATGACTAGGTTCAAATGAAAGATGCAAGTCTTAGCTATGGCCCTACATAAGTCTTTTCGTTTGTTTCGAAATAGACAACTGTGTAGACCAGGAGTAAACATTCAGGTCGTTATAATTACCTACTCACTTGAAATTGCTTAAAGTATTTGTTTTGATGGAGCGCCCGCAAATGACTAGGTTCAAATAAAAGATGCCTGTGTTAGCTATGGCCCTACATAAGTCTTTTCGTTTGTTTCGAAATAGACAACTGTGTAGACCAGGAGCAAACATACGGTGCGTTATAATTACCTAAAGATAAAGATAAAAGAGATAAAGATAAAGATAAAGAAACATTTATTGGCCTAAAAAAAATTAACATAGTTAGAAGAAGAAAAACAAACAGAAATAACAGACAGAGATTACTAAAAAAATAAATGCTACGGGTGTGGCCAAAGGGTAGCTGGCTCAGCTATGCTTTTGCGGCATTGCGCAGAATGCCGCAAGAGCGCTGGTTTTCAGACAGCTCCCAGGACGAAATGGTGCGGTAACACAGTAAAAGAAGGAAGAAGCGGATTAAAATAAACATAAATAAACTTTAGAGAAGGAGCACGACATAAAAATTAAATAAACTATCTAGATAAAAGATGAGATTCCGGTCGACCTATAAACATAAAAGTATCCTTTGACATGTTGTGTTTGGTGGGATAAAAGAAAAAAAAAGTACTAAATTATCTATGGTTTTTTATCTGTGCTGTGTGTGAGTGTGACAGTGACAGCTGCTGACTATCAAAAATAGTGTCAATTCAAATAGGTAGCACATTTATAAATGTATTTTTGTGAAGTGAAATAAATCTTTATCAGACAAAGTGTTGAGAAATCAAAAAGGAGAGAAGTGCTAGGTACGTTGAAGCCGCGGGCGTGACTTTATTTGTTGCGTGCATCCTAAAGGGAAGTTGCCATGCGGTGCCACGAATGCAACAGCCACGTCAGCAAGTCAACGTGGAACGTGGGTGGCAGTGAGGACACGTAACACAGGCCTCACTACGGCGCAGTGTTGTGTGGCACCCTGACTGCGTGAAGTGAAGAAACTGAGAGTAAGTCTCTGGCCGGTGGTGTTTTGTATAGGTAGCATAAAAATCGTTAACACAGTGCTTTTTGTATTGTAAGGAGGTGGTTCTTTAATTTCTTTTTAAATGTGTATTTTGATTGTAGATCACGTATGGGTGGAGGGAGGTCATTCCAGCATTTCGAGGCAGCAAATCTGAAGGATCCTCTGAAAGCCACAGTGCGATGTATGGGAATTGTGAAAACATGAGTACATGCCCTTTTTTGATATCTGATACGATCCTGGGTCCAAAGCAATTTATTGTAGAGATACTGTGGCCTCTCTGAGCTGATAATGCCAAACAGCAAAGTGCCAAACCAAAATAATGCCAAACCTACTCACTTCGAACCGCTAAAAGTATTTGTTTTGAAGGAGCGCCCGCAAATGACTAGGTTCAAATGAAAGATGCAAGTCTTAGCTATGGCCCTACATAAGTCTTTTCGTTTGTTTCGAAAAAGACAACTGTGTAGACCAGGAGTAAACTTTCAGTTCGTTTTAATTACCTGTTCACTTTAAATTGCTAAAAGTATTTGTTTTGATAGAGCGCCCGCAAATGACTAGGTTCAAATGAAAGATGCAAGTCTTAGCTATGGCCCTACATAAGTCTTTTCGTTTGTTTCGAAATAGACAACTGTGTAGACCAGGAGTAAACATTCAGGTCGTTATAATTACCTGCTCACTTTAAATTGCTTAAAGTATTTGTTTTGATGGAGCGCCCGCAAATGACTAGGTTCAAATAAAAGATGCCTGTGTTAGCTATGGCCCTACATAAGTCTTTTCGTTTGTTTCGAAATAGACAACTGTGTAGACCAGGAGTAAACATTCAGTTCGTTATAATTACCTGCTCACTTTAAATTGCTAAAAGTATTTGTTTTGATAGAGCGCCCGCAAATGACTAGGTTCAAATAAAAGATGCCAGTGTTAGCTATGGCCCTACATAAGTCTTTTCGTTTGTTTCGAAATAGACAACTGTGTAGACCAGGAGCAAACATACGGTGCGTTATAATTACCTACTCACTTCGAACCGCTAAAAGTATTTGTTTTGAAGGAGCGCCCGCAAATGACTAGGTTTAAATGAAAGATGCAAGTGTTAGCTATGGCCCTACATAAGTTTTTTCGTTTGTTTCGAAATAGACAACTGTGTAGACCAGGAGTAAACATTCAGTTCGTTATAATTACCTGCTCAATTTAAATTGCTAAAACTATTTGTTTTGACGGAGCGCCCGCAAATGACTAGGTTCAAATGAAAGATGCAAGTGTTAGCTATGGCCCTACATAAATCTTTTCGTTTGTTTCGAAATAGACAACTGTGTAGACCAGGAGTAAACATTCAGTTCGTTATAATTACCTGCTCACTTTAAATTGCTAAAAGTATTTGTTTTGATGGAGCGCCCGCAAATGACTAGGTTCAAATGAAAGATGCAAGTGTTAGCTATGGCCCTACATAAATCTTTTCGTTTGTTTCGAAATAGACAACTGTGTAGACCAGGAGTAAACATTCAAATCGTTATAATTACCTGCTCACTTTAAATTGCTAAAAGTATTTGTTTTGATGGAGCGCCCGCAAATGACTGGGTTAAAATGAAAGATGCAAGTGTTAGCTATGGCCCTACATAGGTCTTTTCGTTTGTTTCGAAATAGACAACTGTGTAGACCAGGAGTAAACATTCAGGTCGTTATAATTACCTACTCAATTTAAATTGCTAAAAATATTTGTTTTGATGGAGCGCCCGCAAATGACTAGGTTCAAATAAAAGATGCCAGTGTTAGCTATGGCCCTACATAAGTCTTTTCGTTTGTTTCGAAATAGACAACTGTGTAGACCAGGAGCAAACATACGGTGCGTTATAATTACCTACTCACTTCGAACCGCTAAAAGTATTTGTTTTGAAGGAGCGCCCGCAAATGACTAGGTTCAAATGAAAGATGCAAGTCTTAGCTATGGCCCTACATAAGTCTTTTCGTTTGTTTCGAAATAGACAACTGTGTAGACCAGGAGCAAACATACGGTTCGTTAAAGTTACCTTCTCACTTCGAACCGCTAAAAGTATTTGTTTTGAAGGAGCGCCCGCAAATGACTAGGTTCAAATGAAAGATGCAAGTCTTAGCTATGGCCCTACATAAGTCTTTTCGTTTGTTTCGAAATAGACAACTGTGTAGACCAGGAGAAAACTTTCAGTTCATTTTAATTACCTGCTCACTTTAAATTGCTAAAAGTATTTGTTTTGAGGCAGCGCCCGCAAATGACTAGGTTCAAATGAAAGATGCAAGTGTTAGCTATGGCCCTACATAAGTCTTTTCGTTTGTTTCAAAATAGACAACTGTGTAGACCAGGAGTAAACATTCAGTTCGTTATAATTACCTGCTCACTTTAAATTGCTAAAAGTATTTGTTTTGAATGAGCGCCCGCAAATGACTAGGTTCAAATGAAAGATGCCAGTGTTAGCTATGGCCCTACATAAGTCTTTTCGTTTGTTTCGAAATAGACAACTGTGTAGACCAGGAGCAAACATACGGTTCGTTAAAGTTACCTACTCACCTCGAACCGCTAAAAGTATTTGTTTTGAATGAGCGCCCGCAAATGACTAGGTTCAAATGAAAGATGCAAGTCTTAGCTATGGCCCAACATAAGTCTTTTCGTTTGTTTCGAAATAGACAACTGTGTAGACCAGGAGCAAACATACGGTTCGTTAAAGTTACCTTCTCACTTCGAACCGCTAAAAGTATTTGTTTTGAAGGAGCGCCCGCAAATGACTAGGTTCAAATGAAAGATGCAAGTCTTAGCTATGGCCCTACATAAGTCTTTTCATTTGTTTCGAAATAGACAACTGTGTAGACCAGGAGTAAACATTCAGGTCGTTATAATTACCTACTCACTTTAAATTGCTAAAAGTATTTGTTTTGATGGAGCGCCCGCAAATGACTAGGTTCAAATAAAAGATGCCAGTGTTAGCTATGGTCCTACATAAGTCTTTTCGTTTGTTTCGAAATAGACAACTGTGTAGACCAGGAGCAAACATACGGTGCGTTATAATTACCTACTCACTTCGAACCGCTAAAAGTATTTGTTTTCAGGCACCGCCCGCAAATGACTAGGTTCAAATGAAAGATGCAAGTGTTAGCTATGGCCTTACATAAGTTTTTTCGTTTGTTTCGAAATAGACAACTGTGTAGACCAGGAGAAAACTTTCAGTTCGTTTTAATTACCTGCTCCCTTTAAATTGCTAAAAGTATTTGTTTTGATAGAGCGCCCGCAAATGACTAGGTTCAAATAAAAGATGCCAGTGTTAGCTATGGCCCTACATAAGTCTTTTCGTTTGTTTCGAAATAGACAACTGTGTAGACCAGGAGCAAACATACGGTGCGTTATAATTACCTACTCAATTCGAACCGCTAAAAGTATTTGTTTTGAAGGAGCGCCCGCAAATGACTAGGTTTAAATGAAAGATGCAAGTGTTAGCTATGGCCCTACATAAGTCTTTTCGTTTGTTTCGAAATAGACAACTGTGTAGACCAGGAGTAAACATTCAGTTCGCTATAATTACCTGCTCACTTTAAATTGCTAAAAGTATTTGTTTTGATGGAGCGCCCGCAAATGACTAGGTTCAAATGAAAGATGCAAGTGTTAGCTATGGCCCTACATAAATCTTTTCGTTTGTTTCGAAATAGACAACTGTGTAGACCAGGAGTAAACATTCAAATCGTTATAATTACCTGCTCACTTTAAATTGCTAAAAGTATTTGTTTTGATGGAGCGCCCGCAAATGACTGGGTTCAAATGAAAGATGCAAGTGTTAGCTATGGCCCTAAATAGGTCTTTTCGTTTGTTTCGAAATAGACAACTGTGTAGACCAGGAGTAAACATTCAGGTCGTTATAATTACCTACTCACTTTAAATTGCTAAAAATATTTGTTTTGATGGAGCGCCCGCAAATGACTAGGTTCAAATAAAAGATGCCAGTGTTAGCTATGGCCCTACATAAGTCTTTTCGTTTGTTTCGAAATAGACAACTGTGTAGACCAGGAGCAAACATACGGTGCGTTATAATTACCTACTCACTTCGAACCGCTAAAAGTATTTGTTTTGAAGGAGCGCCCGCAAATGACTAGGTTCAAATGAAAGATGCAAGTCTTAGCTATGGCCCTACATAAGTCTTTTCGTTTGTTTCGAAATAGACAACTGTGTAGACCAGGAGCAAACATACGGTTCGTTAAAGTTACCTTCTCACTTCGAACCGCTAAAAGTATTTGTTTTGAAGGAGCGCCCGCAAATGACTAGGTTCAAATGAAAGATGCAAGTGTTAGCTATGGCCCTACATAAGTCTTTTCGTTTGTTTCGAAATAGACAACTGTGTAGACCAGGAGAAAACTTTCAGTTCATTTTAATTACCTGCTCACTTTAAATTGCTAAAAGTATTTGTTTTGAGGCAGCGCCCGCAAATGACTAGGTTCAAATGAAAGATGCAAGTGTTAGCTATGGCCCTACATAAGTCTTTTCGTTTGTTTCAAAATAGACAACTGTGTAGACCAGGAGTAAACATTCAGTTCGTTATAATTACCTGCTCACTTTAAATTGCTAAAAGTATTTGTTTTGAATGAGCGCCCGCAAATGACTAGGTTCAAATGAAAGATGCCAGTGTTAGCTATGGCCCTACATAAGTCTTTTCGTTTGTTTCGAAATAGACAACTGTGTAGACCAGGAGCAAACATACGGTTCGTTAAAGTTACCTACTCACCTCGAACCGCTAAAAGTATTTGTTTTGAATGAGCGCCCGCAAATGACTAGGTTCAAATGAAAGATGCAAGTCTTAGCTATGGCCCAACATAAGTCTTTTCGTTTGTTTCGAAATAGACAACTGTGTAGACCAGGAGCAAACATACGGTTCGTTAAAGTTACCTTCTCACTTCGAACCGCTAAAAGTATTTGTTTTGAAGGAGCGCCCGCAAATGACTAGGTTCAAATGAAAGATGCAAGTCTTAGCTATGGCCCTACATAAGTCTTTTCATTTGTTTCGAAATAGACAACTGTGTAGACCAGGAGTAAACATTCAGGTCGTTATAATTACCTACTCACTTTAAATTGCTAAAAGTATTTGTTTTGATGGAGCGCCCGCAAATGACTAGGTTCAAATAAAAGATGCCAGTGTTAGCTATGGTCCTACATAAGTCTTTTCGTTTGTTTCGAAATAGACAACTGTGTAGACCAGGAGCAAACATACGGTGCGTTATAATTACCTACTCACTTCGAACCGCTAAAAGTATTTGTTTTCAGGCACCGCCCGCAAATGACTAGGTTCAAATGAAAGATGCAAGTGTTAGCTATGGCCTTACATAAGTTTTTTCGTTTGTTTCGAAATAGACAACTGTGTAGACCAGGAGAAAACTTTCAGTTCGTTTTAATTACCTGCTCCCTTTAAATTGCTAAAAGTATTTGTTTTGATAGAGCGCCCGCAAATGACTAGGTTCAAATAAAAGATGCCAGTGTTAGCTATGGCCCTACATAAGTCTTTTCGTTTGTTTCGAAATAGACAACTGTGTAGACCAGGAGCAAACATACGGTGCGTTATAATTACCTACTCAATTCGAACCGCTAAAAGTATTTGTTTTGAAGGAGCGCCCGCAAATGACTAGGTTTAAATGAAAGATGCAAGTGTTAGCTATGGCCCTACATAAGTCTTTTCGTTTGTTTCGAAATAGACAACTGTGTAGACCAGGAGTAAACATTCAGTTCGCTATAATTACCTGCTCACTTTAAATTGCTAAAAGTATTTGTTTTGATGGAGCGCCCGCAAATGACTAGGTTCAAATGAAAGATGCAAGTGTTAGCTATGGCCTTACATAAGTTTTTTCGTTTGTTTCGAAATAGACAACTGTGTAGACCAGGAGTAAACATTCAGTTCGTTATAATTACCTGCTCACTTTAAATTGCTAAAAGTATTTGTTTTGATGGAGCGCCCGCAAATGACTAGGTTCAAATGAAAGATGCAAGTGTTAGCTATGGCCCTACATAAATCTTTTTGTTTGTTTCGAAATAGACAACTGTGTAGACCAGAAGTAAATATTCAGTTCGTTATAATTACCTACCCACTTTGAACCGCTAAAAGTATTTGTTTTGAAGGAGCGCCCGCAAATGACTAGGTTCAAATGAAAGATGCAAGTTTAAGCTATGGCCCTACATAAGTCTTTTCGTTTGTTTCGAAATAGACAACTGTGTAGACCAGGAGAAAACTTTCAGTTCGTTTTAATTACCTGCTCACTTTAAATTGCTAAAAGTATTTGTTTTGATGGAGCGCCCGCAAATGACTGGGTTCAAGTGAAAGATGCAAGTGTTAGCTATGGCCCTACATAAGTCTTTTCGTTTGTTTCGAAATAGACAACTGTGTAGACCAGGAGTAAACATTCAGGTCGTTATAATTACCTACTCACTTTAAATTGCTAAAAGTATTTGTTTTGATGGAGCGCCCGCAAATGACTAGGTTCAAATAAAAGATGCCAGTGTTAGCTATGGTCCTACATAAGTCTTTTCGTTTGTTTCGAAATAGACAACTGTGTAGACCAGGAGCAAACATACGGTGCGTTATAATTACCTACTCACTTCGAACCGCTAAAAGTATTTGTTTTGAAGGAGCGCCCGCAAATGACTAGGTTCAAATGAAAGATGCAAGTCTTAGCTATGGCCCTACATAAGTCTTTTCGTTTGTTTCGAAATAGACAACTGTGTAGACCAGGAGAAATCTTTCAGTTCGTTTTAATTACCTGTTCACTTTAAATTGCTAAAAGTATTTGTTTTGAAGGAGCGCCCGCAAATGACTAGGTTCAAATAAAAGATGCAAGTCTTAGCTATGGCCTTACAAAAGTTTTTTCGTTTGTTTCGAAATAGACAACTGTGTAGACCAGGAGAAAACTTTCAGTTCGTTTTAATTACCTGCTCACTTTAAATTGCTAAAAGTATTTGTTTTGAGGCAGCGCCCGCAAATGACTAGGTTCAAATGAAAGATGCAAGTGTTAGCTATGGCCCTACATAAGTTTTTTCGTTTGTTTCGAAATAGACAACTGTGTAGACTAGGAGCAAACATACGGTGCGTTATAATTACCTACTCACTTCGAACCGCTAAAAGTATTTGTTTTGAAGGAGCGCCCGCAAATGACTAGGTTCAAATGAAAGATGCAAGTGTTAGCTATGGCCCTACATAAGTTTTTTCGTTTGTTTCGAAATAGACAACTGTGTAGACTAGGAGCAAACATACGGTGCGTTATAATTACCTACTCACTTCGAACCGCTAAAAGTATTTGTTTTGAAGGAGCGCCCGCAAATGACTAGGTTCAAATGAAAGATGCAAGTGTTAGCTATGGCCCTACATAAGTTTTTTCGTTTGTTTCGAAATAGACAACTGTGTAGAGACAAAAGTTTTCTCCTGGTCTACACAGTTGTCTATTTCGAAACAAACGAAAAGACTTATGTAGGGCCATAGCTAACACTTGCATATTTCATTTGAACCCAGTCATTTGCGGGCGCTCCATCAAAACAAATACTTTTAGCAATTTAAAGTGAGCAGGTAATTAAAACGAACTGAAAGTTTTCTCCTGGTCTACACAGTTGTCTATTTCGAAACAAACGAAAAGACTTATGTAGGGCCATAGCTAAGACTTGCATCTTTCATTTGAACCTAGTCATTTGCGGGCGCTTCTTCAAAACAAATACTTTTAGCAATTTAAAGTGAGTAGGTAATTATAACGACCTGAATGTTTACTCCTGGTCTACACAGTTGTCTATTTCGAAACAAACGAAAAAACCTATGTAGGGCCATAGCTAACACTTGCATCTTTCATTTGAACCCAGTCATTTGCGGGCGCTCCATCAAAACAAATACTTTTAGCAATTTAAAGTGAGCAGGTAATTAAAACGAACTGAAAGTTTTCTCCTGGTCTACACAGTTGTCTATTTCGAAACAATCGAAAAGACTTATGTAGGGCCATAGCTAACACTTGCATCTTTCATTTGAACCTAGTCATTTGCGGGCGCTGCCTCAAAACAAATTCTTTTAGCAATTTAAAGTGAGCAGGTAATTAAAACGAACTGAAAGTTTTCTCCTGGTCTACACAGTTGTCTATTTCGAAACAAACGAAAAAACTTATGTAGAGCCATAGCTAACACTTGCATCTTTCATTTCAACCCAGTCATTTGCGGGCGCTCCATCAAAACAAATACTTTTAGCAATTTAAAGTGAGCAGGTAATTATAACGAACTAAATGTTTACTCCTGGTCTACACAGTTGTCTATTTCGAAACAAACGAAAAAACTTATGTAGGGCCATAGCTAACACTTGCATCTTTCATTTGAACCTAGTCATTTGCGGGCGCTCCATCAAAACAAATACTTTTAGCAGTTTAAAGTGAGCAGGTAATTATAACGAACTGAATGTTTACTCCTGGTCTACACAGTTGTCTATTTCGAAACAAACGAAAAGATTTATATAGGGCCATAGCTAACACTTGCATCTCTCATTTTAACCTAGTCAATTGCGGGCGCTCCATCAAAACAAATACTTTTAGCAATTTAAAGTGAGCAGGTAATTATAACGAACTGAATGTTTACTCCTGGTCTACACAGTTGTCTATTTCGAAACAAACGAAAAAACTTATGTAGGGCCATAGCTAACACTTGCATCTTTCATTTGAACCTAGTCATTTGCGGGCGCTCCATCAAAACAAATACTTTTAGCAGTTTAAAGTGAGCAGGTAATTATAACGAACTGAATGTTTACTCCTGGTCTACACAGTTGTCTATTTTGAAACAAACAAAAAGACTTATGTAGGGCTATAGCTAAGACTTGCATCTTTCATTTGAACCTAGTCATTTGCGGGCGCTCCTTCAAAACAAATACTTTAAGCGGTTCGAAGTGAGAAGGTAACTTTAACGAACCGTATGTTTGCTCCTGGTCTACACAGTTGTCTATTTCGAAACAAACGAAAAGACTTATGTAGGGCCATAGCTAAGACTTGCATCTTTCATTTCAACCCAGTCATTTGCGGGCGCTCCATCAAAACAAATACTTTTAGCAATTTAAAGTGAGCAGGTAATTATAACGAACTAAATGTTTACTCCTGGTCTACACAGTTGTCTATTTCGAAACAAACGAAAAAACTTATGTAGGGCCATAGCTAACACTTGCATCTTTCATTTGAACCTAGTCATTTGCGGGCGCTCCATCAAAACAAATACTTTTAGCAGTTTAAAGTGAGCAGGTAATTATAACGAACTGAATGTTTACTCCTGGTCTACACAGTTGTCTATTTCGAAACAAACGAAAAGACTTATGTAGGGCCATAGCTAACACTTGCATCTTTCATTTAAACCTAGTCATTTGCGGGCGCTCCTTCAAAACAAATACTTTTAGCGGTTCGAAGTGAGTAGGTAATTATAACGCACCGTATGTTTGCTCCTGGTCTACACAGTTGTCTATTTCGAAACAAACGAAAAGACTTATGTAGGGCCATAGCAAACACTGGCATCTTTTATTTGAACCTAGTCATTTGCGGGCGCTCTATCAAAACAAATACTTTTAGCAATTTAAAGTGAGCAGGTAATTATAACGAACTGTATGTTTGCTCCTGGTCTACACAGTTGTCTATTTCGAAACAAACGAAAAGACTTATGTAGGGCCATAGCTAACACTTGCATCTTTCATTTGAACCTAGTCATTTGCGGGCGCTCCATCAAAACAAATACTTTTAGCAGTTTAAAGTGAGCAGGTAATTATAACGAACTGAATGTTTACTCCTGGTCTACACAGTTGTCTATTTCGAAACAAACGAAAAGATTTATGTAGGGCCATAGCTAACACTTGCATCTTTCATTTGAACCTAGTCATTAGCGGGCGCTGCCTCAAAACAAATACTTTTAGCAATTTAAAGTGAGCAGGTAATTAAAACGAACTGAAAGATTTCTCCTGGTCTACACAGTTGTCTATTTCGAAACAAACGAAAAAACTTATGTAAGGCCATAGCTAAGACTTGCATCTTTTATTTGAACCTAGTCATTTGCGGGCGCTCTATCAAAACAAATACTTTTAGCAATTTAAAGTGAACAGGTAATTAAAACGAACTGAAAGTTTTCTCCTGGTCTACACAGTTGTCTATTTCGAAACAAACGAAAATACTTATGTAGGGCCATAGCTAAGACTTGCATCTTTCATTTGAACCTAGTCATTTGCGGGCGCTCGTTCAAAACAAATACTTTTAGCGGTTCGAAGTGAGTAGGTAATTATAACGCACCGTATGTTTGCTCCTGGTCTACACAGTTGTCTATTTCGAAACAAACGAAAAGACTTATGTAGGGCCATAGCTAACACTGGCATCTTTTATTTGAACCTAGTCATTTGCGGGCGCTCCATCAAAACAAATACTTTTAGCAATTTAAAGTGAGCAGGTAATTAAAACGAACTGAAAGTTTTCTCCTGGTCTACACAGTTGTCTATTTCGAAACAAACGAAAAGACCTATGTAGGGCCATAGCTAACACTTGCATCTTTCATTTGAACCCAGTCATTTGCGGGCGCTCCATCAAAACAAATACTTTTAGCAATTTAAAGTAAACAGGTAATTATAACGAACTGAATGTTTACTCCTGGTCTACACAGTTGTCTATTTCGAAACAAACAAAAAGACTTATGTAGGGCTATAGCTAAGACTTGCATCTTTCATTTGAACCTAGTCATTTGCGGGCGCTCCTTCAAAACAAATACTTTTAGCGGTTCGAAGTGAGAACGTAACTTTAACGAACCGTATGTTTACTCCTGGTCTACACAGTTGTCTATTTCGAAACAAACGAAAAGACTTATGTAGGGCCATAGCTAACACTTGCATCTTTCATTTAAACCTAGTCATTTGCGGGCGCTCCTTCAAAACAAATACTTTTAGCGGTTCGAAGTGAGTGGGTAATTATAACGCACTGTATGTTTGCTCCTGGTCTACACAGTTGTCTATTTCGAAACAAACGAAAAGACTTATGTAGGGCCATAGCTAACACTGGCATCTTTTATTTGAACCTAGTCATTTGCGGGCGCTCTATCAAAACAAATACTTTTAGCAATTTAAATTGAGCAGGTAATTATAACGAACTGAATGTTTGCTCCTGGTCTACACAGTTGTCTATTTCGAAACAAACGAAAAGACTTATGTAGGGCCATAGCTAAGACTTGCATCTTTTATTTGAACCTAGTCATTTGCGGGCGCTCTATCAAAACAAATACTTTTAGCAATTTAAAGTGAACAGGTAATTAAAACGAACTGAAAGTTTTCTCCTGGTCTACACAGTTGTCTATTTCGAAACAAACGAAAAAACTTATGTAGGGCCATAGCTAAGACTTGCATCTTTCATTTGAACCTAGTCATTTGCGGGCGCTCCTTCAAAACAAATACTTTTAGCGGTTCGAAGTGAGTAGGTAATTATAACGCACCGTATGTTTGCTCCTGGTCTACACAGTTGTCTATTTCGAAACAAACGAAAAGACTTATGTAGGGCCATAGCTAACACTGGCATCTTTTATTTGAACCTAGTCATTTGCGGGCGCTCCATCAAAACAAATACTTTTAGCAATTTAAAGTGAGCAGGTAATTAAAACGAACTGAAAGTTTTCTCCTGGTCTACACAGTTGTCTATTTCGAAACAAACGAAAAGACCTATCTTGGGCCATAGCTAACACTTGCATCTTTCATTTGAACCCAGTCATTTGCGGGCGCTCCATCAAAAAAATTCTTTTAGCAATTTAAAGTGAGCAGGTAATTAAAACGAACTGAAAGTTTTCTCCTGGTCTACACAGTTGTCTATTTCGAAACAAACGAAAAGACTTATGTAGGGCCATAGCTTAGACTTGCATCTTTCATTTGAACCTAGTCATTTGCGGGCGCTCCTTCAAAACAAATACTTTTAGCGGTTCGAAGTGAGTAGGTAATTATAACGAACTGAATGTTTACTCCTGGTCTACACAGTTGTCTATTTCGAAACAAACGAAAAGATTTATGTAGGGCCATAGCTAACACTTGTATCTTTCATTTCAACCCAGTCATTTGCGGGCGCTCTACAAAACAAATACTTTTAGCAATTTAAAGTGAGCAGGTAATTATAACGAACTGAATGTTTACTCCTGGTCTACACAGTTGTCTATTTCGAAACAAACGAAAAGACTTATGTAGGGCCATAGCTAAGACTTGCATCTTTTATTTGAACCTAGTCATTTGCGGGCGCTCTATCAAAACAAATACTTTTAGCAATTTAAAGTGAGCAGGTAATTAAAACGAACTGAAAGTTTTCTCCTGGTCTACACAGTTGTCTATTTCGAAACAAACGAAAAGACTTATGTAGGGCCATAGCTAAGACTTGCATCTTTCATTTGAACCTAGTCATTTGCGGGCGCTCCTTCAAAACAAATACTTTTAGCGGTTCGAAGTGAGTAGGTAATTATAACGCACCGTATGTTTGCTCCTGGTCTACACAGTTGTCTATTTCGAAACAAACGAAAAGACTTATGTAGGGCCATAGCTAACACTGGCATCTTTTATTTGAACCTAGTCATTTGCGGGCGCTCCATCAAAACAAATACTTTTAGCAATTTAAAGTGAGCAGGTAATTAAAACGAACTGAAAGTTTTCTCCTGGTCTACACAGTTGTCTATTTCGAAACAAACGAAAAGACCTATCTTGGGCCATAGCTAACACTTGCATCTTTCATTTGAACCCAGTCATTTGCGGGCGCTCCATCAAAAAAATTCTTTTAGCAATTTAAAGTGAGCAGGTAATTAAAACGAACTGAAAGTTTTCTCCTGGTCTACACAGTTGTCTATTTCGAAACAAACGAAAAGACTTATGTAGGGCCATAGCTTAGACTTGCATCTTTCATTTGAACCTAGTCATTTGCGGGCGCTCCTTCAAAACAAATACTTTTAGCGGTTCGAAGTGAGTAGGTAATTATAACGAACTGAATGTTTACTCCTGGTCTACACAGTTGTCTATTTCGAAACAAACGAAAAGATTTATGTAGGGCCATAGCTAACACTTGTATCTTTCATTTCAACCCAGTCATTTGCGGGCGCTCTACAAAACAAATACTTTTAGCAATTTAAAGTGAGCAGGTAATTATAACGAACTGAAAGTTTTCTCCTGGTCTACACAGTTGTCTATTTCGAAACAAACGAAAAGACCTATGTAGGGCCATAGCTAACACTTGCATCTTTCATTTGAACCCAGTCATTTGCGGGCGCTCCATCAAAACAAATACTTTTAGCAACTTAAAGTAAACAGGTAATTATAACGAACTGAATGTTTACTCCTGGTCTACACAGTTGTCTATTTCGAAACAAACAAAAAGACTTATGTAAGGCTATAGCTAAGACTTGCATCTTTCATTTGAACCTAGTCATTTGCGGGCGCTCCTTCAAAACAAATACTTTTAGCGGTTCGAAGTGAGAAGGTAACTTTAACGAACCGTATGTTTACTCCTGGTCTACACAGTTGTCTATTTCGAAACAAACGAAAAGACTTATGTAGGGCCATAGCTAAGACTTGCATCTTTCATTTGAACCTAGTCATTTGCGGGCGCTCCTTCAAAACAAATACTTTTAGCAATTTAAAGTGAGCAGGTAATTAAAACGAACTGAAAGTTTTCTCCTGGTCTACACAGTTGTCTATTTCGAAACAAACGAAAAGACCTATGTAGGGCCATAGCTAACACTTGCATCTTTCATTTGAACCCAGTCATTTGCGGGCGCTCCATCAAAACAAATACTTTTAGCAATTTAAAGTAAACAGGTAATTATAACGAACTGAATGTTTACTCCTGGTCTACACAGTTGTCTATTTCGAAACAAACAAAAAGACTTATGTAGGGCTATAGCTAAGACTTGCATCTTTCATTTGAACCTAGTCATTTGCGGGCGCTCCTTCAAAACAAATACTTTTAGCGGTTCGAAGTGAGAAGGTAACTTTAACGAACCGTATGTTTGCTCCTGGTCTACACAGTTGTCTATTTCGAAACAAACGAAAAGACTTATGTAGGGCCATAGCTAAGACTTGCATCTTTCATTTGAACCTAGTCATTTGCGGGCGCTCCTTCAAAACAAATACTTTTAGCGGTTCGAGGTGAGTAGGTAACTTTAACGAACCGTATGTTTGCTCCTGGTCTACACAGTTGTCTATTTCGAAACAAACAAAAAGACTTATGTAGGGCCATAGCTAAAACTGGCATCTTTTATTTGAACCTAGTCATTTGCGGGCGCTCCATCAAAACAAATACTTTTAGCAATTTTAAGTGAGCAGGTAATTATAACGAACTGAATGTTTACTCCTGGTCTACACAGTTGTCTATTTCGAAACAAACGAAAAAACTTATGTAGGGCCATAGCTAACACTTGCATCTTTCATTTAAACCTAGTCATTTGCGGGCGCTCCTTCAAAACAAATACTTTTAGCGGTTCGAAGTGAGTGGGTAATTATAACGCACTGTATGTTTGCTCCTGGTCTACACAGTTGTCTATTTCGAAACAAACGAAAAGACTTATGTAGGGCCATAGCTAACACTGGCATCTTTTATTTGAACCTAGTCATTTGCGGGCGCTCTATCAAAACAAATACTTTTAGCAATTTAAATTGAGCAGGTAATTATAACGAACTGAATGTTTGCTCCTGGTCTACACAGTTGTCTATTTCGAAACAAACGAAAAGACTTATGTAGGGCCATAGCTAAGACTTGCATCTTTTATTTGAACCTAGTCATTTGCGGGCGCTCTATCAAAACAAATACTTTTAGCAATTTAAAGTGAACAGGTAATTAAAACGAACTGAAAGTTTTCTCCTGGTCTACACAGTTGTCTATTTCGAAACAAACGAAAAAACTTATGTAGGGCCATAGCTAAGACTTGCATCTTTCATTTGAACCTAGTCATTTGCGGGCGCTCCTTCAAAACAAATACTTTTAGCGGTTCGAAGTGAGTAGGTAATTATAACGCACCGTATGTTTGCTCCTGGTCTACACAGTTGTCTATTTCGAAACAAACGAAAAGACTTATGTAGGGCCATAGCTAACACTGGCATCTTTTATTTGAACCTAGTCATTTGCGGGCGCTCCATCAAAACAAATACTTTTAGCAATTTAAAGTGAGCAGGTAATTAAAACGAACTGAAAGTTTTCTCCTGGTCTACACAGTTGTCTATTTCGAAACAAACGAAAAGACCTATCTTGGGCCATAGCTAACACTTGCATCTTTCATTTGAACCCAGTCATTTGCGGGCGCTCCATCAAAAAAATTCTTTTAGCAATTTAAAGTGAGCAGGTAATTAAAACGAACTGAAAGTTTTCTCCTGGTCTACACAGTTGTCTATTTCGAAACAAACGAAAAGACTTATGTAGGGCCATAGCTAACACTGGCATCTTTTATTTGAACCTAGTCATTTGCGGGCGCTCCTTCAAAACAAATACTTTTAGCGGTTCGAAGTGAGTAGGTAATTATAACGAACTGAATGTTTACTCCTGGTCTACACAGTTGTCTATTTCGAAACAAACGAAAAGATTTATGTAGGGCCATAGCTAACACTTGTATCTTTCATTTCAACCCAGTCATTTGCGGGCGCTCTACAAAACAAATACTTTTAGCAATTTAAAGTGAGCAGGTAATTATAACGAACTGAATGTTTACTCCTGGTCTACACAGTTGTCTATTTCGAAACAAACGAAAAGACTTATGTAGGGCCATAGCTAAGACTTGCATCTTTTATTTGAACCTAGTCATTTGCGGGCGCTCTATCAAAACAAATACTTTTAGCAATTTAAAGTGAGCAGGTAATTAAAACGAACTGAAAGTTTTCTCCTGGTCTACACAGTTGTCTATTTCGAAACAAACGAAAAGACTTATGTAGGGCCATAGCTAAGACTTGGATCTTTCATTTGAACCTAGTCATTTGCGGGCGCTCCTTCAAAACAAATACTTTTAGCGGTTCGAAGTGAGTAGGTAATTATAACGCACCGTATGTTTGCTCCTGGTCTACACAGTTGTCTATTTCGAAACAAACGAAAAGACTTATGTAGGGCCATAGCTAACACAGGCATCTTTTATTTGAACCTAGTCATTTGCGGGCGCTCCATCAAAACAAATACTTTTAGCAATTTAAAGTGAGCAGGTAATTATTACGAACTGAATGTTTACTCCTGGTCTACACAGTTGTCTATTTCGAAACAAACGAAAAGATTTATGTAGGGCCATAGCTAAGACTTGCATCTTTCATTTGAACCTAGTCATTTGCGGGCTCTCCTTCAAAACAAATACTTTTAGCGGTTCGAAGTGAGTAGGTAACTTTAACGAACCATATGTTTGCTCCTGGTCTACACAGTTGTCTATTTCGAAACAAACGAAAAAACTTATGTAAGGCCATAGCTAACACTTGCATCTTTCATTTGAACCTAGTCATTTGCGGGCGCTCCTTTAAACGAATATTAGAATAGCGTTTTTACGCGTACTTACGGAATTCTACAATTTGAGTATTTTTCTTATGTGTATCTACCTATCTATAGCCCAATTTTTTCTATGAGTAACGGTGCATTTTGATGTACTCACATAGATTTAGCATTATTCAATGATTCCTTTCATAAACTAGTCCATATAACGAGGTATTGAGGTTGTTAGTGCGTGCAGGCAAGATTTTTCTAAAAAAATAAAAAAAATCATAACTTTTTTCGGTTTGTCAAAACAAACAAAATTTTATCAAAACAAATCAAAACTAACGAAAAGCAATCATAATGCGCAATTTTTATTTTGTTTTGCCATATGGGGTGGCTATCTTCACGTGAAGATAGCCACCCCACTTTGCATTTTTTTCTAGGGAATACGGAGTCTAAACAAACGAAAATTTTAATCAAAACAAACGAAACTAACAAATATCTATCGAATAAGCTTTAAATAAAACCATTTGGTGCAATGGGGTGGCTAGCGTGAAGATAGCCACCCCACTTTTGTTTTTAAAAAAAAAGTATGAAGGAAATCTAAACAAACGATTTTTTTTCCAAAACAAATCAAAACTAACGCTAAACTAACGACCTGCACCCTCAAAACCTGGGCACTCGAAATGGGGTGGCTATCTTCACGGAGGTTGTGGTTTCTATTTTCTATTCTTTAAATCTCTGGACATCTTTGGCAAATACTATATAGGTATGATACAATAGTCAATACATCAATAACATGTAAAAAAAGGACACGCACAAGAAGGTTTCTGTAAAAAAAAACACGTTTGATGTATGGGAGCCTCTTTAAATATTTATTTTATTATATTTTTAGTATTTGTTATTATAGCAGCAACAGAAATACATCATCTGTGAAAATTTCAACTGTCTACCAGTTGTCGTTATTACTATCGATCAAAAAACTACCAAAAAATCATATTTGTTATTGGGAGCCCCCTTAAATATTTATTTTATTGATTTTAGTATTTGTTATTTTAGCAGCAACAGAAATACATCATATGTGACCATGGGCGTACCCAGCATCTACTTAGGGGTGGGGCAAAAGTAAGGAAACTCGATAAATAAATAGATACAATAACCTGCAATAATTCTGCAATGTACCAAAATACTTTCGTCTAGCTTAGTTTTTATGAAATTCTACACACATGTGGGCTCGTATGTTTGTATCCACTTATGCAAAAGCCTAGTTGTGGCGTGCAAAGGGCGCCGCAAGTTTCGGGCCTTGTGGCGATGATGGTTTGGATAAAATCATTACAATCAATGATGGTGCAGCCTAGTCGCGGCTTGCGAAGCGCGCCGCGCGCTCCAGGCCTTGTGGCGATGATGGTTTGGATAAAATCATTACAATCAATGATGATGTGGCCCAGTTGCGGCGTATAAAGCGCGCCGCGCGCTCCTGGCTGTGTGACGATGATAGTTTGGATAAAATAATTACAATCAATGATGATGTATCCTCTGAGTAGATCTGAGTTTACTGGATTATATTCGCAAAAACTTAGTCATTATTCAAAAATAAAATACGCTACCACAGTCGTGTTCAAAGACAATTGACAACTGAATTTTGAAGCGCGCTAATTGGTGAGTGTGCACTCAGTAGTTATAGTCCAATCAATGAGCATATTTGTTGTATGGAGACTTCCGAAAAATTCTCCCGTCTATAAAATTTGGCATGTGATGAAGTTAGGTAACACAGATTACAGATGAACAATAAGCCAATAAAATTTGTTAAGAGAAGTTAGGTATTTTTACCTAAACATGAAAATCGCTTATATCTCTCTGTGAATATTTCCTCGGGCTAAAATACTTTCTGTATACGTATTTGTGTATTAGTTAGAATATGTAATGTAGGTATCTCGATAAACAATTGTAAGGTAGGTTGGTCCGGCGCCTGCCGTCGCCGGCAGTTCGCAATATACGCTATAAACGATTGCCCGTGTTTCATTCCGTCCCGCTTAGTATCAAATATTATAGTGGCGACGTTTTGGTTAATTACGTGAATCGCGTGCATACACAGTAATATTCAGAATGTCGATTGGAAAGTTAAGCGAATTCGACGTGAAAACGGGACAGTGGTCATCCTATGTGGATAGGTTGGACATGTATTTTGTTGTAAACAAAGTGGCCGTGGAATTGAAGTTGCCCACTTTGATTTCTACAATCGGAGATGAAGCGTACGAGTTACTTGTCAACCTATCGAGTCCGAAGAAACCGTCAGAGTTAACCTACGATGAAGCCGTTAGTATGATGCGTCAGCACCTTCAGCCGACGCCATCTTCATTGGCAGAAAGATATCATTTTCGTCTAAAAAGGCAAGGAGCAGAGGAAGATGTGGCGACCTACGTTACAGAATTAAAAAGGTTAGCTCGCCACTGTAAATTTGCTGCAAATTTAAACGAGAACTTGCGGGATCAGTTTATATGCGGACTCAAGAGTGACGTCATCAGGCAACGACTGTTTGCGGAGGATGACGCAATAACATTTTCAAAAGCCGTGAAATTAGCGAACGCTTTGGAGGCGGCGGAAAGAGACGCGGCAGTAGTGGATGGAGCGTTTTCCTCTATTACTAAGGCGGAAGCGGTACATTCGGTCACATCGAATGTGGGAGACAGCGGTGCGAGTCGCGGCAGGAGCGGTGGCAGCATGCGGCCGCGCGGGCGCCGCGGGCCGGGCGGCGGCGGCGGCGGCGGCGGAGCAGCCGGGAGCCGCGCTGTCACATCGGGACGCAGCCACAACTGCACAGCTTGCGGGGCGACTAACCATAGTGTGGCAAGCTGTCGCTACAGGGAGTTCGTGTGCAGCAAATGCCAGCATACGGGGCACTTACGTCGAGTGTGTCCGGCGAATGCGGAACAGTCGTCGCGAGCAATATCATATCGCCGCGGTCAGCGTAACATGTATTTCGCGGAGGCCGGGCCGGCTGGGAGCGAATCTGACGTGGAAGACATCGAGGAAAGTTTGAACCTTATTGGACTCAATAATTATAAGCCAGTAAGTTTACCTATTTTTGTAGACGATGTCATATTAAATATGGAAATTGATACAGGAACTGCTATTTCATGTATAAATAATTGCACGTACGAACGTTATTTTTCACATCTGTGTTTAAAAAAGGACGACACAATTTTAAAATTTTATGATGGTACTAAAATAAAACCATTAGGTATAATTTGCCCACGGGTTCGATTCCAGGGGCAGGAAAAACAGCTGGAATTGTTTGTTATCAATAACGGTACTACGACTTTGATAGGTAGGCAATGGCTAGCGGAGCTACAAATAAAAATACCTTTACTTTCATGTAATAAAAATAAAATAAGTAACATGAATTGTGTGCAAATTAATGAAGGAATTGTAAATATTCTCGACAGACATAAGGAGTTGTTCAGCGACGGACTGGGTCGGTACAAGGGCGGCAAGGCTACGCTGCGAGTGCGCCCGGGGGCGACGCCGGTGTTCCAGCGCGCGCGGCCGGTGCCGTACGCGCTGCGCGAGCGCATCGACGCGGAGCTCGATGCTATGCTGCGCGACGGCGTCATCGAGCCCGTCGACTGCTCCGACTGGGCCTCACCTCTGGTGCCGGTGACTAAGGCAGATGGTACGTTGCGGATTTGTGCGGATTATAAAGCGACTCTAAATCCCGCCTTGCTGATCGATCGATACCCGCTTCCTAAGATTGAAGATGTGCTAGTAGGCCTGAACGGGGCACAGTTTTTTAGCAAAATTGACCTCTCTCGAGCGTACAACCAGGTAGAACTAGACGATTCAAAAAAATACACAGTTATTAATACTCATCGAGGTTTATTTCGGTATAATAGGTTAGTTTACGGGTTGTCGTCTAGTGTAGGTATTTTCCAACGCATAATGACGAATTTATTAGGTAGTATACCGAATGTGCAAGTGTTTCTCGATGACGTCATAATTGGCGGGAAAAATAAAAACGAGCATTTAAATGCACTCGAACAGGTTTTACAGCGACTTTCTGAGAGTGGGTTAAAGCTAAAGAAAGAAAAATGTGTTTTCTTAGTTGATGAAGTGACTTATTTAGGCTATGTTGTTTCTAAAGAAGGGGTCAAAGCGGACAAATCAAAAATTAAAGCTATAAGTAAACTAGAAGCTCCAAATAATATTAGTGAATTACGTTCCTTTATAGGTATGGTAAATTTCTTTTCTAAATTTATCAGGAACTTTAGTACTATGTTAGTACCATTACATAGGTTATTACGAAAAGGTGTAGACTGGAACTGGGATGAACAGTGTGAGCGTGCATTTACGCAGATAAAACAAGTTTTAATGAGTACCGAAGTATTAGCGCACTACGATCCTAGCAAACCTCTGATCGTAACGTGCGACGCGAGCGCGCGGGGCGTGGGGGGCGTGCTGGCTCAGCCGGGGCCGAGGGGCGAGCGCCCGATAGCTTATGCGTCACGTTCGCTCACCACCGCGGAGAAAAATTACTCACAAATACATCGCGAAGCGCTTGCGATTATATTCTGTGTTCGGAAATTTCACCAATATATTTATGGGAGGAAGTTCATTTTACGCACTGATCACAAACCCTTAGTTTCAATGTTAGGCCCGCAAACTGGAATACCTACAATGACGGCTAGTAGGATGCAACGATGGGCAGTGATATTATCGGCATACAATTACGACATAGAGTATATTCGCACTAATGAAAATTGTGCTGACGGCTTATCACGTCTGCCAGGGAATAATAGCGTTAAGAGTGTGAAGGAGGAATCTATTCCTGAGCAAACATACCTGCACTTCGCACAAGACGGGTTGTTGCTTGATTATAACGAAATTAAAAAACAGACAGAGAGGGATCCGTTATTAAGTAGAATTTTAAACTACCTGCGAGACGGTTGGCCAGATAAATGTGAAATCGTGAATTTACAACCTTATTTTAATAGGAAATCGGAACTGTACGAGGAGTTAGGATGTGTCATGTGGGGTCACCGGGTGGTGATACCGGAGAAATGCCGGGACAAGATTTTAAAAATCATTCATGAGCCGCACATGGGCATCGTAAAATCCAAGGCGTTGGCGCGCAGCTACGTATGGTGGGCGGGCATCGACGAGGCGGTGGAGCGCGAGTGCCGCGCATGCACCGTGTGCGCCGCGTACGCGGACGACCCCCCGCGCGCCGCGCCCCGCCCTTGGCCCTGGCCCTCGAGGCCGTGGTCCCGGCTGCATCTAGACTATATGGGGCCAATAGGGGGGAAAACTTATTTAGTAGTAGTGGACGCAACTTCCAAGTGGCTGGAGGTTTTTCAAGTTCCGAGTACTGCAGCGAGTCATACGATGGTCAGGTTGCGTGAGCTGTGGAGTAGGTGGGGAGTCCCTAGGCAGATTGTCACTGATAATGGACCGCCGTTTACTAGTAGTGAATTTGCACAATTCGTGCAAAGTGACGGTATCCAGCACATATTCACAGCTCCCTATCATGCAGCATCGAATGGAGCCGCGGAAAATGCGGTAAAGACTTTAAAAAGGGTTATTAAAAAAGCTTATTTAGATAATAAAAATGTAGAACTGGCTTTAAACACTTTTTTGTTATACTATAGGAATACGGAACACGAACATTGCACTACCGGAGTGAGCCCTTCGGTCGCACTGAGGGCTGGTTTACATTATCTTAGTCTTTAGTAGAGTGTTTTAGGAGAGTAGAAGTTCATTGCGTGGTGTGTTTGACGTTCTTTTAAAATCGACGAACATGCCAAGCAATGTATTTCTACTCGCTACTCGACTCGGTCGTCTACTTGCCTAATGTAAACCAGGCCTTATAGGGAGACGGTTGCGAACCAAGTTAGACGTGATAAAACCTGATAGGGAAGGTAAGGTACATAAAGCGCAGCAAAAGCAGGTTGAAAGTGCGGGAGGAACGGAAAGGAGGGTGGAGTTAGGAGACGACATTTGGTACCGACAATATCTAAAGGGGGAGAAATGGTTGCCCGGTACTATAGTCAACTCGTCAGGGCCAAGCGATTATAAGGTACTAGATAATAATGGTAAACAAGTGCATAGGCACATCGATCAGCTTAGGCGTAGGACGAGGAGTTCGCTGGTAGTCCCCACAGAGTTGTCCCGCTCCCCGGAGCCTTCAGCTCCTAATGCAGTACCAACATCTCCCGTCGAAGGCCGGTCGGAGCGGCCGGAGGCCTCGGTGTCGTCGTCGTCGCCTGCGCGGGAGCCTGCGTCACCACCGACTCAAGCAGACCATCAAACCGTCCGAGACAAAGCGACAGATGAGTTCTCGACACCACCTTCCGTGCCTGTACCGCCCCAGTCTCGCCCCATTAGGAAATGTAGGTTGAAAGATGTTACTTATAAGATTTAGTTAAGTAGGTACCTAACCTTGTTAGATAAGAAGATTGGTCATTATGTAGTATAAAAAAAAAATGATCAGTTGTTTGCTACAATGTATTCATTTAGTATTGAGTTTTGAAATGTTATGCCATAGTGATTAAGTATGGTTATGTCGTTACAATTAAGCATTATAGTATGTTGTTGTAATTAAGTATTTTAGTTGGCTTTGTTGTTAATTTGTGGTGGAGGGCTGTAATGTAGGTATCTCGATAAACAATTGTAAGGTAGGTTGGTCCGGCGCCTGCCGTCGCCGGCAGTTCGCAATATACGCTATAAACGAGTGCCCGTGTTTCATTCCGTCCCGCTTAGTATCAAATATTATAGAATAAGTATGTAAAAGAATCCAATATTTTTTCGATTTCGGAGATACTCCAAATTTAAATTTTAATATTTTTCAATATATCTTTTCTTGATTAAAATATCTGCTGATTATTATTTTTTAATATTTTTTTATACCCTTAATATATAGATTTGTTCAGTAGGCCAACAAATTTTCTTCTTTAATCATATTTATACATAAATGTATGAAAATGGACCGACTATTTTTCACATTACCTCTTAAGACCAAAAAATAAAAAAAATATGATTAAAGAAGAAAATTAATTGACTTACTGAACAAACCTATATATTTTAGGATATTAAAACATATTAAAAATAATAATCAGCAGATTTTTTATCAAGAAAAGATATATTGAAAAATATTAAAATTTAAATTTGGAGTATCTCCGAAATCGAAAAAATATTGGATTCTTTTACATACTTATTTTAACTAATACACAAGTACGTATACAGAAAGTATTTTAGCCCGAGGAAATATTCACAGAGAGATATAAGCGATTTTCATGTTTAGGTAAAAATACCTAACTTCTCGTAACAAAATTTATTGGATTATTGTTCATCTGTAATCTGTATTACCTAACTTCATCACATGCCAAATTTCATAGACGGAAGAATTATTCGGGTTGCATAAGCCCTGTTGATTGGACTATTAGAGTTTGCGCGCAAAACCTAACTACTGAGTTTCTTGACCAATCAGAGATCACCATCAAAACTCGAGAGTTAGATTTTGCTTATATGCCTCCGGGCCGTACGGATGCTATAGTTAAAATCATTACAATTAATCAATGATTGTGTAACGATTTTGTCCAAGCGTGATGAAAAATCCTGTCTCGAATCTCGATACGCGATTTGCCAACGCCTGAACTAGCGAAACCATACTCCATTTCCTTCAGTTCGCTCTGTACCCTATTTTTTTTGTTGCCACATATTATGATCACATTTCAGCTTCACCAAGAAGACCGTTTAAATTGTATAATAACTACATCTGTCACGCGTGATTTTGAATTTGAATGAAATTAATAATTTTGTAAATATCTAGCTTAAAGTCGGGGTGGAGGGTGGGGCAAGCGCCCCACATTGCCCCACTGTGGGTACGCCCATGTATGTGACATTTTCAACTGTCCACCTACCACAGTTCAAGAGATACAGCCTGGTGACAGACAGACAGATAGCGGAATATTAGTAATACCCTTTGGGTATGGAACCCTATAAACTAAAAATATGTGGTGTATCCAACAACATGATTAAAATAAAAATAATTTAGCTACAAAAGGCAAGTACAGTCACAAGCAATAAGATGTAAACACTTTAGAACTATGTCACATTCAATCAATATATCTCAGTGTGATAATGGTATACCTAGTTTATTCAAATCGTAATGTGACAAAGTTCTATGTTGTGTACATCTTATTGCTCGTGACTGTACACATGATGTAAGTAAAAGATGCCACTACTACCTACAATCTGGTCCTTAGGTATTCTGTCCTAATCAGTTCAGGGAAAAGAACATTCGGGTAAATGGACGTTCGGGGAATGGACGTTCAGGTAAGTGGACATTCAGGGAAGAGAATGTTCAGGGAAGAGGACGTTCAGGGAAGAGGAGGACGTTCAGGTAAGTGGACATTCAGGGAAGAGAACATTCAGGGAAGAGGAGGACGTTCACATTAAGGTTACATTTGGGGAATGGACGTTCCGTGATATAGACTTAATGACCCAACTGGACATTCCGGTAATAGGAGCGAACGTGCCTAAAGGTCACAAAGATGTGACATGAAATTTACACAAAATTTTAGATGTTAAGTAAACGAATACGAATGTTCAGCTGAATATTCGGTGCAAAATGTACCGAACCAAATATACGGACGAATCATTTGGTTCAATCCTGCGCAGTAAACAGGTTTTACACGTGTCGGGCAGCACAGCCCCTTCTTTGCCCCGCGCGCAGCGCAACCCGCGGCCCCTCGCGCTAGCACGGCTCGCTCAGCCAATGTACCACTCTTTCGGTTACAAATAAATGCAGTTCGGAACTGCATACTGTGAAATTTATTTTCACGTTGATGAAAGTCTTTGAAGATGAGGCATACATTGACAATTATTAAAAAAACATAATTTGATTATACATTTTAATACAAGTGTTGGTTTCTAAAGATAGCAGTTTTTATATTGTAAAATTTAGGTATGTTTTTGAAATGCCTATTAACTAGGGCTGTACGTTTTGATTTTTTTAATATCTATCAAAGATTTTGAAATATTTGCATTTAAGTGATTCCATACAAAACAAAAAGAGCAAACATTTTCAAATCTACAATATTTAAAAAATCAAAACATACAGCCCTAGTTTTTAGGCATTTCAAAAACATACAAAAATTCATTGCTGTAGGATTATATAATCTGTGCTGTAGGTTAGAAAAGGTGGGAAACGTTATCGCCCTTTGTATGGAGACCGTTTGCTAAATAATTGGTATAGGTGCCGGCATATAACTTGGCAAGATAAAGATGACACAAAACATGCGCAGAGTTTAGTGTTTGTAGCTGCTGCGCATCTTTTGTCTCGTTTTTATCTTGCCAAGTTATGTGCCGGGTGGTATAGTATTGGTACAATTTAAATATTTGGTAATTATTCGGCAAATCAACCGAATATTTGGCCGTATACAAACATGAAAAAATATGCCGAATTTGCCGAATACGAATATTCGGCCGAACATTCAGTGCATCTCTGATGTTAAGTGTGGTGTGATAGTAATTAATGTTTACCATTTCACAGTTTGAGCTAAACTCGGTAGTGTAAATTCATATTTAACAGGTATGATTTTAAAAAATCTGATTTCATATACAATAGTTACATTAAAAAAAATATTTTTAGAGCAGAACCTCGGCACAGATCTTGTGCGGTGTCATTTAATGCACAGAAGTCATTTTTAGGTCTCACTGGCGGGGGACATGGTACCGTGTACTGCAAACATGAGCGTAATCCCCTTCAATTTCTCCACCACCCCTCAGTTTCTACATCAATCACTCACGATTCATTTCCGCACCATGTTATTTTATTTTGTAGGGTATTTAAATATTAATCTGAATTTTCTTTCTCACAAAGTTATTATCAATTAGGTTACTGAATGTAAACATTGTGTTATATGTTTGGTGTTCCAAATTAATAAATAAATCAATATGTTAATAGCATTGTAACCTCAGTAATAAAAAAAAGTATACAATAACAACAACATATTCAACAACATCAAACTCATTTTGTGCACAAACAAGACCAGTTTGAAGGTCAGTTTGCCACTAATGAAACTGTACCAAATGTTTATTATACTATAAGAAAATCACAGCACTTACTTTGAAAACTTCAGAGAAGAAGCCTTCACCGATCTTCTCCAGTGTGAAGTCATCAAAGGGATACAGGGCAGCCACCGCTGTCCGCAGGGCTGTACAAGATGAGCCCGTTACTCTTTTATCACCATGTCTTTCAGATTCCTCACTAACACTGGACTCCTTATCACAATCATCATCATCACAACACACTGCCAGCTTAGTCCTGCCGTCGTTCTCGAACCCATCTCGATATCTCCGTCCGTTCTTCGAGTGGTGCGGGCCTCGCACGTAGCGCCCCGACTTTGCACATTCATCCAGGTTCGTAAAGCTCTCTGCTATCTTCAGCACTTTGGTTGGCTTACGCTTCTCGTACCTGCTCCTGGCCCCGTCCGGCAAACACTCGTGTTGCATTATAAACGATTCTAGCTGATGGAAACGCTGTTAAACCACGTCTATCCCGCATCGAACATAGTGTCCGCAATCAAGTGTCTTCTATGCGTGGAAGATACCGCAGTCGTAACATTTCTAATGTTCACTACACTTTATTTATCGGCGGTATTCGAATAATAAGCGAAATAACATTTTATTCTCACAAAAAACGAAGTCGATTTCCGACTGTCACTTTCACATATTTGTGAACATCCAAGATTAGTTGGCACAGTTTTTATGGTTTCTTTGTATTATTTGCGAACACTGCACTTTATTATTTAAATTGATAAATCATGCGGGTAAGTGTTCTTTCAGATAAACAATCCAATTGACCGACGACGCGCTTACAAGCAAAGTAAAGAAAGCAAGCATTGCAGCAGAGCAGAGCAAGCAAGCCAAGCAACTACACATGACATAAGTAGTTTGAAAGTTGGCAGTGCTTGTTTATAGTTTTTGTGTTGGCATGCCTGAGTTGAGATATAGATGCGTTCAAGAATTTTATTCATAAGCGATCGTACACACGAGCGACTTTTTCAACGCGCGAAAGTTTTACCGTCGACGAGTCGACGACGTTCTACGGGGGTTTTTGGCGCCATTTAGTCGAGGAGTGCGGTTCGGTGACTATTTTCATTATTTGCAAATTGATTCATAGTGGATATTGTGTCTTAAAATTGGTGCAGTGTTGTGGTACAAGTGTCTACGCAACTGAACAATATGTGGGATAATTGAAATAGGCGCGATCTTGGTTGTGTGAAGCCGAGACTTTTATTGTAGTGGTGGCTACCTCGGCAGAACTCACCGAGTAAACTGCCTGGATATACTTGGTGCCAAATGCTCCAAGCAGCATTAGAATGCAATGCACCCGCATTCTAATGTAAACTGAAACAATCTACCACTGAACTATTCAACACTTGACACTGGCAAAAATTACTTCCAAGGGGAATGTAGATTGCCAAAACAAAAATAATAAGAAGAAGAAGACGTTTTACGGGAAAGGGTATCTCTTTTCCAGTGGAACGACATTGTCCGTGCGAACCTTAGAGCATACGCTCTAAGGTGCGAACACACAGCTGAGAAGTCATGTGACGTTCCATGGGAAAGTTACCTTATGTTATGGCCAGGCCATAAGCATAAGGCCGGGTCTCCTGCGGCTAATTTTCAACAAAACATGTTGAAAAAACATTATTTTCAAAACATGTTTAGCATAACCGCACGTCCGCTGCGCCTAGGTTTTGTTTTGAAAACATGTTTTGTTAGAAAATTTGCGACCAATCACGGCTCAGTTTCGAAAATGAGTTCCGACGAAGAAGACGTCGTCAGTCACAGCCCGTGACTGTGGTTAAACTGACAGCAAAACCTACCGTGTAATGGCTACCTTATACTTTGCCACCCAAAGTAGCGGTCTTTCTCTGAGTAACTCAATTAAAAATAAAGTAAAGTCCATTCGTTTAGATAGTGTCGGTACACCCGCAAGCACTTGTGTTCAGAGACAGGAATACCGGTAAGTTTTTGGTAACGTTATAGAAATAACGTTACTGATAACGGTAAAAATAGCGATGATTCAAGCAATAGTTTTAGCTTATTAAGTGTTTTATACTTAAATCCAAGTTTTAGAAATGTATTGACATTTCGCAGAGTCATACGTTTATACGGAAAGTCCGTATTATTAGCTTGTAAATTTTCCAGAATCGTGTCTAGTGTCGGTAGTTCTTTTTTAGCATAAAATCTGTATACTGTTCGGACGTACTACATCACATTCAAAGTCGTCCGTTTTCGATAGTGGGATTCTTCCGTTTTTACGTTTTTTGGTGTTAATGGGCCTATTTTTAATATTATCCCGACACTAGTTCTTGGTATCCCCACTATTTTTAAAGTATCTCTGATAGATGCAGACAAACTGATTTCAACGCAATGCCGATGGACATTGATCATAACTTGTTTACATGTTTTACAAAACACCCGTATTTTTTTTGGTTCACTTAAAGTTTCAACTTGAGGCATTTAACTGTCCTTCCAAGGATGAAAAAATATTTTCAGTATACGTAGCAGAGTCAACAAACACAAGCTTTCACTACGGCGGCGCTTCGATGCAAACTGCCAAAATACAAATTGACTTGCGGGTGTACGCCACACGCGGTATCCTTTGTTTATGCGGCGGCATCCTTTGACAAGAAGCGGCACGTGCAAAGGCGGCGCGATAAAAGGGCGACACTATCTAAGTGAATGCGCTTTACACGAATCACACAATGGCACACGAACGCAGGCGAGACGTCTGCATCTAGTGAGCGCTAACACAAAATGAGTTACTTCCCCTCCCCGCAGGCGAGAGCGGGGGATGTTTTCCGTTCGTCGCGGCAAACATGTTTTGTGTTTTTGCAAAACAAAACTCATAGGCCACGCCCCAAACATGTTGAGAAAACATTGTTTTGATGTTTGAAAACACAAAAACACGGCGCAGGAGACCCGGCCTAAGAATAAATAAAACTGTATAGAACGGACTCTTCTTTGACCGAGACTCAAACGCCGCCATTTATATACCCACTTCCCCCTTCACGTCGTTACGCCCTACCTGTCGTCCAAGGGTTTTGCTAGTGTTGCTTACTGTTAAATGTTTCTTATATCGAAAGATACAGCTAAAATATAATTAGCGTATAGTTGGCAGCCTCACCATGGAATTAGAAGGTTTTGACTAGGTCAAAAAATTGTTAGTAAATAGTGATAAATAGTGAACTATAGCATATAAATAGTGATACTATGGTTCAAAAGATATTTGAGTATCTTGGTGAGGCTGCTATCTTGACGTCAAGCTAGCAGACACTTTAAGAAATACAGTTCGTACCAATGTGATTTACCTATGCCAAAAAATTGTTAGGAAATAGTGAATCGTATACGCAAAATTTCAATAATATTGCTTCAGTACAAGCCGAGATATTACGATCTCAAAGTGGGCTGCTAACTTGACGTTTCTGGCAAAGGCGATTCCAGAGAAACGGGTACAAGTTATAAACAAATAATTATATCAAAAAATTGTTAGTGAAATTGTGATTCTTACGATATAAATAAAAAAAGAATTCTTCATTGCTATTTTCTAAAAATCGAATGTTAACTTCTACATAGTACTTTGAATATAGGCTGTCGATCAATATTGAACTTTGCTCCACAGTAATAAGGTTTAAACTTGATTGCAATCATGAGGTGAGTACTATCCAGCAAAAAAGTGAAATTTATATTTTTTGACTGTGTCAATAGTCATATCCTCGGTTCAAGGCTATTGATTTGGTATAAGTAAACAAATATTTTTCTACCCACTTTTTTATTTTTTAGAGTATTGACACAATCAAAAAATGTTTGATTAAATCTCATCAAAAAAAATTTGGTCGTTTAATACTCTACTCTCAGTTCATTTATTTAGTTTAGGAAAAACTACTAATATTTTACTACCAATTAGGTACCTAACGTTAAAACTATAACTTAAAGGGAGGAGTCTAATGAAAATACCCTAACCTGTAATTTTTTGAAAATGAATATTTTGTATTTTTTTTAGTAACTGAAACTTTAACGTTAGGTACCTATTTGGTGAGATTTATAATGAAATTAGTAATCAGTAGGTAGGTAAGTAGGTAGGAAGTAGATGATATAAGTAGAATATATTTCTAGTTTTTACCGAATAAATAACTAAATAAATGAACTGAGAGTAGTATTACCACAGCCGAGAGATAGTCTTCATACAGTCGGCATCGGAGGCGTCTAGAGTCTAGACTCTAGACAGAGCAATCGTGCGGGGTGGTGCGGTATAGAAGGGGGGTGGGAGGGCCCGAGAGCCCATACTTTGGCAATGTATGCATCTCGGGCCCTATCCCGTCAGGGCTTACGCTTCTGATTGGGTTATATTATATTGAAAGTAGTGTTTGCAATTTTTTGATGTTGGTGTCATGAAAAAGTGTTTTTGGCACGATTTTGACATTAGATTTGGAATTCAAAATGGCGGCCGCACATTGATGTATTTGTTGATATTTGTGTATTTTTGTTTGATTATTGGGCCGATTTCGATGAAACTCGGTTTTTGGTAGTATTTTGACAAGAAAACAGCAACTCAATGTTAAAAATGTAAAAAATTCAAGATGGCGGCCAACTTTTTTGTTTGCGGACCGATTTCGATGAAACTCGGTTTTTGGTAGTATTTTGGCAAGAAAACAGCAACGCAATCTTAAAAAAATAAAAATTCAAGATGATGGCCAACTTTTTTGTTTGCGGGCCGATTTCGATGAAACTCGGTTTTTGGTAATATTTTGGCAAGAAAACAGCAACGCAATGATAAAAATCTAAAAAAACTAGATGGTGGCCAAATTTTTTGTTTGCGGGCCGATTTCGATGAAACTCGGTTTTTGGTAGTATTTTGCCAAGAAAACAGTAACGCAATGTTAAAAATGAAAAAAATTCAAGATGGCGGCCAACTTTTTTGTTTTCGGGCTGATTTCGATGAAACTCGGTTTTTGGTAGTATTTTGGCAAGAAAACAGCAATGCAATGTTAAAAAAAATAAAAATTCAAGATGGCGGCCAACTTTTTTGTTTGCGGGCCGATTTTGATGAAACTCGGTTTTTGGTAGTATTTTGACAAGAAAACAGCAACTCAATGTTACAAATGTAAAAAATTCAAGATGGCGGCCAACTTTTTTGTTTGCGGGCCGATTTCGATGAAACTCGGTTTTTCGTAGTATTTTGGCAAAAAAACAGCAACGCAATGTTAAAAATGGAAAAAATTCAAGATGGCGGCCAACTTTTTTGTTTGCGGGCCGATTTCGATGAAACTCGGTTTTTGGTAGAATTTTGACAAAAAAACAGCAACTCAATGTTAAAAATGTAATCTTGCTTTTTTTACATTTTTAACATTGCGTTGCTGTTTTCTTGCCAAAATATTAACAAAAACTGAGTTTCATCGAAATCGGCCCGCAAACAAAAAAGTTGGCCGCCATCTTGAATTTTTTCATTTTTAACATTGCGTTGCTGTTTTCTTGCCAAAATACTACGAAAAACCGAGTTTCATCGAAATCGGCCCGCAAACAAAAAAATTGGCCGCCACCTTGAATTTTTTTCATTTTTAACATTGCGTTGCTGTTTTCTTGCCAAAATACTACCAAAAACCGAGTTTCATCGAAATCAGCCCGCAAACAAAAAAGTTGGCCGCCATCTTGAATTTTTTTTACATTTTAACATTGTGTTGCTGTTTTCTTGTCAAAATACTACCAAAAACTGAGTTTCATCGAAATCGGCCCGCAAACAAAAAAGTTGGCCGCCATCTTGAATTTTTATTTTTTTTTAACATTGCGTTGCTGTTTTCTTGCCAAAATACTACAAAAAACCGAGTTTCATCGAAATCGGTCCTCAAACAAAAAAATTGGCCGCCATCTTGAATTTTTTACATTGCGTTGCTGTTTTCTTGCCAAAATACTACGAAAAACCGAGTTTCATCGAAATCGGCCCGCTAACAAAAAAGTTGGCTGCCATCTTGTATTTTTTTATTTTTAACATTGCGTTGCTATTTTCTTGCCAAAATACTACGAAAAACCGAGTTTCATCGAAATCGGCCCGCAAACAAAAAAGTTGGCCGCCATCTTTATTTTTTTTTATTTTTAACATTGCGTTGCCGTTTTCTTACCAAAATACTACGAAAAACCGAGTTTCATCGAAATCGGCCCACAAACAAAATAGCTGGCCGCCACCTTGAATTTTTTTCATTTTTAACATTGCGTTGCTGTTTTCTTGCCAAAATACTACCAAAAACCGAGTTTCATCGAAATCGGCCCGCAAACAAAAAAGTTGGCCGCTATCTTGAATTTTTTACATTTTAACATTGCGTTGCTGTTTTCATGTCAAAATACTACCAAAAACCGAGTTTCATCGAAATCGGTCCGCAAACAAAAAAGTTGGCCGCCATCTTAATTTTTATTTTTTTATCATTGCGTTGCTGTTTTCTTGTCAAAATACTACGAAAAACCGAGTTTCATCGAAATCGGCCCGCAAACAAAAAAGTTGGCCGCCATCTTTATTTTTTTTTAATTTTTAACATTGCGTTGCCGTTTTCTTGCCAAAATACTACGAAATACCGAGTTTCATCGAAATCGGCCCGCAAACAAATAAGTTGGCTGCCATTTTGATTTTTTTTACATTTTAACATTGCGTTGCTGTTTTCATGTCAAAATACTACCAAAAACCGAGTTTCATCGAAATCGGTCCGCAAACAAAAAAGTTGGCCGCCATCTTGAATTTTTATTTTTTTTAACATTGCGTTGCTGTTTTCTTGCCAAAATACTACCAAAAACCGAGTTTCATCGAAATCGGTCCGCAAACAAAAAAGTTGGCCGCCATCTTAAATTTTTTAATATTTTTAACATTGCGTTGTTATTTTTGCGTCAAAATGGTACCAAAAACCGAGTTTCTTCCTATATATTTTTAAAATTCGAAAAGGCAAATTACATCGTGCCAACCCTTACACTTTTAGTCGTTGCGTCAACTGTCTAGACTCTAGACGAACGGCGACTTTTGCGCCAACACAAAGGGCGATGTCCGACTGTAAGAAGAATACTCTCTAGGCTGTGGTATTACCGATGATTAGAGTAGTAGTATTCATTATTATTAGAGTAGTATTACACAATCAAATTTTTTTTGATGAGATTCAATAAAAAATAAATTAAAAAAGTAAGTAGAAAAATATTTGTTTACTTATACCAAATCAATAGCCTTGCACCGAGGATATGACTATTGACACAGTCAAAAGATATAAATTTCACTTTTTTGCTTGATAGTACTCACCTCATGATTGCAATCAAGTTTACACCTTATTACTGTGGAGCAAAGTTCTATATTGATCGACAGCCTATATTCAGAGTACTATGTAGAAGTTAACATTCGATTTTTAGAAAATAGCAATGAAGAATTCTTTTTTTATTTATATCGTAAGAATCACAATTTCACTAACAATTTTTTGATATAATTATTTGATTATTACTTGTACCCGTTTCTCTGGAATCGCCATTGCCAGAAACGTCAAGTTAGCAGCCCACTTTGAGATCGTAATATCGTGATCGGCTTGTACTGAAGCAATATTATTGAAATTTTGCGTATACGATTCACTATTTCCTAACAATTTTTTGGCATATAAATCACATTGATACGAACTTTATTTCTTAAGGTGTCTTTGCTTGATAGTACTCACCTCATGATTGCAATCAAGTTTAAACCTTATTACTGTGGAGCAATATTCAATATTGATCGACAGCCTATATTCAGAGTACTATGTAGAAGTTAACATTCGATTTTTAGAAAATAGCAATAAAGAATTCTTTTTTTATTTATATCGTAAGAATCACAATTTCACTAACAATTTTTTGATATATTTATTTGTTTATAACTTGTACCCGTTTCTCTGGAATCGCCATTGCCAGAAACGTCAAGTTAGCAGCCCACTTTGAGATCGTAATATCTCGGCTTGTACTGAAGCAATATTATTGAAATTTTGCGTATACGATTCACTATTTCCTAAAAATTTTTTGGCATATAAATCACATTGATACGAACTGTATTTCTTAAGGTGTTTGCCAGCTTGACGTCAAGATAGCAGCCTCACCAAGATACTCAAATATCTTTTGAACCATAGTATCACTATTTATATGCTATAGTTCACTATTTATCACTATTTACTAACAATTTTTTGACCTAGTCAAAACCTTCTAATTCAATGGTGAGGCTGCCAACTATACGCTAATAAAATATAAGTTTTTCTTTGCTTTGAAATTATTATTTTATCTATTTTTACAAAATATGAGATCAAAGACCAATGGCAGGGCTATTGAAAAAGATTTGACGAAAAGTAAAAAAATACTGTAGGTACCTACTTTTACTAAATTTTACCAGGCTAGGCGCACTCTGCGCTTTAGGCACGAAGCTACAAGTAGCCGGCGGGTCCGTCCGGACTCCGGACGGACTAATTTCAGAGGGCCGCCGCGTGCCGGCTGGGACGCACGTTAGCAATTTGATTTCGATACTCAATTATGCACCGCATTCGCGTATTGTCGCGTCGTTCGTTCATACATTTATGATATTTAACCAAAATGAAGGCATATTGCATCGCAATGGGCTGTCTTAATAGAAATAAAAAGGATCCGAACCTCACGTTTTTCACACTTCCAAAAGTTCCAAACGACATCGTGCTTATCTACTATCTTATTAGTATTTAGTATTCGTTTATTCTTAGGTACCTACTTACGTCTTATTTAGGTAGGTTCTTACTTGTCTACTTTCGAAATAAACTTAATTATTAATGACAATTACTTGATTTTGTAAGAAAGGAAATTGACTCAAATCTACTATAAAGTATTACTATATAGTATATAAGTAACAACTATATTTTATTTAACAAATACGTAACTTGTAATAAAGTATTGTAAGCTGTTATTTAATTATTATTTAAAAGTTGAAACCCTGAAGTCGTTAGAAGAGATAAGAGCTACGCGATAGAAAGAGAGGTAGCTTCTAGGTGAATATAACTGTAGCAAAGGGAGCGGCGTGCGACCTGAATTGCACTTTATTGTGTTTAGGATAGAGTCGCTATTTATTTAAATGACTTTGAGGAGTGGATCTTCTGTACTTGTACTATTATGTATTCTGTGATTTTACTATTGGACGAAACAATTGGCTACACGAAAAAAACTTGTACGAAATGTAATGAAAATGTAATGGAATGTAATGTAATGGAAATGTACGAAAACGAAATAATATTTAGAAAATATTACTTACCTCTCATCATCTTTGGGCTATTTAAAAAAAAATGTGGCATTGTTTTTAGGGTTCCGTAGCCAAAATGGCAAAAAACGGAACCCTTATAGATTCGTCATGTCTGTCTGTCTGTCTGTCCGTCCGTATGTCACAGCCACTTTATTCCAAAAGTATTAGGACTACATAGTTGAAACTTGGTAGGTAGGTGTATTCTGTGAACCGCTTTACGATTTTTATACAAAAATAAAAAAATGAAAGATTAAGGGGGAGCTCCCCATACATGGAACTGAAACTGAAAATATTTTTTTCATCAAACCAATACTTGTGGGGTGTCTATAGATAGGTCTTTGAAAATAACATTGAGGTTTCTAAGACTATTTTTTTTTCAAAGTCAACCGTTTGAAAGATATATGCCGCCAAAGTGGTAAAATGTGTGTCCCCCCCCCTTTAACTTTTAAAGTAAGAGGGTGAAAAATCTAAAAATAATATAAGCTATAGATCTTAATAAACACTTTCAACGAAAATTGGTGTGAACGAGATACAGTAATTAGTTTTCGAGATATATTACATTTTCCAAAACGCAAATATAACTTTGTCATTCATACAAACACTCTGAAAAACAAAGTTATTTTTTCAGACGAAAAATGATAGCGGTATTAAAATATGGTATGGTATAATGTACCTACGGAACCCTACTGCGCGTGGCCCGACATGCACTTGGCCGGTTTTTAAATGAGGGCTTTTCACAGTGACAAAAAACTGAAGGCTTGATAGACGGCGGCGTTGATAAAATGTATGTGTCAGTCAATGTGATTTTTTTTACTAAGCTTCGAAAAGTGGCCTTACCGGCTAACTTACGTGGCCATCGTAATCACTTTCATTTGACAGATGGATGTAATACATTGATACTTTTCTTTGGTAAGTTACAATTTAATGCCAAATAGAAGTAGGAATGTGTCACACACATCTATCTGTCAAATAAGCGATAACGATAGTATAGCCATGTAAGTTAGCCGGTACGGCCCCAGGTAGGCTGGCAGATGTAACCCTAAAATGTTTCTCATTGGGCAGCTGATGTCAACTAGCGAGCGCTTACTTGCCTCTTCGGTAGAGGCCATTTATTTTTAAAAGCAATTTTTGACACTTCTCTTCCCATCAACGCCATCTAGTGAGGCAAATAGTTACTATTTTTATTTTTTAAATGTCACTTTGAAAAGTCCTCATTGTTTGTACAACCAAACACACCACAATAACTTGACGCCATTGCAAATTGTTTCCAAGATCGTACGGAACGCACAAACATGAAAAAGCGCGTGTGGCGCTGGCGACGCCGGCCGTGGCAGCCCGACTGAATTTTTTGTTTAACGTGTAGGTTAATATCGTGACTTTGAGCCCGTCCGGAGCGGGTGTACGTTCTATACAGTTTTATTTATTCTTATGCCATAAGGCATAAGGTACCTTTTCCCGTAGAACGTCGTCGCGTCGTGGGCGGCGGTTAAAATATCGCACCACGCCTTAAAAAATCATTAGCGTGTAGTTGGCAGCCTCACCATGGAATCAGAAGGTGACTAGGTCAAAAAATTGTTAATAAATAGTGATAAATAGTAAACTATAGCATGTAAATAGTGACACTATGGTTCAAATGATATTTGAGTATCTTGGTGAGGCTGCTAACTTGACGTCAAGCTAGCAGACACTTTAAGAAATACAGTTCGTACCAATGCGATTTATATGCCAAAAAATTTTTAGAAAATAGTGAATCATCTAAGCAAAATTTCAATAATATTGCTTCAATACAAGCCGAGATATTACGGTCTCAAAGTGGGCTGCTAACTTGACGTTTCTGGCGATGGGGATTCTAGAGAAACGGGTAAAAGTTATAAACAAATAATTATATCAAAAAATTGTTAGTGAAATTGTGATTCTTACGATATAAATAAAAAAAGAATTCTTCATTGCTATTTTCTAAAAATCGAATGTTAACTTCTACATAATACTCTGAATATAGGTTGTCGATCAATATTGAACTTTGCTCCACAATGATAAGGTTTAAACTTGATTGCAATCATGAGGTAAGTACTATCAAGCAAAAAAGTGAAATTTATATTTTTTGACTGTGTCAATAGTCATATCCTCGGTTCAATGCTATTGATTTGGTATAAACAAATATTTTCCTACCCACTTTTTTTTAAAAAAATTATAGTATTGACACAATCAAAAAATTTTTGATTAACTCTCATCAAAAAAATGTTGGTTGTTTAATACTCTACTCTCAGTTCATTTATTTAGTTATTTAATCGGGAAAAAATACTAATATTTAACTACCAATTAGGTACCTAACGTTAAAACTATAACTTAAAGGGAGGAGTCCAATGAAATATACCCTGACTAAACTGTAATTTTTGAAAATAAATATTTTGTATTTTTTTAGTACCTAACTGAAATTTTAATTTTAGGTACATAATAAGTGATCAGTAGGTAGGTAAGTAGGTAGGAAGTAGATGATATAAGTAGAAAATATTAATAGTTTTTTTTTTAATTTGAGATTTTTGCATTTACAATGCTATTTTTAAACAATACTAAATAATATACTAGAAAAAATACGACTCGCACCAGATCAATACTCAGACGGGAATCAAACCCGCGACCTTTGGATATCCGGTCCAATGCTCTGACCGCTGAGCTACCGAGTCACTAGTGACATCGTCGAATTTTTCCTAATATATTCTAAACTCTTACGCTGTAAGCCAGCGTTATTTCACCAATGTGAGGAATTACCTCGACATTCAATTGAAAGATATTTCCAGATATTTTAACAATTGATTAAGATGAAATAGCTATATAATTATTTAGCTATTTCATCTTAGTTTATTAATTCAAATTATATAGCTATTAATTCAAATTATATAGCTATTTCATCTTAATCAATTGTTAAAATATCTGGAAAGATATTTCAATTGAATGTCGAGGTAATTCCTCACATTGGTGAAATAACGCTGGCTTACAGCGTAAGAGTTTAGAATATACTAGGAAAAATTCGACGATGTCACTAGTGACTCGGTAGCTCAGCGGTCAGAGCATTGGACCGGATATCCAAAGGTCACGGGTTCGATTCCCGTCTGAGTATTGATCCGGTGCGAGTCGTATTTTTTCTAGTATATTATTTAGTATTGTTTAAAAATAGCATTGTAAATGCAAAAATCTCAAATTTAAAAATTATATAGCTATTTCATCTTAATCAATTGTTAAAATATCTGGAAAGATATTTCAATTGAATGTCGAGGTAATTCCTCACATTGGTAAAATAACGCTGGCTTACAGCGTAAGAGTTTAGAATATACTAGGAAAAATTCGACGATGTCACTAGTGACTCGGTAGCTCAGCGGTCAGAGCATTGGACCGGATATCCAAAGATCACGGGTTCGATTCCCGTCTGAGTATTGATCTGGTGCGAGTCGTATTTTTTCTAGTATATCATTTAGTATTGTTTAAAAATAGCATTGTAAATGCAAAAATCTCAAATTTAAAAATTATATAGCTATTTCATCTTAATCAATTGTTAAAATATCTGGAAAGATATTTCAATTGAATGTCGAGGTAATTCCTCACATTGGTGAAATAACGCTGGCTTACAGCGTAAGAGTTTAGAATATACTAGGAAAAATTCGACGATGTCACTAGTGACTCGGTAGCTCAGCGGTCAGAGCATTGGACCGGATATCCAAAGGTCGCGGGTTCGATTCCCGTCTGAGTATTGATCTGGTGCGAGTCGTATTTTTTCTAGTATATTATTTAGTATTGTTTAAAAATATTAATAGTTTTTTCCGAATAAATAACTAAATATTGAAATGAGAGTAGAATATTACACAATTTTTTTGATGAGATTTAATAAAAAATAAAATAAAAAAGTGCGTAGAAAAATATTTGTTTAAACCAAATCAATAGCATTGAACCGAGGATATGACTATTGAACAGTCAAAAAATATAAATTTCACTTTTTTGCTGGATAGTACTCACTCACCTCATGATTGCAATCAAGTTTAAACCTTATTGCTGTGCAGCAAAGTTCAATATTGATCGACAGCGGGTATGTGTTACAATGCCGAAGTGAAAAAGACCGAATTTTACAATACCTATTTAAAATACCGAAGGTTAATATACCTAAATTCTATACCCCGAACTACTTAATACCGAATTGGAAAAAAAAACTATTTCAAACTCGATTAGTGGATTTTGTCAAAATAATGACCATTTTACAAGCATTTTTGAGTAAAATAAATTAACCGCAACGCCTACCTTCATAAATGTATGTGTAGGTAAAGTAAGTTTCGACATTTTAACTGTCGGGATTTTGACCTTTCGGGATTTCGACCTGTCGGGATTTCGAACTTTCGGTCATTTGATAATCGATCTTTTAAGTTTCGGTCTATCGGATATCGATATTTAGAATGTTCGGTATTTTGAAAATAGGTGTTTTATGTGTCGATATTTCGGTCGTATGTATTATGAATTGTCGGCATTGTAATGCATACCCATCGACAGCCTATATTCAGAGTATTATGTAGAACTTAACATTCGATTTTTAGAAAATAGCAATGAAGAATTCTTTTTTTATTTATATCGTAAGAATCACAATTTCACTAACAATTTTTTGATATAATTATTTGTTTATAACTTTTACCCGTTTCTCTAGAATCGCCATCGCCAGAAACGTCAAGTTAGCAGCCCACTTTGAGACCGTAATATCTCGGCTTGTATTGAAGCAATATTATTGAAATTTTGCTTAGACGATTCACTATTTTCTAAAAATTTTTTGGCATATAAATCACATTGGTACGAACTGTAATTCTTAAAGTGTCTGCTAGCTTGACGTCAAGTTAGCAGCCTCACCAAGACACTCAAATATCATTTGAACCATAGTATCACTATTTACATGCTATAGTTCACTATTTATCACTATTTATTAACAATTTTTTGACCTAGTCGAAACCTTCTAATTCCATGGTGAGGTTGCCAACTATACGCTAATAAAAAAATCGCTCGTGTTTACTAACCCTAATTAGCGAGTGCATTCCAGTAGTCTAATCGTTGAGTCATCGATCACGGAACGAACGGATCTGCATACGCAGCGCAGCGGTGAGCATGCGACTCTCCGTGCCACTGAATAATTCCATTCTAAAACTACCTAGAAGCAATGTACCGATGATATACGTTCTTATTTCAGATATCAAATCGATTGTACCGGCTTCCCGGCAGAATGATTGACAAAAGCATGTGGCACGGAGAGTCGCATGCTTTGAGGTTATGTTTTTTGTTAAATCGTCGAATTCCAGATCAATCTGAGTCTGTACCGGTGGTTTGATGTATTTGTAGCCGTTACATATTCATTGTAACAGCTACAAACACTTTCGTTGCTCATGTAACGCAACAGGGTCAAAGATATCACGATCTAAAGTTTTAAAAGCATGCGACTCTCCGGCCCACACACTTAAGTCTAAAATATTGATGAAAATTGCATTAAGATTAAAAATAAGCAGGTTTTTGTAATCGTTTGATCACGATAAACGACCCGAAAACATATTTTCAGAATATCTTTACTCGTTTTAGAGAAATTTGCAAATTTATTTACTATGAACAATCACAGTGTAGGGTTACCATATCGTCGGTCGGTCAGAATCATTAGGCTGTTTCTAGAAAATAGACCGATCGGAATCTAAAGTTCAAGAATCAAGAATTCTAAAGTTTATGAATTCTTGCCTGTCGATACATTGGCATATAATTAGTTTATTTTTGCGTTTTGTCTCACATCTAGCCGATGCATCTTGAGAAATTCGATTATTTGTGGTGGTTATAAATAATTGGACTCTAAGGCGTTTCTCCCACTGCCAACGCGCGCCGTCGTCGCGGGGCGCGGTTTGGCGTTTCACGCGCGCGGTGACGGCGCAGCGCAACGCCTGTTCGGGTGGTTTTCTCCGCGCCCCCGCGCCATTCGGCGTCTGACGCGTCCCCGCCGCTTGTTTTTTAGAGGCATTAAATTTTGAAGTTGTTTTGTTTTAATTTCCAGGTTTTTAGGGTTCCGTACCTCAAAAGGAAAAAGAACTGAACACATATAAAATCACTCATGAGATTAAAACGTCCAGACAAATAATTAAGATTTGCCATCTCGATATTAATGACGGAATTTTAATAACATACGAGTAGGTAGGTACGGTCAACGGCACGCTGGGCTTCCACGACAGCGTAATGATATTCAATCAAATAAATAACAGATTTTTTACAGTTTTGTATAACCTCATGTGCTGCATAATGTACCTACCAAATGGCACTAAAATGGGCGTATATCCAAGCTACGAAACATTTGAAAACCAGAGGAAATCCCGCCATCGTAACGAAACGATCATCGAAAACCAGCCGCGGGGCGCGTCGCAGTGTGTTGTACCCCGCGGTAACGCGCCTGCTGGCGCAAACTGCTCGCGGATCGCCGGCGGCACGCGGCGGTGCGCGCTCACGCGCCGTGGCGCGCCTTGGTGTGTTGGACGAGGCGGTTTTCTGTACAAATTAATGTACTTGCATACAACGTAAAAGACGCGCGTGGGTGCGCCGCGACCGCGCGCGTCGCCAGTGTGACAACCGTCTAAACTGTCAAAATTGTTTTAAAGTAAAAAGAAACAATAGTATTGTATTTAAGATAGCCTGCGTAGTGTACAAACCTAATTTGTGTCATTTTCGTCCATGGAAACAGACGTGGGGTGGGACCCGTACATTAATAACACCGTCAAAAAAATATTACAATTTGAAAAACAAGTACCATATACCTCAGATCACTTAAAATCCCTATGAAATAAATTTGTGCCAAATTAAGGCATGGACTTTTAATATTCTCAATTTTTTTGTTTGTCCGAGCCATTGATGCTTATAAAAAATATTAGTATTATTAGAGTTTACATATTTAATATCTTAAATACATGAGTGATGGACAGAATGAATTTGTGTCATTTTCATGCATGGATAATACCTAGGTAGGTAGGTATTCAAAAAGTTTGCGGTCGAAGCGAGTAGGCGCGGGCGCGTGGCGAGGGACGACGAAGCTCGTCCGTTTCGGTTGGATACTAAGTACGTACATACCTATAAGTCTCACGTCACGATACGAACGAACACCACGCATGCTCCTATACATTTGTATAAAACGATGTTTTTTCCGCCCCGTGCCCGTCCCGTTCCCGTCCCTTCCGGAGAACTTGAGTGTGGCCTCTCCACACCCAAGTTCGAATCGCGCGCGAAACCGCGAACCTCCCGCGAAGCATGAGTGTGGAACTGATTAGCATATTCTTCGCGGCTTCGCATCGCGTTCGCGCCTCGACATAGGATTTTACTAGACTAGGCTTCATATTCGCACTGTTTTTGTGGGAAGGCGAGTTAAAAAAAACATAATTTTATAAGTTAAGAGTGTTTTACGTATTTAGAGCAACTTTTGTATCCTTAAAATTATGTTTAATTAATTTACTTTTTATATCAGCATATACACCGTTAATTTTTAGGTATATCTAAAAATTAAAAGATGATTTCAGACCACGTGAATGAACAACTTTTACTATGGGGCCAACCACGGAATCACGAAAAAAATCAGCTATTCAATACATTATGGTCGAGTCGATGTTGTACTTTTCTATGGAACAGCAGATTTTTTTCGAGATTCCGTGTCTGGTCCCATACATACTAAAAGTTGTCCATTCACGTGGTCTGAAATCCCCATTTCATTTTTAGATTTTACTTAAAAATGTACGGTGTATTGCTGATGCGCAAGTAACTCCGCACCTGCAGCAGCGTCTTCGGCGTCCATCTCTGTTAGTTGAGTGCGCGAACTATACCTACTGTGAACCTGGCGCGAAGTGCGATTGTGGAACTACGGGACAGTTTTGCCGTGATTCGCAAGCGATCCACGCCGTGATTCACGCCGTAATTCACGCCGTGATTGGCGCGTGAGTCTGGAGAGGAGAGGCCTTTAAAAGAGACATCTCATAGAAAAAATGCTTAAAACTTGTATACGATTGAATTTGGTCTTAAAATATAGCCAATAATATCTGCTACGTGAATCAAGTTCTTTTTTATTTTTATTATTTTAGAAACACTACGGGAACAACAAGTCATCGAAAAACGTTCCGTTACTTATCCACATTAAATTTGAACAAAAAAAAAACGAAAAGCCACTGTGAAATGTAAAAATAAGGCTGCTTAAACCACGATTCCTTTGCTTTTTTGAAATTAAGAATGCAAAATGTCAACTAGAAATAACTCAAAGGCATTCCAATAGACAAGCCGCTGAGCCATCGGTCGCCATTGCTGACGGACGGCGGGCTGATTATCTAATTAGAAACCACCTAGCGAACGGTTGCAGTTCACAGATGATAGTGATCCATTGCTACTTCTTTTTGGATTAAAATAAAACATACCAAAGAAAAGTAGCAATGTATGTGGAATGAAACCGGTCGCTAAATAGTTTCTTTTTAGATAATCAGGGTGCGGTTATCTGGACTACGAAAATACACTGAGGTCTGCAAATTATCGCATGTAAGTCGCGGACGCAAGAAGCTTATACCCCCAATCATCGGACGTCCGATAGCAATCTGGGGCCCTACCGCCCAAGTGTCGTCGACCTCGCCGTCAGCTTCATTTGACAGAAGGATGAGATACATTGCTACTTCTTTTTGGTACAAATAAAAACATACCAAAGAAAAGTAGCAATGTATTACAACTAGGGCATGGAATACCGGAATGATTTTCATACCGGTATTGATACCGGTATTGAAATTTCAATTACCGGTATACAGACATTTCGGTATTTTTTCGGTATTTTAAAAAAATACTACTAGTTATTGTTTAAATGATTTCAATAACGATTATTGAGGCTTATTTGCGGAAAGCGATTAAAGCTTTATGTCAGATACACTCAAACTATTTGCCAACTCCCTAGAAACAACAAAATTAGTTATTAAAGTTTATGTAATTAAGAATACTAAAGAAAATACATTATTTGATCCAAGAACTATTTTTATATTGTTTAATTGGCACAAATACCGCAATCAAATCAAAGTCAAGTCAAAATACAGACAGACCCGTCTCACTTCTAAGCCATGTCTATAAGTTGTTTTCGAGAGTCGCAGGTTCGACGAATTCCAACCTCCTGAACAAGCCGGGTTCCGAAAAAGCTTTAGCAGTACGACCACATCCATACGCTGCGACCTGCCGCAGGCGTATGGATGTAGTCTTAGTGCTCTACTGAAGACCGGGAAGTATAATCTGCCACCTTGCTTGGCGTTCATGGACCATAGTCCACTTTACACAAAAATTAACGTCATAATCGTGTTCCAATCAAAGGCTTTATTATATGAAAGCCTTTGATTGGATAGAAACCTGGGCAGTTTTGCAGTCTGTCCTAAGATGCCAAGTGGACTATAGGTATATCGAGGTGTTGAGGTACTTATACGAAAATGCCATCATTGTCGATCCGAGTACAGAACCTGAGCACAAATCCTATTCAACTGCAGCGAGATGAGAAACAGGGAGATGTTATTTCTTTGAAACTGTTTACAGCTTTAGAAGACATCTTTAAACTCTTAGACTGGAAAGGACTCGGCATCAACATTAATGACCAGCACCTTCGTTTTACCGATGATATAATTGTTATGGCTGAGACCTTGGAAGACCTGAACCCAATGCTCGAGGATCTCCGTAGTGCTTCCCAAACACTGGGTTTCGGGATGATCAGGTTGTACCCGTTCCACTATTGTTCATGTTGGATACACTACACCTTGAAGTTATTGACCATTACGTATACTTAGGACAGGCAGCCCAGTTAAGTAAGACCAACGGTCCAACTTCGAGAAAGAGATCTAAAAGATCTTCACAAAGAGATTCCAAAAATCTTCACATCCGACTTACCTCAGTGTCTCAAGACGAAAGTGTATGACCAGTAAGTGTACCAGTGATGACTTACGGCAGTGAAACGTGGTCGCTGACTATGGATCTCATAAGGAGGCTCAAGGTCACCCAGCGTGCAATGGAGAGATCCATGCTTGGCGTTTCCCTGCGTGATCGAATCAGAAATGAGGAGATCCATAGGTGAACTAAAGTAACTGACATAGCTTGAAGGATTGCTCAGCTGAAGTGGCAGGGGGCGGGAAACATAGCGAGAAGAACCGATGGCCGTTGGGGCGGAAAGGTTCTTGAATGGCGACCGCGTACCGGACGACGCTCCGTGGGAAGGCCCCCGGCAAGGTGGACCGACGATCTGGTGAAGGTTGCGGGAAGCCGCTAGATGCGGGCAGCGCAGGACCGATCATCGTGGAGATTCTTAGGGGAGGTCTATGCTCAGCAGTAGGTGTCATGCGTCTGATATGATGATGATGAAAACATTAGACGAACAACTGAAAGCAATATCATTAAAAACCATCTAGAAAAATCTAGATACTAGCTAGCATGCAGTGTTTTGCGTAGCTGATTTTTTTAATCGTGATTATTCGTGATTCAAGTCATATTAAAACTCATCTGCAGTATGAGCAACACTATAAACCATAGAAATTGAGCGTTTTGGAAAATAGATCACTTTTATCGAAATACCGAAATAACGGTATTTTATAATCAAATACCGGTATCAAAATATCGAAAAAATTTACCGGTATACCGGTATTACGATACACCGGTATCCATGCCCTAATTACAACCATATGTCAAATGAAGCCGACGGCGAAGTCGACGCTACTTGGGCGGTAGCCCCACTGGTATGTACACAACGTATTTAACTGTGCATACTTATCAATCGATTCAGTCGCGGCTGTAAGCCGCGTCCGATACAGTTAAAGACCTAACGGTTCAAATACACTAAATCCGTTATCGGCCGAACTATGCCCGGGCGTCATCGGTCAGACTCATCCGATCGAATCAAACCTATGTAACATAAAGGGAGCGCGTACACTACTACAAGCGCCATCGTCCGAAGTCGCCCGATGACGGCCAATCATCCATCGAGTCCGAATTTCATCCGGCACGGTATCGGAAGACGCCCAGTCAACCGTAATGCTTTTTGACACAGTTCTTGTTTCTTAAACCCAAAACCGAAAAAATATTGTGTTTCTTAAACCCAAAACGGAAACATATTGTATCTCGATTTTGGGTTTAAGAAACAAGATCTGTGTCAAAAAGCATTACCATTCAAACACCATTGAACCACGATTTGGACGTTAACATTAGCAGACTTGATCCCCAGGTTCTTGTTGCAATATAATTGAAACACCATTGAGATCCCCTGTTCACGATTCGATGCCCAGTGCGCTACCCTCCGAACCTTCGCGCATTCGCACAGGTAGAACAAAAACACATTTAATAAGTTTTCGCTGTTTATTGTAATCAATGCTGACGACTATGTACTTAATTAATTAATGTTCCTATATCACACAATGGAAACATAACTATGATGTATCCTCGAACACAATCAGCCCGATGTTCGCTGGTTTTCACGATATTCTCTGATTCATTAAAAAATAACAACCGCTAGCTCCGTTATTCACAACTGTCTAAATAACTATTAAAAATTTAACGCTCAATAGCTTTAAATACAAATATATTATTGCTGTCGCGATTTTATAACTAATTTGATCTTAACTACATTATACACTGATCTCAAAATGAGTATTCGTTCTTTCGCTTATCTAAATTTAATCTTAACTACCTTATTCATATTAGTATTGCTTGATTAAGGGAATCTTCCCTCGAAATTGTTGTAACAAAGAGTCATCAGCAGCCATTAGATGGCGCACTTGTAACAATGTATACCTACCCGCAATATAGAAAAGTGCATTTTGAAAAACAAATATACAGTACTTATCGCTATCGAACGACTAATATACTAACAGAGATAATAGTTATTTGTTCGACAAGTGAGCAGAGTTATTTTTTGCTGCGAGTGCTGACTTTAAATCACGAACTAGCGAAGTAGTCTCAGTCTGAAATTGTATTATTATCTAGAATGGTAATATAGACTACTGGGCAGAGTGGGTGATTTAAAAGTACGAGACATAAAACATTTTGCTCTCTTGTGAAACATACAACTTTTCACCTAAACCTGCGAGAAAATTAAATTGAAAATGCGAGCGTTAGGGTGCTTCTACACGGTGCAAGTAGAGCACTTGCGCAGGTTACATGCTCCGTGGAAACACGTAAAGCAGGTCCAGCTTCATAGCACTGTATACTGCCCGGCATATATATTGGCAAGAGAAAGAAAGAGACAAAAGATGCGCAGTAGCCATAAATACTAAGTTTATGGCTACTACGCATCTTTTGTCTCTTTCCTTCTCTTGCCAATTTATATGTCGGCATCTCTACGCCCGCGCAAGTAACCCGTGCCTCAATATGTGCAAGCTACATGCACCGTGTAGAAGCACCCGAAAGGAATGTGATTTGAAACTCAAGCTCTAATAATAAAAAGCGATTTGGCTGCGAGTTTTACGCACCAAAAGCGCCCTTTTTGTGCTGGAGAGGTGAAAATGTACTTTATTTGGTAAAGAGTGAGGCACCTATTTTCATGTACTATTTTTTCCCAAGATTAACAAAACAAATTAAAAATAAATGATATTCGATTAAGTTACTAAATTAAACTAATGTTATAATAATTTTGTACATATTTCTAAGCTTCAATTAGTTTTTAAATGGGGAAAGATAAAGAAAATATCAGAATAACCCATCAAAACCAGTCAGATGAAGTTTCTGAAAAAATAGAAAATCTGATTGAAATCTGTTGAGTTTATCGCACATGTACCTACACAAATTAAACACTATTTGTTATGGGGTTAAAATACTCGGAGCACGAACAGCTATCGAAAAAAATAACGCGCCTAAAATCATTCGATAGAGTTCATAGAGTAATTTTGTATGAGAAAGTACATCGTCATCTACCGCCGAAAAGCAAAATAAAATTTGACATAGACATCTCTATCAAATCAAGTAACTTTTACACGCGTTTTTTTCTCGATAGCTGAGCAATAAAACATTCCGTTCTGAGATTACTGTTCAAACTTCGCAAACGGATACATTATTTTTCAATTTTTTGCTTGCGTTTATTTGTTAGGTCTTTTACGAGTTTAAATTTCATCTTTTTTACAGATTTTATTTGTATTTTATTTAATAATGTTAAAACACTTTTACCTATGTTTTTAAAATGTTTAAAGCTAACATTCCCAGTGATAGCATTTATTAATTGCTTTTACGAAAATAACAATAAAGAAAACGATTGCCTTTTCGCGTTACTGGAACATCATAAATACTTTTTTGAGATGATCTATCTATACTAAATCCAGAATCATACACAGTTTTGCAGATTACTTCGAAAAATCGGTAGCAAGCATCAAGAAAAGTAAGCATCCGAAGTTACGAAGTTTAAACACTTCGCTCGCTCCACAACTGTTCTTCCACTAAATATAGAGCTTTGAAACTTCGCTATATAAAAGAGTTGCAACAAGAAAATTTTTTCACAACCATTCGCATCATATCTATCAACCATCAACTAAGTATATTGAGTGATTGCTTTCAACATCAAAGACCTATATCACCACAAAATGGTGATGATTATACCCTTTGTGATGAGAAAAATCTTAAATGAATACATACTTAAAAGGGCTTGCGAGACGATCAAACTGTGCTTAACTTATTTCCAAAAAATGCAATGACTTAAGTTTTATACTTAATTAATAAACTAAAGCAACACAACTATGTCCTATGACTAGGACAATATGAGCAAAATAAAAAGTCCCTTTAAAGAAACTCCGAATGTTTGACCGTGTCAGAACCCTTTTATGGAAAAAATATGAATATCTTTATAATATAATTTTATATAAGTAATTTTAATTGAAATGCTATTCGATGGTAGTGTATTGAGGCGTATACACAAATTGTGCTATTAAGTATAAAATCTTTTTATCTACTCAATGAATATTATTTTTAATGATTCTTTAAAATCTCTGGTAATTCTGGTTTTAAATGTATATTAGTTATGTACGCTGTTTTATTAATAAAAACATAGGAAGTTGTCAAAGAAATAGTAATACATAGGAAGGATATTTGTGCAGTTTTGGACTTACTATGTATATTATCATTATCTAGTTATTTGCATATTTTACGGGTAAAACCATGATCATTTTGTAAATGGGACCAATTAACTAAGGAAAAATTTAGTTTCCATGTAGAAGTGTCGCAGCCGCTACGACAAAAGTTTACTGGACTTTATAATATAAAAAAAATTGCTTCATGATTTTATTTTGTCATAATTATTCAATAGAAACATTGTATTTGAATTCGAAACGAGTTGCTTTGCTTCCAAGATAATGTTTTTCAAAGATCTTTTTATTATCATAGTTTTGCAATTTGTAGTTTTCATCAAGAATATTCTAGCTTGAAATAATTAATTGAATAATTAAAATCGCTAAAGCTATGGTTTTATCCGTAATGTATACAAAATACAAAATTTTGTACGAAAATAAATACAGCCAAACCTTAAAATAGGTACAATGTGTTGGATATAATTTAACTAGCACATTATGAATGTTGCGCAGAAGTTCAGGCGAGTCAGGATTGGGACTATCTATGATATAATATGTTGTGAAGACTGGTCAGAAAAAACCCTACATAATATTATAATACAATGATTTACATGGTTGTCAAAATTTAATGTTGTAATAATTTTTTCAACACACTTGCTCGTAAAGTGAGCCCTAATACATCGCTTTTAGGGCCATAAACCGAACTATAACAAACGCGTGCAATAATATATAAAACACTAGTTGGTTATAGAATTATCCCTACAAAGTTAAAAAGGTACCTTACTGCAAGTTCTAAACAAATATTTATTATTATCAAATTATTCCTAATATATTATACAATATTTTGTTATAAAATATAAAAATATTAGCATTTTATCACTTAAATTTATAATTTTGAAGTAGGCTGTATGCTCACTAACCCATTTGTTCGCAAACTATTCTTGTATTGGGCGTGTGAAAAAAACAAAAAAAAACCTGCGCGCCTTTTCTCATCAAGATTATCATTTTGTTTTTGTCGTATTTGTTGTTGTGTGGTAAATTACTTTGTTTTTCCTCGCAAATGTATTGAAAAACGTCGTATGAAACTCGTGAGCTCTTACTTATTGCACACTCGGCTGAGTTACGCCCTCGCCTGCGGCTCGGGCTGCAACCCACAGCCTTGTGTGCAATAAGCAACCTAAGCTAACTTGTATCATAATGTACTATTAAGTAGAGTTTTTTCCTGGCCAGTCTAAAGAGTTACATTTTACTTTATCTATGTTAACATTTTACAAAATCGAACACACTTTTTTTACAAATCAAAAGAACATTCCAAAGTCTACATTTTGTTCCTAAGCCTGTCTAGGTATACGTCAGTGCTATACAGGGTGTGTGTCTATGTGTGCGCGGTGAATCATCTGGGGATGATGTGGTGAAGGGTGAGGATCGTGCTGATGATGATCAGCGGTGAGGGTATCCTTAGCACCGGTTGGTTGTTCGTCTGGTCTTGACACTCGCCTGAAAATATACATGTTTTTTAATTTCTATTGATATTAATAATAACAACCCATTGTACCACGGTGGTTCACACCCCAGATAACGTGGAATTAAATGCTCACTTAATAAGGTTACCTAATGCGTCCATCCGAAGCATATTTCCGAGGGTCGTCTAACAGTTAGACGACCTGGCAACCCTCGGAAATATGCTCTAACCTAATAGCCGGACAGACCAGCCAGTTTGGCCGGACATTTGGGTAAAAAAGCCGGACACCCTAAATTATTAATGATCTTGTATCTTAGTAATAAATACGACAAATTGTTTTTACGTAAAACTAGGCTTTTTTGATCATTTACTAAATGAAATAAAATAAAATTTAATAACGAATCAGTCTTTTACTACTAATCATTCATTAATATTATTATTTCTCAAGGAAAAACACAAAATTAAAATTAAGAAAACACAATTGAACAAAACAAACTTCTACACAAATGAATTATTATCATTTTTAAAATCTTTTTAGTCTAGTCTAGTTAGTGCGTAAGTGTAAAAAGTAAGTAAATGTAAAAAGCCTAACAAAAGCCGGACAGGCCGGACACCGTTTTATTTGGCCGGACACTCAATCAAAAAGCCTACCTATGTCCGGCTAAAGCCGGACGCCTGGCAACCCTACGCACAACTACACCTTGCACCGTGGTACCTACAGCCTTGGACCTAGTTATTCTGTCATTTATTTCTACCATTATTGCCATCTGGACTACTGCTCTATCTACCTGCCTTAAATACAACGGATTTGAAAAGCGACACAGTACACGACCGCAGGTAGTTGCACATCTCTCCACCATGGTTCAGAGACATTCTCCTTGGCGACATCGTTACCGTCGGAGAATTAGTTTCTACCTTTTTATAAGAGGAAACGCGCAGTCATGGCCTTCCGACCACCCCATCCAGACCGTTCTTCGAACCGACATGAGGGGGCCAACGAGTTCTGGGTTCTTCGTTGTGCGTCACTTTAACGAGCAGAGTCTACTACTTGTACTGTGTCGTGGTACTGGTACATGGCGGACGCTATATTTCAACCGCCTCTGTGGTCTAGTGGGTGGGTCGCCCACCCATGTAAGGCGCAGGGGTCCCGGGTTCAAGTCCCAGTGGGGGTACAATTTATACTCTGACGCTATAACAACAAATTAAAAATTGTTGTGGTGCGTCAGTTAAAGGTAAGATAGCCAGTTCCTCAGTGATGAGGACTCCGGGTGTAGTGCACTTCCACTTTCAGCTTTAAGGTCTCTAACCACTACACCGTAGCGTACCATGACTGTGCTAGGAACGTGTCAGGCAAAAAAAATATTCATTGTATTGAAAAGTATGACACCATTCCCACTAGACCTAGTGCTATGCAATGCAATTTTGCCGGTGCTGACACGCTCTGTGCATGACACGCGACGTTGCTAGGGTTGCCAGATTGGCTGGACTTGGCTGGATTGTCCAGCTATTTTACACGTTGTCCAGTGTCCCGGTTTTAGGCAAAATGTCCAGCTAAAATGAAGCTGAAAATTAAAAACCACCAGTATTACTGGTTTTTCCACCGAGTTGGCAACACTGGCTCTGGCAACGTTGGTCTCTCGCTATCTATGCCCAGGACTTTCCCGGGCATAGATAGCGAGATATCTATATAAATACAGATAAAGGTTCTAAATTGATAAATGCGGCTAAAGGAAATGCTAAATATATGTGGCAGAAAAAGTGATTTCATATTAATTTTGTTTGATTAAGGTTCATCTGTTTTGTAATAGTAAAAAAAATGTATGATAATGCTGATTAATGTATGTGGCAAAGTTATTTCATATAACAAAATTATTGTTTAATTAAGGTTCCTCTGTTTTGTAATAATAAGAAATTTTTATAGTTATGCTGATTTTTTTTTGTCCAGCCAAAAATCCTAATGTCCAGATATTTTATAATATTGTCCAGAAATTTTGATTTCTCAATCTGGCAACCCTAGACGTTGCCGAGCCGGCGAGTATACTTACTTACGGGTTGTAATGTAACCGCGTATGATGACCGTAATAAAAGCAGAATGAATCTGATTCCTATCGGTTTTGGATGTTGCATACGAGCATCATACGGGTTGCATACTGACACAGAACGCCGTCGTCTATCCGTTTCAGTGGGCATAGTAGAGCGTATCGTGTTGATTTTCGTGTCCGATACGTTCCTAGCACGGTCATGGTATGGCACGGTGTAATGGGTAGAGAGAGACTCTTATGGTCACTTAACATCAGGTGAGGTGACGGCCAAGCACTATCCCGTTTTGCATAAAAAAATTAAAAACCCGCCTGCATAAAAAGACAAGTCAACTGAAAAGGTGGAAACAAGATTAAATATTAAAGGCAACATTATAACATGCAGTCGGAGGCATGCATAAAGAAAGTGACATTATGAATGATTTGAGTAATATGCCTCCGACTGCATGTTATAATGTTGCCTTTAATATTTAATCTTGTTTTCATCTTTTCAGTTGACTTGTCTTTTTATGCAGGCGGGTTTTTAATTGTTTTAATTTTTTTTTTATTTATTTCTTTTTAGTTATTATTTATTACAATCATGATTTACTTTTTTTGAAACCCTTATAATGAGCCCTTTAATTTGACACCCATATTGCAGTATTCTAAAAAAAAAAAAAAAAAATTTCCACTACATGTAATAGCACCGTGCAGCCGCCATGTTGTTTTTTTTATAACGCCACTTTCTTAAGAACACTTGGGCTGGCAAGACAAATCTAACGATATGTTAATCATGGAAATCCGTTCAGCCGTTTAAAAGATATGAGGTAATAAAGAATATTACATACAAACACCCATACACATAAACAAACATACATACATACAAGATACGCGCGAAAAACATAACCCTCTTGCAGTCGGGTAAAAAGACATAGTAACCTTGTGCGGTGGCGTCGAAGAGCAGCGCTCGGTCGGGCGCGGCGGCGCGCTCGCAGTTGGCGGGCGACCGCGCGACGGCGAGCGCGGCGCCGCGCGCGTCGCGCGACACGAAGCAGTAGCGGCGCGCGGCCGTGCTGTCGCGCGTCACCGGCGTCGTCACCACGAACGACACGCCGTTCTCGTACCACCCGCCGTGGCACGTGTACGCTGCACAAACGGTACGTTAACGGATTAAAATCCACTAAAGTGGATCGAAGGAGTATTATCTACTAGCAGTCTTCCGTGACTTCATCCGTGTGGACCCTAAAAAACCTTTGACCAGGATAAAAAGCATTCTGTTTTCCAAAAGTCGTTTAGGTGTGAAGAAGTACACAAACTTTCGCATTTATAATCTCAGTTCATCATCATCATATCAGCCGCACGACACCCACTCACAGAATACATAATAGTACAAACCCACTGCTCAGCATAGGCCTATTAGGCCTCCCTCAAGAATCTCAACAACGCTCGGTCCTGGGCTGCCGGCATTCAGCGGCTTCCCGCAAGTTTCACCCTTACGTCGGTCCTCCTTGTTGGGGGCCTACCCACGGAGTTTCATCTAGTGCGCGGTCGTCATTCTAGAACCTTTTCGCCCCAAAGGCCATCGGATCTTCTCGGTATGTGTCCCGCCCACTGCCACTTCAGCTAAAGAATGCCTCGAGCAATGTCGGTTACTTTAGTTTTCCTACGGATCTCCTCATTTCTGATTGTATCACGTAGGGAAACGCCGAGCATGGCTCTCTCCATTGCACGCTGGGTGACCTTGAGCCTTCTTATGGGACCCATTTAATGACGACGTTTCATTGCATAATATTAGCTATTAGGAGAGATTTATCTAGTAAACCGTAAGTTGCCATCATTGTGGGAAACGGAAGCGAAAACAAGTAAGGATTGTGTTTTTAGTTTGTGGTTACTGTTGGACATAGCAATAAATAAAGCGCCTCTACAGATTTTAGGAAAACAGGTAAAATGATGGTCATGCAAGGAGATAAAAGAAACTCACCTGTCATCAGTTCCTTATTCTCACAAGTTGAATAGAACTCCATATTCTTCACAGAGTTGCATCCGACTTCAAGTCTATTGTAGTTGGTGCCCGAGCAGGCGTCCTCCGCCTGCCGCCGGCTCCTCAGTATGGGAGCATCGGACATGTTCCTTACGCTAAAATTGAACAACCTAGTACCGATAACCCTACTATTATGTTCAGAGAGTGTTTCCTCTCTCTTACTCCTATGAATCGTTTCTGAGGATCTGACGCTTCTCTGATGCCTGCTGTTCTGTATGCTGTATTTGCCGGAGTATGGACACACTTTCGATTCTGGATTGCTCGCTGGAACCAAGAGAAAAAGTTGTAAATTATTTTTTACATGCGGTGAAAGTTTCTGAAGAATAAAAAAAAAATGTGTTTACGGGAATACAGAGATTTTTTTGTAGACGTGGACTTGTGGAAAACTTATGGACTTTATAAGCGGGCTCGTTCATAGAGAGAGAGAGAGAGATCGCACGTTACACGTCGTAGGATGGGGTGTTTGTAGCTGGAATGAAACAAATAGAAACAAAGTTTCCGTGTTTGATTCTCAGGAAGAGACTAGCTAGCTTTTACCTAAATCTGTAGTCAAAACATTAATGTTATCTTGTCAACTAGAGGTAGAGTTAAGGTAGCTAGTTCATCAGTGGTTGAGGATTCTCGATAAAATGCCCTTCCACTTTCGAGTTTATCGTTTGTCACTTAATATTTAGTCAGATGATGATCAAGCGCTTCTACGTGGAGTATGAAAAGATCATTGACCTAAAACCATACCCCGGATACTATTTATACAACCGCTCCCGTTATATATAATAACTACCTATTACACAGCAGACACTAAACAGATGACGTTTTGTACACGCGCAAATGTGTGTGTAAAGCTAGGGCTACTACGGGAATCGTGTCGCCTAACACACGTTGGTTTTTCACCATTTCAACAATAAATATGTATTTACCGGTGATAAGAAATGTTTCCATGGTTGATTTCACGCTACCGTACACGAAAGTTGACAGCTGTTGTTACTTACGACTAAACGAGCACACGATTCGGCACATGAACTCGCGGGGTTAGGGTTTACTTATTAGTTACTTAGTTTACTTATTAGGGTTATAATGGGATTATTAGATCTGGTGATAATGGGATTCCCTGACTTTTTCCCTGATTTTCAGTAAATTTCCTGACATTTCGTCACCTACTTCTACATTCTTCATTTAGTTGACGTTTGATATTTTTTTCTCACCAAAATGATTAACAAATCTTACACTTTTTGGGATATCAAAAATTCCTGACAACTACAGTTTTTCCCTGTTTTTCTGACAGATGCCTTAAATTCCTGACATGTCAGGAAAATTCCTGTCATCTGGTAACCCTAGGCGGGGAGTGTCCTTTCTGTACTTTCTGTACTTATATCTATTCTGTGTACTGACGTCCATTATACAAAGTACGCTGGACAGGCTATTGTCATGAAATGACAGCAAGTTTTTGTGCCAATTTGAAAATCGCCATATTAGCGCTGAGAGCAGTAGAGTCTATACTATGACAGCAGTGTGTGTACTTGGAACTAATTAGTTCTATACTATGGCAGTAGTGAGTTTACTTGGAACTAGTCACTGATTTGAAAAAAAAATTTTTTATTTAACTGGACTGGCTGTCTGTATGATTTGACAGCTAAGATTTTGTGCCTATTTGAAACGCCACAAGCGTGCTTCTAAAGAACTAATTTTGACGTACAACATGAAAATGGTTGCCGTGATGGTCTCTCCAGACTTCAAACTTTAGTACCATGTCCCTCACACTATGCTCACGCTACGTCCTACAGCGCCAAAATGGCGGAAATCAAATAGGCACAAAAACAGTTTGACATAAGCCTGTCCAGTGTAAATATATGCATGCAGGTCAGTGGAACTAGTGCTCTCAGCGCCAATATGGCGATTTTCAAATCGGAACAAACGATTAGTGATGTTCGCCTGTCCAGCGTACTTGTATAATGGACATCAGTGCTTCTGTGCTAAAAGTGGACGTACCAACTAGCGTGACATAAGGCGCTGTAACCGCGTTGAAATGGTGCGGCGAGCAGGCGTCGTCGGGGCGGGCCGTGGGCGCGCCGCGCTGCAGCTCCGCGATGTACGCGTCGCGCCGGTACAGCACCACGCACACGTACCGCGATACACTGCACACAACAAATAAGAATAAGGGCATTTACTCATTTGTCAGCGCAGCATCGGTACGATAACAGTATGATCGGTATACGCGGTACCTACTGAAAACATACCGAATGGATGCCTATATTTCAATAGAGCGTTACTCATTTGGCGGCGCAACAACAGCTTAAATAACAGCAGCAAATTAGTAAAGGGCCTAAAAGATACTGTGAAGATAAAAGATATACTTTCATTAAGGCTGGTTTACATTATCTTAGTCTTTAGTAGAGTGCTTTAGGAGAGTGCTTTAGTGGAAACATGTAAACGGTCGTCTTATGACTAAAGAGAGTAACGTTCTAGTAGCCTTTCTACTCGCTTTCCAGTAGCACCCCCTGCGCGCCCGCTCACCCCCCGCGCGATATTTTACTCGCACTCGCACTGGAAGCATGTAAATCGACATTTTAGTAGCGTCTTTAGTAGAGTGCATTTGCCGGTGAACGCGTGACGTGTAATTGAATTAAATAATAGGTATTAGGTATGGCGAAAATGACACTACTGGAAGCGTGTAAACGGTCACTGGAAAGGCACCAAAACTACTAAAGCACTCGCATTCGAATCTACTCGCATGCAACTAAGCACTCTACTAAATACTAAGATAATGTAAACCAGCCTTTAGACTACGTCACTTCGTATCTCAACTCGCTTAAAAACACTATTTGATAATGCAACATTTGTCCGGCCCAGGGTTACATAAAAAAGCGTTCTAGTTGAAGCTAATAATAATTTGAAAAATCCCAATGATAATAAGAAAATTTGCACTTTGATGAACACTAGGTTATTGATGATTACAGTTTAATGGAGTGGAGGAAATGGGGAAAAAATCCTTCCTCAGAAAAACGTGAGCATAGAAAGACAAAGAGTAAAAACGGGAAATTTAAATAGCTATCATATGAAAAATCTCATAAGAAACAGTACTAATGATGATGACAATGCGCAACCAGTGCTACAGAGTACCCACTAGGCGAACTGACTTTCACATGAACTCAGTAGACCTTGATAGAGTGAGAACACACCAGTGATGTTGGCGATGCGCAACTTATGCCACAGACTTTGACAACAGCGCCAGTTTAGTTTGTGATGCGCAGTGTCGCGTTCCGCTGGTAGAACGTGTAGTTGATGCTGCAGTCCAGCATTATCCAAACATTCTTCTACTTACGACGAGTGAAGACATTGGTTGAGACTTGAGTCTAAATAGAAGAAGAACTTACTAATGTTTGCACCAGTGCTCCGGCTAGGCGAGCTGGCCTTCACATGGGCACAGTAGACTTTACCGTCAGCGCCAGTCTGGTTTGTGATGCGCAGCGTCGCGTTTCGCTGGTAGAACGTGTAGTTGCTGCTAAAGTCCAGCGTGAGCCAGCATTGGCAAGCATACTTCAACTTACTAATTACTGATACTGTTTTGACATAGAAGTTGAACTTACCAGTGATGTTGCCAATGCGCGACCAGTGCTACAGAGTTCCCACTTGGCGAGCTGGCCTTCACATTGACGCAGTAGACTTTGACATCAGCGCCGGTCTGGTTGGTGATGCGCAGCGTCGCTTTCCGCTGGTAGAACGTGTAGTTGCTGCAGAAATCCAGCGAATGCCAGCATTGGCAAACATTCTTCTACTTACGAGAAGAACTTACCAGTGATGTTGCCAATGCGCGACCAGTGCTACAGAGTTCCCGCTAGGCGAGCTGGCCTTCACATTGACGCAGTAGACTTTGACGTCAGCGCCGGTCTGGTTGGTGATGCGCAGCGTCGCGTTCCGCTGGTAGAACGTGTAGTTGCTGCTGAAGTCCAGCGTGTGCCACGTGTGCGAGAACGTCATCCAGGATGGGAACTGGCAGTTGAAGCGCACTGACACTGGAATTGAAGTTTAAGTGTTAGGCGAAGACTTTGACATCAAAGCTTAGCGGATAGCTTAGCTTAGAGGATAGTGTGCTTACAAAGAAACTGTTTATTCGAAATTTCAAATTAGTCGTCAAGTTCCAAGGTAAACTAGTAATATCAGTAAGGTAAACGACACTAACTCTAGTTTTTTCTTGGTCCTTCGAGTTCAAGTCTAATATACACCGAAATCTACAGGGTTATTTGTATAACACCAACAACCTCGCAGGAGTAGATTATTGACGTCATAAACATCAACATTCGTTCTACGACTTTTCCGAAAACTGACAAAAAAATTCGACGCTCCATACAAATGTCCCGAACAGCTGATCGAGTTTTGTATGAAAAGTCGTTTTTTTTTCTGTTTTCGGAAAAGTCGTAGAACAAATGTTGTTGTTTGTGATGTTAGTAATCCACTCCTGCGAGGTTGTTGGTGTTTTACAAATAACCCTGTTTAGTAAAGCATCATCTATAATATATTTCTTCTTCTATAATGATGCTTCAGTCTACGTACCTCGCTTCAAAGCCATCGTCCTAGACCCCTCAGTGGCGCTGAACAGGCCATTACACGTGGCGTCACCAGATTGTGCCACTCTGTACTCGACGCCGCCCGTGTTATTGGGACCCTCCTTGGCGCCATTACCTGACGCTGTGATACGAAAAAATATGTAGTATAGAATTTTGTAGAACTTCATTTCTTGATAATGCAGCTTGCTGGATTTTATTGGAAGTATAAATAAACCAAACTAAAAGGTAATTTTATGAGGAAATCTACTTTTATGATAAGTCAGAGACTTATGTGTAAAGAAATAAAAAGACGGGCTATTAATATAACGACTTTTCTGTTAAGGCTGGTTTACATTATCTTAGTCTTTAGTAGAGTGCTTTAGGAGAGTAGAAGTTCATTACGTGGTGTGTTTGACGTTCTTTTAAAATCGACGAACATGCCAAGCAATGTATTTCTACTCGCTACTCGACTCGGTCGTCTACTTGACTAATGTAAACCAGGCCTTAGAACAATAGATCGTGCTTTCCACTTGCTACCCCCATTTGAACCCCCCGGGGTATCCATGGAAACTCACTATTACACTTGAACCCCCTATCAGGGGGTTCAGGAATAATTTTAGAATTCATATTCCACATCAACCCCCAGAGTCAAAAACGAAATAATGAAAAAAAAATGGAACCCAATCCATTCCGATCAACTAAACCGATTCTAGTTGTGGCCAATGAGATTTTCTATTTTATGATGATATTGATTAGATACAAACAAATAAATATTTTCCTACGTATTTAACAACGCATTAGGTTATACTAAAAGCGACATTATCAAATTGAGAAAGTAAGTATTTAAGGTGGTAGAAAATCATCTGATGATACTTAAACAGTTGCTTAAACTGAACAACTTTCTCCATAGAACATAGGTCGAAAAACGAATTTTTTTTTCGCCGTTCCATAGTAAGTCGGTCTGCTGACCAATACATTTTGTATGGGAGTATGAAATTTTTTTTTTTCGTTTTTCGACCTATGTTCCTTGGAGAAAGTTATTCAGTTTAAGCAACATTATCACCTGTTTAAGTATCATCAGATCATTTGGTACCACCTTATATTATGGCACTTTAGAAAGAGCGAAGTCAGTAGGCATACAAACTGTTTGACTATGGGAAACGTCTGATCCACCCATCAACGTTCATATCCAGTAGACTATTATTTATTTTGTGCCAGTAGTAAATAATAACACGAAAATCAGAAAATCTTGAGAGTAGACGTTGGTTGAAGTGTTAGGATCAAGTAAGGTTAAAAGAACTAAAGGTGGTCTCAGTCTTACCGATACCATTGGTCTTCTCGTAGACGAAGCAGCGGTACCGGTCCTCGTTGCTGGTGGCGTGGTTGTGGTGCAGCTTGCCCACCAGGAACCGGAGGCTGCCCTCCTTCCACGTCGCCAGACATTCCAGCTCTTCCACTACAATTCAACAATAATTATGTAATTTTTAGGGTTCCGTACCAAAATGGTAAAAAAAGGAACCCTTATGGTGAGACTCAGTCTGTCTGTCTGTCTGTCTGTCACAGCTGGATATCTCGAGAACTACTAATCGTATCAACTTGAAATTTGGAATAGTTTAAGATGACATTTGCCCAACTATTTTTTTCTAATTGTTATTTCTAACTGCAATCAGTTTCCAATAAGCAGTTTTGAGAGGTGAGGCATGTATTGTAAGGCGGTTCCATTTAGGCTACCTCAAGGGGTCTAATGGCGACCAAAAAATACGATTGGCGACCAGTAGCCATTTAGGCTACCTAGGAAAAAAACCGGGCGATTTAGGCTACTACAGGATAATTCTATAAAATGCGTGTAACAAAGCGTTATGTATCACTGACATGAATTTTTTTTTATTTAACTGGACTGGCTGTCTGTATGATTTGACAGCTATGTTTTTGTGCCTATTTGAAACGCCACTAGCGTGCGTCTAAAAAACTAATTTTGACGTACAATATGAAAATGGTTGCCGTGATGACACCTCCAGACTTCAAACTTTAGTACCATGTACGCACGCTATGCTCACGCTACATCCTACAGCGCCAAAATGGCGGAAATCAAATAGGCACAAGAACAGTTTGACATAAACCTGTCCAGTGTAAATATATGCAGGTCAATGGTTATGTATGCAGATCCACCTACTTATTTTTATCTGTGGACTGTGGTTGCGTTCAGAAATCACAAAAAGTACTCGCAACTTGGCAACTATGTATATATAGTGTTCTGTAGTGGGTGACGGTGGAAAAGAAATGAAATTGTGAAGAAAAGTGTCGTTTTTATTTTCCTTTTAATAGCATATGGTAGGTTCTGATGAAAAAGAAAAATTTGCCGTTTTTGGGCTACATGGCTAAAATTTTTGGTGATTAAGCAACTTTCGTATGGGTCGGTCATGGGATGGGTAAAAAAAAATTTACTATCTTGAGCTCCTCCGTGTTTCGGAAGGCACGTTAAGCCTTTGGTCCCGGTTGCATTTACAGTCGTTAGCACTTACCAATCCGCATTGGGCCCGCGTGGTGGGTAATAGCCCATCCTCCTTTTTCACCCATAAAAAAGGCCTGTGCCCTTTTCAATATTTCAACCCATTTTTTTGATTTTGATTGCGTGTTCTCATCAAAAATCGGGACAAAACTGATGCATCATCGGGACGCGGGACAATGACATCGAAATCGGGACTGTCCCGGCAAAATCGGGACGGGTGGCAACCCTGATTGGAATACTCTTCCTATGGTTAAGTCACTAGGTTTTATTCCCTTTCTTTCCAATTCATCAATAGCAAACGCCACAGAATATACAGGGTGTTTGGTAATATGTATAGATATACAAATATAGGTTACGGCGGGTTGCGATCTGTAAAACTTGGGTTAAAGTATCTATAATTTCGTAATAAATAACTATATCACAACGGTAAACGGTAACATTTTTGGTGATTTAAATGTTCTACGGGCTACTGTACTATTAGGAAAATAACTTGAACAAATGCTCAGAGAGGTAGAAAAAATCAGGCTATAATCCAATCCTTTGCGAAATTTGTTTATCTTTTACGATCTACAGATGAACTTGGTTTTACAAAGCTCAAAAGTTGCATTAAAATGTTCTTATCCAATATCTATACAGTAGCGATTTGAATACACAAGAATAGATCGGCTTAACCGAGATCGAGACAATGCGACGCCGTAAAAATAGGAATGCGGTCGGGATAGGGCTAGGTTCTATTTTAATGTTTATGGATTTAATGGATTTACAACACTTTTATGTAAAATGTAACGGTTTTAAGAACTTGAGTGCTATTACGAGTTACAAAAGAAAACATTTGAAACTGATATTATTATCTTACTAACACTTTTTTGAATTGAATTGAATTTAATGTTGGTTAAATTTACTAAAGGTGTCATTGTCATTTTAAAAATTTCAAGTAAATACAACAAGATATGATATTAAGTATCAATTAGGTACCTGTACAAAATTTACTGAAAAGTCAACCTAACTACGTGTGGACGTTCACAGGGGGTCTATTACGAAAAGTTTAATGCGATACACGCAGCTGCGTCCGTGCTTCGTTTTTACCGACTTCAAAAGGAGGGAGGTACTTAATTCGACACGTTTTTTTTGTTTTTTTTTTTTTTTGTTTTTTGTATGTACACCGATTACTCGAAGACGGCCGGACCGATTGAAATGATTCAAACGTTATTACATTAGGTAAACTCCCAAGTTGGTCCCATTTTTTAAAATTTTGAAATCGGTTCAGTACTTTTCAAGTAATCTTGAAAAAGCACGAAAATAGATGATTTTGTGTGAACTACCTCGATGATCAGTCGTATAACTTCTTTGTTTATGAACTGAATAAGATAATTATTTTTTTGTTTGAAAAGGGATATCTTATGTGTAGTTCTTTAACCGACTTAAAAAAGGAGGTTTTCAGTTTGACCCGCATGTATGTATGTTTCTCCGCGATTAACTCACATTTGGCTGAGCCGATTTTAATTTCTACCTAAATAATATACCTACACTGCCTAATAGAAAAGGTACCTACACTAAAAATAAAAAAATAAAAAATTGTTAGAAAAACAAAAAACCGACTTCAAAAAACCTAACTCTAAAAAGCAAGAAATAATATTCGTAATAATAAAACACGTCTATTGAAGTCGGGTGGGGCTTTTAGAATAAAAAATAAAGGGATTTGTACTCCAGCCCCACCCGACTTCAATAGACGTGTTTTATTATTACGAATATTATTTCTTGCTTTTTAGAGTTAGGTTTATTGAAGTCGGTTTTTTGTTTTTTTAAACAATTTTGATTGTTTCCTATTACAAATCACTTTCGTATGCGATATTGCGAAGTAATTGCGTGAGTTTGTCAGTTTATCTCTTGCGTATCCGACATCGTTCGTTTAGTAGTCTATGGACTACGATAGAAAAATTGAAAAGGTTTGATAAAACTACAACCAACAAACTGCGGACGACTATCGTGGCCAAGTGACTGCGTTACGCAATTGCGTACGTTATTTTCGTAATGGCCCCCAGTTCAATAAAACGATTGATACCAAAGTTGATTTGAGAATTAGTCAAATAATCGTTCCAGATTTATTTTATCAGAACCTTCACAGTTTGTGTACCTTCACAATCGAATTGTCACTTGAGCAACTCAGTTATTTTAATCTGCGCCGTTTAACGAGGCCCGACTACCCCGCTACCTCTGGAAGATTGCCCATTTCATTTGTGAGCAATTTTCTGAAGTAGCACTCTTGGGGATGCCATGTCTTTTTCGATGATGAAATATGTTTTTGAAAGAAGAGATTTTAGTATGTAATTAGATTTGAAATGTAAAGTCGAGATAAATGGAGTAGAGAACATAATTAATAATAAAAAGGAGCAGTTTTCTTTGTTTAAAACTTGAACTTCCAAAGGATGAAATAGTTTAGCCTATTTTCGAAGCGTTTAAGAGTTTTTTAGGCACACATTTTATTCGCTTTTTTTGCTGCCTTCAGATTTCTATTTATTTTTTATCTAAGTGACGTTTAGTCTATTTGACTAAACGTCTATTTGAGTAGTGTATTTGACTAAACGTCACTATTCTGTTTGATGAACCTAATGCTTGCAATGGAAACATGATAAATGCATGCAATTGAGGAACATCAATCTCCTCTAAGTTATCGAATACAAATCCATATAATATTTTGATAAAAAATTAAAGTTCTGCTTGTTGTATGTATGTTGTGCAATATTTACCGGTGCTCTCAGATCCGTGGACGTCAGGGCAGGCCTGGTAGTTGAGCAGCAGGCGAGAGTCCTCGGTGCAGCTCTCGATGGACGAGACGGGGCTCTTGCAGTCGCCGTGACCTCTGGAAGTTAACACAATCAGAATTTATTGTTTGTGCTTGCGTAGCTTGATCGTAGCATCGAGGAGACTGGTAAAAAAACTGCCGAATTAAGTATTTGCACGATGTAGGATAAAACATCTTCAGATGAGGGTCGGGTGACCACAAGATGTAGGACAAGTAAAATTGCAGTCACTTACACAAGTGACAGAAGAGTTGAAAAGCTTTTCTTCAATAATAATTGTGAAAGGTGTTGAGTGGACAAAGGTGTTATCTGAGAAAACTGAAAAATATGACTTTTTTGCATGAACATAAGCTGATGAGCTCAAAACACGCAAAATTTGATTCGTGTCAAAAATACAGACCCTAGCAAAGGTAGAAAAAAAAATCGACTGACAAAAATGCATAGGTGTACATTTCAGGATTTCACATAATTTTCAAACACCCTGAAATCATTTTCAGCTCTGATACTATCCAATCCAGTTGTTTGATTCCTACCTATTCATAACTCTTTAATTAAATAGTAGTTACGAATAAATTGAAAAGTTAAGCTATGGGTGATTCGTTAACCCCCCGCGAGAGGGCGTTGAACAAATTCGACGTGGAACTAACGACACACGGCCCTCGGACACTAATTAAGTCTTGCGACGCCACTCGTCACTCCATCCTCCATTAGGGATGTCAACCGGTGATTAATTATATTCATCCACTTTTGTAATTAACGTTCGGGACAACCTTGAATGAGGTAACGAGGGAGGTTTTTCTTATTAATCTCCAAGCTGTTTTATTTTGTTTCGATATGATATTTATGACATAATATCTTAACCTACTTTTGGTCTCACGAAGCTTTTGTCTACCATGTTACTTTTGATGATAAAATAAGAATGATTAATAACGTTAATATAGTTTTTCTATACGTTTTTTTTATTTATTACACACAACACAACGGTAACGAAAGCAGCCCTGAATATGACTGATAGACAGCGGCATCCAGGGTTGCCACCCGTCCCGATTTTGGCGGGACAGTCCCGATTTCGATGAAATTGTCCCGCGTCCCGACGATCCATTCGTTTTGTCCCGATTTTTAGTGAGAACACGCAATCAAAATCGGTGTTGATAAAAAAATGGGTCGAAATATTTATAACCATAAAAGCTTTGCTTTGTATCTCGTTAAGTATATCGCCTTCGATGTTGAGCGAGTATTTTCCCATATGACGCTTAAATGATCTAATGTCAGAAATCATTGCTCTGTAGATTTAATGAAAGCTGAATTTCAAGATCCCCCCCCCCTGCTCCCTTGTCCCGACTTCTATGTACCTAAAGGTGGCAACCCTGGCGGCATCTGTCAGCCGAATAATTAGAAAAGTAGAAAATGCTGTAAAAGTCAATATTGGATCAATTCTTCTTTAAAAATAGAAAGCTAAACTGGCTTTAAAATAACCACGAATAGAACAATAGGTACGTACGTGAAGTAAAATGATAAATATAGCTCTTAATAATTCAGTAAACTGCCAAAATCGCCAAAGAAACTTAGATCGAACTCCATTGATTTGTTACAGAATTCTCGTTAGAAATAGTTATCGAACTGCCACCAAGTTTGGTGACACATTGACGGGTTGTAGTCGAAATTAATAGCTATCTGTATTGTAGTTGGGTGGATTTCTGCTTGACGCGCGTTATCTGTTGCTGCGACTATACGACTGTCAGAGCTCATTTAGGAGACGTGACGGGTGCCGTCGCTGCGTTTATTCGATGACTTTAGCTGCTTTATGTCATTTTGAGTGTCAGATGAGCTTAGTTAGCTGATTGATAAAGTTTTCCATTCATGAATGATAATTTAAACACCTACACCAGGTACACTTGCTTATTCAATGAAATAGCGTCATGGTAACCGACGATAGTTTGTAGGTTTTCTGCACCGAATTGCGACATCCTTAGGGATGTCAGTCACAAAACAAAAAACGGCCAACATTTAACTCGAATTTAAAATACATTGCCCAAAACGTTATAAGTTTACTAAAGATGGCCTCAAGGCCTTACAGTTACAGTTGTCTAGTAATGTTGAACAATTTTTACCTACTCGGCATAATTTTCTCCCATAAGTCTTCGATCAGATGATAGAAGCCATAAGTTCATAGTCGGGGTATGAAATCAGCCATGATGGTTTCTTTAGATAAAATAGACTTCTGATTATGAAACATACATACATATTTCTTTCAGACAAAGCAGCTCTATGAACCAAGAATTTTTTTCTTGACTGAAAGATACCTAGGTATAAAAGAAGAGGTAGATTATGGACCAATGAACTGAACAACTTTTGCAATTGGACCAACTCTGAAATCGCGAAAAAAATAATCAGCTGTTTCATACAAAAATTAATAACGCAAATATCAAAATGTATGAAACAGCTAGTTTGTTTTCGCGATTTCAGAGTTGGTCCCATACTAAAAGTTGTTCAGTTTGATGGTTCTTATCCACCATACTCGGCATTAGGGGTTATTTTGTTACACGTTGTATAATGTCTCATATTAAGAGCTCTGTTATACCTATCTGTGTGGTTCTTACCTATTATAAGTAAAGGAGAAGGGCCCCTTGAGCGGGCAGTCGACGGGTTCAGCATTCTCCCTGAACATGGAGTAGAGGAGAGCGTCTCCGGTGATGAGGGTGCACAGGTGAGGCAGCGCGTCGCGTCGGTAGCAGAACGCTGGGGAAGAAAACGTTAGCGATCAGTTTATTATGTGACTAAAGCCTCCACACGTTGGCTACAATATTGGCGAATTCATTGTGCATTGTTGGTTTCGTAACAAATGTTTTAAAGATGTTCTTTCAAAAGCATCAACGAACGTTATACTGGCCAAGGTTTTTGCCAACGTGGGAAGCAAAGTCGTTTCTTTATTAATTTTATTCAATTTTCAAGATTCAACGTTTTCCAAAGAAAAGCGTGTGCAATTTTCCTCCTCCCATGCTCTATATCAATAGTTACTAATCATAGTTGTATTGTGTAGTTTGATCTCTCTGCAGTATGAATTGAATCGATTTATTGACATACCTACGTAGGTATTATATATAGGTATTTCAACACAGTGTATGCATTTTCGACCCATATTTCTTGGAGTTATTAAGTTCCATTGTATGTTCATCCCTAAAAGCGATAGATGTTTTATTAAGGTCACTCAAACGTCATTATAAAATCGAAGGTATTATTCGCGTGTTTTTATCTTTAATCACGAAGGAAAATTTTGATGTCAGCTATCAAATACTGAACAACTCTTTGAGATATGTACCATAAAAGGTAGAAATAACGATTATTATAAATACATACATACTCCTATAGTGAGTGAGTGAGTATTTCTTTCGAAGTTGTGATGTTACAATAAAGCTACTCACTGATAATAATCACCAAGTCATTATTTGGTAATGTTCCAATTTCTACCACAAATAATATATTTGACCTTTAATGACTTACAAAGCTATATCAACCCAAAAGGTTAATGGATAGCTTATATTTGCCTCATTGTAATGAAATAACAAAAACATCATAAAACAATATTAACTAAATAGTACTAAAACATGTTCAATTTATAGTATAGAGTGCCCAGCATTGGGTGGCGTATCGTGCGGCTGACATAAAGAAAGCGTAAATTTCATAATTAATTAAGTTATTCAAATAATTGATTTTTAAATATGTATAACCACAGAAGCTAACAAACATATTTTTACCAGAAAAGTCACATGAAAATAACTATTCTTACCTATAACACTTTTCTCGCTGGTAGAGGTGAAAAGTTGTATTGTTTAACACGAGACCAAATTTTTGTGATTTCTCTTGTATAACAAATAACTATTTCATAATAATGAGGAAACGATTATACAGTCGCGCTGTTTCATTTTTACCGACTTCAAAAGGAGGGAGGTACTCAATTCGACTCGTTTTTTTTTGTATGTACATCAATTACTCGAAGACGGCTGAACCGATCGAAATGATTCAAATGTTATTACATTAGGTAAACACCCAAGTTGGTCACATTTTTTTAAATTTTGAAATCGGTTCGGTACTTTTCAAGTAATCTTGAAAAAAGCACGAAAATAGTATGCTTTTGTGTGAACTACCTCGATGATCAGTCGTATAACTTCTTTTTTTTTATGAACTGAATAAGATAATTATTTTTTTGTTGGAAAAGGGATATCTTTAGTGTAGTTTTTTAACCGACTTAAAAAAGGAGGTTCTCAGTTTGACACGCATGTATCTATGTATGTTTCTCCGCGATTAACTCACGTTTGGCTGAGCCGATTTTTCTACCTAAATAATATACCTACACTACCTACTACAAAATTGTTTAAAAAAACATAAAACCGACTTCAATAAACCTACCTCGAAAAAGCAAGAAATAATATTCGTAATAATAAAAACACGTCTATTGAAGTCGGGTGGGGCTTTTAGAATAAAAAAAAAGGAATTTGTTCTCCAGCCCCACCCGACTTCAATAGACGTGTTTTTATTATTAGTATTATTACGAATATTATTTCTTGCTTTTTCGAGGTAGGTTTTTTGAAGTCGGTTTTATGTTTTTTTAAACAATTTTTTATTTTTTTATTTTTAGTGTAGGTACCTTTTGTATTAGGTAGTGTAAGTATATTATTTAGGTAGAAAATTCGGCTCAGCCAAACGTGAGTTAATCGCGAAGAAACATTCATACATGCGGGTCAAACTGAGAACCTCCTTTTTTTAAGTCGGTTAAAGAACTACACTTAAGATATCCCTTTTCCAACAAAAAAATAATTATCTTATTCAGTTCATAAACAAAGAAGTTATACGACTGATCATCGAGGTAGTTCACACAAAATCATACTATTTTCGTACTTTTTTCAAGATTACTTGAAAAGTACTGAACCGATTACAAAATTTTAAAAAATGGGACCAACTTGGGAGTTTACCTAATGTAATAACGTTTGAATCATTTCAATCGGTTCAGCCGTCTTTGAGTAATCGTAGTAATCGTTAGTGTACATACAAAAAACAAAAAAAAAAAAGGGTTGAATTGAGTACCTCCCTCCTTTTGAAGTCGGTAAAAAGGTACCTACACTAAAAATAAAAAATAAAAAATTGTTTAACAAAACAAAAAACCGACCGAGGTAGGTTTTTTGAAGTCGATTTTTTTGGATCATGCCTTTTGCTAAACTATCAAGTTAGTAACATGGACGTGGTATCAGATAGTAATCTTACTTATGTCACGTCATGGTATAAACGAATGTTGACGTTAATTCTAACATTAAAATAGTTAGGTAATTTATGTTTTGGGTTTGTTTAGGTTAAACGTTTACTCTTGTTATAGATTTTTATTAAAAAAGTACATTATTCCTAACTTTTCTATTATATGGAGTGTAAGAGAAACGTATATAAAATCGAACAAGGAGCACGCACGCCATAGCATATTAAATTTATGGATTTTCTCGTGGAGAAATTTTCACGCGAGTGTAGTGCCGCAATAATGCTCCGTAGATAATAAATTGGATCTAAAACCCTGTACTTGACAGTACATTATCTAAATTAAACTGGGCGCTTTCTAAAATGAAACTGTTAATAAACTAAGTTGTATTATTATCGCTAACATAAATCTAACTGGAGCTGGGGGGCTACTCAATTGGCCACTTTTCTATTCGTTCGCTAACTTAAAAAAAGCCATAAACACCAAAAAACGTGTCGTAGGCTTGTCAATTCCATACAATACAATATTGTCTGTGATTTAAATAAACTTGCGACGTCATACTTGATCGCTTAATTGCTTATTTTTAAGCTTTAAGTTAGCGAACGAATAGAATAGTAACCATTTGAGTAGGGGGGCTGAACATTTCCTCCTCTGCCATTGAAAATAATCATTACTTTTTTTTTTCAACGCTCATTATTTATTTATTATTAGGAACAATTACACTGACTTTATTTAAATATAAGTCTGGCAAAACCAAATATATGGTATGTCTGCAAGGACGTTCTCTCTACTTAGACAATGTGTACTTGGTATTGACAACATGAATATACTATTTTCACTTTTTCTACGATGGATGCTACCTTCGTTTTAGGTTACAATTCAACTATTATAGTTTTAAGTCACAGATTATTTGGAATTTATTAAGAACTATGTAAAGAAAATGTCAAATTTTGAAGAGGATAGGATATTTTGTCTAGCTTAACTCTTCAGAGAAATAAATCACTTTTACGGATTAAAACGCGTAAATAATGTATTTTAATATTAATTCAGGGGTTATTTTAGTATTATTTAGTTTAGATTTATTGTTTTTTTGCATTCCCGACGTTTTGACACCTTTCCAGGGGCCGTGGTCACGGGAGGACTAAGGCAAAAAAGCTAATAATATCTTCAGAGGAACTTTAATGCTAAGTTTTAAAGCCCAATACAATTTTAATAACTATATTTATTTATAACGTATAATATATCTACTTACTTTCTTTATACTGTAGAACATTTTGATGCTTTTCATGCATCACTACACAACGATAACAGCCTTTTCTGAAAAAGAAAAAAATTAATGAATGGGTATGAAGACTGAAGCCACGATACAATTCTGCAACCATAATGATTTATTTTGACAAGAGAAAAACTATTCAATTTTAGATTTTTTGCTTTTCACAATGCTATTTATATAGTTAAGTAAATAAATACTAGAAAAAATCGACTCACCGTCTTGCTACGGGTGAGTCGATTTTATTTGGTTTTCATTTATTTTAATATAAAAAAGAAAAACTATTATCTCGAATTCGTTTGCTAGACTCAATATATCGTTTTAAAGTAATCATATAGAAAATTGTCTCAGACGTTATTTAAGAACTATCTGTGAACATGATTAATTTCATCTACACATTTCAACAAAGACATAGCTTTAATAATATTGCTCATCGTCAGAGACTGAACATTATACAAAGGTTCAATTTTACTAGTTATTAGATTCCGGTCTTCTATAAGGTATTGCCCTATTTCAGGGTACGCCAATTCAAGCGGAATATCCTCTTTATTCTGCTCTCTATCATCCCTTTGTTCACTAATAGTGCTGTTTGTAAGTTCACTCAGTTTTGTAAGCAAACTTGAGCATTTCGATACTTCTACAGGAGGTGAACTCTGTGGTAGTGTTACCTAGTTTTATTCAATTTTGTTATAATCGGTTGATCACTAGCCTGGTCACGAAACAAAAAAACCAGTGGCGCAGCAAAATAATTCTCTCTTCATTGCATGGTCATTAGGAGTTCGCTCTTCGTCTGCCCCGGTCGCATATATATGTATATTTTCCCTAGTTTACCACATCCGCAGAAGGAGAGACGCAATTTCAGGGTGGGTACCTACTTAAGTTCGCGAACCTCGGCGCTCCGCGAGCCAGCACCGAATAGAATGTTTATCCTGTGTTGGAACAGTGTGCCACTGTGTGTACGTGTACCCACCATCATGGAGTTTTCCATACCTAAACATGAGAAAATCCTAGTTCATCAAATCTGCTCTAGGTGTCGAAATCGACTAGGCTTTTTCGCATTATGTCGTATAAATTCGCTCGCTCTGTTCTTGGCCAAGCAGAAAGAAAGAAAGGAAAATAAACATATTGGTGTCAACAGGTAATCTATACTGAAGGATGTTGATGAACTTACTCATCAACGATAAGAAACTTGTCTCCCTCTGACGAGACACATTTGCCCTTGTTGGAGAGGCGGTCGCCCTCGATGATGATGGGCTGAATCACCCCGGACTGGAACCAGCGGCCGTGCCACCGCGGCGGGAACGTGCAACCTGAGAACAAGCGGTTATTTTAAAAATACGTTTTTTGATGATAGACAGGCAAGCGCTTGACCGCTGTCACGCCTGATAGTAAGCGATCTACAATACAATCTACGATGAATGACGACTTTTATACCATAACTTTATAAAAAAATATAGCTTTAAACACAACTTGTAGCATTGTAGTCTCTTTCAGTAGATTATTTATGTTCTTCAAATTGAACGAATTTACTTTTTGTCAAGTCACTGCTCTTATAGTCACAATGTCAACCGTTTAATTTGATGTAATATCGGGCTCATTTTTATTCATCAGGGTAGTGCAATGGACGTGGACATGTGCCTGTCGTGTTAAAATGTAAATCAAAATTGACACTTATATCCAGGGCATAAGATGGATATGAAGTGACACTATTTGAAGTTAGGGCTTCGGGTTGCCATTGTATTGTAATAGAGGGATTATTGCCTTCGCTTCTTGTTAATGGTCTAACAATGATCCTTTAACAAGTAAGTCGTTTACTTATGATTTGTAAGTAGGAGCGTGTGACTTTGGAATTTGTGTTACTGTGAGATTTTTTGAAAATTGTAAATATTTTTATCGTCATCTGCTTTAATATCTGTATTTCTATCTTTTTTGCTTTAGTTAGCAATTAGTTACGGTGGACGATTAAATGAATTATAAGCATATTACTGTTAAAACTAAATAAAAACTAATTACCTATAGAAGTGCATCCTTAGATAAAAAAGATAAGTGCCATAAAACTAGACAGAGGAACATGTGTTATTACAGTTATAATACCTCTCATGACATTTAATTGTATCATTTGAGCTTCAAAACAAAACCAGTGGTAAGGTAAAATAATGATAATTAAAACTACTAATTGGGATATCCAACATTTTAGGAACAAATAGTTATTATTTATTCCAAACAATGGGTTTTGAATGGTGTTTTTAGGGTTCCGTAGCCAAAATGGCAAAAAACGGAACCCTTATAGATTCGTCATGTCTGTCTGTCTGTCCGTCCGTATGTCACAGCCACTTTATTCCAAAAGTATTAAGACTACATAGTTGAAACTTGGTAGGTAGGTGTATTCTGTGAACCGCTTTACGATTTTTACACAAAAATAAAAAAATAAAAGATTAAGGGGGGCCTCCCCATACATGGAACTGAAACTGAAAATATTTTTTTTCATCAAACCAATACTTGTGGGGTGTCTTTAGATAGGTCTTTAAAAATGACACTGAAGTTCCTAAGACTATTTTTTTTCAAAGTCAACCGTTTGAAAGATATATGCCGCCAAAGTGGTAAAATTTGTGTCCCCCCCCCCCCTTTAACTTTTAAAGTAAGAGTGAAAAATCTAAAAAAAATATAAGCTATAGATCTTACTAAACAATTTCAACGAAAATTGGTTTGAACGAGATATAGTAATTAGTTTTCAAGATATAGTACATTTTCCAAAACCGCAAATATAACTTTGTCATTCATACAAACACTGTGAAAAACAAAGTTATTTTTTCAGACGAAAAATGATAGCGGTATTAAAATATGGTATGGTATAATGTACCATGGGCAACAGCGTCGCTTAACCACCGCTAAGGTTAAAATCGCTTGCACGCCGCGCCCGCTGTCACATACGTTTAGTTCGTGCAGGGGCGATACGCGCGCACACGAATTTTGTTGCAAACTGGTTAAGCGACGCTGTTGCCCATAGTACCTACGGAACCCTACTGCGCGTGGCCCGACACGCACTTGGCCGGTTTTTTTATGTACTATGGGCAACAGCGTCGCTTAACCAGTTTGCAACAAAATTCGTGTGCGCGCGTATCGCCTCTGCACGAACTAAACGTATGTGACAGCGGGCGCGGCGTGCAAGCGATTTTAACCTTAGCAGTGGTTAAGCGACGCTGTTGCCCATGGTACAAGCCATGAGTTTGAGAAGTTTATCACAATCTAAAGCCATTTGTCACGCTCTCATAATCACTGAATTATGTTAATAAAAGCTCCTTAACAAATTAAGTTATTATCGTAACGCTGCCGATTTAAATAAACACCCGATTGTTTGAGTACGCCTGAGCCACAGGAACCCTTCAAACTTGATCGGATGTTGAAAGAGAGTGCGTTGCGTTGGTAAACACCATTACTGCGCAATATTGCTATCCTGTGGCCATCTAATTATTTTTTACGAGAATATATTGTATGGAAATTGTAATGTGCCGTGATTTAATCGGAATTTAAAACGGTGGGTAGTTAATGAATCTGAGTACATATATTAAAAGAGTCATTTAAGAGAAACACTATGCCTTTTTAACTGGATGGTGGACATATACATATCTAACTAACATAACAATTGAAAACAATACGGTAGGTAATGGTAAAAGATTACTGATATAATTTCGTATAACAAATATACACTTCTAAGGTAAGGCCTCCGCGCGTACAGTTCATTAGAAATAAAACACTTTTTACGGATTATAGCGCGTATATTGGTTAATTCAGATGTTATTTTAGAATTATTTAGTTTTGATTTGTTGGTTTTTTGGGTTTCCCGACGTTTCGAGGAGAAAGGTGTCGTAACGTCGGGAAACCCAAAAAACCAACAAATCAAAACTAAATAATTCTAAAATAACATCTGAATTAACCAATATACGCGCTGTAATCCGTAAAAAGTGTTTTAATTCTAAATCGTAAGTATATCAAGTTTGAAATAAGAATGTGTATGTATTTAATTCGCCATATTGTAGTAAGGTTGACTGGTGATTTTTTGGTTTTTAGTGACAACAGAATATACCCACTATGTAACATATACGTGTTTTATATAATCAACGGCTTCCGTTATCACGAGATTAATCGCTAATTTTGGCAAAGTCGCGGAGGCGTTTATCTCGCCATTTGGCTTCGTATGCAATTTCTCCAAAGCGTCAACGCTAGCGAGTTCGCCGATAAAACGTCAGCTTGTTGCCAAATCTCGTGATACAAGGCTTAGCTGAGAACCGGCTTAAAGAAAAAAGAAAACTGCAATTGTAATTGCTCTATGCCACATTGAAGATTGTTTTGAAGCTACAGTATTTATGACTTTTAAGCTATTTTGGTACTTTGTAGGACTTTTATGATTAAATTTAACTAGCTACACCTATCTCTAAAAAAAATCAAGAATGAAGTTAAATCTCGTAAGTTCAAAAAATTAAAATACATATATTAGGTGCCTAACCTAGTCAAGACTTCAACAATATATATATAACTAGAAAAAAATATAAGGAAAAATCAGCATTGTTCTGTATTTCTAATGTAGGTATACTAAATCATGATTTGTTATTTAATTTCAATATGAAATCTAAAAAACTCTTACTTACACTCACTACAGATTACTAAATAGCTTTCGCTTATGAAAAATCTTACTGTAAGCTACATTTAGTGTATTAATCACTAATGAATATTCCAATATCCCCAGTAAGCATATCATTATAATGATCGAATTACACTGATTCGAGCGAGTTCGAACGAGCGATTTATTAAAATCTAGTTTCACCACAAATTCTTGTGTGCAATAGTTTTACCGTATTCTGTAGTTGTCTCATAAAGCTGATAATTATCTGGGGTGTTGTTCATACTCATAACTAGAAGCCATATCCACATTTCAGCCTATTATCTGCTGTAATTATAGGCAACATAGCACCGAAGTGGGACACAAACATAAGTAAATAGGCGTACCAAAACTTCTCAAGAAACTTCTAAAGAATGACTTTAGTTTCGCTAATGCACAGAAGTTTTACTATCATAGTGACTCAAAATCAATCCTCATGGCAATGAAAACGTATCAAGAATGTAAATGAAAATGTATGATAAGATATTTCAAGTAAGTAATGAACAAAGCAAATGTGAAATTGTTTTAATACGCTTCGGCAATATTAGGGCGATATTCCTGTGAATATTCTAACGCAAATTTGACGGAATCTCAATCCCTATAACACACCACAAGCGGCCCAATAATTTCCGAGCGAGTTCCCCAAGGTTACAAATTGGGGCCCCGTTTATTCCTGGTCCACATAATGTTGCCAGTTCATTAGACATCGAACCATAATAAGGTCGGATAACACTGCAGCGTACTAGCTGGTGCATAACTAGATAATGAACAAGATACTAACAAACTGTTGCATACGATGTAATTACATTTTAATGAAAAGCGTAGTTCCGAATTTAGGGAGTTTGCGATACTAGTATTTTGTGTAAAATATATGCAAAAGCGTTACGTAAAAGGAACACGTTTTACTGAAATATGTTTTCTGTAATTATGATTTTGAATAATTCATACCAATTGATTAGTCCCAAACTACGCAGAGCTTGTACATACATAGCGACTAAATAACTAGGTAAGTAAGGTATTGAGTAAATGCCTAAATAAGAAAACAAGCAAAGACGGTAAGTATATGATTAGTGGACAAATGATTTATGCTTTGTACACAAACCCAGGATCAGATACCGGGGCCTTTTGTCACAGTAGGCACTACAGATGCACAATCGGTAATCAAAATTTTCATCTGACATTTATTATTTCGAGAAAAATACGTAGCTTTTTTGTTAATACATGCAGCTATTCTTTCGAGTAAATGAATAATTCAATTTAGCATGACTCATTAAATCCTATAAATGTAAATTTGATTGTTATGCTTATGAAAGGAAACAATGCAAAGACGTTTTGTCCTTGGTCTGTGGCAGGAGACGGGATGTAAATATTTTTTGTGGGCACGATGTCCGCTCAAAACAATTGGCTAATTTATGCCCACTTTATGCAGTGATTCGAGCAAGGCATTACAAATATAAATGCCGTTATTTTTGCTTTGTGAATATTGCTCAAGTTATTTAGCGAACGTTTTTATTCACAACTGCATCTTCAGGCGCGTGGATTTGGTCCCAGATCCCAATACGAACTTTCTTTCCCTATTTCGCTCCCTGACATTCATTTTCACGAAGAAAAGGTACCTATGTCCTTACCCGTGGTCCAATCTATCTTTATACTAAAATTCATTAAAATTGCTACAGCGGTTCAGACGTGGAAAGATAATAACAGACAGAGTTACTTTCACATTTAAAATATCAGTAGATATAAATAATATGCATTTTAATGTGTAAAAATCTTATATGCATGCAAAATCTTGTTTTCATTACCTATATTTTACGCATGCGACAAAGGCAATTTCGGCGCATTCCATCATATCACCACTTTGCTCATTAATATCAAATTAATTGAGTATCAAGTCCGCTAAATGCAATTTTCATCTCTTGCCATAGTTTGAACGAAATATCATTAAATGTTATCGGTGTAAAATTAATGGTTTTTTAATCCAGTTACCTCACTCAGTTGTTGCCAAAAATATACATTTTAATATTTACTTGACACCATCAATAATTGAGCTGCACAATTATATTAATGATTTTGAAAGTACCTTGGTGGTAACGTACATAATGGTTTTGACACAGGCCATTGTTTTTTGTTTTATTTTCAGTGTTCAGTTAACTTTCTTTCTATATTTAGTATAGAGAAACATTGTGCATTTGTGAAATCTTATAAAATAAACTAATTTATTGCTGATTCAGGGACATTGTGTGTGCAATTCAGTTTCACAATACCTACTTGTGACTTAAATTAAAGGAATAAAACTTCAAGCTATATACCTATGTTTTATACCTATGTATTTTCTATTAGTTATGTTTCCCAATTTTAGTCTAACCAAAAGTTATGCAAACACAAAGCGAAGTAATAAAAAAATCGGTTGGCACTCCGGGAAACCCGGCAGAAGTGAAAACTTGAATATTAACTTTGTGCTTTTTTGATATTTTGGAATTAGCGGCAAAGGATTAAAATTATTTCTTTCCTATTACTACACAAGTTTGTAATTAGGAAAAATTCTAAAGATTTCGCGCCAGTGCCTTTTTAATTTCTATATGCACGCATTCTACGATTTAAACTTATAGTCACAGAGTATAAATAAGTCTACGATTTCACCGAATAGATCGCTGCTATTAGTTCCATTTTCAAAATTAGCGCGTTGCTAGTGACACAAGTGTTTACATGACGTTTTAAAATGACGCGCCGCCATTTTCAACGCGCCCCCTAGAAAGAGAGGGGGATACTTCCGCCGTCAGCTGTCTTCTCTCCATCCGTCACATCCGTCTTACACATTTTCGATCAGCCACGTGATTCCTGACGCGAGTTTAGCATTTTTCCCCATACAAATAAGCGCACAACGCCGCTAATGAAGTTTTCACTTCAGTAAAAAAACTAACGTTCTCGATGTTTCAGAGACTTTTATACTATACTATTAACATGTTAGATTAACATTTTTTATCCGCAACGGGTCAGTGATGCATAACCTTCATCTGGCGATTAGGCCGAAGGTTAAAACGTACTTCCCCCGGAATCCTCTACCACCGAGGAACTGGCTATCTTACATCCTGTATAAACAACAAAGCTTAAATTATTGTTATGATGTCAGACTTAGATAAAATGGTGGACTAGAGATATCTTTAAAACATTTGTGGCATTTTTTTTGTACCTAGTACCTACCCTTTAATGATAATAACCTAGAACGATAGTTCCCTACAAAACGCACTGTCAAAAGTTTTGCCTCACTGAAAGTGAAAACTGACAGCCAAAATGGCTCATTTTTTTCCCGTACCGGAATCCGTTCCTTTTTTACCATTTAGGTTTCCGTACCGAAATGGTAAAAAAGGAACCCTTATGGTGTGACTCAGTCTGTCTGTCTGTCACAGCTGGATATCTCGAGAACTACTAATAATACCAACTTGAGGAATAGTTTAAGATGACATTTGTCCAACTATTTTGCAAATAAGAAAGAAATAAAAATAAAAATATCTTTTTTACAACAGGGACTGAAAAGGGGTCTTAAAATTTTGAAGTGTGGCTACTAGGGCATGTGGGGTATCATATGAAAGAGCGCCGTTTGCATATTTTCAAACATTTTTTCTTTTTTTTTTTAGCCGCATAGTTTTCGACTTATGATGAAAAATGTAAAAAAAAATACCGTTCCCCCCCTTATCTCCGAAGTTTGCAAAGAGAAAAATCTGAAATAATTCTATGTGATAGCAATTTAGAAATTATCAAATTTCTAAAAAAAAAATAACATTAGTTCCACTATCGGGCAAGAGATGGCGCTGACCTAAAACCGTAATAATAATTTTATTATTCTACTCTGCAGTGTATTTATTATGATGGTACGGAACCCTCGGTGCGCGAGTCCGACTCGCTCTTGACCGGTTTTATTTAAATTATATCCTTCATACGTTACCTAAGAGCGAAAACAGTTTCAATTTCCCTACCTCTAGGGGATTTGTTACTATTTTAGTGGATTTTAGTTATGATTAGGTAACGTAATCTGAAAAACAGAGCCATTTTGTTCAGTAGAGTTTCAGCTCAGTTTTTTTTGCCTCACTTTACATACAAGAACTCGGCATAGGTGTTATTATTCTAAGGTACCTATCTACCCCATTTTAATCATACAACAATCATACAATTTCCCTACCTTTAGGGGATTAGTTACTACTTTTTTGGATTTTAGTTACGATTAGGTAAAGTATGAAGAATATAAATTTGAAAAAGGAGCCATTTTGTTCAGCAGTGTCTCAGTTCAGTTTTTTTTGGCTCACATTACATACAAGGACTCGGCTTTTAGGTGTTATTATTCTAAGGTACCTATCCAATTTTAAAAAAGTCCACAAGCAAGGGTGACAGGTTCGGGAAACACCCAAATAACAAGTGGGCATCGTTCCGAGGCAGGTTTTTAGGACGATATATTTGGGCTATTCGGCACTGAATGGAAATTAATGATGCTGACTGGATCCGACCACCTGACTTCCGCGGGTACGCCATTTTCTTTTCCTTTTTTATAGAGGCCATTTCGTTGCTTTACGGGCTTAAGCGTTACGCTGCGTAGCACGAAGAATATTAAATTTAAAAGGAATCCAGGATTACCTTGGTTCTTGTTTAGTTACCGTTTACAAGGCGCTTAACTGTTATTATAAATGTTTGCGTTTTGTTTAGGACTCATTATATTATTTTCTTGCTCAAGCCTTAAATCGTAGATCGACAATTTTATTTGTTTGTAATACACAATTGGTTTTTTTTCTGTGACTGGCTGGATGTCTCCAAAAGTATTTCGAGAGCCAGAAGGCTTTAGTTGAAATTTTTACACGAAGAATAGCTGTTTGTTGGTAAAGCTACTAAGCCTGGGTGTGGCCAGATAAAATATGGGTTATTAAATCAGTTTTATTGGCGAGCGGGCTTAGATTATGGCCACACCGATTCTCCCAACTGAGGGATGAAGTTGGGATAGAATAATGTTATTGTATTGTTTTTCTTTGTATCAATTTATATTTTTAACCCACTACAAAAAAGAGGAGGATCTTTATTTTTTTAGGCATAACAAGTAGGTAGTTTTAAGAATCTTGATAAGCTTAAAAGATGGAATGCTCTACGTAGATTAATTAATGCAATTACTACGTACTAAGTACTTTACAATAATAGCTAATTAGAGCTACGAATGTTGTATTTCACTTTCTGAATTAAGTAATTTCACGTACGTGTAACTTCCAAGAGTGAATATTTCTTGCGTGAGTATTTAAGCCATTTAGTACGTACCTTGTCGGTTTATCTCATCGCACATTTGTTGGAGCTTTATTAGTATCTATCCATTAAGTCCGTTTCATTTGAGTTACTGAAGTATAAGCCTAGATAATAGTGTAGAATCTTGAATCGTGAATTCTATTATTAATAAGTCGATTAATCACGAGTGTAATTAGTTTGAAGAGGTAATTAATAATAAATGATGACATTCTTACAAATTGCAATAAAAATATTGGATATTTCGGTTAACGTAGCTGACTTTTCTATTTTTGATTTTCCCGACGTTTCGGAACCTTTTCAGCTGCCATGGTCACGGGATGTCGGAAAAATAAAAAAATGAAACTTAATAAGTTCCTCCCAACTGATCACTTTTTTTAAAAAGTATATGTTTTAAAAATAACATATCACGTAACATTAACAGTACTAAAGTAACAGATAATACTATACTCTTCAGTTTTATTCTATCTCATAACGAAAACACTTCTCAAGTCCCTAAGGGGAGTGATATATTTCAGCATGATTGTAAAAAATCGAGCGCATTAAAGTGACACTCGCGATGTTCACACTTAAAGCCCCTACACACACGGTGCGCGTAGCACAACGCCTTGAAAATGGTGATATATTGGAAGCTATACTAAAAATGCATCAGGTGTGTGTTGTACTTATGGAATAATAAACAGTAAAAATATTTTGTGCAAATGTAAGTAAAATTCCAATTTTAAAACAAAAGTGTCACGATTTATTATCCCCGTCAATAATGCGCTGGAACCTTGTCACATTAACATCCACGTTGACGTGATCCGCAACTAAAAATGTCATGAAACAAGAAAATTCTAATAGGTAATCTAATATATTAATTATTGAATTATTATTTTAAATAAGATAGGGTCTAGGTAGGTATATAAAAATTTTACAATTGTTTTTCGTTTTGAGCCGTCAAAATCATGGCCGCCAGGCGCATTACCAATTGACGGGGATAGTACTTACTTATGATTATCGTATTATAATTTTGTATCACCCCCACCCCACTTCTACTTTGTTAATACATAATTTTTAATGTCTAGTAACCTTAGGTTTATTTTGAAATAGATTAAATTGAAACGTAAATCTAATTAAAAATAAGTTTGTGGAATAGCGATTCCAAAGTTATTCCACAGTTACTGTGGAATAGCGAACGAAGGTGTCCCTTTAAATAGTGTGATACTTGAGAAATTTTAATAAAATTCAATATTTTTACGAATGGAACACGCATTACTATCGTTCTAAAACATCGCTTTATGTCGCACCTCGTAGCTACTTATGTCCAAATATTTGTATGATAATTTCGTGGGTGCATTTCTAATGAGTGCGTAGGCGGCATTAACGTTGAGAGCTTTGAATGTTAAAGTGACTCAATACCGGAGTTACGATTAGTTTAAGCATCGTTAACTAAACACGGTTTATTGCTCACTGGTTAAAGCATACCCGGAATATTACGACTGTTTACCGCTTTATTGATTTTAATACTTAAGTTTAATAGACCACATATTTTTCTTTTGAAAACAATTTAGTTTTTAGGGTTTCGTACCAACTCGTGACTCAGTCTGTCTGTCTGTCTGTCTCAGCTGGATATCTCGAGAACTACTAATGATCAACTTGAAATTTGGAATAGTTTAAGATGATATTTGCCCAACTATTTTGCAAATAAGAAATAAATAAAAAAATAAATATCTTTTTTACAACAGGGACTGAAAAGGGGTCTTAAAAATTCGAAGTGGGGCTACTAGGGCATGTGGGGTATCATATGAAAGAACGCCGTTTGCACATTTTAAATCATTTTTTCTTTTTCTTTTTAGTTTTCGACTTATGATGAAAAATGTAAAAAAATACCGTTCCCCCCTTATCTCCGAAGTTTGCAAAGAGAAAAATCTGAAATAATTCTATGTGATAGCAGTTTATATAAAGATTACAGGAAAAATAAAAAAATGTCTCAATATAGCACACTTTTTCAGAAATTATCAAATTTCTAAAAAAGTTAACATTAGTTCCACTATCGTGGTCAAGAGATGGCGCTGACCTAAATCTGCAATACTAATTTTATTCCCTCTGTATCAGAATGACCTTTTCGTTGAACGACCATTCACGTTATTCTACTCTGCAGTGTGGTTTGATGGTGCAATTATGATGGTACGGAACCCTCGGTGCGCGAGTCCGACTCCCTCTTGACCGGTTTTTCTTTATTCGATGTGATACAAGATGGTGTATCGTATACAGCTGTACTATACATAATTCATCAACATTTTATACAAAATACAATTGGTTATTCAGTGCAAAGTGCTTTGTAGGTACTGTATAATGATAATCATCTTTAGGAAAACATGAAACATCAGTAAATTGAATTCAAGACCTCAAATTGGGCACAGTATAAAAATTGGGTCACTGAGATGGTCAAATGAAAAGCTCACACTGGTATAATTTATTTAACTACTACTAAAACACATTATTCGCCAAATAAAAGTAGCCAAAATAAATTTTCCAGTTGTGTGCATGAAACATTTCATACCATCCCAGCGTTGTCTTTTGTTTCAAGGTAGTAAATTCCTGTTTACCAAACATTCAATCACCTCGACTCGATGAATTTGTAAAAAGACCACAACCTTTATAATTCCATCGGCATTTAAAAAGAAAACAAAGTGACTGGGGAGGTGGTATAAATTTCACGCAACCTATACTTAACCCGTAATAGCCACGTAAATAAATAGCATCCCGAGGTATTGGGTTTTGCAGGGTTGTCTCGTCGTTAACCTTGTTTGTTCCGCTGAAGGTTCTTTGATAAAATGTATTTTCTTCGCTGTCGCGTTTATGAAACGCAGCGTGTGAAATTGATTGCATTATAGTTTGGTATGAAATTATTTGAAAGGAAATGTTTCACAAAAACAATGGTATTGTACGAATCTTGTGAGTAAAATATTGTTTCGTGTAATCTTTCAGAATTACATTATACACGCTGAAATTTTAATCATTTGGTTCCCGCCGTGTGGTGGTTCCACTCATGATTACAAGCAACTTTTACTATGGGGCTCAACACTCCTGCTCGCAAAAAAAAAAAAAAACAGCTGTTCCATACAAAAGTGCAGTACCTACTCGACCTTAATGTATGGAACAGCTGTTTTTTTTTTTGCGAGCAGGAAAGTTGGCCCCCTAGTAAAAGTTGCTTGTAATCATGAGTGGAACCACCACACGGCGGGAACCAAATGATTAAAATTTCAGAATGTATTTTATGATAGGTGGTTTATATTATGATATAATATAGGTATGTAATTCTTAATTCCAATTTAGCCTGAGAGTCCAGATGGGATACGAGAGAGGATCAGAATGTGCCTATTCACTCTGGCTTTAAAAATAATCGGGTCACAAGTACTTTAATATGTTTGTCATTTCCTATTGATAAGAAATTATCAGTTTTTGGCGGCCCTGACCGGCATCGAATATTAAATATTTTGGCCGGCTGCAGCGTACGTGCTCGCTCAGAACTCCTGACTGATTGATGCTTACGGAACGCAAAATCTACGTTTTGTTCAGTTTTAAGAAACACATTGTAATTATTATACGTCTTATAAGTTAAAAAATGCCTGATGATGGAAAGGATCCTGTAGTTTGGCTACAAACGTGAAGTTTTTGTGAGAATTTCATCATTACATAGACTAAGGATTTAATTTCTTTTTGGTTTTCTGTGAGATGCACTTATAGGTTAAAATATTTAAAGTAAATAAGCACTAGAGTTTAATCTTTACTAATATTATAAATGCGAACGTTCGTTTGTTTGTTAGTTACGCCTTCACGTCTTAACTACTGAACCGATCATGATGAAATTTTACATACACGTATTTGTCAGGGGTACAGAGAAGGACAAAGGGGTAGCTTTAGCTTTCATCCCGAAAAAAAGTATTGTTTCCGAGGGACAGCAAAAAAACTTTCCTCGCAGACGAAGTCGCGGGCGGCCGCCAGTTTTAATATACACAAGAAAATACAAGGCAACATATCAACATAGAAAAAAGAGTTGTTCCATATAACAAATTGCTATGCACCTGCAGTTAAAGTGGTACCCTGAGCGAAAGTGGCGCCGCGGTGAATTTTATTTAATATTATAATTCTAATACACAATTTTAATAATGTTTATCGTGGAGATTTTAGGGCCTACAGTCTAGTATTTTTAGACGGTATCGTTACATCCCCTTGTAGTCACTGCTAGAAGTAGATAGAAAAACTGCTAAAAGTGGCCGTTTTTGACACATTTGCTATCTACTTCTACGAATGACTACGAGGGCATGTAGTGATACCTTCTAAAAATACTAGACCATAGGCCCTAAAATCTCCACGAAAAACATTATTAAAATCTTTTTCTATTAATAAATTATTAAATAAAAACCACTGAGGGCGCCACTTTCGGTCATACAACCGCCTTAAAGCGCTGCAGCGTCGATGTAGCGAGCGGCTCGCCGATGAAACTTTAACTAGGGCAGTGGTAGGCGTTTTTCGAGCAGTGAACAACAGCATTTCCAGCAGCCGCTTTAGGATTTATGGCTTCATGAATCGGAATTAATATGGTCACAGTGTAGATGCTGGAGTTCTAGGTAGCTTGAGAGAATTGTGTTATGACTACATAAAGAGAGACAGAAAAACAAAATTGCTACGAAGAAAAAAAGATAGTTAAAGAATATAAAATAGATTAGATACATAAATTTATTGATAAAATATTATAACAAAGTTTTTTCATTTTATTTAAGGTCAATTTTAAATTGCCTGTTAAGGCTCCGTTATGCGAAATCATTTGTCTCTGTCTTTTTCTTCTCTTCTCTTCTTTTTCGATGTTTTTCGTTGTTTTTTCATCGTTATCTTTAGTACAATTATCGTTCTTGGAAAAAAGTTATTGGAGCAACTGCACAGTACGTTAAAGTGTATTTTGATAAAGAATTCAATACATTTCCGCTATTATTTACGCCAAAAAATATGACCCGCGACAAGCGCTTTTGATGATATTCTGATTTTTTTTAATCATCTGTGAGGTTTATACGCAATTTAATACTTGAAGCTACTAGATAATCTCTTTAGCTTGTCGTATGTTTTTTTTGTGGCTACAACTTTACGTTGTCTATATAAAAATATGGCCCACACAAACCATGTTTTCCTATCATGGACCCTTAAAGGGCCTCTTACAAGAAGGTAGGTTCCGATTTACTTGAAAATAGAAGATCTGTGCTATTTTGAACACGTGTTTTTATTTGAAATTAGGTATACGACGTAGTGCCTAACCGTAACATTTAACACTATGACCGTAAACTACGAAACATGCACTTTAGTTTCGTAATTTTTCTTGTAAGTTACAGCTAAGTTTGTTTAATTTAAAGTACATATTTTGTCTATTATTATTCACATAAATTCAGCATAGGGTTGTCGGTAAGTAGCTTCAAAGAAGGTTGTTAGGGCTGGCGCCGGTAACAGTGTCAGGTGACAGCCGTGACGGGCAGACACGGAAATCATTTTAACCCTACCGCGGGCCTGCGGTCAAAAGGACCGCGAGCCCCACTGATCCTAGTTAGAAATAATTCGATTGTGTTGCACGTGTCACGGGTAGGATTTGCGCGGAGTATAATTAATTATTAAGTATTTTAAACAGGAGAATAAACTTTTAATTATCTGTGGCTGCGAATCTGTATTTAAGATGATATGTAAGTGATAAGCAAAGACTTCTATGTTTGTATTCTCGTGATAAGATGGGTCAGAAATTAAATACTACTAAGTACCCTTTTAACTTTTGGATCTGCTTTTAATGTGCGTATTGCCTTAGCTGTAAAAATTGTGAGCGAAAAACCTTAAGTATATAGAGTTTTAGCTTGTCGCTAATACGAGATCCCCGAGTGAGTAACTCGGATCTATAAATATAACAAAATCAATCGGAAATAGATTAACTATCTTACATAAATTTACTATCTTACATAAATTATATGTAAGATAAGTTAAGATAAGTAGTTATGTAAGGACATTTTCCAAGTTATTAGGTAAGGAAAATATTTTAATATTATTTAGTTTACATAACTAATTAAAAAAATATTTCTCAAAGGACAAAATATTACATATAACATACAAACATAACATATAACAATAGCATTAATCAGAATTCTCCTCTGAGAGACTATAAATGAATCAATACTTGATAACAATTTTACACATGTTATCAAAAATGAATTAAAGTGTCATGTCATTTATAATTAATAAAATTTTAGTTCAAGCTCGTGAGCATGTTCAATAACAATAATAAATAAAAGCATTTTATAATTACACGTCAATCAACAGCATAGTAACATAATAACAAAAAGACGCTTCTGGTCCACTATTTGAATAACTGGAGCATGTGTTCATTTGTCAAAAGAATGTAGACCCAACCGCTGTACAAATAGCGCCTCTCGGCTGTTAATTAACCACATGACGCGAACTTAAGTCTTAAGAGCTCCACCACAAAATACAAACTTCCTCATAAACACGTGTACTATACAAAAACTATTTCAGTCTCACGCCCATTAACAAATCCTTTAGAAAAACACGCACCGGGTCTAATCGACCTTACCGCAATCAGTTTAGGGTTGAAAATGTTTCAGCGGGTAAAGGTGTTTTAAAAATATTGCCTCTGTTAATAATGCTCTTAGGGTAAACTCTACCACACTGTATTAAATTAGTTATTAATCACAGCGTAATCCGAAGCAGGCAAGTAAATATGAAGGCATTAAGATAATAACTTTATGTAGTGTTAAGGAGAATTAAAATATTGTTAGGGTTTATTAAGCCACCGATTTGTTTAGCGTGAAAAATGTGCGTTTCAGTATAGGGCGGTTGGTATAATGATTTACATTAGCTGTATGAGTCAGATGATAATGATATTATATGAAGTTGAGTAAGATTAAAAGTCAAGTCCTTACAAGAAAAGTTAAAGTGTAGGTACTACGCAGTTGAATTAAATTAAAACAATTATTCTAATGATCTCTCATTAGAATAATTGTTTCTAGAACAACTTAGAACTCTGTATTTTGTTTCTTTCAAGGCCAGGAATTAACCCTTAGTCATGTTGTCAGCTGTGAGTGACACAGGAGCCAGGGTGCTAGCTAGCTAATGACGGATGTCTAGAATAACTCAGAAGACTATCTGTATTTTGTGTCGATCAAGACTGGGAATTGACCTTCATGTCATGTTGTCAGCTGTGAGTGACACAAGAACTAGAGTGCAAGCTGCTAGTTATAGTGAGCTGTGAGTGACATAAGAACTATGGGAGCTAGCGGCTAGTTCTTAAGTCACTTACAGCTGACAACATGACTAAGGGTCAATTCCCGGCATTAAACGAAACAAAATACAGATTGTCTTCTAAGTTGTTCCTGTATCACTCACAGCTGACAGCATGACTAAAAGTTAATTCCTAGCCTTGAACGAAACAAAATGTAGATAGTCTTCTAAGTCGGTCTAGACATCCCTCATTAGCTAGCGTCCTAGTTCCTGTGTCACTCACAGCTGACAACATGCCTAAGACTCAATTCCCAGCCTTGAACGAAACAAAATATATATAGTCTTCTAAGTTGTTTTAGACATGCCTCATTAGCTAGCATCCTAGTTCCTGTGTCACTCACAGCTGACAACATGATTAAGACTCAATTCCCAGCCTTAAACGAAACAAAATATTAGATAGTCTTCTAAGTTGTTCTAGACATGCCTCATTAGCTAGCATCCTAGTTCTTGTGTCACTCACAGCTGATAACATGACTAAGACCCAATTCCCAGCCTTGAACGAAACAAAATATAGATAGTCTTCCAAGTTGTTCTAGACATGCCTCATTAGCTAGCACCCTAGATCTTGTGTCACTCACAGCTCATTTTTTTTAATCCGTTACCGTACATATTTCAGCAGCGCCGCAATTCCCTTTATTTCTAAAGGGGGAAAACATTTAATAGCAGTTTTTCGCCATTAATGCCTGGCAACAAAACACGATCTGACCGCCGAACTAATTTCGTGTCACGCGACGTCAACGAAATGTCGCGAGAGTGTTGCGGGAACACGCGACGAACCGTCGGGCTTATTTATCCGCAGCCTTTAGCATTTTCGTGGAGAAATTAATTTTATTTTATGTATAAGCTTCTACATTATGAGCGCTTTACCGCCATCATGGTTGTCCTTATTCATAAATCTTTTGCTGTGCTTGTATTTAATGAATGACACTCTAATAGGCTCTCCACACGGAGAAGTGGCCGGAGAGGCCGAGAGGGACGGAGCAATACTAAGAAAAGGGAATGTTGTCAGCGGGCACTGTGAAACCTCATAGCAATGTTTGTGAATACGGGTGTAAGAGACTAATTATACTTCAGATTCGTCCTCGATATTAGTATATTAACACATGTAGTACCGCTTGCATGTATCACCACTTAGCACGTTATTTTAAAGCAATAACCTAAAAAACCTAAAAAGAGAAGGTTTTTGACTTAAAATTGACAGATATTTTGACATTCCCGGTCCAAGTTTGCCCTGTCACTGCTACACGCCAACCACTTCATTCGCTTTTCGTGCTTCGCCACGGACGCACGTATACAGTCTCAAAGTGAGACTTCTTTAGAATTATATTTTTACAGTGAAAATTAAATTATAGTTAAGCATTTACTTCGTGAAGAAAGAAAAAAGTTTTCAAGACGGAAGAGGACAAGAAGAAGAAGTCAAGACGGAGGAACACTTTTAAATGCCGTTTACTTGGTTAAACAGCATAATTGTCTGCTATTTATCTGATGCGAACTTACCATACTGGGTATTTTCTGTCAGTTTTTTATTTATCTGATGCGAACTTACCATACTGGGTACTTTCTGTCAGTTTATTTATTTGTCTGATGCGAATTTACCATACTGGGTACTTTCTGTCAAATCATTGTGTTTAAGACACAATTTAATATCTATTGCACTCGAGATAGTCATACTGGACTATTTCACCGCATAGATACGTCAAACAACGCTACTGCAGCAACTCAAAGTGCCGTTGACGACGCGACATTGTAAAAAAGCAGACTACCCTCAAAGGTTGCCACGTTGTTGGAACCGCTGCCGAGCACCAATCGGGTGACTCCGTCGTCCGCTGAATCGCCACCATCCAGGCAGGTGGCCGCTGTGCTGGAGCTGCAAGAGCAGCCCTGACAACAGCGTTGCTCATCAGGTATGAATTTTGACATCATGATATCCTTGGTGTTGAGTTAATCTCGACGGTATTATAGTGTACCATCGGTACTAAGGTAAATTTATAGTTTACAAAACTGACAAAGTTAGCTATAAATGCTAAAACTTAATAACTTAATGGAACCAGATATTGAGTTTTACAGCAAATAGCTCATACCTGATACTTCACACACCTATTATGTGAAATAGCTTAGCTGCTGAAATAGCTAGCTGCTGGCATGCTGATAGAAATTTCAACTAAAAATGGAATAACATAATCCTTACATTTTATTATCTATAAAAGAATCATAATTGCAATGCAATTATCCTACTAATATTATAAATGTGAAAGTTTGTGGGTTTGGATGTTTTTTCCTCAATCACGCCAAAACTACTGAACGGATTTGGTAGAAATTTGGCACACATATGGTAAGTAGCCTAGATTAAAACATAGAATGCTTTTAATCCTGATATTCCCACGGGAACGGGAACCACACGGTTGAAAACCCGGGTGGCCGCTAGTAAATCATAAATGCAATTTATGTTTGTTGGAATACAGTAAAAAATTTAATCATTTGCCTTAACTAGGAAACCTTGTATTTCAGGCGGGTAGACCTAACATGTTGAACTTGTTCATTACTAACTATTTAGTACGTTTCTTTCTAAGCTATGGCCTTGTACAAATTATCTCTATTACTTTTGTAAATTTAATTTGTGTGAAAGTGTACAAAATAATGTTTCTGATGTGGGAAAATTATTAGCTACAAGTGTCAGTGAAGTTTTAGGCAGCTTTCCAATACAAAACTATATACACCTTTTTGTGACAGTATTTCGATTTTTTTTACATAATGTGGGGCATTACGACGTTCAATTATACCGTACACGATCAACACTAGTGTAGCTGAGGCTGCTCACTTAAAAGGCCACCGACAGTTCAGTCGAATATGAATGATGCATTGGCCACAGGCCTGATGTGAACGATATCCATCAACAAAAAAAAAAAAAACTGTAAGTGAATCGGGCGCAGTACTCAATAAAACAATTTTAAAACTGATTTATATATTTATTTGCCTTAAAAACGACAACAAAAGACGTAGGCAGGTATGTCACATGCTTCATCTCCGACGGCAAGCGAACAGCGAGACGCGGCGAGGAAGCCCCATCAGCTATTTGTTTCGTCAGTCACAGCAGACTCGCAGATGGGAATTACGGCCCATCCAAATAGTTGCCGATGATGCATCATCAATTTTTGCCTTCAATCATCATACGTGAGGTAAGGACACCCGTTAAGATAATGTATTCGTGAGGGTGCGTGCTGGTGTGACATCTGTCTGTATTCAGCGAATACAGGCAGTGGTCACCGACTACAGGCGCAAAGGTCCACTTAATCGTTTGCGCCGGTAATCGTCTGTGTGAATATAAGTACCATTTAGCAGCGCTACACAGGTCACCCAGATTATTATTATATTTTTCTATTATGTATATATATTATAGTATATCATCTCCAGTCGAGCAGAATGCATAACAGTTATAATACATACAAATAATAGTTTTGTTACAATTTGTTGAAGGTTCAACAGAAGGTGACATGAGTAAAAAAAAAAAAAAAAAAAAAACAGGTTGTCATATCAGATTTAGTTAAGAACTGTTTAAAATTTAATTTAGCTTTTATAAAAAATTACGTACTCTTAGTACTTAAAAATAATTTTATCACGATTAAAAATGTAACTTATTGTTTTTAAAAACACAGTCTAGACATCCCATCACCTTTAAGGTTTTAATATTGATAAGGAAAGTGATAGTAATATACGAATTTAAAATCACAAATTTTGGGCATTTTAGTGCCCTTATTTTTATTACAAAACTACCGCCACCGGCTATAAAGTTTTTTAAATAGCATGATTTCCCTGTTATTGGACAATATTTACTATTAATAAGGGTCTCAGAACATTTTTGAAAGAAATGAAGTTCATCTTTTTATATACAATGTTTTTTTTTTTATATACAGCTACCGTCGCAACTTTCCATTATATTACAGATGTATTAGCAATTATGATCTTTACAAGACAAACGTTCACAAAACTGCAGAAATCACTTAGTTGAATGTCATCGATACTTACACAGAATTCCGCGTAAGTCTAATTAGAGACGACATATTTTCTTTTGGGCCTTTCAACAATGGGGTGGACTAGGAGACACTAGTGGTCACATCAGGAATCACAAATTGCAAAATATTTGCATTTCAATTATCTAGAACATGCAGTTCAATATGCTTTCATTGCAATTTTTCTTATTGTATTCAGTGCGGGGTGTTAAGTATTCGAGATATTATTATTCTGATGCTAAATAGAAATTATTCAATTCATAAATTCAAAAACTAATCACCAGTTTTGGTTTTTATTTTCCAGATTGAGATTGAGTAAATTCAAATGCAATGCAAGTCGAATTAAGCAGTGGAGATAAAATGCAGTAGATTTTCTTTTCCTCTATTTCTAGCATTTGATTTCAAAAATATTTATTTTCTAATTTGAGATTATAGCATTCACAATGCTATTTTGGTTTAGTATTGTACAAAGACTATTCTGACACTAAGATACCTATTATTTTAATTCTTTTCCACCAGTTTTTTAAACGAAGGTGTAACAATTGTGCCATCATAATCGTCACAATCTTGAGCCTCGGTTTGGCACCTCTTATTCACATGTAAGGTACTTCTTCGTATATCTTATTCTAATATAAAGTATTAACATTCTATAACTTTTAATTTCAGGGACGGAAATTAATCGTACAAATAAATTGGTTTTCATAACATTATCAAGGTGGTATTATTTTACAGGTATATTATTTATGTTATTATTGAAGCTGCTGTCTGTTAATACTATCAAGAAGTACAGAGTTTGGTAACAGAAACGGTTCGATTATTTAACAAATACTAATATAGACATAATAAACATTTTTTTTTTTACAGATGTGTATAACACAATTATCAGTATTACATAATATTGCGTTCATTATTGAATGGACAAAATTGAGCTAATCTCAAGGATTGGTAAAGAATTTAACTAAGTACGCCTTTGCGTAGACTTCATTGTACAAATACAATGGATATCTTAGATTACTTAAGACATTTTATTACATATTTTCCAATTTTATTCTTTTCTCATCATTTTTATCTTAAAAGTTTAACTTTGATTACCTTGCCTATTGCACAAATAATGCAAACAATACAAAAAAAAAAAAACAAGAATGGATCATACATATTTATATTAAATAAACAGTTCATAATCACTTCTTATTTAGAAAGAAATTAAACTCTATATGTAATGTAAGTAATAGATTGCTGAAATGAAATATTTAATGAAATGAAGTAGACTTGTGTTGTGTCCAACCAGTTTTAGTACTCGACGTATGCCGATACCTTTATAGCCCTAACAAAAAATATTACTATAGATGTTCCAGGTAACACGGCGAAATGGTCAATGACTCCGCTATATTTGCAAAATATTAAAACATATTATCACCGATAATCAAACTGAGTTTTCCAAACCAACCTTGTATATTTATATGTATATATGTGCGTGTATATATATATTGTACCAGCCATCTATAGGTACCGTTTTTAGTATATGTAATCATGTAAAACCTTCAGAATGATGTTAAATGGTATTCTTTTCTTTTTTAAAAAGACAAATACGCAAGAAATGATATTTCCATTTTCTTATTATAATGCTTTTAACATCTACATGTGTTAATATACTAATATCGAGGACGAATCTGAAGTATAATTAATGATTAAACGAACTTACCTGTAAGTGAAGTTCTATCATAATTATACGAAGGATTCGTCCGAAGATATTAGTATAGAATCCCACCCTCCCTACTCATTATTGTAAATTACAATAACTGTTTACCCACTGAAGAAAATGAGGAAATATCATAGGATTTGGACTTTAAACTAAATGAAGTGGTTGGCGTGTAGCAGTGACAGGGCAAACTTGGACCGGGAATGTCAAAATATCTGTCAATTTTAAGTCAAAAACCTTCTCTTTTTAGGTTTTTTAGGTTATTGCTTTAAAATAACGTGCTAAGTGGTGATACATGCAAGCGGTACTACATGTGTTAATATACTAATATCTTCGGACGAATCCTTCGTATAATTATGATAGAACTTCACTTACAGGTAAGTTCGTTTAATCATTAAGTAATTACCATGAGTACTATAATAACTTTCCAACAGCCTTTATTCAGATATAGTTCTTGCAACTCACGAATGCGCGTAGGCTATGAATGTTGTTAGGCGTGCACGTGCACATTGTTTTAGGCTCGTATTACAGAACGAGACTCAAGCACTGCTTGCTGCTTGAGTACAGTTAGAAAGGGATGGTGCTATTCATCGCATATAGCGCCATCCCTTTCTAACTGTACTCAAGCAGAGATTTGAGTCTGAGTTTGATTCTATAATACCAGCCTACGAGTGCGTCTGCACGTTTTCCTATTACCTATTACCTTATTTAAAAAAATCGTCAATCAATCAAAAATCAACATTTTGATCTATTCGATTTTAAATTTTCTATGGACCAGCTGATTTTCTTTTCGCGATTTCAATGTTGGTACCATAGTAAAAGTTGTTTGAATGCATGAGTACATTGACCCCTTAAAATTTCGTGCACTATTTAAGGAGGACCTTATTATGTCAGGTACAAAATATTAAGTAGGTACTTAACTAAAATAAAAATAATTATTACTATACTTAAAAAAACGAATTCCTGCGAGTTCTGTGAAGTTCCAGTAACTGAAAATCCTGAAAATGATAAGTACTAAATATTTGGATTTTTCGCATATTTTTACAATGATATTTTATATTAAGTTTTTGTAGTAAGTACATAATTTTACTTCTTGAGTAAATCACAAAACCATATTTGTAAGGAACCTTGATCTCGAGGACTTGTACCTCGCCGCTTTTATTCACAGTTTTTCAAAATATTTACTAAACCAATAGAACACCTGCCTTAAACACAATAATATCAAATCAACAAAGCTCATGGGACTCATATGCTATACACCCAGGATTATAACTCGACCATATTAAATTCTGTGTATATTGCGGGTTGTAGCGGCAAACAGTGGCGTGTTTCAGCTAAACTTCGCAGTCGGAACTGCTTGACCTACCTGCAGGCTGCGGAGCTATAAACTGTGCCAGCCAGGAGTAGCTAAACGGTGGGGAAAATATGGAACCATATTTTACTGCCAATCGTGGAGAGTTTAGCCTTGAACACAGGTTCACATAATAGAAAACGCAGTAAGTGAGTTTTGTCCGAATTTGGATTAAAAAAAAAGTTAGGTGGGGTGTAGAAATAAATGTGAAAGTTTGTGTATTTGGATGTTTGTTCCTCAATTACGCAAAAACGGCTGAACAGATTTAGATGAAATTTGACACACAGATTGTTTATAGCCTTGATTAAAATAAAGGATACTTTTTATCCCGGACGAAGTCGCGGGCGGAAGCTAGTTGATTAATAAAGTTTCAGTAGCAATAATTACAATGCACTAAAATCAACACAATAATGTTATACATATTACAAATCATTGGCAGAAGTCAAAAGAAATAACGAATCAACGGAAATAGAAAAAAATATTGTAATATATTCTGTTCCCTATAAAAATGTATATTATATTTCTCCAGATTCCCACAAGTGGGCCGAGTGTGTAGATCAGCGTAACATCAGTATTATGATATGACGCTCTCGGCTTAAAGGAGTCATTCGTCGTGACTAATTTTATTTATTGCTCACCACCCCAGCACATTTATTACCGCGAAACAGGAGGCCCAATAAAACCACTGAATCAAAGAGAAAAACTGCTCTCTTCTATAAATATTTTATTTCTGATAGTGAGAAGTACGGTGGCATCGGTTTGTGGTTACAGCGGAAAGTCTCGACAGTGGAATTAATTAAAAACGAGTGCTTTGGTCTTTGGTATAATTTTATATGCTTTGCAATGAAATAGCGGTCTCAATGCACTAATTTAATTTATTTTTATGTGTATAGAAGAATGACGACCTGCGTGGTGCAGTGGTCAACATGCCGCCTATCACGCAAGAGGTCCCGGGTTCGATTCCCGGCCGGGCAGAAATTGAAATGATGAATTTTAATTTCTGTGACGGGTCTGGGTGTAACTATGTATAATAAGTATATATTTAAAAAGTATATAAGTAGTATATCAGTTGTCTAGCACCCATATTACAAGCTTTGCTTAGTTTGGGGCTAGATGGCGCTGTGTGAAATTGTCCAAGCATTTATTATATATTATTATTATTATTTTATGATACTTTCATTAAATAAGTGGGCATCGTCGTGCAGCTGACAATGATAGTAGTTAATGAACTAAATTAAATAAATTTTGTTAGAAAATCTGCTGACTTAAATGTAAAATATAACTTTGAAAACAGAGGTAAAGGAAAAAATATGCCTAATTTTGAATACTTAGCTTATAAGATGATAAATAGACATCCCTTTGTTAAATTATCCTTCTACACATTTTTCTATATACTGAATAGATTAGATTACACGATTTATAAAAAACCTTGTAAATCTAATTCGATTCAAGATTACAAATAGATAGTCCCTTAGTTTGTCAATCGTTTTCATTGCTAAGCTTTTAAGTGTTTAGTGATTAATCAGTATCTCATTACTAACAACAAATTCTCGTTTTTACAACCAAACCTTGGTCACCCTGCCCCGGGAGCTCGGGAACTTTTACTAATGCGTGCTAGTCAAATGGACTCTTGAGGGCTCTGACATTGAATAATCCGCTCTAACTCCCCGCAATAGGGCGCAATGTATAACGGTACATATACATAAATAACTGTGGGCTTGTCTGCCACTCATGCATATGGAAATTGAGACTTAGGTCATAGAATAAATACGTACTCTTGATAGTTTTATTGAGCTTCACTTTGGATTGGCGAGATGGAGTTATAGGGTCTTTGGTACCCTAAAGGGTAGAGATATTGCTGAGTTTGTCCGCCCTAAGACGGTGTTATTGAAAGCAATGTATACGGATTTAAAATATTTAGTTGAAGGTAAAGGTAGGTATAGTGTAATATAAAAATATGAAATGTTTAAAAATATTTTACACTTTTGTCGTTAAATTGGCCCTAAAAGAAGCCATAGCACTAAAAGAGAAGATAAACAAGGTGTTTAAACGTCGTACATAATTATTTCCCTGAATTTGTTTCTTCTATACCAAAAATCACTTTAAAGTTTAATTTCGTTAAAGTAGAGTGGATCGTTAAACGTAGTATATTGACTAGAAGTAAGGATACTAATAGCCTGACTACGGCAGCGTTACGTGACTACGGTGCTACAGCACCGCTAACGCTACGGAGCGCCGGTCGCTACGAGAATGAGTTAGTTGAAAAGTATCCAGGAGTTAGGTCAATATACAAGTACATAAAGGATTCTAAGGTAATTGAGAATAAGCAATATTTTTGTGTTACTCGTTCTCTTTTGAAAATTATTTGCACCGAATTGTATTACCTTTTTCAAGTTTGCAAATTATATTCGTTAATATAAACAACCGCTCTGTTTTTTTACTCACATCGACTATTTAACTAACATGAGCCATATATGTGAAAGTTTCGATATCGTTAACAGTTTCCGTAAGCTCATACTAGAGTTATTAACAATGCTAGTAATACCTAAAGTACCTATGAGATTATATTTCAAACAAAAGAGAAATATGAATAGCATTAATGATTTTTAATTGCTTAAGCAAAGATTGCAGTAACCATTAACGTGTGTAAACATTATAAACATATTAGCCAGCATATTAATACGTCTGCATAAATCACTAGAATTTAATAATAGCAAAACGCCATTTACACCTGACGATTGCAAATCGCATAAAACAATAAAGGCATAAACAATAGTCACGGTCTTTTATTGCCGGCAGAAAATGATTTACAATGAACATGAGTCGCATTGTTCGGTATGATACCACATCCGTTAATAAACAGATGTCCTGGCCGATAATTAGCGATGTGCGAGCGGATTTAATAACTCACTGCCATGTTCTGTTTACACTATCGGATTTTGGGTTTGAAGTTGTTCGTATTCTGAACAAACGCGTGGAATTAATTATCATTATCACTATTTAAGTAAAACACAATACTTACTCTTTTGTATATTCTTTCGCACTTTGTGTATACGATTAGCATCCATCACGAAGATAAAGTTAAAATCCTTTCCTTACTTAATATTATAAATGCGAAAGTTCGTTTGTTTGTTTGTTACGCCTTCACGTCTTAACTACGTAACCGATCATCATGAAATTTTGCATACACGTTGTCAGCAAATAACATAGGGTACCTTTCATCAAGAAAAAAGTTACAGTTCCCTAGGGATAGCAAAAAACTGCCCACGCAGACGAAGTCGCGGGCGGTCGCTAGTACATAATATCTTGACAATCAATGATGATACCTCAACCATATTACAGTGACTCAACCTCACTGACGTCAATTATACAAGTACGCTGGACAGGCTATTGTCATGAAATGACAGCAATTGTTTTGTGCCTATTTGAAAATCGCGATACGAAATATGGCGATTTTCAAATCGGAACAAACGATTGGTGGCGTTCGCCTGTCCAGCGTACTTGTATAATGGACGTCAGTGCTCCAACCTCCTTTTAATTTAAATTGATTCTATAAATTAAATTGTAGATTCTTTTTACTTTCTCATTTTACGTTGAGAGTTGAGACCACTTAGGCATAGAATTTGTTTAGACTGTTATCGCAAACAACAAACATTTTATTCTCTATTGTCCTCATAAAATAAGGGATTGCACTTAGTCCCCAACGACGACAATATAGGTAAACAAATGTGCTCTCATATATTTTATTCGTCTTTTCTATCCGTCGCCTTTGTTCCTGAAAAAGGTCGTTTTGAAAGCAACAATATAAAAGTATCGTGGGTTGTAAACGCTTTTCCAACGTTGTATTTGCTTGCCGTGGCCGCTCGTCAATCACGTTCCGAAAGCTGACTGCGCATTTCAATATAAATATTGTGTTCCATGTAAAGCTTTTTATAGTAACGAGTGTTAGCTAAGCAAGAAATTTTATTTGTACTGCTTTATTAAAGAGACCAATGTTTTAACCTAATGTAATGCAAAAGTAACATAACATACTGCGTATGGGAATAACATATTGCTATAATGACGAGTGATGCACCATTCTAACGATAAAATATTTTTAGCTCCTAGCTCCCATACTAGGAGAATCAATCAGCCAGTGTGGCGTAAATCGACTATAAGATTAAATAATTTGTTTCATGAAATAAACAGTTTTTACGGATACTAGCGCGGTTTTATTGAAAGTACTTTGGTAATTTGCCGTGACCACGGCAGCTGCAAAGGCGCCGAAACGTCGGGAAACTCAAAATCAAATCAAATACTAACTAATTACCAAAGTACTTTCAATAAAACCGCGCTTGTATCCGATAAAAGTATTTTATTTCATGTCTAGTGAGCGCGGAAGCTTGAGAGGTGAATAAGGAAATCGTTTTGGATGTATAAAACAAGTTTTTAAGGCCCATGCGGCCGCGGTTTAGCATATGCACCACACATTATTAGGTACTATACACATAATTCCTAATCAAATTATTAATTATCTAATTTCAACAGTTAAGTTGTATGTAAAGTTAAGCATGAAAAACCGGCCAAGTGCAAGTCGGACTCGCGCACGTAGGCTTTCATCCCAAAAAACAGCAAAAAAACACGTTTGTTGTATGGGAGCCCCCCTTATATATTAATTTCATTCTGTTTTTTAGTATTTGTTGTTATAGCGGCAACAGAAATACATTATTTGTGAAAATTTGAACTGTCTACCTGTTGTCGTTATTAATATCAAGCAAAAAACGGCAAAAAAAAAATCACGTTTGTTGTATTAATATTTTTTTATTTTATTTTATTCTTAAATATTTATTTTATTCTTTGTTAGTATTTGTTGTTATAGCGGCAACATAAATACTACATCATCTGTGAAAATTTCAACTATCTATCTATCACGGTTCATGAGATACAGCCTGGTGACAGACAGACAGACAGACAGACAGACGGACAGCGGAGTCTTAGTAATAGGGTCCCGTTTTTACCCTTTGGGTAGGGAACCCTAAAAATACCAAAGATAAAATTAAACCGTATATTTATCCTAACTAATACTAAAGTTAGCATAGCTTGCAGTGTACAATGGACTCGCTTCATCGGGCAACTGAAATTAAGACTAACGATTTACAGAGCCTTAATGCGGCCGGTTTTAATTTTATAATTTCGAAACGGTTTTGCCTTAACGACGACCACATGCGGGGGCGTCGAACATTACAGTTTTCAGCCAAGTAATTACAAAAACAGTTATGGATTTCAAAGGCCCTGAAAGGTATTTCGTATGGCCTGATGTTTATAATTTGTTGGGAAATAAGTTATATTTACAAGTTATAAATTTTTTATTATAAAACCCTATGATTTTCGTATGAGATTCTGTACTATATCCTAGTAAAATTAGTAAAATCTAAATCATAGGGGTTAAAGTTTGAAATTGTCGTTTTTTTCACACACAGAGGCTCTTATATTTTCTATGATTTTAAAGATGCTTCAGTTACTTTTTTTTCACATTATGATATGACGATCTACTATTTACTATTAGCAATAAAAATATTTCTGATTTTCTTTCTTTAACTTTAAAAAAAAGTGTCTTAAATGCGATTCCTTTTTTCGTTAGCAGAAATGACCACTTAATTCTTTGTAACTTTGCCGATAGTTTTTTTCACTTAACACATATGGCATTAGTTAGCTGAGTGTTTAAACATTTGTGTATAAAAGTTTTAAAACATTAGCCTTCATTGCTGTAAATTAATTAAGACAATGTTAGTATGGAAAATGCAAATTCTTTAAAACTCTCCATACAATACGGTAATTTCATACTTAAACCACTATTTGGTGAACTAAGTATAACGTGAAGTGCGTAATATTTTTATTTTATGTTTCATGAAAAAAGCAATAATCGAAAGCCGTATATCAGGACACGTCGGGCGGTGATATAATGCACCGCTCATTATAATGATGGGTAGATTTGTTCAATGAGAAACACCTTTACTTATTTCAATTTTCTAAGTTTTGTATGGAAGATACTACATACTTTCACTAAGGCTTCATAACATTTATCTAAACCCATGCTTCAAATCATCTATAAGTTTCTGAAACAGTTAGCTTATTGTCAACAATAAAACAAGTAACCAGTTGCCAGTGCTAGTGTCATAGCAACAATAAAGTAATGATATTATTATTAGTTTGGATGACCAAACGAGGGTTTTAATATTGTACTATAATGCAACTCCCTCAAATTATGGTTAAAATGATACTAGTTGTTTTAATGGTGACAATAAGCAAACTGTTTCAGAACCTTTTATAGAGGATTCATATTATGAGTGTAGATAAAGTCTTCTATGCAACTATACAGTGCCTTTGGTCTTCAGCTAGCGATTATTTATAGGCGTGTAATACACCTAATTTTATCGACAAAAACACCCACATGTTGGGGTCTATCCCCACTCCTGTTGGAATGGCCGCCATTTTAAATTTGACTTTTTATTTTAGATGACCCTGTGGAAAAATATTAATTTCTCCGGATTTAGAAGTCCTACAGTTATAAAAAAAATACTGTTCGAAAGCTAATAATATCACCTATCAATTGAAATAAAAAATGTATAATATTTTAACTTAAATACGTCATAAAAAATACTGAAGTACAATTTTATACAAAATTTCTGTGCCTTTCTTGAGTTTTTATTACATTTCTCAAAAACTAGGACATTAACGTCCATCTTTTTTGCATTATTCAAATACACAAAAATATTATCTACAAAAAAATTTAAAATTTTTTCCTCTATGTTGCATATTTTGAAAGTTATTTTAGTTTGAATTATGACCCTTACGTAACCAAAAAATGATTATTTTCGAAAATGGTCATAATTACAAGCATTTTGAACATATTTTAAATAAGGTTGACAATTTTATCTGAATACAAATTTCATCAAATGATAAAATTTAGGTTTTTGGGGTTTAGATTTTTTCATTTTCGAAAATAACCATTTAGTGCTTGTAAGGGTCATATTCAAACAACAATAGCTCTTGAAATATGTAACATAGAGCAATAAATCTTGAAGTTGTTTTAAATATAATATGCTTGTGTATTCGAATAATACATAAAAAAAGCACACAAATTTCGTGTAAAATTTTGTTTCAGTAATTTTTTATGACGTATTTAAGATAAAGTTTACACATATTTTTTTTAATTAATAGGTACTTTCGAACAGTATTTTTGTTATAACTATAGGGCTTATAAATCCGGAGAAATTAATATTTTTCGCAGGGTCATCTAAAATAAAAAGTCAAATTTAAAATGGCGGCCATTCCAACAGGCGTGGGGAAGACCCCAACATGTGGGTGTTTTTGTCGATAAAAGTAGGTGTATTTCACGCCATTAAATTATCGCTAGTTTAAGAACAAAGGCACTGTATATAATTGTTTATCAGCTCGCGATACTTTAACTAAATCAGATTTTTAAACATGCATTGTGATGTAAAGAACAGTTAACGTCCTCTTTAATACATGTTTTTTTTTATTTCTGTACGTAATACTCATTAAAAAAAAATCCGTCTAAAAAGCTTTACAAAGATTTATAGAGTGACTCGCAAAAGTAGAATGCGTGGGACATATGTTTGCCAGTCATTGAATATTTTTGTTATTTCTCTGTTTCCTGTTATTGTAGTCTAAAGATCTTTATCTTAAAATATATTTCACGTTAAGTGTGATTCTTTATTAGTTACTTTCGAATGTTCTAGATTATTCATTGTCTTTATATTACGTTACCCATGCCTTCATAATCTGGATTTCTGGATGACAACAACTTACCACCTGTAACAATATAAAACACACATTAATTTGTGTATCATCTGTAATTTATATTAAAAAAATATAAATTGAATACGTATTTAAATGATAATTTTATATCGCAAAATAGTGGCTGTTAAGAAAAGCTAAACGGAAATTATACATGTATGTTACACGTACAATGACTGAGTTTTACATTCTAGAGCACACGAACCCCTGTCAAAGAATAGTAAACGAAGTAGTAAAAAAATTGTATACTAAAGAACAGTCATAGAATACTTAAGGAAAAGAAAACAAGCCTTATATTAAAAACTATACATAGGAAAAAATACGCGACGAATAGAATCATAAACTTTTAATTTTTTGGAGACGGTTAAAAACACTTTTATTGGCAAAAAATTACATTACGGGAAGCTAACTGCTGAATAATTTAACTGCGAACCCCTGATACACATGATACAGACCCCTAAGAGGTCCGTGGACCACACTTTAAGAAACCCTATTCTAGAAGTACCTATTCAACTAAAGTATCTATTTAATTAAGATGTTTAATTACATTTAGACCTCAAGGCAAGAGCTAAACAAAACATAGTTAGCAACATTCCTCAAACATCACTGTTATAATTATTATTTTCTTATAATTCTTTTAAACATGAAAAGGCTCTAGCATTTTTTTCAAAGCAAATATTAAAACTGCTAAACATTGGAATGGTTAGTGGTTTTACTTCAATTCTGACTACCTTTTAAAATACCGGTGCAGACCACAGTATACAAAACGGCAGATCAATTTTTTTACCTTTTTCCGTTCCGATACAACGTGAATATTTAGTTTTCAAAGTGCATCAATTTTTCTACTCCTATCATTGAGTTGAGCTGTCTGTACTACATGCAGGCTTACGTACTGTACTACATGCAGGCTTACGTACCGTACCCGATTCGTGTTTTTGAATTTGATAAAACTTTTATGATTGAACTGTACGGTCTGTTCGTTCAGTCACTTGCCTTTGTCAATTTTAGCAGTCATTGCAGACTCCTGGACAGGTGATTGTGTAGAGGGGGAAAATACAAAAATTACGTGTACAGACTCAATACAAATGTTGGTATCTTTTTTTTTACTATATATGCTTCTTGTAAAATTAAACTTAGGAGGTCATTACACTTCATCGTCGATATATCTTTTTTAGTTTTTATGATTTAACTCAATGCTTATACAGGGTTATTTGTAAAATACCAACAACATTGCAGGGGTAGATTACTAACATCATAAACAACAACATTTGTTCTACTACTTTTCTGAAAACAGACAAAAAAAAATCGACTTTACATAAATGCCCCGAACAGCTGATCGAGTTTTGTATGAAAAGTCGATTTTTTTTGTCTGTTTTGGTGTTTTAAAAATAACCCTGTATATTTATTTATGATTTAACTAATTGCCTAATTAAATGGAAGTACTTAATAGGTATTTTCAAACCTAAATAGAATCTCAAAATAATAAGCACAACATATAGGTACCATGGGCAACAGCGTCGCTTAACCACTGCTAAGGTTAAAATCGCTTGCACGCCGCGCCCGCTGTCACATACGTTTAGTTCGTGCACGGGCGATACGCGCGCACACGAATTTTGTTGCAAACTGGTTAAGCGACGCTTTTGCCCGTAGTACCTCTTTGTCGTTTCAATAGATTTAGAGGGAATCTCCTTTGATAGATTGATGCAAAATAGATTTTGATCACACAAGTTGCAAATCCTGTACCTATTTCAAATCATAGGTGTGTTTATGTATGTGTGAGTAAGTATTTATCGTTTGATTGATAAGTACCTATAACAGGTAAGAGTGCTTGTATCACCGAATTTAGCAAAGCAATGTTCTGCGCGATAAGATGTTTGGATTTTTTAAATAATTGTTCCTATGATTTTATATAGAAAAATTAGAGAACGTATGTTACTGTTACTTTGTTCTTCAGTCCATGAATATTTTTAATAATACAAGTTTTCAGTAATGTACATAGAAAAAAATACGTCGTTGGAAGAAAAAGGTTTTATTTTATAGTGTTTTTAGCTCTTTCAAGACCAGGCTATTTTGTGTAAATAATGGTTACTTTAACATTTTTTATCTAGAATTCTTCATTGTATGATAAATAAAAGCCTGAACATTAGCAAAAAGCAGTCTCTCTTTCTTTTTGATTTCAGTTTCTTTTATAATTATACAAAAATACTTGAAATCATAAAAAAACAAATAGAAAACCTTTCATACAATCATGTTTCTGTACGGGAGAGGGTTTTATTTCATAATGACTTAAATCCAGTAGGTATAATCAAACAATTTTATTATGCACCTAAACATAATTAAGCGTCTTCTTTTCTCGTAACTTCGCTTCCCAAGTTAGTTGTTTAAGCATCATTAATGTATATTTCTAGGTTTAATGTCCAAGTAATGTAACGTCTAAGGGCCCGTTCTATCACGCTTCGACCATTAGGCCGTTCATACAACGATGTTTAAATAGCCGCTCCAATTTATTGTTATTGCTTGTCTGAACACACCCTAACACAGTATAAGTAAGTAACAGTATTCTATCTTCATGCAATTTCGGCCGCAAGTGCGCTGGAAATGACGCCTTAGAAATTTGGGTACCTATAATTTATCTACTACGTCATGTTATGTTTACTTGTAATATGTTATGAAACTATTTCAGTAATGATGATGTTCAAGCACCAGGATGCATTAAACCCAAGTGGAATAAAAAGCCGCTAGGATCAGAGGAAAGGTCGCATGATGCATCTGTGGGCCTGGCCTGCACACCACGACATCTTTCTCACGTAAACGCAGTCTCTGTCACGCTCACATCATCTAATATGGGTAGGACAGACATCGCGAGATAAATGTCGACAAATAGTCACAATGCGCATGATAGGCCCGCTAGCCCACTACGTTCTCTGCCATCGCTCTAGCTAGGTAATCTACTTTACCTTGCTATTACGCCGAGTCTGTCAATTCCTACTGAATGTCTACGCCAAAATGTGGCGCCGCGGTAAATTTAATTTAATTTTATAAAACCTAATACATAATTTTAATAAAATTTACATTGAATTTTTAGGGCCATCAGTCTAGTATTTTTAACGGTATCATTATGTAATGATACCGAGGGAATGTTCCCTCGTAGTCACTGCTAGAAGTAGATAGCCTAACTGCTAAAAGTGGGCGTTTTTGACACATTTGCTATCTATTTCTACGAATGACTACAAGGGAATATAGGGATACCTTCTAAAAATACTAGACCATGGGCCCTAAAAATCCATGTACAGTTTTATTAAAATAATTTTCTATTACCAACTTATTAATGAAAACCTCCGAGGGCGCTATTTTCGGTGGTATAACCACCTTAAGTACCGCTAAGTATTTAATTACCGAGCGGCTACGCTGTAGGTACATTTTAAAGACAATGAGCTAGTTATACTACCGTTTAATTATTTATTCTGTGCCTTAGCGTCGTCATCCTGACGTGTTCTTAGTTCAGATAATTGTTGTAGGGACGCTGATGGGAAGTAATCAATATGCGGTACTGGAATGCGTATTGAGTGTTAAAATATTGAGAGCACCGTTCAGCGTCATTTATAATGTACCATTTGAAACCTTTTGAAACGTACATGGGGAATGACTGCGGGGAAAAGTGTGGGAAAATGGAAGAAAATTATCTGATGTATGGTTGCGTGAACAGAATCTATAAACAGTTTGACTACTGATAAATTCTAGAACAAAAAGATTAAAATGTTTTTCAGGTGTAGGTTTGTTATTTTTTTTTAACAAATCGACACTATTAAAAAAGGTCTCGCTTTTTCCAAACGTATATGAAAAAGCGCATAGTTTGTGTTTTGTTGATAAAAGGTTTTGATATGCACCAACTTATTACACAAATACAGAAACATAATCATGCACGAAAGCGATAAAGAAATGTAAAGCATAAAATAAGTTGTTTCAATTTTTTTTTACTCTGTGCTTAAATCGAGGCCTTGAATTTTGAAGGCAGAGTAAGCGCGGCTTAATTGGTAATTAAAATAGGCATTATATAATGGACCTGAGAGCCCTCGATCGCGGACAGCGGAGATTTAGCACTAATTAGTCCGATGCTCGTTAGCTGTGTAAACCGTCGCTACGACTCATTACCTTATGGAATATATTTTGACAAGGATTTTTTATTTTTAGATACCTAGATAGATAGGTACTTTCGGAACGTAGCTGCTTAGAATAGATCAATCGTTGTCCGTGGTCCTTTAGTGGCCAATTTTTTATTGTTTAATAAGCATTAAACAATAAAAAATTGGCCACTAAGAACAAGCGTTCTTGAACATCCGTATACCATACGTTTTGTATTTATTAAACTACAATATGTTACGGCTAATACCAGAAATGCGGCTACACCCTTACACCTAGGTTAAGCCGGCTAAAACTAGATGTAGCCGGTAGCTGTTGGTTAAACCTAGGTGTAACCGATCTGCTTTACTCCTGTGTGTCTCGAATATAGGTTGGAAATTTGAGGCGAGCGCAAAGCGCAGCAGAGCATGTCGTGAGCCTTAAATTTCGTGGTATTTTTTTTAACAGACAACAGAAATAACTTTCATAATACCCCATAAATTACTCAATAATTTTGGGAGGAAAATGGTTGAATCCAAAAATGGTGACTATAATTATTAATAGTTACACCTACAATGTATAAATTACTAGCTTCCGCCCGCGACTTCGTCTGCGTGGATAGTATTTTGTCTGTCCCTCGGGAACAGTAAATTTTTTTGGGATGAAAGGTGCCCTTCTCTGTACCCCTGGGAACGTGTGTGTAAAATTTCATGATGATCGGTTCAGTAGTTAAGACGTGAAGGCGTAACAAACAAACAAACAAACGGACTTTCGTATTTATAATATTAGTAAGGATATTAAGATCAATATGAAAGTTTATAAATTGTGTTTGAGGAGCTCGCTGGCGCAGTGGTTTAGCGCCTAGCCCTGCAACTTTCGCAAGGGCCGGTCTTGGGATCGGTGACCAAAAATTTACTATCTCGAGTTCCTCCATGCTTCGGAAGGCCCGTTAAACCATTGGTCCCGACTGCATTTGCAGTCGTTAACACCCACCAATCAGATCAGCATCAGACCACCCTACGTGGTGGGTTATTTATGACAAATCCTCCTTATCACTGAATTTTAAGATTCGGCGCCCTAGGCCAACAAGGTATGCCGTCCATATGGTCGCCATCTACGTAAGGGAGGATGTCTGTCTAGGATGCACAAAATGGGTTTTTGTAGAAAAATGCTTGTCTATAGTAAACAACACGGCATTATTAAAAAATATTTTTTTTTTAGTTCATGTCTTTAACTCCTCTAGAGGGCGCCACATTCAATTTAATGTGACGTCATATAGCCTATGTTCATTGGACGATTAAGACGCTTCTAACGATACCTCATTTGTCAAATTATAACAAGTAGTTTAGAAGTTATGACGGAACAGATGAATTTACAAACATACATACATACATACATACATACATACAGGTAAAAATCATATACCCTCCGTTTTGGCTTCGCCGTAGTCGGGTAAAAATCATATACCCTCCGTTTTGGCTTCGCCGTAGTCGGGTAAAAAAAAGACCGCGCAGCGCAATTTTTAGTCAGTTTCATCCAATAATCTTATAATTTTGCCAATTTTTAGTGAAAAAATCGGCCGCGCAGCGCGATTTTCGTCAGTTCCATCTAGTAATCTTGTAATTTTGCCTGACTAAAGTAAAAAAAAAAACAGCAAAAGCAACAATTCATAAGCACCCAATACTTGTCAGGGGGTGATTTTTGTTTTTCTTCTATTAATGACTTTTACTGATTTCCGGGACAAAAGGCGTCCCGTAAGGGGTCACGGCGGGACGGCCCAAAATTGCCTCGGAAACGGGACGTCCCGGAAAATCCGGGACGGTTGGCAAGCCTAGTTGTGCCCCAGGAGCGAGGACATTATAAATGGCTGATGTCAAATGTAACGTTTTATTGTATGAAGAATACTAGAAACATAAACCTCCAGATGTTTTTCTATAAAGTAATTCGCTTAAATTGTATTGCTGTTTATTCTACTAACGAGCTGTTGTTAATAGCGCAATCTCTCGGTATACTCACCTAGATTTTTCTGGCAAAATATTAATAAAGTTGCTTTTAAGGAGATCTCAGTTTTAATAATTATGTCTGGGCAAACAAGTATTATTCTAGTAACTGAGTAAATATTTTATATTAAGTTATCTTTAAATACTACTTTTGTTTACAGAGTACTGAAGAAAGTTAAGTAAAATTTTATATAAAAATCTCAACTTATTATAATTCAACTCTAAAAAAAAGCATAAACAAATGACAGTTATTAATTTCTTATGTTTTCATGACGCATATATGAAAAATATTGTTTGAATATTGTAAGATTTCCATTCCACTACATTTTATAATGCATCCATCCAGGGGGCCTATTACGAAAATAACGTACGCAATAGGCTATTTGACTAATTTTGGAAAACCATTTTAAATTATTCCTTATTACGTAATAAGCGCACCACATTGATATTTCAGGGAAAATCAATGTATTTCATTAAAAAAAAAACAGTGTTAAAGTTTAAAATTTCAAAACCGCGCCAAAAATGCTATGGCACTGGATACGTGACTTGTTGACGTCACTAGCCTGTAAACATTGTAATATCCTTAGCCATTTGACAGCCATCAATCGCAGATCCTTAGTCTATGGTCGTGTCAAACGTCTGAAGCCATATTTATTTACAGGCAAGTGACGTCATCAGTAATCCTGGAGCGTTTTCACCACAGAAAAAATATCAAAAATGATTACATTTTTCTAGGTGAAATTAATCAATTAACAGACTTAATTTAGTCTATATAATAGTTAAATATGTATTTTTACGCCAATATCTGTTAGGATGACCACAATTTGTAGTATAAGTATATTTTCAATGTTGTCAAATACCCTATTGCGTAACGCAGTCACTTCCCAACTAGCAAAAATATCGTTTAAGCAATTACTCTCACGACTATGGATCGTAAAACACTCGTATGAAAGATCCTATCATTTCAAAAAGCAGGATAAAAGCAGCTTTCTAGATCTTTCAGCATTCAATGCTTTTTGGCTCTATAAATATGTCTAGTAAACGTGGACTCGACGAATTCATATCGCATTTACTCAACAATTGTATAAAGATATCTCTCAATCGCATTCAGACAACCTTTAGTCTTATGACAGGTCTTTAAAAGCAGCCAAATTGCTAATTTGTCGTAAAACTAGCTTTTATAGCACCGTCTTTCGTCACCTAATTTTTACAGCAATATTGTGGAGTAAAAGCTGTTCATTCAACAAAATAGCTTCTCAGTTACTATTACAGCATCTAATGTCATATCACAGCTTTTGGCAAGGCTTTAATTCGACTTTACTATTAAAGTTGAGAAAACGCTATCAAATGATCTACTACAGGTCCAAAGGGGCACAAAGATAATTTTGGAAGCCATCATGCAGCATAATAGTGGTATGAAAGTTAAATAAAATCTTTTACAGCAGTGTGGAAAATGGACAATAATCGGTGGAAAAAAACTTAAAAGAAGTGAGGGTTCCGACGGAAAGTTAATAAGATGTTGAAACAGTTGAAACAATCAACATCAACCAACGGATGAAGAACAAATACTTAATATTAGTGCGGATTCAGTAGGAAATATTACGCTACTACAGATTGTTTGTAAACCGTATGATAGATTGACGATTTAACATTGCGCTAAGGAACCCTAAACTAACTGCAATGGCGCTCTTAGAAGTCGTAAAATGGAAACCTCATGTCTATTTTTCGGCTAAGAGCTGAGTGAATGCTTTGTGATGATAATTGAAATGCTATTAATGGCGAATTTATTTTATCTATTATATTAATATTATTTGCGATGCATTATTTACTAGAAATCTTGTGGCCCATGAAAATATTAAATACAAATGTAAGGATTATAGACGAAAAAATTAATTCCGCATATGAAAGTAAGACTTATGAGCTAACTTTAATAGCTTACCTTTATTGTCATTATGGCTGTAAAATCGTAAAGGTATACTTAGCATGGCCATAATATTGCAACATACATTTATTTTTATTTCCTTCGTTTACGCGAACACAACAGTGACAACACGCACTGTCTATGAGTGCTGCTTGGTTGCATTAACACGATCAAAGTGTCGAGTGATTGTAACCGCACTCCTATTATTACCACTAATAAGTCGAATGAAAGAGGTTCTACTGACTATTATAGCACCAGTAGCACTTGAGTTGCGATTACTCTACATTCTTTCAATTAAAACGCAATTCAGACGATAATCTTACGATATTTACAGCATTGAAAGCAGAGAGAAGTGCGCCCAAATCGCGTTGAGAGAACGTTCACAGATCGTTTACTCAACATTTTGTAAATCCATCTCACTACTAATAGCTGAAATAGAAACGTGCTGCTGATTTTTTTACGACATATTTTGCTAGTTGGGTTAGCCACGATAGTCGTCCGCAGTTCTTTGGTTGTAGTTTTATCAAACATTTTGAATTTTTCTATCGTAGTCCTTATACTACTAAACGAACGATGTCGGATACGCAAGAGAGAAACTGTCAAACTCACGCAATCACTTCGCAATATCGCATACGAATATTATTTTTATATTTGTAATAGGAAACAATCAAAGCGAAGCACGGACGCAGCTGCGTGTATCGCATTAAACTTTTCGTAATAGATCCCCTGCATCCACCTTCATTTAATGTACATATCATTTAATTTAGAATTAAAGGGAGTATTTATGCGTGATAAAGGGACATATTTATGTTTCAATCTGTGAAATACCGTCCGTTTGTCTTTTTCATAGAAACTTTGTTCCCTATACAGAAATTAGTACAAACAGTAGACTGTAAAAGCAGTATTCTAATAAAAACGGGTGTCAAACGGTAAAAGGTCGTATATTCGTTTTGAAATAAATTGAACCAAAAACTGTGAAATTGGTACGTACTGCCGCCGTGAAAAAGGCTGTTTCCTAATCCCGCGTGGGAGGATTCAGTCGGGAATAATCGGGATCCTTGTGGGGAATATTATTTTTATGAAATAAGTTCGGATCTGCAGATGTGCCTTTTAAAATACTTTTAACGGTGACGATCGCAGTTTCACAAAACCTCATTATAACTAGTGGCACTGCACTGTGACCTGTAGACCAAACATTTGTGACTATTTTAAATATTTTTAGAAATTACTGAAATATGAATTTACCTCATACCTCCGCCATTTTGAAAAAAAATCGAAAAACTGAATAGACAAAAACTTCCATAAAAAAAGCATATAAATATAATGCTCACAAAACTTCACGAGAATCGGTTGAGAAACGTGACGTGTAGAGAACAGCCGGACATACGAAAGTATTAAATAACAAAAATGATAATGATTTTCTCAAATAATTTAATACGTATGATTGTTTTTTTAAAATGAGTCAATACTTAAATTCTTAGAATATTCTAAGCTTAAAGTATAAGCTTTTTTGTCTTTTAACAACGTAATAAGTATGTACATATAGTTCAAAAATAATAATTATGCAAACTCACGGTTTAAAAACAGCTGTACCTTTTTCAACGACACTAATCTTAGAGGCAATTACTGGCTTCCATTAACCGGTTTTTAATTGTAAATTAGCAAAATTGATAATAATTGCTTTAGCGCAGTACAAAAAGTATGCAGACGGCTGGCGGTGGCCATCGATCGTCTTTTGTTTGAGTTTTTCTTTTCTCTTTGTTAAGTTTTTTTTCTTTTTTTGTGTAGTGGCCAGTGTGTCTGTGATGGAAACTCCTTTAACGAATAAATAGGAATTATTGTAAATATTGCCACCTCTTGCCATTGTACATAACAGTTTGAATTAATTTAATTATACTTATTATCTTATTATCCAATGCGTAAAGAACTTACATTCCTCGCTTACTTTAGCTAGAATAAGTATGAGTATCTCGTAGGTACTGGACTTTTAAGATAAATAAAAAAACTGCTTACTTAATGTATTATGGGTAATGTAAATACTGAAACAAGCAAAATTGCAATGTACTCTGCATCATTTAAAATGCACTAGAAGTTTAGTATCTTACGGTGGAAAATTACAGGTTGTCTGAAACGGCGGTAGCGTTGAATTAGTAATGACTATAGCGAGTTCAAGTTATAGCGTTATGTAGCTAATAGTCGAAATAGTATAGTTTTAAAATATGTAACGTTCATAGAAAAAAATAGTTTGTTTAAATAAAAACAAAAAAAAAACTAACGCAGGGGTGCCGTAGAAGGTGACTAGAGGTAGAGGCAGGCTAGGCGCACTCCGCGCTTTAGGTACGAAGCTACAAGTAGCCGGCGGGTCCGTCCGGACGGACTTATTTCAGAGGGCCGCCGCGTGCCGGCTGGGACGCACGTTAGCAATTCGATTTCGATACTCACTCACGCACGGCATTCGCGTATTGTCGCGTCGTTCGTTCGTACATTTATGATATTTAACCCAAATGAAGGCATATTGCATCGCACTTTCGAAATAAACTTAATTATTAATGACAATTTGATTTCGTAAGAAAGCAAATTGCCTCAAATCAGTATGTATAGTGTGATGTGGCGTTGACTGTATTTAAGTACACATTTTATTTCACAAACACATAACTTGTAATAAAGTATTGTAAGCTATTATTTCATTATTATTTAAAAGAAGAAACCCTAATGTCGTTAGAAGAGATAAGAGCTACGCGATAGAAAGAGAGGTAACTTGTAGGTGAATATAACTGTAGCGAAGGGAGCGGTGTGCGACCTGAATTGCACTTTATTGTGTCTAGAATAGAGTCGCTATTTATTTAAATGACTTTGAGGAGTGGATCTTCTGTACTTGTACTATTATGTATTCTGTGGTAGAGGTATTTTTGAAGTGAAAACTTCTTTAGCGGCGTTGTACGCTTTTTTGTAATGGGGAAAAAATGCTAAACTCGCGTCAGTAAGAATCACGTGACCCTGATCGAAAATTCATAAGACGGATGTGACGGATGGAGAGTAGACAGCCGGCGGCGGAAGTATCCCCCTCCGTATTTCTACAGGGTGCGGTGAAAATGGCGGCGCGTCATTTCAAGACGTAAACACTTGTGTAACCATAGTGTAACGCGCAAATTTTTTTATTCAATGTCAAAACTCTAGATTTTTTGTCAAGCTATGGATAAGACTGTCCTTGTCCTGTATTCGTAAATTCAAATACAGAGTAAATTCGTAAGACGGCAGTTCGTGCAAAATTATTCCCTAACCATTCCAAAATATCAAAAATGCACAACGTTAATATTCAAGTTTTCACTTCTGCCGGCACTCCCGGAGTGCAACCCGATTTTTTTTAAGTATATATTTTTATGCACAACGGGATAGTGCTTGGCCTTCACCTAACCTGATGTTAAGTGACGAAAGCCGAAAGTGTGAGGGCACTACACCCGGAATCCTCACCACTGATTGGCAATCTTTCCTAAAACTGCTGAAACACAAAAATTTTTTGACCTTCATGTGTTTTTAGGTTTTGGTATTAAGATCTTATGATCCGGAGGGTTTTTAAATTGTTGTTGTGGCGTCAGACTTAGGTAAGATGGTAGTAGCTAGCCAGACGGACTTGAAATAAGCCCTACCATTAACCAAACCGAGTACAAATTGTACCCCCTCCTGGGAATCGAACCCGAAACCCCCGCGTCTTACTTACACGTTTGGGCGAATCACTAGACAATAAAAACACATAATCATATAACACATCCGTAGATTAGAGAGTTGGCTGGAACAATGAAAACGGTCGAACGGTGCCAAGCGTGGCGATTGGCATCCGTCCTGAAGTTTGGGCTTTCGACATCAGCCATTTTTAATGACCCACTGCTGGGGCACAGGCCTTCCTTATAGGTGGATAAGGAGGATGGGTGGGTTTGGGCCTGCATGGACCCACCATGCAGGCCCAAAGCAGATTGGTGGGTGTTAGCGGCTGCAAACTCAGCAGGGACCTGTAGCTTAACGTGCCTTCACGGTGGAACTCGAGATATTAAATTTCTGGTCACCCATCCCATGACCGACCATTGCTAAAGTTGCTTCACCTCCACAATCGCAGTCTTAACCACTGCGACACCAAACTCCTCTAGCAGTATGGTCTATAGTGGGATGTTATGATGGTGAAGATAGAAGATAACGGCATATTTGAAAAAATGTTTTTGCCGCATGGATTTTTTTCTTATAAGTACCAGATTATGGCAAATGATAGAATGTAGGTTTCATTTTATTTCAGTTAATTCCAGTGTGGTTGCAGTGGGATAAAAGTGAACATTAATTTGCGGTGTCAAGTCTCGATGTTGAGTGCGAGTTGATTAATGTCCATAGAGAAATAGAGCTCTTACTCTAAAGCGAATGTCTTGAAGTCCGGAAAATTATGTGTAGAGAACAAAATTGAAAATACAATAGGTACGCACTTGGGATTTAAAAATATACACGTAGATACCTACAATAAGGGTATTTCCAATGAGGGCTTTTCAAAATGACAAAAAACTGTAGTCTCGATAGATGGCGTTGATAAAAATGTATGTGTCAACTAAGCTTCGAAGAGTACTCAGATAGGCAGGCAGATGTAACTCTAAAATGTTTTTCTTTGGGCAGATATCAGCCAGCGAGCGCTTACTTGCCTCTATGGTACAGGCCGTTTATTTTTAAAAGCCAATTCTGACACTTCTCTTTCCATCAACGCTATCTAGTGAGGCAAATAGTTACTATTTTTATTTTTTTAAATGTCACTTTGAAAAGCCCTCATTTATTTTAAAACCTTGAAATGTTTGACGCGATGTTTAAATAATTTAAACATTGCGGTGCTGTTGATTGTACAAAATAAGATTAATATAATTCATCAAGGTAGAACTTAAGACTTTTCAGTTTCTTTTTTGTACAAAATACAGAATCACAAATATTGGATCACGTTTTTAGCATTATAAAACTTGAAGAAAAATGCATGATGCACTATCTTTTCAAGTGTTTTTTACGGCTGCCGACGCAAGCAAAAAGTTTTTATTTACGTTCAAACTATACTGAGAGCAGTAGTCCGGTATTTTCCGGGATTAAAACTTTTTTCCTGGTTTTCTTTTGGTTTATTTTCGTAGTAATATGGGATCTAAAGGAGATGTCATAGCACGCTGCGGCGTCTTATGCTCCGCTTTATCTTTTATGCTTTATTTTTAGTTTATTTTTCAAATAAAGATGAGTTGTTTTAAAAAAATCATGAGATAATAAATAACTTGCTCAGTTTCAAAGCATATCTAAATCGTAATATTTTTTTTAAGTACCGACTAGCGGCAGCGTGGATTTTGTTTTAGTTGGCGTAGCAAGATGTAAAAGCACCAGGTGTTAAGTTAAACTCTAAAAATACAATTGTTAGTGACCATAAAGTTAATATTACCTTTCCGACAGGTATATTAACTTTATGTTTGAAACCGCATCTAATTTTGTGTAGTACTTTTATGCGCGTACAAACATACAGGGTCATTCTAAACTTACTATCCAAGTTTCAAGGATGTGTCCAGTCCATGAAACTGAACAACTTTCTCCAAGAATCATGTGTCGAATTTCACCACAAAATTTTGGTCATCCCATAAATTCACGTGATCTGTTTTATTTGTATGAATAAGTAGTCGATTTTTTTAAATATTTGGCCCTGTGTTTCTTGAGAAAGTTATTCAGTTTCATGGATTAAGGCTGTAGAGTCGCATCACGTTCCATTTTTAAATTTTCAATACAAATGATCAAAACAACTCTGCGCGAGCCGTAATGAGGGCGAACTTTGAAAATTCCTATTAAATTATTAAATAGATATAAGTATATACAAAATACACAATACATTTGACAAATACCTCATTATTCCTAAGAAAAATTAAAAATTACTTTAGCTTCTGTAAATACCAGTAAAAAAACATGCCAAAGTGTATCAATTTGAGCATTTTTTAATACTTTACTTCTCTGTGATTAAAAGCATTTTTTTTTAATTTTCTCTCTATAGGGAACTCCTTGACAATACAAACAATAAGTGAAAAAAAATATGAGTTGTATTCTTATATGTTACAGCTGAAACGTTTTTGAAAAATACCTCTGACAAGCAAATTTGAAATTCCACTTGAACAGATTGTCTTCGTTTTAAAATACCTGACAATTTATTATGTTTTTATCTGAATACGGCACTAATTTAAGAATTTTGCTTCCTAAAACTAAAAATTTCATCAATAATAATGTTTTCATTCTTTAGATAATTTCTTTGGAAAAACACTAATTACGTTGAAATGCAAATATACAGCCTTAAACACATCCTTAAAATTTGCATGGTAAGTTTAGAATAACCTGTATAGACAGACATACAAAAATTCTAAAAATATATTTTTTGGCTTCCTTTTTTAGTCTTAGAAAAACTCCTTACTTTATTTTTTATATAATTAATATCTTCAATGTGCAGAAATCGGTCAGTTATAGATTTATTATAAACATAATATATGTATAGATAAGTAGAAAAATATTAGTGTATTTTCAGGGACCCTATTTTGAATCGCTCGACTCCAGTCGAGCGCTCGTTTCTACTGATTTTCGTTCAACATATGACTCAAAACAATGAGATGTCGAACGAAAATCAGTAGAAACGAGCGCTTGACTGGCTTCGAGCGATTCAAAAATAGGGCCCAGTGCTGTGAATTTGGAGTGTCTGAATAAATATATATATAAAAAAACAATTCATCTATAATAATAAAAATGAATCGCTGAATGTCTTGCTAAGCGCAAATCTCGAGATCAGCTGAACCGATTTCGCTAATTCTTTTTTTGTTATGTTTGTTATTATCAGGAGAAGGTTCTTATGGAAGAAAAAATAAAGAAAATTGCGTGGAAAACAAGAAAATTTATGAATAAGTATTCATAAATTTTCTTATTAGTCACAAACACAACAAAAAAAGAAATAAGCGAAATCGGTTCAGCTGATCTCGAGATTTGCGAGATTGTAACCACCATTTAAAATTCGAATACAATATTCATAAATCATCATAACTAAGACAGGACTCTGTCTGTCGGGTCAGCTAGTGTCTTAATAAAGGCAAACAGTAATTTTCCTTTATAAAGGCAATATCATTGACAACCCTAAAAATAAATAGATCCCCTTTAACATTGGTCTGGAACAGTAGAAGCATGTTTCAATACTAGTGAACGCTTTCACGCTGTTGATACCTTATCTTTATGCATGCAGTTCGTCAGAGAATTGCCAAATTAAAGGACACGTAGTGCACTTCTGTATGCCAATTACCTTGCATGACGTCAATTAGAACTATTTGTTGAGTGGTGAGAGCAGTGCAGTGCCTGTCTGTAACTGTAACATTTAATAGATGTAACGGAAATAGCGAAGGGTTCCGTACCAAAAAACGGCAAAAAAACATGTTTGTTGTATGGGAGCCCCACTTAAATATTTTTTTTTATCTGTTTTTGTTGTTATAGAGCCACAGAAATACATCATCTGTGAACAACTGTCTAGCTATTACGGTTCACACGGGTGCATGAGATACAGCCTGGTGACAGACAGACAGACAGATAGCAATGGAATCTTAGTAACCTTTGGGCGCGGAACCCTAAAAACCACTGTGTGCAAACTAATTCAAAGAACAAATAACTTTATTGCATAGAGAGTGGAAAATCGAATACCTATAGACTTTTAATAGTTTTTAGGGTTCCGTACCCAAAGGGTAAAAACGGGACCCTATTACTAAGCCTCCGCTGTCCGTCTGTCTGTCTGTCTGTCTGTCACCAGGCAGTATCCGTGATAGCTAGACAACTGAAATTTTTACAGATTATGTATTTCTGTTGCCGCTATAACAACAAATACTAAAAACAGAATAAAATAAATATTTAAGGGGGGCTCCCGTACAACAAACGTGGTTTGTTTGCCGTTTTGTTGCTCGATTTTAATAACGACAACAGGTAGACAGTTGAAATTTTCACAGATGAATTATTTCTGTTGCCGCTATTACAATAAATACTGAAAATAGTATAAAAGAAATATTTAAGGGGGGCTCCCATACAACAAACGTGATTTTTTTGCTATTTTTTGTAACGGAACCCTTCGTGCGCGAGTCCGACTCGCACTTGGCCGGTTTTTGTCCATTGTAATATTATTGTAGGTAATTGTATGTGGTGTAAAATATTTTAAGGTGATTTTAAGATAGTGATATCGTTTTTCTATAATTAATACCTATTCATGACGAGAGTTTTTTTAAGTGTTTTGATCAAATTATCTTCTCAAATATATTTTACAGTAAAATTCTCAATACAATCCTTACTATCCTTACTATAATATTTTACTAATATTATAAATGCGAAAGTCCGTTTGTTTGTTTGTTTGTTTGTTACGCCTTCACGTCTTAACTACTGAACCGATTATCATGAAATTTTGCATACACGTTGTCAGGGGTACAGAGAAGGACATAGGGTACCTTTCATTCCGAAAAAAGTTATGTTCCCGAGGGATAGCAAAAAAATTCTCCACGCGGACGAAGTCGCGGGCGGAAGCTAGTAATATTATAAATGCGAAAGTCCGTTTGTTTGTTTGTTTGTTTGTTACGCCTTCACGTCTAAACTACTGAACCGATCATCATGAAATTTTGCATACACGTTGTCAAGGGTACAGAGAAGGACATAGGCTACCATTCATCCCGAAAAAAATATTGTTCCCGAGGGATAGCAAAAAAATTTTCCACGCAGATGAAGTCGCGGGCGGCCGCTAGTTACAAAATAATGAACACAAACAATAAACTTTTTTATTTACACAGCCGAGAAACTCTAAAAGTTCAACAGTAGACGATAGGTGATATTAATTTTATTAAACTATCTGTGTTGAACAAAACTGTCTGTGTAAGAAAGGTGGTAAAAGTAAAGGTCATGGCACATATAACGGCACCGCAACAGCACCGCTCCAACCCAGCAATTAATTTGTCATTCAAATTAGAGCTTTAAATCATGTGTCGTAAAATATATTTTATAATGTCAATAAGAAAAAGCCAACGGCGGGCGGTCGGCGCGCTTACCGCTACCATACGACTCGACTCGCCGTCGGCTCGCCGCAAGCAAGCGGACCGCGCGCCGACCGCGTGCTTACGGCGCGCCGACCGCGTGCTAACAGCGCGCTGTGACTCCGAGTCGCCAGCGAAACAACATTATGATGTTGTTTCGCTGGCGCGAAACTTACACCTTACACCTTACACCTTAGTGCTTACACCTCGCGGACGACGCGCAGACGGCGCGCGGTCCGCGCGCTTACGGCGCGCCGACCACTTGCTTACGGCGCGCTGGCGGCTAGCCGTAGCCTAAATTCGAGGTGACGCCGTGCTGTTGCTGTGCAGTTGCGGTGCCGTTATAGTGTGCTGTGACCTTAAGGCGGAGTTCACACCGTTAAGCAGTCGGCACCAAACGTAATGATCAACATTATCAATTTAGTGGTAAGTAAGATTAAAACAAATTAAGTTCAAAATAGTGTGTAAGAATAATCTTTCTATCACGAATAATAATAATGTCCGACTGAAACTGAAATTCCGTCCAAAACCGAAACCGTACTTTCCGCCCAGGTTCCAGTTTCGGCCGAAACCGAAACCGATACCGAAATTTGTTTTCACACATTAAATTGACTTTGTTTTTTTACACATACATGTATGTATACATCATAATAAAAATCTAATCTAATTTTCACAATTAAAATCAATCAAGTAACTAAATATTAATCCACGTAACCTAAATTCAACACGATCGCGCCGATTCACGCCGGCTGGTGAATTTAGAAGTTAGCCGATTGACGTGCGATAATTAACGAAAGCCTAACCTAACCTAACCTAAAAAGAAAGTTTCAGCCGAGCCGAAAGTTTCGGCCAATATTTGGCCGAAACCGAAACTGTGGCGGAAACTGGACGAAACCGAAACCAAAAATTCGGTCGCTCAGTAACAATAATAGAAAAACAGGGAGGTCATCAAAAAAATATTGTCTTTTAGCTGTCGTAACCAACACATACTTTTTATTAAAAAAATAATCACGAGGAAAAAAAGCATCAATTCTTCGTCTATAACTGCAAGTCTTCACTAATTAGAGTCGGGAATAATACATATAGTGTAAAAATCAAAAATATTGTCGTTAAGTGATGAAAAACAGATATTTCTTAATCACTTCTCTCTTTCTTCCACATCCAAAACATCCTGCAATTACCCGATAATAGGGGAAATGCGTCATTTTAGTGGCAACAACGGGCAGGCCGCGGTTTGCAACAATTTGACGGGCGTCGACGGCGCGAAATGAACCAAATATTGTGGCCCTGTAATGACATAACGAGGCGTCGTGCCACCTGCTTTCCGTGAAATTCGGTAACTATAGTTCCCCTTGTATATGCTGTTGGCAAACAAAAGAGATTTATTTGGTGTATACTGGTAATACTGGTGGTAATATTGTAAAAGCCGCCAAAAAAAAACTTCAGCCGCCTCTGTGGTCTAGTGGTTCGCCCACCCATGTAAGACGCAGGGGTCCCGCCGGGTTCGATACCCAGGGAGGTACAATTTGTACTCGGTTTTGTTGGTGGACTTATTTCAAGTCCGCCTGGCTAGCTACCAACATCTTACCTAAGTCTGACGCCATAACAACAATTTTAAAAATTGTTGTGTTCCGGCAGTTAGAAATAAGAAAGCCAGTTTCACATTGATGAGAATTCTGGGTGTAGTGCGCTTCCACCTTCGGCCTTATCGTCACTTAACATCAGGTGAGGTGAGGTGATGCACACTATCCCGTTGTGTATAAAAAAAAAAGCATTTAATAGATCAAGCAGCGATTTAGTCGGAAGTGAAGACTTTATCACACAGTAACAAACTCAAAGTAAATAAAAACCGGTCAAGAGCGAGTCGGACTCGCGCACCGAGGGTTCCGTACCATCATAATTGCACCATTAAACCACACTGCAGAGTAGAATAATAAAATTAGTATTGCAGTTTTAGGTCAGCGCCATCTCTTGACTGATAGTGGAACTAATGTAAACTTTTTAGAAATTTGATAATTTCTAAAAAAAAGTATGCTATATTGAGACATCGTTTTATTTTTCCTGTAATCTTTATATAAACTGCTGTCACATAAAATTATTTTAGATTTTTCTCTTTGCAGACTTCAGAGATAAGGGGGGGACGGGGGGACGGGACGGTCCGAAAACAAAAAGAAAAAATGATGCAAACTGTGCTCTTTCATATGATACCCCACATGCCCTAGTAGATCCACTTCAAATTTTTAAGACCCCTTTTCAGTCCCTGTTGTAAAAAAGATATTAGATATTAATTTATTTATTTCTTATTTGCAAAATAGTTGGGCAAATGTCATCTCAAACTATTCTAAATTTCAAGTTGATACCATTAGCAGTTCTCGAGATATCCAGCTGTGACAGACAGGCAGACACGCCATAAGGGTTCCTTTTTTACCGACTTCAAAAGGAGGGAGGTACTCAATTCGACAACGTACGAAAAAGTACGAAAATAGTATGATTTTGTGTGAACTACCTCGATGATCAGTCGTATAACTTCTTTGTTTATGAACTGAATAAGATAATTAATTTTTTGTTGGAAAAGGAATATCTAAGTGTAGTTCGTTAACCGACTTAAAAAAAGAAGGTTCTCAGTTTGACCCGCATGTATGTATGTTTCTCCGCGATTAACTCACGTTTGGCTGAGCCGATTTTTCTATCTAAATAATATACCTACACTACCTTTGTATTACAAAAGGTACCTACACTAAAAATAAAAAAATAAAAAATTGTTTAAAAAAACAAAAAACCGACTTCAAAAAACCTACCTCTAAAAAGCAAGAAATAAAATTCGTAATAATAAAAACACGTCTATTGAAGTCGGGTGGGGGATTTTAGAATAAAAAAAAGCAAATTTCTTTTTACTCCAGCCCCACCCGACTTCAATAGACGTGTTTTTATTATTACGAATTTTATTTCTTGCTTTTTAGAGGTAGGTTTTCTGAAGTCGGTTTTTCTGTTTTTTTCAACAAGTTTTACCATTTTGGTACGGAACCCTAAAAAGTGTTAAGAATAAAGGTCTCCTATTTATACGTCGGAGCAGTGCATTAGGCGAACGGTCGCCTAAAAGCTTCCTGCCTCATTAGCAAACTCGACGTTTTAGAGCCATCTCGTCGCCAGAGCTGACCCGCTTCTGTCGCCCTCTTGGCTGGACATACTACTGTACCTCTATTTGTAAATAAATGGAATGAAATTTTGTGTTTGCGTTGCACAGTTTGTTAGCGTTTGTGCATTGCATTAGGCCACCTTAAGTTCAAAAAAGTTGTCAGATTTGACAGAAACTCTATGAAACTGACAGCTTCCTCAAAGTTAAGGAGACCTTAACTTAAGATTTTAACTAAGAAGCCTTTGAGTATTCGGCCACAAGCTATTTTAGTGGTTTAATTCTGAAGGCTTATTTTTAATAAGTATTTTTGGCAGTATTTTACAATGTAAAAACTACAGCAATACCATTCTCTATTTTGATTTAATTGAACAGTTCAAAATATAAATTAAAGCATTATAATATGAATAATAGTCAATCGTAGATTAATAAAAGTAGCAATCGCGATTCGATCTACTAAACGACATATATAATTATTTTTGTAAATTTAGGCTTAGCTGAATATGGTATTACGTCTTCAATTTTCTTAATGGCAAAAGGTCTATATTTTTATAGATAGTTTTTTATAGTTCATAGCTTAGAATTCTAAGGTTCATAGCTAGAGTTTATATTTTTTTACTATTCAAGAGTAGATAATTCATCGAAATCTTCACGAAAACAAACTTTTCAGCAATAAAAAAAAAAACCAACGAACTGAGAACCTCCTCCTTTTTTTGAAGTCGGTTAAGTAGGGCCGAATAAGTTTGATTGACGTTTCAGTACCAACTTTTTGTAAAAAATCTGAAAGAACAGTGAAAATATTTAACACCTTTTTATCGGTAAGATAGCGGGCATTCATTTTATGCGGTCCGTAAAATAAAAATCTAGAAAGGGATCATGGAAGTGACACCCACTCCGATTTTAATCTTTATTGTGGAAACTCGACTGGTCGCCATAAAGATTAGTAATCAGAAAGTAATAACTGTGAAGAGATCTGAGGAACAAGTCTACTCAGATTTGGGACATTTGTCTTAGCTTGACTCGTTTTGTTCTGGAATAGTTTATAGCCTGTTTAAGTGTTAGTTTGTTTGTAATGTTCTAATATCTTAGCATTTAATAAGAATTAAATATTTTGATGAGCTTTTATTTTATTTTATTTTATTTTTTAGGGACAGTACACAGCACGATATTATTTAGAGTTATGTACAAACATATTTAACAATTGTGTAGGCCAATTACGACTATCCTAAGGTTTAACAATTTAGCGCTCGAATTAGCGTCACAAGATATAGATTTATTATTATTTTATCTATAACAGTACCAAAGTGGTACTAGAATTCAAAAACTTAGAAAAGAAATAAAAAGTACTCAAGGGAAGCCTCACTCTCAAACAGAAAAATGGAAAAGAAAAGAAAAAACACTTTATGAATATTTAACTATATAGATACATATATCTATATGTATCTATATAGTTAAATATATATGCATACATTAGATAACAAAAATATATAAGTACGATAAACATGAATAAAAAACTATAATTATTATTAATACCATCACCATATTTTAATATTAAGATAAACCCACATAAATACGACCATAAAAAAAAAACGGATTTTTCCACCCATTCCCCTCTCCAGCAAGTAATTTTTAGTAAAGTTGTCGTCTGGGTGGTACAAAATGACTCTTGATATTGTTTAGAAATACCAATTTAGAACCAACAGAGATATCTATGTCATGGAATTTATTATTATATGTCTTAGGCATTCTGGTGAATACGGCATTCTGCCCGTAGTTAGTGTAGTGGTGTTTTTATTTGGAAACGATCTGTATGACGACAAGTTATCAAATATTGATTATTTAAATATTGACCGAACGAGCACGAAGCACGAGCGAAGCGTCTCTGCTTCAGCTCGGGCAAAAATCTTTCGTATGTCCTTCCGGTGGCTGTCCGTTTGTTCTCCTCTACAGGTCGCATTTCTCAACCGATTCTCGTGAAATTTTGTAAGCAGGTTTAATAATTAAAAATAATTTTCTAAAGGAACCAGTTTTTCGAAATTTATCGAAATGGCGAAGATATGTAAAAAAGACATATTACAACAGTTTCGAAAAATTATCAAAAACGTAACAAAACTTTTTAGCGGTGCAATTTTGTTTTTTAATTGACTGCGAATATTATTTGCACAGTATAGATACTTATTAGTTGAAAAAACTAATTCTATTGTGTTATTTGTTTCTAAAAAACATACAATTTGAGCTTCTTTTTAACTCGAGGTAGACCTCGCTGCAGCTCAAGGTTTATTAAATCCTTACTAATATTATAAATGCGAAAGTCCGTTTGTTTGTTTATTTGTTTGTTTGTTTGTTACGCCTTCACGTCTTAACTACTGAACCGATCATCATGAAATTTTGCATATACATTGTCAGGGTTATAGAGAAGGACATAGGTTACTTTTCATCCCGAAAAAAAGATTGTTCCCGAGAGATAGCAAAAAAAACTTTCCACGCAGACGAAGTCGCGGGCGGCCGCTAGTTTACTCATAAAGTATTATGTCGACATAATCTTCAATTGTTATTATTAGCCTTGCTGTTCATTTTACGTTCAAAGAAATAACAGAAACGCGCTATGTTTTCATTAACTTCGCTATTACAAGAAACGGCAAACGCTAAAACAATTTATTGGAAAGCAACGCAAGACAGAGTTTGACCAATTGCCGACGTAGAAGTTAATAAGTGACAGAATTAATTCCGCCATTTACTGGATCCATCTGTTACTTGGGTTCGAAGAGTATTCAAAGGTCCAACTTCTGGGCCTCAGTCAACTTGTATGGGGCTTGCTGTTAGTTGTGAGCGAGAGCGGATACACTTTAGACATCTGTGCATTTCAAAAAAATATAGTTACGTTTGCTACAGCTACAAAATTCAGTTACGTATGCTACGACTACAAAACTCAGTTACGTATGCTATGGCTACAAAAGTTGGTGACGTTTGCTACGGTTACAAAGCTTAGTTACGTTTGTTACGGTTACAAAACTTGGTTATGTTTGCTACGGCTATAAAACTACATTGAGTAAGCATGGCTTTCAAACTAGTTACCTTTGTTACGGCTACAAAACTTGGTTACATTTGTTACGGCTACAAAACTCGGTTACATTTTTTACGGCTACAAAACTCAGTTACGTTAGCTACGGAAGCAAAACTCGATTGTGTTTGCTACAGCTACAAAACTCAGTTATGTTTGTTACGCTACAAAACTCAGTTACGTTCGTTTCGGCTATAAAATCGGTTACGTTTGTTACGGTTACAAAACTCAGTTACGTTTGTTACGGTTACAAAGCTCCGTTACGTTTGTTACGACTACAAAACTCAGTTACGTTTGTTACGGCTACAAAACTCAGTAACGTTTGTTACGGCTACAAATCTCGATTACGTACGTACTGCGTGTGCCACAGTGTAGTTCAAAAGTAGACCGAATCGACATGATTCACTTATGATTTGCGCCACAACGGCACAGTCGGAATTCGAACTCTATCCCGGGATCGATCCCGTTCGCCACCGGCTTTTATTCCGATCCTTTGTACTTTTTCATCTCCAGAGGATTAACTAAACTTTCTCAGTCTGCGTTCGGATACGACCGCCCGCACCACGGCTGTTTATTCTTTTTAAAATTGTTCTTGTTGCTGGCCAATTTGCTTGCGAGCTAATTTATTGGGGATGACTTTGGATAAAAATGGAAGGATAGGTTTGTTCGTTATAAGGTCAATCGATACCCTCTATACCTTAAAGAATTTAGATTACAGTTTACTATACAATGGGTAATTTAGTAATTAGATATGGTAATAATCGTCTGTGGTTAAGAAAATTTTAGATCTAAGGTTTTCCAATTTTATGAATGTTCAATTCGTTATAAGTAAGTTAAACATTGACCATTAGCCATTTTTGATATCCTCACATCTGGGGCACAGGCCTTCCTTATGGGTGGATAAGGAGGATGGGCCATAACTCACCACGCGGGCCCAATGCGGATTGGTGGGTGTTAACGACTGCCAATGCACCCGGAACCAACGGCTCAACGTGCCTATTCCGAAGCAAGGAGAAGCTCAAGATAATAAATTTACGGTCACCCATCCCATGACCGACCCTTGCGAAACTTGCTTGACCTCCGCAATCGCTGGGCCAGGCACTAAACCACTGCGCCATTGAGCTCCTCTGTTAAACATTACCTGGTTAATATTTGTGCTATTCGTTATTATGAAAATTGCCATAACTGACCTTGTACTGCCATTTCTATACAATCTTTTAAATGCAGGAATATTTCTTGTAGCGTAATAAAATTAGGGAAATTATAATTACTATTTTCCGAAAATTTACATTTTGAATAAATAGCTTTGGTGTTATTCTGCGAGTTTGCATATTAAGGAGCTGAAGCCTTGATCTTGCGTCGGCCCAGGGTTATAAATAATTCTTTAAGGTACCTGCTCATGTTTGCATTAGCTCTCAAATACGGTAAACAGAACGATTAGGATAATTCTGGATCGGTGGGAATGATGATGATTGAAGAGGGTGGACAGCTCGGGGCTCAGGAGTGCTTCCACATTATACAAGTATAGAAGTACTGATATAATGTGATTGCACTGTACCTGGTTTCGATTTTCAGTAACCCGTTGAATCTAGATTTTTTTTTTATTTTTTAACAATAGTATTTATAACACAGACCATACAACAAGTACTTTGTGATTTATAAGTTTCTTCTATTAATTATGCTCATTTCATTTGTAAAAGTCGCTTTAAACAACTAGTTCAAGCCTTATTTTATTTGTAAAATTCGCTTTGAAAAATGCTGTGTTTTAGCTTTCTGGAACAAATTCGAAATACCTCTAATTTATACTTTGAACCGTTCCTGGGGGCCTATTACGAAAATAACGTACGCAATTGCGTAACGCAGTCACTTGGCCACGATAATCGTCCGCAGTTCGCTGGTTGTAGTTATAACAAACATTTTGAATTTGGCTACCGTAGTTCATAGACTACTAAACGAACAATGTCGGATACACTAGAGAAAAACTGTCAAACTCACGCAATTACTTCGCAATATCGCATACGAAAGTGATTTGTAATAGGAAACAATCAAAACGAAGCACGGACGCAACCCCCAATAGTAATAGACCCCTAGTACAATAGCGATGATATTAAAGTGTCAATGTAATCGCGAAATATAGTAGTACCTAATCGTCATAAAATTCACATTGATGTGATCATCAGAATGCGAATTTTATGACGATTAAGTAGTTGTTTTTCGTTTTACGTTTGGTTAAAATATGTTAGGTATTAGAAGTAGGTTCTAGGGTAAATAATTATTTTAGTTTAGTTACCTTGGCTTTTTTGACTAAGTAAATAAGACGTTGTGTCTCCAATTTCAGGCTCTTCAGGTTCTCGCGAGACATCAAGAGTCGTACTTCATAATTTATTGCAGAAGAAATCTTGTTTTATTCACCTGCTTGAACCGCTGTTAAGGTGACCTTGCCCTCCGCACATGGCTTGTAAGCGTAATCGTTTCGTAAGCGTATCGTTAAGACGCGACGAGTACCGAGCAGAATTCTACACATGAATCGTAGCGTAGACGTAAATATTGTTCGAGAATATAAACTAGACCTTCACGTTGACGAAAATTCATCACCAAACGTAAAGAAATTATTTTCTACGCTTGCTTGCTTGCACGTACATGTTCAAAGAAGCCCGCACACGAATCGTATCGTATGAGCTTTTTATTGTCAATACGATAGTCGTAGCATACTGGCGTAAAAAAGCAAGCGTAGAAAATACTTTCTATACGTTTTGTGATGATTCCTGATATTGTGGAACAATACCTACGTCTACGCGACGATTCGTGTGTAGAACTCTGCTCGTCTCGTACTCGTTGCATCTTAACGATACGCTTACAAGACGACTACGCTTACGATTCATGTGCGGAGGGCCTTAATTGTCACAAGATAGAGTTGACACATTTTTTTGAAGGCGAATCGTGTTTGATCTAAATGGGCCGTGTGAAGATGAACAAAACACATTTCAAAAGACACGTTTCTGAAGTGAATGAAATTTGCTCAAACAAACGTCCGAGTCCGAATCACTTTAATCGCGTAATAACCGCTTCAGTTTCTATCCGTCCGGCGCCGGCGTCCGGGTAGTATTGTCCGATTGGTCGGAATCTCGCCGGAGCCATCGGATTTGCTCAACCTGTGAGCTGTTATTGCCGATCCGGTGACAGTTACTGCTAGTAAGTGTAACAATGCAAATGGCATTTTTGCTAGCTTAGTGTATGTGTTGGATGTGAAAAATAATGTTAGAGGCTCAGATCAAATAAAAAAAGAAGATGGAGCGTTGCGCAGTGGTTGCGATTGCGAACAACTAAGTGAGGCCGGTTTTTGATGGTATATGTGTGCGTACTAGGGGACGGGCGGGGGCCGGGCGGCAGGGTTCGATATGGAACGCGCAATGACGAACGAAAGCCAAGGCGTAGTTTCGTTACATATATGTGCGTAAACTGTGTATGTACACAGCCAAGGCGTAGTTTTACTGGCCTCACCGCTTTGTCGGAAGACTCCGTCTTTACTTTTTTATTTGGTCTGAGGTTAGAGGCTAATCAGTCTAAGTTTACACAATAATTCTAAAAACTAAACCAAAAATGTTTTCTATGGATGTGATAAGGCTAAAGTTAGCGTAGGTTATCTTTGGTGGTAGGTTTGAAAGTTAGCAAAGTAACCTAAAAAGAAGTTGTTTTTTTTATTTATTTATTTGCGACAGCTAACAAGAACATACACCAAAGACAAGGCAATAATACATTCGAAGGACTTACAGATCTCAGAAATTCCGACTATGTTCAAACTTGATGTGAATAAATTCATATCTATTTAAAATATATATATATATATATATATATATTATTAAATGTAAGCTAGAGCACAAGCATAAGTTACGAAACAGGATCTTACAATTTTGATAAAAAAATTGAAAGAAAAACATATATATTTTTCTTTACATCTTTAATTTTTTGCATAACGAGTGAATATGGCACTTTAACACAATTAATTAAGTATAACTATTGTTTGAATCGTGCAACTAAATAGATCATTATATGTAATAGTAAATAGTAAGCTATACATATACCAGGTGTATGGGACAGCTTGGCAAAAACTGAAACAGTAGCTTCAGACTATGATTTATGATTGAAAATAGCTGGAATTTTCCTCAGGAAAATTTTCTAATTTTCCGACTTTTCTTCCACTTAATCTGTGATGTGTTGATAACTTCGGAAGAAAGTCGGAAAATTGGAAACTTTTCCTGAGGAAAATTCCAGCTATTTTCAATCATAAATCATGGTCTGAAGCTACTGTTTCAGTTTTGGCCAAGCTGTCCCATACACCCGGTATATGCTAGGCTCAAAGACCGGAATCGGCCTTTTATTTATTTTCTACAATCGAAGTGCTAACTTCTGTTTTGGGGATCAGACCATGTTATGTTAGATTGTCCAATGTTTTATTTTTGTATAACTTTAGTTGTAACATTATGATGTAATACATCATCATCGCATCACCAGCTAAAGTTGTTCTATCGGTGCAACACCAACATAAATTTGTAATGTATTAATTGCAACTACTGCGTTCCATATCTGCCCAGTGGTTGAAACTTGAGGCATATTTGCGTGCGAAGTGCAGTTGACAAGCTGCAAATGTGCAGTAGGCCAGTCGTACGGCGATATGCCTTCAAAACTCTGGATATACCCTCCAAGTGGCCGGCGCATCCTTTTGTCAGCTAAATACGTCGATGACGCCACACGTTGGACACAAACGTACTGCTGATACTATTTCTACACAGTGTGTCAGCATTTTCCCAGTGTGCTACCGATTCGGTGGTAGTCATAGACTTAGAAAAATTTAGTGGTAGTATATATTATAGTCTATGATTAAACAAATATAATAATTTATTACGACAACGTACAATAGTATTGACAACATCCGTGGTCGAATGGTTTTTACACCGGTTTTCAAGGTGTCGCCATCTTTGAGGTCCCGGGTTCAATTCCCGGCTGGGTTAATCTAGAAAACGAACTTTTCTGTATTGGCTCAGGTCTGGGTGTTTGTAGTTCCACCGTTTTTCAGCTATAGATTTTTTGAAAAATGTCATTCCATTAACAATCCAAGTGAATTTGATACATCGACAATTTGATATTCCGTATTGACAACAGTATAGATGTTAGTTGTATTGATTCAAGTTCCCACAAGAAGGCATTGTATTCAGTTGAAAGCAGATCGGATGTCTCCCGAAAGATAATAACAGGATGCAGTTAGTGTCGGGTACCCAACGCTATTATTAGAGGAGATGCAATGCAACTATGAAGTGGTAAATTTTCAAAGTAAATAAATATTTTTTCTTCCAAATATGCTTTAATTTCATCACAATCACACTAAAAACTCAGTACAAAGCGAGTCTTTAATGCTCTAGAGCAATAAAAATGTATGAAATTTCATTACTGCACAGTTTTTTTTAATCGCACCAAAAGGTGCCAATCTCAATGGATTAGCTCTATTCAGCCAGCCGATATCAATATTTTTTTTACGTACCTGCGTATTATTCGTTTCTATCCTACTTGTTCCAAATTTAAAAAATGATTGCTGCTAACTCTGATTTAAAAATGAAAGAAATTTAAAAAAGTGATTTGGTTGGAACTTTGTTAATTTTGCTTGACAATATTTTTGGAAACGATAAAGTGTGATACTATTTAACAACAAATGTAACAAACAAATATAAAGTTGCCCAACAAAACTCTTAACCTTATGTTTAATAATTGTTCAAGCATAACTTTTAATTTCAATAATTAAACTTCTATTTTAACTGTAAAGCCCACCGGTAACGATCAATTGCGATTGAAAATATTTCCGCAATTGACGCCCATTGACGGAAAAATTGATCGTTTACGCGTGCAATTAAAGCGATTGTCAATTGCTCCAACAATGGAATTGACGGAAAAATTGACAATCGCAATTGATCGTTACCGGCGGGCTTATGATATGAGTTTCTTTTATCTACTATTCCTATAGGTAATAGTTGAAAGAAAAGCAGATTATGCACTTCGCCTAAAGTAATTTATATTGCCCTCGTGCCTGTTAGATTAGAGCCCTCGCTGACGCTCGGGCTCTAAATCAGGCACTCAGTGCAGTAATAAATTACTTTGTGCTCGATGCAATAATCTACTATAGTGTCAGTATTTTGACCAATGTTTATGGTAGGTATGTCTTGAAATGAACAACTCTTTGTTTACACTTTTTAATCACTTCTGTGGTTTAGTGGTTCGCTCACAGGTGTAAGACGTAGAGTCCCGGGTTCGATTCCTAGGAGGGGTTACAATTTGTATTTGGTTGGTGGAAGGGCTTATTTCATGTCCGCCTAGATTGCTACCACCATCTTACCTAAGTCTGACGCCATAACAACAATTTCAAAATTGTTGTGTTCCGGTAGTAAGGGGTAAGATAGCCAGTTTCTCAGGGGTGAAGATTCCGGGTGTAGTGCGCTTATAATTTCGGCCTTATCGTCGCATAACATCAGGTGAGGTGAAGGCCAACCACTATCCCGTTGTGTATGAAAAAACCTCTAAAATTCACTGTTTGTTTGTAGGTAGGTGACTTTACCAATAAATCAAATATAGGTATACTTACACATAGATGCAAATAGATTCCTACATCTAATTCACGACAAGTTGAAGCTCTTTCTTGTCCAACAACAACCGCTTCATCATAATATTTTTAGGGTTCCGTACCCAAAAGGTAAAAACGGGACCCTATTACTAAGACTCCGCTGTCCGTCTGTCTGTCTGTCTGTCTGTCTGTCTGTCTGTCACCAGGCTGTATCTCATGAACCGTGATAGCTAGAAAGTTGAAATTTTCACTGATGATGTATTTCTGTTGCCGCTATAACAACAAATACTAAAAACAGAACAAAAATATTATTTAAGGGGGGCTCCCATTCAACAAACGTGATTTTTTTGCCGTTTTTTGCTCGATATTGATAACGACAACATGTAGACAGTTGAAATTTTCACAAATGATGTATTTTTATTGCCGTTATAACAACAAATACTAAAAACATAATAAAATTAATATTTAAGGGGGGCTCCCATACAACAAACATATTTTTTGCCGTTTTTTGGTACGGAGCCCTTCGTGCGCGAGTCCGACTCGCACTTGGCCGGTTTTTTAAGATCTCACAAGAATTATCTCTACAATTTGATCTCCTGCCTCGTACTTAATATCAATTAAAAGTCAATTTGATTGTTATCTAACAAACTGAGCAACTCCAATCGAGCGTCATTTTTCAATCAACCGACCGATCATAATTATTTGTAGAGCAAACAAAAAATGAAACAGCTTTTGGGGGGTCCTAAGCCTTAAGCCTCCATTAAGGTGTTACTGACATCGACGATGTATTTGTCACAATTTCGACTTTATTTTTCTAGTACTAAGAACTGAGAGCAATAAACACGACATTGTAGAGAAAATCTGACGAGTTTTAGAGGAAAATAGGTGTTGTTGGGAGGAGTGGAAGGTTGAAAATGTGTTGTCAATGTGGAGCGAGCGCAATATAATGTAGGATATCGATGTAAACCGGTCGGTAACCGATTCCCGGGCCGCGTATTAGTTCTCAGACACCTACGCCCCTGAATTATATGGAGCTTTGTTTCCACGTTTAAGCACGACACGACAAAGTAAAAAGAGTTTTCTGATTTTCTTAAATAAAAAGTAATTGTTTTGTGTCCTTTGTGTTTCTATGAGTCTAATTAAACAATTTCAAAAAGGAGGTTCTTAATTATTCGTTTCTATTCCAACCAGCTATTTTGTTATTATTGAAATATAATATATAAGTAGCGTTATTTGGATGGAGGCAGAGTCTTTTAAGGATGTATCGCAAAAATAACTTCCTTGTAACTACTGGAACCAATAAGAATTCCTTGTTATTATGTATAGTATAATAATGATATTATAGTAATATAGCAAAAGAGATAAAGCTTTACAAATGACAAAGCCTGCAGTGTTTTACTAAACAGCTAGTGGCCGCCCGCGGTTTCACCCGCGTGGTTTCCGTTCCCGTGGGAATATCGGGATAAAAAGTATTCTATGTTTTAATCTAAGCTATCTTCTATCTGTGTGCTAAATTTCAACAAAATCCGTTCAGCAATTTTTGCGTGATTGAGGAACAAACATCCAAACCCACAAACTTTCAAATTTATAATATTAAGTAGGATTTGTTGATTTGTTAAAGAGTTAAGACTTTTGTATTTTCATTTCTCTCGTGTGATGTTGGGAACGTGTCCGCAACCCTGTATCGCTCTAGTCAAATATTTTCTTGAGCGACGGCGTTATTGTTATTGTTATTCTATCGAATTATGAAGTGATAATAATATGAAAATTCATGGTACCTACGAGCCAAAAATTAATTTGTTACGTAAGTCCCAACTTAGCAACACGGAATATTTTGAGGGAGACCTACCAAATTAAAAACTTGATTAAATTTTACTATTATTCACAATGATAGCGATATTTGGAAGTGGAAAAATGATAGCTTTTCACGCTTACGAAGAAAATTACGTAAGTGTTTTTTCATACTACAGTGACTTCTCAAGTAATCGCGCGTTGGAATGTTATTAAAATATTAATTGACCGAGCGAACGCGAAGCGTCTCCGTTTCAGCGTGGGCAAAAATGCTTTCGTAGGTCCGGCTGTCCCACTGTCCGGCTGTCCGTTTGTTTTCCTCTGCAGGGTTGTATTTCTCAACCGATTCTCGTGAAATTTTGAGAGCAGGTTCTATAATTAATAATTATACAAGGTTATTTTTAGTTAATACAAAACAAAACTAGGTGATAATCACCTTCTCGAATAGGCTGTTAAGGAGGTGTATACACCTTCTTTACAGCCTTATAAAACAAATGACTGCTTTGTTGCAAAAGCAAATGACGACCTAAGCGGTGCAGTGGTCAACATGCCGCCTACCACGCAAGAGGTCCCGGGTTAGATTCCCGGCCGGGCAGAAATTGAAATGATGAGCTTTAATTTCTGTGACGGGTCTGGGTGTTACTAGTATGTATAATAAGTATATATTTAAAAAGTAAATAAGTAGTATATCAGTTGTCTAGCATCCATATTACATGCTTTGCTTAGTTTGGGGCTAGATGGCGCTGTGTGAAATTGAACTCTACGGCGCGTGGCCCGACACGCACTTGGCCGGTTTTTTTTAATATCAAAAGCGGAATATTTCATTAAACTCCTAAAAAAAATTTATAATTAAATTCTATGAATTATTTGGCATTTGTGGTTTGTGTGTCCCTTTCTCACACAAGCTTTTATGTATATTTTTATCCGATCGATATTAACACAACACAAGTTATGTTCTGCGTTGTTGATATGTTCGCGATAGTTCAGATAGGTAACAATAGGTACTAACTGACCAAAGGCCTGAAGATGCTATAAACTCTATTCAGGTGAGTGAAATTCAGAATATGGTAGAGGCGATATTGTCACTCGACACAAAAGCTTTTGAAACGGCAATAATGGTATTTGCTTCGTTGTTCAACTTAGGCATCTCTGTAGTCAAATTTCAAGGGTGATATCATGATTCTGTCCATAGTTTTCGTCTTTCAAGTAAATTTTTATACTTACTTACTTTTTTCTGGTGTATTTTTTATGCACGTTACATTTTAGATACCTAAACTACAAACGACTGACAAAGAAAGGAAAGGGAAAAATGATCAATGTCAATTTTACATTAAATTCAAGAAAATTATATTCTAAACTATTGGACAAACATCGAAAATCATCATATTTGCAATATTTTTTTACCGTTATTTTAAAGGACATTCATCGTTTTTAGCACTTTTTAGCCTGTCCCTTAAAGAACAACGGCTAAATAATTGTTGACTTAATTAGTAAGCGTATTAAAATGTCATTATTACGAATTTACGTATTACAATTCATGAGATTTTTCAGATTATAATTAAGTCCTGTCTAAGTCAGGGAAAAAATCAATCCAAAAAAAAGAAACTCGAATGTCTGTTTATTAGGAACAAAGACCATTACACAAGTACTGTGCTGTGATTGATAGGAAATCAAAGATTTAAGTCCATAGTGAAAATCCATAGCAGCATCGACTCACTCATTTGAATGTTGACACATTTCGGTGAGCTCATACTATGGTAAGGGCGTATCTAACGATTTAAATCTTTGAAGGAAACAGCAAAAACGGCCATATTCTGTTGAATTTGAAATGTCCCTATTTTTTTATTATGGCTTCAACTTTTGTCTTTTGGCCAAACTGAACTGACATTACGTTACTTGCCGTTCGTGTTCGTTGCTCGTGTACCGTAAGTCTCGTAAGTTGTGATTTTTCTGGTGATTTTTAGTGTTTATTTTTAGGACTTGGACTGCTTCTGAACCCTTGAGATCTTCCCCCCGTGACTGTTGACAAGTGCTTACTAAGGAATTTCGATATTATGCTATTTTGATGGAGGACTTAGGACTATGATAAAAACTTTAAACTGGAATATCTTTATTTCTAGACTTGTGACAATCGTATACTTAACATCAATCTATTAAGGAATTTAAGCACTATACTATAACATATTTTTAAGAATATGTCAACGAAAATTTGTATGGAGGTTTGCCATTGTTCTTTTAACAGCTAATAACTTGGAGACGAAAAGCGTTTTTTTCATGTATTCTGATGAAAACGAAACTATTTTCAATGGACTTTCAAATGATGCCCATACTAAAAAAGGCATCCATCATTATTCCCTTGTACCCTTCTTATTATACCTTAGACTAGCACAAAAAACTGTAAAGGTAACTGGGGGGCTACTCAAATGGCCGCTTTTCTATTCGTTCGCTAACTTAAAAATTAAAAATAAGCCATAAAATCTAAAATTACGTGTCGTAGGCTTGTCATTTCCATACAATTCAATAATGTCTGTGATTTACATAAACTTGAGAAGTGGGACTTCATCGTCCAATTGCTTATTTTTAAGCTTTAAGTTAGCGAACGAATAGAAAAGTGGCCATTTGAGTAGGGGAGCCGGTAAAGTTCATATGATTTTTTGGCTTTGATAGAATTGGGAGATCACGCTACGGGCCAAAAAATAAATTTGTTCAGAATCGATTCCCAGTAACCAGGCTTAGGCGCTTCGTTTCCAAGGCTACAGTCAGTTGAGGGTCAAAATTTTCATAATCATACTCATTTGGACAGTTGCCCAACCCGAGGTCTGAGGGTAAAAACGCACGGATTACGCTATCAGAGGGACCCACGCCAACGGGCAAACCCTGCTAATTAAATCTTCACTGTGTTTCAATAGAGTTAGAGTCTAGTTTCTTAAACCTGTACTGTTGGGTACGTTTCAAAGGTTTGACATGTGCGAGGACGACAGAGGTCCAATTAGTTAACAGCCTTATTGAATCATACAACCATACACATAGAAATCTTTGCTTATACATTCTAGTTTTTGGTAACGGGCTATAGTAGCTGTGTTGTATTAGTAGACACAGTTTGCTTGTTTACCTATCTTTCATACATTAAGGCTCCGTTATGCGGAATCACTTGCCTCTGTCTTTTTCTTTACGTGTAAAGAGTATGGAAAAAAACTTCACTTCTGTGCTTTTGCGATGTTTTTCGTTGTTTTTTCATCATTATCTTTAGCATAATTATCTTTCTTAAAAATAAGTTATTGGAGCAACTGCACAGTACATCAAAGTGTACTTTGATGTAGAATTCAATACGTTTCCGCTTTATTTACGCCAAAAATATGACCCGCGACAAGCGCTTTTGATGATAATCTGTTTTTTTTTCAATCATCTGTGAGGTTTATACGCAATTTGATACTTGTAGCTACTAGATAGTCTCTTTAGCTTGTCGATTTTTTTTATGGCTATAACTTTACGTTTTCTCCATAAAAATATGGCCCCGCGCAAACCATGTTTTCCTATCATGCACCCTTAATAGTATTTTTTTAAATGTTACATCTGTAAAGAATGATCAGTTTTTTTGTTTTTGATATTTTGTCTTTATTATAGATGTTAATGGATTCATAATTTTTACTTATTTGGATTACTTACTTATAAATCTAAATCAAGTTTTTCAACATACAAATGACCATCATTTTTGAGAGTTTACTGTAATTAAAAAAAAAATACTAAAAAGTCCTGTTATATACTAAAATTCCGTGTTCAACCCGTAAAGTTGGCAGTCCTAACCGCATTCGTAGCCCCAGGGTTGTCCGGTTGATAGATCTGACCGATTTTAAACTTCGCCAATAGATTGATGTTTTTAACGTCAATTAAACTTTGTTTCGTTAATGGGTTGTTTCCATTCTAATGCCAGCCTTTGTTAGAACCAGCCAGATAAATTTGTATGTGGATGAAATGGTTTGCACATCGATTTTACTGAACAATTTATGAGTTTCATCTGTTGTAGTTGTACCTAACCTATTTAAGATAGTAGTGGTTTCTATTCTAACAAAAGTATTGATTTTCGAAGCGTTTCCTATTTGAAAGTTTGCTACAAATGACTATAAATAAAAAATAATAAAATAATAAAAACCCCTACTATAGTAAAGTCATTGTTTTTAGATGTGTTTATGTGTTGATATCTTTACAAATATTTTGAATACGAAAGTTTGTTTGTTTGATCGTTACGCCTTCACGTCCTAAAGGGCATAAGGTAAGTACCTTTCTTCATCCAGAAAAAATATACTGTTGTGTTATATAATTAATGATAAATTAATTATATAAATAATTTAGTGGTCGCCTTATTGTTAGTCGTGGGCAAAAGTTACATTGTCATAAAAAACTATTTCCACGCGAACGAAGTCGCGGGCAAAAGCTAAGTGTCAGTATAAGGCCGGCCACATACAGACGGAATCTCGTTACGGAATTCCGTACATACGTGATTCCAAACGCAGCAACTGCATACAAAATCTATGAGCTGCCACACACATGCGTGATTTTTCCGTACGGAATCTTCATACATTGTCGAAATTATGTTCGGAATTCCGTTACGTGATTCCGTCTGTGTGTGGCCGGCCTAAAAAGTGTCTTGATAAGGAGACATATCAAGACACTTTTTATATAGACACTATTTTTTTAGATTTCTAAAAGGAGGATTGAAAAACCTTGCAGGTTCTTTAAATATGTAGGTAATTGCGATCGAATTTAACTTTCCTCAAAGTTCAAGGTGCCCAAACCTTAAAGGTACGTTTAAAACAACTAAAAGAGACAAAAAAGGCGTTTGATATTCAAGGTTTATAATTTATTACAAGTGTGGGTTGCCCAGGGCCAAGTTGGGGATGGCAGGTGGAGAGGACCCCACACGTCCCTCGGGTCTCATTGAGTGATTCCTGATATTAACCACATAAGTTTAGTGGTGAGCGGGCAGTAGCTAAACATTTAGTAGGTACAGTTAGTAAATAAAACTTTTATTGAGTTAATTTTCAAATTTGAGATTTTTGCATTCACAATGCTATTTTTAAACACATTCACATTGGTGAAATAACGCTGGCTTGCAACGTAAGAGTAGGATATGTCTGTCTGTCCATCCAGAGGCGGCGTAGCATGGGTTGACACCCGGGGTGGTTTTCTATTTAGCACCCCCAAAATAAAACAACAAATACTAAACGTGCTTACCATAGCCGGATTTAGAGTGTGGAGGCTTTGGGGCAACAAGGGAGTGGAGATCCCTAATTATTTTTCAAATATGTTAAATAATATTTTTCTTGCAAGCAGGTCCGCCGTTAGGTCTAAACGCCCGTGTGCAATAGAGATTATGCCGCCCAGTTATCTACGACTACCTACACTGACCTTGTCAGAAAGAAAATATTTCTTTTGAGGGCTAAATTTAAATTTTAACTCTTCCCTGCGCTTAGTTTTTGTAAAATTCTATACAAGTGGGTGGTTTTTATCTTTGTACTCACTTCTCGTGTAGAAGTCTAGTCGCGGCGTGCGAAGCGCGCCGCGCGCTCCGGCACGCTAATGGTATCTTACCGTGGCTCCAGGAAGTGCGGTGATTTATATCTTTTCCTGCGAGCATAGTTTTTTGTAAAATTCTACATAATTGGGTGGTTTCTTGAAAGATACCTTTATATTTGTACCCACTTCTTGTGTAGAAGTCAAGTTGCATTAATTTCTTTCCCACGCAGTTTTTGTAAAATTCTACATCATTCTAAATCATTGATGATTTCATTGAAATCCAGCTCAAATCGTTATACTACGCACTATTTCGTTGTGTAAAATTTTCTTTATAAAATAATTTATGAGGAGGCCCCTCTCTATTTCCCCCTCGCTTCGGGCAGTTGCCACAGTTGCCGACCCTTAAATTCGGCCCTGATGCGACCATGAACTTTTTGAAACTTAGACACAAAAACATCGAAATACAAAATAATGTCAAATGACATTATTTTGTAGCGATAAAAATCAGAGCGTTCTTCAAACCCCGATTTTGATGGTTGTTTGGTTGCTGCGCTCTGAGCCACGGAACGGATAAGCTATGCTCTGACAGCGTTTAGAGTTGGTAATATTTCACCGAGCTACGGAACGGTTAGAACGCAGTGCACTCGAGCCAGGGGCGGCCCGAGGCAAGTTTTATGATGGTGCGAGATTCAATTATGGCGCACTCTTTTCTTGCCCCTAATATCTATACAGGGTTATTTGTAAAACACTAACAATACCTCGCAGGAGTAGATTACTAACATTATAAACAACAACGTTGTTCGAATTTTAGTCAGTGTCATCCACGATCTTGCTTGTTTATAGTAAAAAACGGTCACGTAGCGCGATTTTATTAGTTAGTTTCAATCGTAGCGTCGTCGCTCGTCACCAGGCAACAACATGATTGATAGGCGATTGGTGGTCGGGCGTTTTGAGCAACCCACACAAGAGGGCGCCCAGTGCGGTCGCACCGCCCTAGGTCCGCCCCTGACTCGAGGGAAGCCACAGAACGTACACCGGGCAGATGAGATGCGCCAGACCGCGAGTTGTCGCAATGCACGTTGGCACCCCTTGGTGCTTGGTACCCGGGGCGGACCGCCCCCACCGCCCCCCCCCCTTACGCCGCCAGTGTGTCCATCAGCCATTTTTGATGTCCCCACTGCTGGGGCACAGGCCTTCCTTATGGGTGGATAAGGAGGAAGGGCCATAACCACCACGCGGGCCCAATGCGGATTGGTGGGTATTAACGACTGCAAATGCAGCCGGGACCAACGGCTTAACGTGCCTTCCGAAGCATGGAGGAGTTCGCGATAGTAAATTTTTGGTCACCCATCCCATGACTGACCCTTGCGAACGTTGCTTAACTTACGCAATCGCTGGGCCAGGTGCTAAACCACTACGCCACCGAGCTCCTCTGAGAGTAGGATATACTACAAGAAATTCGACGATGTCACTAGTGACTCGGTAGCTCAGCAGTCAGAGCATTGGACCGGATATCCAAAGGTCGCGGGTTCGATTCCCGTCTGAGTATTGATCCTACCCCGAATTACGTAAAGCTGTTGCTAACAATTCTCGATTGAAATCGCAGTTGCATTGCTGCTTTAAGTAAGATAATTGTCACATTGGTTCTTACTAAAGCAGCTATGTCACTGCGATTTCTGTCAAAGTTGATTGCAGCAAAGTTAGACAATCAGCCTACTGGTGCGAGTCGTATTTTTTCTAGTATATAATTTAGTATTGTTTAAATTAATGAATTTTGATTTAAAGTAAAAAATACTTGAATTAACAATTATCATCCTTGCTTATAATTTTATAAACTCAAACCCTGTTCTTTACTGCAATTAGCGTTTTTGGGCACTGTTAAGATTTTTTAACATAATATTTTTATTAAAAAATATATTTAACACGACTGTTTGTTTTCAACAAAGCGAGCATCTTTATCAGCGTGAGATGCACCTATAACGTAAAATGTGATTAATCGGATATTGTACAGTCAGCAGCACGTGAGGTTATACAAAACTGTCAAAAACCTGTAACTTTTTTTGAACCTTAATGGCAATGCATTTAAGTATAAAATTGATTGAATATCATTACGCTGTCGTGGAAGCCCAGAGTGTCGTTGACCGTACACAACAATATAGACTCTGAAGTTGGTTATCTTGTATAAAATAAAATAAAATAGAATAAAGATAACCAACTTCAGAGCGCTTGTGGTGGTACAACACGATGTATTTTTAACCGACTTCCAAAAAGGAGGAGGTTCTCTGTTCGTCTGTATGTATTTTTTTTTATGTATGTCCACCGATTACTCGAATACGGCTGAACCGATTGTAATAATTCAAACGTTATTAGATCAAGTGTGTTCGCAAGTTGGTCCCGTTTTTTGAAATTTTGAAATCGGTTCAGTATTTTTTAGGAAAACTTGAAAATACTGTCGTTTTCGTACCATTTTATGAACTTATACGGATGATCGACCATATCTTCTTTGTTTATGTACCGATTTAGATGATTCTTTTTTGTTTGAAAGAAGATACTTTAGTGATGATACCATTTTGATTTCATTGTTATTGGACCTTGGATTTTAAAGATACACAAGGGAACTCTTCAAAATCAAATAGAAATTGTATGATGATTGAAATATTGCTAGGATTATGACAATCTTACACAAATTAGGTATCTAACTATGGTCAAGGACGTTTTGGACTAGACTTGAACAGCGAAGGAAGAACGGAACTCCTTAACAACAAACAGCACGAACAGTGGAAATTGAGTTTTTAGTGGTATTATACAACGGAAAAGTGTGAATATAAAAAAAATACATAACATCATCGCTTACATTTACATAATATATAGGTACATACCCATAAAAAGGTAAATCTACCTAATACAGAAGCTACTTACACTAAAAAGAAAAAAATAAAAAATTGTTTAAAAACAAAAAAAACGACTTCAAAAAACCTAAAAATAAAAATAAAATCAGCTTCAAAATTAACCTCTAAAAAGCAAGAAATAATTTTCAAATCAATAGAAACGTATATACACAATTATGTATTCTGTGTTCCGGGTTGGTATTCCAAAATGGCAAATATTTATAAAAAGTGTATTAAGTATGAAATCGTACATTATGTACTGCAATCTCGTGAACGTGTTTCTTGCACCTTAGCTAATGCTACACCTCTGTCAGAAGTCGTGCGGCGTGGGGTGGCTTCGTGATTCGAATAAAAACGCCCTACAAATAGTTTCCATATGGACTTTTTAAAGCACGTTCCGCTCAAATCACTCTGATGTATTTTATTTGTTATAATATTGTATTTAAAGTCAAGTAAAGACTTATTAGACTTATCCAGGGTTATTTGTAAAACACCAACAACCTCGCAGGAGTAGATTACTGACATCATATTAAACCAACATTTTGTTCTACGACTTTTCCGAAAACCGACGAAAAAAATTAGACTCTCCATACAAATGTCTCGGACAGCTGATCGAGTTTTATATAAAAAGGTCGGTTTTTAGGGTTCCGTAGCCAAAATGGCAAAAAACGGAACCCTTATAGATTCGTCATGTCTGTCTGTCTGTCTGTCCGTCCGTATGTCACAGCCACTTTATTCCAAAAGTATTAAGACTACATAGTTGAAACTTGTTAGGTAGGTGTATTCTGTGAACCGCTTTACGATTTTTACACAAAAATTAAAAAAATAAAAGATTAAGGGGGGGCTCCCCATACATGGAACTGAAACTGAAAATATTTTTTTTCATCAAACCAATACTTGTGGGGTGTATATAGATAGGTCTTTAAAAATGACATTGAGGTTTCTAGCACTGTTTTTTTCAAAGTCAACCGTTTGAAAGATATACACCGCCAAAGTGGTAAAATGTGTGTCCCCCCCCTTTAACTTTTAAAGTAAGAGGGTGAAAAATCTAAAAAAAATAGATGCTATAGATCTTAATAAACACTTTCAACGAAAATTGGTTTGAACGAGATATAGTAATTAGTTTTTGAGATATAGTACATTTTCCAAAACCGCAAATATAACTTTGTCATTCATACAAACACTGTGAAAAACAAAGTTATTTTTTCAGACGAAAAATGATAGCGGTATTAAAATATGGTATGGTATAATTTACCTACGGAACCCTACTGCGCGTGGCCCGACACGCACTTGGCCGGTTTTTTTGTCTGTTTTTGGAAAACGTTGTAGAACAAAATATGTGCTGTTGTTGTTTATGATGTTAGTAATCTACTCCTATGAGGATGTTGATGTTTTACAAATAACCCTGTTTACTGAGGAGCTCGTTGGCGCAGTGGTTTAGCGCCTGGCCCAGCGATTGCAAAAGTTAAACAACTTTTGCAAGGGTCGGTCATGGGATGAATGACCAAAAACTTAGTATCTTGAGCTCCATCGTGCTTCGGAAGGCACGTTAAGCCGTTGGCCCCGAGTGCATTTGTAGTCGCTATCACCTACCAATCCGCATTGGGCCCGCGTGGTGGGTTATGGCCCATCCTCCTTATCCACCCATAAGGAAGGCCTGTGCCCCAGCAGTGGGACATTAAAATGGCTGATGGTAAAAGACTTATACAACATATTGTTTATGATAAAAAGTAATCATCTAATTTCCACTTGATATTGCAGTTGCATTACGTTATATTCTCATTTTCTATTTGATATAATGATCATTTCGCTCATGACACAATATTCAGTTATCGATATTGTCATAAATAAGGAAAAAGATGGGTTATAACCAACTAGGGTTGCCAACTTTTTTTGGATCAAATATAGTAGTTTAAAGATTTTTAGTGTAAAAATATAGTAGATGGCGAAAAAGTCCAAAAAAATATAGTAGGTTGCCGTTTTGTATGGAGGATTTTAAAGAAGTTGCATTTTTCATACTTAAATAAGTATTAACATTTTCATAACTTATTCAACAACCATAAAGCCAAGTGTTTAATCACAAAAAATATTGTGCAATTACCTATATAAGTTATTGTTTTTTATTTGTTGCTTTTGTTTAATTTGTTCACTTGAAAAAATATAGTAGTTTTGCCTACTATATATTTTTTCAAAAAATATAGTAGGCGAACCCTTAATATAGTAGGATACTATATTATATAGTAGGGTTGGCAACCCTATAACCAACCCCTATAAGGCTTTATTGCGCCGGACGAATCATTTTGTAAAAAAACACTCCCCCTCATAAGAAAGAGCCAGATACTCATCTGGAGAGTTACAAGAGATAGGTGCACAACAATATATAAAACGTAGACAAACAATCTTTCGTTTTCAGGGACACTGCCATTCAATTTTAGGCTCTACTCCTTTAATTTTAAACAGAATCTTTGCTCACGGCCTCTTAAATATGTCTTAAAAATTATTTCATAACGCAACATTGTGTCGTTCGATTTTGAGTCGTATTGTTGTTGAGTTAAGGACACAGAGTGAGTTTGCATTTGCATGGACAAACACTCGAATTCGCTAGAGATCCCTTCAGCGTACAGCAGACGTCAAAAAAGTGAGGGGTCGTAACGAGCGAGTGTGGGGAAACAATGTGTTTTCTGCTTGCGACACTAGAATGCACCCTCTCCGATTGTAATCTGAGCGATCGCACGCAACAGGGCGCGCGGTTGACGTGAAAGTATTTGCGGAGATATGAAATGGATCGTAATGGTTTAGTGTTGACTGTCGCTTCAGTGTCGAATAAGTTATTTTTATTTGGTTTTTGGGACAACGAAGTCAAGTTTATTATAAAGTTATATCAACACTATAGCGGCCGCCCGCGGTTTCACACGCGTGGTTTTCGTTCCCGTAAGAAAATCGGGATAAAAAGTATTCTATGTTTTAATCCAGGCTATCTACTATCTGTGTGTCAAATTTAAACCAAACCCGTTCAGCAGTTTTTGCGTGATTGAGGAACAAACATCCAAACATCCAAACCCACATATTTTCACTTTTATAATATTAAATAGGATAATAATAACACCAAACATAAATTCAAGTGAAGTTAAAAAAAAACAAAAATTATTTTTTGTAATATGATTTTATATTGGAACTAATACCTTACTATTAATTTAATCTGTGATCATTAACTTCTTAGATGGAAAGACTCATAAATAATAGCCGTTTGAAATAGCTCGGGGCAAATCGTAAGCCACAAGTGTAACACATCAGCCGATAACAATCCGGGGTCACATTCGATCAGAGGCCGAATATTAATGCGAGCGCCCGATGCGATTACGAGGTTCGTTAGGAAAACGATTCGTTTGGTATTTAAAGTCACTGCGATTTCGAATCACATTTCGAATCGCTGTGATATTCGCGAACTCGAATATGGTAATAAATTAACATACACGAGTTCACAAATACAAAGCTATGTTATCCTTTTTTATTTTCTGAAATGATTAACTTAAGATTCGAAACACAAATATAGGTTTTATAAGTCCTAATTTGTGTTTGTACATTGGATAAAACATCACTACATATTATAAAACAAAGTTCCTTGCCACGTCTGTCTGTCTGTTCGTGATAAACTCAAACTACTGAACAGATTTTCATGCGATTTTCACCAAATGATAGAGTGATTCCTGAGGAAGGTTTAAGTGTATAATAAGTTAAAGTTTTATGTTAATTAGTAGAAATATAACGATAATTGTTGGAGGTGTCGGCAAAAATTAAGCACACTGGGACCTTTGTTAATCCTTAATCAACTACGTTAGTTAACGCATAACATTTTAACCATTCACACAATACCATTTAAATGAATATCTTAGGAGTTGTGACAAAAAATAACGCGTGCGAAAATAAATTCAAGTGAGACGGGACTCAAACGGAACGGAAACAGACTTTTGAAGCGAATGGGTGACGACGGCATGGTATTTGTTTTCTTTTTGGGTGTTGTTAGAAGGCTGCATTTGGCAAAAAAACCAGCCAAGTGCGTGTCGGGCTACGCGCAGTAGGGTTCCGTAGGTATCTCATACCATACCATATTCCTTTAAGATCGGTGTATCTAATGCGTAGACAAAGTCGCGTTTCGCCTATATGTCATATTTATTAGCTTTAGGCCTAGGACGGCGTTAGTCTATTAAGCAGATTGCCTGAATATTCGTCAGTCTAAGTCGCGTTACCACTATAATTTTTCGTCTGCAAAAATAACTTTGTTTTTAACAGTGTTTGTATGAATAACAAAGTTATATTTGCGGTTTTGGAAAATGTACTATATCTCGAAAACTGATAGCTATATCTCGTTCAAACCAATTTTCGTTGAAAGTGTTTATTAAGATCTATGACATATTTTTTTTAGATTTTTCGCTCTTTTATTTCAAAAAAATTGATTTAAAAACCTCAATGTCATTTTTAAAGACCTATCTATAGACACCCCGCACGTATTGGTTTGATGAATTTTTTTTTTTCAGTTTCAGTTGCATGTATGGGGAGCCCCCCTTAATCTTTTATTTTTTATTTTTGTGTAAAAATAGTAATGCGGTTTACAGAATACATCTTCCTACCAAGTTTTAACTGTGTAGTCCTAATACTTTCGGAATAAACTGTGACATACGGACGGACAGACGGACAGACAGACAGACATGACGAATCTATAAGGGTTCCGTTTTTTGCTACGGCTACGGAACCCTAAAAAGGAAGAAACCGAAGCGAAACAAGGGTCGGTCGCTAGTATTTTATAAATCTTAACTTAGTAGGACTAAATATTACGTTTGATAACCAATTACGTTCACCGTAACGATATTAATACCTACCGTTGTTAATATAACAAACAACAAAGGTGCTAAGTATCGTTACAAACTTGCCTCATTTTGTGTAATACAATAAATCATGCAAATAGCGAATCATCTTTTATAAAGGTTAACATTATATTTTGGACAGGGCTTATCTTAATGAAACACCTAATTCAGACCCGTAAAACCACCCCGGAAAATTCGTCATTCTGATAACGACGCCGTAGAGTGAGACAAGAGGTGTGGGAGGGAGAGGACAAATCTATCCGTCTTAATATTAATGTAGTTGTGAGAACAATGATGAATGATGACACCGCAAAGCACTTTGGAGCAAGCGGCCATTATTATTCTTCAGCGGTGTTTAGCCACCTATTTAGAACAATTTAATAATGAAGTTAAAGTTCCGTGGATAAGGCTTATTATTGATTTTAATCTGCTCTATATTGTGACTGTCTTATGATCGTATTTTATCGTATAGCTTTTAATATACAGGGTTATTTGTAAAACACCAACAATCTCGCCGGAGTAGATTGCCAACATCATAAACAACAACATTTGTTCTGCGACTTTTCCGAAAACAGACAAAAAAATTAGATTAGATAATACTTAATTAACACCAAAATCATACATAAAATTCAACTTCCATAGAAAATAGAAATGTCCCGAACAGCTAATCGAGTTTTGTATGAAAAATCGTTTTTATTCTGTTTTCGGAAAAATCGTAGAACAAATTTAATGTTGCTGTTTATAATGATAGAAATCTACTCCTGCGAGGTTGTTGGTGTTTTATAAATAACCTTGTAGAAATATTAAAATTAGTTTTTTGAAAACGATTGAAATAAAAAGAGTTCAAGTTTTGTAATATGTTTTATTTAAGACTTTGCCACCTAATTCTTATTTCCATCCTCAACAAACTCCAGACTACGTAATATTATAATGCAATCGTTTTTCAAAGTATTTCCTTCACTACCTTTCGCCCGAAAACTGCATCGCAAACTCTTTCCGGAATATTAAAAGGTTACTCTCGCTAAACTAGCGTAACTCTTGCGTTCCAATTTTTCCAGTAACATTTAAAGTGAACCGTCGAGTGGCGTGTTAACCTAATTTGTTGAACTAAGGTTAGTGTAGGGTGGTTTTATGCTCGGCTGGTTTTGTTTGCTCCACGCTTTATCAGGGTTTGGTGGGAAATCAGCGGCAGAGTCGATTCGGAATATGGTGATAGACATTACGATTTTGATGAGCTTTGTAGTTGAGTAGCCGGAACGCAGTCTGTTGCAATTTGCAATCTTTGTGCTTGGCTCGCAAAACTCAGAAATTTTGAATCTGAATTTTGAAATCTGATTGGATAGAAGACAACATCACACAGATTCATTAAAATAAGGTACAAAAGAAATTGAATTTTGTAGGTCTAAAACAAAGTATTACATACATGTAATACAGAAAGTTTTAGTTTCGTTGTACGATAAGCGTATTTACAAAACCTATAATTCCATCTATAGATTCTTTACTTCTATAGATTAGATTGAGGAAGACTAGCATTTGTCGTATTTTTGTACTGTAATTAACATTTAGTCAAGTTTTTGCGTTAAGCTCTACCATATTGACCATTTCGTCTGTAATAGTATAGACTTTGTAGCAGATACAAAGATGTAATACTTTGTTTTAGACCTACAAAATTAAATTTCTTTTGTACCTTTTAATTAATCTGTGTGATGTTGTCTTCTATCCAATCACATTTAATCAGTCACAATCCATGAGCCAACGTCGACTTTATCGATTTCCTTTCATTCAATATTTTCCGTAATTACTTACGTCATTGGTTTCCAGAATTGAACACCATTAATAAAATAGGGAAAGTACGCTGAATAGATGCAGACGAAGAATTTTCTATGGCATTTCAGTATTCCGTAACTCAAAAGAAAAATGGAAACCCTATCCTACAAGATAGAATATAAAAGTTCCGACTTAAATAGCGCACGAAATTTTAAGGGTTCAATGTACTCATGCATAAAAACAACTTTTACTATGGTACCAACATTGAAATCGCAAAAAAACAGCTGTTCCATAGAAAATTTAAAATCGAATAGATTAAAATGTATGGAACAGGTGATTTTTTTTTATGAATACATTGACCCTTTATCGAGGACCCTATATAATACAAAGTATTCTTTTATAAGTATAAGTTTTATAAGTCTTTCTGTCTGTCGAGATAAACTTTTCTCAGGAAAACGTGGGTATGTTGAAAATACCAAATACTAAAGTGTACTGTTCAATAATAAGTAAAAATATCAAGATTCTAAGTTAAATAATCAAAAGATTATTACGACTAAATAAATAAAAAAAATGGGGAATTTCAGGAGTTATAACAAACATAAAATATGGCGGAAAGCAAGGCCAGAGAGCTAAGGTAAAGAAATAAAAAAATAGATTTGTATGGAACCCTCGACGCGCGAGTCAAACTCACACTTATCCAGTTTTTTCTAATAATATATCAAGTCGTATTGTATACAGGGTTGATTAATGGCGCTGTATATCAATTACCGATGTCAGGTGCAACTCGGTTCTTGTGTCCCTACCCTAATGGCTACTCGAGACGGGCTGTCTCCGTGGGAGGGGGCCTTTTCCTGAATTTCACGAATGCCTTTTCGTTTTGATGGAAGAATTTTGAAGTGACACATTTGTTGTGAGCAAGCAATGGCGGTATTACGCAATCGGCTCTACAATAGATTTAATACGGTGTAAGCTTTTAGAAGATTTATTGATGAAACAAATGAGAGGCGGCGTATTTTGGTTTTTTATTATGGTTTAAGATTAAGATAGCCATTAATAACAATGTCTTAACAAAATTATACCCCCTATACCACCTTATACTCATAAAACAAACTATACTTATTACTTTATTTAGTTAATGTAAGTAATATTCACATCTCAATCTTACGCGCTCACTAGACATGAAATAAAACACTTTTTAACTGATATTAGTGCGGTTTTATTTAAAGTACTTTGGTAATTTGTTGTTTTTTTTTAATTTTTAATTTTCCTGACGACGTTTCGTTCGGAACCTTTGCAGCTGCCGTGGTTACGTACTTTCAATAAAACCGCGCTAGTATCCGTTACAAAGTGTTTTATTTCATAATGTTAGTAATGTTTTTTTTTCATTCGATTTACAAATCAGCATAAATCACAATATTAATATGTTAAACCTTATCAAAAAATTATTTAATGAAGAAAGTAACAAAATGAAATGATAGGAAGAACTTTGTAATTGACGTCAAAACAGAATGAATTTCCAAAACATATTCTTGGTTGTGGCGGTTTTTACCAAAGTTGCAGTGTTCCATAACATAATAACGACGGCAGCGGAGTTTCGACGGTTAATATCAATGTATGGCACCCCGGGGAAGGAAGCCGCGTTGTATTATTCTTGATACTTTGTTAACTTGCCTCTGGACTGCTTTGATACTTGGAGATTTGAAGTTAAGCTTTTATGGTGTGTATGATAAATCTGTGATGATAAAATAAATTAGATTTTTTTGTGTTTATTGTTAAAAATATTTTTAACTAGCTTCCGCCCGCGACTTCTTTTATGTGGACGTAAAAACTCTATAGGACCTTTGGCCGGGATAAAAAGTATCCATGTTTTAATCTAGGCTATAAACTATGTGTGTGTCAATGTTTATCTAAATCCGTTCAGCCGTTTTTGCGTGATTGAGTAACAAACATCCAAATATCTTAACATTCACATTTTAAGAATAGTTAGCATAAAAGCCAAAATTATTGCTTTATTATTATATATTAAATACTTCCCATCTCTTACATGACCATTGCGTTTGGTCGAAAATATGTCCTACTTGCTGTAGGCTGTTCTCTCTAAGCTAAGTTTACCTAATGAAAGTATAGAACTAATTTTAGAATACTTGCTTTTTAGGGTTCCGTACCCAAACCAAAGGTTAAAAACGGGACCTTATTAAGAAGACTCCACTGTCCGTCTGTCTGTCTGTCACCAGGCTGTATCTCATGAACTGTGATAGCTAGAGAGTTAAAATTTTCACAGATGATGTATTTCTGGTGCCGCTATAACAAAAAATAAATAAATATATAAGTGGGATTCCCATACAACAAACGTGATTTTCTTGGCGTTTTTTGGTACGGAACCCTTCGTGCGCGAGTTGGACTGGTACTTGGCAGGTTTTTAGTTTCTGGGAAAACTGTCTAATAACATACGAGTAAACGCCACCTTCTTCCTAGTTACCATTACGTGGTAACGGTCAACCCCCTTGATAGTTTCACAGGCCTTGTGTATACAGGGTGGACACAAAAAAACGGAGAGAAAAGTTCTAAAAACTATAGTAATAGAAAGTGGAAAACTCGAAAAACTGCTTTTCTTGTTGTATTCAATAAATTAACTAAAGGTTAATCTCAAACAAAAATATTTGGTTTTATAACTTTAATGTATAAGTTTAAGTGTCAAAAAAGTCAGTTTTAAGTTAAAGTAGGCCTATTACATTACCTACTTTAATTTTAAGTTAAAGTAGGTAAGTAATTAAGTATATTTGAGGACTAAAAGCAAAATATAATTACTTTATTGTATTTACTATACTCTAAGCTAGGTGCTATATTATAGGGGTCTATAAAATTTTACCTCAACTGGCTAAACCCAAATCTTTGATTTTTGTTTTATTTTCTTTTTTTACAAGAAGTAGAGACATTGTAGTGTCGAAATTCTCTACGACCAAACAAAAAGCTACTTTCCATACACAACGACCGTATTTGCGTTCCACCCTGTATATACTGTAAAGTAGAAACAAGCTTAATGTATTAAGTTTGCCAACTTGATGTCATAAAAACAGGCCTTTATGAACTAACGAGCCTTCATTACACGTATTTAGTTTAACGGTGGAACCTGGTGGAACCCCATAAAAGTCTATGGTCAGTATATAGTATACCATTAATTTATTTTCAGCCAGTATTTTTACAATCTTAGTTAAAAGGCATGTAACGTTTTAATAATATGGAGCCTGGCATACATATTCGAAAATAACGGAAATTTATTGCAACTGATGAATATCGATAGCTAATGGCAAAATAAACATGAATTATTGTTTGTCAAATTGTCCTTAAATGTATAGTTTCAGAGATATTGGGACTTAAAAAAAATAATTGTGATAGAAAGAAACACTTCAAATTCCTCTTCTTCAGATATCTCCGAAAGTATACATTTTAAGACAATATGACCATCAGTCCCTTATTCCGTATACATAACTATTTTTCATAACTCCTACGAAAAGGGATGTTTATTTTCTCGTTTAATAACTGGTTACCAAAGAAGAATTATGTTGTCCGCCTTTGTAACTTTTCGTAACCGACTACGAAAAAGGATGTGTCTTTTCTCGTTTAATAACTGTTTACCAAAGAAGAATTATATTGTCCTCCTTGGTAACTTTTCGTAACTGATTACAAAAATGATTTTTCCGTATTTCATAACTGGGTATTAATTAAGAATACACTATTGCTTTTTACATAATAGCCATTAAGGTGGTTATACCACCAGGGATTGAAATACCAGGGATCTTTGCCAGATTAGGAGTTATGAAAATCTATCTAGTTATAAAACAGTAAATTATTTACAGTTATGAAAATTGAATTAAAGTTTATTATTTGATAACTAGTTATGAACCGAAAAAAAAAATCATCTTTTTTCGTAGGAGTTATGAAAAATTGTTATTACAGTTATGAAAGTTAAATTAAAGTTTATTATTTGATAACTAGTTATGAAACAAGAAATAAATCATCTTTTTTCGTAGGAGTTATGAAAAATAGTTATGTATACGGAATAAGGGCCATCAGTAATTTGTGTTGATTTCTACATTTCCTATCGATTGACACTAGTTTTATTATCAGTTGCGAAGGATTTCCGATTTTTTCTGAATGGCGGGTATGCCAAAAACGTTACATGGTCTTTTCATTTAATGAGTATGAAAGTTCCGATTGTTGGATAAATGTTTGCTGATGTAACGGATATTTGCTTATAGGAAGGAAGGAATAACTTTAGACATGCGAATTTGTTAAATTAAGCTTGATATGGAAATGTTGAAAATTATTGCAAGTATTTAATTATCTGTGGTACATAAATTTCATTTAATTAAAAGCTTTGATTTCACATCCTTTGTGAGAAAATTTTTGAAGTGAAAACTTCTTTAGCGGCGTTGTACGCTTTTTGTAATGGGGAAAAAATGCTAAACTCGCGTCAGTAAGAATCACGTGGCTGATCGAAAATGCGTAAGATGGATGTGACGGATGGAGAGTAGACAGCTGGCGGCGGTAGTATCCCCCTCTCTTTCTACGGGGCGCGTTGAAAATGGCGGCGCGTCATTTTAAGACGTTAATACTTGTGTCACCAGCAACGCGCTAATTTTGAAAATGGAACTAATAGCAGCGATCTCTTCGGTGAAATCATAGACTTATTTATACTCTGACTATAAGTTTAAACCGTAGAATGCGTGCATGTAGAAATTAAAAAGGCCACTGGCGCGAAATCTTTAGAATTTTTCTCTAATTACAAACTGATTGAATTGTGTGACTGTATAGTAATAGGAAATAAATAATTTTAATCCTTTGCCGCTAATTTCAAAATATCAAAAATGCACAACGTCAATATTCAAGTTTTCACTTCTGCCGGCACTCCCGGAGTGCCAACCGATTTTTTTTGATAGAGCTCGATGGCGCTGTGGTTTAGCGCCTGGCCCTGCGATTGCGGAGGTTAAACAACTTTTGCAAGGGTCGGTCATGGGATGGGTGACTAAAATATTATTACCTCGAGCTCCTCCGTGCTTCGGAAGGCACGTTCAACCGTTGGTTCCGGCTGCATTTGCAGTCATCAGCACCTACCAATCCGTATTGGGCCTGCGGTGGGTCATGGCATGGCACATCCTCCTTATCCATCAATGTCAAAGTCAAAGTCAAATAAGCTTTATTCAAATAAACTTAATTATTAAGTACTTTTGAATCGTCTATATTTTCCTACCACCCGTTCCAGACTTTTTTAGCTGACAAGAAGAACGGGCGCAAGAAACTTATCAATGAAGAAGGCCAGTGCCCCAACTGTGGGGACATTTAAAAAAAAATGCTGATGGTAATTTTTTTGATGTTACCATACGCTAGTACAGGCATGGCTAACTTCCGGCCCGCTTAGACTTTTTCCCGGCCCATGAGACATTTTGAAACTCACGGACTCACAGATGAAAATCTAGAAAACTCGTTTAGCCTTTGTACAAGTGGAATTCGTCCAAGTTAATAAATTTGTTTCTGAATTTCAAACACAAATATCACATTAACCGTAACATGTAAATTAACAGTGCATGTTTTACCTTTAAGTTCACCTTTTGTTACATTTGTTTTATAAATGAACAGATATAGATTGTTTAAATAAAATAAATAGATTGGAATGTAGGAATAACTATTATAAATTACGAGTATATCGTAAAATTATGTCGAGTATTATAGGGATGCAAATATTAAGTTGTCATAATGCTTTTTCCTAGCACTGCGACTCATTTTAAAACACAGCAGTAATATTTTCTTTCTGATTTTGGGAAACAATGTCCCCCTTAATTATAAATGAAGAGTAAATTTATACCTAATTTAACCGAAAAGTTTGCTTAAGTAAAGAGTAATATTGCTAAGAAATATTTTTGGTAAAAATAGAACTTATTTTCATAAAAAAAAAGTTTCAATCCAACAGCTCGCATGAAAACCAAGAATTGTTAATTTTCTCACAGCATTCTGGCAAACTACCGATCTCCAAGACCGCAGTTCGAAGTCCCGGAATCTCGAGAAGAGGGTGTTTTCGGTATTCGATATTCGGTATCGAGTACGGCGCTTGTATCGCTCAGCAAACACAGACGTTGGTACTCGTAAGTATTGAACGAGAATGTGATACCGATAGGTCACTCAAGGGTTTGCTTTCCGATAGTGATAATGTTTTTAGGGATGGACATATTTTTTTGAGCGGATAATGTCCATAAACATGAAATGATTGGTAAGGTTAATGAAATTAAAATGTATCAAAGCTTTTTTCATTTAAAAAATACGTACATTTACCAAACGCCCGCTTGGCTTGAAAACATACTCAAAAAATTCATTTTGATCTCAACCTCAATTTTCTATATAGTACCTAACTATGCTGATTAACCAAGGCTATTTTTGTTACTCAAAAATTAAGCACATTTAGTATTCCTGTGCTCAAAAAATCGAAATGTCTATATCAAGTTCAAGCAAAATCTAGCCTTAAATATAGCCTTCCAGCTTATTGCGAAGCTCTAAATAAGCATAGTGATCAACAAGCCCACAACTCAAGTAGCTATTGTTTTAGTGGATTCCGCGCCAGGAATAACCTATAACTCACCAGTTGCCAACTTAGCCGTCTGTAAAGTTGAGCGAGTTTATTTTTAAAGCACTCCACAAAACTCTTCGGCTTTCAATGGCTTCTGTACTTCTAGCATTTCCAGTACTTAAAAGATGAACTTTGTACTAGAAAAAAAAATAAGGCTTACGTATTTCAATTCAAATGGCAATTTTCTATTTAAATTGTGAAATTTTCCTGATCCTATGTTAGTATCTACAGTAAAGTTTCCTTTAGCACAGGTGATGGTTCTTTCTAAGATCAAAAATGACTTTTGCACAAATAAGTGTGTTATTAAGAATTGCAGCTGACAGGACTTTGTTTGAAGATTTTGCACTACTTTTCTTGACAGAGACAAAGACAGCGCAGCTGGAATTCAATGTTCAATATTGCATGCATTTGAAGCAAGTTGAATTGAAAGTTGAAAGGGAAAGCGAAAGGTTTGAAGCCAATAATGCATGTGTCTAACGCTAGTTGAATTGAAAATTGAAGCGTGAAGTGAAGTCAGAAAATTTGACCATTCCTTGCATTGCCTACGAAACTGTATAGCAGTATCTCTTGAGATTAGAATCACCAGAATTCTTGTTTATTAAGTTGTATGACAAATCTCTGAGTGATGAAAAAATGTTGTTTGAAATTATTCCTCGAACATTTGCCGACAAATTTGTATGTGTCGCGATATGTCCTCCCAACTTTGATCCCTAACGAATACCAGGTTTAATTTGTATAAACAAGGTTCAAGGTTTTTTACGTTTTATTAATTTGTTAACTGTAGAACATAATATCTCATCAAAAAATTAAATTGATGAGCGGTGAAATTAAAAACACAAAATCACGACCTTAATAAGGTTATTATAAAAATGCCCCAGTTTTTCGATCTCAGGCAGGTGGTTCATTGCGTACATAGTTACTATCTAGTAACAGTATTCTATCTTCAAGGCTGAAGTATTCCGTCGATGGGCTACGAAAAATACTTGATTTTAGGCGTAGAATTGTCAAGCTGTCAAGCCATCATTTGTTAAAACCAATGGCGATCTGATGACATGGGTCCGTAGACTGATGCAGATACTTGCACTCGCATTCCTGCCATATATCTACCCTTTTATAAAATCCAAGTACTAACAAATCTGTAACTAAATTTTATTGTGTTTGTTACTGGCTGATTCAAAATGCGCCTCATGCAATGACATTACAAGTGAATCCCAAAGCGATAACATCAGTTTCTTATCTCAATCTTATCCATACTGAATACCAGCATACTATGGCACGTCTCTATTAGAACGTTGTATAAGGAACATTAATTGCTGTCAGAGTTCCGAGGGGAGAAACAATGGAGGGTTTTTTCGGCACTATTATTCGTACGGAACCCCCCGTCACGGTCTGCGACTCAGAATCGATGATTTTATTTTGTACCGTACCGAGTTATTGTGGAAGCTACTTAGCTTCTTTATGAAGACAGAAGGTTAGAAAATGTTGTGACAAAACTCATTTGTGGTTTTTGAAAGAACGAAGGCAAATAAAGGGCATAGACAAAGGGCAGATATTTCGAATAGTAACTCTATTTGGGAATATCAACTTGAGTCAAGTACTGTGATATCTATCTAGTATCAACATCATAAACACATTATAGGCAGCATATATATGCTTAGCAGGCAGCTTGGAGATTGCAGAGTGGGACTGTTTTCATCACAAAATGCTGCTTCCCATTTTATTATCTCTAACTCATTAGTTAGAGTTAGAGGTAATCAGCTGAAGTGGCAATGGGCAGGACACATAGTGAGAAGAACTGATGGCCGCTGGGGCGGAAAGGTTCTGGAATGGCAACCGCGCACCGGACGACGCTCCGTGGGTAGGCCCCCGACAAGGTGGACCGACGATCTGCTGAAGGTCGCGGGAAGCCACTGGATGCGGGCAGCGCAGGACTGATCATCGTGGAGATCCTTACGGGAGGCCTATACCCAGCAGTGGGTGTCGTGCGGCTGATATGATGAACTATAAGTCATTATAGTCGCCTATTACACCCCTAAGTGTAAAGTATTAATATTACGATTCTTGTTTAGTCCCTTATTCAGTTTCGTCCAATTTTGTATGTGAAAAGTGTCGAAATCCTATTTCATGAAAACACTTGCAGTTCATCAGTAACAAGTGCCACATAAAACACTGTTTTAAACAAACTAGTTTATTTCAGTTGGCTGGAAAGCTTCTCAGGCAGTTAATTTATGTTTTATTTGTCGGACTGCGCTGAACAAGATGACTTGTTTACGATCGACGCGAACTTTACAACCGATTTCGTATCGGTAGCTTGAGATGTCGCACAGGTGGCTTTTGTTTGACAGGATTGCGTATTTAACTGATGGCCAACTCTTTTGTTTTTGGCAAGAGTGACATCTTTGCTGTTATGATGAACAGAGGCATTATTATGGTACTTTTTTATGCACTATGGGATAGTGCTTAGTCTTCTCCTCACCTGATGTTAAGTGACGTTAAGGCCGAAGGTGGAAGCGCACTACACCCAGGATCCTCATCACTGAAGACAGTTCCTCTAACTATCTTACCCGTAACTACCGAATCACAACAATTTTTAAATTTGTTGTTATGGCGTCAGACTTGGTAAAATGGTGGTACATAGCCAGGCGGTTTTGAAATAAGCCCTACCACCAACCAAACCGTGTACAAATTGTACTTCCCTCCGGGGAATCGAACCCGGGACCCCCTGCGTCTTACACGGGTGGGCGAATCACTAGACCACTTCATCATTATCATCATAACAATCCATGAAAGTTGTAACAGGCTTTACTCTGGGACTTCTACTGTATTTTACTTTGTACAAGCTCTGCTTCATTTGCAATTTACTGTTTGATGTGACTTATTCAGAAATTGATTGAACGAGTATTAATCAAGCGGGTTTGTTTGCAAACCAAGTTCCATCAGAATTTTTGCATCATCATTTTTCTGCATGGACTTTTGAAATTTGGTCATTATATTTTCAAACAATCTTTTGATAATGCGTAGTGTTAGCGAGACAACATTTTCAGAAGTTGAAGCGAAAACCAGTTGGTGTAGAAGCCACAGACAATCTAATACTAAAACTAAACTAAACTCGGACGAAACTAAATAACAAGACAACTTGGACAGTCTGACAAAGACCGAACTTCGGACAACCCGCCGATTATAAAGAACGTAATCGATTATTTGTTGGGGTAACTCTTCATATAGCATTATAGACAACCTTGTCATAAAACATAAATCCTTTATCTATGTGAACTATTAATCCGAATGCTAACATAGTATCTACCATTTATTCTTTGATCTGGCTTATGACATATACTACCAAGTTATATGAAACTTTTGAATCACAAGCTCGTACATCTATATTAATCAGTGTCTACCTATTAGGTTACCAATAGGTATTGTCCACATTTTAAGAGTATTTGTGAAAGTTATCCGAATAAAGGAGAATATAATGAAATTAAACATTACTAATGACCTATTGGTGAAATTGAACGTACGAGTAATACACACAAAAAATACACAAATTAATGAATTTCACAACTTCGCTCACGTGGAATTCGGTCCTACTGAGTAAATAGGAATAGTGTAGTCTTTTAACAGAGAAGGAAGTTTTGAAACTGGATGAGCAGTTTCGGAGTTACATGTTTAATAACCAAACTTTAAAACTTTATCTCTGTAAAAAGTACTGAAGATGTGGAATTTATACACAAATTCATACAAAAAATATATTTATTAAATAAACTTAAAAATTAAGCACTTTTGAATCTTCTATATTTCTTACCAGTTCTAAATTGTGTTTAAGAGGAGTGATTATTTCATGTTAACCAATACAATCAAATCAGGCATAACTTATGAAGCTATCTTGGTTATTTTGGGCCTTACATTTAATAACTTTCCAGTAAGTAGACTTCGAGTTTAATATTTGACAGGTAGTTTTGGTTTGTGAAGAGGGTTTAAACCGATCCCTTCGCATCGCATTGTTGTTATCAACATCTGTTAACTGACCAATGGTGGGTGATATACTTATCGTGGTATTATAGAGATAAGTATATTGAAAAAGTATTGTTTCTCTGTCTTGATTGAACTAGATTTTCAGTCTGCGTTATATTGGAAGTGAAATACTCCCCACTAAAAAGCACATCTAAACCTAAAATCGCCTTCTCTGGACACCCTAGATTGCCGCGCTATAAACATTGGCACCGTCAAAGGAGCTGTCAAATAAATGTCAAACGGCACTTACCTTGTTTATTGCCGCGTTTGGTCGCTAAACTGTTTTTTACAGCACGAATTATGCCGTTTACTAAATACGACACCGTTTTATACGTGCTTTAAAATGGCCGCATTGCGCGGGGGCGTTCTTTTTAAAAGCTTTTCGTACGCACAGTTGTGCTATAAATTTTGTCCGTGACTGCCTTTGACGCTCGCTGCATTAGATGTTTTATGTCTTGAGAAAGTTTTACCTGAGCTAATTTAATTACTTCTAGAAAACATAAATGAAGGTAAAAAGTATATAAAAGATCATTGATGATATAACCGGTGTATAGTTATATTTTTTCATTAGTACTTTATTTATTTCGACAGCGGCACTTATTTTGTTTTAACAAAGACTATTTCCTTATGTACATAACAATAAACGTTGGTGGTTGTCAAATAAATAAAGAAAACTGCAGTATGTAGTAGAAATGCAACTTTTTTGAAAATAATTTTTTCCCCTATTTCATAGGACCAGAAGAGATTGTAATATTTAGATAAAAAAATAGGACTTTTTTTATGCAATAAAACTTGGGCAAACCTAAATGATAATTCAAATCTGCTAAACTATTTCTATTAATCTGTTATTCAGTTTCGCTAACTAAACAAAAGGTGGCGGCTACTCGGAAAATCTGCCTCAATCCGCTTTGATGCCTAGAAAAACACTACGCCGAGAATTTCCATACAGCGGGATTGAATAATTAACCACTCCAAGGGAGATTAATGAAGGGAGGTTTTTGCTATAGATCTGATAAGTAAATAAAGAAGAAAGGAAAAACATAATTTACATTGAAAAAAAATACACCAATATTTATTGAAAATTGGTCTTAAAAGTCAAAGAAATTAAACATTTTACTGCTCACATAAAAGGTAAAAATGTAATGCCTTATTTTTTTCGAAATTATTATCTTCATACTTTTTAATCAAATTAGTTTTAAAGTTACCTCGATCGGTAAAAGGTGTCCATTAAGAATACAGCAAAAATGTGTGGGTTTATTTTATACTATGCTTTATCTTCTAAATACAATCCTACTTAAAAATATTTGATGTACATTCGTAACGATAATTAGGCGGTTTAGTCATTTCTTTCGATTTTTCGCGATAAAGTATTTGAATGACATACACAATTGCTTTACATAAAAATATGACGTAAAAGGGAAAAAATACAGAAAATACAAATGGAAATAAAACAGTACATTACTGGTTCTATAGTGATGGCGATGCGAGACAGAACGAAGACAAACACACTTTATTTATACACTGGTGCGTCTGAATTGAGTTTCCATGTCGGTTAATTGTACTTTGACTTATTGGATTATTTGTGACGGCTGATAGGTTTGCTTTGGGCTTGAAAGCTTTCGATGTAAAGGCAAATATGAAATTCATTTTGATTTAACGATGAGCTTTGTTCCTTTAGTGAGTTTATTTGTATTATTTTGGTTTCAATGTTACTAATTCGATTGTAATTTGATTAGCTGTAAATGATGCACCTAATAAATCGCTAAAACGCGCTAATAAAACTCAAATGAGCTATTGTCACAGATACTTAATATATCCCCCTAGCTTGACCGAAACGTGATTTGATACAGCGATTTATCGCTTTTAACTGTCAAATAAAATGGATTTTGACAGCCACTTACATTTTGATTATTGTTGTTAGTTAATTTCATAATATTCTATGATAAATTGTTTGGAAGGGAAAAACCACTACGTACCTAATCGTATTTAAATCGATTTGAAAGTAGTGTCGAATTGAATCGATCGTCATAATTTGTTTGCTTAGTACTGCTGTGTTAGTTTTGTTGTGAAATCCTATCTTCAGATAATTGTAGTTAGTGGAATGGAAAATTCACTTTAATACCTAGGTATGTTAATAAATAATTAAATAGTCTTTTCGGTGACGTATAGGGTGTAGGTAACTAAGTAATTATGAGAATATAATAATCAAAATAATATATTCTATTCCACGTGTCTGTTTCTTCAAGGATACTTTGTAACACATCAGTCGCACATTAATTGCATTTAGTATTAGTTAATAGATGGAAAAGAACATTCATTTATATCGGCCAAGTACTCAAAATGTTAAGAGCTTATATTCAAAAAAGTTGTCAGATTTGACAGAAACTATGAAACTGACAGCTTTCTTAAAGCTAAGGAGACCTTAACTAAAGATTTTAGCTAAGAAGCGTTTGAGTCCTCTGAACTTTACCAAATAAAAAGCACAACAGTGACTTACACAATATTTTTTAATCCTCAGAGTTACTCAAAATGTTATCTTCAAAGCTGCTAAGTAGTAGCAGACAATACAATTTCCGATGTGTCTGGTGTTCGCAGCAGTTAATCTTAAAAAAATCAGCACTTACCATCTTGCTTGACAGTGTTTCCCAAAGGTCCGCAGCTGGCCAGCCACACGAAGAGTATCCACCTCAGCACAAGGCCGAAGCCCCCGCGCCGCAGCTCCGGCTGGTTGTGAAAATGCCTCGTCGTGGGCCGGGGGGCGGACCTGGGCGCCATGCTTCACGCCTCACATCGGTTGGTCGACACCACTCAACTGTCATTTGTCGCCGATAAGATGTGGGCGCTGAGTGTTGAGGTTTGAGAAGCACTGGGTCATTTAGTTAAATTAACACAACACTTTCGTTCGGCGATCTGGATTGAAAATGGGAATGAGTAAAGGGAATGTGTTGTCAACTTTTCACTGGTATCTAAGTGCTAACTACCAATTTTACAAATTATGGAATACCTACTGTAATTTTGTAGACTTTTGCGAAATGAGGCAGCTCACACCCGCAGCCTTTGATATTATAAAAGTTACTTTGTGTACGTTAATCGGCTAAATATTAATATGTGATTTAAAATCTGCGATGAAATGTTTAAGGGGATTGTTATAGAGAAGGTACTTCGAATTGGGATTGTATCCAAATAAGTACAAAATACATTCTAATTTATAGAAAAGTATTTTTTCAGATCTAATAATATGTACATTTTAATAGCCAATAGATTTTATTAAAATAAAAAAGAACATTGATAATACAGTATTTATTACTGTCTAGTGATATGTTGTCTGTATTTATATTTACTTAATTACTATTTTACTTTATGTACCACCTTCAATAATATCAGCTGTCCCAAAGGTTGACTGGGAGAGAATGCTTTTAGCATGAAGTTCGCCTTTTGTAACATTTGTTTTTATAAATGTACAATAAAGATTGTTAAAATAAAAAATATATAAAACATTCTAGGTACTATCCATAGACAACATAATAAATTATTACATATCCTATTAGTCAAGTTCTCTTTTTATAATTGTTTTAATTAAAATAAGATATGGTTCACTTCAAAATATTATCTTGAATATTGAGGACAAAGTTTCTAGACATCAATAACAAAGCTTAGTTCCAAGTATAAGCCTAATAGACGGCACCACTAACAATTCCATTACGATTTCTATATCGATTCGTATCATTCGAATGGCAAACATCTGAAACGTTTCACGTCCATTTCTCAGAACCGAAGGAAATGGAATAGAAAAAATCAGAGTCACTTTCCATGATGACTTAAAAGGCAGCTTATCGGCGATCTGGCCGTTTTTGATTTATCGAGGTCGCCTCGCTTACCTGATAGGCCACGCCGGCTCCTGACGAACCAACATATTTTTGGTTGTTTATTATAGCAGGAAATTGTTATAACGTATTTAATTAAACAGGACTTTCATATTCTACATTAACTTAGGTACTTAAAATAAAAGCGTTGGAAAAGGTAATATTTAATTTTTTTTTTCGACATAAAGATGGTAGTTATTTTGTTAGCGCTCATGGTGGAGCTTGACAGACTAATCATACTCGATCACGTTTGTTAAGTAACCGTGTAATAAGGAAGTATCACATTGAGTATATAGGTAACAAATTACGTAGGTTAATTTATGCATTGAATGAGTTGAAAAGAACCACAGACATAAATACCGCAAGAATAGCGTATCTAGCATACGCGCAATCTTGGTTACGCTATGGCTTACCACTGTGGGGCAATAGCACAGATATCCTTAAGTTACTGATTTTACAAAAAAAATGCATAAGAATACTGGCCAATATAGATCCAATTACAAGCTGCAAGCCATTTTTTAAAGAATTCAAAATTTTAACAGTAACATCCTTGTACATACGAGAAACATGTAAATTAGTGAGAAACAACCTAAACATGTTTATAAAAAGTGATGATAATTACACTGGAGTAATGACTTTAAGAAAAAGAAATAAATTCGTTTTACCTAAATCTAGTATGACATTAGTTGGATCAGGACCTTACTCTATGGCAATAAAACTATACAATAGTTTACCAAATTATATTAGGGAAATCGAGAACTATAATAGTTTTGTAAAATGTCTAAATAATTATTTAATTGATAAATGTTATTATAAACTTAACGAATTTTATAAGCCTATGCAATAAAGTAGATAACTATATCCTATTGAAGTTGATTCCAAGCAAACATTTAAACAATGATATTCATATTAATGCACAATAATATAATTTAATTTAATATAAAAAAGTAATTTCTAATGTTATGTTATTCTTAATAATGTTATGTTTTTGTTTCTTTTTTCCGTTAGGTGTTTTTAAGATATGTATACATTTTAAAAAAGTGTGAATTTAATTTAATTTTAAGTACCAATATTGTTATGTCCTTACAGGGCTCATGTGTATGCACCAAAATAATTTTAAGATCCTTATTGTACCACATGAAATGCAATAAACACATTCTATTTTATATTATTCATTCTAACCCTCGGTCCAGTCAGGTGTCGGATGGGTGACCGTTAAGTGGCATTACAACCTGAGCGCTTCTGTTCTTTGGAGGATAAGTTAAACCGTCAGTCCCGGCTGTTGTCATCTGATAACAGTCGTTAAGCCAAGTCAGAGACCTTACAGGCGGCTTGATAAACACTACAGGTGGACACTAATCCTCATACGATAAGAATGAAGATTTTGTAGCAACATTTTATTAAGTAACGCCAAATATAAAAAAATCTAAAAGATTTTTAATTTAATACAATACCCTATCAACCAAGAAATTCAAGAGTTAAAATGTTAACGAAGCGTGCTCCAATATTAACAGCGGAGTCGTTTTAATAATTCCTATTGTTTCCTCTAAACAGATTTGACGACACCAAACGGAGGAATCACGAAGTGTGACAATTCAATTTTTGCCCGGAAAATTAAGCCCTTAACTGTTTCTCTCAGTTAGAAGGAAATACCATTTAATAAAATTTATAAAAAAAAGGTTTGTTATAAGAAATTTGTTTACAGATGATTTCACAGTTGTGATTTCCTTTTCGCAATTTCCTCAATTTAAAATCAATAAGTTCTGTCTGCAATTTTTCTCGAATAGAATTATCTTAATGAACGAAGTACCCACCTACCAATATTGTTTCAATCAATACACTATTTATATACTTTCCTATAAATTATGTAGATAGAGTGGTTTGAATGGAAAACATAAGTTATTTATCACTATCACTATATGGAAAGGCTTTAAAATTCTATATAATTATGTATAACTCTCACAAGTATCGAATGAACACTATGTTCATATTTCGACTTGACATCAATTTAACAATGCCAAAGTTATGATTTGATATTATATCCTATTTCTCAAATCCCTATAGACTAATTAATCTTATTTATCAAGAAGGAATTCGCAAAACAATTTCTCTTAGGCCTCATTGTTCCAACTAAATATCGTCTCCATGCGTCCCGGGAGTACACTCAATTAATTGTTACTGTCAAAAGTAGATAATATTCAATGACCAATGTTTCAGTGGCTCGTTCCAAAGGTAGTGTAGTCTACCTTCCACCGAGCCACTCGATCAGCAAAACTTCAAGACACTAATGACGACACTATAACTCAACGCCGCCAGCTCCACGCAAACCGTTAAATTATCAATTACAACAATCCAACATCTACCCTACTGCGTTCTAATAGAACTTACAACCGCAAGTCGTATCGAAGCATTCCCGGTAACACGCGATCTGCTTATTGGAAGAACAAAAATAACATTATTAGCCAGAACAACGTTGGTAGTATACGGCCATGATCGCGTTCAATCATTTCGCTATTATGATAATAAATTTTGAGGCTTCGTGACCGTTTTTAGGTCATTCTGAGGGAATGCAGTGAATTGTGTGCTGCCTAAGCAAATGGGGTACGATTCGGACGATTTGTGAGCGTATATGACCCGTTTATGGATTGTGTGAAATAGATTGTGAATATGTCTGATTATTGTTTGCTGGAAGTCTGATGATGGAAGCATTTTAGGATGGTTTTATTTGGAGAAAAGAAATATCCCCACGAAAGATCTACTATAAAACGTTTAATGAAATAAAAAAGGTATTATTTAATAACCTCATTAGTAGGTACATCAACATCTTACAACACTATCTGGTTAGTGGTGAATATGTTTCCAATCGATTTATATTAAATGCTTATCGGTACATACATCTAAAAGATCGTTACGTACTCGAACTAGAACACGAAAGTAGATTTATGTTCCCATACAATTCAACACAAAAAACGTTACAAAAACTCTCTTCATATCATCCTGTAAAAGGCACTCCAGACATACGAAACACCTTTACAGCTTAATTGGTTTTTAAATCAAGGCGTCTCAATAAGAGGTACGATTGCGATCAGATAAACGTGCACAATTCATTGGAAAACAGCTCTTATTCCAATGGGAGAAAAAACGTTCTAACCCGGTGAAAAAACTGCTATTGACGGGTCCGAAACTCCGAGTTCGAATAGCCAGGTAAGCTTGGATTGGGGTACAAAAGCCCGTGGCCGCGCATTTCATGCCTCGCATGGCCATTCATTCCTTGTCAAAACGTAGAGTGGACTCCTTTTTCTAATGTCCCCATTTTTACCTCAGTTTGGCCTTTGTTGGTTTTTGTATGCTGTGTAGAGGTTTTATTAGTTTCGGTTGTTTCCCTATGAACAGGTGTATGTAACTAGTTGGGCTTATTTATGACCATTTTATTATACATTTTGTAACTTCACTAAATTCTAGATATAATTCAGAACCTGTCGACTGCTAACTGTGCTTGTTGAAGTAAGGTTGTCTCAAGTTGTTTTATTCTGTGCTATGATCAAAATTATATAACTAGAAGATACAGGTGTTGCTTTGTGAAAATCTGAAAACAAATGTACCAAATATGGATGATGACTGTACTGCAATATTCTGTTTATACTAAGAGACTGACATTCATTGATGTGAAATATATTCTGCTTTAAAACCTATTCATTTATGGCTTCTCGTGTTATTGAACCATTTTTGAAAATCATCGAAGGAAGCAGATGTTTGTGGTTTACTCGTTCAAGAGTTGTTCACCGTATCGAGATGTATCATTAGAGGGAACCTGATTGTATACTTTGTGGTCTGTCATCCATATCTGAACAGCGATTATAACTCTTATTATAAAGGTATAAGGACCATTGAAATATCACTTGATTACAGGTTTCTCCGTCTTTCTTGGTATTTAACTTAAACCATTGCTATCGCTCCATTCCCATCGCAAGCTGTTTTGAACTGCAATAAAAGATAAAACAGCCAATAACGGGTTATTCCAAAACAGTAAAGCTATTTTACGAATTATCAAAGATATTTATTATTTCATGAATTTAGAAACGTGCACCGAATTTGTTATTCATACAAAAGTTTGATAAGAAAATACCTATGTAACGACTTTAGAAGTTGAAATGAAACAAATACTTTACGTTAATATAATCAAAGTCATTATAAAAGCCGATATAATAATATTTCTTGTTCATTACAAAGAAAATGCGATACAATTTGATACGGGAATATATCAAGTCACTGCCATAAGTAATGCGTTATCGTTGCTAAGGGTGTGAATCCATTCGGAAGTAAGTCGATCAAACACAACCATCGGATCCTGACATGGGACAAGCCCGGAATAAAAGTTGGAGGCTCAGTTTTGCTGGGATTTAGGGAAAGCTTTTGACGAAATTAATATTAAAATTGTTAAGCTAATTTTTATCTGAAACTCAGGTCGATAAGTGAACGTAAAACTTATTTGTTAAGATTGAGAAAATTATATCAAAATAGTAGTCAAATAAAATTTTCAATATCATAATATTATGAAATCTTAAAGCTTCACTGAATTGTACATCTCGGAGATTAGAAACAATATAGTGATTTCTTTAGTTTGATAAGTATCGCAGAATGGGTTATCAAAAAAATGCGTTATGTTTGCTGTTAGCACAATGTAAAACTTAAACGCATAAAAATATACTTTCTCTGCTTAAACAAAGAAAAGAACGCAATTTTATTAGCACCACGTTAAAAAAGCCTTTCCACCAACTAGTTAATATAAAACAGAGTAAAGTAATTAACCAGTCCATCAAACTTGCAACACGGCATTTAACATCGGCAAAGAAACATAAAATTTCCGCCGATAAAGTCTGAAGAATCGGAACAAGTTTTGTAGTCAATAAAAATTGTTCTGTGGCGGTAATAAAACTATAACGCAAGCTAATAGTTCCCGCAGTTAACCAGCTCTTTGATTGGATTTTGCAATGACAGAAATTTGTTCATTTGAATTCTGATTCTATCGGGCACCGTAGGTTCTATCGGACCGTTTCTTTTCATGTAAATTTTATTTCTCTATCGGTTTCGAATCAGTTCACAGGGGTCACTTGGTATGCGCGATCGTTATAGGTTTTATCTTACGATTTGAATTCTTTGTTACTTGTTGGAATTCCTTTGATAATTTGTTAGTTTCTGGTTAATTATATGTTTTGAATAGTTAATCTTTTACCAATAACATAACAACACCAAATACTTTAACATTAACAATACAATCATGAATAATATTACTGTTCTCAACCGCAACATTATTTTCATTAAACTTTGATTGTTTGTTTGAAAATCTTCCGTACCCCTTTTTCTCCATCATTGTTTAATTTTGGTGATAATGAATTCGTAATAAGGCTCTTCCATTGAAGCGTGTTACGTGACAGTGACAGCGCTCAGTCGCACTGCGATCGCCTCACTCCCTGCTCACTGAGCAGAGAGGAAATGAACAAGTCCATCAAATTCAGAAGCTTTGTCAAAACACTTGCCATTTATTCATATCTTCTTTGAAAGGGTACACTAACTTCTTTCATTTCTTTAATGATGATCCTACCTACAGGCAATAATAAGTAAGTTTGTAGTGAAAAGAAATCATCGGTATAATTGATTTGCTTATTCACCATTAAAAGCATTAATATAATTTTATCATTTACTTACACACTAACATTATATTGAGTTCGTTCCGCAGATAAAAAATTATACTTTTAGACTTTAGAGTTTTCATCTTCACGGGAAGCAGCAAATACAGCAGTCAAATCTTCGTTAAACCATTACTCAAACGAAACTATATAAGGAGAGCTCAACATCTTCAAGATATTACGTTTAGAGTGATTATAGTGATTATTACATTTAAGGGCATACTGAGACAGTTCTGACGAGAGTTAGTTACAGATAGGGGACGTCAGTCATCCGGGGGTTTTGGTCGAATTCGAATTACTTAGTGCAAGTCCTTTTCGAAAACTTGAGCGGTATATTAATAGCGTTTTCTATTAACGGGACACTTTGCATTTATCAAGTGTATTTTAAGTGCTTTCATTATAACACACTAAATGTTGTCGTTTCAAAATCTTCATCATTGATGTTTTGTTCTATAGAATGGCTTTAATCGATTCCAATTTCGTTTTTATTCACATCGTGTACTATTTGCTATGTCAGTTCAGATTTAATGGAACCCTTCTCTAACTAATCGCTCTGTTTGACTATTGTTAGGAGTGTACATTGTGTTGGAAACCGCAATATATTAGGATATGTTGGTTTGTTTGTATTTGATTATTTGTTTAGTGGGGACCTTTTCCAAACGAACTCGTCCTACTTTATTGCTATTGCAGCTAAAGCGATACTAATTTATGATCAGTTTTTTATGGTCTCTCGTGGCTCTTGGTGATATAGATTTTATCTGTGAAAGTTATTTTTATGGCGTGGGATAATGGGATTGTATGTATCGTTGCGATCATGTTATTAGGTGGTATTCGTTTTAATGATTTAAGAATAAATTATGGTGCACAGTCAATAGTTACGTTTAAGTATAGTTATAAACGTTTAGATGTTTTTATTAATGTGATAAATTTCCACGAGTTTTCAAATATTTTGGTCACAAACAATTCGTTCTTAAAATACGGATGTAAATCTCCCTTCATCATATGCAACAAAATACGCATGAATTCACAGCAGTAGTCGATGGTTCTTTGTTTAGGGGCGTGACACGTGCCACGCTCTCTTCCACAAATTGCATACCTACCATATTATCTATTGCCTTGGAATAAAGTCCACTGTGAGAGTTTTTTTTGCAAAAGCTGTCAAAGTGTAGGTTGCGAGTTGTCAGTCACGAATGAAGTGTCAACCAGCCGGAGGCCCACTTTTTCGGTTGATCGCACACCTGTTTAGGGATTGAAGGGATGGCAGTTAATAGAAATAAATAGGTTTATAGTTTGGTTGGAAATAGAATTTAGGTTCGATCAATTATTGGAATGAAATTAGATTAAGGAGGGATAGAGTTTAGGAGGATTGATAAAGAAACTAGGGAATTATTCAATGACAACTTTGTATAGGTATTTAACAGTCAGCTTCAAAAATTGATTCGTTTTATATGTTCTAGTTTTCATCTATCAAAATATACGATCAATCAAATATTATAATGGATTCCCGACTTGGAGATGAACAAATGTAAAGCGGTCGGGTTTTGATTGTGCGCCTTTAAAAGCCGTAGAAACCGGTCGAAACGCTGATAACTTCCGGAGCAAGAAATAAGTCGTAGACGGGATAGTTTCTATACTCTTATTTTTGTTGGGTTCACATGCTTTCGTTTCTTTTGGCTCAGTACGCTGGCGTGGTATTGGATTTTCTTGAAGGATTATTTTCATTGCGGCTAGCTCATTGTTCGACTGAATTTAGAATTAGAAGTTGTATATTTTTGGATAAATCTTATGTCGGTGAATTTATACCACCTATTTACCTATACAGAAACGAAAAACTTCTTGTATGCTTGTAAATATCTGTATTGATTGTGTATTTGCTTCTTATTTTTGATAAAATAACGAATTATTTAGAATACTTATTAATCAGTAGGCATTATTTTGGGTCAAGTATAATTTTTCTTTTTTCAAAATGAGCTTCGTAATGATTTAGGGTTCACAAAAGATATTATATCGTAGCAGTTCAAGTTGTTTTGCAATAAATCTATTAATTTAGATGACTCGCTCTGGGCGCCAATAAATCTGAGAACCCTTACCAAGTTCAGTTTTTTACCATCCAGCTATCGTATGATTTATTCCGCCAATGAATACAAGTTTGACAGTTACAGCAGACCAACTTTTGGCCTGAAAAAAATTGGTCTGACTGGCGTTATTCAGCCTACATAATGGGGGTACGTACTACGTACTATAATGGCATTATAATATCTATTTCGTTTTTGTGAGTTGAAGTTTTATTTTGTTATTCGGCCGGCGAAGTGGATTTCGGGGTTATGTTTTCGATTTTTTTGATAATCTAAAGAATATTGAGTGGTTAATTGATGATTAATACAGTATTATGTATTCCTTTTAATGCTTCTTCAGTTTATGCATTTAGTACCTTTTATTAAATGTTTGGTCGGAGAGTCAGGGGGCGGTGTTTCTTTAAACTTGACGCTGTTTTTCGAATGGAAAATAGACAATTCAGCCAATAAACATTTGAAATTCAAATTTAACAGTTAAGTTGTAACTACTAACAATGGCTGAAGTTAACTCGAAAGATAAATTTGGCAGATCTAAATCTAAACCAAAGCCAGACACGTTAGGTAATGACTGGAATAGAGCAGGAAATTAGTCCATACAGACTCATCGGCACAAAGGAAATAGCAGTTTAGTTCCCGTCTGGGGAGAGACGAATGTAGGAGTATATTTATATAAATTTTCTTATATATAAAAGGGTAATTAATTATTGCTCAATGGAGTTAGAGAAGATGTAAACTAGAAAATAGTGTACATTGAAGTACCTAGATAAAGAGGCAATAGTAGCTGAAATTATTAATGGTATTCCTTAAACGTTAGATATAAATGGAAGAAGGGATATAAACTGCTATGAATCGATTGAAATAACGGGTTAGCAGAAAGATTGTATTAGGTTCACTTAATAATTCAGAAGAATGAAATCGTCAACCCTTACAGCACCAAAAAGTTATTGAACATAACACTAAAACGTTTATACCGCTGTCGTAAATCAAAATAAGCATGCGAACCAAAAAATTTGCAACACAAATGGGCACTGCAGTGTCTAGTGCAGAGCTTTTTGTTTGCGGGTGAAAAGAAACCTGCTGATTAGCATATTCCATCGGAAACCCACCCACCCCTTTGCGGCAGCAGGGTTTATTTCACTAAAACACTATCTGGCATATTGTTGACAACACATTACCGATTAAGCATCCACAGTCGATTTATCGTACAAAATGTTGTTTCATATCTTACAACGCCGCGTGAGGATCCGTTGCAATATCACTTGTTTCACCCGTATCACTTTCTTTTATTAGAAACAGACACTATTTCATACACAAATGGTGTTAAAGGAAGGTTGTAATGTTGGGTTGGTTATTTTGTTGTGTGATGAAGAGGCGAGGCGTGGATACGCGCAGTGCGGGCGCGTCCGTTGCGCGCATACGACTAATCGGATACCCCGTCCGTAACCCCGGGCAAGCGTTGTAGTCCCGGCCGGCAAGCCACGTTCCGTTTCATGTAAGCTATTGATTTCGAACAACGAAATATTTTGTTAAGAGTTTTGTGGAGTTTTATTTGAAAATATTCCTAGAGCTTTTTAATTGTGGAAAAGGTTTTGGATAATAATTTACAATAAACTGATAGGTACTTTGTAAAAAAAAATATTTTAGCACAAGGCAATTTAACTTAAAGCTTCTTTGTTAGCTAAAAATGCTGTTATTATTTAAACTTTAATAGATTCAGAACTTATGCTTCCATAATAAAGTTTTATTATTTTTTGTATTTAGTGTTGAAAATAATTTATGGTTAAATAATTAGAAACTATAATTTTCATTATGCGTGAAACGGAACGCATTGTAAATTTTGGCAACACCAACGCCATCTGTCTTGCTTGATCGCTGACGAGGCTGACAGAGCGGTGCGTGCTCAAAGTCGTGCTAACTTTGTGCTACCCTTCCCATTGCTTGGCTACCCCGCCCATTTTAATTAGAGCCTCGCAATTGCTCAGGCCTATATTTACTTGTTTCTTTTTTACACGCAATGGGAGGGGGTTGGTGGGTCTCCATATAATGGTGCGTACACAAAATATAGGGCTGCGATTTTAGGGCCAACAAATTAGAAAGGGGAGAAAAAATGTTCGAACGTCAGGTTTATTGACATTTTGTCGGGCGATAATTAAGGCTTAGTGAGGGTCCTGAACGTTATCGACACTCCGTTAAATTTTAAAGCTTGGATTTTCGTTTCAATTAGTCCCTACGAATTGGTTCTCAAATGAGGTAGTGACGGTATACTAATTTTTATTGACTTTCTTTGTTTAACGACTTTTTAATTTCTAGTTGTCGTGACGGCGATTTATTATTTTCAACACTTTCAAGAAATTTCAATTAGGGAATAGAAGAGTACCTAAAATAAAATATTTCCACTTACTAACTAGGAAAGCACTTTAACTTAGTCGTTAAATAAAAAATATTAATTACAATCAACTTTTGAATTCTTAAAACATAATCATTATTGACTTGTAGCGAACTAAAAGCTTCATGAAACTAATTACATTTTGTATTTAACGAACTGTAAATAATTGGATTGATTGGTTACTAAGTACTTTGAGGGATTTCTAATGTCACTTATCTAATAATTTATTTTTAATTCTTACACTTTGATACATCTAACAAAAACTTACCTTCAAAAAAATGAATGATTTTTTTCTTATAATTAAAATCCTCAGTTCTCAAGGTGAGCTCCATCTCGTTTCATAGCTTTACACCAGTGAAATAAGCTCCTTTGAACGTAGTTAAGCTAAAGTTGTAGAGATGCCGCTAGCTTGGCGAAATATGCTCTTATCTGACTGTAATAATTTTAAAGGTAGGGATATCAAAATCAAAAATATAATGCGTGAGAAAATCAACAGTAACATTAAAACTTTTCTCTTGCGTTTTTTTCTCGTGATATTATAGTTACTTGAAGTTAGCACGCAGCAGCACCCACTGAAAACGATCTGTAGAAAACGGTCATGATTTGTGACGTCCTTTGTCACGTTTCAGGTGCGTTTATTATGGAGTTAGCTAAGAATTTTTAATTATCTTCCTAAATTTTGCGTTTAAGTAAGTACATAAGTATGTGTAATACACAAGATTATTTCTTATTCGATTTCTATTTGACTGTTAAGTGCATTATATCCGAAAATGAAAAAAAAATCGGGTTGCTTACCGGGAGTGCCGGCAGAAGTGAAAACTTTAATATTAACGTTGCGCATTTTTGATATTTTGGAATGGTTAGGGAATAATTTGCATTTGAATTTACTAATACAGAACAGTATTGTACGAAAGTCTTATCCATAGCTTGACAGAAAATCTAGACTTTTGACATTGTATTAAAAAATTAGCGCGTTGCTACGGTGACACACGTCTTGAAATGACGCCTCGACATTTTCACCGCGCCCCGCAGAAAGAGAGGGGGATACCCTTCCGTGCTGTTTGGAACTAATCTCGAAATACCCATTGCTTAATACAACCTAAGATCTAAAAGAACTTTGCTCATAAGGGATGAAACCCGAACTTCCGCCGCCGGCTGTCTACTCTCCTTCCGTCACATCCGTCTTACGAATTTTCAATCAGGATCACGTGATTCTTATTGACGCGAGTTTAGCATTTTTTTCCCCATTACAAAAAAAGCGTACAACGCCGCTAAATAAGTTTTTGAAGAAGTCCGCAGCGATCAAGCTCAAATTATCAAAATCGGTGACTTATGCATATTCCCTATTATTTTTTTATTTTGGTTGGTAATATAAAAAATATTTACAGTTTGCTAATAAAATTATAAGTAGTAATTACCACTAAGCGAGAAGCATCACGTTTAGTTAAAAAAAAATAACTTGCTACAATCTTAGCAATACATTCAATAATAATAATGGTTATTATCAAATAAAATAACAAGAAAAAGTATGGCTTTTTCTAACAAAGAAAAAAAAACTGTACTTCAAATCTTTATTTATCACATACCTGTCTTAGGTATATGTTATGATTTTATTACGATTTTTATTTTATGACTTATTAAATATTTGTTTATATAAATTTCCATTTTTCTAGACACGATGATACGAGTATATCATAAATAATTTACTACAAAAAATAGGCCACTCTATGTTTTTCCACACAAGTACCAAACTTCTGAAATGTATTTTTATAATAAATTTAATCTGAATTTAATTGAATTTGATATTATTTGAAGGCTGTAATAGTCAACTTGCGGACTTTACGTCGAATTTACTGTATAATTTCTCCTATTTGCCGTGCGTCAGTAAAAACAGAAAGAAATTGGAGTATCATACAAAAATATGCGATTTTTTTAATTCTTACTAACACACGGCGAATAGAAGAAATTATGTAGTATACTAGTGGCCGCCCACGACTTCGTCTGCGTGGAAAGTTTTTTGCTATTCCTCGGGAACTATACTTTTTCTCGGGATAAAATGTACCCTATGTCCTTCTCTATAACCCTGACAACGTGTATGCAAAATTTCATGATGATCGGTTCCGTAGTTAAGACGTGAAGGCGTAACAAACAACCAAACAAACAAACAAATGGACTTTCGCATTTATAATATTAAGTAAGGATTCTACAGTAAAGTCGGCATGTTGACTACTATATTTGAATTTGATATTTCAGCTTTCGAACAATATCAAATTCATATAAAATCTTTTAGGCGCATAATGTCCAATTCACATAATGCCCAGAGTCGTATCAAGGCAAAATTGATCAAATTGGCAAAATGACAATTTCGCAAAACGTCCAATTCGCCAAATGTCCATTTCGCAAAACGTCCAATTAGCAGAATGTCCAAATTGAAAATTCTCAGTTAAGTATTTGAATTTAATAATAGCAGGTGAGTGCGTAAGTTCTAATTAAAAAAACAGCAAAAAAAAAACTTTACTGAGTACTTTTGTGTGGAAAATTAGCAGTATATTAAAGTCTGTATCTATTTTTTTTTATAATTATTATATTACAATCAGCCGCCCGCGACTTCGTCTGCATGGAAAGTTTTTTGCTATCCCTCAGGAACTATATATTTTTTTGGGGTGAAATTGACCCTATGTCCTTCTCTGCATCCCTGACAATATTACTTATGTATACAAAATTTCACGATGATCGATTCAGTAGTCAAGACGTGAAGGCATAATAAACAAACTGACTTTCGCATTTATAATATTAGTAAGGATTTTATGCTAAATTTTATAAAAGGAATCAATAAAAACGAGTAGATATTTATCCCTTTTTTATATTTTATAAAAATCAATTAAAAATTTGAATATTTAAAATATTCTTAAAATTTTTAGGTATGAAAAGGGTACATTACAGTTTTATTACACATTTCTCTTAACAACTATATACAAAACTATTTAATTATGCATAAAAACTATTTTATACAAAATACATTTTTCCTACAATTGACTGGTATGTTAATAAACATTGGCATTTTGTTTCCACGAAACATCCTGTTTTCCACTTGGAGCTATAATTTCATCGAGCGATTGATTTAATGACAAATACTTTTATGTAATAAATAGTTTAAGGGCAATCAGCTACCTTTATTATCCGATTAAATAACATGCATTTCATCAGATATATACAGTGCCTTTGGTCTTAAACTAGCGATAATCTAAAGGCGTGAAATACACCTAATTTTATCAACAAAAACACCCACTTGTTGCGTCTATCCCCATTCCTTGGCCGCCATTTTAAAGTTGACTTTTTATTTTAGATGACTCTGCCGAAAAATATTAATTTCTCCGGATTTAGAAGTCCTACAGATATAACAAAAATACTGTTTGAAAGCTAATAATATCACCTATCAATTTAAAAAAAATGAATAAACTTTCAACTTAAATACGTCATAAAAAATTAATGAAGTAAAATTATACACGAAATTTGTGTGCTTTTTTTTAGTTTTTCCTAGCATATCTCAAAAACTAGGACATAAATGCAAATTTTTTTTGCATTACTCGAATACACAAGTATATTAGGTATCTTCAAAACGACTCCAAGATTTATAGCTTTATGTACTATGTTGCATATTTTGAGAGCTATTGTTGTTTGAATATGACCCTACGCACTATATGGTTGTTTTCGAAAATGAAAAAAATCAAAACTCCAAAAAACTAGATTTTATCATTTGATAAAATTTGTATTTAGATAAAATTATCAACCTAATTTAAAATATGTTCAAAAAGCTTGTGATGATGTCCATTTTTGAAAATAATCATTTTTTAGTTACGTAAGAGTCATAATTCAAACAAAAATAACTCTCTAAATTTGCAACATAGAGCTATAAATATTGGAATGGTTTTGTAGATAGTATTCCTGTGTATTTGAATAATATAAAAAAAAAATATTAATATCCTAGTTTTTGAGAAATGTAATAAAACTCAAAAAATGCACACAAATTTCGTGTAATATTTTACTTCAGTAATTTTTATGACATAATTAAGTTGAAAGTTTACACATTTTTTTTAAATTGATAGGTGATATTATTAGCTCTTGAATAGTATTTTTGTTATAACTGTAGAACTTCTAAATCCGGAGAAATTAATATTTTTCCCCAGGGTCATCTAAAATAAAGTCAAATTTAAAATGGCGGCCATTCCAACTGTGGGGATATCCCCCAACATGTGGGTGTTTTTGTCGATAAAATTAGGTGTATTCCACGCCTTTAAATTATCGCTAGTTCAAGACCAAAGGCACTGTATATTTTTAAATAACATTTGGAGCAAAGTATTATTTGTATTTATAAGAATAATGATGCAATCATCAATCATTTATCTATTTTACTGGCACCTGTTATATGGGTCTAATTAATTTGGGTATTTAATCAGACAGTTGGAATGTCATAAAACACATACACATAAGTACAGTTTTTACATACAAAAATGTTCTCTATAAGTAGTAGTAACATAGGAAAAAAAATATAATTTTACGTACATAAGCATGGACCACGTCAAAATTTTATTTTGACGCTTTGTAAATTTACATGTATAATCATGGAAATTCAAATATAAGTAGTAAAAAACAAAAGTAATAAAAATTATATTGCATTATTTAAACCATGATATTGTATATTTTACAGTACCTACTGAAAAATTGCAGTTCAGAAGAAAACCCTGATCTACTTAAAAACAAAATAATTTAAAGATTGTATTTACAAATTATTGTAACCTAAAACTAAATAAAGCTGAATGGACGGAAGAGCAAGAGACTAACTTAAAAAAGAGAGAATTGATTCTGAGGTAGTTTATACATTAAACTGCTACACAATGAAACTAAAGGTAATGTTAAAGAAATTCCAATCAAGAAATACAAATTTAGCCAATCAAACCAAATTGATATTGCTAAGGACAACATTATCACTTTTAAATTAACGAAAATATAATCCGGTTCGCTGGAAGATAAAAAACAAATATTTACAATTTTATTTATATCTTTACTGAACATAGCTCTCAGTGGAATAGCAGTTGCTGTTATTACTAAAACAAACTGTACAAAACATTAAAATAATGTACATATAATCACATTGAGAGAGTTGACCTTTTATCACTATTAACAAAATTTAAGTTGTCAAACGAAGCATATTATGCTTTCTTCATTGTTTATGAAATTTTATAGATATGTATCCGAAACCAAACGTCCAATTTATCATAAAGCCTCCAGGCGTAAACTTTCACTGGTATGTCCCATGATTCGCATAAAGATTTTATGTAAATTCAACTCTCTCGAGCCTCGTCTGAAGGTTCAAAATTCGTGGGCTAGTGAACTTTTTCTTTATCTGTCATGTCTTGTGGGCTCATCGTGTGGCCGTTGAGGGAACACTTAGTGTATCCATTAGTGCAACCGTTGGTTTTGTTTAAATCTTCGATGGTTTTCACGTGGCCGATGGCGTGGTCGTTAAGCTTGAGGTGGCCGTTTGGGATGGTGTTATTATTGTCGTTGTTCACAGGAACCTTTGGTTTTTCTTTGTAGGCTTGCATGTAGAAGTTCATGAAGAGAACGATGAAGATCGACGAGTGGAGCATGAGGCCTGACGCTATTAACCTGAAAAAGAAACAGTTGTTTAATTAGTAAAATCAATGGAAGCTTTAATTAAACCGTAATTATGTTAAAAATACTAAGGACCAAACATACAATTTACAATTTTTGATCCCTCCTTTTTAGGGTTCCGTACCAAAATGGTAAAAAAGGAACCCTTATGGTGTGACTCAGTCTGTCTGTCTGTCTGTCACAGCTGGATATCTCGAGAACTACTAATGGTATCAACTTGAAATTTGGAATAGTTTAAGATGACATTTGCCCAACTATTTTGCAAATAAGAAATAAATAAAAAAATAAATATCTTTTTTACAGCAGGGCCTGAAAAGGGGTCTTAAAAATTTGAAGTGAGGCCACTAGGGCATGTGGGGTATCATATGAAAGAGCGCCGTTTGCACGTTTTTAATCATTTTTTCTTTTTTTTCTAGACCGCATAGTTTTCGACTTATGATGAAAAATGTAAAAAAAATGACCGTTCCCCCCCCCTTATCTCCGAAGTTTGCAAAGAGAAAAATCTGAAATAATTCTATGTGATAGCAGTTTATATAAAGATTACAGGAAAAATAAAACGATGTCTCAATATAGCACACTTTTTTAGAAATTATCAAATTTCTAAAAAGTTAACAATAGTTCCACTATCGGTCATGAGATGGCGCTGACCTAAAACTGCAATACTAATTTTATTATTCTACTCTTCAGTGTGGTTTAATGGTGCAATTATGATGGTACGGAACCCTCGGTGCGCGAGTCCGACTCGCTCTTGACCGGTTTTTTTTGGAACTGATTTGTGCCAGTTAAACAATTTATATTACTGTATTTTCAAATCTAAGTATTTAATTTTAACAAAAACAAAAACATTTTCCTTTTAGGAAATTGATAATAAATCAGCAACGCGTTGACAGGCAAGTGATTGACAAACAATAGATTTTATATATAACTTCCGCGTTGCACTTTACGAAATAAAAATCAGATGTATTTAACGAAACGTCGGGAAATTAGATAGGTAGGTGTAAAGGTACCTACAATAAGTTACTTACGTACGCGTTAAATACCTGTGATTTTAATTTAAGTAATAGATTTCCTATCGTGTCTTGTTCAATTGGCAGTAAATATGTTAATTGTATGCTAATAAAGTCTTTACCTAAAGTCATTTAACAATTATTTTACTAATTATACCTATTAGGTAAAATGCTTTTAATTGACAATAGACCACGTGATCTGCTGCAACCTCACCCGAAAATGTATGGCAAAAAGTAAAGGATTATGCCGATTTTACTATACAAGCTAGGCCATGATGCGCTTTGATGAAATTACCAAAATACTATAGTAATTTTATAGTGATTGCGTGGGAAGAATATCATTAAAATATAATGCGGGAAAAAAGAGAAATCTCAATCTCAAGGAGCCGTTTGGGGTTACATTTTCCTATTATATGACATTTTGTTATCTACCCCTTTTTGACATGACATGAGTCTGTCACAGACATGTATGGTTAATGCGCATCATGGCCCAGAATGCGGCATGATCCTTTACAGATTAAAATTCGTTGTTTTGTACTGTTTTATACACGCGCTTTGAAGTTAGCTACATCAGTTGCACATTGTTAAATTTAATTGCATTGTATATTGCTATTATTTAAAAAGTCTGTTTCGTACAAGGAACATAACTAACAAAAAATACAAATGTTTTAGTAAATAATAATAACCTTAAGTGATGATGATAATGACTGAGTGCCTATTTTTTTTAATTTAATTTAAGCAATCAGTCATTATCATTTATTGTTAAGTTATTACTAAAACATTGAAAGTTGGAGGTCTCCGCTTCAGAAAAATAGTATTTTTTTATCGTTAAATTTTAAAACAGTCTATTATATCGTCTATTTCGTGGTCTATTTCTCAAACTAATTAAAGTCGTACAATATTAATTTCTATAAGTACATAGTTACAGAATGTATATAAGTATAAGTACATAGTTACATTATGTATCTTAATACACTTACTTGGGGTAGCCACAGTCGTAAATCAGAGCGCTCGCTGAGTGGAATAGCACCATGAAGAACTGGATCTGAAATGAAAAGAAAAAAAAGCGTTAGTTTTTTATTTTTAATTTTTTTGAAATATGAAAATACACTAACACCCGATTGCACTAAACTTAAGGATCGCCTAAGTCTGTTCCTAACTACAACACGACCAAATTAAAACGGTGTCAAACTTAGCGGTCATGTAGCTGTCATTCGCCTACTTAACTTGGTCGAGTTGTAGTTAAGACAAGATTTAGGCGATTCTTAAGTTTAGTGCAATTGGGTGTAACTTATTTTAAGACTAGGTAGTGGCTCTGTAGAGCAGCGCTTGACGCGCTCGCTCGGTGAAAATATCCAAAATATTTCCAAAGTCATATTTTAAGCGACACCAAAAAAACTTTTCTTCAATTTTTGTTTCTTATAATGAAGAAAAAAAACCTAATTTGTCAATCAAAAATCTGAATTGCTCAACCTGCTTTGTTTCCGTTGGAATAATAAAAAAAATCAGTTGGCACTCCGGGAGTGCCGTCAGAAGTGAAAACTTGAATATTAGCGTTATGCATTTTTGTTATTTTGAAATTAGCGGCAAAGGATTAAAATTATTTCTTTCCTATTACTATACAGTCACACCAATTCAATCAGTTTGTAATTAGAGAAAAATTCTAAAGATTTCGCGCCAGTGGCCTTTTAAATTTCTATACATGCACACATTCTACGATTTAAACTTATAGTCACAGCACAAATATTTTGTGGTCACAGAGTATAAATAAGTCTATGATTTCACCAAAGAGATCGCTGCTATTAGTTCCATTTTCAAAATTAGCGCGTTGCTGGTGACAAAATTAGCGTGTTTACGTCTTAAAATGACTCGCCGCCATTTTCAACGCGCCCCATAGAAAGAGAGGGGATACTTCCGCCGCCAGCTGTCTACTCTTCATCCGTCACATCCGTATTACGCATTTTCGATCAGCCACGTGATTATTACTGACGCTAGTTTAGCATTTTTTCTCCATACAAAAAGCGTACAACGCCGCTTAAGAAATTTTCACTTTAAAAAGTGATACCTATCTAGGTTCTGATATTCAAAATGATGTAGCCCAGGGGTCTCCAAACTACGGCCCGCGGGCCAGATCCGGCCCGCGAGCACCAATAATCCGGCCCGCGAAAGCAAGCCGTATCGTACCAACAATACTGTAATTTACAGTATGTTGGTGAGCTAGCTAGATATTGGCCCTTGGGACTTGGTGGAGGAGTAAGTCTGGCCCTTTTGCTAAAAAGTTTGGAGACCCATGGTAGCCCATATCCATTGTGCTTTCTTATCAACTTTCATTTGACAGTGAAATAGTTGCAGCTTCATAGAGGTTAAAATCTAGGTATGTCTAACCGACATTAGGTACATCAAAAAGGCGACATCACAATATTAACTGCCATATTTTAGTTACTCAAAGTATGTGCTATGTATTTTTTTGTTTGTAGTTCATAATAATACAATCATGAATGAAATATTCGATTCTAAGAAGCAATCTGTTTTTTCATATCATAGGGTATGTAAAAACCCTTTGTTTTAAGTGTGTCAATGTTAAACCAAATCTATTTGTAATTGAATTTTTACAGTTATGGAAGATAATTGTAACAAATCTATTTGTACCCTTGATGTTGTTAAAGTTTTTATAAGCAATTAAGTACCTAATAATTATAGGTATCATGAACGAAGTATTTGATACAAATCATTAAATAATCATCATTAACAAGTTCAATGAAGCTAATTTTGTGCTGTATTGAATACTAGCGGCCGCCCGCGACTTCGTCTGCGTGGAAAGGTTTTTTGCTATCCCTCGGGAACAATACTTTTTTTCGGGATGAAAGGTACCCTATGTCCTTCTCTATACCCTTGACAACGTGTATGCAAAATTTCATGATGATCGGTTCAGTAGTTAGGTCGTGAAAGCGTAACAAACAAACAAATAAACAAACAAACAAACAATCGGACTTTCGCATTTATAATATTATTAGTAAATTAGTAAATTAGTAAAATATTAGTAAAATTAGTATAATTAGTATAATTAGTATATTAGTATATTAGTAAGGATAGTAAGGATACAATAGGATGTATAATTAGTACCTACATTACTACATTATACTTTTGTATCGTTGTAAATAGAGTGCTATTTACAACGAAACAAAGATTACAAAAGTACAATAGGTAGAGCACTTTCCACCTATATATAAGGTCCTTCTTAAATAGTGCACATAATTTTAAGGGATCAATGCACTTATGCATACAAACAACTTTTACTATGGTACCAACATTGTAATCGCGAAAAAAAAATCAGCTGTTCCATAGAAAATTTAAAATCGAATAGATCAAATTGTATGGAACAGCTGTTTTTTTTTTCGCGATTTCAATGTTGGTCCCGTAGTAAAAGTTGTTTGTATACATGAGTACATTGACCCCTTAAAATTATGTGCACTATTTAAGAAGGACCTTATATATTAATTAGGTGGAGAGTGCTCCACCAGCTACCATTGTATTACATAATTAAGATTTTTTTTTTATGAAACCTCTCTGAAAGTTTATATAGTTTCAATACATGCTGGGACTTTATTCAAATTTATAGTTTTAGCCTCATTTATGATATTAATCTTAGTTTTAATTCAAATTGTTGTCATTTAATTCTGCTGTAATTCAGCTTCTTAAGTGAGAGTTGTGATTCGTTTAACGGTTATCATTGCTGCATAGATAAATAGATAGGCAAAACATCACATTCGCCACACAAATCGACGAGTACATAAAGAGGCAATTAATTTCAGCTCGTCTATCGGAACGCGTTGGGTTGCAGAGAAAGGATACAGCGTTCCGGTGCACGGTGTTGAAACGTACCAGTCTTGAAGCCTGAACGAGTTAGTAGTACTGTGTTCCTAGCGGCTGGTGAGCGGCGCGGGGCAATTTGCAACCTTAGTCATTTTGTGGATGAGATATAATATTGAGATAAGAGAATATACATACATACATACACTCACGCCTGTTTCCCATGGGGTAGGCAGAGACTATAACCTGCTACGATCCTTGCACAATTCTTTCGCTTCATTCACTTTTCATCCATCAATCTTTTCATACATGCCCTGCGGTTTTTGTCACTGCGTACACTTGCCAGCCTTTTTTGTCAAGAGAATGTCAAATCAAAAAATTGTATGCCACCATTTCTAGTGCTTATAATATTAGCAGAAAGATTCTTTCTGCAATGCCACATAAAATGCCCACAACGTGTCTTAGAGGCTTTATTTTACTGCTGATTATTACCTTCATATTTATTATGTAGGTATCTTGCACATTCTTCACTATAGAATAATAAATTCAACTAGCTAAATACTGTAATTATCATCAAATCTTCTTATTAGTTTAGGTGAATTAGCAACATGCTGTATCTATATTATTATGTTGTTAAAAAACTGTTGTTGTTTTTTTGTTTTTCAAAAATAAATTACGATTACAATTGTAATATTGAAATATGCAATAATTATATAGAGATAAAATAACAAGCAAGTACTTTTGGTATCATTGATCGGAATTTTGTCAGCTTTAATTAATTTCTAAAGTAAACAAGCCTCGGTCCGCAGTATTACACGCCCGTCGCTAGAATATCCTAGCGCGTTGCGCAAGAGTCGATCTCCGGCGAGTGGCATTCAAGGCGCGGCGTGAACTATCCTTATTGGTCGCTGCTGTTTGGAAACGGATAAAAACTTTATGGAATTTTAAACATTATAACGCATTTCTTTTTTGAGTTTGATACCCTGAAGTTGTCTTCATGGTATCAAGTACTTATCTACTTGGATTTTGAAATGATCTGTACCATTAGCACGAAAAACTATAGAGTTCCTTTCTAATTCATATCCTGCACTAATGTCCATTTTTTAATTGATATTTAGACTTATTTTCATCTACCAACCTAGCTATCCACCCCAGTGACTGGTTGGAAGTTGAGAACAAAAATAGTAAAGATAACGTATTTCCACTATCCAACTTGAGGTTGTTTGGAAGATGACACATAAAATTCCCAACATCCAACCGGATAGCTAGGTTTGAAGATGGGAATAAGCCGAGGGCCACCTACATTTGTAAAAAAAAAAAATTACATTTATGCTCTATACGAATATTTGATGTGTCGTCTTAGTAATTTTATTTATTTTATCTTCAGCATGTTTATTTTATTTCAGCAGTTACTTACTGTATTGTCAATTTAAACAAAAACAAAAGTATTAAAAGTTACTTTAAATTAATATAACCCTAAACCCGTTGACTGTCAAGTGACTGACAAACAATAGATTTTCTTTTGGTGTCCGGCTAAATTGACAGTGGAAGTGTTAATAAAATGCAGATAGCTCTTAAATTTGCATGTATATATTAACAGTAGCCTTGTTAAATCTTGTGTATATTTCGTTTAGTAAGAAACCGACTTCTTACTGAAATTTTTAGAACAAATAAACATCCAGTTAGTTAACTGTATACATGTTTTTAGACGTGACTGTACATAGCTCAGTAATTTTCGTCTCAGAAATAGTTCTACATATTTTAAGCTACAATCTGCTTTACGTATTTGAATTTAGAAGTGAGCTTTTTTATCGTAACTTGCATATTAATCTCAAACATTTTACCTTGTCGTTATACTTAATTACATTTACTCCAGTTGTAACATCTGTTGAACCGAATTTATTTACAGACTTTGTAGCAATCGCGGCTGGGTGTTAGGAAATATTTGAGTGGTAACTAATTTGTCGGTTTGTAATTGTTAGTGAGGAAGTAGACCGTGTAAGGCCTAGCTAGGTAGTCTAATCTTTGAGTTACTTTGTAATTAGGTAAGTACCAACACTTTTCGTAACCAAGTAGAGTTTTATTGAATGTATAAACTACTTCTTATTTTTTAGTTTTATTTCGACATGGTGACTTTGTTTCAGCTTGTTACATTACATATACTCAAGAGCAATTAAATCTATTTACCGATTTTGATGCGGTTTTTTTTATTAATCCTTTACAAGCCAATCACATATAAGTTTGATTTACTTTTTAACCGACTTCAAAAAAAAAAGGAGGTTATCACAACTTCTATACTTTTGTTTCTTTACAATAGTTTTTGGTATTAAGTAAGTAAGTACCTATCAAATTAAACTGATCTTGTCGTTTTTGTTTTATTCTTGTTTAAGAAAATTGTAAACTTAAGAAAATTTACAACAAATAAATGGGAAAAATCTTTTGTCAGTCTTTTCACAATATTGGCTTATACTATTTGGAGACATCTTCTTTTCTTGTTGTTTGAGTGCAAACTAAATATCCGGTGCGACACGAAAAACGTGGTTTTGCTAACATGTTTTTTTTTCGAAATAACAAAATTTAATTATTTCTTAAAAATGGATTGAAGTTTTAAGAGTTTTGTTTTGTTTTATAATATAAACTACTAGTTGGAATCTTGGGCAGGTCTCACTAATCCTATTACCCATTGCATGGTAATACTGTCACTTCATTTTTTTCTCAAAATAGTCCCACTATAATCATTGATTTAAGAATAGACTAATGACGACGTCCATAACGCGTAGTTGTGGGAAAGTTAGTGGCAATATTACCATTAATATCTGAGATGATTATTGTCTTGTTAGTAATTTATGCGTTACTGACAAGACTGTTTGTTCACTCTAACTCATTAATATTTATATACATTTTTCACAATTCAGGAACCTTATGGCCTTTGTAAGTCAACAGCTATCATAAGTGTTTACGTATTTATTAACTAAACTGTAGGTAGAGGGTAAAAATAATCTTGTGAAGACCAGAGAAAAAGCTTCAGGTAGCGTTTTTACAATGTTTGAAATTTTAAATTCGCTCTCAGCGAATACCAGCGGGTCACAGCAGCAGGCGGCGAAGCACCACGTGTAATAAAGCTGTGCGTTTACCCGCGTAAATCTTTTGTTGTAACCACAGACCATACAACAAGTACTAAAGTCTGTGGTTGTAACATAGCCGTCTCTATGGTTGTAAGCTTTTATTCTGGTTGTTCATTATTTCTGTGTTATCATCATCATCATCATATCAGCCGCACGACACCCACTGCTGGGTATAGACCTCCCCTAAGGATCTCCACGACGATCGGTCCTGCGCTGCCCGCATCCAGTGGCTTCCCGCGACCTTCACCCTCACGTCGGTCCACCTTGTCGGGGGCCGACCCACGGAGCGTCGTCCGGTGCGCGGTCGCCATTCCAGAATCTTTCCCCCCCAACGGCCATCGGTTCCTCTCGCTATGTGTTGTATATGTTTATGTGTTTCTGTGCTGGAAGCCTACCCAAAAGCACATCACCTTCGCTTCGCTAGTCGAGATATTAACTCAACTACACAGACTGTACTACAAAGGGAAGATACCTTAAGTTCTAACATTGCTTTAAACAAAAATTGGTTTAATAAAAAATTACATATTTACGTTAGTGTCAAACTAGCAAGCTAGACAGAGCTATGCACTTCAACGTCAGCGAGAAAGAGACAATCGCACAAGTAACCTCGTGTGCTCAGTTTGTTTTTTTTTTTAATTAAAATAAAAGATAAATCTAAGACTATTTTAGAACGTAGTTTTTTCTAAAATGACTTTGTAAGTTTAATTAAGTTTAATAGAAGTAATGCTTTTTGTACTTACTAGCTGAAGAGTGGTGAGATGCTTCTTCCACCAGAGGTACTTCTGGTACTGAGGTCCCATGGCCGCCACCATGTAGTAGCTGTACATAATGACGTGCACCAAGTTGTTCACGATGTTGGAGAAGGTTCCGTGGCCACCTGAAATATAAACATTTAGCATTAGAAATCTTAGTATTAGAAACATTTAAAGTAACCGACAGCGCTAGAAGGATTGCTCAGAAAGTCGATTTTTATTTTACATATTTGTCCATGTGTTCCTTAGAGAAAGTTGTTCAGTTTCATGGACTGAACCCATCTCAAAATTGATGGTGGATACGAAATGACCTTGTATAAGGAACACTAAAAACCCTCATAAACTTGTATTAGATATTAATCCGCAAACAGTGTATTTTTATAGAAATTGTTTCTCAATGTGCATAAAAATCTACAACAAGATACCAGAGTCTATAAAAGTACTGTCATTTAATAAGTTCAAGATGACTCTAAGGAAATGGTTGATACAGTCCTTTTTTTTTTGATGGACGAATATCTAAAATGTTAAAGTAGCTGATACCTATATGGATCTAAACTTAATTTTAATATAAGCAATACTATTTGTATGCCAAATTTTGGCTAAATGTGAGATCTTCCTAAAAATTATAAGTAACATCTTTTTGAAACCATATTTGACACACAAATTGAATTGAAGTTAAGGTATTTATTGTATGGGTCATTATAAGTAGTTGGCTGATATAAATGGATGTTATTAAATGGCTGATGATGATGCACCGGTGGTTTTAAGATGGTACTATGGCATGGCCATAGTTTCTTAGTGGTTGGCAGATACTTTTATTGGAAATAGGAAGACAATAACTCACCAGCAATGAACTTGACGAGCATCCACGCTTCGAAGGGGGTGAGTGAGTGGTGGTACAGGTGCAGCCAGGTGATCTGGTTCTTCTTCTTCCTCAGTACAAAGAACACCGTGTCCGCAAACTCCGATAGCTTCGAGAAGTAGTACACCCAGCATAGATGTAACATCTGCAGAAAACATTTTAATGTCAAAAAATCTGGTGACGATGTCGATTACTATCTGTAACCGGGTACGGAAGTCAAAAGTACCTACTGGCAATACTGCGTTTTTAGTTATTTAAGTAATTGGTTTCATGAACCTTTTTATTTGACCTTTGCAATGAAATTGTTTTAAAAGTGAGTTGAACATATATACGCTAGCACGCTATAAGACTTTTTATGAGTGTAAAATAAGAATTTAAAGTGCTGGTACCTACTTTGTTTTAGTTAAGTTTACAAAGTTGGAACTTATTAGTGACGGCACACAGCGTTAACACAGTCTATACGCTAGTTATATAATAAGTTTATGGTCTATAGAGTTTTAGTTAAATATTGGTGGGTAGGTAATAATTATTGTAATATGGGACGTTTAACGCAGTCCGTTTCAACACGTAAACTTTTAATAGACCTTGGTTTAGTTTTAGTGGGTACTAAAAGACAGACAATACCTAAATTATGGAATATTTACACAAAGTTATTCTTAACTAATAACATTTACAAGTACTAAGTCACGTTTATCACCTAAACCATCGATATAAGTTCTAAATTGGCAGATAAAATCTGAAGGGCAAGGACAACTCCGTTCTTGACACTGTTATGTGAGCATTGAACTTGCGCGCGCGCAGTGAAAGCTCGCTTATGGGTCAGCCGGCCTTACGTCACCTGCTACGCACTCCACGCAGTCTTGAAAGTGAAAATTGTCAAGAGCAGTGCTTTTTAAATCGATTGGAATGTCAGTGACAAGAGGCGTCGTCGTCAGATGTTTTAAAAAACATTGATCGGTTCTAAATTTCTGATTATGAAAATATATTTTAACGGTACTCAATATTGATAAGTTAAACTCACTTATGGCAAAAGCTTTGATGTCTTAAATGACATGAAATGATTATTATAAGTAAACAGTAAATAGTAATTTGATCAATATTGTAAATCAAACTTCTAGTAGCAACGCAATGAGGGCTTTTCAAAATAACAAAAAACTGTACGCTCGATAGATGGCGTTGATTAAAATGTATGTGTCAATGTAGTTTTTTTACTGAGCTTCGAAGAGTACTCAGGTAGGCAGGCAGATGTAACCCTAAAACGTTTCTCTTTGGGCAGATGTCAGCCAGCAAGCGCTTACTTTCCTCTTTGGTACAGGCCGCTTAATTTAAAAGCCAATTTTGACACTTCTCTTTCTGGTTGGTTGGTGGTTTATTTTTATTTTTTAAACGTCACTTTGAAAAACTCTCATTCCCTTGGGAATATTATAGTTTTACAATAATATCTTGATATTATTGTAAAACTATAATATTATCTTTGCTGTGTAACAGATTAATTTGGTTCCTCTGGAATCCTATAGTAAAAACATCAAATTATTATATATCTGTGTTAATATGATTCTAGCAGGCCTACAGATTCAAAACTACGTGAATCAAATTACTCCAAATTACCAGAGAAAGTAAAAACTATAGATTAAGTATAATAACGCATGTTTACAGTAACGATGCGTAACGGCATTGTTTTTTTACACGTTTATAGATGTTATTAAAAAAAGTAAGCTTTAATTTTATATTACAATAGAGTTGCCTCAAACTACGTACGTAATCAGATGGGAACTACTGTCTACCTACATAGTAGAGATAGTTGCTTTTTTTAGTACCCATAAAAAGAGATTAACCATTTTCTAAGGACAGAACATACAGCTGTTAATATGTTTGTGCCCTAGTGATTGTCTTGAATTCACTAGCTGGAAAAGCCTTAATACTTTTTATTTTCTTTGCCTGGTATTATTTATTATAACATTTTCTTTAGTGTTTTGAGGTTAGATACTAGACAATAATGGAGGATGCTGACTAATTCAAATCAATTAGCTACCGTCATAATAAAACTGTCCTCAATCTTTGAAAACTATACTTTCAAATATGTCGTTAGAAATGAAAAAGAATAATACAATATTATTGAATTTTAGGTGGCTTAATAAATAACAGTGTCGTAAAAAGCATTAAACAAAAAGTATACACCGTGGACAATATGGGAGACGCGTTGACTGAGGCATATCAATTAGCTACTTGATAAAACTATCTTTAATCTCAGGCAGCACAAGATAGTTAGTTTCAAACATGATAGGAAAAATACAAAATTATACAATATTTTTTGATTTTAGGGCCTAATAAAAAACAGTGCCGTACAAAAGCATTAATTAAAGGTAGCGTGGACAATATGTGGGCCGTTGACTGAGATAAGTTATAGTTATTTATGCAACTGTACTATAATACCTAATTATGTACAGTTGCATATAAGACTTTATCTACACCCATTTTTTTATTTTTTTTTTATTTTTATTTGGGAAACAAACAATATTTTAATACATATGGATTAAAAACACCCATGATATTTTTCTACACCCATGATATATATCTTCTATAAAGGTTTTGACTTTGACTTTGTTTTTGATTTTAACTTTCCTCCTCCTCCTCGTCATTATGTTATCCGCAAGAGTGTTATAATGTTGTACTGAATTTCATAATGCAACGCTCGCGCGTGGGTGCGCGGCGCTGCAGGACCAGCTCCCGCTCGGGATATTGTAATGATGGCAGTAAGCTAACTGTTTCAGAACCCTTTACAGATGATTTAAAGCATGGGTGTAGATAAAACCAATTAGGTACTCATAAAACTATCAATCTCAGGAAACAAAAGACAGTTTCAAAATAATATCACTGACGTCCATTATACAAGTATGCTGGACAGGCTATAGACATGAAATGACAGCTATTTTTTGTGGAACTTATTAGTTCCAAGTTCACTCACTACTGCCATAGTAGAATCTACTGCTCTCAGCTCCAATATGGCAATTTTCAAATCGGATCAAACGATTGGTGACGTTCGCCTATCTAGCGTACTTATATAATGGAAGTCAGTGAATAATATTCCTTAGGAATGAAAAAAGCCAATATTGTTAGATTTTATTTTATTGAGGCAGAAGGGCTAAAAAGGTGGTATCATTAGTGGCCAATGTCCTTTATTTTATAAAAACGAACTAGAAAGTATAAAATCTGACTAAAAACATAAAAAACCGGTCTAGAAAAACAAATACGTGGGGCGCATGCAAAAGACAATAAAATTGATGATAAATCTTACAAAATGCGCCCCACCTTTTTAGGTTCAAAATTTTAATATCTATGAAACCACAATATTTTTTTTGTATTCCATTTCTGAACTATGTTTAAATTTTCAGTTTAATCACAGTGGTGCAGTGGTCAACATGCCGCTATACCACGCAAGAGGTATATCCCGGGTTCGATTCCCAGCCGGGCAGCAATTAAATTGATGAATTTTAATTTCTGTGATGGGTCTGGGTGTTACAAGTATATATTTAAAAGTACTTAAGTAGTATATCGATTGTCTAGCACCCATAATACACTCTTTGCTTAGTTTCGGGCTAGATGGCGCTGTGTAAAATTTGTTCAAGCATTTATTATTATTATTTAAAGACACTAAACTTTTAAGTTGCACTATGCACTTGTGAACTAAGCTTCACTTACTTTTAAAACCGGTTTTTATTTTCATTAAAACCAATTAATAGTCACCATAGATTGAAAAGTGAAACTTGCGATAATACCTGTTTACGCCTATATTCTCAACGAGTCACACTGAATCATGTCACACTGTGACTCGTTGAGAAAAAAAATCGCAACGAGTAACAGGTGTTACCCGATGCGATTATTTTTTCCGAATGTGTCGTGTCACACTATACACGTTAGACGCGCTCATGGCGGAACTTGACAGACGGATCGTACTCGATCACGTTTGTTAGCAACGCTCGGTCCGGTCAGGTGACGGATGGGTGACCGTTAAAGTGGCATTACAACTGAGCGCTTCCGTGCTTCGGAGGGCACGTTAAACCGTCGGTCCCGGCTGTTGTAATCTGATAAAAGTCGTTAAGCCAAGTTAGAGGCCTTTCCGGTGGCTTGATTAACTATAACACCAGAGGTGGCCACTAATCCTCATTCGATAAGAAAGAAAGAAGAAAGAACACTAAACACGAACCGGTGCTACTAGGTGAGAATAAAAATTCGCATCGAGTCACACCTGTTTTCGTTGCGATTTTTTTTCTTAACCAGTTACAGCGAGACGTGACACGATTCAGTGTGACTCGTTGAGAATATAGGAGTTAACGTAGTAGGCGATAGACCACCCTTTTATCATAAACTCTAATTAAGGGAATTACAGAGGACAGACTAACAAAATGGGTTTTATTAGGAGCTATTTAATTCAAAAAGTAGAAATGATAACGTTTGCAAAAAAATATATGATATTGATATACCTTTTACGAAGAAAGATTAGTAGTATCAAAGGACATATATCCCATCGCGCCTATGTCATTTGCCTCACCATTCTCAAAAAATGAAAATCTATCGCGTCTTAATCAAAATAGTATGTCAGAGTAGGTATTTTACTCCAGAATCAGATTAACAATTATTTTCTGCATTTAAAAGTGGGATTTTTAAAATAAAACACTTTTAAATCACATTTTTTTATCATGATAGTACTATTTACTTTATTTTTTTTTACAAAATACTTCAGAAAACAACTTAATGTTTTTGTAATTGTTTTTTTTATATATAAAACAATTCTTGACTGATACTATACCTAAATAACATGTAATTAGCATTTTTTAATATGAAAGTAATTAAATAAACTGAAACTGGGGCAACGCTGGGACATCTCCTTTTAAATTCAATTATTAATGGAGGTACTAAATTATTTTTACGAAACGCCTTTTGAGCTGATTTTTAAGACTCTAACCCAATTTTTAGAAACAATATGTTATTGTTTCTAAAAATAGGTTTCCGTTATAGTAAAAACGTAGTATATTATTGTTTTAAGATGAATGAGGTTTTAAAATCGAGAAAAACCTCAAATTTCATTTAGCGATGCGTGATTATGAATGATCATTCGATTATTATTCGATTATCTCAATCATTCGAATAATTCGAATAACTTATCCCGCGCTCATCACTTTCCAAAAGTATTACTAATTAGTAATACTTATTCGATTATTGAAATTAGTATATTACTAATATGACATTCGATTATTGAAATTAGTAATAATCGCGCATCCCTAATTTCATTGATCGCGGGCAACGCAACGCGTGTAACCACCACGCTAGCACGCGCAGCTTTTATTTCGATATTATTTCGAACGTTATAATAAAGCTGCTAATTGTGGCCTAGGTAATATCCTTAATAACAGAACGCCATCTGTTTATACACGTTTCTAGCGCAATTCGTGTGAAAGTAAGATAATCTCACGATTCGAACAATCGATAGAAAAAATGCGGCCTATGTGAGAAATTGTTAGTAAAATACGCGCATAGGACGAATATTTCATCAATTTTTTTATGATACTTATAAAATGAACCACAGCGAGATTAGAAAATAAATAAGTGATTACGCGGTAACTGATAACATTAGCAAAAATAACAGCAAATTAAACAACATGGATTTCGTTTGAATTATGATAAATCAATACAATATTTAAATAAAGATATCAAGGTAGGTATATCGTTTCTATGATAAAACCACTACAAAACGTAACTAAGAAAATATAATACAAAAGCATCTTAACTTTCAAGTCTGCCCTAGGGGGCCTGACCATCGAAACGCGATATGATAGAGCGATTTATCACTTTTAAGTGTCAGAAACAATGGATTTTGACAGTTGAGTGTCGATAAAACGCTATATCAAGCGATATACTACTCTGTGTAAAAAGTATCGGGAATATGTCAATAAAAAGACCCGCGTAAAAGAGTTCGTTCTAATTTTTTTACTGCATGTTGTACTGATTAAGCGCGCAAAATTTGAGCAGGATCTGTCATTTAATTTGTTTTAAACTACACTTTTTGTTGGTGATAGTTTTGAGTCCTCGGCGATTTTTACAATGGAAAATGATAATGCACCATCACTCACAGTCATTATAGTGAAAGAGTTTTTAGCGAAAAATTCAACAAAAGTTCTCGACCAAGCACCGTATTCACCTGATATGGCTCCGTCTGACTTTTTTTTATTTCCCAAGTTAAAATTACCACTTCGAGGAAAACGTTTAGAGTCGATAGAAGCCATAAAAGAAAATTCGCTGAAGGAGCTACAGGCCATACCGCAAATAGCCTATGAAAAATGTATGGAAGACTGGGTGAAGCGGTGGAGATGTTGTATTGCAAGCGATGGGGCCTACTTTGAAGGCGGTAAAATAAATTTAGATGAATACCCAAGTAACAAAATTTGGTACTATAAAAGTCCTGAGAACGCTTTAGGACGTGCTAATTAGTTTCATGATAAGCACTATAATGGTATTGTAAACCTTTACAGAACCCCAAATAGGCCCTAGTTTTATCACTGATTAATTCTATAAACATTACATAAAGCCTCTCACGGTAATAAATCAGCTCTATACTTGAAAACCCAAACATGTTTATAGTGCTATTTTGATCTTTTTATCACACTATTGTTCGCCATTTTGTTCGTGCTGTGCTCATGTCATCGTGAGTGTTCCCCAAGAAAACAAAATGTCATTCGCAATTACAATTTGTAATACAAAAGGACATTTTACAAAACGTCACCTTTGATCGACCATTGACCGTAACTCCACCGTAACTTGCACTTGCGAAAATAATTGTATCGATAAAATCACTATGCTGATTTCAAATTTGACAATGCGCCCTCATAATTTTCGTGATTTAATTAAATTTAAATTAATAAAATAGGGACTCGTCCCGACTGTGGCTGCTATAGTACACATTGGCTCCAGCCGTGCTACTAATGTGCTGTCATGGCATAAACAGCAGCCATATTTTCATCGAAAATGGATTAGTCCATTAATTATTCATTTTAGTGCTTTTATCTCATGCTTTAGTCAGGTAGCAGTAACACAAAAAGTTTAAGTTATTTAGCAACTGCACCAGAAGTCGCTATGATACTATTTAGTACCATAGAAGAGTTTTCATTACTTTTACAGAACTAGCCCCATAGCGATGTTGAGGGAACATTTAAGAAGCTAAACCGTGACATAATGGTTGGGCAAAGTACTTTTGTAGTGCAGATTGATTCTGTAATAGTGTTTTCGATACTGCTACAATACTAGTACTGTAAAAGTTATTTTGACGCAATATTAGTGCAAAATAGATACATAAAAGTGACAGTAAAGTCGTCTATAGTACTAAATAGTACTATAATCGCTTTTTTCATATCTATTACAGTGCAACACTTTAAAGATTCTTTTGTATGTCCTGTAAGTGTTCTAAGAGCTGCACCATAGAACTTAAATGCTCTTTAATATTATAGAACCAAAACGCTCTGTGGAAAACCTTTATAGCACAAGCAGTCACAACGGTTACCATTTAAGGCCTACTATATCACTGTTTGGTGATAAAACCCCTTGGTTATAGAAACTTTTGTTACTTGGGTAATTTGTATTTTTTGTTTTATTGACAAATTCCCGATACTTAGTACACAGAATGTATATCGTCTGTCGGTGGTCATGCTAGGGGGCCTGGCAGATTACGAAACAATTACTCAACAAAAACCTAAGTATATATTTAAAGTCTTTACATAAAAATTGCTCACTTTGTCTGGTGTCTGGTTCTACTAACTGTAAATCATGATTATGATCGTTAAAACAAATAAAATATTTTATATTCGGTAGCATGATTTCAATTTGACATTTGACAAATGATTATGCTGTTTCTTTAGTCATATTTGAAATTATTTTTAACAAGCATTCCAAATGTTGCTACTAAATAAATTTGCAACTTGGAATATATTGTTTTAGGATGTTTCATTAATACTTTGGACATTTCTATAAATTATGTAAGTAGGTATCATTAAAGTATTAAGTAAAAATTCTTCATAAATAAATCTGGAATAATTGTAATAAGACTTTGATAAGTTTGAAACTTTAACAATATAAAGTTTTAATTACATACTTAACTAACAACACTAGTGTACAAAGTGTTAATTGACATTGTTAAAAGCATGTACATAAGACATATCTATAGAAGTGTATTGGGGTTAGTAAGAAAATAGAGTTATGGTATTTATCTATTACACCTATGCTTTAAATCCTCTGTAAAGGGTTCTGAAATAGTTAGCTTACTGCCATCATTACAATATCCCGAGCGAGAGCTGGTCCTGCTGCGCCGTGCGCCCACGTGCGAGCGTTGCATGAAATTCAGTACAACATTATAACACTCTTGCGGATAACATAATGACGAGGAGGGGGAGGAAAGTCAAAGTCAAAAACAAAGTCAAAACCTATATAGAGGATACATATCATGGGTGTTTTTAATCCGTGTTTATATGTATTAAAATATTGTTAGTTTCCCAAATAAAAATAAAAAAATAAAAAAATGTGTGTAGATAATAGTAGTTTATGAAACCGGCGCATAATGAGGGGTATTAAAACATGAGTGTGTTTTTAATAGCATCACACGAGTGTTTTAATACCTAGTTATGTGCAGTTTCATACACTACTTTATCTACTCTCATACAATTTGTGATTGAACCTACAAAATTTCTACAAAATAAAATATCAATGATAAAAAAAGTAAGTTTGTAGTTTATCGGTAGGTCGGCACTATTACTTACCTTAGGTTAAGTAAAACGTTTTTCCGTCGCCGCATCTAAAATATCGGGTGGAGTCAAATTTTCACTCAGTACTATGACATTTTAAAGCAAAAGTAAAAATTAAAATATAAAAATGGCGCGTAATCAATTAGAAAAACCGGCCAAGTGCGAGTTGACTCGCGCACGAAGGATTCCGTACCAAAAAACGGCAAAAAAATACGTTTGTTGTATGGGAGCCTCCCTTAAATATTTAGTTTATTCTGTTTTTAGTATTTGTTGTTATAGCGGCAACAGAAATACATCATCTGTGAAAACTGTCTAGCTATCACGGTTCATGAGATACAGCCTGGTGACAGACAGACAGACGGACAGCGGAGTCTCAGTAATAGGGTCCCGTTTTTACCCTTTGGGTACGGAACCCTAAAAATGAATAATGAGATGAGTTTATTCCAGAAGACAAATCGCTACGATGAGTCATCGATCACCATAGAGTACATTTTAATCATAAAAAGTATGTGGAAATATCGTTGTTTCTTTTTAATATCACGGCACTGCCTTCTTCTTGGGTTTGCCCTGTATCGTAATGAGAAAAAAAGTTATTTTATAACATTGCTTAGTATAGCGAAGGTATGTTATAAAATAACTTTTAAATTTTTTTTTCGGTTTTGCGTGTATAAAGTATGTCAATATAAATTCAATTTGGAATTCATAATTCGAATTTTACGATATGAGAGTAGATAAAGTCTTGTATGCAACTGTAAAACACTCATGTGATACTATTATCACACTCGGCTTCGCGCCATAAATCCACATTCGTGTTTTAATACCCCTCATTATAGTACAGTTGCATAAATAACTATTAACGAAACTAATAATAGTAACTCTCCTGTGATCGAAAGGCCCTAATGAACTAAATCAACATGCATTCAGAATCTAAACAATTCCGTTTCAAAACTTTAAAATGTACGGAACCAGCGGCAACCGTTCGAAAGTTACCGAAGTGTGTCGTGGAGGCTGTTCCGTTGTGAACTTGACCGGCGTCAAAGATAACGTACTGCAGATGGGACAACCACATCCTTTAGTTTTAATGCCTAATACTATGAATTTCACCGCTCCCACTAGCGACTCGGTAGCATAATTGGTTAGTTGGGCCGGAATTCCAAGGGTGCGGGTTCGAATCCCATCTGAGCTGCTACGGGTGAGTAGATTTTTTCTTGGATTTTTTTCTTATATAATAATTATCTTAATACATATTATGAATTTCAAGTTTCAATACTGTTTGTATTTTAAAGGTTAATCTGGTCTTAATGTTTGCACATCAAAAATAAATGATTGTGTCTGGGTGGATTAAGAATTATTCCAACATTTATGGAACCGGTGAAAATTTATTGCGACACTGAAGACAGTGAGGGCTCTTTCGCGAACTTGTGAATTGACAATTAACTAAATATGCGAGAATGAGTCCTTTTTAAATTGACATAAAAAAATAAAAATAGTAACTATTTGGTTTACTAGATGGCGTTGGTGGTAAGAGAAGTGTCAAAATTAGCTTTTAAAAATAAACGGCCTGTACCAAAGAGGCAAGTAAGCGCTCGCTGGCTGACATCTACCCAAAGAGAAACATTTTAGAGTTTCATCTGTCTTCCTACTTGAGTACTCTTCGAAGTTTAGTAAAAAAAATCACATTGACACATACATTTTTATCAACGCCATCTATCGAGCCTACAGTTTTTTGTCATTATGAAAAGCCCTCATTGTCTTGACGTAAATTATCCATAGACGCGTCTGCAAAATATTTTTAAAATCAGTAAAAAAATAGTATCTAAGCAACCTGAATAAAAGTCGAATTATTACTTAGCCAAATAATAGCTCGTTTAAATACGAGCATAATAATAATGAGGTATTCAAACCAAAGAGAAATGCGATGAACGCTTTTTAAAAATGAAAATTATTATTTTCATGACAATTAGTCCCTACGTAACTTGTGGTAAATACGAGATATGTGAAAGTACATCATCATTAGGTAAAAACGTAGGTTACGTAAACGTCTGCGTAATGGTGGTCTTTGACGGTTATCTTGTGGTGACTAGAGGTTCATACTCGCTTTCTAAGCATTTCAATACATTATTATAACGAGAGATGGTGCTGATTTAGTGAGTGTGCAACAATTTCTCAGTAAAAATGGTTGGGTTTAAATAATATACTTAAAGATTTTTATCCTACCCTAGTGCCCCCCTACACCAGGAAAGGTATCTACCGTCCAAAAATGGTGTCTCTCTACTTTCTTAGGGCTCTACGCGTATGCCTAGAATCAATAAATCAGTGAATAAATTTAGAGTTTTATATGTAGGTAGATAAATCTTTTCGAGCATAACCAATGGAATCATATCACTGTGGTTTTAAAAGGATTGTTTGTTATGTTCAATCCAGTCCAACAACTGGTATTTAATAAAATTAACCGCGGCGCCCCTTTAGATCTGGGTACCATCTTAATATTATTAAACAGTAAGTAATAGATATAAAAAGCGCTTTACTCATGAAGTCGATTCCGTACATACATAGATATGAGACTGCACTCCGATGGGTTCCAAGCGTCACCGTGCTTCAAAAATTCAGCTAATAATAAAATTTCGGAACAGGACTAATGTCCACGCGGATGAAGTCGCTAGTAATATAATAATTATGACGGTAATAATCTGAAGAAATCATGTATTTTATATTAGAGTCATTAAACACGCTGAAATTTTAATCAATTGGTTCCCACCGTGGGGTGGTTCCACTCATGATTACAAGCAACTTTTACTATGGGGCCAACTCTTCTGCTCGCAAAAAAAAATCAGCTGTTCCATACATTAAGGTCGACAGCTAATTTTTTTTTACGCCAAACCAAATCATTAAAATTTCAGCGTGTGTAGAAGAAATGTAACACAGATCTCTGAAAACAAAATAGGTACTTAGTTGTTTTAACTCAGTTTTATGTGTTACGACTTTGACGTGATATGTTTTGTATTGCACGTGTTAAATGGTAAACAAACAATGTTACTAGCTTTTCATACCTTCCAAAACCAGAAGTAGGTATTACTAATAAGTAAAAGTTGTTTAAGATACAATTATTGGTGTCATCAAAATATATAAGTACGATCATAGAATGCCATTGAAGACGATTTCACGAAGTTATTATAGGCAAATGAAAGTTTATTGTTTGGGAGAAACGCGGAATGTCTTTTATGCAATAACTTGTACTGAAGAGTGTTTAGATCAAGTTGATTGATAGTCAGTGTGGCCTTGAACCAGCCAGACGCGGCTTATTAATTTTCTCGTATTTTTCATTTGGAGTTCAAAAACCTCATGACGCCATAGGTATTAAGTAATTTATTTGTAGAGATCAGACAATTTTTATAATCGGATCATATTCGGTGACTACGACTACGCGAATACCCAGTTTGATTGATACTTTTTAGGGTTCCGTACCCAAAGGGTAAAAACGGGACCCTATTACTAAGACTCCGCTGTCCGTCTGTCTGTCTGTCTGTCTGTCACCAGGCTGTATCTCATAAACCATGATAGCTAGAAAGTTGAAATTTTCACAGATGATGTATTTCTGATGCCGCTGTAACAACAAATACTAAAAACAGAATAAAATTAATATTTAAGGGGGCTCCCATACAACAAACGTGTTTTTTTTTTGCCGTTTTTTGCTCGATATTAATAACGACAACAGGTAGACAGTTGAAATTTTCACAGATGATGTATTTTTGTTGCCGCTATAACAACAAATACTAAAAACAGAATAAAATTAATATTTAAGGGGAGCTCCCAAACAACAAACGTATTTTTTTTGCCGTTTCTTGGTACGGAACCCTTCGTGCGCGAGTCAGACTCGCACTTGGCCGGTTTTTTTTGGAAGGTTAGCTGCGCTTAGTTGCACTATTTTAGTTTCATAAGTTTCGATTAAGTTCCAAGTTAATTACTGACAGAGAGTTTTAAGATAATTTAAAATTAAACCAGCAGTTAAAGCTATTTGGAACCTGATTATCTCTTATAACCATGTTTTAGCAGTTGTCGATGTTACTTGCTGATATTGAAATGAATGTTTGGGTTGAAATAACAACAAATGAAAATACCTACTGAAAATTCAGGCTTCTAGTTCTGCTACCTACAATAAAGTAACAGGGTGTTAAAAGTGTCCTTAGGATTCAAGAAAAGGTACGTTTCACTAGCGTGCAAGTGTTCGTTTTTCCTCGATTGGTCGATAGTGGTCAAATAAGAATGAATGATGCAAAAAGGCTCACCCGTCTCGCTTGTTCACTGTCGCTGTAGTCCACTGGCTGACAGGAGAGGCTGTAGTCGCCCCACCATCCCGACATAAGGTGCTGTAAACAAACCAATAATTTAGAACATAGTATTGAAGAGACACAAAGGACATTGGCCCTAGGCCTAAATTATGACGACTGACTGGCCCCTGTAATTTCGGCAATGGTAGACTAGATAATGCAAAAATAAACTTCGCACGCAATGTAAAATGCATAGAACTAAGAAAAAATGTGATAAAATGTATGGAATTACATAGTCATTTTCGCAAATTATAGTTTAAGTTTTACAAAAGTGCCTTTGTCGGAAGCTCTGCCAATATCAACTCTGGAAAATTGCGGCAACTTATCGATTCACCTTTTACCTTTATTCATTTCATTACGTTATCTACTTCAACATATTTTCATCAAGGATTTTTAAACTCTTTAAAGTTGGACAAACCGTTAAGTCACAATTTAATAAAAAGTTGTTAAAGTAAAGGGACATTATACAACAATAACAATTACAATTTTACTGGTTTGTAAAAAAAGGATTTAAAAAACCTTATATCAAAAGAGTACATCTAGATTTTCCAGAAAAAGACAAACTAATGAGTACAAACTTGTAATTGTTGAAGTTTCGTGTTAAATTCAATGTTCCTTTGAATAAGGTTCAAATTTGAGTGTTAAGTAGCACGTCATGGGTGCTTGCCTGACTAAATGGTCTTAATAGCGCACCTTGACATCAGAAAACTATCTTGATTGTTACCAAATACAAGCTGCGATTGTACGCAATGCTAGTACTGATTGCTGATCTATGAATTACTCTTGTTCACTGGGCTATCATTGCAGAATCTAGAACTTAAACAATCACTGATACAAAGGACCTAGCAATAAAAGCGAATTCAAATGGAGATGTTTCTTCATCAAACATTGATCATATTGTCAGTAAGCAACATAAAATGGACTTTTGATTTGAATCATCGAAGAACAAATATGAATTGAATACGAGTGCTAGCATAAGCGCTGTAAGGTTTGATTGTTGAGCATTTTTGATACTTGGTCAGGTGATAGAGATGTGTGGTAGAAACAGACACGATTTTAAATAATTGGTAATGATTAACTTTTTCATACACCGTCATAGAACCTCGTTAATTGTCAGTTTCTTATTAGGTATAAAACTAGCCTTTGTCCGTGACTTTGTAGGCGTGGACATTTGAGAAAATCATTAGAATTCTTAAAATGCTGTAGAAGGCGTTCCCATCCCCGTCCCTGTTCAAAATTGGATCCAGAGATATTAGTATCCCATCCCCATTTCCCTTCCCCTTTCCCTTACCATCACCGTCACTTTCCTCTTATAAATTTTAATCATCAGCCTAATCACTAAATTTGGACATCCTAGCTTTGAAACTGAGGGACTTCCATACAAACTTTCATCCCCTATTTCATCCCTTTAGGGGATGAATTTACCAAAATCCTTTCTTTTTTTTTTTTTCTTTTTTTTTAAATCTTAAATGGGTTTGCTCTTGACCCCAGTCTAGCCCAAAAGCAAAGACAGGGCCTACGATGGAGCGAGCTTGCCCAGAAAGTGCTTATTCACTCTGGCCTTGAATAGAGTCAGGTTGTATGCGCTCGGAAACACAGACGCCGGCAGGGAATTCCATTCCATAGCTGTGCGCATTATAAACGATGTGGAGTAGCGCTTGGTACGCAGAAAAGGTATATCAACCAAGAACGGGTGATAGCCCGCAGTGCGTCTGGATGTCCGAAAGTAGAAAGGAGAAGGTGGAATGAGCTCATGCAGCTCTTGAGCACACTCACCGAAGTACAATCTATAAAAGACCGATGCCTATCGGTCTTTTATAGATTGTACTTCGGTGAGTGCTTGCCTAAGCAACTTTTCGGCGGTGAGCCAAACTGTGAAGCTTAGCTGCTACCAGTTTTTCATCGCCTATTAATCTCTTGGCTCTGCGTTCCACCGAGTCCAGTGCAGCAAGTTGATATTTCGCTGAGCCGTCCCAAAGGTGGCAACAGTACTCCATGCAGGATCGGACTTGAGCTTTATAAAGGGTTAAAAGCTGCCCAGGCTTAAAGTACCGCTTGACTTTATTTAGGATGCTCAGCTTCTTAGCTGCAGTTTGAACTTTGGATTCGATGGAGGTGCCGAAGTTAAGGTCAGAAGATAACTCCATGCCAAGAAGCTGGAGAGTATCGGTTACTTGGATAGATGTACCTCGGAAAGTAGGAGTTAAGTTGAATGGACTCCTTTTTGCAGTGAACAGACACGCCTGCGTTTTAGAAGCGTTGAAACTGACGAGATTTTCATCACCCCATTGGGAGACGAGACTTAACTTCAGGTTCAATCGCTCGACCATGGCCTCTCTCAATATTTTTACCTCATCTCTACCGACTTTCGCGCTGGACAGATATCTCTCCATGACAGTACTGTCATCTGCGTACCCAACAATGCCCGATATTAGTAGGTCATTGATGTGTAGCAGGAAAAGCGTCGCAGAGAGCACCGACCCCTGAGGAACTCCGGCATCAATCGCCATGAGGTCAGAGGAGCAGCCGTCAATGACTACTCTGATCGACCGTTCACTCAAGAAGTCGGCTACCCAGCTACAAAAGCCAGCGGGGATTCCGTACGCTGGGAGCTTGCTCAGCAGACTTGCGTGCCAAACCCTGTCGAAAGCCTTTGAGATGTCAAGCGAAACAGCAAGTGCTTCGCCGTGTTTCTCAATGGCCTCGCCCCAGCAGTGCGTCATATACACAAGAAGATCCCCAGTTGATCGTCCCCGGCGAAAGCCATATTGACGATCACTGAGGAGATCGTTATCCTCTAGGTAAGTGAGCAGCTTGCCGTTCAGTACTCTCTCCATAACTTTACACAGTATGGAAGTGATGGCGATTGGTCGGTAATTGGCAGGGTCGGCACGACTACCTTTTTTAGGTACTGGTTGCACATTGGCAAGCTTCCAAGACTTTGGTACGGTTTTGGTCTGAAGGGAAAGGCGGTACAGACGCGTCAATACAGGAGACAACTCAGGCGCACAACACCTCAGCACTCTTGCTGGTATGCCATCAGGGCCACTGGCCTTATGCACGTCTAGATTAAGTAGGACTCTACGGACCTCTTTATTGTGTAATGTAATCTCCTGCATCGAAGAATTACAGCGAGGTAGGGTTGGTGGTTGCGTAGAGCCAGTATCCAGACGCGAATTGCTCGCAAACAGAGTGGCAAATAGATTCGCCTTCTCAACTGCAGAGTGAGCCAGCGTCCCATCGGGCTTCTGCATGGGAGGCAATGTGGGACGGCAGAAGTTAGACTCGACCGACTTCGACAAGGACCAGAACTGCTTACTACCCGGTGGATAGGATGCGAGTTTCGCCCCTATGCGGCTGACATGGTCAAATCTAGCTTTACGCAACACCCTTTTGCATGATTTTGCGGCTAAATTAAATGCTCTCTTTTTGGCCCGGACTCTTCGCACTCGAACCTTGCGATCGCGAGCTTGCACCCAGACTTGGTATGCAGACTGTTTACGGGCTTCAGCACGAGCACAGTCTGCATTGTACCACGGTTGGGCTTTGTGATCGAGCGGTATGTCGGAGAATGGAATGAAATATTCCATTCCCTGCCGAATCACGTCAGCAACATCAGCAGAGCAGGAGGGGTCTCCTGAAGAGAAGCATACTTGCCGCCATGGGTAAGATGCAAAGAAGGTACGCATCTCGTCCCAATCTGCCGACTCGTAGCGCCAAACTCGTCTCGTGCCTCTAGGACTGTCATCTGGAGGCGAGTGGCTCGATACGGATTTTACCACACAGTGATCGGATGTACCAAGGGGAGCTGAGACCGATACCGAATGTCTGTGTGGATCAGTTGTCAGCAGCAGGTCAAGGCAGTTGGGCGTATGGTCAGCGATATGGTCAGCGATATCCGGTATTCGCGTTGCTTGATCCACCAGCTGAGTGAGATCAAGTGCTAAGGCGAACCTTCGCGCTTCTCTCCCAGCATGGTCAGTTTTCTGGTATGGGAACAGCCACTCCTTGTGGTGGGCATTGAAGTCCCCCAGAAAAACAAGCTCCGCCGTTGGGTATCGCCGAAGTGCAGTGTCCGTCGTCTCAATGAGGTGTTCAATGAGCTCAGTTGTCTCCTGGTCACCGCTGTGCGACCGGTAGACACCGACGTAGATCGATTTTTCTACCCCAGTGTCCACCAGGAGCCACAGCACTGAAAACCCTGACTTTTCAAAGCAACGGAGACGCCTACAGCATAAGTCATCGCGAACGTACACACAGACCCCTGCGTGCTTTTTGAACTTATGTTCAAGAGTGTAGCCAGGGTAGTTGAGGTACGCCACATCCGACGGTGTTGCTATTTGCGTCTCCGTTAAGAAGAATAGGTGCGGCTTCTCGGTCTCGAGGTGGTGGTGGACCGGATCGAGATTTGAGTGCATACCTCGGATATTAGTGAGGTGCACTTTTATTTTCTTTTCTTAGTGCTCACCTACACCATAAAAGGTGCCTCCAAAAATGGTGTCCCTATTTTCAGCCGGGACGAAGGTACCATCGACAACGAATGTCGCTTAGCACTTCAGTACTTTTATTTACTGAGCTGGTGAAAAATATTGCAAGAGTTATCTCAAGGCCCATCATTCAATATGATATAGTGTTTAAGGAGGACTCTACGCGTATCCTAACAATCAATCAGTAAATTAATTAAGAGTTTTATATATATATAGATGATAGATTCTTACCTCATAGAACATGTATAATGATAGTATCACTTGGAAGGCGTTGTAAGCGATTAGCGTGTTCTTAATCTGTAAGGGCTTTCTGTTCGACATCCACAGCGGGCCCGCGACCATCACGAACGCGAGGTATACCAGCACCATTGCCATCGTCGGGAGGGGCGTGTCGAATAGGAGCCATCCTTGTACTCGAGGATCTGGAAAAAGAATAAGATAAGATAATTTTCTTGCGCCCGTTCTTCTTGTGTTAAAAAAGTCTTGAACGGGTGTTAGGAAAATATGGACGATTCAAAAGTTTATTTGAATAAAGAACTGACATAAATTTTTTTTTTTTTTATTTAAGTGGACTGGCTGTCTGTATGATTTGACAGCTAAGTTTTTGTGCCTATTTGAAACGCCACTAGCGTGCGTCTAAAGAACTAATTTTGACGTACAATATGAAAATAGTTGCCGTGATGGTCTCTCCAGACTTCAAAGTTTAGTACCACGTACGCACGCTATGCTCACGCTACGTCCTATAGCGCCAAAATGGCGGATATCAAATAGGCACAAAAACAGTTTGACATAAGCCTGTCCAGTGTAAATATATGCATTTCAGTGGAATAAAGCTATTATTGACTTTGACTTTTGACTTGGAATACGTTTGTCAACTAAAAGGGTAATTTTTATATTTCGTTTGTTAACGGCAGGGATGTAGAGACCGCGCTCCCCCGGCAATATATGCCAGTGGCCCGCCTGCAAAAATATTCCCTCGTGTATTTGAAGGAAAAAATAATTTTTGGCTATTTTTATAATGATTTGTATTCTAAAATAACAACTTAATTAATAGCTAATACACTCGCTGTAATCCGTAAAAAGTGTTTTATTTCTTCATTCTCACTAGAACCATTGGTCAGCTCCACAATGGATCTAGTGAGAATTTTTTTGAATGAGATCTTATAATATTTTTATGTTTTAAATTTGTGCCGATGGCCTGCCATTAGTTCATCATCATCATTTGCCCAAGTGGCCCATGGTTTTAGTAAGTCTGTGCATCCTTATTTTAAAGCCTATTTCAGTTTATTATGACAGAAAATTTGCACTAAAACATTAAGTGCTTCTTTTCAAAATGTAGATAATGTACCTACTAATTTTGGCATTAGGGTTTGATCATAAATGCTTCGTTTGGCCTTTATTAAAACTTTTCCAGACTATAGGTGAATAAATATGCAACTGAAGCAAGTAGGTATTATAAAAAGATATATTTTCGGTATGTTAATTTAGTCGTAGCAAAATGAAGTGAAGCGCAGTGGCGTAACAATAATAACCTACAAGATTTGGTTTTGTTTGTCTATGTCGTAATTGTTAAACTATAAATGCGTTATATATACATCTAGACGAGTGTTTTTAAACTTATTACACTTTCAGAATTTAAAAAAATGCACGGACCCTTGTGAAAATGTATTTTAGGAAAAGAAAACAAGCCTTCTATTAAAAATATTACTAATTTGTAGTTTCATTACAGGTTAATGGTTAGTGTCTGAGCTACTGCGGACCCTAATATACATGCTACAGACTACTTAGGGGTCCGTGGACTACACTAAGAAAAGCTTATCTAGACCATATTTATAAATTACGCAACGCGCTTCTGAAAGAAACGGTATCAAAACGGAACCCCATCATAAAAGACGAGATGTCAAATAATAATCGTACGCGCGTTATGTGGTGTCACGGTCACACCATAAAACCACAGGAAAGTGCGGCGAATGCAACGACATTAGCGGGCGTTTACGACGCGGAGACACCGATGGAATTGTGTCAAGTGATAGGCAAATTTTCTAGCTATAGTACGTATTAGGCATATAACTTGAAATCGGGTGGGGATTGATCGAAACGCGTATTTTGGGTATGCGTAGTGGTGAGGGGCGCGGGCAACAGGAGAGGGGCGCGCGCTATTGGTCGCTCACAAGAGCACATGCGTGAACTTATCCCTACTCCGTCGAAAAAATTTCAAGATACGTGCCTAGTACTGTAGGTGTCACGTAAAAAGACCGCTGACGTTCATTCATTGCTTTGTTCTTCAGCGGTCATTTTACGTGACGCGATCTATCTATATATCGTAGATGATCGGCATTGTAATTGGCCCTCCACATACACAGGCCCGGCCTGCTGGATCGTACGGAGGCTGCACCACCCCGTACACACTAGTGATGTACAAACCACGAGGCCTCGAGTTCTACTTTTGAAGCCTCGTGGTGGATTGGCAGGACTCGGCGAGCTCGGTAGGCTTGTAAACCCGAGCCTCGCCGAGACACGAGCACTCTGAGCCACGCCTTGAGGCTTCGAATGAGTTCGAGCCTTCAAAAGAGCTCGAGTCTCCAAAAAAGCTGGAGTCTTAAAATGAACGCGAGCCTCATAAAAGCTTACAGTTCATGTTTATGACTTTAATATCTTTAAGTCATAAACTTTAAGCTCAGAGAACCCTATAAATTTGACTCTAGTCTCCAAAATTAGAACTCAAAAAGATGAATGTCTTATGTCATAAAGAGCATCGTAGATGCTTAATCTATTGTGCTTTAGCTCTATTTATCCTCATTCAACAGCAGCCCATCACAACTAGTGCGCCGAAAAAAACTCGAGCCGTGAAAAAGCTTCGAGATCAACCGAGCTCTCAAAAAGGCTCGAGCCGTGGAAATGCCTTGAAATAGGCCGAGCTCTGAAAAAGACTCGAACTCTGAAAAAGACGCCCAAGTCGTCGAGCTTCATACAAACGAGGCGAGCCCTGTAAAACGACTCCGAGCTCTAGGCAAAAGGACTCGGAAGCCTCGAGTCCTGTACATCACTTGTACACACGCTAAGATTTGGCCGGAAGACCGCGGGAGGCCACGCTTCTCCGTACGATCCTACAGACAGGGCCTGTGCAGTGCCATGTGGATGGCCATTACTTTCAGCAATATTACAGTTGCAAGTCGAGCGTATTATTGAATCTCTGCCCATTGCATAAGATGATAACGTAAATATTATTAATGTAAATAATGGTTATTATATTATGTTTATTAGAAAAAATGTGTAAAATTTACCTAGTACTAGAATATAGTTTAACATAGTGTCATATTATGACAATAACAATTATGACAAGCAGTTTTAGTGGCAACTTACTCGCACTTGCTTTTCACTTTATTTTTCTAGTCACCATTTGTTAACATTCATAACAACAAACAATGACAACTTCTAGGTATAGTCGAGTTCACTAATAAATAACTGTACGTACCATAGACTTATTATATTACGTACACTTTTAACATTATTTTGACTTTACAATAGATGAAAGGAGGTTGTTGAATTGGCTTTGGTTAAAAAATAAAAGGTATTTTTTTTATATTTTTTTTCTACAGATTAGGCCAATTTAAGAAACTAATTTGAATATTTTAACATTTGGTCCCGTATTTATTTTTTTATAGATATATTTGCCGAGCGGATATGGTCAACCGGAATGACGTCATTAGTGGCATGAAAGTTTAAGAAGGAAAACCTTTGCCATCTACTTATAGAAAAAGAACGGCCAAGTGTCATTACCTGTCATAATGACTTTATGGTTGTTTGTAAACAAATAAGTTATAGTTAATATTTCTTCTATTTTATTCATTTAATCCAGTTGTGACGGTTCTAACCTACCTTCTTAATTTGCCGCAATAATTTTTGAGGTGGTAAAATTATTATAAAAATGCTTACCAGTGGAAACTCAGCTGAAAAACTTTGTAAAAACTGACACGCCCAATCTACCCAAATTGCGAAATGTATTGTATGTATTGTGTCTATTTTGGATGTAGGCTACATGGATAAAATTGTAACGATTGCTTGTGGACTGATAAATTTGCAGGATAACATAATAAACATTGTGAAAATATGTGCATACTTTATTTTTATTTACAAACATTGAATAGTAGAGATGTGGAAAAAATTACGAGATAAGTTCATCGATATTTTTCGGGCGATATTAAATACTCTGATATATCGATAGTTGTTTTTACAATATTTTTTCCAAAACATTTTTTTGTAATTACGTATGGTTTCTAATAGTCGACACTATTTTGTCACTGGAGCATTTTGTTTTTTTTTTTCCAACTTTTGAGTCTTAAAAATCATCGTAAAATTCGTCAAATCGAGCCAAAATTTCGCGTAGGGGTTTATTTTGCTATTTTTTATGTTTTACAATACCTTAGAATTAGAATCCATTACTTAGTCATCATCCCATTTCATCCCATTTTTTTCTGAGAAATATTACCTATATCGATATTTTTTCACTTCCACCTTCCATTAGGGATGCTAATGCCAAGTTCATTGTCAAAATTGTCTTTGCCCTTTTTTCTTTTTATTTATTATGGCTGGGGGATCTGTATGTGATGACGTCATATGAAGGTCATTTGAAGGTTAAAGCTTTTTATTGAATATTATAAATATCTTTAAAAATATAGACTTATTTTTAAATTTAATTAGTAGACACTGTACCGAAAGCTTATTCCTCGAAATGGTTTGAGATTTCCAGTCATGTTCAAAAAGTTATCAAAGCCAATTGTCAAAAGTGTTTGAACCGTGATACCTACTTAAAAAATAAAGGTAAGAAGCTTACAGATTTTGAGGGTCTATCTACTACAAAAAATCATGTCATACAAATGACGATAGTAAATTTAAAAACTAACGGAAACGTAGGTAACTGAAACGGTTACGATTTGGTTTTGCTTTTATTCGGTCAAAATTAGCGCCTTCTGGCGTCAGCTATAGTTAACGATAGGTTGAGTTAAAAATAAATATAAAAAGTCTCGCAATATTAGATAGATTAATAATAAATTAATTTTTGCGTTAGTTTAAGCAAGCCAGAAAATGAGAAACAAAAATTTTCCTACAAAAGGTTTTACACGGTATTAATAATTATTTTGATATCTACTCAAGTCTTCACCAATTTAACCTTTAACCTCCCTATATGTTTGTGCTATTGTTTGCTAATTATGTAGAGATTTTCACAAATAAACATTATTATACCTAGTTGACTTCTGATGCTGAAAAGTCATACAAAACACGTTGTGAAAATATTGTAATTATAAATATACTTATAAATAATAATGTACTGACTGACTGATCATCGCACGGGCACAAAACCTCTGGGCGGCTGAAAGGCATATTATAATTCTTTACTAATGGACCGTCGGCCAAGAGGCTCATTTTCAATCTATCGCATATTGGTACCAGACCACATTGACAAGTAGCTATTAGTTTGGTGTTATCAAATATCGTCGTCTGGGTTGCGAAGTAGGAAGTTTCTGGGAGATATGCCACCCTGAACATATGGCCTCCCATACAATGATCTCCAATCACAGAAAATAATCAATCGAATATTGATATAAATGGTAAACAGGGTCGTAGGTGGCATCATTACAATGCGTTAGCGATGGGATTTTATCAATTTTTTTACACTTAATTAGATTAATTAAGTGTAAGTGTAATTTAAAGTTAATTGAATGACATGATTATACAATTTTTGCATGCCTGGCAACTGGCAAAACATGCTGAACAATGTTATACCTACTTAAGATCTGTTCGATATCATACCATGTTTATGAGCAAATAAATATTTCTATTTCTAAAACCAAGCTAATGGCTATCTTGCCAATTTGGTCTGATCCCAATATGCGATAGATCGAAAATGACCCTGGTTGGTCGACGGTCTATAATATATTTATATTAGTAGGCTTAATTTTTGGCAATATCTTTTCACGCGGACGAAGTCGAAGTTGGAACCCAGTAACATAATAAAATAAAATATCAGGCATATGATTCTAAAACTAAGCCTACATTAAAATTAATAACAGTTCATAACAGAGACATAGTTCGTTGACGGTGTAGGCCATATAGGCCGCTTTCTAGAGCAATTAAGCCAAAATATCACATGAATATGAAAATCGTGAGTTAATTAAAAAGTAATTCTTACATGAACATGAATGTGGTACCTATAGGTATAATTATGTTATTATGTGCTTAATGAAACTCTACATATTTTGCCATTTTATCAATGAAAATCTGAATAATAAACAGTATTTGGTTTTTTATATGTCAATCATCTATTATAAAATTATGTAAATACAACCAATATAATATATCATAATTAATATTAATGCCATTAACAGAAGTAAATAAATAAAATTGTAAATTTACTCATACTTATGTGTACACGGGAAAAAAGTCAGAGACAAAAAATTGTAATTAATTCTAAGCACCAAAAATCAAAGTGTGCAAATGACAAAGTAGATACCTATCGAATAAATATAATGTATAAATTCAATATTTTAAAGAAGTTAACAATATTAATATTCTGAGTATCTGATTTTTAAAGCATGGACATTGTTATCATTGTCATGATAATAATAATAAAAAAATAAAATAAATGAAAATAGATAATGCAATGCCATTTTTTATTTCGCCTTTGATTAAGATAAAACAAATTACAAAAAAAATATTTACTTTTGTTAAATTAATAAATAATGTTGTAATAATACAAAAATGCTATTCTCTTTCTTTGATTTATTATATTATTTGTTAACGTAAATAATTTGCATAATAAGCAAAAGTGACGTACAGAGTGTCAAATCATAAGAACCTCATTATAATATTTATTGTGAATAAAATAAATAATAAATAAGCATTATTATAAAAATAAAATAAATATGTTAATAAATGAAAATTATTAATGCTGAATAACAAGTTTCAAATAACAACTCATAAATATTATTATTTTAATCACATCCTCGCAAAAGGGAAATTAAGTACAGTTTTCTTGATATTTTCATATTCTGACAAAATTTAAAAGAGAGTTTAAATCTATTTATTATTATTAATTTGATTTAAGACTCCGTGCTGAAGTGGCTTGTAGACCAGTTTACATTGTGTCTCCAACTCTAAAGTCACCAGTTCGATCCCTGGCTAGGTTAATTTCTATTCTCCGACAAGTTATTTTAGGAAACGGACTACTCTACATTGTCGCAAATTTTGGTGTTTGTGGTACCGTCGTTATACAAATACTAAATCCGTAATAAATCCGTAATAAGGCCAGTAGTCGAGTATGGATCAGAATGTTGGGCCACGAAGAAGATGGATGACAGAAAATTGCATGTAGCAGAGATGAAAATGCTGAGGTGAATGTGTGGTGTGACGCGAATGGATAAAATTAGAAATGAGTATGTGAGAGGAAGTTTGAAAGTAGCACCAGTAACAGAGAAGTTGAAAGGGAATCGTCTGGCTTGGTTTGGGCATGTTATGAGAAGGGATGAAAGGCATGCTACTAGAAGAGTAATGGATATGAATGTTGATGTCTGGAAAGTAAAAGGAAGACCGCAGAAAAGATGGATAGATTGTGTGCGGAATGATATGAATGTGATGGGAGTGGATGAGGAGATGACGAGTGACAGAAGGAATGGAAGAGAACGGCGCACTGCACCGACCACAAATAAATTGGGATAAGGGTAGGGGGGGGGGCTTATTTACTTACTTTGGAATCGGAGCAGTTGTATGTGATTTGTAAATACAACATTAAAGATAATACAATCTTTAGACATTCGCGATACGATGTTCGTCGTTTAACTTACTTAATTTTGCGACTTATTTCTTTAGCTGCTAAAACATCATGGATAGGGACGAACGTCGTGCGATTATCGTGGTTCATTTGTCGACGCAAGCGCTATGATTTGTACCCATCAAGTACAGATTTAGTGGGCCAAGGTACAATCGGAAAGCATTAGCTATTGACATAACGCTGCGGAAACAATGGCCGCCGATCTCACGCCACACGCAACGATAAACACTTAACTTTTTGCAAAGTTCAAGTTTATGTTGTTGCGCTTTATGTTATTTAAATATTCAAAATAACATACAAACTTGTAGGGTTATTTAACATCTTTTAACTATGGAAATCGGGATCGAAACCATCTATCAAACGCTGAAAATCGAGATAATTATCGTTTCTCATAACTTATCGGAATTGTGCTAGGGTTTTCAGGGTTAGTTACACTAAAGTTGAAGTCATCGAACATAAAATAAGAAGTAAGAAAATAAAAATATAATATCTAAAGTAATATAACGATACACATTATGCTATTGTTGGTGGATAACTGTGTTTGGTGATACTAATTCATAAATCAAGACAAAATTTGCGAGTTTATGGTAAATAAAATTGAGAAACACGTTAAAATTATAAATGATAAAATGTCTGTCAACAAAAACTTATTTTTATCCAATATAAAGAAATAGTATTTGCGCCACCTGCGTTGTTTTAATTTTAGACAATTATATTTCTAATCATTATCCTTCTACTCTTATTCCAATTTATTTGGGGTCGGTGCAGTGCGTCCTTCTCTACTCTACCATTCCTTTCTGTCACTCGTCATCTTCTCATCCACCCCCTTTACATTCATATCATTCCGCACACAATCCATCCATCCTTTCTGCGGACTTCCTCTTACTTAATACTTAACACTTCCTCTTACTAAAAGTTAAATATATGTCTAGTAAAAAAAATATCTCTGATGCAAGTAGATAACTACGAGTATATTGAATGAGGAGCTCGGTGGCGCAGTGGTTTAGCGCCTGGCCCAGCGATTGCGGAGGTTAAGCAACCTTCGCAAGGGTCGGTCATGGGATGGGTGACCAGAAATTTACTATCTCGAGCTCCTCCGTGCTTCGGAAGGCACGTTAAGCCGGTGGTCCCGGATGCATTTGCAGCCGTTAACACCCACCAATCCGCATTGGGCCCGCGTGGTGGGTTATGGCCCGTCCTCCTTATCCACCCATAAGGAAGGCCTGTGCCCCAGCAGTGGGGACATTAAAATGGCTGATGGACATATTGAATGTAATACACAAAAAGCTTTTTTAACCGCCTTTGTGGTTCGCCCACCGGTGTAAGACGAAGGGGTCCCAGGTCCGATTCCCATTTGTACTCAGTTTGGTTGGTGGTAGGGCTTATGTCAAGTCCACCTGGCTAGCTACCGCCATCTTACATAAGTCTGACGCCATATCAACAATTTAAAAATTGTTGTTCCGGCAGTTAGAGGTAAGATAGGCAGTTCCTCAGTGGTGAGGATATCGGGTGTAGTGCGCTTCCACCTTCGGCCTTATCGTCACTTAACATCAGGTGAGGTGAAGACCAAGCGCTATCCCGTTGTGCATAAAAAATGACGGAATGTTCGACCATTCTCCTCTGGCTAAACGGAGGCCTAGTCACTTGCTCTCATTTTTTAGATACGAAAAATAATAAACATGACTTGCGAACGCGTTGATGTCTTTTGCTCTAGAAATTACACTGAGTGACTTTTTGGTAGTAGTTAGTGTAGTTATTTTTAGGTGTAGTTATTTATTTTCTCTGGTTATGATATTGATTTAGGTACTTTCTGTAACTTTTGCAGTTTCTATGTTTTGATATTTTAATCGACCCTGATCTGTAAAATGAAAGTTAATTAGAAATTACTAGCGTTGATAAGTATTTTTTATAAAAATTCAATACATCGGTATTGAAATTATATTAAAAATACTTATCCTCAATTTTAATGATTTTAAGGACAAAGTTGCAGCAGATTGAAAACCTATCTTTTATTAGATAACTACTCAATAATAAAATTGTAATCAATATGTTTCTGAGTAACATAATTGGTATAACTTTCATTAGACCACACCCCGGACACTCCATACAACCGCGCGATTATAAACAGATGACGTCAGATGACGTTTTTGCACACGCGTAAGGCTGCGTTCAAACGATAACACACTACTCACCTTCAACCCGAACTTAACTCAAACTCAACTCAACCGGAGCCCACTCCTTGAAATACAGCGCTTACAATTTTGAGTTTTATAACACATTAATAAGCTCCGTTATATTTTGTCGATGCGAGGCGTGTGCAACGCCTCGCCCTCAACCTGAACTCAACTCAAACTCAACCCGAACACAACCCAAACTCAAACTCAACCCGAACTCACCTCAAACTCACCTGAACATTACACAAGAGCTTATTAATGTGTCATAAGACTCAAAATTGTATAAGCGTTATATTTCAAGGTGGGCTGCTTAAACCCACCTCAAGGGTTTAAGTTGAATTTGGGTTGAGGTCGGGTCGTGCGTTATCGTTTGAACGCAGCCTAACTGTGTGTGTAGATCTAGGGCTACCGTGCAGTTTGTACTGTATGAGCGGCGTTCAATTCATAATTCGAACTTTTATGGTAAATAAAGTTACGACGCATTGCTTTGAATATCAAAATAAGTTGATGTTGACAAACACGACTAAATGAGCCCACGATTCGGCACACGAACTCGCAGGTGGGGTGAGGTAATTGATTCTGGGGCGGGGCGGAGAGTATCCTTTCTGTACGGTACTACTTATATTATACTAGCTTCTGCCCGCGACTTCGTTCGCGTGGATGTTAGAGAAAATCCTTAGAGAACCTTCAACCAGGATCTGACCAGTCATTTTTACGTTTCCGGTTCTGGTTCCCGTTCCCGTTCTGTTCCCGTCCGTTCCCGTCCCTTTCCTGTACCGTTCTCGTACCCCTTCCGTTGCCATTCCCGTTCCCGTCCCGTTACCGTCCGGTTCTCGTTCTCGTTCCCGTACCGTTCTCGTCCCGTTCCGTTCCCGTTTCATTCCCGTTCCGTTCCCGTTCCCATCCCGTTCCATTTCCGTTCCCATTCCGTCCCGTTCCGTTCTTGTTCCCGTTCCGTACCCATCCCGTACCCCTTCCGGTTCCCGTCCCGTCCCGTTCCCGTTACCGTCCGGTTCTCGTTCCCGTTCCCACCCCGTCCCATTCCCGTTCCCGTTCCCATCCCGTTCTCGTCCCGTTCCCGTTCCGTTCCGTTCCCGATCCTTTCCCCTCCGTTCCCGTGCCGTTCCTTTACCGTTCCCGTCCCGTTTTCGTTCCCGTTCCATTCCTGTATCGTTCCCGTTTCGTTACGGTTTTGTTCCCGTATCGTTCCCGTTCCATTCCGTTCCGTCTCTTTCCGTTCCCGTTTCGTTCCCGTTCGCGTCCCGTTCCCGTCCCGTACTCCTTCCGTTCCTTTTCCCGGTACCGTTCCCATGCTGTTCCTGTCCCTTTCTCTTTTCCGTTCCGTTCCCGTTTCGTTCCCGTTCCCTTTCAGTTCCCGTTTCATTCCCGTTCCGTTTCCGTTCCGGCCCGTTCCGTTCCCGTCCCGTTCTCGTCCTGTTCCCGTTCCCGTTTCTGTTCCCGTGCCCGTGCCCGTGCCCGTGCCTGTTCGCGTTCCCGTTACCTGGATGTGCATGTCCAGGTACCAGGTCCATGATGTGTCATGTCCACCGTGTTGGACTTCAAAATAAATGTCATTTTCGAAATCACCATTCCATGAAACCTCAAGAACGACATCCACATCGATTTTCATGTTTACTTACCCCATTTACACCCTAAGGGATGATTTTCAAAATAACAAAATATGTGTTTGCCTATTTATTTTTAGACATGCTCCTACGAATTTTAAAGTTGTAATATCTATTTTGAGAGGAGCTCGGTGGCGCAGTGGTTTAGCGCCTGGCCCAGCGATTGCGTAAGTTAAGCAACGTTCGCAAGGGTCGGTCATGGGATGGGTGACCAAAAAATTGTAATATCGCGAACTCCTCCGTGCTTCAGAAGGCACGTTAAGCCGTTGGTCCCGGCTGCATTTGCAGTCGTTAATACCCACCAATCCGCATTGGGCCCGCGTGGTGGGTTATGGCCCGTCCTCCTTATCCACCCATAAGGAAGGCCTGTGCCCCAGCAGTGGGGACATCAGAAATGGCTGATGGACAATGTCTATTTTATATTCTTTTTCCATACATTTGAACCTCATTTTCACCCCTTTAGGGGTTAAATCATGTCCACCGTGTTGGACTTCAAAATAAATCTCATTTTCGTAATCACCATTCCATAAAACCTCAAGAACGACCTCCACATCGATTTTTATGTTTACTCACTCCATTTACCCCCTAAGGGGTTGATTTTCAAAATCACAAAATATATGTTTGCTTATTTATTTTTAGACGTGCTCCTATGAAGTTTAAAGTTATAATGGCCATTTAATATTTTTTTCCATACAAAATTTTCACCCCATTTTCACCCCTTGAGGGTTAAATCATGTCCACCGTGATGGACTTCAAAATAAATGTCATTTTTACAATCGTCATCCCAGAAAACCCCAATAACGACATCCGTATCTATTTTTAGGTTTTCTCACCCCATTTACCCCCTAAGGGGTTTATTTTCAAAATCACAAAATATGTTTGCTTATTTATTTTTAGACGTGCTCCTACGAAGTTTAAAGTTGTAATTTCCATTTAATATTATTTTTCCATACAAAATTTGAACCCCATTTTCACCCCTTGAGGGGTCAAATCATGTCCACCGTGTTGGACTTCAAAATAAATGTCATTTTTGAAATCGTCATCCCAGAAAACCCCAATAACGACATCCATATCTATTTTTAGGTTTATTTACCCCTTTTCACCCCCAAATCATCCCCGTAGGGGTTAAAATACTAACAATAACAATATACTTTGCGTTAGATTTCCATCCATAAGCCTAAATAATATATTTAGCAATTTTGACTTCGAAATAAAGGATTTTCTTCATTACACAACTTCATCCCCCTTTTGACCCCTTCGGGGGTAGAATTTTGAAAAACGCTGAGACCCGTATTTATTAATTTTCAATCGTTAGCCTAAACACAAAATTTGACGATCCTAGCTTCAAAACTGAGGGACTTTCATACAAACTTTCATCCCTTATTTCATCCCCTTAGGGATATAATTTTCAAAAATCCTTCCTTAGTGGATGCCTACACTGTATAAGGTATCTGTGTGCAAAATTTCAAGTCTCTAGGTCCAGCGGTTTGGGCTGTGCGTTGATAGATCAGTCAGTCATTCAGTTTACGATTTTATATATTAAGATTTATATATTAAGATTTATTCTGTTATTAGACTGTGATTATTTAATTTCTTACATCAATAGTATGAATTATTTACAACACACGAATGATTGCATCAAGTACCGACTATATTAATTACCTCACGAAGGGAAATAGAAATCTACCCGACAAAGTTCATGATCGCAAAGTAGCAGAGTGGACTGAAACCCGTCTTAGATGATTATTGAATACCTAACTCTAGTTGTGATACATAGAGTTCAATTTTATTTGTTATGAAAATCTTTGGTCATTTCCGTCAGGTATGGCAGTTCAACAGTTCAAGAAAGGCAGTAGTTTTTGTTCGCTGATTTGTGCGAAGTAACCCACTTTGGAGGTGCAAATGCGTAATGGCACAGTGGGCTAGCGTAGCGTATTCGCCCTGCAAATTGTGACCGTTCAGCAACTATTACAAATACAATAAAATTTGGTCATGGGATGGATGACAAAAAAATATAATTTCGAGCTACTCCGTTCTAGAGAAGGCACATTAAGCCGTTGGTCTCAGCTGCGTTTGAAGTCGTTTACGCCCATCAATCCACATTGGGCCCGCGTGTTGGCTCATCTGTCCTATCCATCCATAAGGAAGGTCTGTGCCCCAGCAGTAGGGAGTTTAAAAATGACTGATGATGATGAACCCACTTTAAGAACCAACTGTTACGCACCGAATAGTTCTTGAACTGAACTATAAAAAAAAAAATTGCTCTGCCATATGGAACGTTATTGTGCTGCGTAATTTTGCTCCATGATGCTGTTAACGGGATACCCTTTCAATTTATTTTTGATTGTCAAAAACTGCGATATTATCGTTTTTTTCTTGATTTTTTTAGACTAATAATAATAATTATATTGATTTTAACTTGACGCCTTCATGCGTTCGTACGGAAAATAGCATATAGGTATTTGTTTTGAAGTACGGTTCTCAAAATTTCATAAAAATAATATGAATACTATATATGTATATATTATAGTATTTATTGTCAGTAATGATTGTAAAGATGAGTCAATAGACTTCCGTTTATATGATAGATAGAGATGAGAAAATAACTGGTTTGAGCGTACAATATGTCACTTTCTATCACGTTACGCCATATGCCTACCTATGGCTACTGATTTTTGAAACTAACTAAACTTCTAACAATCGAACTATGTGGATGTGTGATACTATGGACGATGCGCTGATGGTCAGATAAAATCTTAAGATCGCTGCTGGTTTGAATCTAAACTTACTATACAATTATTAAACTTACATACAGGGTGTCCCGAAACTGCCACAAGGAGGGAATGGACGTTTAGGCAACTTTAGTAAAAGAAGACTTCATTTTGTTTTTAAAAAGAATAGGAACATCATTCTAAGATCAAAAAATCGCATACAATACAATATAAATTGATACAATAAGTGATAATCAAAAAAAATGTTACATTGCTTGGTCTTCCTTTTGTTTATGACGCTGTGTTGCCCAAGAAAAAAAATCCTAATAGTAACCCTTTCGACCGGCATCGTAAAAATAAAAAAAAATGTTTTTTTCATATTTGGTGGGTTCGATTTCTGGTTAAGGCAGGCGATTTTTCAAAAATCTTTGAATGAAATTCCAATTATTTTTTAAATCAAAATAAAGTATTCTTTTAGTATTTTTTTAACCTTCAATATTTAAGGTACTTTCCCTTCGTGTGCAAAGTTTTGGGACACCCTGTATGTATTATGTATGTCGCTGCCAACTAAGTTTAACTAGCTTAATAAGACGTTCACCTTACCTATAACCTAGACTTTTTATTAAATGGTGGGTCCTCGCTCGTTGGTTAAACGGCGTCCCTTAGTGAAAAGGCTAGGCTATTAATTGAATTGCTGTTTTAATATACCATATGAAATGATTTAATTTATTTTAGATATAATGTTTAGTACTATTGTTTTTTTTGCAAATAGAAAATGTTTTGAAGTCTCAAAAGGTTAGAAAGTTTGTATGGACCTATGATAAACAGATAACTTTCACTTTTGCTGAAGAGTACATTAGTTGCGTATTGCGATTGTCCAAGTAACCAATTCCTAGGGCCCGCCAATTTAAAAAAAAAACGAAAAAGCGGAACCCTTATAAGATCACTTCGTTGTCCGTCTGTCTGTCTGTAAGGCCCTTTATACGGTATCGAGTTGAAATTAAAACCATGTACTCAGGTCTATAGTCCCTTGAAACTGTGAAAAATAATTTTTATAAGTAAACGTAACGTAAAATAAATACGGCTGTTTATGCCGCAAAAAACGCACATTTCGACACTTTCCAGGGAATTAAAATTTATACGGTACTTCCCATTGACCTAAAACTATGAAATCTAAAATCTACCATAAAAAATATAGTCTTTATTTAAGTACCTAAAAATTTTTACGGATCCCTCGGTGGGCGAGTCCGACTCGCACTTGTTTTTATATAATTATTTCAAGGTCTGACTAAAAGTTGGCTACGTGTACTAGATATAATTAGTCGATATTTTTCAGTGTATTTTCTATAATTAGTTTTCCTTGCTAAGGTAAGTTGTAGAAAAAACATCACGATCGACATCTGGACGATACTAAACAGTTATTTGAAAAAATATGTTTGTTTGCGGTATACGAGAAAATAGGAAGATAAATAATGATGTTATTTTATTACTAGTGATTATATTCGTATTTGAACGGAAAAGAAACTTAAGTAACGAACATCAATGAGTACCCCGGAAGTGAGAAAAAAGTTATACATTTGTATAATTTGGATAAAATTTCTTAAGGCGGTTGTAAGACCGAAAGTGGCGCCCCGAGAGGTTTTTATTTTTACGTGGAGTTTTTAGGGCCCATGGTCTAGTATTTTTGAAGGTATCACTACATGCCCTCGTAGTCATTCGTAGAAGTAGATAGCAAATGTGTCAAAAACGGCCACTTTTAGCAGTTTTGCTATCTACTTCTAACAGTGACTACGAGGGAATGAAATGATACCGTCTAAAATACTAGACTGTGAAACATATTAAAATTGTGTATTAGCATTATAATATTAAATAAAATTCACCGCGGCGACAATTTAGCTCAGGGTGCCACATTAAGTAAAGTTGTTATACCAACATAAGTATATATTGAACTTTATAAAAATGGTTTTAAAGTAAAAGATTTCCACATACCTGAGACCCTATCAACCAGCATCCAGTACTTGTATATGATGGTAGTCCAATTGCTGTCCGAATAGTAGTCATCGATGGCGATCTTCACGAACCCCGACATTTTGCTATAGTTCTATAATCACTACACTATAGTTTGACTATCACACACTCTCACTTCACACTACTAACGACCGTTAGTAATACTAAAGTCACTGAGCGGTGTGGCGGCGACTTTTTGTACTGTCACCTGTAACAAACACAAAAGTATGAAAAAATTTGGTCAAAATGTATTTTTTTAGCTTATTTCCTAATAGATGCCGTGAAATTCGCGAAACATAGTTTCTTGTAGTTTGATTTCCAGTTGCAACAATTTACTAAATTACGGGTTTTATTAGGATATACAACATACAACTGTTTAAAAACACAACACTTTATTAAAATTTTATTTTTCGAACGACACATCAACACTACCGAATTCTTTGGTTGGAAAGCGCGATCATATTTCCGTCGAGGAAATAAAATCGGACGTCAATCTGCAGCGCGCGCGCATCTCATTTCTACGAACGAAAGCGAAAACCTGAGGCGAGCTTATGCGAAAGTGCGCGCGAGTCGCTAGTTCGACCGCAATTGAAAATCGCGCCGGCTCCAACCAATCACAAGCATTCTTTCTCCCACGCGGCTGCAAGGACTTAACTGCACAACTTGCAACATCGGGAAACAGTTTCTAGCGTTAGAATTCAAAGTTTAATTTCGTGTGGCGCTACTTATCACAACTGCTTGTTTAGTACAAAGCCCGGGAACGTTTTCCAACTACGAGCACAGTTTTATTATGATTTTTTGATGGTTTTAACATTTGTTTTTTTTTTATAATAAATACATTGAGACTTAGGAGAGATGACTTATCAGAAAAATAGCATTTCTTCTTAATAAACGTTGTTTTTATATTATTTTATTTTATATAATTAATTTTCTGTTTTAATATCAAGTTACGTTAACCTCCATCAGCTGTTATATCTATTTCATTTAAAAATATACTAAACTAACGACCCGCCCTCGCTTCGCTTCGGCGTAGTGTGGAATTTGACATATAAACCTTCCTCTTGAACCACTCTATCTATTCAAAAAAACCGCATCAAAATCCGTTGCGTAGTTTTAAAGATTTAAGCATACATAGTGATATAGAGACAGAGAAAGCGACTTTGTTTTATACAATGTAGTGATTAATATCTCTATCATCATAAAATACAAATAATATTGTAATGAGTTTATGAAATGCCTTATATCTCTCAATAAATATTAAAAATTTAATAATTTAACGATCGGAAAGGTTAAATCTTCTCATGTTGTGCAACTCAGCATCTTTGTGTCTCAACACGGAGTGCCGAAACGACGGACCGGTTCACATGAGATTGCGCTTTTGCAACGTATCTCCGGACCTTCGGACAACCTTGCGATTCTAATATTCACGTTATTATATTAAATGTTATGCCTTGGCCGTGTTTGGGAATGTCAGAATGTGTAATCTTTCACATTTTATGGTAGAAGTAAATAAACAAAGAATTTCAAAAAGCTAAGACATTTCTGAAATAAATCTTTTTATGGATCTTAGCATGGTTTTGTTACAGGATTTTTGATTTTGAGATTTAATAAATTTCTGTATGATTGTTTTGTTCGCATACTTAAATATTTAATAAAAAGTCCTAAATATAATAGCCGATATTGATGTTTTGTAAACTAATTATAATAACCATAAATAATTACATTTTCTCGAGGTATATTTCTAGTAATTTTTTTTTGAGATGTTGGCTAATTTGGTCCGCGAGGTCGTAGAGGCTCGGTCTGAGTTAGCCAATGACTCTATTATTCTGTTTACATAACATTATTTATTCGAAATGCATCTATTCGAAAAAGGCAGAATATTTTGTTGATGATACTTATACATATTTCATTTACAATTAATATTTCGTACCAATATTTTGTCGGTGGGTAATATTTATTTAATTAAAAGTAAAGTAAATGGAACAAATACTATTTTAAGTTGGTACACTTCTTTCTAAATAAATTTCCATAGCACAATAAAAAATATACTATATTTTTTTATTACGATATGTGAAGACAGCTCTCTATAGTAAATACCTCGTGTAACCGTTTATTGTGATAGTACCACAGAATGTCCACAGAGGGCGTTTTGGCTTTCACCAGTTTGAACTTGGTCTTGTGCTCGTTTTTTATTCAGAGTCAATGCCAGGAAGTTGCTTCAGGCCTACCTGCTGCATAATTAATGTTTTTAATGTAGTTTGAAAGCGCGTAACTGTTTATTTTATCATTGTCTTTAATAAAATGTTATTTGAGTGTAAATTAGAACTGCACTTTTTAGAAGGCTTTTCTTTCAGGAGATGAGTGAAAATAAGTGGTAAGTGAACATTAAGTGGCTGGCATTTTTAGCCCCGTGGTACTTATTTAATAAGCAATATTTGTTTGCAACTACACTTCCATAGTTTTAGTTCTCTGGGCAGGTTGGAGACCGTAGTATTAAAACTTTGTTATCAGAAAACACTAACTTCTGGTTCACAAGGTTGTTTGATGTATTAGTTTTAAGTGATTTTTTTACCTTTGATGGCACAGAAATAAATTTAACTACGAAAATAAACAAGAGAACCTAAGTTTCCACGATTCCAAGAAAATTACAAATACCAAGTCTTATTGATATAATGTATACGAAATCGTTAAAACAAAAGTTACGTTATAGGATGCGAAACTATGCAACTTCCGACAATTTCCTAAATTAATTAAACAATATTTACGCGTTATTCGGACCTTAGCCCACTTCTTATAGAACGACCTTGAGACAGCCTATACGATAATATTGACTGGGCATTTCCCAACCGGTTGGGAAAGCTAACCTTGTCACCTGCGAATTATGGGTAAAATATTTGTCGATCAAATCAGTTGACGGGTGATGATAATTTCTTTCGTAATTCTTAGAGAAATAGCATTTGTTGTGTTGTAAAGTTTTAGTTAACTGTGATGCTTTTAAGAAGTTACACAATACAATATTTGCACATAATCTTATGATTTTAATTCACATCAGAATGGTAGGGTATATTTTTGCCAAAATCTTTTTTAGAATCAGTTTTTCATGATAATGGTTTCGTATGATAAAGCAATAGGACAGTGTTCTTTTAAAAACACATGACTATTAGAATATTTACACCCATTCAAAAATAAATTCGACACAGTACCCTGTAGTAAATAGTTTCAACAAAGGTAAAATAGTGTAAGCATAGATTTAAAGAGAAAAAAAATAAAAATAATATACAAAATAGTAATGTAAGTATAATCTAATATCTATGTCAAGCAAAACCGACTTTGTCATTATCAAATTATTGAAGTAAAGGTGATCGATCATGATCAAAATTAGTTCGATCTAAATTGCGAAATACTTGATCGAAGTCTAGATAATCATGATTAACACTAAAAAGCTACATTATTAGTACTTAGTATATTTGACAGGTGTCTCAATAATATAGGCGAGTTGATAAAATAAAAACTCGATCGAACACACTAGCTAGTATCTAATTGCAACGAGGTACATACTAAGAGATACGACGTCTTTTAAACGTCGTATGATACATTTATATAGGTAGTTATCGCAAAACTAAATAATTTTGACAGTAATATTAACATGACTTGAGAAAAAAATCTACAAATTACTATAAGTAGATTTAATGATAATGACGAACATTAAAATAATTATTCCTTGAACTCTCGTTCTATTCAACCTGTTTATTTCTTAATATCTAGAAAATAGAGTGATACACTTACAAAATGCCTCGATTGATTCACGATGATCAATGATTTCATGAAAGTAATCTTTTTGATTCAACGGCAGACTTAAGTCACATAAAATTTGTATTTTATTCTCGTATACTGCCAAAAGTAAAATAAATGCCTATAGAGACATTTTGCTCAGAAGATTTCGATCCGAATGGATTTAACCACACAAAATGCAATTGCTTTAATATTAAAATAATAATTTGATTGACGGAAATAAAATCACATTACCGATTAAGTTTTCACTGTAATAAATTGAAAAAAAAAAGATAGACAACTCATTTAGAAGAACTTTTGTTACAATCGCATGTTAACATTATTCAAATGTCACAATTATTATGTTACATGAAGAGCAGAGCCTTTTGACACAAGTATAACTCTGGCCACTTGCTATTGTTATGATATTTGAAGGTAAATAAATATTTTTGATTAAAAAAAGGACATTTAACAATTTGAAGAATATTTTCACAGAATTAGCAGACTCACGAAGTTACTAGCTTTTTGTGTTGTCCAGTTAGTAGGGCGTGCGTTAATTATGGTTTTGTAAATATTATTTGGTCAAAATATAATATGATCTAAGAATATTGCAATCGTTTATATTATTGATTCTGAAAAAACAGTCATTAGGTTTCGTATATACTAAAAATAACTTCGTATATTTATTCATACAATTTTAATCAACGTTTGATTTTCTTCACCACGATTCGCTGTTTATTAAATAACACAACAATAGATCTTTTTATCATCAAACATTTAATGTCTGCCAGTGAATAAAATAAATTTTATTCAATTGTTAAACTGATACTTACGACTTTGTAATAGAATAGTTTATCGAAACAAGTATTTTTATAATATTGGTGTATGATGTTCAATAAATGTTTGCTTAGATACATGTCGTAAGATTTGCGTAAACGCATGGGCACGTTTCATACTAGTCTTAGTACAAAGAACAAGACATGAATTTTAACAATTGTTAATTAGATTGTTGTGTTTACACAAAATTGTAATGTTACGAAATCAAGAATAAAATGCAATATTAATGTGCTGTCACGAAACGGGACTGTAGAGCTGACTCTAACTATTAAAATTCATTTTATTTTCCATACAAAAAGGCGAGGCAGCATAGAAATAATGCGAGATTAAATTTTTAAAGTATTACAAATAAAATACTATTTTATACTAAATATTCACTTTTAAACTGTCTTTATATTTACTGACTACAAGTATCTATTAAGTAAACGCTTATGTGCAATAGGTGCGACGACGATCTGGTGAAGGTTGCCAGAAGCCACTGGATGTGGGAAGCGCTGGACCGATCGTCGTGGAAATCCTTGGGGGAGGCCTATACCCAGCAGTGGGTGTCGTGCGGCTGATATGATGATGATGATGATGATATGTGCAATAATATGCATGCTTACACTTTATTATTAATAAACTTGCATCTTCAACACGGAACTGTCATAAAAACATACATAAGTCTGACTTAGCACCGGTTTCCGATTACCTAGGTGCGACGACAGTAACTTGACGAGCGAAAGTCAATCCAACACTTCGAGCAGACTGACCGCTTATCAGGTTGCCATAACGAGACATCGAGTACGAAGATGTGCCAAAAAGTGATCATCATTATCCACAGACTTTATCTGTGTCGTAATCAGAACAGACTTGACAGATCTCTACTCTTGGCAGGCGGGTTGAATCGCGGTATTGGAGCATTTTCGTCTGAAAATGCTGCTGCGCAATTCTGGTCTACCTTCGTGTTAAGTTCTACCTCTACGTCGTGCATGTCTGTGCATGTTTATTCGGTGGCATTTTGAGTCATGAAGGGTTAGGGCTATTATTATACAGGGCTTTTGTAAAACACCATCAACCTCGCAGGACTCATAAACAGCAACATTTGTTCTACTATTTTTCCAAAAACAGACAAAAAAAATCGACTTTCCGTAATACAAATGTCCGAACAGCTGATCGAGTTATGTATGAAAAGTCGGAATTATTTGTCTGTTTTCGGAAAAGCCGTAGAACAAAATGTTGTTGTTTATGATGTTAGTGATATACTCCTACGAGGTTGTTGGTGATTTATAAATAACCCTGTATATACTTATCGAATGCTGTACGGCTATCATTTCCATCAGCCTAATAATTTTCATACTGCAGTGTTGTTAATGGTTCATGGTTAGGGATGTAAATAAATGTTATAGAAATAAACATGTTGACTTTCATTACCTTTGTTACGTGCGTTGTGTTCGCAATGATTGCGTATAAACTATTCAGGTTTCTAAAGTGAACTTTCGTCATGAAACTATTGACAATGACCGTTGTAACACCGCTGGTTCTGCCACTTTTTCAGTAGATTATGCGTTCGACCTTCCTACTCAGTAGCGTGACGCACGCCCGTGAATTTCGTGAACTAAAGAAATGGAGAAATGTACGTTTTTTACTTTATATCTTGAAACAGTACGTTATTTTAGAAAAAGTTAACCGCGTAAAGTAACTTTTCAAATATTTCATGCTTTAAATAATTTACAGAATATGAATAAAGTAATCTACCCTGAATAGGAATCAAACCAGATTCTTATAAATTACAATAAACAGTTTTCTTTAACTATAGTTGTCATATCGTTGTCAAAATGTAGTTACCTGTAATAAATTACCTTCAAAGTGATCAAAGTCCAACACATCATCAACGCATTAGTGACCTACATAATACCCTCCCCCCCCCTTCCACTAAAAAAACGATCTTTATTTTCTTAAGTTATGGTGTTCGTCTTCACGCTTAAAAACTGTACTTAGCATGAGCATTCACCATAAGTTTTATCCCATATTTTGTATGGTCAAAATCATGTAAATTAGGTACCTAGTTTAGTTTACCGCGCCGCCGCTGCCACGCTCATAAATGTGGCGCTAGTATGATTTAAATTATGATTTATTTTCTTTTATTTTATCGATGTCTCAAATATTCCGCGACTCTATTATCAAACTTTTGTTTTTAGGGTTCCGTACCTCAAAAGGAAAAAATGGAACCCTTATAGATCACTTTGTTGTCCGTCTGTCTATCTGTTTGTCAAGACTATTTATCTCAGGAACGCGTGGAGGTATCGAGTTGTAATTAAAACCACATACTTAAATCTACGGTCCCTTGAAACTGTGAAAAACTTCTAAGTTAACGTTAAAAAAGCTACGAACGTTTATGCCGCAAAAACGTATATGTTTCGACAATCTCTAAAGGGAGTCAAAATTTATAGGGTACTTCCCATTGACCTAGAACTATGAAATTTGGCAAGTAATATCGTCTTATACAACAAGTACCTTCAGGAAAAAGGCTGAAAACTATACTTTTGTAATTAAATCACAAAAATATTTTGTACGGAACCCTCGGTGGGCGAGTTCAGCTCGCACTCGTCCGGTTTTTTAATATGTTTATGCACTGATAATCGGTCATACGTGTCGGCGAGCGCGAGAATGGCAGTGACCGCACGGACCGGTCGGGGAAGGCCGCGTTGCGACACTAGTGTTGCAACTAGCGTGCGCGTAAAATATGGGTATAAATGGCGCCCTTGAAAGAGTTTGGGGGCTTAATATCAAAGATTAAAAGTCTTAGAGGTCATTAAAACTACATTGTGGTGTCTTTGTAGAATTTTTACGATATTTTATCCAGGCCCCAAAGTATGTACTAAGCGTAAGTAGCAGTAAAATTCGATTGACACTCAATTAAGCACTTGTCTTGATGCCACATCGCGTTTTAGCGACAATAAGTAGGTGCATGCTAAAGTGTTGATCACAATTAGTAAAACTAAAATGTATATACGAAGTATTAAAATGTATATACGAAGTATTGAAGTGTACGAAATAGTTGCCACATTTTATCATTTTCGCGTCCCGCCTATTATGCTAAATACTCAGTTAATTTGCATGAGGTTGTTGGGGCATAAGGGACGGTGTGCACATTATCCGCTTTGTATTATGAAATAACTAAGAAATTGTTTTGTAATAGTGAACATTGTCAGCAACGCTGGGGAACTCTCATAAACTTTTCCTAATCACTCAAAACATTTTAATTTATGCCTGCTTGGAATGAAAAAAATATGTTTTTTTATGTTAAAAAAAAGAGTTTTTTAAAGAAATGTAAGTAAGACGAATTTTTAAATTTTCAATTAAGTAATTCGAAAATTACAATACAATACTAAAATATTTTCATACTTCACCAAAAAACAAATACAATTTTTGGTAATTTTTATTTTATAATTTGGTGGGATCAAAGCAATTAAATACAAACTAAATTTAACTGCAAAACTAAAACGCGTTTAGAAACTGCAAAATCCTTCGCAAAGCAAATACCTAAATAGCATTTTTCAAGTAAAATCGGCGAGTAAGTAGGTTAATCGTACAAAGGTTACTTCCAGCCAGGCTTCCTGTTTCCAACTCCAGAAGGTCCTTTCACAGTGCGTAGAGAACGCGGTTGCGCAAGCGCTGCTGCTCGTTACCCGCACGCAACCAGCAGGATATTGCTTCAAGGCTTGAAAACTCAGTTCCGAGCAACGTTCGGATGCACTGCCGCTTTCCTAACTAGCTACTATCAGGCACTGCGTCTTTGGCAGACCGACCGGTATATGCTAAATATTTGATACTGTTTTTAAAGATTTGGTCTACTCTATCTGGTTTGTATGAAAATCTACTGGGGGGGTATTAAAACCTCTTAAAACTTGTCAGGTTTATGAATTGCTATAGTTACATCTCTTTCTCGCTGTATAGCAATTAAAAGAGATAGATTGATAGCCAGTCAGAAAACTGCAAGGAAATAAGAGGTCATAATATGGCCCCTGGTGACCTTAATTATGTAGACACCACTCTATAAGACGTGTTATAAAACGCGTCTACACTTAAGCACCTACAACTTTGGGTATTCTTTTGTTATCATCAGTGTATTTTTCGCCACGCTTGGCCGCCCCTAATACCTGGCCGCCCTAGGCTTGGGCCTACTGGGCCTTAGGGCAAACTACCTAGCTACAATTTCCTAAGTAGTTCAAACAAGAAGGCTTTTCTAATGAAATTGTTGAATATTTCATGACGATTTTGCGGTGTCCGTAAATACATACGTGAGTACTCACTACGTACAATTCTGCAATAAAAAGTATAATTTTTCTTGATCGAATGATCATAAAATAAAAAATGTTTGGCTTTGTTTTTTAGTAGCGTCTTTTTTTTAGTGCAGCTAAAGACCGTCTTAAACATATGTATAGACACTGCAATATTACTAAGCATATTATTCAGTAAATTAAGGTCAAAATAACCATACACGTGGTTATGAATAGAAGTATGGATGTATATGAGAAGCAATAGAAGTATTAGGGATCACAGCAAATATGAGGCAGGCGTAGCGTGTCAATAATAATTAGACAATCTCGGTGTTTCGACTGTGTTTTTTATTAACATTTTTAATACAGCGTACAAGCAGATATTAGACTTCATAAAATTTTAAAAATTATATTCAGGTGCATACAGACTTTGCCAGGAGATTAATAAATCAGACACACCACTGTGAAGTAATTATTTTTTAACGTTAACAAAAGAATGCTATTGAAAGTAAAATAAACAAAAAAGCATCTACAATTGCAAAATCTTGGTTCGTACAATGTCGCACATTCCTTTTTGTTTAATCTTTCGCTGAGTTGGTATGATTCAGCCAAGGTCCTTGGTCATAAAATGCGGACTGATTTGGAAATAGCGAATGCACATTTGATTTGCGTGACGAAACGTTGTCTAGATGTCGGTTGGTAGTAACAGTGCACTTTGCAAGCAAAAAGACGAGTTACGATAAACAGTTGTTAGCACAATTTTGAATTGCGGAAGCTAGCTGCACGTTCTGCAATTCTAAATCTGCATCTAAGAAAGACCTCACTCTACAATGTTTCTGCATGTTCTTCAAGTTGTACGTAAAGTGCCAAGTTTTTATGGAAATTACACACAGTGTAACTTACTAACTTGATTGTACGGCCAAAGGGGTCTAAAGCATCCTATTGCTTGACAATATTTATGTAAGAGACGTTATAAAATCATCATATATTTTGTTTTGAACAGCTAGCTTTCTGTACTTTTTTTATTCAAAATAAGTATTATTCAATTTATGTTTATAATAATTAGTTTTTAAGTTTCTTTTCATCGGTTGTCGTGTAGTTTCAATAGCACCTTTTCAGTACCTATATAGCTGATAAGAATATTATGTATAATGTAAGAAGTTGACGACATATTGTGCAAAATATAGTACTGCAAATACACACGTTCGGTGTCAACGCAGATAATGATGTGACGCAGAATAACAAAAAATCATAAAGGAAACAACGTTTAAATGTGATGAATGATGTAGGTATTTTTCTTATACCCAACTTTAAATTTTTTTTGACTTACATAAGTAAAATATTTTATGTATAAGCGATTGGTATACATACAAAATAGAATTAAAATTTTTTTGAACCCTAGTTCACGACAGTCGTCTTCGCTTATGTGCATTTTGATATTTTCTTTGCGGTTTAATTCCCGTTAATTCGATTTTTATTATTGATTGTGATTTTTTATAATATAATAAACTCTTTTAAGTTTCAAGGTACACTGCTGGGCGTAGACATAGAAATTTTCAAAACATAAGTTAGCTTAAGTATTTTATATTTAAAATTTTAAAAGGGCACAGAAATCTTACTAAAATTACGGTTTATTACAACCAATGGGGTTAGCATTTAACTATGGGGCCTCCATTAATAAAATATAAAGAGAGTTGCACTATAATCATAAATTAATTATCTTTGTAAATAAAGTTATTAAGTGTACACTATTATAACCCTACACGTGGTTGATATTTTTGTAACAAGTACTTTGCTAATATAAAATTTTTATTCAATGATAACATAGGTACGTAATTATTTAAACCTATTGAACTTGAAGCAAATAACAAGTCTTTAGTGTTAAATATATTTTTAATAAAAAGATAGCTATTTGCAATAGGTTAGTCAACCATATAGGCTGCATCAGGTAAATTAATTTTAACAATACCAGTATTCATTTCCATGTTCGAACCGGTTTTCAAGATGCACGTTGAAGATTCACATGGCCTATTATAATATAAGGTTTTTTTTTACAATTACCTCGTTAGTCCAAGTACATTGTTGTATAGGTAGTAAAGCCTTACTAAGTTTTTTATTCGAAAAGTTAATGGACTCTGTTTTACGTAATTTTGACAATAATTTTCTGTACTATTTATGGAGAGCTGGTAAAAAATAGAATAAAAAATCATATTGGAATGAGGATAATGTAAATTGCTATTTAAGAAAGAGGATGAAACCAAACGTCAAAGGTTTTTGATTGTTTTTTATTTCCCAATGTTTCAGCAGCAGCTACTTTGGATTTTTGGATTTTTTTGAATAAAACACGAAAACTGACTAAAATCACGCACTGATAAAATAATGACACATTAAAATAGACTGAATAGTTTTTTTTTATTAAAATATTTGATTCCTATCGTAAAGCAAATTCTTAAGTTCTTTTGCAATATAATATTCCTGAAATAAATTTATGTTGATTTATTCTCGATTTATTACGGATTTAGGGTGCAAGAAACTTGCATCATTAATTATTTTTTAATTGCGTTGTTTGATTTCGATAGATTTCAAATGTTTATATTTAATTTTTATTTTATCCTAATTTTTATGTACTTTCAAGCGTTTTTTGGTTTTAGTATTTTTTTTCTAATTAAGTACCTATTACTTTATAAAAAAATGAGATTTTCAGGTAATGATTGTTATTTTATTGAACCACATAAAAAAGTCAATAAATATGTTTTATAGTCAGTATCTCTAAATAAAATAACTTGATTTAAAGAAAAGCATGAAATTTTATACTTATGGCTAAAACAAACTTTCCGATAGTTTTATTTCTCGGAAATAAATAGAAAAAAATACCTACCTTTCAATTGTTTTTCACTTGTAACATCACAATATCTCAGACTAATTTATTTCGAACAAATTAGTCGAGTACACATAGTTTAACACTCGATTATCGCCACTCTATCACCATTTTAACACCAGAATTATACATCTGAAAACCTTATAGAGAAAAGCTTCCGACTGGTGCGCCCGCAAAAATAATATTGCATATATAAAGATACTACTACAACTAAGCTAAGATTTAGCCTTAGGATTTAGCTCAAATTGTTCAAATAAAAGTTATTTGAATCTCAACTCTATTGGGACGCAATAAGAGCACTATCGTTATACTGCGTGCGCGCAGGACGGCACAGAGTAGTGAACTGATGCAGAGACAGTAAGTCTCGTAGTAATTGATTCTAGGGGGGATGGTCGCAGCCTTGCCCCATCCGGTTCAAAATCCATTATATTTCTTTGTTATTTAGATATTGTGTAAATTGTGACCATGACGTGAAAAGGCATCGAATTGTAAATTTGCTTTATTCCACAACCGAATTAATTAAAGCTAAATTTAGGTTAGAATTTGAAGATATTAAAAAATAAGGTGTGAGAAGTTTCCGCAGATAAATAATTTAGTGGCAATATAATTAAGCTGATTAAAAACTAAGGTTTTCATTTAGATCAAAGTTTTCGACGGCATCAGCTGAATTATATTGTACCCAAAAAACTTTACAGAAACCCTAGAAAAAAGGAGAGTATACCCATAAATAAAGTTATTTATTAGAAAACATGTAATTATTTGTCATAATTATCTTATTTTAAAAAATCTCTGAAGGTAACATTACTCTATTTAGCTTGCAGTTACATCATTTTACTTCTTGTGATCATAATATAAGTGCGTTATTATTAATAAATTATATGTTTTTACTTGAAATATTTTTTCAGGTTTTAATACAACTATAGTAAGAAACGAATAGGTATTTTATTTATTTCACACATATCGGGATGGTTTTTAATGCAGTTTTTTTTTATACGATAGCTAACATTTGCGTGAACTTTATTTTAAGTACGAAGCTTTTTATTAATAACATTTTTTACTACGAAAAAACAGACTGACTGAAGCTTGAAAATTAATTATTGAATTTAATGTTCAAACGAACACTACGTACATTACGTACGTATTACGTAATATTGGTACGTAATTAACGTACCAATATTAAAGTAAACACTTTAATATTGGTAAAACGTTATTTTTTTTTTTAGTAAAATTGGTTAATTAAAAATCATTAGAGCCAGCAAATTCGGGGATCCAACCACGTTAATTCTGAACGATAAAACCAAACCCGTTACGTTGTTTTTCTGGTTACCTAAAAATATTTGGTCTTCCTTTAGAGTTCTCATTTAAATGGTCCAAGGTTGGCAAACTAGGCTCCTTAGGCATTTTCCTCGGCATAAAAAAAAAATAGGCTCTCTAGCTAACTATGAACAATTTTAACAAAACCAAATCAATACTTTTCTGTAAACGAAATTGAAAAGGTAATGATTTTGTTTTGGCTTGATCGTTCAAAATGTTCGCTATTTGGGCCCCAGGTTTCGAAAAAAACATATCCTCTTGTTTAATTAAAAAAAAAATAACAGATTTTTTAACTCAATCATATCAGAAAAAATGTAAAACAGGCCATATTACTTCTATCCTAATTAAACTTAATTTTTTTGCTTAACAAGGCTATTTCTAAATCTTTAAAAATAAACCAACCCCTCCTGTGGCGGAATTTTCAAAGAATCTAGTTTTGTGATTGGCTATGGAAATAATCGGTAATTAATTGATTGCATATCATTCATAGAGTATAAACATGCAATTGGTAATTTTGAACATCACGTGAAAGGAAAACACCATCCTGTTTCGTATAATTTAAACACGAAATCCAAATACCACATTTGTGTTGGTCGGTTTATATCTTATTCACTATTTCATTAAATTAAAATCACAGATTACTACGCATCACGAAAGGTTTATATTTACACACCTACCTAAAACTCCCGACCGACGCTTTGGCCAAGTATCTTCGGCCGTAGTCGCGGACTTACTGTTGATTTGATTTTAATTTAATTTAATACAACAACGCAAAAATTTAATATTGTTGTTAACTATTTGTCATTATTCTTTGAAATTATTATTATCATATAAATATGTAGATAATATACTGTCAGAACCTGTCAGTTAAAACACAAAATTAACCCGTTGAGTGCCAAGTGACTGACAAACAATAGATTTTCTATTGTCTCCCGATTGAAAGTGAATTTTAAAAATGCATAAATTATATGCAAGGTTAATTTAATAATTATACTTACTTACCATAAATATTTTGAGTTTGACTTTTGAATTTGTGGCGGTAACTCGTGGCTTGGCGGAAAATCTTTTAGGTATATTATAATATACCTAAGTATAGGTATTTTATAATAATGTAGATATATACTATATATTTTAGCGAATGTGATGCAGTCAGAGTACAAGTATTTACTTTTTTAGGGTTCCGTACCCGAAGAGGCAAAACGGAGCCCTAATGCTGTCACTATGTGTATGTCTGTCGCAAAGCCTTAGTAGCTAAACCATTAAAGCTACATCTATCTTCATATTATTTGCACCAAAGGTATGTCGACCCAGAGCCAGGAAATGTATGACAAAATATTTTAGAGGGGGGCTCCCATTCAATTGAAAAAAAATTTCATTATGTAGAGCTTATGTAGATAAAGTATTGTATTTTATTGTTATTGTATTTGTTTATTAAAAAATAAAGGAACGAAAAGCCGTCAGTCACCTTTTTAAATTTTATATATTTTACTAAGAAATAAAAATTATTGATAAATCTGAATTTTTCTTTTCAATTCCCTTAGTGTTTCTATAGTACAAACCAACTTAATTTTGCGGTCAAACGTAGCACAGATAAAAACCCATTTTTTTATCTGTGCTAAGTCTAAAAATTATCAGACTCAAAGGTCTGGAGTTTTATTCTCAGAAGAGGGTAACGCAGTACGTTCGTCTCTTCCAGCCTGGCGCAACTCCCTCAGTTAAAAAACGATCTATGAAACGGAAGCGAATTTTTAACCCGTCTAAGTTTGAAAGAACGTTGACAATCCACAAAGCAGAAGATAATTGACACCATTCGAATTTAGGCGTATTATACTTCGCTCCATCAAAGAGTATTCTTCATCTTTGACCTTTTTACCGCCAATGCCGTTTAACGTTTCTCTTTTGTTTGTTTTCATTGAATTCGCTTCCGTTTCATACTCACGCTTTTTGTATGACACTCCCGTCTCTTATAACGCTAGTTATTTTTACATTCTCTTTGGTCTCTTCCATTCTTTCCTATCACTGGTTATCTCCATTTTCACTTCCTTCACACTCATTTATTTCAGCTCACAGTCAATCCATCTTTTCTGCTATTTACTCTACTACGTCCATTAACTATTGTCGATTACATTTCTAGCAATATGTCTTTGTCACTTCATTTTCTCATTTACTCATTGTACTATAATTTAATCCAGTGGGAGTACAATTATGCACGACACAATGGCTGGTTCATGCGTCATGCTCGTGAACGGAAGTTGCTTGTGGGAATTGGTCTGCTTCTGTCTGCTTGTATCAAGAGCGTTGAATACAACATTTTCTGTCATAATATTATCTAAACGTGTGGCACTTTTTACTCAAAACACATAATTCCTAAGTATACTTTAAACTTAAAATCTGAGGTAATTTTTTTGATTTGACGACTAGAAAAAGCAGCCCTTGACGAGTTTATTGCTGGTTCTTCTCGTTACAAGGTCTTCCGCTTAGGCTATGCGAACTGATGGCGTAGCTTCTTTGACATTCACAAGCGCTTGACAGCCTAGACTGGTTAAATGACTTTGAGTTTGAGTTGAGTTTGATTTAACTACAATACTCACAGCAGGTCAGTATGGCATCGCTCTGTGGTAATGATAGAAGTCGTACTCCTCCTCTTCAGTGAGCGCACACTCGTCAAAGCACCAGAGACCTGCGATGGCGAGCAGGATCGTGTATACGGCGTAGTACGATAGGTACACAAGTACACTGTATATGTACATTGCGCTCGGAGTGGAGGTAGCTTGATCCTGAAACAATAATAAGAAAAAATTTAAAGCTAAAACAAACCCCCGACATGCAATTAATAGCAGCACGGTACCAAATTTCGAATCGATAGGACATATGGAAGGTAGTCAGATCCTTTCATCAACTAGAAAAGAGCTGATGATCTTCAAACGGCTGAACAGATTTTCATGAAACATGGCTAAGAACACTCGGGATAAAATTATCTATGACACAAAAAAACTAAACTAAAATCGGTTCATCCGTTTAGGAGCTACGATACCACAAACAGATACACAGACACGTTAAACTTATAACACCCCTCTCTTTTTGCGTCGGGGGTTAAAAATACGTACGTACATGCAAAAAGTAACTGTAACATTAGAAAAGTGTTTTGCCTGTAACGCCGATTTTCACCCACATGCGTGTCTACCCCAAGACGCGTTGCCCATTTCCTTTTGATTCATAAGGTTTTTAGTGTACTTAAAGACACTTCATACCGGATGTGGAGAAACCGCATGTGTTCTGACCCCCATATGCCGGCTAGACCCGCACGGGGGTGAAATCCGCATGACTGGAAGACAACTTATTTTTTTTTATATTTCTAAAAGCCCCACCCGACTTCATTAGGCGTGTTTTATTAATAATGTTATGCGTATCTAATGATTTGAATATTATTTCTCGCTTTTTGGAGGTATTTAATTTTGAAGCTGTTTTTGTTTCAGGTTTTTTGAAGGAGTTTTTTATTTTCAACTTTTTAGTGGTAGGTATGTAAGCATGTAAATATTTTTTTACTTTATAAAATACTAGCTTCCGCCCGCGACTTCGTCCGCGTGGATATTAGAGAAAATCTTTAGGGAACCTTCAACCAGGATCCGACCAGCCGTTTTTTACGCGATTAGGCGGGTCACCACCAAGCGAGGCAAGACGTTTGCCAAGACGCAAGACGCAAGGCATTTGTCGCACGAGGGTCGCTCGCTTGGTGGGGACCCACCTAATCGCGTAAAAACGACTGGTCGTTTCCATTCCCGTTACCGTTTCGTCCCGCTCCCGTTCTCGTTCCCGTTACCGTCCCGTTCCATTGCCGTCCCATCCCTTTGCCGTCCCGTCCCGTTGCCGTCCCGTCCCGTTCCTGTCCCGACCCGTCCCGTTCCCATTCCCGTTCCCATCCCCGTCCCGTCCTGTTCCCGTCCCGTTCCGTTCCGTTTCCGTCCCGTCCCATTACGTTTTGTTCTCATCCCCGCTCTCATTCCGTTCCCGTCCCATCCCATCCCGTTCCATTCCCGTTCCCGCTCTCGTTCTCGCTCCCGTTGCCGTTCCCATCCCCGTCCCGTCCCGTCCCCGTCCCGCCTGTTCCCGTTCCCGTCCCGCTCCCGTTCCCGTTCCCGTCCCACTCCCGTTCCCGTTCTCTTCCGCTCCGTCCAGTTCCCGTTCCCGTTCCCTTTCTCCCCGTCCCCTGGGGCTGAATCATGCATGTCCACCGAGTCGGACTTCATTTTTACAATCACCATCCCATAAAACCTCAAGAACGTCATCCATATATAGTATTTTATGATTACTTACCCCATTTACCACATAAGGGGTTGTTTTTCAAAATCACAAAATATATGTTTGCTCATTTATTTTAAGACGTACTCCTACGAAGTTTAAAGTTATAATGTCTATTTTATATTCTTTTTCCATAAGTTTTCCATACAAAATTTGAACCCCATTTTCACCCTTTTAGGGGTTAAATCATGTACATCGTGGTGACCTTTAAAATAAATGTAATTTTCGCAATCACCATACCATAAAACTTCAAGAACGACATCCATATCGATTTTTATGTTTACTTACCCCATTTACCCCCTAAGGGGTTGATTTTCAAAACCACAAAATATATGTTTGACTATTTATTTTTAGACGTACTCCTACGAAGTTTAAAGTTGTAATGTAATGTCTATTTTATATTATTTTTCTATACAAAATTTTAACCCCATTTTCACCCTTTTAGGGGTTAAATCATGTATATCGTGTTGGACTTTAAAATAAATGTCATTTTCGCAATCACCATCCCATAAAACCTCAAAAACGATATCCATATCGATTTTTATGTTTACATACCCCATTTACCCTCTAAGGGGTTGATTCTCAAAATTACCAAATATATGTTTGCCAATTTATTTTTAGACGTGCTCCTACGAAATTTAAAGCTGTAATGTCTATTTTATATTTTTTTTTCCATACAAAATTTGAAACCTATTTTCACCCCTTTAGGGGGTTAAATCATGTCCACCGTGTTGGACTTCAAAATAAATGTCATTTTCGCAATCGTCATACCAGAAAACCCCAATAACGACATCCATCTCTATTTTTAGGTTTATTTACACATTTCACCCCTATTTCACCGCCATGGGGGTTGAAGTACTAACAATATCAATAAACGTTGCGTTAGATTTTCTTCCATAAGCCTTTACCTATAAATTAAGTGATCTTTACTTCGAAAATGAAGGATTTTTTCTATACACAACTTCATACCCCTTTTCACCCCTTCGGGGGTAGAATTTTGAAAAACGCTGAGACCCGTATTTATTAATTTTCAATTTTCAGCCTATACACAAAATTTGAAAATCCCAGCTTCAAAACTGAGGGATTTTCATACAAACTTTCATTCCTTATTTCACCCCCTTAGGGATGGAATTTTCAAAAATCCTTCCTTAGTGGATGCCTACACTGTATGAGGTATCTGTGTGCAAAATTTCAAGTCTCTAGGTCCAGCGGTTTGGGCTGTGCGTTGATAGATCAGTCAGTCAGTCAGTCAGTCAGTCAGTCATTCAGTTTACGATTTTATATATTAAGATTTTCAATGGTAAAATGCCCACAAGTCAATTTACAAATTTACGCTGTTTGTTTTTGAAGAGTTCCGTTGTGTCTTCGTAGTCCAAGTCTAGTCCAGAACCTTGCATCGCAGACCATGGTTTGGTTTGTTTTGGATTGTCATAAACCTACCAAAATCCAAATCACTTTACATATACTATTTGAATTTGAGGAGTTTTCTTGTGTATCTTCGAAGTTCAAAGTCCAATACCGATGAAAACAAAATGTGACCATTCTTGAAGTATACCCTTTCAAACAAAAGAAGAATTATCTAAATCGGTACATAAACAAAGATGTTATGTCCGAAAATCCGTAAAAACACGTGTGATGGCAAGCTAAATAATTGTAATTTTTCAGGATTATGAAAAAACTACCAGCCAAATCTCTGTAATTTTTTTATGGAACCACACACAAACTATGTTCTTTGAGATAAAAAAGAATAGTGTAAATCGGATATCAACTGACGAAGTTATGGTAAAACATACATAAAAAAAAATTAAAAAAAATACCGTCGACTTGAGAACCTTCTCCTTTTTTTGAAGTCGGTTAAAATAATACCGTTGACTTAAGAACCTCCTCCTTTTTTTTGAAGTCGGTAAAAAGGTGATCTTTAATCGACTATGATCAAACTAGCGGCCGCCCGCGATTTCGTCTGCGTGGAAAGGTTTTTTGCTATCCCTCGGGAACTATACTTTTTTTCGGGATGAAAGGTACCCTATGTCCTTCTCTGTACCTTTGACAACGTGTATGCAAAATTTCATGATGATCGGTACAGTAGTTAGGACGTGAGAGCGTAACAAACAAACGGACTTTCGCATTTATAATATTAATAAGTAAATATAAGTAAATAAGTAATATAAGTAAATAAGTAAATAAGTAAATAAGTAAATAAGTAAATAAGTAAATAAGTAAATAAGTAAATAAGTAAATAAGTAAATAAGTAAATAAGTAAATAAGTAAATAAGTAAATAAGTAAATAAGTAAATAAGTAAATAAGTAAATAAGTAAATAAGTAAATAAGTAAATAAGTAAATAAGTAAATAAGTAATAAGTAATATAAGTAATAAGTATATTAAGTAAGGATGGCCAGCACACCGAACCTGGCATTACCGATCATCATCTATCTAAGGTGTTTGATCCCAAACACGTCAAAGTTAATATTTTCTTTATAGCAATGAATTTAAACTTTTGACAAATTTTTTGTAGCTTCATCATCGTCATCGTAAGATTTCCGAAACTTTGACTTAGATTCTGACGTACCATAATTACTTAGTGGCGAAGAATCCATACAAGCCGTACCCATCGGCTTACCTTTTAGAATCCCATCCTATGCAAAAAAATTTTATAGAACCAAAGATATTAGAAATTAAAAAGATATGTTATGTCATACCATGCGACCTCAAAAATTGTCCCCAACCAAATGTCACTAGCAATAATAGAATTTCGTAAAATGGTTCACAGAACAGACATCAGATTTCAGCTGCCAGTGTGAAGGCGCAAGTAACCTATATACCTCTTTTAAAAAAAATCTAATCTTTGTATCGAAGGGCTTACCTTCGTCATAATTTTATTACCCCTCGCCATGCTGCATAAATAGAATAAAAATAATGTTTTTAAAGAGTCATAGGTAATGATACAAAATGTTTCGTTCACTTGTCTGGAGATCAGGGCTATGAACGAGATTTTCCCAAGTCTTCAATTTGAAACATTGTCCATAATGAATCATAAAACCATAATGATGTCTTCCGTCTAAGTGCCATCTAGAAAACGTCATAGCCTTATTATTATACAAGATGATGGAAATAAAAACACTGAACCTTTAATTTTCGATCAAAGTTTCGTGACGTCTTTCTATCTTTGTGACGTCAATGTATGGATAATTACTATATTATTGTACACGAGCACACACAAGTGTCATTCATTGTCTCGTCACTCGGTGACACGATCTTTTACGTCAAACTCAACGATCAGTGGTAAAATACAAAACCCTCAGAATACGTCTGTATTCTGAGCCCAAATATATTTTTAACGTTATAAGTTTGAAGTGTCTGTGTCAACGTAGCTCCCAAAATAATGGACCGATTTTGATGCATTTTTAAGGTTCCGTAGCCTAATGGCAAAAAACGGAACCCTTATAGTTTCATCATGTCTGTCCGTCTGTCCGTATGTCACAGCCACTTTCTTCCAAAACTATTAAGGTTACACAGTTCAAACTTGGTAGGTAGATGTATTCTGTAAACCGCTCTAAGTTTTTTACATAAAAATACAAAAAATAAAAGATTAAGGGGGGAATTAAGGGGGATATATGGAACTGAAACTGAAAAAAATTTTTTTCATCAAACCTATACGTGCGGGGTTTCTATAGATAGGTCTTTAAAAATTACATTGAGGTTCCTAAGACTATTTTTTCTCAAAATCAACCGTTTGAAAGATATACACCGCCAAAAGGGGGGGCCCCTTAACTTTTAAAATAAGAGAGTGAAAATTCTAAAAAAAATATATGCTGTACATAGATCCTAATAAATACTTTCCACGAAAATGGTTTGAAGTTAGAAATATTATAGTGGTATTCAATTTGGTATGGTATAAGATAACTACGGAACCCTACTGCGGGTGGCCCGACACGCACTTGGCCGGTTTTTTATTTTAAAGCTGGCATGGTCTAGACGCATTGAGCCGGAATCCTGAGTGAGCGGCCGCAGGTTTCCGGTTGCATCCTGGGAAGCTACGGACTACGGTATGGGTGTCAACTTTTTCTAGTACGAGTAAGTATAATTATTTTTGGCTATACTCGGAGTTTCTCTAAGAGACCGAGTCCGGAACGAGGTGATCCGAGAGAGAACAAAAGTCATCGACATAGCCCACCGGATTAGCAAACTGAAGTGGCAGTGGGCCGACCATATTAGCCGTAGAACCGATGGCCGCTGGGGCAGACGAGTTCTTGAGTGGAGACCGCGTATCGGCAAACGTAGTGTCGCCTTCAGAAAAGGTGGAGCGACGATCTTCGCAAGGTGGCTGGCAAAAACTGGATGAGTGCAGCCGCGGATCGTGCTCAGTGGCGTGCACTCGGAGAGGCTCATGTTCAGCAGTGGACATTGATAGGCTGTGATAATGGTGATCATCATCATGGTAATGATTATTATTTATCATTATGTTTTCACACAATTGAAGGTAACAACGATATTAATGATAATATTATAATGAAAATAAAGTTGACTTCTATAGGCAGGGGAAGTCCAGTGTTCTGCGCATCATTAAAACTCGTCGCCTATTATAATGTAATTATCAATTAGTTTCTCATTCCGTGATCTTAACCGTGAGTTTTTGTACGTATGAAGAAAATAATAGTTCTGCTAGTATAGTTCAAAGTGCAAACTCGTGTTTTTATAGGTTTTCATAGAAATCTGTTATTATGTTAGGTATTGATTATATTATTTCAATTTGTTTTGTAATGAGTGTCTGTGTAAGATCTTTGATGCCAACGAAAATCAGCGTAAATAAATTGTTCCTTTTATTTTTTAGTGACGTTGTGTGTGAAAATGCAATAGGACAAAAATTCTGACGTTTTAAAATTTTTTAGATACCTATTTACTTAATTTTCCTAATTTGTTAACTTAGAATATCATTATCATCGACAAGTGTTAATTGGTTATTGCTAAAGCAGTCACAGAAAGCAGGAACAACCAAAATTTTTTTTACTATAGGAAAATAATTATTCATACTGCTGAGAAAGGCTCTACTTTTAATTACTAATCAAAAAAAAGTTAATTAGAATACTTATTCCGCCGAGCTGGGTGTTTATGTATGGGGACCGGTGGCACAATTATTTCTTTGTTCTCAGGTACTACTGGTTGGTGGTGGAACTTTTAATTTATTTCTTTATTTATACATTTGCACTACATGCGACTTAACTACTAGATCTTAAAGTAACTAATTATCGCATGCACCTTGACAGGCATAGCAATGTGGAAGAGAGGGGCAGACATTTAAATATTCCTATCATTAAAATATAAGTTAACAGAATAATAACATTTAGTGAGTAATTTGCAGTGGCGTTGCTGGTTGATGTTGGAACTTTTATATAATGTGCAGCGACGTAGAAAACTTAAATAATTCTAAACCGACCACACGCCTCGGCCCCCATGAGGACCGTTGGGATTTTAAAAATATCAGGCCCAAACGACCCCCTGCAAGGCTGCAATTCAAGTTTTTTATGGACAATGGGTTAGTGCTTGGCCTTCACCTCACCTGATGTTAAGTGACGATAAGGCCGAAGGTGAAAGCGCATTACACCCGGAATCCTCATCACTGAGAAACTGGCTATCTTATCTCAACTGCCGCAACAGAACAATTTTTAAATTGTTCTTAAGGCGTCAGACTTAGGTAAGATAGTGGTTGCTAGCTAACCGGACTTGAAATAAGCTCTACCGCCAACCAACCCGAGTACAAATTGAAACCCCTTGGGAATCGAATCCGGGACCTCTGCGTCTTATACGGGTGGGCAAACCACTAGATCATAGAGGCGGTTAAGTTATGTTTCCATACATGTTGACTCGATATTAGCTTGACGGAGTGCAAGTTTACGTTTGCGCTATAAGTTTACGATTGTACATACTTTTTACTGATCCTGCATTTCCTCGTTTTCCTTCGATTGCACAAATGACATACCTACCTTTAATGTATTACAGCATGCTCTATAATAATAAAAATAATAATAGTGCATCACACACTTTAAATTATATCAAACCAATCTCAAAGGGCCTCTACGTGTTGGACCCATGTCCCCACGCATGCCTGGCAAAAGGACCGGGCTGTGTCCCGAGGAATCCAAGCCTAGAAGATTTATTTTATTTATATTTTATTTCATAAAAATACATGCAGGCTTACAGACTAGGAAATCCAAAACACCAACAAGTTATAGATTAGGAGGCCATAACAAATTTGGTAATGATAGCGTAAGTGGCTGACTCTGGGTTTACAGGATGGAGAGGCACTCTTTGATGCTAAATATGTCAGTCTGTTTGCGTGAAGTGGTTGCGTTCTTTTTATATGCAGGCTGAAAAAAGGCTATAATTTTATTTGAAAATAAATTATAGCCCAAGTTACTCGCTGATAATGTAACTTACTATACGTGAAAAAAAATTCACGCAAACAGACAGACATATTTAGCATCAGAGAGAGCCTCTCCATCCTGTGAACCCAGAGTCACCCACTTACGCGATCGTTACCAAATTTGTTATGACCTCCTAATATATTAGATACATAATAATTTAATCCAAAAATATGGTACTATGGTTTTGGTGTTAGGTACGTATTTCCAAAAAGTAATTTTAAGTTTAGTACACATATATAAGGACTAATTAACGCAGTATCTGATTAAATTCTGTAAATAGCCTTTAAGATTATTGTCTACTTACAAAAAATGGGTCTTTTACTTAACGTCAATATCAAAAAAGTTATTATTGAAAGCAAAAAGTGATGACTTAGTTACTACTTACTAAATATAGCTTTCAAGGTTTTATTTTATACAAAAAAGTATTATTTAGTCGAACCTGAACAAAAACCTAGATGCTTATATCCGTTTTAAATATTGACTTGAAATTAATAAATTATGTTGCGAATTTGTATAATGGATACAAAATATCATTATCATATTTCAACCTTTATTTTGGTCCTTCTCATCCTTTTTAGGGTTCCGTACCCAAAGGGTAAAAACGGAACCCTATTACTAAGACGCCACTGTCCGTCTGTCTGACTGTCACCAGGCTGTATCTCATGAACCGTGATAGCTAGACAGTTGAAGTTTTCACAGATTACGTATTTCTGTTGCCGCTATAACAACAAATACTAAAAACCGAAAAAATGAATATTTAAGTGGAGCTCCCATACAACAAACGTGATTTTTGTTGTTTTTGGTACGGAATCCTCCGTGGGCAAGTCCGACTCGCACTTGGCCGGTTTTTTCTAACTAATCCTCTGTCCTCTCATAACGTATTCACTTCACATTTATATCAATCCTACAAAATTCAACCATCTTGGTAATTGTTATTAAGTAAAAAAAAAATCTTCCGTATACATACCTTCAATATACATTCTTCTCCCCACGTACGATATCCTAACATAATATTATATGATAATAATATTATAAATGCAAAAGTTAGTTTGTTTGTTTGTTACGACTTCACGTCTTAACTACTCAATATAGAAATTCTGGCATTCACAATGCTATTTTTATACTTAATTATAATTGTAGCAGCCCTACACTTGGTGATACTTAAGTAAAACAAATATGTAAAGATATAAAAAAATAATTATTTTGAAAACAATTAAAACAAGTAAGTAACCGATAGATTCGCGCTCAGAAGAAAAAAACACAGATTTCATGCTCTACGCGACTATCGGCCTCAACCCGAACTCAACTCAAACTCAACTCGAACTCAACTCAACCGGAGCCCACTCCTTGAAATACAGCGCTTACAATGTTTAGTTTATAATACATTAAAAAGCTCCGTTATATTTTGTCGATGCAACTGCACACGCCTCGCCCTCAATCCGAACTCAACTCAAACTCAACCCGAACACAACCCAAACTCAACTCAAACTCAACTCAAACTCACCTCAAACTCATCTGAACATAACACAAGAGCTTATTAACGTGTCATAAGACTCAAAATTGTATAAGCGATGTATTTCAAGGTGGGCTGCGGTTGAGGTGAGTTTGAGTTGAGGTCGGGTCGTGTATTATCGTTTGAACGCAGCCTCAGAGTCCATTGAAAATGAACATTAAAATTAAAAAGTACTATTAATAGCACATAGGTACCTGATATGGGCCTGTGTTAATAGTATCTAGTTCAACTCTCTGCTCTCTATTGAAATCGGAGAGAGTTAAATTTTTCTGATTTGTTTTAATTTCTAAGCTGCTGTGTAAAGATAAAATAAAATAATAATTTTGAAAACAAATAAAACAAGTAAGTAACCGATAGATTCGCGCTCAAAAGAAAAAATAATACAGATTTCATGCTCCACGCAATTTATTACATATGACTTTACATCCATATACATACACTTTACTCTATAATACCGAGACCTCACGACAGCGTATGTGCTATGTAGACTGCATCAATGCAGCCGAACTACAAACCACTAACACTTTTGGGAACCTCCGCAGCCCACATCTGTCGCGTCCGATCATCTACTCAGTGGGCTTCTCTTGTAGCCCAATTCAACCGCCAGATGATGTTTTTTTCCAAATTTTGAAAGCCCCTCGAAGAAAAAATTATTATAATTTTTGTCCAGCAAGTCGTAAACATTTATATATTTTTTCTAAATTTCTCAAAAACTACCTAACTGATTTACAAAATTTAAGCGCCATACGATAGATCTCCGCCTTGCACATATTGACACCTCTCTCCTAAGATATATCTTCAATTTCGACCGATCTACGCTCATGCCGCACTTTTGGCTGGACATCGGGCACATACACTGATGATCATAATATTATTATAAACATTTTGAACGTTAAAAACTTCGCGCGTCTCGTGTCGTTAAACAATCGACAATCGGTAATACATAAAAAAAATCTACAAGTTGCGTTGATACAGTACTAGGCACGTATCTTGAAATTTTTTCGACGGAGTGGGGATAAGTTCGCGCATGTGCTCTTGTGAGCGACCAATAGCGCGCGCCCCTCTCCCGCCGCCCGCGCCCCTCACCTCTACGCATACCCAAAATTCGCGTTTCGCGCAATCCCCACCCGATTTCAAGTTATATGCCTCGTACTGTACAATACGTATTTTGTAATAATACAGTATTGTATGACTGAAGCTCTCATGGCGGAACTTGACAGACTGATCGTACTCGATCACGTTTGTCAAGCAACGCTCAATCTGGCCAGGTGTCGGATGGGTGACCGTTAAGTGGCATTACAAATGAGCGCTTCCGTGCTTCGGAGGGCACGTTAAACCGTCGGTCCCGGCTGTTCTCATTTGATGAAAAGTTGGGAGTGCAGCCTAACATCTATATGATGTTGACTGCATACTTTACTGGACGCCGAGTTGGCCTGTTCGTTGGCGGCCGGGTGTTGTGGAAGGAGTCCACGATGGGATGCCCGCAGGGCTCCGTGCTGGGGCCGGCACTGTGGAACGTCTTGTTGGACGACTTGCTGCGGTCGGCCATGCCGGATGGGGTGAGCATGGTGGCTTACGCCGACGACGTCACCTTGTTAATCGAGTCGCAGTCGCGCGCAGCCATTGAGGCTAAGGCTGCTGAGGCCCTTAAAATAGTCCTGGATTGGAGTGTCCAGAACCGACTGGAGTTTTCCTCTGCCAAGTCATTTACGATGACGATCAAAGGGAAATTCCAGAGACCTCCAACCATTAAACTTGGCTGCAACTCGATTCGTAGTGTTGACTCGGCAACCGTGCTGGGCGTAGTGATTGACTCGAGCCTCCTGTTCAGCAAGCATGCACAATCTATAGTCGACCGCGCGGCCAAATGCTTCGGGAAGATGTCGCGTGTCTCGGCGTCATCCTGGGGCATTCGTTTTCCAGGCTTACGCATTTTGTACCAGGGCACCTTTGTTGCCACCATTGTGTATGCTGCCGCATGCTGGTACGAGCGCCTCAGGGTCCAGTCCATCAGCGGGACCCTGCTCAGGGGTCAGCGGCAGGCCCTAGTTCTACTAACGAAGGCCTACCGATCCACCAGTACTGCCGCACTTCCAGTCCTCGCTGGAGTGTTGCCCGCAGACCTTGAGGTGATCCGCGCTGGCAGGATGGAGGTAGCGCGCCAGAACGCGGATAGAGAAGTGTGGGGGGTGCGGAAACGCGAAATTTGGGGGGAGGTAGCTGCCGAATGGCAGACGCAGTGGACAGCGGAGTCCAAGGGCAGGGAGCTCTACCAGTTCTTTCCAGACGCGTCGGAACGTTTGAAAATGGGGTGGATCACACCGGATTACGCCACCTCACAGATACTCACAGGGCACGGCTGCTTTAGGAAGCGATTATCCGATTTAAATCTATGCAGGGAGAGTGTCTGTGAATGTGGCCAAGAAGACGAAGACAGAGACCACGCGTTGTGGCGCTGCCCGATTTATGACACCATCAGAGAGAGATTGTTAGATGGAGTCCAGATGTCGACCCACGGCCCGGCTTGGCACACTGATCTCGTCTCCAATGAGGCGAACTACAGACGGCTGCGAGAGTTTGCGCACGCATGGCACAGCCTCAGGGAACGCTGGAGTGAGGAGTAGAAACACCATGCCCCAGAATGGGGAGAAATGGTAGAGGGACATAAGGAACAGATTAAAAAAGAATTTGTAGAGAGTCAAGCATTGCGCGCGGAGAAATTTCGCGTGCATCTCTCGTGATTCTGCCATTATAACCACACGGTTGGTATGGCCATGGGAGGTGGTGGGTTATGTTCTCATCTGATAACAGTCGTTAAGCCAAGTAAGAGGCCTTACAGGCGGCTTGATAAACACTAACGCCAGAGGTGGCCACTATTCCTCCTTCGATAAGAAGAAGAATTGTATGACTATGCAATATTTCCAAAAAAGAAGAGTACAGACAGTTATCGACACCACAGAAGACGTATAACGTTCATAAACAAAACAGAACGTTGAGTATAATAATCATAAAAGTTAATTAAGTTTATTATTAATTAGCAGCTTTTAGGCATTGTATCTGAATAATTAAAAACGAATGTATGTATGTTTGTCCTCTAGACGGTTCTAAACTATTCATCCAATCATTATGAAACTTTAGTGAGTTGCTCTACTTTCGCCCACGAAGGTTCCTTGCCCAAAAATATATATGTTTAGTCAATTAGTAATGAGTGTATGTTTGTTCTCGATGACTGTGTTAGGGACACAGGACCATTCATAGGTAGAGTCGACAGCACATCAGATGTTGACCTTGAGACCGTCACTGTGCCATGCCGTACTGATTGTGTGTACGGAGCGTTGCAGTAGTGCATAGCACAGCTAATTTAGTTTTTATTATGCACAATCCTAAACATTACTCGGATGATTGCAAAAATCTGTCTCAGATTCTATTTCTTTAATTATAATCCGGTTTTTGCAATCATATTTTAGTAAAGATCCGATTTGTACGAATATCCTTTGACATACGAGTACCTATGCATTTATGAGGCTTCTATCTTGTTTAATTATGTATTTTTCATACTGAAGATCTTAATTCTTATAAACTTCAAAGACTTCCGCACGTAGGTACAGTTCATTAGAAAAAAATCACTTATTACGGATTACAGCGCGTAAATTGGTTAATTCAGATGTTATTTTCGAATTATTTAGTTTTGATTTGTTGGTTTTTTGAGTTTCCCGACGTTTCGATACCTTTCCAGGGGCCGTGGTCAACTCAATTCTTTTTCCATGGGTGAACAGTGACGCTGTACACTAAAGCTGTAGGTATTTTGATTCGATTCAGTAGATATTTGTGGTTAATTAGGGTAGGTAAGTACAAAGGTAGTATGGAGCAGAAAGCATCACAAATTCGCTTTCTCTGTCCCTATGTATGCTTAAATCTTTAAAACTACGCAACGGATTTTGATGCGGTTTTTTTAAATACATAGAGTGGTTCAAGAGGAAGGTTGTCAAATTCCACACTACACCGAAGCGAAGCGAGGGCGGGTCGCTAGTAATATATAAAATGTATATAAATGTTCGCCTTTTGATGAAATCTGACCATGGGAAGAATGGCAAATACTCGTCGAAGTAACTTTGCTAAGCTGAAGAATTTATATGGTAGAGTAGTTTATCGCTTTGGAAATAACAGTCTCTTGAGCGCTGGCATTTCATGACAAGTATTGGCTCCGTGCACGCTTTTAGCGCCACCTAGCGTGTTGTAACTTTGTTGGCTCTGACCTGACCGTTTTGACGTTTTGATATGTAATGGCGGCATTGTGACAAAATGTTAAAAAATACTATACATATTGTGTTATTAATGTAAATTTCAAAATTACTGTGATTTGGGTGGACAAAGTGTTGTGAAATCATTTTTGGTCATTTAAATTAAATATGGCAAGTAAGATCTATTCAAAATTTTATTTTGGTTATATCAGGGTTTGTTTACTTCTTTTTTAGTTGTAGATTTTGTAAAACAAGAGGATAAAGCTACTTTAATAATTTTACTAAGTGATAATAAACATATATAATTATTCCTGTATCGCTTAAAATAAATTAAATATCGTTTTCAAACAGATTACAGAGCCTTCATTATTTCTACTTTTTGCCACCATGAGCGCTGAGATCGATTATTATACCTTCGCACCCTCCCAATAATAGGTAGTTTTATTGAAAGTACTGGTAAAGATTAAAGGTTTTTTTATATAAAGTGCATGAAGGACTCGTAGCTTCAATACATCTACAAAATTGGTGGAAGTTTTTATAGAAGTGTAAATAAAGCGGTATTTACACGGGTCGACTTAGCAGGCGATTTTTAAACACTTTTTATTGACAATCGCTCGTTAAATCGAATCGACATCTCATTGAAATTAGGTTGTGATTAGATTTTAGAAGCTGTTGTCGATGAAAAGTGCCTATTGATTAAAATAACAATCTTGCCTGCCATGTCCACTCGTGTAAATACGACATAAATAAAATCAATGGTGCAGTGGATTAGCGCACTGGCCTACGATTGTTAAGGTTTTCGCAAGGGTCAGTCATGGGATGGGTAACAAAAAATATTATCTTGAGTTCCTCCGTGCTTTGGAATGCACGTAAAGCTGTTTAAAAAATATATTATTAAATACCTTCACAAATTTAGGATACAACGAGTTTTTAAGAATAACAAATGCATATAAATAATAATTTGGCGCAATGAACGTACACAAAATGTTTTAGCGTCCCCGCTGACGGGCGATTGATCGCTGAGCGATTTTTTGTCGCTGAGAATAGAACATACGGAGTTCTATACGTAAACGACCACGAGCTACTTTTTGTAGCTGCGATAAACGCGGCGTTAATCGCGGCGCTTTTTTGTCGCTGGCTAAGTAAAACCTTTGTCGTGTCATTTCGCGGGCGATTATCGCCGCGATTAACGCCACGATTAACGCCGCGATTATCTCAGCTACAAAAAGTCGCCCGTGAGCGGTTACGCTTAGAGAAAGAAATAAGTTGATATATTTATTATTATATTTTTCCTAGAGGAAAATGCAGCAAGCTATAATGATGCCAACTAACTTAAAATTAAAGGAAGCACCCTTATAATCTTTATTAGTTTCACTACATCATCGCCATCCGTGTATCAATCGGACAGGATATGTTTAATTCATTCGAATGACTCAAGTAATAATAAATAATGTGTTTATTGCAATAAATTTGCTGCTCGTTTTCCTAGATGTCGTGCTTCCAAGCAATTGCCTGTGATCAGTAATATAATGACTGTTATAACGATCGAGACAGACTTCATGTGATGAGAATAATAATTTAAAGAAATGCAATCAAGGAATATCCATTGTTTGTGTCATTAAGAAAATTAAAGAGCTTACTCGGAAGACCAAACGACGAAAATCATCGTATGACTTTATTAGCTCAGGAATAAGGTAAAAATTAGGTAAATCCTTTAATTATTAACGTATAATTAATAATCGAATGACGTAATTATTTTTCATAAGACGTACCTATATGATATGAAAAATTCTTTCTTGCGTTTAAGGTAAAGACTGAATTTCTAAGTTCAATCCCACATGCAAATCTTTCTGATAAACAATAGTTCTTGTAGTAACGAAACGGCCAAGCCACATATTTTGACTAAGGTGTAGAGTTATTGAAGTTAGGGCTTGTAGAGTTAGGTCGCGTAGAGTTAGAAACTTGGCTCTACATTAGGTCCATAACTTTTTGTCAGTGCGAGCCATATGGAAGTCTTGGCAATATTATACATCAAAATGTTTTTGGTGGGATTTCACTTCTTTTTGTAATAACTATCCATAAACCGGAAACGCAAGGGGGGGAATTCAATGAATGTGCCTGTTACTCCAAATGGTTGACTCTTTTTGTCAAGTCCTTAACAAGTAGTATTATCCTTTTGAATATCGTTGACCATGTTGTCTTCGAAGTTATATTTGCCTTCATGTCCTCATAATATTTGTTCAGAAATTCCATAGATTTTAATGGTTTTATGTGCTATCCTAACCTTCAGTTCTCGATCGAACTAACTAGCTAGTTTTGTTCAGATGACGCAAAAGTCCGTGAATCTCGTTCTTAAATATTATTCGTAACTTCTCTTGACGTTACGGACATTCTTCCTTCATTATTGCTACCTGCTTCCTGATTATGAAACTCTGTTGCTATTGCTAACAACTTTGATTGAAACTGACTGAAATCGTAGTTACATTGCTGCTTTTTCAGTAAGAATCAATGTGACAATTATGTTACTTAAAGCAGCAATGTAACTGCGATTTCTGTCTGTTTCAATCAGAAGTTGATTGCCGCAGAATTACAAAATTAGGGGGCTGGAACACTTTTTTCTTTGCGTATCTACCTAATGTTTGAGTCGCTATTTTGCTTATTCGCTCTGGATTGTGATTTGCATTACTTCGGGTGTTTGCAAGTCATCATCATCCAGTATTTAGTATAGAGAAACAGGAAAAATTTCTTGTGAGCGTTTCACAATAATAATAAAAAACACTTTACTATTGAAATTCCTCGTGATATATGGACAATGGAATAAAATATGTCCCTGTTGTGATGATGTTTCGTTTTAGTAAAATATGTACCTGTAATATATTAAATGTCCAAAAAGAATTCATTGCTTCTCAGGAACGCACCAATACAAGTCATTTAAAATATAAATAAAAAAGTCAATATTATATATAGACGTTTGTCAGGTTGGAACCACTGATTCCACACAGTCACATACGCATCAAAGTTCATAGCACACGAACGTACACCTGAGTAGATCAAAAATTGGTTCGAGTACGATCTGAGAGTACTTTAATAAAATTAATTTTGCTCCACCCTTAAACACCGATGTTAAAAAAATGCAATTTAAACAATAAACTACCACACAGTTATTAAAAAGGTCCCATTTTCCGAATATTACTGCTAAAAGCAAAGACGACGGTGCCACCGCACGCACAAAGAAACTGTTTTGAATTAAGTAAATAACACTGTTAGCAACTATCAAAAGTAGAACAAGACATACAATGCTTAGGAAAATTTTATGACAAAATCCTTTGGGGGGTAAAACATACTTTTTATGTATTCTGTGTGGTAAGAAAAAACAAAAACTGGTTGCAGATTGCTACATGTGATAAACAAGCAAACAAGAAAGAAATCCCGTTCACAACCAAAAATATTTTATTTCAAACAAAGCGTACTACTGATAGAATATATTATAATTATGGCATTGTTTTTGGCAAAACAAATGCAAATGTCAATGAGCCTCTTTAACACAAGATTTGAATGTGTTGAACCTAATATTTAAAAAATAGGTACAAGGGTGGAATAGAGTTTTAATTTATTACTTGGTCAGTAGACCACATTAGCAATACTATAATTATACATGAGTAGTAGTTAGCTAGTGTACTTAAAATCTTTTACGGTATTAATCTCGACACTAAGAGCAAACGGCATCGGAATAAGGCGTGTGGCAAGCCGATCCGGTATGTTTCACAACTAAACCTCTCTAGAAATACGTTGAATTACGATGCAGTGTGTCATGAGTAGCTTAGGTTTGGGTCAGTGGTCAAAAACGACAGTATTTTCCACTACACGCATCATAGACAATCTGTAATTTACGGATCTGCCCAACTCAATCGCTAACTTAAAGCTTAAAAATAAGCATTAGACGATTAAGTCTGTCGTAAGCTTATGTAAATCTCATACATTGTTGTAGCGTATGGAATTGACCAGCTTACGACACGTGAGTATTGTCAACTAAACTCGTTACATTGGACCTATAGAACCAAGAATCGTGCGTTGAACTCTCCAAGTGGAAAATTTGTGATACACTTTGAAACATAAAAAAATACTTGCTCGTAGAAAAATACCCTCAAATTGGTATAATAGACTAAATTGCCTCTGTGTAGAAAAATGAAGATTACGTCGAGGGCTGGAGCGTTCAAAAAGTGCATGTATGTCTGTGTAAGCAAATGTAAGACAAATTTAATAAATAAAAAAATCGGTAGGTATAAATGGACGGAGACTTTTGTAAGAATTGAAAGAAACAACATCAAGTATTTTTGTCGCCTGATGGGTAGATGGAAGTCTCAAAAGCTTGTCACAACAACCCGGCTGATTAACGTTTTATGCGTTTACTCGCATTCCACATTCCTTATACACACTAGGTCAAGGTTACTGTGACATGATTTTCGCGTTGTGACCGTAATCTTACGACACGACTCGAGATGAACCGTCTTGTAAGAACGAGTATCTCTTAATTTGTAAGTCCGGCTTTGTTGACTTAACAGGTGTGCACTGTAAGGATAGTCGCAATCATAGGAGATCTTTATTTTTACCACTGTGCACTTGAATCGCAATCTTTTTTTTTATAAAATAATGACAAAAACGCTACGAAATACTTTTTTGTAATTCCAAAATTGGATGACAGTGCAAAATTAAAGTTGATAGTCCGCAAATGAAAAAAATCTGCTCAACATATTTTTTAAGCGAACATGGCTTCGACATCAGCCATTTTTTTAAGTCCCCACCGCTGGGGCACAGGCCCTCCAGGTGGGTGGGTAAGGAGGATGGGCCATAGTCCACCACGCAAGCCCAAGGCGGGTGCAAATGCAGCCGGGATCAACGGCTAACGTGCCTGTCGAAGTACGGAAGAACTAGAAATAATAAAATTTTGGTCACCCATCCCATGACCGTCCCTTATGAACTACCGCAATCGCAGGGCCAGTCACTATACCACTGCGCCACCAAGCTCCTTCCACCGACTCAAGTAAATTCTTTTTTTTTTTCAAAAGTAAAGTAGTTACTGTGCAAGTAAATTTATATCTCAAATTGAAACAAAACCCTTTGTTTGACACTTCTAAGGCTTCCACGCGTACACCGTACAGTTCATTAGAAATTAAACACTTTTACGGATTACAGCCCGTATATTGGTTAATTCAGATGTTATATTAGAATTATTTAGTTTTGACTTGTTGGAATTTTGGGTTTCCCGACGTTTCGACATCTTTTCAGGGGTCGTGGTCACGGGACGACTGAGGCAAAAAAGCTGCTCATATTTTTATGAAATTACCCTCTTGGAACTTTAAAAAACCGGCCAAGTGCGAGTCGGACTTGCGCACGAAGGGTTCTGTACCAAAAAAATCACGTTTGTTGTATGGAGCCCCCTTAATTATTTATTTTATTCTATTTTTAGTATTTGTTGTTATAGCGGCAACAGAAATACATCATCTGTGAAAATTTCAACCTTGTAGCTATCACGGTTCATGAGATAAAGCCTGGTGACAGACAGACAGACAGACAGACGGACAGCGGAGTCTTAGTAATAGGGTCCCGTTTTTACCCTTGGGGTACGGAACCCTAAAAACGGAACGGAAAAATGCATTCAAGTTTATTAAATTATTTTATAGCTGCGTACTGATTTTAATAATTATTATTGAATTAATTAAAATTAATTAGAAAACACGATTAAGCTAATGAATCTACCACCAGCTTACAAATTGGAAGGCCTCTCCGAGAAAGAACTGGCGGAAGAAAACTCAGAGAGGTTGTGTCGACCTCCCTTTTGATCCCTATCTACAAAACCCTTTGTCCTTAATTTTGAAACCAAAAGCTTGCATGGAGATCACAAATTAAGTTTTAGTTTCAAAATCATCAGTCCAGTGTCAGGGAGGTCCTCTTCAAATACTTATATTCTCCATAGAACCCTACAGCGACCTCAAGTGCCCTCCAAGGTCGCACATACCAAAGATCATAAGTATAGTTATGCAGAAATTGCGAAATGCTAGCAATTCATCGGCGGTTAAAGACCTTGCAGAAGAAAACTCAGAGAGGTTGTGTCGACCTCTCTTTTGATCCCTATCTACAAAACCCTTTGTCCTTAATTTTGAAACCGAAAGCTTGCATGGAGATCACAAATTAAGTTTTAGTTTCAAAATCATCAGTCCAGTATCAAGGAGGTCCTCTTTAAGTACCTATTTTCTCCATAGACCCCTTCAGCGACCTTAAGTGCCCTCCAAGGTCGCACATGCCAAAGATCATAAGTATAGTTATAGAAATTGCGAAATGCTAGCAATTCATCGGCGGTTAGAGACCTTGCCGTTTGTGGTCGTATGACTTTCTTGGATCAGGCGATTTATCATTCGATGGTAATACGTCATTCTTAATTTAATGGGCGTGCACTGAGTAATAAAATGACAACTGTAATACTACGTTTGTCATAGTAAAATAGTTTAGAAGGTCGTTTTTTCATCCAACTTCTACAACGTGTTACAAAAAAATCCCTATAAAGCTGAATATGGTAGATAGGGTACTTTGCATAAAACCTCGGAAAATTACCCTGAAAACCCCCACCTTTTTTCTTTTAGGGTTCCGTACCAAAATGGTAAAAAAGGAACCCTTATGGTGTGACTCAGTCAGTCTGTCTGTCTGTCTGTCTGTGTGTCTGTCTGTCTGTCTGTCACAGCTGGATATCTTGAGAACTGGTATCAGCTTGAAATTTGAAATAGTTTAAGATGACATTTGCTCAACTATTTTGCAAATTAGAAATAAATAAAAAAATAAATATCTTTTTTACAACAGGGACTCAAAAGGGCTTTTAAAAATTTGAAGTGGGGCTACTAGGGCATGTGGGGTATCATATGAAAGAACGCCGTTTGCAGGTTTTCAATCATTTTTTGTTTTTGTTTTAGGCCGTATAGTTTTCGACTTATGATGAAAAATGTAAAAAAAACCGGCCAAGTGCGAGTCGGACTAGCGCACGAAGGGTTCCGTACCAAAAACAGCAAAAAATCACGTTTGTTGTATGGGAGCCCCCTTAAATATTTTTTTTTCTGTTTTTAGTATTTATAGTTATAACAACAATAGAAATACATCATCTGTGAAAATTTCAACTGTCTACCTGCAGTCGTTATTAATAGCGAGCAAAAAACGGCAAAAAATCACGTTTGTTGTATGGGAGCCCCCCTTAAATATTCATTTTTTCTGTTTTTAGTATTTGTTGTTATAGCGGCAACAGAAATACATCATCTGTGAAATTTTTAACTGTCTACCTGTTGTTATTTTCAACTTTCTAGCTATCACGTTTCATGAGATACAGCCTGGTGACAGACAGACAGACAGACAGACAGACAGACAGACAGACAGACGGACAGCGGAGTCTTAGTAATAGGGTCCCGTTTTTACCCTTTGGGTACGGAACCCTAAAAAAGACCGTTCCCCCCCCCCCTTATCTCCGAAGTTTGCAAAGAAAATAATATGAAATAATTCTATGTGATAGCAGTTTATATAAAGATTACAGAAAAAATAAAACGATGTAACTTTTTAGAAATGATCAATTTTTTTTTAAAGTTAACTTTAGTTCCACTATCGGTCAAGAGATGGCGCTGACCTAAAACTGCAACACTAATTTTATTATTCTACTCTGCAGTGCGGTTTGATGGTGCAATTATAATGGAACGGAACCCTCGGTGTGCGAGTCCGACTCGCTCTTGACCGGTTTTTTTTCTTTTCATAATAACTTGCATAATGGAACAAAATTAAGCTTTGCTTTTGCCCGTTAATGAGATTTATAATCGAAAAGAAAAGTTTATTTGCGTCTAGGATTAACACTTTGAAGTTTTCCTTTCAAATAAAAATCAAAATTTTACGGGTTATTATGAAAATCCCATTTTAGTTGTATACCTATAATGTGGTAGGTTGTATAACCTACCTCATTTCAAGGGTGAAAAATTTCATTTTCATAATTTTAAAATAATAGCAGTGACAACAGTGAGTTTATGTAAGTGTTGGAAAGAACCTCGAAGATCGTTATCAAATCGACTTTTATACAACCATTTGCCAGAATTTTCGATCAAGAATACCCTAGATGTCAGTGTTTCGATGGTCAGAGTCTCAAAAACGGCACCTCAAAATAACACTCTGAAACTGGGCGCATAGTATTTACAAGTTATTAATATCTTCTTTGTTTAAAGTTGAATTTGGAAATAATAGTACCCAGAAGGTCTACTCAAACCTGACCGGTATCCTCTACCGGTGGCGGTAACGGTATAACTGACCGATATTCCGACCGGTATTTTGTATGGCATTACCGCAGCTGTTGCGGAACACCTTTGAACAGCGCGTTACCGCATACCACAGACCTTTTGTATGGTCTGTGCCACATACCCATCCGGATATCGTTACCGCCACCGGTAAAGGATACCGGTATATTCATGTGGGGATTCGAATTTCAAATCGTTTTTGGGGTTCCGTAGCCAAAATGGCAAAAAACGGAACCCTTATAGATTCGTCATGTCTGTCTGTCTGTCTGTCTGTCTGTCTGTCCGTCCGTATGTCACAGCCACTTTATTCCAAAAGTATTAAGACTACATAGTTGAAACTTGGTAGGTAGGTGTATTCTGTGAACCGCTTTACGATTTTTATACAAAAATAAAAAAAATAAAAGATTAAGGTGGGGCTCCCCATACATGGAACTGAAACTGAAAATATTTTTTTTCATCAAACCAATACTTTTGGGGTGTCTTTAGATAGGTCTTTAAAAATGACATTTAGGTTTCTAAGACTATTTTTTTTCAAAGTCAACCGTTTGAAAGATATATGCCGCCAAAGTGGTAAAATGTGTGTCCCCCCCCTTTAACTTTTAAAGTAAGAAGGTGAAAAATCTAAAAAAAATAAGCTATAGATCTTAATAAACACTTTCAACGAAAATTAGTTTGAACGAGATACAGTAATTAGTTTTTGAGATATAGTACATTTTCCAAAACCGCAAATATAACTTTGTCATTCATACAAACACTGTGAAAAACAAAGTTATTTTTTCAGACGAAAAATGATAGCAGTATTAAAATATGGTATGGTATAATGTACCTACGGAACCCTACTGCGCGTGGCCCGACACGCACTTGGCCGGTTTTTTGTTTTGTCAGTCGGTGCTACATAAAAACTTGAAGCGATCTAGATTTGTTTCATGCTTAGAGTAAGACGCGCTTCTGTTTCATGTATGGTCAATTAGTTTTGCTCGTCTGATATTTTCGCTGTAATTGACCTAAATAAAGATTTTCTGGTGTATTATAAGAATTGTTACAAATAAAAAAAAAACTATCTTTATTATTCTTTTCTTATATGACAAAATCCACAAAATTTAATATAACTCAACAATGTAAATAGTGGTGTTGCACGCAATAATTATAACATTTTATTAATTTTAAGTCATTTTATAAATTATTAGTACCTACTCAAATGTATTACAGACTTATCATAAGGAATAATTTACAGTGCGCAGCGCACTTTCGTCACATACAACAGGCGCTGCTAGACTTCTTGCTCAACACTAGTTATGAAGAGAACGTGAAGATAAGATTTTTTTATTTCAGATGCAACATGCATCGAATTGAAACACTAGATTATACTAGGTAATTATGCTGTGGAAGTTTCTGGTTGTATTTAGAATTATATCAGACTAAATTATTTGGCAAAAAGAATCTTATGACTACCTGTTATATAGCCCCATTCGTACAAGCCAAAAAATGAAGAATACGGCTATACGTGAACCAAAGATTTCCTTCGGCAGGATTGATCCTTGTGTTCCTAAAATGGGTTTACGAAGTGGAGCCACCTGGATTGTGAATTAATACAAAAAATGTGTACTGCTAGACAAAGTCTACTGGTCTACAACAAAGTTTTATAATCTGTATTTATTTATAAAACTTTTTTGTAGACGTAAAATATAGAGTAGAGTACGGTTCAATGGCTATTCAAATATTTACCATAATATTTTAATAATTAAATATTTTTTTTAATTATCGCGTTGCATTTTATCAGATTAAAAACACAGATATTAAACACGTTAAAACTAACTTTTCCCGACGTTTCGACCGAGTTTTCCGACATTTCCAGTCAGAACCACGGCCGATGCAACTCGGTCAAAACGTCGGGAAGCACCTATGTTTAATAAAAAAATAAAAATGAAAATTTCATTGATAGTTGTCCCAATGTCCATGTCCATCAGCCATTTTTAATTTCCCCACTGCTGAGGCATAGGCCTTCCTTATGGGTGGATAGGAGGTTGGGCCATAATCCACCAAGCGGATGGATGTCGTTAACACCCACCAATGTGGGTTGGTGGGTGTTAACGACTGCAAATGCAGCCGGGACCAACGGCTTAACGTGCCTTCCGAAGCACGGAGGAGCTCGAGATAATAAATTTTTGGTCACCCATCCCATGACCGACCTTTGCGAAAGTTGCTTACCCTCCGCAATCGCTGGGCCACGCGCTAAACCACTGCGCCACCGAGCTCCTCATTGATAGTTAAGTCATATAAAATTGTTAAACTACTCTTGCTTTGTCAAAGTTCTGAAACCTAACGTTTATATAGAAATTATGAAAATGCAAAAAGTTTTGTTTACGAACAATCTTTCTGTAAGTTGACTACGGAATAGTATAGAGTAATGGTGCCTTTTGCATAGGCGGGCGTTGACATAATGTTAATCAGTTTCAAGTGGAGATAATAATATACGACATAAGTGTGGGCGTCGTAGGTGTGTTCGTTACTTTGCTTAACGAAATAGTTAATGCACACAAAAAATACGACGAAATTCGTTATAATATGCCTGTAGTGGGGAGTAACTTCAAACATGTTAGGTTGTTAGAGACATCGTAAAAAAAAATATTTTTATGAACAATATTTAAAGTACAAATCATTAATTTGTTTCAAGTATGTTTACTTTTGGTACCTATAGTACGAAACATAGTTTATGATGATGCATATGATTTTGAAAAATATACATATGTATTTATATGAAGTAAGGATCGTTTAGATTTAGAACTTCCGGAGACTCAAGGTGGTAAAAGGACCAATACGTTATTTGCGATTTACATAATCCAATTTTTAGACTCTGTTTTATATTTTAATGTAAGTAGGTACTCGTAGTTTTCCATAGTTCTAATAACGACCCAAGTTATGGCCAAATACTTAAAGATTCTTAAAATTAAGGCCATTTTTAAAGATTCTTAAAAATAAGGTAAAAAAAGTTGTCAGTATTGACAGAAAGTCTATGAAACTGACAGCTTCCGACGCTAGTATTATTATCATTTCTGTTTAAGGAGATCATATCCAAATATTTTAGTTAAGAAGCCTTTGAACATTAGACCGTTAGTGCGCTAACCACTGCACGCACCTACACTACATCGAAAGGCAGGCTAGGAATGCAGCTACGGAACCCGGTGGTTCCGGCGTCCAGCGACCGGCGACCGGCGACCGGCGACCGGCGGCCGGCGGCTGTCGCAACGTGTCGCAACGGCAAGGTCGCCGTATTATGTTTATCTTACATGTCGTAATTGTCGATAATTGGTCGAAAGTTAACTCCAAGGATCGTGTCATATACTGCGGGTTTTCTATTGCTTATTAGTTGTAGGAGATAAAACCAGATTACTATTTTCTAACTCAGGGGACTGAGATCGATTTTAAGCGTTTTCGCTTTTTTAATTTATTATTTACACAAATATGAATAGACACCTTAGATAGAAATTACCGAACTAATTGGTGTAGTTAATGGCCGATGTTTCATTTTAATTTAATAGTATTCCTTAAAGAAATCTTTCAATATAAATGTTAAATACATATTTCTGTCATGAGTGTCATGACCTTTCGTGATAAAATAGTAATTTACTTTAAATAAATCGCAATTGAGTTCCAAACAAGTATTTAAATGTTTGCTATTTTAGTGATCAGATCTTGAAACATTCTCAGTACAAAAGCTGTAAATCCACCTATATACATAGGCACAGGATAATTAATATTAGTGCTTGTTGATACAGGATTTTTATAGCCCCGTAAAATTATTATAAACCCTTAAAACCATGGGTAAGATTGTTATTTATTTGTATTTAAAACTGCAAAGTGATAACTCTAGACGCAAATATTCTATTGTTTTCTATTATCAATACCAATAATGAGCATAAGTAAAACACAATGGATTTTTCTTAAATCTGTTATAGTAGTACTAAGTTTTGGTGAATAAAATAAATAAATAAATACATTTGTTCTAGGGTTGCCAGGTTGCCACAATGCAGTGTATCATGAAATTTTTTTTTTCAAATAACTGTTGGTTTTCAGGGTTTATAATAATTTTCCAGGGTTGTATGCTAAGTACTGTGACGCCCTGGCTGGCGTCGCATGAAAACTTCTTGCATTGACCGTGTGGCTAAAAAGGTACAGACGAAAAATATTTCGTATTTGAATATTCGAACAGCCGATCACCGCTTCTGTGTTGTTTCGGGGCATGATTCGAGAATGTGCCGCGGAGCTGGTAACAGCTATAGTGTATTCGCGATAATAAACGAATGAAAGAAAACACAATCGTTTCTGTTGCGTAGTCGCCTCAGCCATCTTAGTACCCTATTTACCATATTCCACTTGATAATGTGTGTCTAAGAAGGCAATATTATAAATGAAACATCTGCAGTTAGTTTCTGGATGGAATCAAAAGCAATATTAGCTAAACAATCCTGTTTTGCCAGTACACATTATAAAAATCCAAGATGCAATTTAGTGTTCTAGATAAGATATTGTGCAATCCAGGTACCCACTCATTTATAGGTATTACATTCATTACGTTTTGATATTTCTTAAATAGTATTATGCAAAAGTACGAACTCTCTAATCAAATGTCTAAAATTATGACTTAAACAGTAAACAATTACTTATTTTGTATACTTACATCATTTAATTAAATGAATAAAGTAAGTTGATTTCGCAAAAATACCTAACATATTCAATTACCAAGTTACAACATAGAAACTTAGAACGTGGCCTTCGTAAAAAATACTTAGTAATATTTTTTCTATTATGTATAAAAAATTAACAGAAGTACCTAATAATAGCATTGTGAATGAAAACAATATCTATTTATATACTTAAGAGGGGGTATTAAACAAACGCCAATCTTAGATCAGTACTTAGTGATAAAAAAAAAATTCCCGAAAAGAAACGCATAAAAATAAGTGCATAATATTTTTGAATAAAAAAAACAAAGCAGAGCAAAGCAGCAATCTTTTTCAGGCAATGTTGGGTGGAAATAAATAAAAAAAAAAACCGGCCAAGTGCGTGTCGGGCCACGCGCTGTAGGGTTCCGTACCTTATACCATACCATATTTAATACCACCTATCATTTTTCGTTTGCAAAAATAACTTTGTTTTTCACAGTGTTGGTATGAATGACAAAGTTATATTTGCAGTTTTGGAAAATGTGCTATATCTCAAAAACTAATTACTATATCTCGTTCAAACCAATTTTGGTTGAAAGTGTTTATTAAGATCTACAGCATATATTTTTTTTAGATTTTTCACTCTCTTATTTCAAAAGTTAAAGGGGGGGGGACACACATTTTACCACTTTGGCAGTGAATATCTTTCAAACGGTTGACTTTGAGAAAAAGTTGTCTTAAAAACCTCAATGTAATTTTTAAAGACCTATCTATAAACACCCAACACGTGTTGGTTTGAAGAAAAAATTTTTTTTCAGTTTAAGTTCTATGTATGGGGAGCCCCCCCTTAATCTTTTATTTTTCTTATTTTTGTAATAAATTCGTTAAGCGGTTAACAGAATACATCTACCTACCAAGTCTCAACTGTGTAGTCTTAATACTTTCGGAATAAAGTGGCTGTGACATACGGACAGACAGACAGACAGACAGACATGACGAATCTATAAGGGTTCCGTTTTTTGCCATTTAGGCTACGGAACCCTAAAAACGGACAAAAGGACAAGGACAAAAGAAAAAAAAAGGTCAACAATACGCAAGTATCAATTTGCGTGCTGTTGACCTTTTATTAAAATCGATAACAATCTAATTCTCCTCATGATTGAAGAAAATTATCGATTTAACTTTTTTCGAATGATACAATATGCAGCTCAAAGTTCAGATTTTATGATGGATCATTTTTCTGGATGAATAATTTCTTACATATAGTAAATAATTGTGAAAATCAACTCGTTTCTGGTATCGTAAACTATCGAGTCACTCCTAAAAGCTAGTGCTAACTGTGACCCACTGAAAGTTACATCACCGTTACGTTTCAGTTACCGTTACACAAGGCGACCGCGAAATTAGCGACTCTAATTTCAGTTTTTACAGATCACTTTTTCTATTGCGGGTTTTGTCTGATATATACTCGATTTCTGGGGGTTATCAGATATTATTGGAGGGGTCCACATTATCTGGTTCAATGTTAATTTTATTACTATTTACCAGATGATGTATAACCCCTCCTATAAAGTTAAACCTCTGATTAAGTAACTACCTTAAAAACCGGATATGAGTACCTAAATATTTCTTATAACAATGCTTATTTGTATATCAAAGTAACAAAGCATAGTTTCGATTTTTAAAGGAAAGATGTTCTTTAAGCACATACAGTTTTTTTAGTAAGTAGAAATAATATTCAGTACTTACTAATTACATTTTTAAAAATAAACTTCGCACTATATTAAAGGAAAATTGGATATAAATTCTACATGAATTCAAATTGGATTCCAGTTTTTATCTATTTTATTTTCATATTATTTATTTCTTTGCGTCAGATTTGTAAAAAATATATGTTTTAACTTTGTATGTACAAAAGAATCATGTAAGTACCCTAAAACAATTATTTCCTAGAATACTGAGCGAAGGTTATATATGAATGCTGAACAAAATTGATTGTAATTTGCGTTAGAACTATATAAGTATCTTCTGTTGTTAATTTTTAATATTAAACTATCAATCTTTTGTACTAAGTACGTGTTCTGTTTGAGCAAATAATGTGTGACATACATTCTGTTTAGTAATTAAAGTAACTTTAAGACTTGTCTTAAGCCTTAATTTAAGACTGAGTCTAGGATTTGCAATAGTGTCGCAATATTTGAATGATTACCACTAGCAATGTTACAGAGACTGGTTTTAGACCGAGATTTAGTAAGTACTTACAGGTTTTTTTGTTCTGCGGTTCTCTTAGTTGAATTTGTTAGTTAAGTGTTTGTATATTTTTTACTATGTTTTAGTGTAATTCAGTGAATTCACATTATGATTCATCTAACTAATTGTTATAATCTTATCCTTGTTTGTTTGTTTGTTACGCCTTCACGTCTTAACTACTCAACCAATAATCATGGAATTTTGCATACACGTTGTCGGTGCTACAGAGAAGGACATAGGGACCTTTCAACCCGAAATACTGTTCCCGAGGAATAGAGAAATAACTGTCCACGCAGACGAATTCGCGGGCGGCAGCTAGTCTCTTTTTTATTTAGAGAATTTAATTTAATTAAAGGTTAAATTATACCCTACAAAGCTAATGAAAAAGAGGACCAATTTCCATCACAGTTAGAAATTAATTAACTCTTTGTGAGTTTTACCATTACTTATTTTAAGCAAATTCAAAAGTAAATAAACTGTTAATTTATCTAAGTTTTTTATCCTGTGTTTGATTAATTAGGTATCGCTATTTTTCGTAAAGTAAATTTTAATGGTTGGCTCTCTATGTCATTGACCGGTCCCCGAATCCACCAAAGCGGAGACGAGAAAAGAATATGCTTAGCGGAGAGGAGAAGAAAATGTTTTTCAGTTATGGTGTTTCCACCGAAGCTGTGCGTAGCGGAATAATATCAAATCAGTCAAAGTAAGTATTTTTTTTGCAACAACATATGGCGGAACTTGTAGTATAGTAAAAAGCATACTTTCTGAATTTAAAGGGTGTTCGTGCTTTCGTTCCTATTTTTAAAAACATGCTTTTTTTGCCCCTCCGGACACGGCGTCGTAGCGTAAGCATATCTTTATCTTTTGGTGATGAATTTCCGTCAACGTGCAGCTCTAGTTTATATTCTGGAACGATATTTACGCCTACGCTACGATTCGTATGTAGAACTCTGCTGGTGTCGTACTTGTCGCATCTTTACGATATGCTTACGAGACGACTTCGCTTACGAGCCATGTGCGGATGTCACACGCGTCGTGTCGCACGTCTCTTCTACTCTAGTCTCGTCACTTTTGGATTAAGAGCTAGCCCCGGAAATAGGTATACAATTTACAGAGCAACGAAACCCCTTTTGCTAGTGTGCCATACTATCATTATTAACAGATCCGGGCACCTGGCAGATTTTCAGTGGTGGGGGTGGGAGTGGTAGGGCAACAAAGGGGCTGAAAACCGATTGAAGGTATATAATTTACAGAGCACTGGATTTGGTGAGGTATAATATCAAGCTAATCATGGAAGCGAATATAACATTGCCAGGCATTTTGGCTGGTGGGAAAGTAGTGCCAGGCGGCATAAAACTTTACCACTTTTTTGCGCACCATGGACAACACGACAAAAAAATAACATGCCCTGTTTATTTGTTTTTCGAAGACAGAATGAAAAAGCTGGCCAAGTGCGTGTCGGGCCACGCGCCGTAGGGTTCCGTAGTTACCTTATACCATACCATATTTAATACCACCTATCATTTTTCGTCTGCAAAAATAACATTGTTTTTCACAGTGCTGGAAAATATGCTATATCTCAAAAACTAATTACTATATCTCGTTGAAACTAATTTTGGTTGAAAGTGTTTATTAAGATCTACAGCATATATTTTTTTTAGATTTTACACTCTCTTATTTCAAAAGTTAAAGGGGGGGGACACACATTTTACCACTTTGGCGGTGTATATCTTTCAAATGGTTGACTTTGAGAAAAAGTTGTCTTAAAAACCTCAATGTCATTTTTAAAGACCTATCTATAGACACCCAACACGTGTTGGTTTGAAGAAAAAAATTTTTTTCAGATTCAGTTCCATGTATGGAGAGCCCCCCTTAATCTTTTATTTTTCTTATTTTTGTATTAAATTCGTTAAGCGGTTAACAGAATACATCTACCTACCAAGTTTCAACTGTGTAGTCTTAATACTTTCGGAATAAAGTGGCTGTGACATACGGACAGACAGACAGACAGACAGACAGACAGACGGACGGACAGACAGACAGACATGACGAATCTATAAGGGTTCCGTTTTTTGCCATTTAGGCAACGGAACCCTAAAAAGACATGACCCATAAATTGTAAACCTATTTTTCTCACACTCCTGAGGGCCAAATCTAGAAACTGTTTTTCTTTATTTTGACAAAATAGTTTTTGTCGTGTTGTCAATAATTGATGCCGCCTGGCACTACTTACTATCCCACCAGCCAAAATGCCTGGCAATGTTTTATTCGATTTAGATCCTTGATTAGCTTGCTATTATACCACACCAAATCCAGAGCTCTGTAAATTATATACCTTCAATCGGTTTTCAGCCCCTTTGTTGCCCAATCACTCCCACCCTCACCACTGAAAATCTGCCAGGTGCCCGGATCTGTTAATAATGATAGTATGGCACACTAACAAAAGGGGTTTCGTCGCTCTGTAAATTGTATACCTATTTCCGGGGCTAGCTCTTAATCCATTTAATCTTGTCTCGCTCGTCAACGCTTCGCGTCGCGCCGCCTAGCTCGCGGTTCTGCGAGGCACAGCTGACATTCACACCACACAAAAATGAGACATCTCTTTTCCTCTGAGCTCAACCTTCTCCACTGAAGCTGAGCATAGACGAGATGTGTAAATAATCCTACTGGTTGTTTAAAACACATCTCTTTTCTTCTTGTTTCGTCCCTGTTTCGGTGGAGTGGCCCAGTCCGATTAAAAAAAAAAGTGCCGGTAAACTTCAGGCACTTCAGGGTTTGAAATTAGAAAGGGTTTTTAATAATATCAACTTATAAGCGAAATAAGTGTTATGTAAGTTCATTTACAGAGAGATTTTTATGGGATTTGACACGTTTCTTCTCTTTGATTTTTTTTTATTTAAACAAGATTCTGTCAAAGCTAAAACTCAAGATTAACAATATACTAATACAGGTAGGTACATCATGCCAGCCATTTTACTGACAAGCTAATGACAAGCCTTCATCATGAAGAGGACAGGTCATTAACCCACCTCGCCGGAAAAATACTAAATGCAGGCGGGACCAATGACTAAACATGTCTTCCAAATGACGGAGGAGCTCGAGATACTTAATAAAGAACAATGCCCACTTCCTATACAATCGTTGACCTGTCAAATAGCTAAAAGTTGATGTATATGAAAATAAAATTACTTATATTTGAAAAGTTGTTATATATATACAGAATATACACGTATACAGAACACTAGTATTTAGTGAATTTTAATCTGGCAATCAGAAAAATATGTAATAGTAAAATCAATTTGTAATTGTAACAAATGCTAATCGTTATTATGAATTCTCTCCATTTCTGCATTGCCGATTTTTATTTTAGTTAGCAATTTATAAATAACAATAAAAATGCAACTTTATGAGTTATATTACTTCCCTTAACACGATAAATAACTGTTAAAATCAACATTTTGACAGGTGATAATGTGGTATCTTTATTTTTTGATTGAACTTAGCGAAACAAAATAAGAATAAAAATAGGCTATGCATCATAGTGTCTTAGTATCTAGTCTAGTCTCCGATCATGTCTACTATACTAAATAGAAAATGTAAATAAAAATTTTGGACGAATGTAAATATGAAACATATTTGTAAAACGATATGCCTATTACAAACTTGCTCACATACCGACGTTAGCAGCATACTAATTATGTTGTATTATTGTAGTGTCTGTATTTGAATATGCAAGGCAGGTTTGTGGTTTTAGCTTGCTGCACAATAACTTAGTCAAAGATGTAAATAAATTAACAAATTTTAAAATTGATCCTTTCAGATTTCATGATTCTTCTAGAAAATAAACTAGGGCAGATTTATTTAGCATTAAAGCTTAATTATCTATCAATTCTGTTAAGTTATGAATATTATATGAGTACTCGTTGCTTACTTAATTTGTATTTGCTGACATTTCGTTGCATCTACGGTTTAGGTTTCATTTAGAACACAAGACAAACGTGAAAGGAATATATACTACTCTACTAATTTAATATACAGATTAGTTGCTGTAAGTATGAACTAACTAAATCAAGTTCTATATTTTAAATAAAGACTTTATTTGCTTATCTCATATAATTGGTTCACATGCTATAACACTTTAACATGGGACAATATTAAAATTACAAAAATGTGGCATTCATGGCCATAAGAAAAGTCTCCATATCCCTAAAAAGTCTCTACGAACGCGTCAGGATTAAATAACCTACACAAATAATGATTTTTAGTATTCTAGAAAAATGCTAATTTCATCTGTTACCCGTCAAAATTAAAAGTCACCAAAAATACTCAATAAATTTTTGTTGACTTTTTTTCGGAAATCCGAACAATTATGTTGTAGAAAGACGATAAACACATTGAGTGTATGAATCGCACTATTGTGGTAAGGCCAATGTTTACTATGAGTCGAACCACAATACTGCGATCCACGATGATAGGTAGAAGGACAGTCCTAAAATTAAGATAAGAACGATAACAATAAAAAAACTTAAGGTCACAAATCACAATACATCAAAACACTTACTATACATTATACAGGGTGTTTGGTAATAGCCTTATAAAGCTGAATATTGTGGATAGGGACCATCAAACTGAACAACTTTTACTATGGGACCAACTCTGAAATCGCGAAAAAAAAATCTGCTGTTTCATACAAAAAATAATAACGAAAATATCAAAATGTATGAAACAGCTGATTTATTTTTCGCCTTTCTGTGCCTACACTTAAATTATAAAGTAAGCCATTCTACAAAAATGTTATGTTCTGCATAGTGCATTGGTGGGGAGGGATTTCTTAAAGATAAGTCGATGGGAATCAGCTTGTATGGACCCTTCGCCACTGTACACTACCTATCTATCGTAAAATCTGCATTTTTATTAGGTTGCCTTTTATTATAAGTGTCAGTCATTAAGATACGGTTATGTGAGAGGTCAAGGCATCTACAACCTTTATGTTATTGTTTGATATATTTTCATAGTAAAATTTAATTAGGTAATTGTTTTTTCTTCACAACATTTTATGTGCTTCATTTTTAACTAAACAATTCAAAACAATTTTTATAAAAATCCCTAAAATGTTTGTTAGCAAACGTTTTTTTAAATGTTAAAATAATTGTTTTTTGTATTTTGGGAAAACACCAAAATAACGAACTGATTGCTGCAATTCAACCTATTTTTCCTATCACAGTCATTCATCAACCTCCATTTGAAAATGGAAGCTTCTCAAACGCACTTTCGACACACTTGCTGAATCCAAGGTCAAGTGTAAGTTGCCACACTCAAGGTTACCCCAAATGTGTGAGTGGTGGCACAAAACTAACAGACACACACTAACTATATGACGATGGTCATTATAATGTATATGCCACTTTTAAGGTTATTAATTATAATACTTAGGTGGGTTATTTGTGTGTCGCAAGTTTTGCGAATACGCATTACTGGCATAATGTGCAAAAGTTAGTAACTAGTAATATTAGGAGACAAAGAAAAACTTAAGTAAAAATTTAAAAAATATTAAAAACACGACTGCCCTGCCAAAAACGAACTAAAAAGTTAAACAACAAGTGTCATTGCAGTCGGGGGACCTCTTTCATCAAAAATTGTTCCATAATAAGGTCCCCCGACTGCAATGACACTTGTTGTTTAACTTTTTAGTTCATTTTTGGCAGGACAGTCGTGTTTTTAATATTTTTTAAATTTATTTATTTTTATTTCACACATTTTAGTGACATATTATATAGTTTTGGAATGTGCTCATCAAGGCCTTTCATTTGATGCCCATATTGTGATAATAGAAGAAAAAATTTTTTTTCACATTTGAAAATGGCGTCGTACGGTCGCCATATTAGTTTTACTAAAAAAAATATAGCCAGTGTCACTCGGGATGCTGTAAGGATTCTAACGATACCGCATTTATCTAAATCAGTTCAGGCATTTAGAAGTTATGGTGGAATAAAGAAACTCACATACCCACATACATGAACCCTTAACACATATACACTCTTTTTGCTTTGGGCAGTCGTGTAAAAATACATGTCGTAAATTTATATATTTACGAAAATATATATCACGCATTAATTACTAGTTTACTACTTCAGGCATTGTTTGAAGAAAACATATGCTGATTTCGCATAAACACTTCAAGTTTCACATTCAAAGTTGATTTTACTGATAAATAGGATGTTGCTGCCTTTGCTTATAAATGACTCAAATGTCAAAAAATATTAAACCCCTTAAGTAAATACTAAGAACACACCGAATTTAACAAAACATTTCAACAATGTCAAAAGAACCCATAACTATCTTAATCAGTTCAAGTTTTGTTATTAAAAAATGGATAGTATTTTATAGGGTAACAATAAATTCCCATTTTGGGTATCAGAAATACTGAATATAGTGTACTGAAATACTAAATGGGCGACGGACTGAGAGTGACTACAAATATTGAACATTGAAAATGGGTGACTTTAAAATACACATTGAGTAGTAAAATACATAGTGACTAGTTATTTAGAACAGGCGACCAATTTTTAGGGTTCCGTAGCCTAAATAGCAAAAAACGGAACCATTATAGATTCGTCATGTCTGTCTGTCTGTCTGTCCGTATGTCACAGCCACTTTATTCCGAAAGTATTAAGACTACACAGTTGAAACTTGGTAGGTAGATGTATTCTGTTAACCGCTTAACGAATTTAATACAAAAAAAAGAAAAATAAAAGATTAAGGGGGGGCTTCCCATACATGGAACTGAAACTGAAAAAAATTTTTTTCCTCAAACCAACACGTGTTGGGTGTCTATAGATAGGTCTTTAAAAATGATATTGAGGTTTCTAAAACAACTTTTTCTCAAAGTCAACCGTTTGAAAGGTATTCACCGCCAAAGTGGTAAAATGTGTGTCCCCCCCCTTTAACTTTTGAAATAAGAGAGTGAAAAATCTAAAAAAAATATATGCTATAGATCTTAATAAACACTTTCAACCAAAATTAGTTTAAACGAGATATAGTAATTAGTTTTTGAGATATAGCACATTTTCCAAAACAGCAAATATAACTTTGTCATTCATACCAACACTGTGAAAAACAAAGTTATTTTTGCAAACGAAAAATTATAGGTGGTATTAAATATGGTATGGTATAAGGTAACTACGGAACCCTATGGCGCGTGGCCCGACACGCACTTGGCCGGTTTTTTATTTAGGCGACAACCTTGGGGCACATAAACATTTAAAATTTGAGAATATATTTTATTTAAAAAAGGGGACTATTAACCTAACCGATATGACAAAAATATCATGTTGGGCAGCTTAAATCAGTTATATAGTTAAACTACTTGGTATAGTAGTTGCCCACTCAGTATTTTTTCACTCATTAAGAATTTTCACTGCTAACTTAAATTATTTATCTCCCACATGTAGTTATTATAGCTTTGTATTATAGTTGCTCGTATTTTTTTATCCACAGTTAATTACACACCCATTAAGGTTTTTGTCGCCAACAAAATAAACCGCTGCCGGGTTTAGTATTGAAGTATCCCATTAACACTAAATTTTAGTAAAAATTGCATTATTGTGATTGGCTAGTACATTAAAAAAAATATAAGAATTTGTCAACAGGTTTATATATTTTGACGAATATAAGAATTTGTCAAAATATATAAACCTAAAAAAAATTAGGTTATCCGATAAATATACACTAATCAAATAACAAAACAAAAATTAAACATAAACAACTGAAAGCTCAACCAAAAACTGACACGATAAAACAGATGCGACAGCTTTCGGTTGCACAACTTAAGGTCAAGTTCATTGCGTAACTTCACTTACCCAAGGTCGTCCCAGAGTGCGCCGGAGTGGCAATACACAGTGAAGCCAACAACCGTACTGAGAGAATCGCGCGCAGCCCACAGCCTGGCTATTTCACAACCCTGTGTGGTGGTGTGTTAACAGTACACCAGTGATTGTAGATTCTTTTTTTAAGGATCTTTTTTCAATACTGTTCGGCTGATGAAACTGCGCTTTAAGATGGTGTAGTAAGTTTAGCTTGGAAGATTGTGAGAATCTTTCATTTAACTAAGTTTTGTACACAAATGTTTCTACAGTAAATTTTTCTTACAAAACCTTAATTTATTTCAAGAAATCGACATCAGATTAAAGGATTAATCAAACAAGGACGATGAGCAACAAGTATTTATAGTGGCGTTGAAACAAAGAGTATTTGTCAATTTCTGCATAAGTCCATTCGGTCATTGTTCCCATATAAAAACGCATCACAGTTACAAACTTCGTTGTAAAAAACCAGTCTTCATGAAAACATTATTTTACAAAAACAAAAAAAAAATTACGATGTCTCAAAATTACTAATTTTTCCTCTTCCTCGGTTTTTAGATATTTAAACATAAGTACACTCGTAAGCAAAAATAAGTATAAGGCCAATTTCATATAATCAAGGTAGGTAACTTTGAAGCTTTGGTTTTCCGCCCGGGATTAACCAGGGTGTTGTGATTTGATCCTTTGTTGCCTGTGTTACTACCAATCTACTTACGGCCACTCAAAGAGTGGATGGAGGAGGCCCAGATCGCTAAAGAAACCCAATGGACTAGAAGAGTCGTTTACATCAGAGACCGTACGGACTTTTTAGTGTTACATTTTCCATACTTTTGATGTTATTTTACCTTTTTTACACGACTGCCCAGAGCAAAAAGAGTGTATATGTGTTCAGAGTTCATGTATGTTTGTGGGTATGTGAGTTTCTTTATTCCACCATAACTTCTAAATGCCTGAACTGATTTAGATAGATGGGGTATCGTTAGAATCCTTACAGCATGGCGACTGCACGACGCCTTATTCAAATGTGAAAAAAAAAATTTTTCTTCTCTTATTGCAATATGGACACTATGTCACTAAAATGTGTGAAATAAAATTAATAAAAAAAAAAAAATTAAAACACGACTGCCCTGCCAAAAACGAACTAAAAAGTTAAACAACAAGTGTCATTGCAGTCGGGGGACGTCATTGATCAAACATTGTTCCATAATAAGGTCCCCCGACTGCAATGACACTTGTTGTTTAACTTTTTAGTTCGTTTTTGGCAGGGCAGTCGTGTTTTTTTTTAATTTATTTATTTTTTAACTTTAATCCTGAACGACTCAACTCATGCGTTAGGTTTCTTTAGTATTATGGGTCTCCGTCATTTATTCTTTGAATTGCCATCATAAGATCACACCTCGTTTAATCCTGGGCGGAAAACCAAAGCTTCAAAGTTACCTCGTTTGTACGAAAATAGGCCTGTAATTACTTAGTTTTGATCGCAAATGTAGTTACACTTCGACATCAACTCGATATACATACATGATATACATAACAATAACTAATAAATACGTAATTATAAAATACTAGCTGCCGCCCACGACTTCGTCTGCGTGGAAAGTTTTTTTGCTATCCCTCGGGAACAATACTTTTTTTCGGGATGAATGGAACCCTATGTCCTTCTCTGTACTCCTGACAACGTGTATGCAAAATTTCATGACGATCGGTTCAGTATTTGAGACGTGAAGGCGTAACAAACAAACAAACAAATAAACAAACGGACTTTCGCATTTATAATATTATAGTAAGGATATCATAAACACTTCTGTTGTTTAACCTTTCCTATAACCTTTGGATAGGGTTTTCTATGGAATATCGAATGCCAAACAACCGATAGTATATTATTTTTTTCGTGTCAAAAATGTTTTTTGTGAATAAAATGACAAATGTTATACCTTTTTCATAATATGTCCCGATCACCACCATCATATAAGTCCGTTGAGGATGACTTGATATCCTTCTGAAGAATTTCCTGACCCGGAAAAATCGGAAGTAATCAGATTTAAAAAAAATAACTATTGGTACTCAAGTCAACTTACAAAAATAATGTTTGTTAAAAAATACGAAGTTTCAGTAAATTAATACCAAATATCAAACTTGGACAATATGATTAAGCTATAAATGATAATGTGTAATTAAAAGTTAACTACATACTTTTGAGTTTAAGTATGGGTGGTTAGTTTGTAAACGTTCTTTCCGTAAGTTGGCCGGATAGTCTGACATGTACAATTTATACTAAGCGGTTCGTTTTTCGCTATGTGATACCTTAAAGACAAATACACTAAGTAAGAAAGTACAATAATAATGTTGACAGTTTAGCAATAGGCGAGATGGCGGACGCATTCGATGCACCGGACACTTGCGACACTCGGAGCTCGTATTGTCTCACTGCGTTACTCAATTCACTGTAAATGTAATATCCTAAATGCATTTTGTACTAAGAATCTACTTAAGGTACTGAACTATAAGCCACTGCCGTGGTTATATTCAAAAGTATAAGTCTTACTATTTTTACACAAGTTCACCGACAACTAGAACAAATCGAATCCTATAAATATCTAGGCTTGACCATAGATAATAATTTCTCATTGAAACTACATATAAAACAAAGGGTATGTGTTACAATGCCGAAGTAGAAAAGACCGAATTTTACAATACCCATGGACGAAATCCCGAAAATTAAAAGGCCGAATGGTTGTTTGGCCGTACGTTTAAAATCACGAAAGGACATTTTACCTAAAATACTAAATCCCGACGCTTAAAATACCGAAGGTTAATAAACCTATGTTCTATACCCTAAACTACTTAATACCGAATTGGCTGTGGAGGTGTCTTTGGGCTTCGCCTGAAATGCTTTATAGTACATTTAGCTGCCGAAAATTAGTCTAAACTAGTCTACTGGGACTTAGAAACCGTAGACCGTAGATCACGACACGAAATAGGTGCGAGGAGCGTAGCGACGAGCATGTTAGGTTGACATGAACCCAGCGCGCGAGCCGAGCGAGCGACGCGAGCGTGCCGCGGCAGCGGCCGGCGAAGCGCCAGAAAAAAACTATTTCAAACTCGATTGGTGGATTTTGTCAAAATAATGACCATTATACAAGCATTTTTAGTAAAACAAATTAACCGCAAAGCCTACCTTCATAAATGTATGTGCAGGTGAAATAAGTTTCGACATTTTAACTGTCGGGATTTTGACCTTTCGGGATTTCGACCTTTCGGGATTTCGAACTTGCGGTCATTTGATAATCGATCTTTCAAGTTTCGGTCTATCGGATATCGATATTTAGAATGTTCGGTATTTTAAAAATAGGTGTTTTATGTGTCGATATTTCGGTCGTATGTATTATGAACAGACCCCGGATTTGCGGTAGCACGAATAAAATGACGTTTAATAGTGCGTGGACAACTTGATTATCTATTTGTGTAATTTATCGATAAAATAATTATAATTATGTAACGTGATATATAGACTTACTGTCGCAAATAGTAGAAATTACCTACCTACATTAAGAAAAGTTAAAATCGTGAAATGTATAAATAATAAAATTCACTGCAATTTTTCTTGATGCAAAGATAGCAAAATCAAAGTGAGTGAAGTAGAATGTCAAATTTTTAAGAAATACATCCTCCTCGGTAAAATACAAAAAAAAAATACTTACATACGCGATCAAAGAAGTTCCACTACAAAAATATTTTCAAAACATCGATATATAAAAACATTTCCGATAATTTGGTAATCACTAGCAAGTTTGTATTCCTGCCACCGCAAATCCGGCCTTTAATTATGAATTGTCGGCATTGTAATGCATACCCAAAACAAATATGTAAAAAACTACGTAGTGTATTGAGTAAACTATTTATTTAAAATTTATTACGAACCGAGAAATATTATTTATTTATACCATGCGCTTACTGAGGCAACTATAGATTATAGACTGGGAAATTATGGTTTAACGTTCCCAGGCTATTTAAACGAGATTAAGGCGTTACAAATAAGATTATTAAAAAATTTAGTTGACAAAAATATAAAAAACACCTGTAAATAATAATAATAATAATACATCTTTATTTCAGAAAAAATGTTTTCCATAGAGTGGGTTAATGTTTACAAAAAAAATACTTATAAGCTAGGGTTATTGAATTGGTAAGTGTTACCTACTTAAAATGGAACAGTGAGATAAACTTTGTCACTATTAAGTAGGCTGTTCGTGCATGTGACAACCTACTTAACATTAACAATCGCAGGCCTCGAGCCGATATGGACGCTGTTCCAGTGTCTCAAGATAGGACAGCAATAGCGACTCCCTATCGCCGCCAGGAGGCTGTTGGAGCTGTCTCGGACACGGCGCCACGCGGAGGCAATCCTCTTGCGTAAGACTACCGGGAAACTGTCTATGCGAGCCTCAGTGAACATCGCTGACGCACTGCAGTACCGAGGCAGCCCCACCAGCATCCTGAACCCGTTATTATATTGGACGCGCAGGGCTGAAAGCGTCCTTTGTGTGTACTCAACCCATAGATTGCAGGTGTAAAAACTTTGGCAATAGGCTTTGAATAGAGTATGTTTAATTTCAGTGTTAAACCGTGCGAATCTACGGGCAAGCATATTCGCTCTCATAGCTAGAGCCCTGCGCTCCCGCTCTATGTCTACTACTGTCTGTAAAAATGACTACGAAAAATTGTTTAAATTATGTAAAATCGTATCTGTTGAAAAAAAGGCCAAAATGAATTTAATTTTAGAACAATTCAATAAAAATGAGCATAAAAAGGAAAGGGACTATAGTTACCCAACACGTCAATCTAAAAAAACAAAATATGTAGTACCAAGAGTCAATAACTAATTCGGCAAACGTACGAGGATGGATTATACCGATACTACACAATAAGCTACCTACCTCCTGATTTATTAAAAGCCGTTATTTCAAAAAAACATCTTAAATCTATATTAAAAAAACACTATCTGTCATTATGCCCGTAATAGTAAATAAAATAACATTCCACATACAAAAAATAATAATAATAATAAAATGATTAATAAGTAATGTAGAAAATTAAATAAATACATTAAGGAAAATTTAAAAAAAACAATATATTATAGAAAAATAAAAATAAAAAATGCATGCTATATATTACTTACCCATAAAATAAAACTTATAGAAAAAAAATCCACAGATCCCATAAAGCGCGCAGCTGGCAAAGGTACTTATTGAAAATGTAATTGCGCTGTTATCACTGCCGCACAGGCTCTAATTAATGTTAAAAATAAATTTATAGTAAGTAGTACATTATTAAATTATAAATAAGTTAAGTTAAAACTAGACGAGAACTACTGCTGTTAAACTGCTGAGCAGTTTGGCAGGTGTTAATTTTCGTAAAACACTGTTATTATAATAAAATGAATAAATTAAAAAAAACAAAACCTCGTAAATACTTCACAAACTACTAGGTAGTTTAACGTCTTAATATTATGATCCTCTTCTGTGCACTTCATTAGCTGCGCTTGAAAATGGGTGCGCTTCTAGAAATACCTCATTTTGGCTATTTTGGAAATTGTATTTTGTTATATGTGAGATTATTCAAATCTCGTTAGTCACAATGGTAAAGTTGAGCTGTAGTGCTAGCAAGTGTGCTATCAATTTTCGCCTAACTTACAGTACCTATTACTGGGTGCTAAATACTTTTAGCATTGCATAGATTACATTTAGCATTAGGTCCGCGCTTTTGTAACATTTGTTTTAGATAAAATATAGGTTTTTGAAACTAAGCTAAACTAAACCATTCAACTTTATTAGTAAATCGGAATTAATAAAGTTTAGAACTCCGGTTTCAGTCAGTCGTTCAGCCAGTCAGTTTCTCCAGATAATCAAAATCTATTTAGAAGACACACTAAGGTTGACTGGTAGAAAATGCCTGAGGCAATAAGAAGATTTGTGCGGCATCCCAATTAGTGCTACGAGTACGGGCAATTAAATTACCGTTATTACTACTGGTAGTAACACGGGCAACAAAGGGCATTGAAGAAGGGGTAGGTACTATAAGGACGACGCCCTATTTACTTTAATACAACAATAGGAAAACTTTGAATTCTTTTTTATTTTCAGTAAGTACTCCGACACATGACCAGAAGGGTCCGGCGCCGAAGCAAGAATGCCTCGACAAAAGAAACACGGCTGGGAACTGTTTTGCTTTCGAAACAAAATATTTAAATGATATTTTTTCTTTACAACTCTTGACCATAGAGCTACCGAAAAAGCCGAATATGACGTCGCCACATCACAGTACGTAGAAAAAACTAATTAGGAACCACTGATTTCACTGACATGATTTTTTTTTAATTTAACTGGACTGGCTGTCTGTATGATTTGACAGCTAAGTTTTTGTGCCTATTTGAAACGCCACTAGCGTGCGTCTAAAGAACTAATTTTGACGTACAATATGAAAATAGTTGCCGTGATGGTCTCTCCAGACTTCAAACTTTAGTACCATGTCCCTCACGCTATGCTCACGCTACGTCCTACAGCGCCAAAATGGCGGAAATCAAATAGGCACAAAAACAGTTTGACATAAGCCTGTCCAGTGTAAATATATGCAGGTCAGTGACTGATTTACATTCTTATCTTTAAAAAAGTAATTACTGTAGTCTGGGTAGATCACAATTCAAAGAAGGCATTTACATTACCTATTGTATTCGAATGTAATACTCAAAGCCTTTTTGGCACGATGCGCAAGCGCATTGAGGCAATTCTATACTGATTTGACACGGGAAGCAATTGCAACAAAAAGTCCTCGCCTTTGTAATGTGACCATAGTTTATAGATTCCATTGGATAATGAAATGAGACAGCATTATAAAAGGCTCATTAAATTATTTTCAGTAATTTCTACCTACCTATAATCTTAAAAAATTAAAGTAAATTTATAAATTGAATTATTTTTCATGGTTACAAAAATTTGGTTTTTGACTGAATTAATTGCAATCTCAATAACAAAGAGAGGTCGAAAAACTTTTGTAAATCCAGACTTGAACAGTCAAAATAAAAATCTGTATTTTTTATTATTGATAATTACTGAACCTAATTGTTCTTCGTACCAAAAAGACTGTACGGTCACGAGCAATAAGATGTACACACTTTAGAACTCTGTCACATTCAACTTTCAGTGTGAAAATGTCATAGGTTATTCACTAACGTAATATGACATAGTTTTAAAGTGTGTACATCTTATTGCTCGTGACTGTACTGACAGATTTGTACCTAAAAGATTGTCTTTATGAGCCTGATAGCCAAAAATTATAAATTATCTTTTTGATAGTATTATCATAAGTATTACTTCCTCATTATTACTAATTTACTATCCAAAATTGATAGATACTACTTACTAAGTATTCGATTCATTGAAACATCACTACGGTCTACGACTACTCTTGGTCATTCACGTAAATATTTACAGTCCCGTATCCTTACTTGTTTTATTTGGTAAACTATATTAACCCAACCCTTGTACTATTATGTTTTATGTGACCTAACTCTTTATTATAATATTAATTTAGGTATTATGATGGATTTCCATAAATAGATTTCGGAGGAAATAGTTAATTAATAATGCCAATTTTATTAATATCACAACATATTTTTAAATGATAATATCAAAAGACATTATGAAAACTATCAAAAACTATTTACTAAAAAGGACAAGGAAGTCCTTCCCGCGACTAACATTACTTACCTACCTAATAATATACTTTTCTCTTATACCATGTAATTCAGTTTTTATCCTTTAATCTTTTGTATATTAATATTCTGACCTTTAAAGTGCACTTATTCCTTATTTCTATTTTTCTTATTTTATTTCGCCCAAGGTTGCCTGGAAGAAATTCCTATGTCGCAATAAGGCCACCTATTGTATGTTTTCTTGTTTGTTCTGTTTGTGTCATTTTTTATGTCATGTGCAATAAAGGTATTATTATTATTATTATTGTATAAACAGTAGTGCAGTATATTTATATGTTTATGATTATTACATATGCAATAAACAGATTTTAGTATTGTCTTGCATTGGTAAAATTTCCCAAAACATTCTAAAGCTACAAAAGATTTAAAACTACTGCCAAATTAAAATTAATTTATATATATTCGATTCTAATTTGGTCACCCTTGTTTTGTAATGTTCCACTGGCTAGGTTTTCCGAGCCTTACAAGTTTCGCGCCATAGATCTGAGGAAATTCACGATTAAGAAAACTGGGTCAAGTAGCTAGAATGTTCAGTGAAATAGTCTTACTTTAATATTCTAGAATACGTTATAGGTCCTCTGACTACATTTTCTAATTTTGGTCTAATACCGCACCAGAAATATGCTAAAACACCGATAGTCCATACCGCTAAGAGTTGAAACTCCTTGCCTCCTTCCCGATAGATACGAGGGTGGATTGATAAGTCCATGACTTTGAAGAGGAGAAATACTTTTTTTTTCATAATTTATTTTTGTATATTAAAAAGAAACTCCTTATGGAATCTTTACACAAAATGTTTGCCAAAAGATTATTACTTTTGGAAACAAAAAGTTCAAGCGACTTCTAACTTTTCTTAATGACCCTGTTGACCCTCTCGGCGGTACTCATGAGATCAAAACACATCGAATGAAGATGCGAATCCTTCGTATTCTCTAGATTCAATCGACTGAGATTTTTTTTTCCTATCAAACATGAATAAATGTCTTGGCGGGCAAAGATTTTCATCAAGCCAAAAGGTGGTGTCTGAAATAGGTCCTCATTTCAGTTCCCAGTTTTCAGGCGATGAAAATAAAAAATAATGTGTTAAAAGGTAGAAACTTCGTTGGACTGAATATGCAGAGCTACAATAAGATTTTTTATTTATTTAATTATATATTTAGAACACACAACATTGTTACAAGAAAAATAATGGACAGAAGAGTAGTACAAGGGCACAGCTTATTTCATATTGAAATTTCTTCCAGCTGGCCCGGGACAGGAAATAACATTGAGAAGGGCTTATGTAGAGAAATAAAACAAAATATTCCGAAAAAAAGTGTTTCGTCATTACAAAGTCATGGACTTATCAATCCACCCTCGAACAATCTGGGGGCCTTCAAGTCGCCAGTGAATAGGTATCTTCTAGGCAAGTGCGTTTCATCGCATCATCGCTTACCATCAGGCGTGATAGCGGGCAAGCGCTTGTCCATCAGCCATTTTTGATGTCCCCACTACTGGGGCACAGGGTTTCCTTATGGGTGGATAAGGAGGAAGGGCCATAACCCACCACGCGGGCCCAATGCGGATTGGTGGGTATTAACGACTGCAAATGCATCCGGGACCAACGGCTTAACGTGCCTTCCGAAGCACGGAGGAGTTCGCGATAGTAAATTTTTGGTCACCCATCCCATGACCAACCCTTGCGAACGTTGCTTAACTTACGCAATCGCTGGGCCAGGCGCTAAACTACTACGCCACCGAGCTCCTCGCTTGCCTGTCATAAAATATATTAATATATAGAAAAACACAGTTTTTAGCAGTGAGTAAACTTAAAAGTTTCAATTTAACACATAATCACTTATTTACATAATGCTTAAGTAATTTGCTATCACTGTTTAAATAATATTTTTCAAAAATTAAATAAACTTACAGTAAAAGCCAGCAAAGTTGAATTTAAAGTGCCTTAAAAATAAAAATGGCAAAGTTGTTTATTGCTGATTCACAGAAAATGCATGAGCAGAGTGTTTTTCTATGAATATCCGTATAGAGATGAATTGGACATTAAAAAAACATAAGCAGGCTACTTTTAATGTTAAAATTCCTTCTGGAATTCTATGCAGAATAGGCTAGTCGGATCATTAGAAACACCAGTTAATTTTCATACAAACCAGGTAACTCTGAAGCCTTGGTTCTCTGCCAGATCAAACTGTGATCTGATAATGACTATCCAGGGAGTGAATGGAGAAAATCCAGATCGGTATACACCCCAACTGATCTGATCAGCATCTTAAAACCTGTAACTGTACTGTAAGAACAAGTGTTCTCAGTTTCAGGATTTCCATACATTTTAATGATATTTTCGCAGTTTTTTGTAACATATCCAAATAGCTCTTAGAATGCTGATCAGATCAATTGGGTGTGTATAGCGATCTGGGTCTTCTCCATACACTCCCTGGATGGCCATCATCTGATCACACCTCTATCAATCCCTGGCGGAGAACCAAGGCTTCAAAGTTACCTCGTTTGTATGAAAACCGACTGTTTTAAATATGATTAGTTTATTTAGGTATAGTGTTTGTTTATTAATAGTTATTTATAGTTTGTTAGACACTATCGGCCTGGAAAAATCATAAACTCCAAGAAAAGCCGATATTTGTTTCTCTGAAATGTTTGGTTTGAGCACATGTCATATCATAAAAGATTTGACAGGCGCACCGACGCGACGACGACGTGACGTGACGACATGACATGTGCCGTCGAAGCAGCCAACTCTTGTCACATGGCACACATGGGGTCATCGTATGTTTAGGGTTTAATGTATATTGCCGTTATAGTAATAATCGATATTTTTTACGAAAAAAATATGGTACTATTACAATAATTTGTCTGGAGCCAAAACCCGCTAAATCTATTTCTAACTAAAACAGCTAAGTTGGCTCCGTCACAAATTAAAACAGAATACAATATAACAAGTGTATACTTGTTATATATACTGTCACAGAATACAATATAACAAGTATACACTTGTTATATTGTATTCTGTGACAGTATCTTAAAATTAATATATATATACTGTGACACCATTTTGGTAAAAATAGGTACCTAATGGTTTTAGGAAAAGACGCGATGCTTAAGTTTAGTGTTAACTACAATAATTATATTATTGTACGGAGAAGCTCTTCGTGGTAATGCATCACGTACCCTGGCGTTGTAACGTGATCGTTTTCCAAATAGAAGGCACCCGAGGAATGCTTGCGTCACAAATGCAGTACAACGCTTACATGCTCTTGCTTGTGCTCGTGCTCTTGTCCCCGGTCATCAATACAAGGGCCATTGGCGTAGAAAGGGGGCACCCCCCCTAGCTTCGCCCCGCGGGCTGATTATCTAATTAGAAACCACCTAGCGACTGGTTGCAGTTCATAGATGATAGTGATCCATTGCTACTTCTTTTTGGATTAAAAAAAAACATAGCAAAGAAAAGTAGCAATGTATGTGGAATGAAACCGGTCGCTAAATAGTTTCTTTTTAGATAATCAGGGTGCCGGAGCTAGGAAATTATCTCTAGATACCTAGATACGCCAATGATAAGGTTAAATATTATCCCCGGTTCAAGGCCACACACTGTATAAAAACATTCAACCAATTAGATTTTCTCAGACATTCCCTGTTACAATGAACTAACAGTATAATGACATCACTGAGACCCTTATAAAAGAGAACTTTAAAAACTCAAGGCATATCGAGAAGTTCATACTATGTCAAAGTGGTTTAGACAGTAGGAACTTCGAAAACTCTTCTCTAGTTTTGGCCAAAGTTATAGTTTACGTCAAAGTGACCTTAAAGTAGCCCTCGAACATTATAATCGTAGGAAAATGCAGTTTTCATGTTTGTCTTTAAGATATTCCGGTCGCTAGGAGTCTTAAGAGAAATCTTAGTACAGATCTAAGGACAGATATTAGGACAGATATTAGGACAGATATTAGGACAGATCTTAAAAGTCTTAGGAATATCGCTCTTGAATGGCTTAAAAGTTTTGATCGATCTAATAACTGAGTTACAGATTTATATAAACCAGATTTTATTGAAATGTAATTCTTAATTAAACGATGTGCCTGCTTCTAAAATATATCATTTGAATACAATAGAAACGAACACTTTAGTTAGGGTATAATGATAGCAGAATTTTCTGGCTTGATTTAAAAATTATATAATTCAACTTTTAAGAATTACAATTTATTTTAACTGTCATACTATTTTTTAACAAGACAATTATAAATCACAATGACAATTTGGTGTCCATTGCTTCAGATAATCGGAAACTAGAAAATATTTGATCAAACTACTCACATACACCGTAATGTAAATCGCATAGTCATCGTAAATAATTACAAAATCATGTTTATGGAACGACTTACTTTATCATAACAAATATACTTAACTGGGAAAGCAAGACAAAGAATTATTGCGAAAATGTATTATTATATTAAAAACTCTGAACTTATACGTTCATTATTAAAGAACAAATTTTCTACTACTACGGAACCAAATGTCATTGTCAGTCAGCTACTTAACGCGTTTAAAAAAACCAAATGGTAAGTTGAATATAAATTAGGACAGAATTACCATACATTACTAAGTTCATTTTTGTTTGAGTAAAACGTGAAAACTTATTGTTTTATTTTTATTTTTGGGCGTAGAAATGGAAAAAGTACATGAAAATGTTTCAGGAGAATGTTATGTCGGTAAGTTTTTTTTATCTTTATACAACGTGTAACTTCCGTTATAGGGCACAAGCAGAAAATTGTAGAAAGAGTACCACGCATACCAAGACCCTGAAATTTTTTAATGAAAATATGAAAAACTGCAAAGTGGCTACCCTAGACCGAACTTGTATTTTGATTTTGTCCATTTGGATTGATTATCGAAAACAATAAGTCTATTTGCGTTTAGAGTTGTCACTTTGTAGTTAATCATATAAATAAAAAATAAATAAATTTGAAAAATATTAAAAAACGACTGCCCTCCAAAAAACGAACTAAAAAGTTAAATAACAAGTGTCATTGCAGTCGGGGGACCTTATTATGGAACAATTTTTGATCAAAGAGGTCCCCCGACTGCAATGACACTTGTTGTTTAACTTTTTAGTTCGTTTTTGGCAGGGAAGTCGTGTGATTGATATTTTTTAAATTTATTTATTTTTATTTCACACATTGTAGTAACATATTATATAGTTTTGGAATGTACTCATCAAGGCCTTTTATTTGATGCCCATATTGTAATAATAAAAGAAAGAAAAATTTATTTCACATTTGAAAAATGGCGTCGTACAGTCGCCATATTGATTTTTTATAAAAACAATATAGCCAGTGTTACTTGGGATGCTGTAAGGATTCTAACGATACTAAATTATCTATCTAAATCAGTTCAGGTACCCATTTATCTAAATCAGTTCAGGCATTTCGAAGATATGGTGGAATAAAGAAACTCACATACCCACAAACATACATGAACCCTGAACACATATACACTCTTTTTGCTTAGGGCAGTCGTGTAAAAAAACAATTTTTTTCAGCCATGTGGTGGTTTTCGGGGTTTATAATAAATTTCCGGGTTTTTTGCATGGTACCCTGCTTGTGCTTTTTATTCTACGTCGTATATCCGAATAACCTAGGTTTTAGCTAAATCATAATATTATTCGGAGTTATGTTAATTAATATTATGATTTATCAACTTTTTTATTATAGACTATAGTGTATAGAGCTATTATTACTTGTTATTTCTTCGTTGTATGCGTTATTTTTTATTTCGGCCAGAATAAGGTACAATAATAATGATTTTTCAATTTTAATTTATGGTTTTAAAATGTTTTAAGTGCTTGTGGAAAAATTAAATTAAATTTTATTGTATTGCTTGCCAAATGATTAAACTATTTCAATATCTTCGAATGAAAAGCTTCATATTATTATGTCGTATTTTATAAGCTAAAATAGGCTCTATTTCATATATTACTACTATTAGTTTAATTATTATTAGCAATTGGTCGGATTCGAAAAAAAACAGATTCTGATTTCGCCGGCATACAGTTAAAAAGAAAATAAACTTTGATAGCATTTTGTCAAATTCGCAATAAGTCAGATTTTTAGTTAATTATTTTGTTATGGTATTGTTGGTAATTATGGTAATTAAGTGAGGTGGTAATTATTGATTATGGTATATCGTATGTACCAGTATCATTAAAAAGAATATTTTTCTTACGATGGATTCTACGAAATGTTTGTTTTTTGCAGATGCCAATAATTGGACTCTTTCTGAAACCATTGGAGTAATATTTGTAGTGGTGGGACTTTACCTGCTCGTAGTCCTGAAGGTTTTGCCTGGATGGATGAAACACAGGGAGCCATACAAACTCAAGAATCTACTATTGTTCTACAACGCTTTTCAAGTTGCCTTCTCAATGTATATAGTTTATATGGTAAGTACGCGGTTTTGATGTTGTAAAAATTTAGGAACTTCACTTTCCTACGCTTGCAATCAGTTGTACATACGACAGCCAGCCCCGGATCTAGGGGGGGCAAACGGGGGCACCTGCCCCGGGCGGCACCCTTAAGGGGGCGCCAGAATCGTTATCCACCTGCCCGAATAAAACACACACATGTTACAAGATTAGTGAGAACAGTAGACAAAACTGACAAAAAATCGCGTTGCACGTAGGCAGGCATTTTTCTGAAAAAAAAATTGGCATTTTACGCATCCTCAGATGGTAACCCTAGCTAAATGCGTGCGAGGGGGGGGGGGTTGCTGTTGCTAGAAGGCGTCTGCCCCCCCTTTTTGAAAACGTAGATCCGGGGCTGACGACAGCACATCTAACTAAACAGTTGAACTCCGAAAACAGATTTGATTAAGTAGGGCATAAAAACTTGTCTCAAGGTCAACATTTGTATAGTGTGATGTGAGTTCGTATATATGTCGCAGCCAACTGGTTTAATCAGCGATCTAGTAATTTAATTGAACAGTATCGTTTAATATATTTGATTGAATCAGGCGTCACTTGGCGAAAGTCCCAAACCATTTTGAAAAAGAAATATATGTAGCTTACTTCCGCAAACAATATATGCAAGATGCACCGCCCGCCCGCCCGCAAAAATATGCACATGCACACAACAAAATATCAGTGCACAAACCTGCATTTAGCAAGACAGCAACACACCTTGCACCTTCACCAATTAGGCTACTCTACACGTGTTTCGCCCCAACCCGGAGCATCCTCAGGAGTTAGATCGTGCGTAAACCAACAATTCGGTGTTTCGGTTTGTTGGTTTACGCACGATTTTTAATTAATTAATTTAATACAATTGTATTAAATTAATTAATTAAAAATAATAAATATTGATATTTTAAAAATAATTAGTGGCGCTATTATCACAAAAGTCAATAAGAAGTTAAACTATGACCGCGCATACCGTATTTCACTCGATGATAAAATTACGTATTTTAATGACTATATTTTTTTGTGATTTAATTACAAATGTACAGTTTTTAGATTTTTTCCTGTAAGTGTAGTTTATGACGCTATTACTTGCCAAATTTCATAGTTCTAGGTCAACGGGAAGTACCCTATGAATTTTGATTCCTTTGAGAGTATCGAAAATGCGTTTTCTGCGGCATAAAAGGCAGTATCTTTTTTTCAGGTTAATTTAGAAGTTTGAATTTTTTACAGCTTCACGGGACCGTAGACCTTAGTATATAGTTTAAATTTCAACTCGATACCTCCACGCGTTCGCGAGATAAAGGGTCTTGACAGACAGACGGACGGACGGACGGACGGACAGACAGACGGACAACAAAGTGATCCTATAAGGGTTCCGTTTTTTCCTTTTGAGGTACGGAACCCTAAAAATGAAAACAAGATCACAAACAAAATGCAGTCGGAAAGGCAAACAAAATGCAGGTGTTTTTTTATAGTTTTATAAATTTATTTATTTTTGTCTTTTAGTTATTTTAATACGGTCATGATATACCTTTTTGAAATCCTTACGATAAGCCCTTTAATTACCCATATTGCAGTATTAAGAAAAAAAAAATTTCACTTTAAATAATATTATCTCACAGCCTCTATATTGCTTTTTTAACGTCACTTACTTAAAAAAACTTGGGCTGTCAAGAGTCAAGACCAATCTAACGACATCTTAATTATAGAAATCCGTTATGTATGAGGTAATAAAGAATATTACATATAAACACACATACAAGAAACGTGCGGAAAATATAACCCTTTCCTTGCAGTCGGGTAAAAATACATCAAAACACATTTACCTACATGCTGTTGTGTTAGTCATATCCTATAAAATTTTTCTTTAAAATATCCGATCGCTTATAACATATTTTTTTAAGCACACATTTCCAATAAACTATGTTCTCATGAAAACGTATTTTAAAAATATCATAGCTGGTCGACGCCATGTTCGTAGCTCTGCTTACAGCACCCTAGGTGAGAGAAAACGGAACTATATTTCAATGTTTTGGCTAGGCAAGTTATTAAATATGATTGAATCAAGTAATTTTCCTAGCCATCTAATTAGATAGCTAGATATCGAGACGGCGCGTGCCGGCTGCCTTGGGGACCGCCCTATCACCGAATAGGAAAACATGGTTTGCGCGGGCCATATCTTTATATAGAAAACGTAAACTTGTAGCCACCAAAAAAATCATACGATAAGCTAAAGAGTTTACCTAGTTGCTACAAACATTAAATTGCGTATAAACCTCACAGATGATTGTAAAAAAAATCAGAATATCATCAAAAGCGCTTGTCGCGGGCCATATTTTTGGCGTAAATAATAGCGTAAACGTATTGAATTCTATATCAAAATACACTTTAACGTACTGTGCAGTTACTCCAATAACTTTTTTTCAAGAAAGATAATTGTGCTAAAGATAATGATGAAAAAACAACGAAAAACATTGATAAAGTGCAGAAGTGAGGTTATTTTCCATACTCTTTACACGTAAAGAAAAAGACAGAGACAAATGATTTCGCGTAACGGAGCCTTACGACTGATTAAGCTAGTTGGCTGCGACATGTACCTATACATTTTTTCAAGAGTTTTTGTACGTGACAATCGGTAATTGGACAAAAGTAAGAATTTTGCTGACTATGACAAAAATAATATTATTGCTGACTATTATAAAGGCCTTTTAAGAAATCTTTAATTATTCAAAAATCTTTTGTTAGCTTAATTTTTGTTTTTCAATAACTAAACAATTTAGGTAAAAAAAAAATAAAGAACTTAAGCATTCGGCATAATAATACGCAGATAAGATGCGTTCGGCAAAATATAAGAACTTTATCCAAGTTTGAACAAAAATAATATTAAAATTAATTAAAATAATAAAAAAAGGTATTATCTAAAATAAAATAAATCTTTATTTCATCTCTCACCTAAACATTAATATTTAAACATTCAACTATAAGCTAAGTCTAGGAACCATTTGATGCTTGTCTATGTGAGAGACTGGCCTCTGCGCTAGGAAAATCTGCGTGACAGATAACCAGTCTCTAAATAACCGGACCAGGTGAAACAGGTAAGAAGTTATTTAGTTAATAAAGTAAACGCGAAACAACATCTTATTTATTTCCGTCTTTACCACAAAAGGATACCGTCGAGGTAATATTTTATTATTTTTAACCAAAAGTAGGTGCGCGACAAAGCCAACAACCAACCTTTACCAAGGTTCCGATCGGATTTTCGAAGTTTCGCTGAAATTGATCTGGTTATACTTTCAAAAGTGGTTCGGCAAAACCGGCGGCAGGACGAGAGGCCGGCCCATGGCCCACATCTCTGCTCCAATTACGTCGAACAGGCTGCTTGATTTTCGAGTTAACTGTATCAAAATTGAGAACTTGAACCGATCGAATTGGACTCGAGAAACGAATGTCGAGTGAGTCGAGTCCAATAATTATGTTTAGTAAATAATAATTTTGTTAGCGTTAATGACAAAATATTGCGAAGTAACAGAGTTAAGAACCCAGAAGGCCTAGACAAAGTAACATACATACATACATACATACATATACTCACGCCTGTTTCCCATGGGAGTAGGAAGAGACTATGGATCGCCACCTACTACGATCCTTGCACACTTCTTTCGCTTCATTCACATCCATCAATCTTTTCATACATGCCCTACGGTTTTTGTCACTGCGTACACCAGCTTTTTTTTTATTAAAGTAACATTTGCAAATCTTGGTTATAGCTTAGCTTTCAAAACCTGTATGGGATTAAATAAGGTTTCGTAAATCCATACATGTTTAGAATGCAAAGCGATAACGAAGATTTTCGAATGTAACTTTGACTAGGGAAGCAGGTTCGATTCTCAGTCAGAGTCAAGTCTCTCATACCCGTATCTATAGACGAGTACTTACTCAAGTGGTTACTTAACCACTTGAGTAAAACTTGCAATTTTCAAATACTTCTCGTATCACATTCACATCAATATATAGAATAATTCATTTTATATGCAGTTAAGTGCAGTTTTAAAGCATTTAAGATTAGTTTATATTACAAAATGCATGTGAATATAATATTAGAAGCATTTGAAAATTGCAAGTTTTACTCAAGTCATTACTTACTTGACTATAGATACGGGGGTCAGTCTCATTCGACAGCACAAATTCGACCAGTTCATGAATAAGTACTTTATCTTGACCTTCTTCCAATACTTCCAAACCCAAGATCAAGTACTTACTTACCTACATTACTTTTTTGAACGACCTTTCTTAAAAAATATGTAGATCACTCTCTCGGCTGCTACTGTTGACAAGTATCTACATTGGAAAATTATGTATCGAGTTCATAAGGTATTCTTTATGGTTATAAACATAATATCTAACACCAATGTTAATTAGATGAGTTCCTCAAAATAAACAGATTTAATAAAAAAAAAAAACGGGTTGCACTCCGGGAGCGCCGGCAGAAGTGAAAACTTGAATATTAACGTTGTGCATTTTTGATATTTTAAAATTAGCGGCAAAGGATTAAAATTATTTCTTTCCTATTACTAGACAGTCACACAATTCAATCGCGCCAGTGGCCTTTTTAATTTCTACATACGCGCATACTACCATTTAAACTTATAGTCACAGAGTATAAATAAGTCTATGATTTCACCGAAGAGATCGCTGCTATTAGTTCCATTTTCAAAATTAGCGCGTTGCTGGTGACACAAGCACATGAGTAGATAAACGGAACAGTGTACAAGCTCTCACAACTCAACTTATACCGATTCTCAAAGGGTTGACACCTGTCGCAAGTTAAAAATAGGTAGTAGGGAGAAAAATAAAATAAGGCAAGTCCATAATAAAATGTGTATTTGAACGAAACGAACGAAAATGATTGGATTTTTCCGTACGAAAAAAAAATATCATTTTTTCTCCGAATTATTCATACCCACACGGTGCAGGAGTTAGGCATATTTAATTTATTAAACACTATTTTATATAAAATTCGTTTTATTTTACACACTGAAAAATGGTAGAAAATAATAATTAATTTTTCTCGTATTTTTTCTTAGAGTCAGTAATTTGACAAATAAAACTGTCATTGTTCACATTAGTGTATTCTCTAAGAAAAAATTGAACGTGGTATAGCACTTAGCGGCCCTGTCGGTTATACCGCAACTGAGCCGGTGCAAACCAGTTTTTACCCCGGCGGCGTGTCTGTTACACTGTCGGTGAGATGTCACGCACACATCGCCGCTCTATGTATGAGTGAAGCTACAGCAGACCGTTTGTAGGCAGCTTGGACTCTGTTCAGTTTACGTTTTTTTACTCATGTGACACAAGTGTTTACGATTTCGATCAGCCACGTGATTCTCACTGACGCGAGTTTGGAATTTTTCCCCATACAAAAAAGCGTACAACGCCGCTAGAGAAGTTTTCACATCAAAAATCCAAATTGTTTGCATCTATCTTTAAAATACCTATGAAAATGAATTAATCCCCGAATATTTACCCGATTCATGAATCTAAACGTTCATGACTCGGGAACAAAACAAATTGAACCCGGGACCTTTGGCTTAAGAGGCAAGATCGACAATAGGGATGTTGACTTATGAATAAAATAACGAAATACTAATAAAAATCGTAAACATATCAAACTTTTGGAGTAGCTTGTATACCTCTTGGTTTTATATATTGCGTATTATTTGTTTTATGACCCTTCAAAGTTGGGTGGACAAGTCCATTTAAAAAGTATAAAATTTGTTAAAATAAATAATACATTTAATTAGTCCGTAAAATTTATTGCAAAGTCAAAGAAACCATTTTGATAAACACAATATTTAATATAGCTGCCGAACAAATTTCCTACGCGTTGCATACAACGTAGGAAGGCGTGACGTCATAACTTGGTAGCCGTTAGTATGGAGCGTTTTCGGGTGAGTCCAATTGTGTGCATTTCAAACTGTGATATCTCGGGCAGTTCTCATGCTAGCGTAATAATTCTTATACAAATGTTTCTTTTTTTTAGGGGTAATTTATGTAACATAAAATAAAAAAATAGTCAACATGCCTATTATCGTAATTATCAAATTCAAAAGTCCAAATCGACAACACCAAACTCGTGCTGGGAACATTAGATTTAATTAATAAACCTACATTTTATTTCTTTTCAGTTTGCGCGATACTTAATAGTCAACGGTTTGTTTACATCAAAACGCGTTGACAAGCAGGCAATGGAGAGGGTAAGTGTTATTTTTTTTCATGTCAAAACGTCAATCATAACATTCTTTGAGTCAATAAAAAATAAATTTCAGTGGTTAGTCAAGGCTTCGACAATCATAATTTACGTTTTGTTGTAATACTTAACTTTAGTTTTTCAAACTATACCAAATTTAACTTCATTGTTATGAATATTCTTATTCGCCATTCTTATATTTATTCCTCATCATGTATAGTCTGTTTATCCTTACTTGTCTTATCTAGAAAACAGTTTTTGACAGTTGTCATACGTCTTTGATACTTAATAATTGTTACTTAAAAATAAGTTAAACTTTATCAAATTGTTATTAATTATTCAATTTTTATCGTAATCTGTGGGTGGAAAACCATAAATAAGACAAGTAAAAATCAGACCATGGGTCTGTATAAATAAGTAGATGAAAAGTATTGGATATAAACGACCCCTCGCGTCAGATCGTTAAAAATGCCTTCTTAAACACGGATGAGATAGAGATGATAAGTTTTTGGTCACCCATCCAACGCCCGACCGTAGCGGTAGTTGCTTAACAGGCTGAATGCCCTATTGCGCAACGTCAAATAAAGTAACTAACATTTTTTCATAAAACCAAAAAAAATATTTTTCAGAATACAAAATACATCTTCTCATACTTCATCGCGAAGCACATCGATCTCCTAGACACAGTCTTCTTCGTTCTCCGGAAGAAAGACAATCAGGTCACCTTCCTCCACCTATACCACCACTCTGCCATGGTGGCATGGACGTGGCTGCACCTGATGCATCACCCGACGGATCACTTCGTGTGCATCGGAATGCTGAACAGCTTCGTGCATGTCCTGATGTACTCATACTATGGAATTTCATCGCTGGGACCTGAGTACGCCAAGTTCGTGTGGTGGAAGAAGCACCTGACTAAAGTGCAGTTGGTTAGTATTCATTAAGAATTATATATTTTCTTTCTCTATGTTATTTGAAACTCTGCCATGGTAGGCTGGATGTGGTGCATGCACAACACCCAAAGTTATGCATGCACCACATGTTGTCAGATTGCTGAAGCCTGAATAGCTTTGCATACGTAAGGATGATGGGTACCCTCTTAGGTTCGCGAACCTTCGTGCTCCGCGAACCTTTAACAGTGCATCATAGTGTGTATAAGTGCAAACCTCGGTGCGCGCTCCGCATTTTACAATTCGATGCGCACGAACACAAAAGGGGGAGCAAGTAGAAGTTCGCAATAGCGTCCACATTGAGCTCCGCGAACCTGCAACATAGGATCGCAGAGCACGAGGCTCGCGAATCTAAGTGGGTTACTATGGCATAGTGTCGATTGGATCTGAGTAACTATGCCAAGTTTTTGCCAAGAAGCATTTGAATAAATAATGCGTATTCTGTCTGACGTCAAACAAATATATTTATAATTATGTTGTTATCATAACAGCCTATTTATAGTCCACTGTAGGACGTAGGCCTATCCTATAAGAGGATTATGGTATAATGTTCACAGCTGCTGGCTGGCGGTTCTTGGAGATTGGAGGATGCTGGTGTGACTGTCAGTATTGAGACACGTACATTACTAACCGGGATCAAAAACACCGTGACCTGCAAAAATAGGCGGTGTTATTACCTACACAAGATTAATAAACACTTGTTTAACTTAGACACTGTTTAAATGTGTTGCTGTTTTTTTTAGGGTTCCGTACCCAAAGGGTAAAAACGGGACCCTATTACTAAGACTCCGCTGTCCGTCTGTCTGTCTGTCTGTCACCAGGCTATATCTCATGAACCATGATAGCTAGACAGTTGAAATTTTCACAGGTGATGTATTTCTGTTGCCGCTATTACAACAAATACTAAAAATAGAATAAAATAAATATTTAAGGGGGGCTCCCATACAACAAACGTGATTTATTTGCCGTTTTTTGCTCGATATTAATAACAACAACAGGTAGACAGTTTAAATTTTCACAGATGATGTATTTCTGTTGTCACTATAACAAAAATACTAAAAACAGAATAAAATAAATATTTGAGGGGGGCTCCCATACAACAAACGTGTTTTTTTTTGCTGTTTTTTTGGTACGGAACCCTTCATGCCGCGAGTCCAACTCGCACTTGGCCGGTTTTTTGACAATAGTGTATGAAAGAGACAGCACCACATTTTAACAGTGTCTGAGTTAAACAGGTGTTTAAAAATCTTTTGCAATAAGAACGTATAATTGTGAATAGTTGCTGTTTACTTTTCGGACGCTAGTAGGCTATGATTTTCTCTTTTTATTCGAAAAAGTCGAAGAATAATAGAAAGATATATATGAATTTTGTATTTAAACAAACAAAAACACAAATATTTTTTTAATTCAATCACATTTTTATTTTAGTTTTATCTCATGTCATCTGTTGTACCTATGTCAGTAAAGTTTCAAGTTAACATCTATTTAGTGATGTCAGCTCTATAGCCATTATTATCTGTACATATAAAACACTTTGATTGATTTTTGGCATACGGCTAGAGCCACTAACGGCTGAATGTTATTTACCCTCCAAAAATTGTGTCTCTACACACCATTTTTGGAGAGTAATAAAATAAATTTCATGGACTTTGTAGGTGAGCACTAAGAAAGGATTTTTAAAAATTTACTTCCTAATGGGATGAAAAAAGCATGAAAGTTTGCATGAGAATTCGTATAGGAATACTGTAATGATAGAGCCCTTCTTCTTATGGAATGAGGATTAGTGGCCACCTCTGGTGTTAGAGTTCATCAAGCCTCCTGTATGGCATCTAACTTGGCTTAACGACTGTTATCAGAAGACAATAGCCGGGACCGACGGTTTAACGTGCCTTCCGAAGCACGGAAGCGCTCAGTTGTAATGCCGTTAAGTGGCATTACAACTGGTCACCCATCCGACACATGGCTGGACCGAGCGTTGCTTAACAAATGTGATTGAGTACGATCAGTCTGTCAAGTTCCGCCATGAGCGAATAGAGTAGCGTAAACAACATTCAGCCGTTAGTGGCTCTAGCCGTATGCCAAAAATCAATCAAAGTGTTTTATATGTACAGATAATAATGGCTATAGAGCTGACATCACTAAATAGATGTTAACTTGAAACTTTACTGGCATACAACAGATGACATGAGATAAAACTACACTATACACGGTAAATTTTTAAGTAGGTATATCTAAAAATGAAATGGGGATTTCAGACCACGTAAATGAACAACTTTTACTATGAGGCCAACCACGAAATCGCGAAAAAAAAATCAGCTGTTCCATAGAAAAGTACAACATCGACTCGACTATAATGTATGGAACAGCTGATTTTTATCTCGCGATTTCGTGGTTGGTCCCACAGTAAAAGTTATTTACGTGGTCTGAAATCCACATTTCATTTTTAGATATACTCAAAAATTTACCGTGTAAGTATATATAATAGTGAGTGATAGATCCCTAACTAGCCCAGTAAACGAAAAGGTACAGAGGGAAATTATTGGAACACAATCTTTGACTTCGTAACTTTGTTTGGACCAGCTAATTTAGGAAAAATATTATATTTTTGATTCATGATGATTTTAAAAAAATCTGTAAAGGTTTGCAATTTGCATAACTGAAAATTTGTAAGTGCATGTCTACTTACTTTGGTGTTAGCTCAAACGAACCTCGCACGGATCGTCTCGGTGCATGCGCGCGTCATACGTTCCTACATTTGTGCTAAACGTGACATTACGATATTTGAAGTGCTAAGAATTATGGAGTGCCTTAAGTGTAAAAAAGGTTTAGCAAAAAAGGGATCGCACTTTCAGTGTCAAGGCTGTCAAGGAACTTTCCACAGAGGTTGCGTGAAGGGCCTAGCGGCTGACATGAAAGCGGGCAACGTTCGTATTTATTGCAATAACTGCGAGGTCGACTCGGACGAAGACGAGATAGAAGATGATGATCAAGATCTCAAGAAAATCCTTAAAGATATCCAGGGGAAAGTCAACACCATTCCCAGCTTCAAAAAGCAGTTAGATTCGATAAAAACCAGTATGAGTCTACTTTCTGAGAAATATGATACCTTGTTAGAAGAACTTGCTCAATCTAAGGAGAAGATAAACAAGCTAGAAAAGTCTGTAACCAGCTTAAATAACAAATGTATTTATCTAGAAAAATGCAACACTGCTACGGAGCAAAAATTACAGGAGTTCGAGCAAGCATCGCGAAGACAAAATATTGAAATTGTGGTCATCGAACAATTACCTAACGAGAATGTTAAATCAATTGTTTTAAAAATTGCTGACACTCTAACCGTAAGTAGCGAGGATATCGAGTGGGCCAGTCGTCGTCAACAACGTAAGCCGGGGGGGAAGCCGCCATCCATCATAGTGGGTTTCAAACCCACCAGTACGCAGACGCGTGACTCCTGGCTCGCGCAACGTCGAAAGTTAACAAACATATCTAGCAGCACTATCACAGGAGGCCAGCAGCAGAACAAGATTTACTTAAATGAGGACCTTACTAGAACCACCCGTGAGCTGCTGTGGAGCACAAAGAAACAGCTTCATGGGCTATTCAAGTATGTGTGGGTAGTAAATGGCAGAATTCTCGTTAAGAAAGCAGATGGTGACAAATCTATATGGATTAGAGCGGAAAAAGACGTCACGGACCTTCTAAATAAGTGAAAGTACCATATAATCTGTAAGAAACCTATTTTTTTTTTTTTTGTTTTAATGTGGGTATATTGTTGTGTCTAACTTAATACATAAAAATTCGCAGCCTTAGAAAATATCGATGTAATAACCGATGTTCAGCCTAATGCATCGATTGTCGATAGCTTGGACAATTGGATACCTACATTGAATAATAAAAAAGATTTTTGCATATATCACACTAATATTCGCTCCTTAAGAAAACATTTTGATAAATTGTTAATATCATTAAATAGTCAACTATCAAAAATAGATGTATTAGTTGTTACTGAACCTAATATAAACTATTCTCTGTTGGGGCTTTACCAAATTAATGGCTACTCATTACATAATTTTTGTCGTGCGGGACGTAGTGGGGGAGGGATACTTGTTTACGCGCGCGAGAGACTAGAAGCGCAAATCTTCGAATCAACTGCAATGCGGGCGGCGGAGTGCGTTTCCATTTCACTTACCTATGAGAATGAACCAATTTATGTTATATCTATTTATAGACCACCGCGTATAAAAAAACAAAATAAGTTAATTGAATTTTTTGATGAATTTCGTAACTTATTAAATCTTTTGCCTCAAAATTCTAAAGTAATCTTTTGCGGAGATATTAATATAAATTTGTTGAATTATCAAGATAATCATGTATTAGCGTACGAAAGTATCTTATCGGAGTACGGATTTAGTAAATGTATCAATCAAGTAACTAGACGAGAGATTTTAAATGGTAAAGTGGTTGAGTCCTGTCTAGATCACATTTATATACGAGCACCCATGGCAATAATCGAATCAGCAGTTTTTCTAAATAAAATAAGTGATCATTATCCCGTCTCGGCGGTTATCGAATGGAAACGCGCTCCCGCCACTGGCATGCGCGGCCCATGCGCTGCTGGCCCGTCCGCGCTGCCCGCGCCGGCGCCGCCACCGGCCACGCGCCGTGTACTTGACAATCGAGCGGTGCGCGAGAAATTACTAGCTGTAAACTTTGATGAAATGTTATCTATTGAATGCCCGCTACGTCTTTATAATTCATTAAGACAAGTGTTTGAAAACATTTATGATAGCTGCTATAAGAATGTTACGATTAATAACAGTAGTAGAAACAGCAAATGCTGGATTACTGATAAACTGAAAAAAATGTTATTGGAAGGTGATAAATTGTTTTTGATTTGGAGTAATGACCCTAAAAATATGGTGAAACGCTTAACGTACACTAAACACAGAAATAAATGTAATAAACTCATATATAAAAATAGAAATGAATATGATAGACAGAGCATACTTAATTGTAATAACAATATTCGAAAATTATGGGACAGAATAAATTCTTTACTGGGAAATAAAAAACAAACTTTGGATAATTTAATTTCGAGCAATATGAAAAATCAGGAAAGTAAAAAACAAATCTGTAACAAATTTGCTTCTACTTTTACAAATGAAATTAATTTAATTAAGCACACATGTGACGAAAAATTTTTAGATAGGAAAAAATATGTTCAAGCGACGGACGTGTGCATGAGATGGCAACCGGTAACCAATGCTTATGTCAAACGGATAATTATGAAAATGAACTCAAACAAGTCACCGGGAAGCGATCGCATGCGCATGTCCGACTTAAAATTAGTAGCTGAGCAAATTAGTCCTATTATCTCTAAATTGATTAATTTAAGTGTCCAACATTCATTGTTCCCTAATAAGCTAAAAGAAGCGATTGTGCGTCCTATCTATAAAAAAGGTAGCCGTAAGGACTTTTCTAATTATAGGCCAATAGCCATATTATCTAGTGTTGATAAGATAATAGAAAAATGCATAGTAGAACAGCTTGCAAAATACCTTAAAAATAATAATATCTTAAGTGAGTGTCAACACGGCTTTCAAAAAGGAAAAAGCACCGGTACTTTATTGTCAAGATTTACTGATGATATTAATACACATTTAAACGAGAAAAAGTTTGTGGTAGCTGTCTTTTTTGACTATAAAAAAGCGTTTGACACTCTCGAATCTGAAACACTATTGAGTGCAATGGAGGAGTGTGGATTGGGGGGGCAACTTAACGGCTGGTTCCGGGATTACCTCACTTCTCGGTCCTATCGTGTGCGGGTGGGTGAGGCGTACAGCGACACCGAGGAAGTAAAGTGTGGCGTGCCGCAGGGCTCGGGCTGCGCGCCTATCTGCTACTTGATGCATGTGAACAGCCTGTGCAAAGTTCTGTGCCACTGCTCCGCATACATGTATGCGGATGACCTTTGCATTCTACGCGCGGGTACCGATTTTATAGAAACCTGTCGCCTCGTGCAACACGATGTGGACGCGGTTGTCAGGTGGTCTCACGACAATGGGATTTTGCTAAACACAGACAAAACTAAACTTTTAGTAATACACTCACCATATCTATGCCCTCCCGATACAACTCATTCTATTGTCACCCATAGCTATGATTGCCATCACAATGGCTCCAGTAATTGTGCTTGTAAACCAGTAGAAAGAGTAAAAAATGTAACTTACCTAGGGATGAAAATTGATGAATTATTTTCATGGTCAGACCATGTGGATTATATTTGTTCTAAACTTAAAGTATTGCTAGCTAAATTCTATCATTTAAGCTACAAACCCAACCAGCAATTTCGTACTATAACCAAACCGTATATCTCAAAAAAGCTGGGTAAACGATATATAAAGGTTTTGGCGGTGACCGATTGTTGTGTAAAAGCGTTTGACACTACATTTTGGCTCTATAAGTTTATACAGCAAAAACGACCTATTAGGAATTGATGTAAAGGTTTACATCGCGACTTTGTATAGCTGTTATAGTCAGGCGTTATAGCAAGCTCCAATGTGACTAGTATACAACGATAGAACTTTATAACAGTGTTTACTATCGCCCTAATGCGTCTGATTTACGTAATAAAGGTTCTGAACAAACTTTAATGGGTCTTTCGTTATAGTAGAGATGAAAACTCAAGAATAGGGCAATATTGTCATATTGTGGGTTTTTAGATCGTCGTTACAGTACATAGTACTATAGTGGGCACAAAAAGTCTACAACAGGGTGATTTGGTGATGTATCTGAGTTTCAAATTACATTTATGTAGCTTAATTGTCATATAAAGGCTTGTTAACACTCGTTATTGTTGTAGTGATAGACTTATCACCAATACACTTTTTTAGAATAGGATTGTTTTTTTATAACTGTTATAGTCCCTCTATTACACAATAGTACAATAACAGAGATCCTTTCTCTTTTAAAACATAATTAAGGTATATAAAGGTGGGTTAGCAATGCTTTTAAATGAAAATTTAGTTTTGTTAAAGCATTTCTATCGCTCTTCTACAACAGTATTGACATTTTGATTCAGCGTAATTAATTCTACAACCAATTTCATGTAATGGCGGTTGTTATCTGTCATAACGAGTGCTATAGTGGAGTTTAGGAAGCTTGAAGTATGTTTATAACTTAAAATTCGTTATTATTTTAGTAAAAACTCAATAATTCGAGGGGGGCGTTTAAATATTGTCTTAAACCCATACATAGTTTATCAGAAAAATTACAGTCGCACGTCATTTTCCCCATAAGAGACGAATAATTTCATAATAAAATAATATTCAACTCCACCATGATAATCCTTGTATTCTCTTTTTATTATCTTTTTATCTTCAAAAACACTGAGACACTGCAGCGGCGTGAACCAATGTAAAATGAATGAATGATGAATATTAGTGAAGTTATAGAATCATGAACTCTTTTACAGTACAAAAAGGTACTTTAGAAGGGTTGTATATCATCAAATAGAAATTGCGTTACTGTTACATCAACTGTAATAGGCCAAAATCGTTATGCCTGATACCGCTACAGTTGTGCTTTAACACTGAATGGAGATATAATTGCGCCACTTTCCTCGTAGGTGCACCATCTTTGGCCTTTTATTGGACCACCGATTAGTTTTTCCAAAACGTTCTATGGTCTATAATACAACTGATTTTTGCTGGTTGGGAAGTACCGTCGCACACTCTAAAATGCATATACATGGCTTTGGTAGATTCTATTCTGAGTTACGCTCTGGACTCCTATGGACTTACCTTTAAAACAAATTTAGATAAGTTAGAAGCACTACAAATACGATTCTTAAAGCTGCTAGTAAATAAAAAAACTAAAAAAAGTTGTAATGGAGACTATTTAAAATATGCAAAATTCTTCCCGTGAGCTTAAAACATAAATACTTACTTGCTATCAATAACCATAGTAGCCGAGAGCGTCACTCGTTGGTTGTGTATGGGTTCAACTCAAGGTCAATATCCGCGGGCAAATATTCAGTGCCCAAAGTATCGAATTATTTTGGTGATAGAACCCTCAATAAGAGAATCCCTTACTTATTAAACAGTTTGCCTCAATATATTAGATCTGAGGATAATTTTACTAAATTTGGTACTCTACGTAAGAAATATCTACTAGATAGTCTGTAAAACTTGGTGCCCGTTTCATAATCTATGATTAGGCACTACTCCTTTTTTAATTTAAAATTGGAACAGATTTTACATGAATTTATTCGTCAAAGAACTAAATCGGACATTGTGAAACGGGCCCTTGGTCTATTTAAGCATCGATAATTACTACTAGTTAAACTGTTGTTATAACCTGTGAGACTGTACCCGCAGACAAACTACTTAATGTAGTTTTGTGGGACCATGCTTTAAACTCTGTACCTATTTGAAGATAAATAAACATTTCATTCATTCATTCATTCAACCAATCGCTGTTCTGAACGGCATATTCTATCAAAATTCGTATCTAGTTTCCCGAACCAGATGATATCTAGGGCTTATTTGCTATACCACAATCGGTCAGCTACAGCTAGGTCGCGTTGTCACATTGTGTTAATTAACTTTATTTTCACTCAAAGGTTGTGTTTTGTAAAACTATCACATGTCTTATAGACACTCATATATGCACAAACATGGTCATAGCAAAATATTTTTTCCTTGAAAAATAGTCTAGATTTTCCATAATTAAGTGTGAGGAAACTGTCAGTGGGCCTGAAAGTATAACCTTAAATGAGTATTTGTGCTATTTAGAGATCGGTGCACCGTTGAAGAGGTTTATCCATGCACTGTTTATCCACTCAAAAAAACAAAAATGTGAACCAAAAATTTTTTTCAAAAATTACAGACTTTTAATAGTGAATATCTTGAAAACTATACAAGATATTAAAAAAAAAATACTGAATTAAACATGTAGCAAATTTAACCAACTTTCATTTTGTAAAAAAACTCATGTCGGTAGAATGTATAACTTTCGAGATATATATGAAAAACCGAAAAATGGGACCTTCAAACCTTATAGGTTTATAATTTTGTATGAGAAAACTTAAATAATCTTTAGAATAGGTGAGCATTGAATAAAAAAAAGGTCTACTGATAAATACGGAGGTATATTAGTAATCCGTGTCTTTCAAAGTAAATGCACAACTATCTTAATCACACGAGCTAAGTCACATGCAAAAGTTAGTACTTTATAAAACGCTTCAAAAAGCAAACAAATATTTTAACTTTTATTACAAATTTACAGTATTTTGCTCGCGGCCGGCAGGCATTCAGAGGTCACCACGAAATAAAGCAAAAACACCGAACACGTCAGAACTTTTCTCGGTTTACATCCTGTTTATTTGTAAGGCAATAACTGGGTTATTCACCAACTGGACACACAAGACTGGACACACGTGTGTCCAGTTGGTGAAACTCAAAATTATTATAACTTATTATTTCGTCATCTGGACACGCCAAGATTTCGACGCGTGTCCAGATAGTGAAATTAAGATACAATCATTTTTATGTTTTCGCCAACCGGACACACGATCACATTTTACCCAAATTCATTACAAAGTACAGTCAGCAGATAAATGTTTTGTATCACAATCATCATCGGTCACTAACGCTAGACTGCTGGGCAGTGGGCACGGGTATTTTTGTATGTCATTATAAAAAACTAACGGCCACCCGCGGTTTCACCCGCGTGGTTCCCGTTCCCGTGGGAATATCGGGATAAAAAGTATTTAATGTTTTAATCCAGGCTATCTACTGTGTGCTAAATTTCAAGCAAATCCATTTAGTAGTTTTTGCGTGATTGAGGAACAAACATCCAAACATCCAAACCCACAAACTTTCACATTTATAATATTAGTACGATATATAAGTACCATTGAATTTATAAGGTATACATTTTCGTCCAGATGACGAAATAATAAGTGATAATAATTTTGAGTTTCACCAACTGGGCACACGTGTGTCCAGTGTTGTGTATCCAGTTGATGAATAACCCCAATAACGGGTTAAAGGATCTCATTCTTATTATATTTGCTCTTTTGTTTCAGGTTCAGTTCGTCCTTGTGGTCTCGCATCTCTACTACCAGCAACAGCTAACCCCATGCCCCATCCCCTTTTACTTCCACTACTATTGCATGTCCTGCATTATATTATTCTTCTTCCTCTTCATGAAGTTCTACTTCAACAGCTACAAGCCTCGAAAATTCAAGAAGGAACTTTGTGAAGAAAAAAGCAATATAAACGACATTCAAGATTTGTTGAAGTCTAAATAAATAATTTTTATTGTGAACTGGACTTATTTAAACCTTTCAATATACATTTTGAAAGTGGTAAAATGTCTTTTAGTTGTTCACAGTATAATGTAACTCTATTATGTCCATCAGCCATTTTAATGTCCCCACTGCTGGGGCACAGGCCTTCCTTATGGGTGGATAAGGAGGACCGGCCATAACCCACTACGCGGGCCCAATGCGGATCGGTGGTTGTTAACGACTGCAAATGCAGCCAACCAACCAACGGCTTAATGTGCCTTCCGAAGCGAGGAGTTCGATGTGATAAATTTTTGGTCACCCATCCCATGACCGACCCTTGCGAAAGTTGCTTAACCTTTGCAATCGCTGGGCCAGGCGCTAAACTACTGCGCCACCGAGCTCCTCTTTAACTCTCGAAATCTATTATAGTTTAAAAATATTAGGCAGAATAACAAAAATTCGTGACCGATTTCCTAAACGCGTAAGTGCCAAAAAGTCATAATAAGTGGCCAATTGTTTCAATGGACGTAATTCCATTCATCTGGAGGTTGTAGCGAAGGCTTGCGCTTGCGCAGCCACTGGCGTGCTCGGCTCGCATCAGTTGCCACCTCGCCGCCATCACATGACCACGCGTGGTCACTTTCTCTTCTAAATTCAATTTTCTCGCCGCGAGTGACCGTTCTTTTTTCAAAACTTTTTTATTGTTCAACTTTTTCTGTAACCATCAGCAGAAATAAGGTTAGTCGGTTTTTACGATGAATTTTTTATTTTAAGTCATAAAGGGTTTTGATGTGCACCAGTAACCCAGTTTTGGAATTATTTTGTGCCAAGTATCAAAATATCGTTTTAGCTGACATTAATAACTTTATTGAAATCGTGAATTTGCTAAATATTTTGCAATATTATACTAAAGAGCAAAGAAATCGACTCAGCTAGGCTTTATTAAAGTGTTTTAATCAATTGTGATAATTCAATTAAATTGATGGATTTCGAAAAACAAATAAACGATCTTGAAAATGGTAACTATTTTAATTATTTACCTGCTGAAAAAGGTTGGAAAAAAACATCGCTAAGTCGATTTCATTGCTCTCAAGTGTAGTTCCACGCAGTTATGGACCATACTATGTTTAAAATTGATAGTCATAGAATAATGTTTGTGTTGCAATAAATATAGAGGTTGTTATTTCACTTTCACATTTAAAATTGAGAAACATGTAAGTAATTATTGAATGTACACAACCATCGATCAAAATTGAATGTAATTCTCACAAACCCATACTTATCGTATTGCATTGATCATCAAAAGTAACATTTTCTAACAGGGTTAATTCACAACCTATCTTCGTAAATAAGGCCGCTGAAAAAATATTAACTTGTCTTCTTGGAGTCTTAACTGCTAATAGTTTTTGTCTTAATTTGCCTCAAAGTGTTTTTGTTTAGTTTCGACTCACGTAATGGACTTGGATTTTCATTCAGCGATTCTGGTTTTGAGATTGTCATTAATGTTTTGTTGATCGCTATATACCTATCTCATATCAGAAACAACATCGATTCTTGGGCCTCTGTTATTTATATTATAAGTTGATGATAATTAAAATCTGATTTCACCATTCACATTTCCAAAAGTATGCCGATGACCTAAAAATTTACTCCGCAATCAAAGACTTGTTTGATACATACTTGCTAGAGCAAGTTAATGGAGTTTAAAAGCTTCATCCAATTAATCTCATAAATGCATGACTTTACTATTACTTGTCGTATATTTATTATAAATAAATTTCCGTTTTTAGTGTAAAAATTTGAGCTTTTAGTGAGTCATTTGGATTTTAGTATCTTGATAGACAAGCTTATCAAGGTAGATCATAAAGCTTTTATCACTCAGATAGTAACACTGCCCCCCTACTCAAATGGCCAATATTCTATTCGTTTGAACGCTATGCTTACTTTTAAAACTTTAAAATAAGCAGTAATCTATAAAATTACGTGCCGTAAGCTTGACAATTCCATAAAATACATCGAAGTCTGTGATTTACATAAGGTTGCAACATGTAATTTAATCATCTATTGCTCATATTTAAGCTTTAAAAGTAAGCGTAGCGTTCAAACGAATAGAAAGTTGGCCATTTGAGTAGGGGGGCTGATCAGCTGAACCTGAAACACCCAACAGTACAAAATCGATTAAATTGATTAAATTAAATTGTAACTTAAAAATTTAAAATACATAATAATATAACACACTAGCGGTCGCCCTGGACTTCGTCTGCGTGGAAAGTTTTTTTGCTATCCCTCGGGAACAATACTTTTTTTCGGGCTGAAAGGTACACTATGTCCTTCTCTGTATCCCTGACAACGTGTATGTAAAATTTAATAATACTAGTAATGATAAGCTATAGAGGAATAAAAAAATCACTTCTGATTAGATAAGGAAATCTCAAGTTGTTTTTTGTATAAGCAACAATAAAATAAAAGCATATTAATTATAGAATATATATAGAACTGATGCGCTAAGGCACTTTAGATGATGCAATATTATTAACAGCATAATTCTATATTTTGGCGAGTCTAGAATACACAGGTTTATTAACCAGTATGCTATAAATTATAGCATAGACTAGAATATCAGACCTATAGATATAGCCGCCTATTCCACCTATCCCACCTGGCCATCCCACCTGGGAGGGATAACTGGAATTTTTTCCACTCTTCCCACCCAGGTAGGATAAGAGGAATATTTCAATTGCCCCTTTTTCACTTATCCCACCTGGCCATCCTACCTGGGAGGGATAAGCGTTTTTTTTCACTCTTTTCACCCAGGTGGGACAAGCGGTACATTTAGATTCCACTCTTTCTACTCCAGAGCCCTGGCCGCTAGCAATTTAATACAGGTTGGACCAAATAGTGACGTCCCAAATTATTAAGTATTTATTTTTAATTACCCTCTGCAGGTCTTGATTTAACCCTTTCATCATCATAAACTCGAAACAACTTTCAGACCAATTATTTTTACAAAATCGCTTAAAATAAGAGGTACCCTAACTATGGATATTATAGTACTACTACACGACTTTCAGTCCGAAATCTAATAAAATCATTTAGTATACAAGGTTATTTTTAGTTTATACGAAACCTGTAAACTGTTTGTTCAAAATCAGTAATAGGATCGATTGCAGTATTCTTTATATCATGTTATATTTTGACAAAATAATATTTCTTCTTCTCCTTCTTCTTCAGCCTTAAGTCACCCACTTCTGAGTGTAAGCTACCTCATATGCACGCCATCCCGTTAGGTCTTGTTCTTTTCTCATCCAGTTTTTCCCCGCTACTTGGGTGATGTCATCTGTCCATCTGGATTTCTGGCGGCCAACGTTTCTGGTACCGGTTCTTGGTCTTCATTCCAGCACCTTTCTGCTCCACCGGTCATCGGTTCTGCGACATATGTGACCGGCCCATCGCCAATAATTTTCGCAAATAATATTTACAAAACCATAATTAACGTACACCCTACTAACGGGACAACACAAAAAGCTTGTAAATTCGTGAGTTTTTAAAGTATCATTATAATTTTTTATACTGATTCTGAAAATGAAAATATGTGACCCGTGTTTCGGCTTTCTTATATACAAAAATAATTTATTGGCGCGGTGGTTTAGGGCCTGGCCCTGTTTGCAAGGGTCGATCATGGGAACAACTTTATTGTCTTGAGTTCCTCCGTGCTTTGGAAGGCACGTTAAGTATTTGGTTCCGGATAGATTTGCAGTCGTTAAAACCCACCAACCGACATTAGGCCTAAGTGGTAGGTTTTGGCCTATCCTCCTTATCCACTTTAAGGAACCCAAGTAACAAAATCTTCTTTAACCAAGACGTTTTATCACCAAACAGTGATATAGTAGGCCTTTAATGGTAACCATTTTGACTAACACAAGCTTGTTATAAAGGTTTTTAACAGAGCGTTTTGGTTCTATATTTTAAAGAGTATTTAATTTCTTTAATGTAGCTCTTAGAACACTTACCTATATGATATTATTATTATATGATATGATATGAAAAACGACCTTACTGTCACTTTCATCTATCAATTTTGCACTAATAATGCATCAAAAAAACTTTTACAGTACTAGTATTGAAACAGTATCGAAAACACTATTACAGAATCAATCTGCACTATAAAAGTACCTTGCACAACCATTACGTCACGGTTCAGCTTCTTAAATGCTCCGTCAACATCGCTATGAGGCTAGTTCTGTAAAAGAAAGAAAAACATATAATGGCCTCAACGCATTGTACAAACAGACTTAAACTAAAACACAATTTAAACGATTAGTAAAAAGGAAAAGAAAATAAGAAAGAGAAATAGGTGCGAGGCCAACGGGTAGCTGTCTCAGCTGTGCTGTGCTACTGCGGCATTACGCAGAATGCCACAGAAGCGCTGCGTAATATAGAAATAAATACTTAAACAAATAAATATATAAATATCAAAACATAAAATTAAAATGAAAATGCTCTTGCTTATAAGAAGGTGAAAAGGGAAAAATAAATTTAAGTCTGTGGTATTTGCTAAAGTCAATGTACTGTTATGTATTCGGTGGTAAAAGTCAAATGGCTGTCATTCTCAGTAATGATTGGTGTTCTGTGCAGTAATGTCGATTAATTGTGCAGTAAAAGTCATGGAAACTCTTCTATGGTACTAAAGGTGCAGTTGCTAAATTTATAACTTAAATTTACTCTTAATGTCTAATAGTCTGAGTAAAAAAATAAGCAATAAACTGGGATCTATTTCATTTGATTTCAGTTGTAATGTGACCTTATACTCGTATGAAGATAAAAATAACTGCCTGCTTTAAGTCGCCACCGTATGTAATAAACTCATCCAAAATAGTTTTGTTTTTTTGCCCAAACAAACAAACATTCATATTTAAGTATAATATTAAGTAGGGTCAAGCAAGACCTAAGTATCCAGAGCACAAATAACAAGATCATCGAGTATATGAAATAAAAACATTCTCCTTTTCACAGAGAGGTAGGAGAGAAGAGCTAATCGACATCATCCACTTTTAAAAGGCCTTCCCAAGTAACAAACTTTGGCATTATAAAAGTCCTGAGAACGTTTTAGGACGTGCTAATTAGTTTCATGATAAGCACTATAAAGGTATTGTAAGCGTTTACAGAATCCCAAATAGGCCCTAGTTTTCCTCATTGACTTTGACTAAAATAATAAGTCTCGATATAAGTTTAAATAGAAATATAAACTGAGCTTCTTTTTCAGCGAACTAATATCTCTGGAAGTGTAACTGCAAACAAATATTGCTTAAAAAATGGCACCACGGGGCCGAAAAAGTACAACCCGCTCAGCTTTAGTCGGGCCAGCCAAGCACCCGGTGACTGACATTAGTGTTCCTTTCAATAAATTGCGGTTTGTATTGTAGAGAAACGATAGAAAGAAAAAAAATATTAGAAATGACGTCCTTTATAGTCAAATGGTGTAAAAGATGCAAAGAAGGCAGTAAAAAGATGCAGAAAAAACGTATCTTATTTTTTCGTTTAAGTACAGAAAATATCTATGAGTATACAAAGTATGGTCGCTAATAAGCAACCAGTGTTCAGACGTTTTGTGCTGCATAATTAAATGCAAGCATTTTTAGCTCTATCCACTTAGTTGTACTTTTCGTGTGGTGCCATTTTTCGAGCAGACCACTTATTCCATAGATTTAGTTCGCTGTTCTTTTTAATATTTTTTTAATATCAGTGCTATATCTTTGGGAATACGCTAAAAGGCAGTGATTTTTAAATACGTGCACAGTATTGTACCTGTGATTACGTGAAATAATACTACTTATACTTGTTTCTCTACAGTAACGTGAATAGATCGGGCTACAAACTACGTTGAGAATGGCCAAAGAAAATAACTATGTACGTTATCGGTGGAGGCAGATGTATGCCATGCTACAGTGCCTCTTATAAGGAGGCCTTTCTATAATAATTATTCTAATTGGCTCCCAACGTCACTATTTTACGGTATCTTTTTTGGATAGCGATAGCTGTGATAGTTTCAAAAATGTATTTTTCTTACGCCTACGTGGAGCCGTAGCATTATAGATTAACCTAATGACATAAATTTTTATGACCCCGTTTCACTTTCATCGATTCTTTCTCGTTTAGCAGAATCGGGTGGGGCATATTTTTTTATTAATTTTATTTTTGAGATTTTAGCGTCCACAATGCTGTTTTATATATTGCTAAATAATATGTGTATTACTAATACTTACTATAATATTACTAAAACTTTTATATATTACTAAATACTAAAAAAATCGACTCGTCGCTAGGTCATTTTCTCACGCGGGAATAGAACCTGCGACCTTTGGAAGACCAGACCAATGCTCTTCCAACAAAGCACAGTGTCTTGGTAGCTCATTTGGAAAAGTATTGGACCGGACTTCCAAAGTTCGTGGGTTCGATTCCCACCTAAGAAAATGATTTGTTGACGAGTCGAATTTTTTGCCACCCTCTCGCCATGAGATTTCAAACCATATAATATAGTAGGGTACGTGCTGTTTGGTATATTAAGTATTTGAAATATTCGCTTCTAATTTTGAAATTTTTCGAAATGTGTGAATTAATTAATTAACTAAAAAAATCTATATAATTTTCGAACCAGCTCACAAATTTCACGAGAATCGGTTGATCAGAAATGCGACCTGTAGATGAACAAATCGCACCGGAAAGCCGGGCTGAAATATGTGTTTTTTACATATCTCCGCCATATTGAAAAAATTGACTGGCTTAACGAAAAAATCTTTATTTTTCAAACCTGCTCACAAAATTTCACGTAAATCGGTTGTGAAATGCTACCTGTAGAGGAGAACAAACAGCGTCGGAAAGCCGGACTGAACATTTTTTTTCCATGTCTCCGTCATTTAGCAAAAATTTCAAAAAACTGAATCAACAAAAAAAACTATATAATTTTCGAACCTGCTCACAAAATTTCACGGGAATCGGTTGAGAAATGCGACCTGGGGCTGTATTATGACCTCTTATTTCCAGTCAGTTTTCTGACTTGCTATCAATGTATCTCTTTTATTAACCAACTTCAAAAAAAGGAGGAGGTTCTCAAGTCGACGGTTTTTTTTATGTATGTTTTACCATAACTTCGTCAGTTGTTATCCGATTTAAACAATTCTTTTTTTATCTCAAAAAACATAGTTTGTGTGTGGTCCCAAAAAAATTTACAGAGATCTGGCTGGTAGTTTTTTCATAATCCTGAAAAATGACAATTATTAAGCTTGCCATCACACGTGTTTTCACGGATTTTCGAACATAACATCTTTGTTTATGTACCGATTTAGATGATTCTTTTTTTGTTTGAAAGGATATAGGTACTTCAATAGTGGTCACATTTTAATTTCATCGATATTGGACCTTGAACTTCGAAGATACACAAATAGTGCATGTAAAGTGATTTGGATTTTGGTAGTTTTATGACAATCCAAAACAAACCAAACCATGGTCTGCGATGCAACGTTGCTACGGACGACGGACTAGACTTGGACTACAAAGACACAACGGAACTCTTCAAAAACAAACAGCGTAAATTTGGAAATTGAGTTGTGGGCATTTTACCATTGAAAATATTTTATACAGTTAAAAAATATTTACATGCTTACATTAACCTACCACTAAAAAGTTGAAAATAAAAAACTTTTTTAACAAAAAAGAAAAACCTCCTTCAAAAAACCTGAAACAAAAACAGCTTCAAAATTAAATACCTCTAAAAAGCGAGAAATAATATTCAAATCATTAGTTACGCATAATATTATTAATAAAACACGTCTATTGAAGTCGGGTGGGGCTTTTAGAAATATAAAAAAAAGTTGCCTTCCAACCCTGTGAATTATGTGACTGTATAGTAATAGGAAAAAAATAATTTTAATCCTTTGCCGCTAATTTCAAAATATCAAAAATGCACAACGTTAATATTCAAGTTTTCATTTCTGCCGGCACTCCCGGAGTGCAACCCGATTTTTTATTTTACAAGTTATTAATAGAAAAATATTTTAGTAATGTTTTACGTGGAGTTTTTAGGGCCCATGGTCTAGTATTTTTAGAAGAATTTTTAGCAAATTTGTCAAAAACGGTCACTTTTAGCAGTTTTGCTATCTACTTCTAGCAGTGACTACTAGGGAATGTAACGATGCCATCTAAAAATACTAGACTGTGGCCCTAAAAAATTCACGTAAAACATTATTAAAATTGTGAATTAGAATTATAATATTCAATTAAATTCACTGCGGCACCACTTTCGCTCAGGGTGCCACTTTAAAGTAAAACAAAGATAAATAAAACCGGTCAAGAGCGAGTCGGACTCGTGCACCGAGGGTTCCGTACCATCATAATTGCACCATTAAACCACACTGCAGAGTAGAATAATAAAATTAGTATTGCAGTTTTAGGTCAAAGCCATCTCTTGACCGATAGTGGAACTAATCTTAACAATTTTAGAAATTTGATAATTTCTAAGAAAGTGTGCTATATTGAGACATCGTTTTATTTTTTCTGTAATCTTTATATAAACTGCTATCACATAGAATTATTTTAGATTTTTTTTGCAAACTTCGGAGATAAGGGGGGGAACGGTATTTTTTTTACATTTTTAATTATAAATCAAAAACTATGCGGCCTAAAACAAAAAAAAATGTTTAAAAACGTGCAAACGGCGCTCTTTCATATGATACCCCACATGCCCTAGTAGCTCCACTTCTAATTTTTAAGACCCCTTTTCAGTCCCTGTTGTAAAAAAGGTATTTATTTTTTTTATTTATTTCTTATTTGCAAAATAGTTGGGCAAATGTCATCTCAAACTATTCTAAATTTCAAGTTGATACCATTAGTAGTTCTCGAGATATCCAGCTGTGACAGACAGACAGACAGACAGACAGACTGAGTCACACAATAAGGGTTCCTTTTTTACCATTTTGGTACGGAACCCTAAAAAACAGTCAACTGAAAATCTTCTCCTTTTTTTGAAATCAGTTAAAATGAAAGCGAATTCTAAATCAAGTATTTTAATCAATCCGTTTCGAAAAAAGAACTTTCAAAAACTTGCTTTAGCTACTTTGATTATAAATACTCGTAGACTTTATGAAATGAACATCACCCGCGAAGATTCGCCTACATAATAAAATAAAAATATAAATCTAAATAATGTCAGTTATTATTATTCTTTGAGAAGCTCGGTGGCGCAGTGGTATAGCGCCTGGCCCAGCGATTGAGGAGGTTAAGCAACTTTCGCAAGGGTCAACCATGGGATGGGTGACCAAAAATTTATTATCTCGTGCTCCTCCGTGCTTCGGAAGGCACGTTAAGCCGTTGGTCCCGGCTGCATTTGCAGTCGTTAACACCCACCAATTGGGTCCGCGTGGTGGGTTATGGCCCGTCCTCCTTATCCACCCATAAGGAAGGCCTGTGCCCCAGCAGTGGGGACATTAGAATGGCTGATGGACAATGTTATTATTCTGTCACCTCTAATATTATAATCTTCAGCTTCAAAATATGAAATTAATTCTTTCTGAAAAAGAACGTTGATTTAAGTTAAAGACTTAGAGAAAAGCGGCAACAATTCAATAAATGCTTCAAAGTTGATAAGAATATTTTTAGTTTGTTTGCAATGAAAGATTACGAGATTGTTCTCTAATCCGGAGAGGTGGATCCTATTTAAAAAGATAGTACAGTTTGTTAATAAGGCAATCTAAATTAAATTAACCTACATCTTGTTTTTGACAGTTACTGATTTAACATATTTTAACGGCGTTTGCGATGTGTTGCATAAGCAACATTTTTACCGCAATTACACATTCGTGCGAGTGGCGAGGCGAATAGCGTACCTACGTTAGTACCGTACGGTCTGTATGTCGCAGGGAAATTATAAATATGGGGATTTGTTCAAATCTCTAAGGGATATAACGAAATCCCTGCAGATATTAAAAATGACAATTAGATTTTAACATATCCCTTACGAAATAAAATAAGTAATTTGATTCAATCCCTGAACTGCTTTAGTGAAAATGACAAAAATAAAAATTATCTAATTATTATTTCTTCAGCGAGTCAGACATTAAAATATAAAATGTACAAAAATGATATTATCATACGTAATAGATATAATGTTTATAGGTAGTTATTATTTTTAACATATAGTTGATAAATTCAAAAGTAAGTAACCAAAAATTGTATTTTCTTTTTTAAAAAGCTGTTTTTTAATTATTTTTTTGTTCAAGCAAGTCATGGATTTGCAGAGCCTAAAGTTGCAATTGCAAGGGACGTTTTTTACAGACACATCTATTAATCGTTTTGAACTACACTTTATTTTTTTTACTCTTGCCCTTCAAACAACGATAATTTAGCTGCGATTTCACACAAATTTAGCTGAAATGGCGGTACTGCTTCGGTAAATGTGTAAATCTAAAGGACATTTCTAGGAAGCCAAAAGGTGGCGTTCAAGTCCTGATTTGTTTATTTTCAATATTTCACTAAAGTAGTTCAGGGATTTGATCAAATCACTTTATTTCACAAGGGAAATGTTAAAATTGATTCGTCATTTTAACATCTGCAGGGATTTGGTCATATTCGGCTCAGGGGTTTAATCAAATACCAATTTTATCATTTACCTGCGACCGACATTGCCGACATATAAACGCATGCGAGCTCGCTAATCGCCTCGCCATTCGCCAGTCGCCTCGCCACCACACGCGAATGTGTTCACATCGCAAAAGCGCGTCTTACAACCTTGACTACACAGACATAATAATATATCAAAATAATAATGTCTGTGCTTGATTAAAATTCTCAAAAAAAAGTTTCTATGCAGTGTCAAAAATGGTTTCTTAGTTCTGTGTTGTCAACTCAACTGTAACGTAGACTAAATAGCTAAATACCTACTTAAATCGTTCATGAAATAAAAATAGTCGTTAGTACCTGACACATATTTTTGAAATAGAAGCTGTTGTTAATCAAAGTGCAAAGTATTTAGATACTATTAGGATATTAATTTATGTTGTGTTTAAGAAAACGTAGTAAGTATATTTTAATTTTAGATATTTAACACAAAAGTGACACGTTATTTTCCTATATTCTCATCAAGTCACACTGTCACACACTGGTTGAGAACGAGTAATAGGGGTGACTCGATGCGATATTTTGTTAGAAATTAATTAATTGGGTGACTGGAAATAATTAAAAGGCGACTGTTAATGGGATAATTAAATACTAAACCGGGCAGCAGTTTATTATTTGTGCGACAAAATAACTAAACGGGTGACAACATGTGGGAGATAAATAAATTAAGTTAGCAGTGAAAATTCTAAATGAGTGACAAAAATACTGATTGGGCAACTATTATACCAAGCAGATTACTATACACGCTGAAATTTTAATCATTTGGTTCCCGCCGTGGGTTGGTTCCACTCATGATTACAAGGAACTTTTACTATGGGGCCGACTCTCCTGCTCGCAAAAAAAAATCAGCTGTTCCATACATTAAGGTCGAGTAGGTACTGCACTTTTGTATGGAACAGCAGATTTTTTTTACTATGGGGCCAACTCTCCTGCACGCAAAAAAAATCAGCTGTTCCATACATTAAGGTCGAGTAGGTGCTGCACTTTTGTATGGAACAGCTGATTTTTTTTGCGAGCAGGAGAGTTGGCCCCATAGTAAAAGTTGCTTGTAATCATGAGTGGAACCACCCCACGGCGGGAACCAAATGATTAAAATTTCAGCGTGTATAACTGATTGAAGCTGCCCAACATGGTATTTTTGTCATCTCGATTAGGATAATAGTCATCTTTTTAAATAAAAGACATATATCTATCTATGCCAAATGTTAAATGTTAGGAACTAACCTACCAAAATTGGTAGGTTAGTTCCTAAGGTTAAAATAAAAACGAAACATTTGATGATTTCATTTCTTTTTACTAACTCATCACTATTGTGTCGCTACTCACTATACTTAACGGAACGTAACCAATTTAAAACCCATTTATCTTCTCTTATGGAAATGAAAGACTTTTTATGGAAACACCGTTACTTGAATTTTGGAATTCAAAATTTTATTACGGTTTTGAAAAACAACAATTTAATATTGCTTAAATGAGTACGTAAGTATAATTATTAACTGTGTCAAGGTGTGTACGAGTAATAATTAGTTTTATTTTATCTGTGCATTAAATGTCAAGCAGAAGACAGTCACTGTAAATACAACAAAAAAAATTGCGTTGCACTGATTTTTCCCATATTGTTAGGACTGTATTTAAAACCTTTGGAAAACCTGTACTAACTTTTTACATCTTTTGGCTTAAGTACAATTTCTTAGGCCGGGTCCATAGTGCGTGTTTTGCCCTGCACAATCAACAAAACATTGTTTCGCGAAACAAAATCCGCATACATTTTTTTTTTGTTGAATGTTGAGATGTTTTTGTTGATTGTGTAGAGCAAAACATGCGCTATGGACCCGCCATAAAAAGTGCATCCTGTAAAAACATCCAGTGCATTTTTTTCGGACTCCGATGTTACAAATAACAAAAACACAGGTAATTACACGGTACGTAGTATTGTTGCATGGTCTGTGTTACACGGACACTAAACTGCGTCTCAAAATCAAAATATTCTTTTGAATCGCCTCCCACTCAAAACTTTTTTAGCTGACAAGAAAAATGGTCGCAAGAAACTTTTCAGATTTATCAGAACTGTAAAGAAACGATATTTACAAACATTATGTTGTAAAGGTCGTCTTTGTCTAACGTCATCGTCACCGAAGAAAGGCAGGTCTTTCCCGATGCGCAAAGTTTCCCATTATACCCCGGTAGTTATTTTCGGTTATTCTCAGTCGGTAAAAAGATAAGTCACCAATAAAGTTGCTCTGCGCTATGTTTTAACCATAGAAGAGAAATGTTTTTTAAAATAAAATAATAAAAATAACAACTCTGTGGCGAACTGTTGGTGAGTGTCGACACCAGCTGGAAATATAGTCTCTGAGTGTATCTACATATTAACATATTAAATAAGGGGAAATGGAGAAAAGGGGGGAGTGATGGTTAAGCGAGGCTGTTTCCTATGGTACCTCGTACCTACATGAATAGAGATAAAGAAAGAGAAAAATATATGTTACGGCTAATACCCGAAGTGCGGCTAAACCTAGTTTTAGCCGGCTAAAACTAGGTGAAGCCGATAGCTGTTGGCTAAAACTAGGTGAACCGATCTACTTTACTCCTGTAGGTCCCGAATATAGGTTAGAAATTTAAGGCGAGCGCGAAGCGCAGCGTAGCGTGAGCCTTAAATTTCGAGGTTATTTTTTTTAACAGACAACAGAAATAATTTTCTTAATACCCCATGCCACACCTAGTTTTAGCCGGCTACACCTAGTATTAGCCGCGAGCAAATCGGCTACACTTTATTTTAGCCAACAGCTATCGGTTACATCTAGTTTTAGCCGGCTAAATAAGATTTAGCCGCACTTCGGGTATTAGCCGTAACATATATAAATAATGGAATAGGACAATGAACTATCAATATGGTTAAAGAGTCATAAATAGAAATAAATATATATAATAAAAACAATTTTAAAGTGAAGGCTTCCGTTGACGTGTATAAGATGCGGTAATAAATATTGATACCTGCAGGAATGTAGTGGGTACAGTCAGCATCAAATTGATATGCGCGTCTAGAGTAGTCAAAATGATCTGAAAAACATAAATGCAATTTGACATACCTACGCAGATTGAATCATCATATTTTTGTAAGCACACAAAGTGATCAAAATATCTTACTAGGTACTATTGTTTCATATTTATATGAGCTTTTAATGTGTTAAAAGAGATCTCAAAGTTATCTGTGCATAATGTAATAAAATGAATAATAATGAATTTTTAATTGCCCTAAACCACTGCGCCCTGGCCCAACGATTGCAATTTCAACCGCAATTTCATTCGCAAGGGTCAACCTGACTGCTCATATAAATATGAAACAATGAGTAGTAACAGCTCGCGCAATATAACTTGACCCAATTTTTAGTACCACGTGACCTGCGCACTACAATTTTTATACTGAAAATTACTACTGCGCAAGCTTCATTGTCTATGGTTTGGTTTAAGTCATGTTGCGCGAGCTGAAGATATTTTGAACACCTTGTGTGCTTACAACAATATGAAGATTAGAACTGCGTATATCAAATTGCTTTTATGTTTTTCAGATCATTTAATTTTGACTACGTGTACATTTTCTTCTCTCTAGTTCCGTCGAAATAATTAAAGGAACTAATGGGAAGAAAAAGTACCATTATTTCCATTGAAGGAACTGTCAAAAGAAACTACTGGAAATAAACGTCAATTTGACGCTGACTGTACCCACTTACATAATGAAAGTTTGTGACAACCTTGAGGTATTTTTAATCGGTATTGTCTGCATTTTCACCGCGACAAAGGAGTTCCCTCACTAGGTAATATGAAAAAATATAATAATAAGAAATTAATGATAATTATTTGAATATTTAAATAATAAGATAGTTGTCAAAGAATTTTCTTCACCCTGTGACATTATTGTTAAGTTTTCACTTGTCAGTTGAAAAGTTTAAAATGTTTACCTAAGATTTTATTTACACTGTGCCTATCTATATATTTTGAAATGCGTATTGTTTAAACACCAGACGACATTTCGTTAGGGAGAACGCAGCAGCTTGCAGGTAAATAGTATTTTCATTATTCTTATATCCATTCCTAGCACTTCCGAGTCTTTTATAAAATCTGTTTGTGAATATGGATCTAGTTTCTGTCACTATGAAAATTAAGTTTTCTGTTTATTAATAGCTGCAGGTCATCTGAAAATAAATAAACAGAAAACCATTTCACATAACACTCATTCAATAAACACTCATTTATCATAGCAAAACTAAAAATGTAATTATATTACTTAACTTTGATAAACATGTTTATTTCCCAGCTGGTGTTAAATAATGAATAACCTTGAATGTGTTGTGCTTTGTGATTAATTGTGTTGTGATTGTGAGCCAAAATATAGCAAACTTTTTTATCTAGGTTCGTTTTGTCCTATTAAAGTTTGATCATTGATTTCTAGCGCCGCGAATGGAAAAAAATAGTGCTTAAATAAAGACGAAATTGTGAATTGTGTTCTTATAGTGCACTCCGAAAATGCTTTGCGGTTCTTTTTATCGATTAAACAATATTTTCTAGCCTGTTGTTTAGTTTAATGGTAGTTTAATGTAAAAAGTGGCCACTTTTAGCAATAAACTAAACGACTACCTACTTAACTTACTTTTTTATATTTTTTCTATTAAATTATTTATCTTAATAAAAGAATAGGATCTCAATTCGATTGTATATTTTTTTATCGTTGTTTGCGCCTTCGAAATTGTATCGACTGATTTCAATTTTTTTGGTTTGAATGAGTTTTCCTGAATTGCTTCAGTAGTTTTCAAGATTGCACGAGTTTTTACGGAATTTAGTGCATAACTTCTTTGTTAATGAACCAATTTAGAATGAGTTGTTGTGGACTTTCTTGCATAACTTCTTTGTTTATGAACCGATTTAGATGTTTCTTTTATAAAGGGTATTAAATAGACGTTTTTCAAAATTGATATTCAAACAATGATTTGAATATAATTATTTAGAGCTGTTGAATTCTGAAGCTGTCTTTGTATCAGGTTTTTCTAAGTTTTACTTTTTATATCACGGAATTATTCCGTGTACACATTGCTTATAACAATGTTTTTACGTTTTGTGGTCATTAGACTAATTTTGAATCGACTTTGCAAAAGGGTTCTATGTTCGAATTTATTTTTCTTTTACTACTAACTGGATTTTTTGTGAATCTCTTTAGTCCAAGAGTAATTCTTAGATAATTTGTGAGATATTGACCTATCAAAGACGTAACTCTTCACAGGAAATTATGGATCAGAAGTACTTAATAACAATGCTGATCTCTCAGATCCCAATGCCATATTGACACGCAAGTTACACGTTTTGGCTCACAGTACAAATGATTTTGACACTTAAATCCTTCAAGTTAAGAGACAAACTAAAACTTTTAACATTTTGTCGATGTTTGACTTTGAAAATGTAAGTGTAGCGTCTCATTTTCAACTAACAAGAGCTAAATTAGGTACTAATTTTATGTATTTTTTTAATATCTATCAAGTTTGAATGTATTCAAGGTAATTAGGAGAACAAATAATATCATACATTTATGTAGTTAGTGATCCAGTGTTGATGCATTGCTTATTCCATAGCTTAGAACAACGCCGGCTTCGTCTGGTACAGAAGCCCGTCTTGCTCTCAGTTCCATAGTATTATAATACCCATCTTACTTATACAAGGTGTTTGGAAATAGCCTTATAAACCATATGGCTCCTACTTTATTTATCATAAAAATAAAGAAGTGGTCATTTTCAGGGTTTATAATAATTTTCCGGTGCATGGTACCCTCTCTACCATATTCGGCTATAAAAAGCTATATTCAAACGCCCTGTATGCTAAATATACTTACTTATGAGTAAGTATACTTAGCTATTTATACATTATTATAAAAAAAAAGTTATTCAATATATTCAATAAAAAAAATATCTATCGACATTATATGCGACATTTTCACTTTAGTTTTCCGTTTATATGTCGAAGTACTTAAACAATTTAATGATTAGGTGCTTTGGGTTCGAGAAACCACGAAAATCTTCTTGTTTTTTACATTTTAATAAATATCCAATTTATAACAGTTTTTTGTTAAAGTCTCGCTGTATGAGCGTGCAAAAAATTATTTCCTATCTGATTGATTTTGTTTGTAAACATTCTTGTCGTTAAAAATAAATAGAAAAAGTAAAACCATGAAAATCTTCTTGTTTATAACATTTTAATAAATCTTCAATTTATTACAGTTTTTTGTTAGAGTTTGATAACTTCATTAAGGCATTTTATTTACTGATTGGTTTTGTCTGTTAACATTCTTGTCATCAAAAATAAATAGAAAAAGTAAATAAATAATAAATAAAAGAAAATATAAATAGGGTTGCCAAAAGGAGTAAGTATCTAAAGGATAACTATCTGATTTAAAGCAAAATGTGTTTTCAAATACTGGTTATTTTCAATTACTGGTTTCAAATGAACAATATGGTAATGAAGTATCTATTCTCACATTCTAGCGATGCTAAGTAATTAAAATGTGATGTGATGTAACTCTCCCAAAATAAAAGGCAGGTGTACGTGACGTATGAATTTGTTTGAAAATTAAGAACTTTCTTGTCGTGTTTTATGATTCTTCTTTTTGAGTGTTTTAGTTTATTTTGGTGATTATTACCTATTAGCTTTTTAGTCACCCATCCCAAACTAACCCTTGCGAACGTTGTTTAACCTCCGTAATCGCTAGGCCAGGCGCTATACCACTGCGCCACCAAGCTTCTCAATTTTTTATAATGTCTCCTCCGTTCTTCGGAAGGAACGCGTTAAGCCGTTGGTCCCGGCTGCTTTTGCATTAATACCCAATAATCCGAATTGGGCCTGCGTGGTGGTTTATGGCCTATCCTCCTTATCCACCCATAAGGAAGGCCTGTGCCCCAGCAGTGAGGACATTAAAAATGGCTGATCGTCATTAGCTTTTCAGTGACAAACCTTTACAAAAGCTCAGTTTTGTGAATAAAATCAACAGCATTGTCACTTTCGCATGCGAAAATGTGCTTTTAATTATTATAAGTTAAAGATACTATGAGCTGAAAAAATTTTACAAAAAATATACTATCACTCTCGATACAGGTCTGTGCATACTATGCAACATCTTGTGGTCAACGCATGATCGAACTTGGAGCGAGTTTCATTTAAAACTCAATTAATTTTTGCAGCATGATTTTTCACTGCTTGTTTTCTTCAATCCATATTCACCTTTATATTATGCTCATAAAGTTGAAAATCGTTTGAGAAAATTATTTTCGGATAATTGACCTGGTGTTCTGTACAAGAATATGATCTCGTGAACAAACTTTCTAGCCACGTAATAGAGCTTTAGTTTTTGTGTTATTACAACGAAAGTGGATTAGAAGTCGAAAGTTACACGCACGATAATAAACCTCACGAGATTACACGATAACAGCCTGTTTCTTAAGGCAAGGTCGTACACAAAATCTACTCTTTCACTATCTTTTTTTAATAATAGGTCTTTACCTATGAAATTGCCGATTTGTATGGAGATTTTTCAAGAAGTTGCATTTTTCATAATAGCATTTTCTTTGTTCATTTAACAACCATGAACACTCATGTAGCAAAACTTTTATGTACTAATGTTTGAACACTATGCTAACTTATTTTCATTTAAGATAAGCGAAAAAATAAGTTTTGGTTAAGTTACAACCCCTTCGGTCACCCTTTTTTTGCTCACAAAAAAAGAGTCACTTTCAAGATCTTTTTTTTAATGTCACGAAAGCTAAAATATGGACTTTATTTTTACTGATAGTTAACTATCATGATCATAACTCGATGTAATATTCACGATTTTGTTAAAATTTTAAATTATAGAAGTTATTATTTTCTCTGTATGTGACAAAATATCGGCAATTTCAAGGTAAATTATGGTTGATTATTGCATAGCTTTAATTGTAGCTTCGCCAGAAATTTGTCGTAATTTAATACATTTTTATGAATTTCTAGATTACTTGATCATTTATTAAAAATGTACTCGGTTATTTGTACTAAATCAATAAAAAAGCTATCATTTTTGCATTAAAAATCATATCACTGTTGTTGAAAATAACGAAGTTAATTTTTATAATCTTATGCAAGATTTTTTTTTACAGAGTTACCAAGCTATTTTTAGCGTTCCGTAGCCTAAATGGCAAAAAACGGAACCCTTATAGATTCGTCATGTCTGTCTGTCTGTCTGTCCGTATGTCACAGCCACTTTATTCCGTAAGTATTAAGACTACACAGTTGAAACTTGGTAGGTAGATGTGTTCTGTTAACCGCTTAACGAATTTAATACAAAAATAAGAAAAATAAAAGATTAAGGGGGGCTCCCCATACATGGAACTGAAACTGAAAAAATTTTTTTTCTTCAAACCAACACGTGTTGGGTGTTTTTAGATAGGTCTTTAAAAATGACATTAAGGTTTCTAAGACAACTTTTTCTCAAAGTCAACCGTTTGAAAGATATTCACCGCCAAAGTGGTAAAATGTGTGTCCCCCCCTTTAACTTTTGAAATAAAAGAGTGAAAAATCTAAAAAAAATATATGCTGTAGATCTTAATAAACACTTTCAACCAAAATTGGTTTGAACAAGATATATTAATTAGTTTTTGAGATATAGCACATTTTCCAAAACCGCAAATATAACTTTGTCATTCATACCAACACTGTGAAAAACAAAGTTATTTTTGCAGACGAAAAAAAATAGGTGGTATTAAATATGGTATGGTATAAGGTAACTACGGAACCCTATGGCGCGTGGCCCGACATGCACTTGGCCGGTTTTTCAATATTCTGTTCGGTTATTATGTTCCTTTTTTTGTTTACAGTAATTTTTGTGAAGTAGAATTCTACATCAGTTTTTCACATTAGAAGCAGGGCTTCAAATACCGTTAAAAATTAGTAACGTTAAAAATAAATAACGTTAAAACTGGAAATTTATAACGGTAAAATTGATAACGTTAAAACAGAATTTATCGTTAATTTTCTTCTTAATAAACTTCTTCTTAAGTTCCTTGGTAACGTTATGTTACTGTATTAAACATATTTAAAAGCAATTGTGTATTTGTCGTGACGTGATCAGTCTCTGCGGTAGGTACTAGGTAGTAGAGGTACCTACCTTTAATACGCAATACTTATAAAATTACCATTAAAAATAAAGTTATTTTTAACGATATCTAGTAACATAACCTTAATATAACGTTAAATTATTGTTATGTTACTAGGTATCGTTAAAATAAAAATAACGTTATCAAGGTATCATTGAAAATATCGTTACGTAAAGTTATTTTTTTGTTAATTGCTAACGTTAACAAGCCCTGATAAGAAGCTCAAAAATAAATCAATTTTGAACTTCACATCGCCTTAAAGCATTTTGCTAAGTGAATGTAGAGATAGGTAGGTATGTCGAATTGCGTGAGAAATTCAATATGAATGTATCTTTGACGTCATAGAATGCTGAATATGGGAGTTTGTTATTTTAATTACCTCTTTGTGAATAACTAACATGCATGATTAGGAAATTAAATTGCAAAAAACCGGCCAAGTGCGAGTCGAACTCGCGCACGATGGGTTCCGTACCAAAAAACGGCAAAAAAATTCGTTTGTTGTATGGGAGCCCCCCTTAAATATGAATTTTATTCTGTTTTTAGTATTTGTTGTTGTATCAGCAACAAAAATACATCATCTGTAAAAACTTCAACTGTCTATCTGTTGTCGTTATTAATATCGAGCAAAAAACGGCAAAAAAATCACGTTTGTTGTATGGGAGCCCCCTTTAAATATTAATTTTATTCTGTTTTTAGTATTTTTTGTTAAAGCGGCAACAGAAATACATCATCTGTGAAAATTTCAACTTTTTGGCTATCGCGGTTCATGAGATACAGCCTGGTGACAGACAGACAGACAGACAGACGGACAGCGGAGTCTTAGTAATAGGGTCCCGTTTTTACCCTTTGGGTACGGAACCCTAAAAAGTTTAGTAAGTAAAATGAAAATGCAGGGTTTAAAAAAATATTGGGTGGATGAGATTAAGCTCAACAAAAGTTGATAAGTACTCTGAAACTATTTTTTTCAAATCAATACAATCGGCTCTTAAAGGATGATGGGTAGGCAATAAGGTACTTGGTCTTAACCCCCTCTAGCAATGACATCATTAGACTGACTGATATATCATTAGAAAGGTTTTCTTAAGACAAATATTTGCTGTTGACATACTTTACATCAATTGTTAGTATTTTCGGAGATATAGGTCAGTAATTTTTAAAAATGTTCACTGTCTATTGGGAGTTGATCTACCTCACCTCTTGACATAAATGATATATTATTAAAAAGGTCTTTTTAATACAAATATTTGTTGTTAACATTAATTATATCAATTGTTAGTATTTTCGGAGTTTTAGGTCATTAAACTATTATTAGTAAATAAAATTGTGAAGTTCAGAGCAACTTAAATAAACTTTTAATAGCTGACATTTGCTGTCATATAATAAAAGACATTACCAATAATCTTATGCCGGCTCCACACATTGGCCCAAAGCTTGGCCAATTTATCGTTCGTTGATGCTTTTGAAAGAACCTCTTTGAAGCATTTGTTACAAAACCGGCAACGTACGATGAATTGGCCAAGGTTTGGGCCAATGTGTGGAGCCGGCATTACATCATTTACATTTCTAAGGCTTCCGCGCGTACAGTTCATTAGAAATAAAACACTTTTTAGGGATTACAGCGCGTATTTTGGTTAATTCAGATCTTATTTTAGAATTATTTATTTTGATTTGTTGTTTTTTTTGGGTTTCCCGACGTTTCGACACCTTTCCAAGGGCCGTGGTTGCGGGACGACTGAGCCAAAAAAGCTGCTCATATTTTTATGATATTACCCGCTCAGAACTTTATAATAATGCATTCAAGTTTTTTAAATTATATTATAGCCTCGTTTTGATTTTAATAATTGAATTAAATTGATTAAAGTTGATTAGAAAACACGAGCTAGCTACTGAACCTACCATCAGTTCACAAATTGGGAGGCCTCTCCGAGAAAAAACTGGCGGACCAATATACGCGCTGTAATCCGTAAAAGTGTTATTTCTTATCTTACATCATTGTTAGAGGAGGCCTAGACCAGAAGGATCATCATTCTTTAAGTTTAGTAAGTATTAAAGTAGGGAACTGCTAATATACCAACATTACTCTAAGTTGTTTCCATAAAGAACAGATAGTTTAATGTCCCATCCTTATTTTGCAAGATTTACTTAGCATCAGTACCTACCTAAATAATTCTGATAGTAAAGGTTATGTATGTCACATGGTGCAATATAGCCAGTCTAAGTACACTTGCTTGCAATTTAACTAGGATATTGGGTTGCAAAGATATGTCTACGACGGACATTGCACTAAGTGGTGTTTGCTTACTTCGCAATCTGCGTACACGCAGAATCACAGGTATTACTATTAAAATGCATTTTGCTATGCCAATTGCAACTTTCTATTTACTCAGATGATTATAATAATAGCAATACTTAGTTTAATTTTGACAAACAAACGGTCGTTTTTTGTTGGCCTCATTGCAACATTTATTTTAAAAATATTCAAGATACAAATCAATTGAGTAAGTAAAAAATTGTGTACAATCGTTTTCTTTTTCAAATTTTACTAAAAAGAGCATCTGAAATACAGAATCAATACAGTGTATAGTTGAATGACATTTATAAAAGGTATTAGGAATAGACTTTCTAGGCAACATCGTTTTACAACTTTTGCAAACAACAGCGTTTGTCAGTTTCATTAGATACATACCGATTTTGTCATAAAACATGTTCCAGGCGTTTGGTAACCAAGAGTGACCTAGAATCTAGTCACTAGCTAGTGTATGAAATACAACCATCGCTTCTAGTATGCGACATGGAATTCCCGACTACTTTTTTTAAATTTGAGATTTTTGCATTTACAATGCTATTTTTAAACAATACTAAATAATATACAAGAAAAAATACGACTCGCACCAGATCAATACTCAGACGGGAATCGAACCCGCGACCTTTGGATATCCGGTCCAATGCTCTGACCGCTGAGCTACCGAGTCACTAGTGACATCGTCGAATTTTTCCTAGTATATCCTAAACTCTTACGCTGTAAGTTGATCTGGTGCGAGTCGTATTTTTTCTAGTATATTATTTAGTATTCCCGACTACTTATTTGCAACTTTGATGATTTATTCTAAGTAATTCTATTTTTCTTCTATTAAGGGTTCTTTCTAATTGGTGGTGCGTCACGCAAGACGTGGTTACCGCGTGTCTCGTAATTACCGAGCTCCTAAGGAAATTAAAATATAACTAACCTCAGGTTGGGTTAAAATAAAAACTAAATATGACTATAGGTGGGAAATTTATCTAGCTACGCTAACGAATCTTCAAAATCATCAAAATAAAACACAAAACAAAAATATGAGCAAATAACAAAAAAATGGGGAAACGCGATGTTATCAAACTGATCTGATAATATCGTGCCTCTAGGTCGGTACTTCGAGCTGAGTCTGATAAAACCGCGCCTCTAATTAAAATTCAAAATAAACTGATAACTATTACTACAGCGCATGGGAAAAATGAAAATTATAGACATTTATTTATTTTTAAATTCATTAATCAACACAGTCTCAAAATTATAAACTTATAAGATTCCATATTAAACGATTTAAAAAGACATCGTTTGTTACATAAAAGATGTCTTTCTTCTTCGAAAACTAGTTAATCTTAAAATGATAGTCCATTTTCAGAATGCTTTTACATTAGTATGCAATTACTTCGTAGGAGGATCAGCCAACTTCCTTCGTTTTCGTCGCCTTCGGTAAAGAAAAATATTTGCCATAGATATTTTAATACTATATAATTTCGCGCCCAGCGCGCGAAATTATCAAATAAGGTAATTTTAATTTGTAACCTCACAAACAAAAACAAATTTAAAGAATTAATTTAAAATAATCCTGCACACAAATTCTACATAATTTTTACGCTATAAATGTTTCTAGTTTTTTTACTCATTACGTAATATTGATTGACTTACCTCTTATTAAAATGTGAGAAAAAAGTAGATCGTGTGCGTGGAAAAATTAAAAGCGCGTGGCCTTTCGCTCTGGTTGTTCGACGGAAATTGACTGTGTGCGGACAAGGTTAGAGGTGCTTAGAGCTAAGATTTGACTGTTATTGCAGATGCATAGAGTTGATAGTTTTCGAGAAACCAAGGGGCGCGAAATTCTCAACCGTGCGGTAATACCCTACTCCCCCTATAGTTCAAAAAGTACACACTACACTACGCATCTAGTGGGTTTCGGCCTTGAAACCATACTAAAGATCAACTGCATACAGATGCATACAGCCCCCTGATTTTGTAACTTTGTTGCAATTAACTCTGACAGAAATCGCAGTTACATTGCTGCTTTAGTAAGAGCCAATGTGACAACTATCTTACTTAAAGTAGCAATGTAACTGGGTTTCAATCATTTCAATCGAGAATTGTTTGCAACAGAGTTCATAATCAGGGGGCAGGTATGCATCCGCAGCCGATAATCAACCATGTAATTTGCATACCCAGAACATCTCTGATTTATCTAACTGACATCGCCATATTCATTTTCTAAAACACTCTCTATAACTAACGGTTCTTATACCTTTCGAACATAGACTTATTATGAAATCATTGCCTTCGAATTTTTAACATTAACCTACATATTTGAACTCAGGTTTGGATGACGTCTTCCACAAATTATGTTTTCTTTTTGCTTTTACAAAAACGATAACAAACTTCGCTAAGTAAAAATGTATGGGATTAACATGAGGTTTTGCTTTATCATTAGTTATTTTTTTATCCTCACTGGGATGGCTGGGCCGGAGTAAAAGTCTTCCTATGATTTTGTTTAAAGTCCTGACATCTTAGCTTTAAAGCTGATAATTTTCTTGCGCCCTTTCTTCTTGTCAGTTAAAAAAGTCTGGAACGGGTGGTAGGAAAATATAAACGATCCAAAAGTTCTTAATTATTAAGTTTATTTGAATAAAGGCATTTTGACTTTGGATTATACTGTAGTTTAGTCCACAGTGTTTTTTTAAAGTTATACTTAAATAATTATTTGTAAAATATCAACAACCTCACAAGAGTGGATTACTTACTAAAATCATAAACAACATTCTTCTACGACTTTCTAAAAATACTTATCATACAAAATTCGATCAGCTGTTCGGACGTTTGTATGGAATGTCGGTTTCTTACCTCTTTTTTCAGAAAAGTCGTAAAGAACAAAAGGTGTTGTTTATTATTATTTAACAATAGTTGTTATATTGGTAATCTACTCTTACGAGGTTGTTGGCGTTTTACAAGTAACCTTGTACATTAGGGTGTGTCACTTTTGTATGGAGAAAAAAAATTGTGTTACTTCTTTGCGTAATACCTCTCAAAAGTTGCAGGGCAACAATAGAAACTAGAGAATGTCAAAATAGTTTGAACTTTAATATACTTTTGGCTCGCTCAAGCCACATGAATTTCCAAAAAAATAATTTAAGGATAAAGTTCAAAATCTATTTAAGTGAAATTTTTTTCACATCTCTTTGTACCAAATTACTTATTATCATTAAATAATGTATATGAATAAAGAAATAAAACGATAAAACATCAAGTTTTAGTTATAAAAATTAACATTAAAAAAACCGGCCAAGTGCGTGTCGGGCCACGCGCCATAGGGTTCCGTAATTACCTTATACCATACCATATTTAATACCACCTATCATTTTTCGTTTGCAAAAATAACTTTGTTTTTCACAGTGTTGGTATGAATGACAAAGTTATATTTGCGGTTTCGGAAAATGTGCTATATCTCAAAAACTAATTACTATATCTCGTTCAAACCAATTTTGGTTGAAAGTCTTATTTCAAAAGTTAAAGGGGGGGGGGGGGACACACATTTTACCACTTTGGCGCTGAATATCTTTCAAACGGTTGACTTTGAGAAAAAGTTGTCTTAGAAACCTCAATGTCATTTTTAAATACCTATATATAGACACCCAACACGTGTTGGTTTGAAGAAAAAAAATTTTTTCAGTTTCAGTTCCATGTATGGGGAGCCCCCCTTAATCTTTTATTTTTCTTATTTTTGTATTAAATGTTATTATAAGTTTTCCACTTCGTCCAGGCGCGCGAGATTTTGATTTAAATATGTGAATCAGAGGGCGTGTGAACCATATAGGGTATTCATTGGACTTAGTAGGTCGCATTGGAATATGTTCCTTAATAATACTAAATAAAATTTTATAAAAAATGTTTGTGGCTGATTCTAAAGAAAGCCCTTTAAATTTGTTCTCCCAATCGATACTACGTATAGCATTATTTATGTCGGTATAATTACCTTCTATATATCGGTACTTTAATATAGAAAGTCTAGGCATATAATCCGTTTTTAAATTAAGTGACAAATGGGCACTAAATGGGGGGTGTAACGAGTCAATCGTAGGCACTAAAGAAGTTGTTGAGGGTTCGCAAATAGATGTATCATCATCTGTTAGAAAGAGGTCAAGTGTGCGGTTTTTGCTATTCAATGTAAAATTATACTGCTTACAATTAGTTACAGATAAAAAGTTGAATAAAAGTAGGCTAGTAGGATCACTATAATTATTCAGGCTTAAGGCCGTTAAATCAGAAGAAGTATTATCCCACTGTATTTGAGGAATATTAAAATCACCGAAAATATATACATGATTTACATCGGGTAATAATATATTTTTCTGGAAGGATTGAAATAACCTCTCATAAACACAAGGCGGTTGTTTGGGCGGTATATATAAGCCACATACTAAGTTGTACCCACTAATTGTCTCACTGCAATATAATTTAAGTAAAACATAATCAACATTACCTGGAAACACATTTTGATCACTCGAACCCGCATTTAAGGTACATCGGAAAGTACATAAATTACGGTTAACACCAATTAAAATGCCACCACCGTCAGACTTACCACTGACTTCCCGATTTCTATCACAACGGAACACTGTGTAACGTGAATCCATGAGCTCATTGTCTGCAATACTCGGCACTAGCCATGTTTCTGTCAATATAATTACGTCAAAACACTCCGCTAAAACATTATTGAATAATTCACTAATTTTTGTACGCAACCCTCGGCAATTCTGATAAAAAACACTAAGTGTAGTAGCCATTTTCAATCATGTTTAGTAGTTATGACAAATAGAACATAAATAATAATTTTGATTTGAATAAATGTTACCAATGTAAGTTACCACTGTGAAAATAACCAAACACATACACAGCAAACACGTATTACCATTATCGCTAGCGCCCCTATAAGTATCCAGTTCATAAATTAGATTTTTTTCAATTATAAGAATTATATAACATTGACAGCTATCGGGAACGAACATAAAATAAAAGCTATTACAATTTAATGAACATCTGGCATACTTTGCTAAAAAGAAAAACTTCGTAAAACACTCTAAGTGACAACTCGTACACGATTGCTTTTTATATTTAATTTTGTTAACCGAGTATATCCAAGAAAAAATTACGTATTTTTGAGAAAAATGAGAATTATTAAATATTTTAGTAGCAAAAAAAATATTAAGGGTATTTGATAGAACTGGAATGAATGAGAAACTTGATGTACTCTAAAAAGAAACTATTTAGCGACCGGTTTCATTCCACATACATTGCTACTTTTCTTTGGTATGTTTTTTTTTTTATTCAAAAAGAAGTAGCAATGGATCACTATCATCTATGAACTGCAACCGGTCGCTAGGTGGTTTCTAATTAGATAATCAGCCCGCCGGACTCCGCGTCTGGGAAGCAGCGGTAAAAAAAAAACAATTTAAGAAACATGGTTGACTTTTCAGCATATATTTCAGGATGTCAGACAGCCGTCGATCGTCAATAAAATATTTTTAAATAACATTATAATTTATAATTAGGTATTTACAATATTTTTAAACAATGAGCAGCACCTTGGGTTACTAATAATTATAAATAGATGTTGAATTTGACTTCCAACCATCTTTCTTCTATACAGGGTGTAACGGAAATGGTGTTTCCATCCAAAGGAAGTCAATATACTCGTGAATCTGAACACCTTCCAACAGAAAAAAAATAAAAATCGAAAAAATAATTCGGAGTCCCCATAGAAAATTTGAATTTGCCGCCAACATTTTGTATGGAGAGTAAAATTATTTTGAGGGTTCCGTACCCAAAGGGTGAAAACGGGACCCTATTACTAAGACTCCGCTGTCCGTCTGTCTGTCTGTCTGTCACCAGGCTGTATCTCATGAACCGTGATAGCTAGAAAGTTGAAATTTTCACAGATGGTGTATTTCTGTTGCCACTATAACAACAAATACTAAAAACAGAATAAAATTAATATTTAAGGGGGCTCTCATACAACAAACGACATTTTTTTGCTCAATATTAATAACGACAACAGGTAGACAGTTGAAATTTTCACAGATGATGTATTTTTGTTGCTGCTATAACAACAAATACTAAAAACAGAATAAAATTAATATTTAAGGGGGGCTCCCATACGTATTTTTTTTGTCGGTTTTTGGTACGTAACTCTTCTTGCGCGAGTCCGACTCGCATTTGGCCGGATTTTTTTTTTGTAGGAAGGTGTTTAGTTTCACGAGTAACTTGACCTCCTTTCAGATGGATACACCATTTCCGTTACACCCTGTATATAAAAATGAATTGCTGTTCATTAGGATCTATTCCCCATTCATCCGCAAAATTCATCCCAATTATTTTCATTCCCCACTCATCCAAGTTATATGTCCCACTCATCTGAAAATTAAATGTAAATAAGTCATTATCCGTTCATCCGCAAAAAGGTCCGCATTCATCCGGCATGTCATTGTTAATTGTCTAATGGAACAAGAAAAAGTCTGGCTAAAAAAAAATAATTACTATTTTCTCAGTATTTATGCATTTTCTAAGCATGCAACGAAATGTGTAAAATATCAATTTTTTTTCATGTTGTACTAATTGTAAACTGTTAATGATGACTATTAATGTTTATTATGTGAAAAATTTGTTTACATAAGGAAACACTATGATTCATTTGCTAAGAACAGCAATATTCACCAGTTTAATACAAGAAATAAAGATAAACTTGCCGTTCCAAGATTTAGGCTTGCAAAAACTAGAGGTTCATTTATGGGGAAAAGCATAGCCTTTATTAATAAAGTTCCACAACAAATGATTGATCTTCCTTTGCATGAATTTAAAAACCATGTTAAAAAATCGCTCATGGGTAAAAATTGTAAAGTAGACGATTTATCTTAAAGATCAAAATGCGTGGAAAACTTGCTACTATAAGTACTTTGTTGAAGTAATATAATAAGTCTATGATGTTGCCAATAATCGTGACACCCTGTTGTAATTATCTGGTAACGATATATTCAAGTTTGTAAATATCGTTACTTATGGCTGTTACAGCTGATAAGTTTCTTGCGCACGTTCGTCTTGTCAGCTAAAAAAGTCTGGAACGGGTGGTAGGAAAATATAGACGATTCAAAAGTACTTAATTATTAAGTTTATTTGAATAAAGCTTATTTGACTTTGACTTTGACTTTATTGGTATCCCGAAAGACAGGCATTGCCTAGTTCGGGAACCCCTGTTAAAATTTGCTTATAACTACATTTTATATTTTGTAATTACTGGATGTCATACCATTCTGCAATATAATGTTGTTAAAATGCTCTTACTCAATTAATATTATAATTATTATTATTAAAACTCAGAAACGGCTTGTCCGATTGGAATATTATATATTTTTGCTTTGTTTGCCATAGCACTGTGTATGGAAAGTCTACCACCGGATTACTTATTAAAGATGGCGTTTAACTGACTATACAAAACTGTCATTAATTCTTGGCTTAAGAATACCATAATTCCATACAAATACTTTAAAAATCAAAGTAAAAATACTAACAAAAACTCGTAATTACCCCAAAAACCATTTTAAACGATGTTGGTAGAAAAAGTCTTGGGCCAGCAGAAAAAAACAATAAGTATTAAGCCAGTTTTCCTCAAAATGTCTTTCATAAGAAATGTATTGTAATACTGTTTTTCTCAAAACTGGCGGGTCAGACTTTGTTGCCCATGGTTTGGATCCTTTGGTACTTACAAGGGTATATTTGAGGTATAAAGGAATAACACAACAGTATATCTATATTGGTTCATGAACCACTTGAACCACTTCCCAATCTTTCCATATAAAATAAAACCGGTCAAGAGCGAGTCGGACTCGCGCACCGAGGGTTCCGTACAATCATAAATATATTTGGATATGTTACTTTAGTACAGTCTTTAAAAAAGTAGGATAAACGGCAGACAGGTGGAAGGGCAAACAGGCGGACAGTTAATTTACAAATCTTAACCACAGCTGCTTAAGGTGACTGAAAAACGTTTCAGCCACTCCACATTGCAAACTGTTTATATTACTAAGTAGGAACTTATTCTTCGTTTATTCGTACGGCAAATTGTAGGTAATTATATTAGAACCAGCCACCAATGTATTATTGTAGAATACTACGGAACACTACTACTACTAATAGTGGAACAATTTTTTTTCTTTTTTTCTTAGGTAAGCATTCTTAGGACTGCGCCATCTGTTGACTGGTAGTGAAACTAAAGAATTTTTGTTTGTTTTTTGAATTTCTAAAAAAGCGTGTTTGAATTTCTTAAAAATGCGAGACATCGTTTTATTTTTCCTGTAATCTTTACATAAACTACTATCGCATAGAATTATTACAGATTTTTCTCTTTGCAAACTTCGGAGATAAGGGGGGGGGGGGGGGAACGGTATTTTTTTTACATTTTTCATCATAAGTCGAAAACTATGCGGCCTAAGAAAAAGGGAAAAAATGTTTTAAAATGTGCAAACAGCGCTCTTTCATATGATACCTCACATGCCCTAGTCACCTCACTTCAAATTTTTAAGACCCCTTTTCAGTCCCTGTTGTAAAAAATTTTTTTTTTTATTTCTTTCTTATTTGCAAAATAGTTGGGCAAATGTCATCTTAAACTATTCCAAATTTTAAGTTGATACCATTAGTAGTTCTTGAGATATCCAGCTGTGACAGACAGACAGACTGAGTCACACCATAAGGGTTCCTTTTTTACCATTTTGGTACGGAACCCTAAAAACAGTCTTCTTTTAGCATGACTCGACGACTTAGTTTGAGGTTTAATATTTTAAAATTGATAGTCGTTGATCAAAAGTTATAATTATTATTATTGTAGGTGATACGAAACTTCGTACTGAACTGTAACAGTGAACTCATTGGGGCCACTTTCAACACGTAATTTTGTCTGGTCAAGTACCAGAAACTTTGCGAACCTTATTTTTTAATATGCAAATAATGCTAACGTAACTTATTCGCATAAAAGAAATTATTTAAGTATATCTTAGATTTTCATCAATTAAAAGAAACTGTTTTACCAATAAGAATTATTAGCAAGCAATTTTATATGTACAGTTCATATATCAGAATTTTCGCCATTGTGTCGTGATTCCTGCTATTATTTATTAAGATTAATTATCTAATGAAAGTTGTATGAAGACAGAATACAGGAAGCTTTAGAATTTAAAAAAAAATCCGCTATGCATCCTTAATACTTTGCACCCATCAAGCACTAACCACCCCATTATAGCCATCAAAACTATTCTAAATATTTTCCTTAAAAACACAGTGAGTAAATAAGTAAGGGCTATAACTCCATAAAGAACGTGTTTACACAGTAACAATTATCTAACAGTGATTCTAATTTTGGGTCAATAACGAACCGTTCGAGTTATTTAACCACTAAACGCACGGCAAATCTCAGCCGCAGATGGTTTCACACAGAGTTTTGTAAACCGCAGAACATGACCTACAATGGAACTTAACCACACTCCGTGTTGTGAATAGGCAGAAGATGACACTTAAAAAGCTTCGATGTAACTTGCAAGTTGCTATATGAAATAGAGCTGCGTTGTTGTGATGTGTTGACAAATGTTTCCGCATAAGCGAAAACATTTTTCTCTATATTTTTCTTTACGTGTAACGAGTATGGAAAATTAGCTCACTTCTGCACTTTTTCGATATTTTTCATAGTTTTTCATCATTATCATTAGCACAATCAATTTATCTTTCTTGAAAAAAAGTTATTGGAGCAACTGCACCACAGTTACATTAAAGTGTATTTTGATGTAGAATTCAATAAGTTTCCGCTATTATTTACGCCAAAAATATGACCGCTTAATATTATTATATGAGCCGCTTAATATTTATTATTAATATGAGCGCTTTTGATGACATTCTGTTTTTTTTTACAATCATCTGTGAGGTTTATACGCAATTTAATACTTGTAGTTACTAGATAATCTCTTTAGCTTGTCGTATGTTTTTTTAACTTTACGTTTTCTATATAAAAATATATGGCCCGCGCAAACAATGTTTTCCTATCATGGACCCTTAAACTACATTTTAATCTGCTGTAAATCAAACCTGAACCTTAAAATTCGAAGCCACTTAACTGAGTGGAATATGGAATGGATGAAAGATAGTTCCATTAGGTAAATTACGTTAAGTTTTTACTTTGGTTAGTTATCATAAACATTATTTTATTTGCTTACATTATTGTAATTTCTCCTGATTCCCTTTTTTAACCAAAACTTGAAGAAAAATCTATGATTACTTAGTATTTAATTGGCTCCATCTAAGTTCACAAATGCTTTACCATGATGCGTCCGCAATCTAAGTTTTTTGATCTTCAAATATATCAATTAATATAATAATTTACACGTTAAAAAACAAATATTGCACATCAAACTTGAATCTTAATACTACAAACAGAACATTTAATATAATCGAAAAAATTTTGTGGAGCAACATTTCGCAACATTGTAACACTTAAGCGACATTGGATAAATGTGTTATTTTGTTTAATTTTGGAAATACACTTTATATTGGACCAATCGCGAATTGGACCAACCGTGAATTGTACCAACTACGAATTGGACCAACCGCGAATTGTACCAACTACGAATTGGACCAACCGCGAATTGTACTAACCGCGAATTGGATCAAATGCGAATTGGACCAACTGCGATTTGGCCAACTGTGAATTGGACCAACCGCGAATAAAGTGAATTGAACCTATCGCAAATTGACCTAATGTGCCTAAAGGAACTTTTGGAACAACACGACACTATTTATAATTATTATTTGTTTCCCATTGTTGCCCGCTAACATTTAGAAAAGTTGCGCTACAAAATGTAACTTTGGTGTTGATTCACCATAAAGTATCCATATAGTAATTCCTTCTTGTGAGAAGTATTTTTTCACGTAACCAAAAATAATAGAGATTATTCCCTAATCACCACTTAATTATTAAAATAACAAGGCTACTCTTTTCACATATACCTTATAAAAGAGAGCGTACCAAGAATTTCGCGAATTGGACCAACCGTGAATTGTACCAACTACGAATTGGACCAACCGCGAATTGTACCAACTACGAATTGGACCAACCGCGAATTGTACCAACCGCGAATTGGATCAAATGCGAATTGGACCAACTGCGATTTGGCCAACTGTGAATTGGACCAACCGCGAATAAAGTGAATTGAACCTATCGCGAATTGACCTAATGTGCCTAAAGGAACTTTTGGAACAACACGACACTATTTATAATTATTATTTGTTTCCCATTGTTGCCCGCTAACATTTAGAAAAGTTGCGCTACAAAATGTAACTTTGGTGTTGATTCACCATAAAGTATCCATATAGTAATTCCTTCTTGTGAGAAGTATTTTTTCACGTAACCAAAAATAATAGAGATTATTCCCTAATCACCACATAATTATTAAAATAACAAGGCTACTCTTTTCACATATACCTTATAAAAGAGAGCGTACCAAGAATTTCGCGAATTGGACCAACCGTGAAATGTACCAACTACGAATTGGACCAACCGCGAATTGTACCAACTACGAATTGGACCAACCGCGAATTGTACCAACCGCGAATTGGATCAAATGCGAATTGGACCAACTGCGATTTGGCCAACTGTGAATTGGACCAACCGCGAATAAAGTGAATTGAACCTATCGCGAATTGACCTAATGTGCCTAAAGGAACTTTTGGAACAACACGACACTATTTATAATTATTATTTGTTTCCCATTGTTGCCCGCTAACATTTAGAAAAGTTGCGCTACAAAATGTAACTTTGGTGTTGATTCACCATAAAGTATCCATATAGTAATTCCTTCTTGTGAGAAGTATTTTTTCACGTAACCAAAAATAATAGAGATTATTCCCTAATCACCACATAATTATTAAAATAACTAGGCTACTCTTTTCACATATACCTTATAAAAGAGAGCGTACCATGAATTTTAGAAGAATCAATATGATTTTAATCTTTTTGGGGCTTACACCACGGAGTATGGGTTCTAAACCAAGAACTTTCGGAGCGGCGCTATCCTTGTGGAATAGCGGGGTCGAAATCAAGGCCGTCAAACTTGCATTGCCGTCGTACTGCACAGTATATCAAGCCGAGCTGCTGGCAATTCATAGTGCCTCAAAAATGACTGTTACCAGAAAAGAAAAATCTTTTGGAATCTTCAGCGATTCCATGGCGGCTCTACAAACAGTCGGGAATGCGACTTCCCTCCATCCCTTAGCTATAGATATTAGAGAGAACATTAAAACAGCCTTGGGACAGGGTAAAGTTGTAACCTGGATCAAGGCACACGCAGGGTTGGAGGGAAATGAAAGAGCCGATCGGCTAGCCAAGGAGGCCGCTCTGGATTCCAAAAGAAAACACAGTTATGATAAATGTCCGGTTTCTTTCGCCAAGCAACTTATCAGGGATGATACTCTTGGCGAATGGAACTCTAGATATAAATTCCAGCAAAGCAGCAGTCACTAAGCTGTTCTTCCCGGATGCTATCGCCGCGTACATAATTGTGCGGAAACTCAATTTCACATCCACATTAACATAAGTTCTCACAGGTCACGGTGGGTTCTCCCAATACTTGAATAGATTCAAGTGCAAGGATAACCCATCGTGCATCTGTAAACCGGACGTGGAGGAAACGGTCGCCCATATTATTACCGAATGTCCGCTCCACAATAACGATAGATATGAAATTGAGCAAAAATTAGATGTCGATATGGTGGCCGCCAATTTTGAAACATTGATTAGTGGAAAATTAAGAGATGATTTTTTAAAATACTGCTGTAAAATTGCAAATGTAGTTATAAAAAGAAATAAGTAGCAGGAAAGGTAACATTTTGTTATAAATGGTTTATAAATATTAATGTTACGAATAAAAATAGTACTTAGTTATAATTAATACAAGAAGCATAAAAACTGTAAGAAATATATAAATGTATGATAAAAGAAATAATAATTATAGTAATTTATATTATAACATAAGACAAATTAAAATAGTATGTAGTAGTATAAGAAATATAGCAAATAAATTAGTAAAATTGTAATAAATTTAAGGTATTGTTGGATACCAACAAATTGTATATGTAAAACCAGCTTTGTAACAAAACATTGTAAAAACTGGCTCTGACCAATGTCAGAGGTACATGAAATAATAAAAAAAAACCAAGAACTTTAAATGTGTGTCATGAAACGAATTTATAGTTGTTGGTTCTAACTAACGGCATCACTATTTTATATTCGGTTGAAATTTTATTTCCCACAAAAAGGGTCAAAAGTTAATCGATGCATAAAAAATATTGTCTCTATCTACTAGACGGCGATTGCAAACGTAGATGGTAAATTACGGACAGTGAAGTAGGTTACAGTCGTCGGTCATTCACAGCTAGGGTTGCCACCTCTTGGCCGTTTGATTACGAGAGAAAAAAAACTTTAAAATAAAACGAGTAATTTTTTAAAGTTCTAAATTGTATGTTTTACGTGGAAGGCCCACAGTCTAGTATGTTTAGACGGTATTGTTACATTCCCTCGTAGTCACTGCTAGAAGTAGATAGCAAAACTGTTAAAAGTGGCCGTTCTTGACACATTTGCTATTACTTCTACGAATGACTACGAGGGCATGTAGTGATACCTTCTAAAAATACTAGACCATGGGCCCTAAAAACTCCACGTAAAACATTATTAAAATATTTTTCTATTAATAACTTATTAAATAAAAGCCCCTTAGGGCGCCGCCACTTTCAGTCATACAACCGCCTTAACATATTTTATTATTTTTATGAATTTACATTTTTCATTTGTTCATACAGATTTTAAAATACAGGTTTGGAAATCACAGATAAAAAACTCTACATTCTATTCGAATTGTCGAATGTCTGGACTTCTGCCTTCACATGTTCTTCATTTAAACGATCCTTTGTCTATATGTCGATACAAAAAATGAGCTCGCAAGGAACTCACAAATCGAAAAACTCTCGAGTTTCCATTCGAAAATTGTCGAATTTGGAGTATCTTGGAATCTTTGAATTCCGGGGGATGTGGCAACCCTATTTACAGCTCACAGTCAGACTATCCAAAGGTGATTATCAATTTTACGGACAATACTCGATCTTGAAATTTTAAAACGGTAGAGTTTTTAGAAATGCATGTATTGTTGTTTTCCTTTTGTTTTTACAGATGATAGGAAATCAAAATAATTTTATTACATTTGCTAAAATATTAATTCAAAAGTACTTAATAATTAAGTTTATTTGAATAAAGCTTATTTGACTTTGACTATTATTATTATTACTTGTACTAAACCTGCTGACTAAAATAAAACGAGACATACTCATTAGTTTCCGTTAATAATAAAACAGAGTATGTGGTAATAGTACCAGTCGACATTGTTAATACCTACTTACTAACCTTATTTTTTCTAACGATAAAAATAATGATTAAATAGTATATATTATTCCATCATGAAATAGTAATATAATAATTATTTTCTTGGCTAAAAAAATATTGTTGCGTTTGTTTTTTTGTAACCGAAAATTATGTATATTAGTACATACGCGCGTAAACCTTAAAGTCATAAACTCGTAGATAGATGAGACTTTTTTCTGAACACATGTGGCATTATTTAAATATCTTTACTAGCACAAAATATTAAAATTAGTATACATCATTGAATACTTTGGGATTTCTTAGGCGTTTGCACCTGAAAACGGTGTTTAAATTGTTTAGTCAACGCCAACTTCTCATAACGCCAACATTTAGTTGTTATGGAGAAATAATAATTTTCAATCACTTTTTGACACATATTTTTGCGTTTTTATAGTGTATTTTTAATCAGTTTTGGAATTTGGATATTTTCTTGTTTTTTTTCTTTCCTTCGTAATAAAAACATTTGTAGAATCTGGCGTTTTAAAAAAAGGTGGCATTTGTAGAAGTTGGCGTTTGTCGACTAAACCGTTTAAATGTTAAAATTTGCGGAAAATCCCTTTTTTTAAGAAAGCTGCAATGCCATAAATAAAGCTATTTATATAAATGCTTGGAGCTCTTTTACTAATTTCTTTATACAGTAATTTAGTGTTTTGTTTTTTAACATTCTATTATATTAGAATATTTTTACAATAATGGAGTCTCGTTTACATTAACTGCCAATTTAGTTTTACGAATTGCAAGTCAACTGCGACAAACTGAACTTTGTACTGAGATTTCTTGCAACATTGGTAATTATTGATGTATCTTTTTTCTCGATGTATCTTTATTGATGTATCATCGTATCGTAGAGTAGATCTTAATACAGTTGATGTCATTTTTAGGGTTCCGTACCAAAATGGCAAAAGATAACCCTTATGGTGTGACTCAGTCTGTCTGTCTGTCTGTCTGTCACAGCTGGATATCTCGAGAACTACTAATGATATCAACTTGAAATTTGGAAAAGTTTAAGATGACATTTGTCCAACTATTTTGCAAATAAGAAAGAAATAAAAAATATATATCTTTTTTACAACAGGGACTGAAAAGGGGTCTTAAAATTTTGAAGTGGGGCTACGAGGGCATGTGGGGTATCATATGAAAGAACGCTGTTTGCACGTTTTCAATCATTTTTTCTTTTTTTTAAGCCGCATAGTTTTCGGACTTATAATGAAAAATGTAAAAAAAATACCGTTCCCACCCCCCTTATCTCCAAAGTTTGCAAAGAGAAAAATCTGAAATAATTCTATGTGATAGCAACTTGTATAAAAATTACAGGAAAAATAAAACGATGCCTCAATATAGCATACTTTTTTATAAATTATCAAATTTCTAAAAAAGTGAACATTAGTTCCACTATCGGGCAAGAGATGGCGCTGACCTCTGCAGTGTATTTATTATGATGGTACGGAACCCTCGGTGCGCGAGTCCGACTCGCTCTTGACCGGTTTTATTTGATTGTAATGTCTAGGAAAAATACGTTATGATTATCTACGTACGTATGTAATAGGTACATACCAATAATAAGATTTTTTCTATACTGTAAAACTAGTATACAGGCTAGCCTGTAGAAGAATCTACAAACATCATCTATCATAATTATTAGAGTAAAGAAAAAAAAAACACAAATCTGATTTCTAAAACTAATGACACTTAACCATATTATCTTCTTCCTATTCTTGAGAGCTCCGTCAAACTAAATTCTAACTTTGAGCATTGCACAACTTTCTTTGTGAAAGAAAAACCGCTCCTATTCGTTGAAACGATAACTTATAATTTTTGTAATTCTTCATTTCCCATTTCATGAAAGTTTGATCCTCGACCTCAAAACTTTAATGGTGAATAAAAAAGAAGCCTTTATGACGGCTGTAACACCAGGTTGCGATGTACTGTAAAACAGCTGTAAAGTGAAGTTCTTCATGCCCCTGCTTCTTTGACTATTATCAAAATTAGTTTTAGTTAGTTTACCTATGTTAGGCTGAAAGGCCGAAATCGCTTATGAGCGAAAAAACGCTCACAACGCGTTGTGGTCACTGCCAAAAATCCACAACGCGAATTCGTCACAGTAATTCGTAAATCACAGAAAGATCACAAAGCGAAACTCGCGTCGTGGTCAAAATACCAAACGACCACAACACGTTGTGGCAATGAAGAAAAGCTATGACGCGTTTTGAACACTAGTTGGTGCAACCATAACATGACGGATTGGTAATTGTGATTTCCACTGACTGATATTTTACCAACAATTTGTAGCCTTTGAAATAAAACACTTTTTAACGGATACTAGCGCGGTTTTATTGAATGTACCTTGGTATTTAGTTGGTATTTGGTTTGATTTTTGGTTTTTCCCGACGTTTCGGCACCTTTGCAGCTGCCGTGGTCACGGGGGACTGAAGCTACCCGTGAGCCTACCCTCAAGCGATGAATTTTTTTATACGTTCAGAAATTAAAATTTAACAAAATTTTTAATTATTTTATGTTGATTTATAATTTAATTTTATGAATTATTTAATGCTAAAAAGAGAGAGAAATCTACTGAAACTACCACCATTTCATAAAATTGGGAGGCCCCTCCAAGAAAGAAATGGCGAAAGAAAACTTGGAGAGGGAGCCGACCTCCGTCTTTTGTATTAATTTATTTATTTGCAAAAGGAACTAACCGTATCATTAGATCTTACAGTGTGTGTGAGGGGCTTTAGCTTGTGAATGATGGGGTCCCAAGCTGGTGGAATTTTCCAACCATCATCTCTATTGAAATTAGGATATTTATTTATTTCGATAGCCTCGCGGAGCATTCTAGGGATAAATCTACGTTCCCTAGCAAGGATTTGGGGTTTGTCAAATCTAATATAATGGTTGGGCCCCTCAAAGGCGTGTTCACTCACTGCAGACTTGTTATCGCGCCTATGTTTCATGTCAGCTACCTTTACAGTAGCCTTTATTAGGTTGACTTGAAGCAAAATCAAGTGTCATGAAAAATCTTAAATTCTACAATTACCAAAAATAATTAGTAAATTTTTTTTTTTAATAATATAATTGAAAATATTTCTTTATAAAAAAACTACTTACTAATAAACAAATTGTTTAACACAAATGATTAGTAAGTAAGTAATCGGAATTCACAATTTACTTACCCATCGTGTTATGGTTGCACTTACTAGTGCTCAAAATGCGTCATGCCTTTTCTTCATTGCCACAACACGTTGTGGTCGTTTGGTATGCTGACCACGACGTTAATTTCGCTTTGTGTTGTTTTTGTAATATCACAACGCGTCATGGCCGTTTTTAGAAAAACCACAGATTGAATTTCGCATTGTGGCTTTTTGGCAGTGACCACAATGCATTATGAGCGGTTATTTCGCTCAATAAGCAATTTCGTTCCTTGAGCCTAACACCCATACAACTCCATGTCTAATAGTAAAACTGACGTCAAACCATTTCTTACGCGCTGCCGACTGTACTGACTGTATACGTATTTCCACACACATTCAGTCACGCTTAGTAATCGTTAAAACAGCTCAAGTTGGCTGTTATTAACTAACTCGGAAACCGTAATTGCTATACAAGCTATACTATTGACTATTCTGTAGTATCTGTCATGTATCATGTAACATGTTTTATCTTCGAAACAAAACAAGAATGTAGTAAAAGTAAAGCTTTGGCATAGTTATGTAGGTCTACCTTACTACTTTGACATAGATAGCTATGAGAATTATTTAGTGCGTTGTCTCTTTTTATCGTATTCAAGTTTGTGTAAGGTTAACTAAATTATCCGAATTTATTAGAAGAGAGTTCCTCCGATTATTGAAACTAGACATTCAACTTTTTCTATAAGAATAATAATTATGTTCCACTTTTATCAATTAGGAGACCTTCTAAAGTTCAAAGAAAGGAGTTGTAATGAGAAAAAGAGGTTTTCATTGAAAATATTTTTATACGTACATTTTATCATGGGCTTGACCCAAACAATCGTTCATATAAAAATTTGATATTATCCCATAGGTAGTAAGTAGGTAGGGCATCGATGTCGAAGTATTTGGCTTGACTCATGCTGCCTACCACCACCTGGTAAATAGCTAAAAACTAGTATATATTACAAGCGATTGGTCAACCGTTTAAAGGAAGAATAAGTAAGTAGGTATATAAAGGGATCTCCGAAAGGCAATCTCAACCCAAGTTATTCAGGACAGGGGTTACGAAACAGTTCGACAAAGTTATCTTATTAATGGAAAGGCAAAAATAACCTCTAATTTAACAAGTTAAAGTCCAAGTTACGCGCATGCCGTAATTTTGTCTTAAGTATCGACAGCCAGTTTTAGGAGAGCCTTCTGAGTCAGTCTCTCCGCCCTTTTAGTACGAATAGTGGTTCCCGCAGGGAGGTGTGGTAGGTCATTGCGTTCTGGTTGTATAAATGCCGAGGAAAATGCTGAATTAAGACATGTATGATGTTTAGGTACATACCATATTCATTGTTGCAAAATAATATAATAAATTGTCACCTGTGAGTTAATGTTTTTGATCCATACACTTTATTATAATTAATGTTGTGAACATTATAAATAAATCCATGTTTTCTCATTTCTAAACCTAAGTTTTAGAGATGAGTAGTAGGTAGTAATTTTGCATTAGGGGAGTTTTCGGAATTAACATTTTTTATAATTTGCCAGACCATTCCATTTCTACAAGCTTTAGGTCAAGGTTGAAATAAAACGACACTTCCAAATATCAAAATGATTCGAGTTCAGTAATTCAAACACTCTGTTTTACCCTCACCCTAAAATACCCACCCCATGTCTGCCGCAAAGCAAAAGGTGGGTGGGGAGAAACTGGAGAAAGCTCAGTCAGTATCGCTCCCGCTTTTGAGAGAAGCGCTCGTATTTATGCTCCAAAATGATTTAGATCTCATTCCAGTTAGCTTTTATTTTCAATGTAGTGTTGTTAACGATTGATTTTATTATGTCTTCCATTGAATGTGAGGTTGCAGTGTTGTGGATTGTAGGTGAGTATCTAATTTTAACGACCCCTTGCTATCATTATCGTATATTCTCAATAAAATTACGAAGTAAGAGTATCTTCGATCAGATTGATGAGATTCTATGAGAAAGCCTAAAGAAGATAAAATTGTGTTAGCTTTGGATAAAACGGGCCTAGACTACGATAAAACTTAAAATAGAAATGTGCTTTACATTTAAGTAACTTAGTTCTATACATTCAGCATTGACCTATTTAATGAATAGGGAGGTCAGTGTAACCTTTCACCTTTATGTGTGAATTAAAAGCTGGTTCTGAAAAGATTATAAGCTCTTCAATAATTTGTTACTTAGGACTGTTAGCAAAAGCATATCTTTCAGTCAGGTATCACAGGCTACAATTATCTTCAAATGAATTCGATTTCAAATATCTTAAGAGTTTTCAAGAATAATTTGGAATAGAAGAACACGCACATTTAAAAAATAAATTAAATTTAATGAAATAATTAAACTTTTCAACACACTTGCTCGTAAAGGGAGCCCTAATACATCGCTTTTAGGGCCATAAACCGAGCTATAACAAACGCGTGCAATAATATATAAAACACTAGGTTGTTATAGAATTTTCCCTACAAAATTAAATTAGTACCTTACTGCAAGTTCTATGCGAGTAAATAGAGCATTCCTAATTTAACCGGGTAGTACAGTTTTTTTTTTTTTGGTAACAACAAAGAGGTTTTATTCCGCTGAAAATTCATATTCATTTTTTAAATAAATAAATGTGTAAGTCCTTAATTAAGTCAAACAAATATTTATTATTATCAAATTATTCGTAAATCATACTATTTTGATACAAAATATCAAAATATTTGCATTTTATCACTTCAAATTATAATTTTTAAGTAGGCTGTATGCTCACTCACCCCTTTGTTCGCAAAATATTCTAGCACTGGGCTTGTGAAAAAAAAAACAAAAAGAAATCTACCCGCCTTTTCTCATAATTGTCAAATTTTGTTTTTGTCGTATTTGTTGCTGTGTGGTAAATTACTTTGTATTTTCCTCGCAAATGTGTTGAAAAACGTCGTATGAAACTCGTGAGCTTTTGCTCATTGCACACTCGGCTGAGTTACGCCCTCGCCTGCGGCTCGGGCTGCAACCCACAGCCTTGTGTGCAATGAGCAACCTTAGCTAACTTGTCTCATAATGTACTATTACTCCACACCCAAAAACTTTGATAACAAAACTCACAAAACTATGAGACAAATCAAATGTTACTTACAAACGATAATGAATTTCTAATTGGATTGTATTTAGTTGAATGAGTGTTTTGTATAATAGTTATTATAGATGCGTTATTATTAGAGACCGGATTATATGCAAATACATATTGCATATTATGCATTTACTGGTTAAATAAAGGGGTTAAATATGCAACTCTTTTCAGTTGTAGTTGCATATTTTGGTTAAAAAATTTAAAATCATGCATATTTATGCTCGACCTCGTTCATCGTTCAGTACCCGTAGCACGAACAGCTGTCGAGAAAAATAATGCGCGTAAAATCATTCGATAGAGTAATTTTGTATGGGTAATTTATAAAGCGCCATCTATCGCCGATAAGCGAAATGAAATTTTTCATAGATAAAACTCTATCTAGTACTTTTACGTGCGTTTTTTTTCTCGATAGCTGTTCGTGCTAAGGGTACAGATGTCTAACATCTCCAAACAATGGCAACAATGGTCCAATAATTAACTCTGCCCAGTTTTAAAGTAAATTTTGACTAAAATAGTTAATATTAGAAAAATACTGGAAAATATCGACTCACCCGTGAGAAAAATAGCATTGTGAATGCCTAAAATATAAAATTCAGTAAATTTCAATGTCAAATAAATTTTGTTATTGATATATTCGCAAATACGATTGTTATATTTGAGTGATTATACCTTTTAATGATTAAAAAAACCATAAAAAACGTCTTTTTTATCATTTAATTTGGCATATTTTGGCCCTTTTTATGGATTTTCATGCATTTTTTAGCTATTTCTCGTGCATATTTGCATGCATATTCTGGGTTTTTTAAGTTGCATATAATCCTGTCTCTAGTTATTATAATACACATCTTAGGGAGCTTACAAACGAGCGACAGGACTCCCGTATTGTACCTATATAATTAAATATATCGACAGTCACCACTGCTGGGATATATACAGGTCTTTCTTAAGGAAGACTTTTTTTGATAAGAAGAATGGGCCATTATCCACAACGCGAACAATTAATAGTTATTTATGCAACTGTACTATAACGAGGGGTATTAAAACACGAATGTGGGTTTATGGCGCGAAGCCGAGTGTGATAATAGTATCACATGAGTGTTTTAATACCTAATTATGTACAGTTGCATACAAGACTTTATCTACACCCATTTTTTTTTTTAGGTAAACAAACAATATTTTAATACATATGGATTAAAAACACCCATGATATTTATCTAAACCCATGATATGTATCCAATATAAAGGTTTTGACTTTGACTTTGACTTTCTTCTCCCTCCTCGTCATTATGTCTTCCGCAAGAGTGTTACAATGTTGTACTGAATTTCATAATGCGTTGCTCGCGTTATCGCTCGGGATATTGTAATGATGGCAGTAAGCTGTTTCAGAACCCCTTACAGAGGATTTAAAGCATGGGTGTAGATAAATATGTTAAGATAATTATTTTAATTGAAGAATTGCCTAAAATCTAAAAAATCCAAATTAAATATGTATTTTTTTTATTTCAGATATAAATAGTTGGCGGTTGCAGTAACAATGCAGCCGTGGTCTCCTCACTAAAGCATTGAACATACGAGTACAAAATGTCACTAGCAAACAACTCCATATCCAAAAGTTACCATTATCTATTCGTTGATTTAGCTGGTGAGTTAATAGACTATTTATTCATAAACCTATTCATTAGTAAGTCCTCTAGCACTGCGGTCCCCGAATGGTGTTCCGCGGAACCCTGGGGTTCCGTAAGAGACTTTCAGAAATTTCGCAAAAATTCAAGAGTTATGTAATATCTTTTTGTTCTAGCTAAATAAATATTGTTATCTTAAAAAGTGCTTCTTTTTAAGTCAAATTATACTTACAAGATGTGAACACCAAGTCAAATCACTCCGTATGGTGAACTATGGTGTGGTTTCGCCCAAAAACGGTGAATCAAAAAGGGTGCCGTAGCCAAAAGACTTCGGGAATCGTTGTCTAGCGCTCTGTCTCAACAGGTTTAGAAACTTATAAAATCCATTTGTCTTTGTACAAATGTTTGGACGTGATAAAATCCATAGAAATAACGTTAAACCTGGATTCACATTGTTGACATTAAAAATGTTATGATTGCAATTACCTAATAATTATAGTTTGTTAGTTCAGTATTTATATAGGTTAAAAGTCCAATTTTCCAAAGGGATTTCATTAATTGGGTGACTGGAAGTAATCAAAGGCAACTGTTAATAGGATACTTAAATACTAAAACCGGGCAGCGATTTATTTTTTGGGTGACAAAATAACTAAACGGGCGACAAACTGTGGATCAAATAAAATAAATTAAAACTAAATGAGTGACAAAAATACCGAGTGGGCAACTATTATACCAAGTAGGTAACTATATATAACTGATTTAATTTGCCCAACATGGTATTTTTGTCATCTCGATTAGGATAATAGTCACATTTTTAAATAAAATATATGGCAAATTTTTTATGTTTTGTGTGCACTAAGGTTGTCGCCCAAATAGTAATTTGTTCGCCCTTTCTGAAAAACTAGTTACTCAATTTGTATTTTAAAGTCACCCATTTTCAACATTTGTAATCGCCCTCAGTCGCCCGCCCACTTAGTATTTCAGTTCGCTATATTCAGTATTCTTGATACCCAAAATGGGAATTTATTATTTCCCGAATAAATACTACCCTTTTCCAAAAAGATTGGTGGACGATTCGGCATGAGATATACGGCGCTGTACAAACGTGATGAGAGATAACGCTCTATGTACAACCAGACCGATATTTAACTTGTATAGCAAGGATTTATAATAACCAAATTCCAATTTCCAATTTCAGATCCCCGTACCAATGACTGGTTCCTCATCAAGAGTCCAATCCCTGGACTAACAATACTCGGCCTATACTTATACTTCGTGTTGAAATGGGGCCCCCGGTACATGGCCGACAAGAAGCCGATGCAGTTCCAGAAGACGCTGGTAGTCTACAACTTCCTCCAGGTGGTGGTCAGCTGCTATCTGTTTTATGAGGTGAGGATGGCCGGTTTTGGAAGAAACTGGACAATTTAGTACATACCATCACAACTTAATCATCAAAAAACCTTAATTAAAACATGATCGATCTCCATTGCTTGGGCATTAGGTATTCCTCATTGATGGTTTAGAAAAATATGGGCCAAAACCCATAGCACGAGCTCAATATAGAGTGGTGGGAATAATACTGCCTACTCATCAGAGGACCTACTCAAATGGCCATTTTACAAAAATGACAATGTATGGGATTGACAGGAGCTAAACTTTAGCTTAAGTCTTTACCATAAATTGTCTTTCTATTCTACTAGCGTTAATTTTAGTAGAATGGCCATTTGAGTATGGGGGCAGATGACCTACCCTAGCTATTCTCTGAAGTTGAAAGATTTTCAAAGTTCCCCTCTCCTCTTCAATGTATCTTCATTGAATATATTTTTTGCGTGTAGAATGATAGAATGATGTACAGAATAATAGATGAAGATAGAAAATGTATCAACAGGACATATACAGGGTGTCCCAAAACTTTGCCACACGGAGGGAAAGTACCTTAAATATTGAAGATAGGCAATTTTACTGAAAGAAGACTACATTTTATTTTTAAAAATAATTGGAACTGCATTCAAAGATTTTTGATAAATCGCCTGCCTTAACCAGGAATTGAACCCACCAAAACCGAAAAAATACTTTTTATTTATTTTTACGATACCAATCGAAAGGGTTAGTCATAAGGATTATTTTTTCTCAAGTGACAGCATTTTAAACAAAAGGAAGACTATTAAATTTAACATTAAAATTTTAATTATTACAAATTGTTTCAATTCGTATCAAATCGTAAGCGAACTTTCAAAAAATATTTGAATGCCGTTCCATTTCTTTTTAAAAACAAAATGAAGTTTTCTTTCAGTAAAATTTCCTGTCTTCAATATTTAAGGTAGTTTCCCTCCATGTGGCAAAGTTTTGGGACACCCTGTATATATTGTAATGGTACCTACTTGTGATATAATAGCAGTTTAAACACAACATTTTTCAAATTGTTTGCAACATGAAAGTACTTATGTAGAAATAATGTTCAGTGTCTGTTCCTTTCCCAAAACAGAAAAATATGTTCATGATATTACATAAATACTGCAAAGTTATTCCAAGCTTTTACTTAGATATAGTGTAAGCGACTCGCTTAAGGCATCAGGCGCATTGTATTACCAACGGGCGACTTGATGGTGATATACATGACTACTCGTATCTTACGTTTTCAGAGCTATCATGTTAAAACTTTGGGTGCCAACATAGGATTTCATTTATATCAGAAAATAATTTTGTAAAATAAATTTTGTGTAATACCACCGTACAAACAAACTGGAGATTACGTCTCAACAGCATTTTGGGAAATTCTATTGGTATTGCGATATTAATCACATAAACAAAATAAATAAAGAAAGGATTTGAAAAATGATTCTTATGTACTTCCAGGGTCTTTATGCTGGCTGGCTAACGACATACAGCTGGAAGTGTCAACCAGTAGACTTCTCCAATACTCCTGAAGCGATGAGGGTATGCCACATTTTTTGATAGTTCCAGTACAACCTATTTGTCTCCAGGGTCTAATTTTGAAATCATTCGAAGATCATTCAGCTGGCAGTGTCGAGCGCATACTATTCATTTTCATTTGACAACTAAGCTGTGCAATGAAAAATTGTTTTAAAAAAACAAAAAACCAAAAAATGTTTTTATTCTGAAAGCCCTACCCGACTTCAATAGACGTCTTGTTATTATAACAATGATAATGCGAATCTAATGATTTGAATATTATTTCTTGCTTTTTAGAGGCAGGTTTTTTGAAGTCGGTTTTTTGTTTTTTAAAACAATTTTTTATTTTTTCATTTTTAGTGTAAGTACCTTCTCTATTAGGTAGTGTAGGTATATTATTTCGTATAAAAATTGGCTCAGTCAAACGTGAGATATTCGCGGAGAAACATACATTCATACAGGTGAAACTGAGAGAGAACCCTCTTTTTTTTGAAGTCGGTTAAAAAGACTACACTAAAAGTACCCTTTCCCAACAAAAAGAAACATCTAATTCGATTTATTAATAACAAAGTCGTCAAGGTAGTTGATGCAAAATCATATTATTTTCAGGATTTCTTGAAAACTACTAAACCGATTGAAATAAAAATTAAATGGGACCATCTCGCAAGAAAACTCAATCGAACAAAAAAAGAATCATCAAAATCGGTCCATAAATGTCGAAGATACGCGCGAACAACGATAAAAAAAAAGTATACAATCGAATTGAGAACCTCCTCCTTTTTGTGAAGTCGGTTAAAAATGAGTATTAAAGAGCGCTTGATGCCACCCGAATAATTTCAAAAATAGAGCCCCCAGACGTATTTAATACGGTCATTAGATATTATATTGTTTTTTTGTTGTTAGAAAACGCTACAATGAGCCAAATCGTTTTGATTTTGAAATTGTTCTCTCTCTCTCTCTCTCTTACTGTAAAAATCGTAAAACCTTGTTTAAACTCATGTTACTGTCGCAATATAAGTAAATAATAAAAAAGTGATAGATTTAATGCTTGAGATTTTTAAAGGGCTTATGTTTAAAATGATTTCCCTTCGATTATCTTGATCACGATAATAATCTAACCTAACCCAGAATTGCTAAATGCTCACCAAATCTTCTTGGGCAGTTTAGGATTTGGTGAACTTACTAATTCTGGAGAACAAAATATTTTTTTGGTATACTAAAGTATTAATTCTGGCCCCGTAGCCATCTAGTGTTCTACAATTCGAATAGAATAAGAATTTATAATGTGATTGACGTAAGTTGTCGCTAACCATAGACAATGCGGGTGTTTTGGAAAGCCAGATTTATACACTTATTTTTCACTTCTATTCTATTTGAATAGTCGAAAGCCTACTACCTACTTGGCTAGAGGGCGTGACGTGACCAGAATCACGTCTTCAAACGTCAATAAAAGTTGATACTTAGGTTTTTCACAATAAATAATAATACCTATTCACATTGTACTTTGCTATTTCCAGGTGGCTCGAGGTGTCTACATCTACTTCTTGGCGAAGCTAACAGAACTGCTCGACACAGTCTTCTTCGTCATCAGGAAAAAGGAGAGGCAGATCTCCTTCCTCCACATGTACCACCACACGGTGATGCCCATGGTCTCGTGGGGGGCTACCAAGTACTACCCGGGGGGTCACGGGACCTTCATTGGGGTGATCAATTCGTTCGTGCACATCATAATGTACACCTACTACATGTTAGCAGCGTTGGGGCCACAGTACCAGAAGTTTTTGTCCTGGAAGCGGCATATCACTACTTTACAAATGGTAAGTTTTTTTTATATGAATAAAGCAGGCCATACACGCTAGGTTATGCATGACGGTTTTGACCACAGGCATTACCGAGCGGCAAGGTTGCATAAACAGGCCACCAGGCATGGATAACTGCACAGTTTCGTCGCATACACGCTAGGTTATGCATGACGGTTTTGACCACAGGCATAACCGAGCGGCTTGCATGAACAGGCATGCAGTATTATCTCATACACGCTAGGTTATGCATGACGGTTTTGACTACAGGCATAACCGAGCGGCTTGCATGAACAGGCATGCAGTATTATCCCATACACGCTAGGTTATGCATGACGGTTTTGACTACAGGCATAACCGAGCGGCTTGCATGAACAGGCATGCAGTATTATCCCATACACGCTAGGTTATGCATGACGGTTTTGACCACAGGCATAACCATCATGGATAACCTAGCGTGTTTGGCCGGCTTAAGGTACGTCAACAGTTTAGTATGTGTAGCATGATAAACCCAAGAGTAGTTTTGTCGTCGTCGCGGGAAATTGATGAAGTATATTCTGTATGTCTTAACTAATCATTTTTAGTAAACTTGTCATATTATTTAAAAATATGCTGTCTTATTAAATAAAATTGTCATCTAATATCTCGTAATTTCTTCTTCTTTTCCACACATCTGTGTGAAAAACCATTTGTAGTATTTTATTATTGGTTTTTTTTTCAATAAAGAGTTAGATGAAGATTGTTTAGTATAAAGTATAAACAGATTATAAAATAATGGAACAGCCATCGAACTCGTCAGGCTACGCATGTACCAACTAGGTACCACCTAGGTACCACATTTAAACTGCCTTGACTGAGTCAACTTATGGATTGGTCTGGATTTCAGATATCTAACTAGGTACTTGTTTGAGATTTGGATTTTTGGATTCATATTTTTTTAAACAAATTCTATAGGTACTAGAAGGTCGTGGGTTCGATTCTCATTTGAGTAAGTACTAAGTGAAAGACGAGTTGTTTTACTCTTAGTATACCTACTTATAAAATTTAGCATATTTTATTGTAGTTCAATTCTGAAACAAAATTTGTATAATCTGAATTTTAATAACTTTAATGTAGAGAAAGCCTTTTTCTCCTAAGTATACACATCAACTTTGTCTAGGGATACAGGTGTTATTTTCATACAAACGAGCTAACTTTGAAGCCTTGGTTTTCTGCCAGGGATGCCGTGATTCTGCCGTGCTGTAATCTGATGATGACCATCCAGGGAGTCAATGCAGTAGATTCAGATCGCTATACACACCCAACTGATCTGATCAGCATTCTAAAAGATTAATGGGCCAGAGTTCTCAGTTTGAGGGTTTCCATACATTTTCATGCTATTTTCGCGGTTTTTTTAACATGTCCATTACGTTTTTAGAATGCTGGTCAGATCAGTTGGGTGTGTACAGGGATCTGAATCTCCTCCATTCACTCCCTGGATAGCCGTCATCAGATCACAGCACAGTACATCCCTGGCAGGAAATAAAGGCTTCAAAGTTACTTCGTTTGTATGAAAATAACACCTGGTATCCCTAGACAAAGTATATTGTCTCCGTTTCGAGTATTTAAGACCTGCAACACAAATGATTTCCGTACTTGAACTTGTAGAAAAGTAATAATATTTTGTTGCAAATGTTTATGTAGACATTCTCTTTTCTTATTCTTTTACTTACTTATTCTTTCTTTACAGCTTCAGTTCTGCATTGCGTTCCTACATTCGTCGCAGCTTCTCTTCTACGACTGCGGCTACCCCAGATGGTCGGTCTTCTTCACTCTGCCAAACTCCATATTTTTCTACTATCTTTTCTACGATTTCTATTACAAAGCCTACGGTAAACCTGGCGATAAGAAAATTAAAGGCAACACAGATGTTGATGGAAACACGAAGAAAAATGTCAATGAAACTGAGGATATTATCGACAAAGCCGGTTACAAAGCTACGAATGGGATCAAAAATGGAAACGTTAGTAATGACAAGAAAGTCGATTAAAGCTATATTGTGAAAGCATTTGTACATATTATAATTATTGTGGTTGTTTAGGATAAAGGTATTTATACAAAGTAGGTAGGTAGGTATGCTATTGGAAAGAACATTAGGTATTTATTATTGTTTATAAATAATATTATGTAGAGTCAACGATAAAATACGCACATTATGGTTTGCACAGTTATCAAAACGTTTTTAGAAAAGACTACTAATAAATAGGACACTCGTAGCATTTTTTGAACAAAGGGTAGTGTTTGTTTAAACTTGTTCAATCTATTGAGATTCAGTAGCTGGTGGTAACCATCTTAGAGTCTACTCTGAAATCTACAATGAAAGATGATATTTATTGATCGAAATAAAAAAAGGAAGGATTATAATGACGGTGATTAATGCTGATTTGTATACAAACACGTGCAAACTATAAATAATCGACCCGATTACCCTTTTATAAATACTACAATAACTTATCGAATAGTTTTGTTCTTATACCGTAGAAGATTTCAATGATTTTGTAGTAATATTGTTCTTACCAATATAGGTAATAATTTCATTGACAGCCTTACTATGTGGTTGATGTTCAAAGCTAGATGTTATTTTTAATTAAGAGAAATGCTCAATTTTAATGTAAAATTAATGAATCTATACGAATAATGCTTATAATAGCAAAGTTACCTTTTTGTTACGATAATGTTACCAATTTTCAATTTGTTCAGGGCTAAGCACGCAATGATTTTAACTGTTTTTAAATAATAATTATAATTGGTGTTTGATTCCCTTTCGCATTTATTATAAAGGAACTAACGTTGAAAGAAAATGACGCATCATCAAGACTGCAAACGGCTCTGTGCGCGCTTGGCCTTGAATGAGAGAATTTTATATAATTACTGGTTTAAAGTTAAGTCTGTAAACGGATCGCTTAAATTCAATGAGGTCCTATTTATTCTTTCTGTCTCAAGTAAAGAAAATGCATAATTATTTTCACATAATAGGTACCTAACTTCCCATGCTATTATTTTATTCTGTGCTACCATTATTAAAGATTATTCATCCATTTTATTTCTTTTATTTTTTATTATTAATTTGGTCATTAAATCAAACATTACCATACCCTTTTAATTTCTAGGCTTGCTAGCTAAGATAGGAACAACAATAGCGCTGGATTGCAACTAGAATAATCAAATAAGACCAAAATAAGACACCGTAACAGGCAATATACTGGATCCAGTGGAATATCCAGTCCAGTCCATTGTTAGCGGAATTTATTTTTTCCAGCTCAACTGGAAACGTGTAGAAGGCCATTTATATGCTGTTTTCTTTTTAAAATGATTGTCACTAAATAATGGTGAAAATTATTGATATCCACGTAGTAAGCCACATTGTAGAGTTTTAATAGGGCACCATTGAATTTAAGAATCGAATTTTGATAAGTCGTAACATAATATTAGGCTGTAGATTGTTCAGGTTATAAACTATATTTGTCATATTAATTCTTCCAAAGCGAGAAACAGGACTCTCAGCATGTTTTAAGGTACTTATTGAAGTATAAAATACTAAATATAAAAGTATACTTAATATATTCTATGGTATAAGACTGTTTAGGCGTTGAATTTGCTCTGAGCAATTTTATCTACACAAATTATTGTCAATTAATCTTTTAAAAGTTGCTTTACGAGATAAACTTAAAGCAGCCTTTTCCTCTTAGGTAAAAGAAGATTCATTATTATTTATTAGTAACAGTGGTTTGTAATTGTCATTTTCAAATGTTAGTAGGTATTATTGGGTATTGTCATCTAAAATTTCAATTTCAATTCCATACTGTACATATTATAGTCCGTGAGCCCGCGACAGTATTGCCTACGTCATATTATTATGACATCACGATGAAATGCATGGCACACGGTCGGAAAAGTTGTATTGAGCGAGAATCAGAAGATTATCGCAAATAAAATTGGCCGGAAGCTTGAGAAAATCTTCCACTTTCGGTCAAAATTTTAAGATTATATTTACGTCATGACGTGACATCAGTAAGAGACCCGTGTCATCATTTAGTTTTCAATCGTAGAGAGGTAAACATAAGTCTGTCAGTTCTGAAATGACTAAAAAACAAAAATTTTAAGTTTAAGGTATTCCGGCCATTTCAGAACTGACAGACTTATGTTTACTCTCTCTACGATTGAAAACTAAATGACGACACGGGTCTCTTACTGATGTCACATGACTTAAATATAATCTTAAAATTTCGACCGGAAGTGGAAGTTTTTCATGAGCTTCCGGCCAATTTTATTTGCGATAATCTTCTGATCCTCGCTCAGCACAACTATTCCGACCGTGTGCCATGCATTTCATCGTGATGTCATATGACGTAGGCAATACTGTCGCGGGCTCACGGACTATTATGAAAATTAGAGTTATAAAGGTTTTTGATTTAATAAATTCGTCATTGCTTTTACAGTATTTAACCGGGGATTTAAATCTTTATATGTAACTGTATCTAGCTAGAAAGCTTTCTGATAAAGAATTGATTCGATTTTCCCTCCCACCACGACTCAATGGTAAAAACCCTGTTCAAACATCCCTTTTCAGGGCCATCAAAAAAATCTTTGTCAAGGCTCCGACCCCATGAGCCACAAAAAAACATTGTTTTGATGAACAACTGTTACTAAAATATGTTGTTTGTAATTCCCACAGTAGGAATTTTTCATGTCCAAATAATTTTTGTTGGATTTAATATTCGTGTGAGGCCTACGATTAGAAATTTTTCAATGAATCATTGTAAAGTGATGTTTTATAACTAAAATAGTTTGTCACTATACCTATATAGGTACCAACAGCTGAAACTTTAGTAAATACTTTGTCATACCAACTGAATTGACTGAATTTGACAAATTTTAGGTAACTCTACGTGCGTGGTGCATCAAAACGAACCAAACTGAAGAATTCTGAAGTTGGTATCTTCTACATAGGCAATTTCAATAGTATATATTTTTAATATCTCACAGGTTTCCGTTTGTAACTTCATAGAATAAACAAAAATAGTAATGTTACACTTTCTAGTTTCAAAATCTTAGGATGATATTGCTCGCAAATTATGTATATGAAACTAATTAATTATTGGATAAATAAAATAACGAGTTGCCTGAAATCAGAAGAATTTCTTTGTAGAGTCCATGTTGTAAAACTTCACTGTATGCCTTTCAATGGAATAAATAGATGTCATGTTTATGACTATAACAATAGGATGTTTTTGTTGACGTCATCAGATAGGTACATTACTCAGGCCCCTTATTTATAAAGTACTCTTAATGTTGAGAGCTACTTTGAGGTATACCTGAGATGCTGTTCCTATAAGAAGAACATCTCGAGTTTGATTTCAAGATAGCTCTCAGCGTTGAGGTTTATAAATACGGGCTTCACATTCCAATGTCAGTCGCTGAAGCACTTTTGTAATGGAAATCAGAAACAACGACGTTATCACAAACTCCCAGACCTGAGTAAATACAGAAAATTTCGTTTCCCATATTCAGGATCCAACTAGACCTCGATATGTGTGTCTTCATACGGTCGCTTTCCCGTTCCCTTTAACTTTTATCTGACGCATTTCTCAAGGCATTTGATAGCGCAAGCTGACCGTGCGCTTTCGCTTTCCTCTTGCGTTTTCAACATAGCTGTCTCAGGCTCTCAGGGCATGCAATATGTAGATAAGATAGGTACACCTACTCCGACCCCTTGCTGCTTTTATATTTTAATTGTAAATTTCGTAATGTATGGTTGTGCAAATAAAATAAATAATTCATTCATTCATTCAATAGCGCATGCCCTATCTTCTCAAAAAAACGTCAAATTTCTGTGGCTGAAAGTTGAACGTGTTTCGGTGCACGGTTTGACAAATAATTTTCTTTGTTCTGTATTTTTGTTCTGTTCAAAATTGCATGCGTTTGACGCAAGTTGACTTGAAAGTTGAAAGGGAAAGTGCATGGTTTGAAGGCAATATTGCATGCGTTTGAGTTGACTTGCAAGTTGAAAGGGAAAGCACATGGTTTGGACTAGTTTGGAGGCAATATTGCATGCGTTTGACTCAAGTTGACTTGAAAGTTGAAGTGACTCTGTATAGACAGACCCATGCATGGGGCGACACTATGAAAACCGGAGTATACAAACCACACTCAACCATGGAGGTCGTCATAAAAACATGTTGACTACATAAAGGAGATACCTCCCTAAGAATGTTTTTTTTTTCATTTGATAATTAAGGCTCATGTTGTGATGTTTTTCTTTCATTGCCCATCACCAGACGATACCTAGGTACATGCGGTTGAAAAAGAATCACAGATGGAAGTGTTCTTCATATTATAGGTATAAGCAAAAATTACGATTGCGAAGGTTAAGCAACTTTTGCAAGGGTCGGTCAAGGGATGGGTGACCAAAATTTATTATCTCAAGTTCCTCCGTGCTTCAGAGGGCACGTTAAGCCATTGGTCTCGGCTGAATTTGCAGTCGTTAACACCTACCAATCCGCATTGGGCCCTCGCCGCGTGGTATTTATTTTAAATAGATTATTAAAAAGTTTCTTGGTTGTTTCAGAATCTTATCAATCTGCCCTCGTACAGTCAGGGAAGTCAACGGTCCTGCCACTTAAAATAATAGTCACTGAAATATAGTAGAAATTATTGATATCCATTTAGCAGAGTACGCAGAAATCTTATCTAAATGGGGTACCATTGAATAAAATAAAGAAATTAATAGACAAGGATGATCTTCCAAAACACTTTAATTCATCTAACAATTTTAAAATATAATAAAAAAATATATATTTAAAAGTAGCACGTTGATTGTTGCAGTTTAGCATCATGCGGTTTCTTGCCTTCACCCATATGGTCAAAGAAAACAAGGTCTGACATTTCGGGAGATGCACAGGCATACGTCACTATTCTTCTTCTTCTTATTTTTAGTTTGGCAATCTACTCTCCTCTTTTGGGAGTAATTTTTGCCAGTTTTAAGGGTTGACTAGTTCAAGTGGTAGATTGTTTCAGTTTGCATTAAAATGAGGGTGCATCGTATTCCAATGCTGCTTGGAGCATTTGGCACCAAGTATATCAAGACAGTTTACGCGCTAAGGTCAGCCGAGGTAGCCACCACTACAATAAAAGTCTCAGCTCCACATAACCAAGATCGCGCCTATTTCAATTATCCCACATATTGTTCAGTTGCGTAGACACTTGTACCACAAAACTTCACCAATTTTAAGACACAATATCCACTATGAATCAATTTGCGAATAATTAAAATAGTCACCAAACCGAACTCGATAAAATGGCGCCAAAAACTCTACGTCACTATTCAGTTGCTCGACTTTATAGTAACAAGCAAAGAAAGAAGGATATTTTTTTCTGTCACACTCATTACAAAATGATTATAGTGCATTTTAATTGTTATTTGATTTAATTAGCAAATGAATTAACGTTATTTTCAATACCGATAGCGGAGATGACGAATGTCTGTGCAGACCTACGTCACTTCCTCTGTCTCGGAGTGCTATACCTGGCGCAGTATATTATTGTACCATGCCTTTACCATTCTCAATTTAGTTTGATTTAGTATAATGTTCCTTGCTATATACAGGGTCACTGGAAATATGACGTATTCCTGCTAAGGGGTTATAGATGAGGTCAAAACAAATATTTTTTGTTAGATAACTTTTTCTCAAAAAGTTAATAGTTTTTGAGTTAATTGAAATTAAGTATTTTTTTACCAAAAGTACGTTTTCAGACACAAAAATTTAAAATAAAAGATAACTACTCATTCGATTCTGGATTTTTTATTATTTTGGGATAGAAAGGAATCTGAGTGTTGATAATGAATAAAAAAAAAATCATAAAATACAGGTGTTTATAAAAAAATCAATCCTTTAATGCATTTTTTATTTTTATTTTTTTAGATTTTTTAGAAATAGCTTCTAATATCTTTAAAAAAATCCTTGTAACTAAGCGTGCATAATATTTTAAAAACATCACCATCTATTCAGCTTTTAGTTGAGGTATAAAACTTAATAATAGCTTAAATAAAAAATGAGAAATTAAGACTTAACCAAATAGCAGTCCCATTTCATGTAGCAAAAATTTCCTACTTCAAGCGCTTCGGAGGTGGCCGTATTATCCTACTTATTCCATAAATGTGAAAGTTTTCTTGTTTGGATGACTGTTAATCAATCACGCAAAACGGCTGAACGGATTTGGATGAAATTTGGCACACAGGTAGTTTATAAGCCGGATTATAACATAGGGAGATACTATTATCTTGGTTAAAGGTTCCCTAGGGATTTTCTCGAATGTAAATGCGAATAAAGTCGCGGGCGGAAGCTAGTTTGCCATAAATGATCGTGCTTACTAAAAATACTTTCGTCCGAGTGAGTTTGAAATAGGATTATTTTCCGCCGATGAGTAAAAATTTTATACAGACAGCTTCAAAAATAACCATGCATATCAGCCATTTTTAATGACCCGCTGCTGGGGAACAGGCCTTTCTTTCCTTTTGGGATAAAGCGGACGAGCCATAACCCACCACGTGGGCCCAATGTGGATTGGTCGGTGTTAACTCAATGTACCTTACATTGAGCCCTTGGTTCTGGCTGCATTTACAGTCGTTAACACTGACCAATCCACATTGGGCCCACGTGGTAGCTATGGCCCGTCCGCTTTATCTATCCACAAGCCAAAAGGAAGGCCAGTTCCCCAGCAGCGGGGCATTGAACATGACTGATATGCATGGTTATTTTTGATGCTGTCTGTATAAAATTTTGACTCATCGGCGGAAAATAATCCTGTTTCAAACTCACTCGGACGAAAGTTTTTTTAGTAAGCACGATCATTTATGGCAAACTAGCTTCCGCCTGCGACTTCATTCGCATTTACATTTGAGAAAATCCCTAGGGAACCTTTAACCAAGATGATAGTAACCTCCTATGTTTTAATCCGGCTTATAAACTATCTGTGTGCCAAATTTCACCCAAATTCGTTCAGCCGTTTTACGTGATTGATTAACAATCATCCAAACAAGAAATCTTTCACATTTATGGAATAAGTAGGATAATACGGCCACTTCCGAAGCGCTTGAAGTAGGAAATTTTTGCTACATGAAATGGGACTGCTATTTTTTCTTAATTTCTGCTTAATTTCTCATTTTTTATTTAAGCTATTATTAAATTTTATACCTCAACTGAAAGCTGAATAGATGGTGATGTTTTTAAAATATTATGCACGCTTAGTTACTAGGATTTTTTTAAAGATATTAGAACCTATTTCTAAAAAATCTGAAAAAATAAAAATAAAAAATGCATTTAAGGATTGATTTTTTTATAAACACCTGTATTTTATGAAATTTTTTTTATTCATTATCAACACTCAGATTCTTTTCTATCCCAAAATAATAAAAAATCCGGAATCAAATGAGTAGTTATCTTTTATTTTAAATTTTTGTGTCTGAAAACGTACTTTTGGTAAAAAAATACTTAATTTCAATTAACTCAAAAACTATTAATTTTTTGAGAAAAAGTTACTTGACAAAAAATATTTGTTTTGACCTCATCTATAACCCCTTAACAGGAATACGTCATATTTCCAGTGACCCTGTATATGTTCCTTGCTTGTTTGCTCAGCTAGAGTGGCAGTGGGCTGGGCTGGACACATAGCGAGAAGAACCGATTGCCGTTGAGGCGGAAAGGTTCTTGAATGGCGACCGCACACCGGACGACGCTCCGTGGGTAGGCCCCCGACAAGGTGGACCGACGATCTGGTGAAGGTTGCCGGAAGCCACTGGATGTGGGAAGCACAGGACCGATCTTCGTGGAAATCCTTGGGGGAGGCCTATACCCAGCAGTGGGTGTCGTGCGGCTGATATGATGATGATGATGATGATAATGTTCCAAGGTTTAAATGTACCTAGTCTAGAATTGTACTATCTATTATTAATAAGTGTTTGTGAATAATTGTCTAACTGTTTAAATCACTGTGCTTTTATTTTCTCATCATTTATTTTCAAAATGCCGTTTCCAGTGCCGGCAACAGTATTCTGTTCAGTAATTTTCTTTTTGTAACTAGCTTTATAGAAATTGGTAAATAAGATTAACATTAAAAAAGATGAGTAAAGTATGTATAATTGACCGACTAAGGCATGCTCGCCTTTCGTGTAGAATGTGCTGATAAGTTGATGCATGAACATGGTTACAAACTGGACCTGAAATATAAAACGACATCATTATTATCTAGCTAGCAGACTTGACTGCATATATGTACACGTCATTGCTGCGCCGTATCTAGCGGGACGGTGCGGAGGTGAATTATATTTTACCTTATTATTGTTACTAACCTAGTCTTTAAGTTAATACTAACCTTCTGAGTCTTTGTTACTTGTACCAATAAATAAATTAAATTAAATTATGTAGATCGATCAAAAGTACTAAAATGGCTTTGACTTGCCATAATGATTCAAACAACTTAACTTGAGAGAACAGAATCGCATAATATTCTCACTGCATAGACAAACTTTTATTTTGTTGGTAAGTCATTTGCTTTTTCCAAAACTTTATATGTCCTGATAATTTACTGTAGCACTACAATGAGTTGCTACCTGTCGCTATTGAAAACTATCGTATATTGTTTTACTCAAAAAAGCTTGTAATATGGTCATTATTTTGACAACCTTCTTTGAACAAAGTCGAGCTTGCCGGTGTCCTCCGATGGTGTCGCAACAAAGTTATATGGGATATCATTATTGTCGAGTTTTAGCCACCAGCAATTTCCTTTGAGAATCCATTATTGTCGAGTTTTCTTTCAAACATAGTTAGGTGAAAAATACACTGTACAACCCGCGCAGATAAAGAATGGGATTAGAAATGGCGTTGTTCATATTCACTATCGCTCTCTCAGTCACATTCATTGTGGTAAGCGCAGTGAGCCGCCATTTTGAATCCCATTCTATATCTGCGCGGGTCTTGTATTGTTGTACCTAAAGTCTGTTCATCCTTACTTGTCTTATTTAGTAAACAGTTTTTGACAGTTGTCATACGTCTTTTAAACTTAAATCATTATTTAAAAATATGTTAGTAAGTTTATGAAATTATTGTTAATTTATTAACAATTTATTTAGTAATCAATGTGTGGAAAACCATTTGTTTTATTTTATAAATTATTATTTCAATAAAGAGTTGGGTGAAGATTGATTACCATATAAGACAAGTAAGGATGGACAGACTTTAGATGATGTTTTTGTACTTTTATATAAAATTAGTATGGAAAAATATAAAAAAACTCGCACTTGACCGTTTTTTGATCTTTCATTCAATACCCTTTATCTACTTCTGAAGTTACAAAGGGGATCAAAAAAACCTTATTTTCTGAGATATTTGCATTTTTGTATTTTTTCGAAATTAGGTAATAAGTACCTACTATAGTAGGTATAGTAGGCAGTATTCGCATTTTTTGAGTAAAGTACTATACAAGCCTTGGTCCACAATGACTGCACTGCTGGCCACGTTATGATGGCCTCGAGCTAAGCTTAACTACGCTCTCGGCCTTCAAGCGCGGTCAGCATTGCAGCCCTTGATGGACAAGCTAGAATAAAGGCCGAGACCGGAGGTCGAGGCGAGTGACGGCCTGGACCTGCGCTAAGCTCCGCTCTCGGCCATCATCATCGCTGCCAGCAACGCAGTCATTATTGACCGCGGCAGTAATGTACTATTATTTGCATTGTTATTGACGTAATTAGAATAAACTATGTCGGGATTTACAAAAAAACTTTTGAAAACGTTTGAAATTCATCGTCTTCTTTTTTTTTAAATATTATTTGATTGTTTAGTGGCTTTTAACACTAAGGTCATGATCACACCACACATCATACCCTTATTTACCCATTACTCTACTTGGCACACTATTTAGAGCAAAACCATACAGCATTAACTATGATAGTTTTCAATAGCGCAAACAGTTTGCATCAACTCATGAGATCGGCCTTTGGTAAAGATTTTTCCTACTCCTTTTTTATTTTTCCTGGCCTTATCGATAAAAGTTTTAATTGACATTGATCGGTATTTATAAAGCGGGATACATTAGGCTGACTTTGGCCACGTACGCCGATCTGGGCGCGTCGTTCTCCATACATTTTACTCAGAGGCTAAGGCTAGTCGCTGCAGTTCACGTGTTTCCACGACTTGCGATGCGATACCACGTTACGCGACGCAACTAAAATTATCTCCCATGACGTGCCTTAGAGTATATTATTGGACGCGCTCAGATCGGCGTACGTGACTTACGTCAGACTAGCGTAGTTCCTGTTTAAATGTGAAAATCTTAGAGAGTGAAAATAATACTAACCCTTTGGAAATTCGTGATGTGTTTTTTCCACGTCAAATACTTGGCGTACTTTGGGCCAAAGCTTGAGGCAAAATAGTAAAAGTACATGACCACGTGGACCACTGCGTTGATGGTCAGGCAGTAGACATAAGAAATAGAGTTACAATAGTGGTACATTATAAAATGTCCGATGACCACGGATGCGTGGTGGTATATATGGAGGAATGTCAGCTGACTGTTCTTTTTCCTAAGTACGAAGAAAATTGTGTCCAAAAGATCGGTAACTTTTGCTATCATTATGCCGAATAAAAAATGGATTATCTGGAATTAGAACATTTATTGTTATTATTAGAGTCCATATTTGTTAGTAAAAGAAAATTTACATAACTAACGGCCGGTTACTGAATTGAGAAATTGAAGTTGAGCACTACTTAAGTACAAATTTTGTATGGGTGAGTAAGATTTGAGTAGTGCTCAAGTTCAATTTCTCAATTCAGAAACCGGCCGTAAGTTAATAGCAATAGGGCGAAAACAAATTCTTATTTGTCTGATGTACGGATCATGTAGATACAAGTAACCTAGTGTTTCAGTATTGGACCGTCACAGTAGTGATGGGACTCGAATCAAAAAAATGTATTCGAATCGATTCGAATCACCAGTAAGTCGATTCGAATTTGACGATGATTCGAATCAGCTAACCAATTCAAATCAGGTGATGAGTCGAATGATTCGAATCGGGTGATGATTCGAATGTTTCTAATGGATGTGATGATTCGAAACAATATGATGATTCGAATCAATGACCATATCTTAAATTTATACGTTCATAAAAAAATACTTTCAAAGTCTGAACGTTCCTACTTTTAAAACTCGCGTGAGCGAAAGCACTAAATAATGATTAAAGAAATTAAAACCTTTAAACGCCAAAAAAGATTCGAATAAAAAAAAATGGTTCGAATTCTAACGGTGATTTGAATCAGCCATCCAAATCGAATCAGGTGATGATTCGAATCAGCTAATCAATTCGAATCAGCTAATGATTCTAATCAGCCAACCTATTCGAATCAGCCAATCGATTCGAATCTGGTGATGATTCGAATCAGCATAAATACTCATTCGAATCGAGCTTGAATTGACGTGATTTGAATCATTCGAATCAATTGAGATTCGAGTCCTATCACTACGTCAGAGCTGTCTGAAATCACAGCCAGGAGACTGTTGGTTTGGCTCGGTTCTATGCATCAACAAGGCTACTCTGTTGCATATAATGGCATAAAAGTTGTGGCCTCTTCGAAAAGGTCACCACTCCTCTATGGTTAGTTGGCCGAGAAGAAAACGAAAACTTGAAGGAGGGCCTCGGCGAACATGCCTGGGGCCCTATATATTTCTGTAAGGCGTCGAGCGCTCTTTAGTAGTAAAGAGTAGTAAATGAGTAGAAAAGAGCGCTCGACGCCTTTCATTAATAAGGCCCCTGGCCTGACGCGCAGAACCGCAGCAGCCCCAACAGTATCCTGAATGCATTGTTATACTGGATACGTGCATGCACTGGATAGGGCATCGCATGACTTGACCCACAGCCTACACAAATACAGTACAGGCCTAGGCACGGATCGTGAGCGGTGAAATTTAATGCGCAGAAGCATAGCCGCCTCTATTGTTGCTACAACTTTTTTTTATTTCACATCTCAAGATCCGTGCCGGGCCTGCAAAAGGATTGTCAAAGGCTCTAAATGCTTAAATAATAATATCAATAATTAAAACTTTAAAGTTTCACCTTTCCTCGTATTTTAGAGTCCCTTTCTGGACTTTGTGCCGGCATAAGACCTGTTTCCAACAATATATTTGCACCCTGAAACAATTTTCGCAGAAATTTAGACAATATCAAGCAAACGAGAAAAAAAGATTTCGTCATATTTTTACTTACAGAATACGCAAAATATGCTGACACTAATACTTGAATCAAATTGTAAACTTTTAGTGATTCCCGTAATTCATATGGTTTCCTATTTTTCATAAAATCAGGGCCGATTTTCAAAACAAATAACAAGTAGGCGAACACAATTGAAAACGTTACGCCTTTTGCTCCATATAATGGGTATTCATTGATGTCATCATCTGAAATATTAACATTCTTATTTTTAACACTTTTCATTAGGTTGCTTTCTCGTTTATTTGTTTGTACCAAAATTTAGCAAACGATTTTATACTAGCTTCCAGGGGAGTTAGAGACTTGAAACTTTGAACATAGATCAGATCTGGATGACAATGCAATATTGTGGTTTCGGTATTTTACCAATATAGGTATGGCGGTATGACGGTAAAATAACGTATTTTTTTGGAAATAACGGTAATTACGGCCAAATAACGTTAATTTTCAAGTAAGGTTTTTAATCCCTTTAAGTATGATTAAGAGGGTAAATCCAGGAGCAAAAATAGATCTTATAAAAAAAACAATTGCAAACAGTAAAAATACTTTAACTACACTTTTGTGCAAAGGGACATTAAATCTGCTCCGGCAGTTTAGATAAAAATGGTATTTTAGATCACCACACATACAAGGGTTGTATTACACTGAAACAGGATTTACAAATATACACAGTTTTATGTATCTCTAATTATCAGTGATAAGTAGGTACTTACAATGACTTAAAAAGACGAATGTAGTCGTTTCCTGTTGAGAATAATCGGCCATGTTGCAGCTAGCTTCGTTTTATTCGAAACTAAAACACCTGAAAAAGCTAACAAATAATGAAAAATATTTTACGAGCAACTAATGGGGATTATTACTAATAGGCCTATTGTGCATTAGTTATCATAAAGAAACCTCAACTAAACATTATTTACTACGAGAACGGGAAAAGTCTACACTTACATCTCAGACTCAATATACAAATGAATGAGATAATGAAATCTTTTTCACTTAAACGTTATTTTGAAATTACCTACGTCATTATGTATGACAATCTCACTTGTTAAAAAACACAAATAACAAAATGTATTCATAATAAATTTTCATAAATTATTATCTACCTACTTAAAAATTTGAAAACATTTAGTCTTTGACTGTTTTTTGATGAGTTTTTTTTTGTACAAAGTCCTTCCTTGACAAGGTTTTTAGATGCTACCTGATAACAAACTTTATTATTTTAATATGTTCTTGGAGTTCTTGTTAGAAATCGTGTTAAAAATAGCCCATTTTTAACACGTTTTTATTAGGTTGCTTTTTCGTTTGTTTGTTTGTTTGTCCACAAAGTTTGCGAACGATTTTAAACTAGCTTCCCGATGAGCTAGAGACTTGAAACTTTGAACATAGATCAGAACTAGAAGGCAATGCAATAATATGGTGTCATTGAGCTGATCTGATGATGTAACTGGAAGAAGGCCACAGGAACTTAATGATGAAACCATACAACCCCATTGTGATTAAGCTTGTTAGAATCATCTTGACGAGTACTCTAATGGGAGATGAGGTCCAGGGTCTGATGATGAAGCTAGAAGGACATGCCAAAGGAACTCCACATTGAAACCGTGCAATCCCATCGAATTTGGGCTCATTTGAATAGTCTTGACAAGTACTTTGTTGGGAAAAAGTGTCCGAGGATCTGATGATGGAGCCGGAAGAAGGCCATAGGAACTCTATAATTAAACCACGCTACCCCATCGAGTTTGGGCTCGTTTGAATCGTCTTGACAAGTACTTTGTTGGGAAATAGATTCCAGGGTCTGATGATGAAGCCAGATGAAAGACACAGGAACTCTTTAATAAAACTTCGCTACCCCATCGAGTTTGACCTCGTTTGAATCGTCTTGACGAGTAATTTGTTGGGAAATAGTTTTCAGGTCTGATGATGGAGCCGGAAGAGGGACACAGGAAATATTTAATAAAACCACGCTACCCCATCGAGTTTGGGCTCGTTTGAATCGTCTTGACTAGTAATTTGTCGGGAAATAGTGTCCGAGGATTTGATGATGGAGCCGGAAGAAGGCCATCGGAACTCTTTAATAAAACCACGCTACCCCATTTAGTTTGGGCTTGTTTGAATCGTCTTGACTAGTACTTTGTCGGGAAATAGTGTCCGAGGATTTGGTGATGGAGCCGGAAGAAGGCCATAGGAACTCTTTAATAAAACCACGCTACCCTATTTAGTTTGGGCTCGTTTGAATCGTCCTGCATTTCTTCGTCCATTCGTCAATTGCTTATGTAGCGGTATGATCGCGCCGCTACGAGCACTTTGTTGGGAAATAGTTTCTAGGGTCTAATTATGGAGCCGGACGAGAGACAAAGGAACTCTTTAATAAAACCATGTTACCCCACCGAGTTAGGGCTCAGTTGAATCGTCTTGACGTAACAAAAATGAACTTTGGTTTAATAAACATGTAATCAATGAGTACGAAATTGTTTTAATTATTTGAAACCTTTTAAAGCGTTTTCCAAGAAATGGGATTCAATATATATTTTTAGGGTTCCGTACTAAAATGGTAAAAAAGCATTTCTTCGAATTGACACCGAACAAGGGTTCCTTTTTTACCATTTTGGTACGGAACCCTAAAAATATATATTGAATTCAGGGAATGTTAACGTTATTTTTAAATATAACGTTAATTTTTACTCTTTTTACCGTTAATTTTAACATTAACGTTATGTCAATAAACAACATTAATTTTAACGTTAATTTGAGAAATAGCGTTAAATTTAACGTTATTTACTGAAATAACGTTAATTTTACCGTTAATTTAACGTTAATTTTAAAATTAACGTTATTCCAGCTAATAACGTTAATTTTTTACCGATAATTTTACCGGTACTAAATTTAACGCTATATTTAACGTTAATTTTACCGGTCAAATATTTTTAACGTTATTTTTACCGGTAAATTTACCGATAAAATGTTTTAACGGTATTTTTAACGTTATTTTTTTTTATCGTTATTTTTTTTACCGGTATTTCAATCCCTGATTGAATGCCAATTCTTGGAAAACGCTTTAAAAGGTTTCAAATAATTAAATAGTTATTTGTTATACAAGAGAGCAAAGTCATTTTTTGCTGCGAGTGCTGACTATTAAATCACGAACTAGCGAAGTAGTCTAGAATTGAATCACGAGCGTAGCGAGTGATTCTAATATAGACTACTGAGCACAGTGAGTGATTTAAAGGCACGAGACATCAAAAAATTTGCTCTCGTGTTAAACATACAACTTTTCACCTCTACCAGCGAGAAAAGGTGTTAGAAATAAAAAGCACTTTGCCTCACGCTCGCAGCAAAAGTCGATTTTGCTGCGAGTTTTTGGTAAAAAGCACTTTGCCTCACGCTCGCAGCAAAAGTCGATTTTGCTGCGAGTTTTTACGCGCCAAAAGCACCCTTTTCGTGCTGGAGAGGTGAAAACAATTTTGTACTCATTGATTACATGTTTATTAAACCAAAGTTCATTTTAGTTACGTTATTTTTTATATATTTATATTCTAAGTTGATTAGTATTTACACGAGAGGTGTAAGTTTCAATGACTTGTTATGGGAATCATAATTTTAAAGCCTAAATTTTTTAAGTGTTTAATTAACATTATTGAGAGTTACCAAATGAATATTTTTTTATTTCATACAAACATGGTTGTTTTATTTTGTAACAACCTGTACTCGTCTGGAATCCTAATTCCATATCCATTCCTATTTTGTTCCCTAGAACAAAGCGGGCAAAGAAGGCTGGAATGAGGGGTTTTTACCCTTCGTGCATTTAAATGCTCCTCTATTTTTTCCCACAAAACTACGTAAAACTAAGTAATATTTTTGTAATAAAGATTAATCAACCTACCTAAAACTGTATCAACAATATTTTTAAGACCGCAATTGTGGCAACAACAGAGATTCAAAGTTAAAAAATCCTTGGTGAGGTTGGTATTAGGCATATTCACCCTACCTACTTAGTAGCATACATTTCTAAAGGTAAATTTCAATAAGATAGTTAATATTAGAAAAAATACTAGAAAATATCGACCCACCCGTGAGATAAAAAGCATTGTGAATGCCTAAAATATAAAATTCATTAAATTTCAATGTCGAATAAATCTTGTAATTAATATTTTCGCAAATACGATTGTTGTCGTTGAGTAACAATACTTTATAAGAATCAAAAAAACCTAAAAAACGTATGTTTATCATTTAATTTTGTATATTTTGGCTCTTTTTACGGACTTTCATGCATATTTGCATGCATATTTTGGGCCTTATGTTTCATATAATTCGGTCTCTAGTAATTACTGTTTAAATTCATCACGGGCTTATAAAGATAGTCGTATTAGTCGTCGTAGTATTTGTATTGCCGCAGCAATGGATATTATAGGTACGTGTATTTCACAAACTGAAACTGATTACGATAGGTACCTACCTAGATGCTGAAGTTAATAAAATAAATAAATTAACAATAAACCGAGCTTAGGAACGAACCTTGACAAATTAACGATGACGACCAAAATATAAACAAGTATTATTAAAATTCACATGGTAACGAATTAACCTTGAATTCAAACGGGCGAGGCATTCGAAGCGTCTCTTCTGATAAATGAACTTAATATTGCAGTTGTTGGATCATACGAGCTATGTATGTATGATTGTCTTATTTCAAAATCTATCGCAATCGCTTTCAGGATGTATGTAACACATTGATGCTTCTTTTTGGCACAATTAAAAACTTACCAAAGAAATGCAGCAATGTGTCACTTCCATCTGTCAAATGAAAGCGATGGCGATAATTTTCGAAATTAGACCCCCGATCCAAATTAGCATAGATTTATCAACCATTGCTTCATATAGTTTAAATTCGTTTAATCCAGCTCAGTATACCTATAAAACAATCATCGTTTTTTTGTCATATAATGCCATGGCACACACACACACACGCACACGTTCGTAATAAAAATTAATCAACCTACCTAAAACTGTATCAACAATTTTTTTAAGACCGCAATTGTAGCAACAATTGAGATTCAAATTTGAAAAATCTTTGGGGGGGCTGGTATTAGACATTTATTCACCCTATTATAAGTGTGTACACCTCCACACATGTAAACAGATAGCATTATATCAATATTGCAAATCAGCAATTTTGTTGTTACTCGTTTGATAGAACCCAAAAATAAACTCAGTTTTTATGCGAACACGCATATCATTTGGGGTTACCCTATCCTTTTAGTGGAGACCATCAGTCTCCACACCATTAAGACCAGCAGGATTGACCTTTATTGCAGTACATTTTACATATCGTAGACAGCTCTACAGTAACACAAACTGTGACTTATCTGACCCGGTGAAGGTGTCTTTGTCGTCTATGTAGGTAATCGACAGCTTAACCGCCCGATGGAGATTAGCACGCTTTGGCATACCAAGTCATCCTGTGGCATTCTGCGGCCACTAACAGCATGGCATGGCACGGGGTGGCACGGCATGTCGTGGCATCCCACGGTATGCCGCACGATCTTGGGCAATCCACGTCATTTCAGATGACAGCTGTTAAATTTAAAACAGCTATATCTCAGAAAGCACTCATCCTAGACTGTTGGTGTCTTTGAAGAAATGAAAGGTCTTGGTAAGATCTTCATTTCAGTAGCCTATTGCGTAACAAATTACAAGCTAAATTATTAGTGAATTTCTATGGAAAATCACTAATAATATTAGCTTGTATTTTGTTATGTAATAGACCCCAGATGACAGCTGTAAAACTTGAAACAACAATATCTCGGTAAGTAGGTACTCATACTAAGCTGATGGTGTCTTTGAAGAAATGGAAAACTTAGATCTTAATTTCAGATGACAGCTGTCAAACTTCAAACAACAATATCTCGTAAAGACTTACCTATCCTAGAGTGATGGTGTTTTTGAAGAAATGAAAGGTTTAAATGAGATCTTTATAGGATGTTGCGTACCTGAATGTTGCCTCCTTTTGATACATATTTATGGTATTTTACCTTTGAATTATTATTCCTTTATTACACTAAAAAAACAGTCTCTGTTTTTTTTACGTGAGACTGCGTCGCTTTACTTGTCATTGCTTGTTGTGTGTGATAAAATATATTAATTAATATAATTTATTAAAAGCCTCGCTCTCACTCATTTTATTTCAACCCATTAGTTTGCCTCCGTATCAGCCTTGGTTCTCCGCCAGGGATTGATCTAGCAGTGATCTGATGATGGCCATCCAGGGAGTGAATGGAGGAGATCCAGATCGCTATACACAACCAACTGGTCTGATAAGCATTCTAAGAGCTGCAAGGATCAGAGATCTCAGTTTCAGGATTTCCATTTACAGTGCCTTTGGTCTTGAACTAGCGATAATTTAAAGGCGTGTAATACACCTAATTTTATCGACAAAAACATATACATATATTGGGGATAGACCCCAACATGTGGGCATGTTGGGGTCTATCCCCACTCCTGTTGGAATGGCCGCCATTTTAAATTTGACTTTTTATTTTAAATGACCCTGCAGAAAAATATTAATTTATCCGGATTTAGAAGTCTTACAGTTATAACAAAAATATTGTTTAAAAGCTAATAATATTACCTAGTAATTTAAAAAATAAAATGTGTAAATTTTTTGTTTAAATACTTCATAAAAAATTACTGAAATATTTTTTTTTACGAAATTTGTGCGATTTTTTTGAGTTTTTATTACATTTCTCAAAAACTAGGACATTAATGTCAACTTTTTTTGCACTATTCAAATACACAGGAATATTATCTACAAAACAATTTTAAAATTTATTGCTCTATGTTGCATATTTCGAGAGTTATTTCTGTTTGAACTATGACCTTACTAATTAGGTTGATAATATTATCTGAATACTAATTTCATCAAAAGATAAAATCTAGTTTTTAGGAATTTTGTTTTTTTTATTTTCGAAAATAACCATTTAGTACTTGTAAGGGTCATATTCAAACAACAATAGCTCTCGAAATATGTAACATAGAGCAATAAATTTTTGAGTCGTTCTGTAGATAATATCCCTGTGTATTTGAATAATGCAAAAAAGTGAACATTAATGTCCTTGTTTTTGAGAAATGTAATAAAAAGTCAAAAAAATCGCACAAATTTCGTATAAAATTTTAATTCAGTAATTTTTTATGACGTATTAAAAACCAAAATTTTAAACATTTTATTTTTTAAACTGATAGGTGATATTATTAGCTTTTGAACAGTATTTTTGTTATAACTGTAGGTCTTCTAAATCTGGAGGAATTAATATTTTTCTGCAGGGTCATCTAAAATAAAAAGTCAAATTTAAAATGGCGGCCATTCCAACAGTAGTGGGGATAGACCCCAATGTGTGGGTGTTTTTATCGATAAAATTAGGTCTATTACACGCCTTTAAATTATCGCTAGTTCAAGACCAAAGGCACTGTATTTTAATGCAATTTTTTAAAATATACAAATAGCTCTTAGAATCCTGATCAGATCTGATGGGTGTGTATAGTGATCTAGATCTCCTCCATTCACTCCCTGGATGGCCATCATCAGATCACAGCTAGATCAATCTCTGGCAGAGAACCAAGACTTCAAAGTTACTTCGTACTAACTAAATTTTTCTTAGGTCAGCGCTATCTGTTGACTGGTAGTGGAGCTAATGAATTTTTTGTTTGTTTTTTGAATTTATAAAAAAGTGTGCTATATTGAGACATCGTTTTATTTTTCCTGTAATCTTTACATAAACTACCAACACATAGAATTATTTCAGATGTTTCTCTTTGCAAACTTCGGAGATAAGGGGGGGAACGGTATTTTTTTTACATTTACATCATAAGTCGAAAACAATGCGGCTTAAAAATGTTTTAAAATGTGCAAAAAGCGCTCTTTCATATGATACCCCACATGCTCTAGTTGCCCCACTTAAAATTTTTAAGACCCCTTTTTAGTCACTGTTGTAAAAAAAAATTTTATTATTTCTTTCTTATGCAAAATAGTTTTGCAAACGTCATCTTAAACTATTCCAAATTTTAAGTTGATACCATTAGTAGTTTTCGAGATATCCAGCTGTGACAGACAGACAGACAGACAGACTGAATCACACCATTTTACCATTTTGGTACGGAACCCTAAAAATTAAAAAAAACCCAGTTATGTACAGTATTATTTTATTTTATTCTGTTCGAAATACCAATAGCAGTTACACATTACATGGAATATTTTTTTTAAAATCTACATAGTCATTTAACAGGTATTCGCCTATGGAAATAACACATCAATTAAAAAAAATATAATACGCACATTATTCACACAAAACCAGCTGAACGGCTTAGCATTGGCACACAAATAATAAAAAAACAGACGATACTTTTTATCATGGTCAAAAGTTATGTCTAGTGATTTTCCGAAAGTCTACGTGGAGTACTTACCTATTGGAATTATGTTTTAAACGTTCCTTTCAAAAACATACACGCATCCTGCACGCATCGCATCGCATGTAAAAAACAATTTATTGATGATAATTATACCTAAAGTCCGTCCATCCTTACTTGTCTTATATGGTAAACAATCTTCACCCAACTCTTTATTGAAATAATCATTTATAAAATACAACAAATGGTTTTCCACACATAGATTACGAAATAAAATGTTAATAAATTAATAAAAATTTCATAAAGTTACTAACATATTTTTAAATAACGATTTAAGTATAAAAGACGTATGACAACTGTCAAAAACTGTTTACTAAATAAGACAAGTAAGGATGGACAGACTTTATTACAAAATACGACCCATGTTTTTCGTTTTAAAACTTCTTTATTTACGGAACATTATAAATATTCACGGGAAAATATTTTATACTTCTCATTCCGTTTTTTATGTCTGCTTTTTCTGATATTTAGTTTTCATTTTAAAGAAGTAGAAATACTTAGTCAATTTAGTTTGAAGAACTATCTTCACCATTGTTTCTCACGTCACGACACGAAACATTAAATATCGAAGCTAAAGTGTCAAAGATCACGGTTCAGCTAGTCATGTTGGATGTATAAATTTTAATATCTTTAGCTAAATTTCTAGTTCTATTTCAATTTTTTTGCATGTTTACTTAAACTTCTTTGACGTCAAATCGAAGAGATGTCGTCACCTCTTTTATTTTTAGATAATCGGAATGATTTTTTGTCTAGTTGTGCTAGTCGTACGCAAACAAAACCGCAAATGTATATACCTACTTGCATCGCCTACATGATAGTAATTTGACACACTTATACTTGAGGTCAAAACAACGGTGACGGTAAGTGTAAGTCAAAATGTAAGTTGTAATAGTGTGTTGTAAATGAAAGTGTAAGTGAAAGTGAAAGTATAACGGGAACAAGAACGGGATACTAATATCTTTGGAACGAATTCTGAACGGGGACGAGGACGGGAACGCCTTGTACAACATTTTAAAAATTCTAGAGATTTTCTAAAAGCGAACGAAGTCGCGGGAAACACCTAGTATCGTACATATCATTTTGTAAAAGCTTTGTAATTATGTAAAACAAAAAAATCAATATTTTCAAAATTTCTTTTTTGAAAGTTAGATATAAAGAAAAATATGAAAATGTGGTATCGATGGATTCAGTACGATTTCTTGTTATTTTCAATATGATACCTTTATAACGTTACCTAGTAACATAACATTATTTTAACGTTATATTAAGGTTATGTTACTAGATAACGTTAAAAAATAACGTTATTTTAATGGTAATTTTAAAAGTATTGCGTATTGTAGGTAGGTACCTCTACTACCTAGCAGTGGCGAAGGGTCCATACAAGCCGATTTCCATCAGCTTACCTATTGGAAATCCCACCCCACTGATCCACTATGCAGATCACTACATTTTTCATCATTTTTGTAGAGCGGCTTCCCTTCCCCATAATTTCACCCCTCGCCACTGCTACCTAGTACACTAGTATAGTATTATATTATCTGTGCTAGTACTAGACCTACCGCAGAGACTGATCCCGTCACGGCGGCGTCAACGTCAATTACACATTGCTTTTAAATATTTTTATACAGTTACATAATAACGTTATCAAGGAACGAAAAATTTACGTTAAAATCTTTTTTACCGTTATGCCATATACATACCATGTGGTATATCAAATGAAAGGGCTTTCGGAATAGATGTAATTAATGCATTATTTAAACTCCATAGTGGCCATCCGGATGGAAAGTGCTATCCCTCGTGAACAGTACTTTTTTCTTGATGAAAGATACCCTATGTCCTTTTCTGTACCCCTGAGAAACGTGTACTATGCAAAATTTCATGATGATCGGTTGGTAGTTTAGACGTCAAGGCGTAACAAACAAACAAACGGACTTCCGCATTTATAATATTAGTAAGGATATAAATATAAATATCCTGTATATTTATATTTCTATTCTAGTAGCGTTAATTTTAGTAGAATGGTCATTTGAGTATGGGGGCAGATGACTCTGAAGTTGAAAGATTTTCAAAGTTCTCCACTCCTCTTCAATGTATCTTCATTGAATATATTTTTGCGTGTAGAATGATAGAATGATGCACAGAATAATAGATGAAGATAGAAAATGTATCAACAAGACATATACAGGATATCCCAAAACTTTGCCACACGAAGGGAAAGTACCTTAAATATTCAAGATGGGAAATTTTACTGAAAGAAGACTTCATTTTGTTTTTAAAAATAATTGGAACTGCATCAGTTGTAATAACAGTATCTGACTTTTTGAAAGTTCTCGGATTATTTTAATTATTAAAAAAAACCTTCGTCTATTTAACCTTAGTAGGAAAAGTAAGGATAAACAGACGAAGATTTAAGTAAACAGGTTTTGGCAGTTTGTATTACTTCTTAAACTTAATCACTATTTAAAAATCATCATCATCTTTCCCCAGTTCCCCTACCCTTATCCCAATTTAATTGAGGTCGGTGCAGTGCGTCCTTCTCATCCATTCATTTATTTCACTACCTTCACATTTATTATCATTCTGCACACAATCCATCTATCTTTTCTGCAGTCTTCCCTTACTTTCCAGCCCCTCAATACTCTTCTAGTAACATGCCTATCATATCATAACATGCCCAAACCAAGCCAGCGATTCCTATACACCAATTAACACCCTTTCACTCCCATTAAATGACTTATTAGGCTTATCCACCCTAAATCAGCCACCCTAGGGTGGATACTCAGAAACACATGTCCATTTAACCACCCTGAACGGGGTGGATAATCGGAATTCACATCTGATTGTTCTTCCGAGTTTTTCCCCAAGTACAGTCGACAGTGGAATAAAAATTATCTATGATCAGGAAACGAGCAACACTAATTTGATTATTGAGTAGACGTTTTTATGTAAATAACTTTTGCCTATTGAGTTTCGTCAGGCTATCTAAGTCTCTGAGCAACTCGGGTGCTTTTAGAATAAAAAAAAGAAGTTGTCCTTCAGCCCCACCCAGTTTCAATCACTTCAAATTGGACGTGTTTTATTGCAATGATATGCGTATCTAGTGATTTGAATATTATTTCTTGCTTTTTAGAGTTATTTAATTTTGAAGCTTTTTTATGTTTTTCCATCTGTATTTGTCTTAACTTTATTTTATCCTTACTTGGTAAACAATCTTTTCTCATCTTATTGAAATAATGATGTGTAAAATTCAACAAATTTTAATGGTTTTCCACGCAAAGAATACCAAAGATATTGTTAATCTTCTTAATCTTAATATATAAAATCGTAAACTGAATGACTCACTGATCTATCAACGCACAGCCCAAACCGCTGGACCTAGAGACTTGAAATTTTACACACAGATACCTCATACTATGTAGGCATCCACTAAGGAAAGATTTTTGAAAATTCCATCCCTAAGGGGATGAAATAAGGGATGAAAGTTTGTATGAAAGTCCAAGATGGTGATTTAACCCCTAAAAGGGTGAAAAAAGAAATATCATCGGACAAGAAAAAGATTTTAAAGTCCATTACGCAATTAGGCGGGTCCCCACCGACCGAGCGAGCGAGCCTCGTGCGACAAACGCCTTGCGTCTTGCGTCTTGGCAAACGTCTTGCCTCGCGAGGCAGCGCGCTTGGTGGTGACCCGCCTAATCGCGTAAAAACGGCTGGTTGGATCCTGGTTGAAGGTTCCCTAAATATTTTCTCTAATATCCACGCGGACAAAGTCGCGGGCGGAAGCTAGTAATATATAAAATCGTAAACTGAATGACTGACTGACTGACTGATCTATCAACGCACAGCCCAAACCGCTGGACCTAGACTTGAAATTTTGCACACAGATACCTTAAACAGTGTAGGCATCCATTACGGAAAGATTTTAGAAAATTCCATCCCTAAGGGGGTGAAATAAGGGATGAAAATTTGTATGAAAGTCCCTCAGTTTTGAAGCTAGGATCTTTAAATTTTGTGTTTAGGCTGACATTTAAAAATCAATAAATACGGGTCTCAGCGTTTTTCAAAATTATACCCCCGAAGGGGTGAAAAGGGGTATGAAGTTGTGTATAGAAGAAATTCTTTTCTCTTTTGTTTTTGTTAACTTTCTTTGTTTTCTAGGGTTGCCAAGATGTACGGTTTACATGTACATAATTATTTTACTTTTGCTAACACAGCAAATGTCACGGCGGCGGGCGCCATCGTCATCGACCCGCAGTAACCTAAAGTATCATATTTAATTATTATAACAAATACACATATTAGCTCAGTGCAATTTATAACGCCAACTAAATCGGTTTCATACATTAGAGAAAAGAATCGTCTATTTTTAACTAACTTGTAACGTTTACGTAAATACATCTCTACTTCAATCTATAGCGATCTTTTCATCCTGCACTCCAACTTACTAAATACTACATCTCAAGAGTGCAACCATACAATGTATAACTATATGTTACAATCGGAAAGTACTAAAAATATCAGGTTACTCATAAAAAATACAAGCTAATTTTAGTACCTACCAACAAAAGTTAACATTTTAAAGTAATTTTATTTATTTCTATCAAAACTTACAGAGATAGGTAAAATCTACTAATGCCGTGTAGCAATTAGTGCCCTTATTAATGCCCTAAATAATTTTAATCAATATTTAGTAGAATACAAATCAGTATTAATGCCATTAGATAAAAAAAACTATTTTGTTAAACGTTAGGTAAAATAAGCGAAAACTTCTAAAAATTTCCAAATTTTTTTTGAGGCCTGATTCAACTTTAGCTTAAGATTTGATTATTTGTATTAACCTTCACCATAATTATGCAATTGCAAACCAACAATATTTTCTAAAATTTTAATTTAATATTTTAAATAAGGATCTTTTATTTATTTACTAAATTCAATGTTAAAATACAATTCGGACATGTAAACATATAATACTTAGCGTAGCTTATATTTTTATACATAAACTTACACGGTCAACCTCAAAATAAAATTTAAATACAACAAAAAATAAGTTACTTTTAAGGTAACGTAAATTTACCTAGACCGTAAGCAAAAGGTCCTGGTTTTTCAAATGTAGCCCAATGTCACATGTCTGGTGTTTCATCTGGTAAGGGCAACTTTCCAGCCTTCGGTTTTCGACCGATTCCAAAATGTATTTTTCCAAACGATAGACAATCTATATGCCTCTGGATTTATTTTTCTTTTTTTCGATATCGGCTTTCGTCACGTAGTATTGTATGGTTTGTGACTTTCGTTCCAGAAAAATCTACTTTTTGTCCAAAAAACAGAAAATTTTGTCGTTCTTTTTCTCCATTTTCGATTTTCCAAAAAAGTTACGGGCTAATTTTCAAAAATTTGGTACCATACGATGCCTTGCAAGCTATTTCATCTTTGAACACCACTGCCTTTCTTTTATTTGTATAACTTTCGGAAATGTAGTCAAATTACACTCCCCCACGAAAACCGATCCGATAACATTTTCAATGTTAAAAAAACAAAACAACTATCTAACTAAAGTATTATAAGTATTTCCAACACATAATGAAGTTTATTGTTATCATTTGAAAATCTAATAGTTCACTAACTTCATCGACTCTTCCCAAAGTTGTTGAGCTGCCTGAGTGTCGGCTGCAAATTTCCACACATTCACAATTTTACAATTCCTGATTAGCTTTGCACTAAAATTGCTAATACTTTCATCTATGGCTGCGAAAATAGTGCTCTGGGCCCCTTGCCACGGATCCTTGAAGAAAAATGAATACAAATACGCGATAAGGAGTCCTCCTACTTTGCCGAAGTTTAAAACAAAGATTCGAGTTCCGACTGCACCTGGATCTACCGAGTTCACAATCACATTGTTTCCTTCCAATCTTTTCGCCAATGCCAACGCAAACAGCAGCAAACACAATTTGCTGTTCGGGTAAGTTTGATAATTAGCCCTAGTACCATTTTTGTTCATTTTCCCATATTTATATCGCCCCAACATGTACAGCACCGAAGATACGTTCACTATCCTACTCTTATCGTCAGGAGCCCCAGACTTTTTCAGTAGAGGCAGTAGAATATTCGTTAGCAAGAAATGTCCATAATAGTTGATCTGCATAGTGCCCAGTAAGCCATCTTTAGTTATATTTGTAATACTGCCAACTCCAGCGTTGTTTACTAGGATGTCCAACCTTTCTTCAGTCTGCAAGATGTCTTGAGCGAAATCCTTGGTAGACTGCAAGGAGGCTAGGTCAAGATGCTTGAAGATTACATTTTGATTTCCTGTGTCATTTATAATGGTGGTCTGTGCGTCCAGCCCCTCTTGAATAAACGGGCAGGCTATGATCACTTTGGCTCCCCTTCTCGCTAGATCCCTTGCCGTCTCCAGCCCCATCCCACTCGTCCCACCAGTTACTACGCACGTTTTCCCATCCAACCGCCTCTTCGATTTACAGTCCTCATGGTTTTTCTTCATATAAAATCTCAGTAGTATTAAAAATAACAATATAATTATCGTAACCATGTTGTTTTCACCGTGTTATTCATATACACTGACAAATTTATTATAAAACTCATCGCTGTAGTTAATTTTCTTTTAATTTATTTATTTATTCACCCTTTGTAAGTCAACATTCACAATAATTTTACATAATATAAATTTAAAGTTAATTATTAAAAAAATTACATTCTTTTAATCTAAAATCACAATTATATACAGGTTTATTTGTAAAACTCCAACAATATTGTAGAAGTAGATTACTTACATCATAAACAACAACATTTGCTCTACTACTTTTTCAAAAACAGACAAAAAGATATCGACTTTTCATACAAAACTCGATCAGCTGTTCGGGATATTTGTACGGAGAGTCGAATTTTTTTTTTGGTTTACGGAAAAGTCATAGAACAAAAGTTGTTGTTTATGATTTACGATGTTAGTAATCTACTACGTTCAAATATAGTTTTAATTTCAACTCGATTTATCTCCATGCGTTCTTGAGATAATGGATGTTGATAGGCGGACGGACAGACAACTAAATTTTTTGATTGAATTACAAATGTATTGTTTTCATATTTTGCCCTGTATTTGTAGTATAAGACAATATTACTTGCCGAATTTCATAGTTCTAGGTCAATGGGAACTACCCTATGAATTTTGGTTCCCTTGAGAGTCTCGAAATCTGCGTTTTTTTGCGGCATAAACGGCTGTATTTTTTTACGTAAACTTATAAATTAGATTTTTTACAGCTACAAATAGGCTGCAAGGGACCGTAGATCTGAGTATATGGATTTAATTTCAACATGAAACCTCCACGCGTTCCCAAAATAAAGGGTCTTGACAGACGGACAGACAGACAGACGGATAAACAGACAGACGGATAACAAAGTGATTTTATAAGGGTTCCGTTCCTTTTGAAGTACGGAGCCCTAAAAATACCATCTTAACCACGTGTAACAAATAATATGTCCAAATAGTGGGTATTAATAAACTGCTTACCTTCCGAAACTAAAACGAGACAAACGGAAAATCGTTTGCTCAAAGATTTATTCATGATTATTAACGTAGGTAAGCTAAGTAATAAGAAATCAGCGACAGTTCGTAATTTTATACAATAAAAAGCTACAAGAATAACCAAATTATAATACTTTATGTAGAAACGAGTAACACAAATTTTAAAAAGATTCCGGGAATGTGATGTACACAATAGCAACTATCAAAATATAGGGAAATACGGGAAAAATAGTTTTTGAGGAGGCACCTTCATTCAACATTAGTAGGATAATGAAAAAGGTCTTATGCAGATATTAGACGGGCCTTTTTTCGTTCATTTTCGATGCTTCATCGCAGTGAAGCATCGAAAATGAAGGGTCTAGTTATGTAGATTCATCTTTCATCGCGATGCGCCTTTTCGATGAAAGTCACTAGACGGCAGTGCGCTTTCATCGGGCACCGGCCTTTCATCAGTCATCGCATCGGAAATGAACAATAAATGACGCGTGTAAACAGTGCCGTTCACTGCAGTGAACGGCATGTCGTCACTAACTTATTTGTGTTTATTTTAAAATGCCTTTATTTTTCGTTTTTCGACTTTTTTCAACCCGCATCATGCAACATGCATTCACAGTGCATGCAAGCATTTTTTTCTCTTTAATTAATTTTTGATTCTTTAATCAAAATTATCACGCACAACCTGTTGCCGCGAAATTTTGTAAGAAATGAGAAATACTACATTCATTTTCCATTTAGTGTCTAAATACCAAAAGTCGTTCACTGGTCACTATTCACTGCCTTTTTCATCGAAAATGAAGCACTTTTGATGACCGTCTAATATCTGCATTAATCAAATGTGGATGCAAAAAGTGCAATAAGCTTGAAAGTTTTTGTGAAATTAACCACTCCCAAATAAGTTAAAGATCAGAAAGCAGTTCAAAAGACAGGTTACCAATTACGTTCACTCATTGCAGTTTCCGCATGTTGAATAGGTATTACAAATTCAAATAAAATCTGATTGAATTATTAGAAAAATACCTTTTAGAACTACCTTAGCTCTTCTGTATAATTAAATGCACAGACACTGCAAAGTAACTTTGCCTTGGCAAAGCACCAGACGGGATATTACGGGTCAACCAATTAAATAAAAGCCATTTTCCATTGTCTAAGTATAATAGAAAACATCTATGAGTATGCAAATTATGGTTGTTAATAAGCAACCAGTGTTCAGACTCTTTTGTGCTGCATAATTAAATGCCAGCATTTTTAGCTACACCTAGTTGTAATTTTCGTGTGGTACCATTTTTTGAGCGGAATGCTTCTTCCATAAGTTCGCTGCGTTAGTAAAAAAATTTTTTATGGGTTTAGTGACCCTAAAGTAGCAAATTTCAACCATTATTTCAAAAATTCTCGGCTGAAAAAAATATTACAAATACGACTGCCCTGCCTTAAATGAACTAAAACGTTAGATAACAAGTGTCATTTATCAAATAGGTCTTCCGACTGCAATGACACTTGTTATATAACATTTTAGTTCGTTTTTAGCAGAAAAGTCGTGTTTTTTTTTTAATATTTTTTTAATTTATTTATTTTTATTTTACACATTTTTATGTATGTATGGTTAAATCATTTTCTAGGAAAGGAACACTCACACCACACGCACATGCGTCGTACAGTCACCATATTTTTTTTTTTCAATAAAAGTATATAGGGTCATTTTGAACTTACCATCCAAATTTTTAGGATGTGTTCAGTCCATGAAACTGAACAACTTTCTCTAAGGAACACATGGTCAAATATGTAAAATAAAAATCGACTTTCCATACAAATCAAAGAGATCACGTGATCAATTTAGTATGGAATGACCAAAATTTTTTGGCGAAATTTGACACATGTTTCTTAGAGAAAGTTGTTTAGTTTCATGGACTGGACACATCTTTAAAATTTGGATGGTAAGTTCAAAATGACCCTGTATAGCCAGTGTCACTCGGGATGGGTTAAGGATTCTAACGATACCCTATACATCTAAATTCTTTAAAGTACTTAGAAGTTATGGTGGAATAAAGAAACTCCCAAACATACGAATCCTGAACACATAACACTCTCTTTTTTTGGGCAGTCGCGTAAAAATAGTGCTTGCTTGTCAGATAAATGGTGTTTCTACGATGTTCCTTATAAAACAAATAATGTGACGGAATCCTGGTATTCACGTCTGAATAAAAAAAAAAATAAGCCAAACCAAACATAGCAGTACATTTGAAAACTCCGAGAAAAGACACAAAATATTACTTTGGATTGTAGGAAAAAAATAACTTTATCACGAAGCGAACAAGTGAGGCAATGCTACAACACAAAATTATTGAAAACATGACCAAAGAGTTAATTGACGGCAAAATATCCCTAGGACACTGCATTGCGAAACTGAAAGGAGAAAGAAAATTATTTTGACTTCTTTAAAAAGATGGGTAATTATTGTGAATTTCTCTAAGACTGTGTTTGAAATGTGAGATTGTGTGTGAATTTTTTTTTGGATATATTATTATACATTTATGTATTGTATTACAAAATTATTTCGGTATGGATAATTATATTTTTACATCACAATGATCATCGTCATTTAAGTTTCAAATGTACTTAGTACTACTTATTATACTTACTACTTTTAGCCTCTCATGAAATGCTACCAGCTCATCAAATTCCGACCAGATTGTTAAACTGCTTAGACCACGTCATGTTAAAAACAAGATTTCAACCTACGACTCTTGTTATAGAAACATCTTTAAGTGACCATTTTCCGGTACTTTTGAGTCTGAACCTAACGTTGTCCCATTATAAAACAAGCCGTGTCTCAAAAAGAACAAACTTTTCTGAAATAGCACTTGAATTAAAAAAAAACTGATTTCACTAAAATTCTCTGCTTAGAAGACGTCAACAAGGCGACTGATCTGTTTCTAGACAAATTAATATCTATAATGAAAAGTAATACCATCTTATATACGATTCCAAGTAAGCAACGAATTTTAAAGCCTTGGATTACCACAGGATTACTGAGATGCATAAGAAATAGGGACCACATGCACAGTAAACTCAAATCCAATCCGGGAAATGTGATACTTGAAAAAACCTATAAACGGTACAGAAATTTCTGTAACAATTTATTAAAACTCATAAAGAGAGAATACAACAGATCGGAATTTGATAAGGCCAAAAATAATCCTAAAAAAACATGGGAGGTTATAAACAAAATTACTTACACGAGCAAAGTCAGTGTACCGCCATTAGAATTGTTAAATTCACACACTGACCCTGCAGTTGCTGTCAATGAAGTTAATTCATTCTTTGCTGGTGTGGGAAAAGACCTAGCGAACAAAATAGTGCCAAACACTGAAGCCACTGACTTACCCTCAATGTTCATTCACTCTCCTCCTTATTCCATGGCCATGTTTGAGGTCAGTGAAGAGGAAGTACAAGACATAATTATGAGCCTTCGTAATGACTGCGCGGTAGGATGGGACGAACTACCTGCTCAACTTTTCAAATCAAACCCGGTCCTTATACCCATCATCACCCATTTAATTAACTTAGCGTTGTCTGCTGGGAGGTTTCCTGACGCACTGAAAAAAGCAATTGTACATCCCATCTATAAGAGTGGGGACAGAGGCAGTGTTAACAACTATCGACCAATCTCGGTATTACCTACCCTGTCTAAGGTATTTGAACGTATTTTAAATAGTCGTTTAGTTGGTTTCCTGGAAGCAAATAATTTGATCTCAAATCAACAATTTGGCTTTAGGAGGGGTAGGTCTACCGAGGATGCCGTTGCCGCACTTGTCGAACATGTAGTTGGTGAAGTCGATGAAGGAAGGAAGTGCCTAGGCAATCTTCCTAGACCTTTCTAAGGCATTCGACACTGTCTCTGTTCCTAAACTCTTGAATAAGTTGCAAGCACTGGGGGTCAGAGGAGGTGCCCTGGAGATCTTTGCCGATTATTTATCTGGAAGAACACAATATACTAAGATAGGGACATCCGTCAGTTACCAAGAAACTCTTGAATTTGGGGTCCCCCAGGGCAGCATTTTGGGGCCTACGTTATTCTTGGCATACATTAACCAGCTCTGTGATTTGCATCTACCCAACTCGCGTATCATTGGATATGCTGATGACACGGTTCTTGTTGTATCTGGGAATGAGTGGACGGAAACTGTTGCACTAGCAGAAAATAATTTTAGGTATGTTATGAAATGGCTCAATCGTAATCTTCTGACCTTGAATATAGATAAAACTAAAGTAGTTACCTTCTCTACAAGACCTTCTGCACAACCGCCAAGTGAGTACAAGCAGATACGTGCTCACAGCTGCCCAAACGATTCTCCCTGCTGTGACTGCCCCAGACTGCAAACTACCAACATTATCAAATATTTAGGTGTTCAAATAGACAACTGTTTAACATGGTACAGTCAGATTGAAGCCGTAGAGAACCGTATGCGTAAGCTGGTCTTCTTCTTTAAAGCATTGCGCAACTCCGCGGATATAAACATCCTATCAACCGTGTACTCCGCACTCTGCGAATCAATTATAGCCTATTGCATCCCGGTGTGGGGGGGTGCCTCCAAGACTACCTTCATTAAAATTGAGCGCGCACAGAGAGCTGTGCTTAAGGTCATGCATAGGAGGCCTTGGAGATGCCGCACCGCACAGCTGTATAGGGATTCTAATGTACTCACGGTCAGGCAAGTGCACATTCTCCGCTCCATGCTGCGACGGCACAAAACTGTGCCGTTGAACCCTTTCTTAGAATCGAGACGGCGTCAGAAACCACCTTGTCCGGTTGACATAAACAGGACTTCTTTTGCAGCAAGACAGACATTATCCTTAAGCTCTCGCTTATACAATAAGTTGGATAAAATTTTACACATAAATAAATTGAACTCTTGTGAGCTAAAGAAAAAACTAAAGCTATTCTTGCAGGATCTTAATTATGACGATACCGAAGCTTTATTATCATAACCTTTACATAACAATTACCGTCGAGATTTAGAGGCACGGATAATGAAAATATTTTAAAAGTTCATACAATAATTACACACACACATACACACACACCACACACACACACACACACACACACACACAGACACACACACACACACACACACACACACACACACACACACACACTTCTTGCCTTCATTTCATTTATTTTATAGTTTTATTTGTTTCTGGCCCAGAATCCTCAACTTTAACATATAAAGCTGCTATGTATATGTACCGTATAACTTAAATTATGCATTAATATTTTATGTAAAGAGCCGAACCACTGACTTTTGTAATACAGGTTTATCCTAGCATGAAAGTCAGGGGAATAACCAATTAATGGGACACTTATTTCAGCCATATCTAGCCGCAGTTTGTTTAACTTCATGTAATTAGTTTTAAGGCTTTTGGAAAATAAAATTATTATTATTATTATTATTATTATTACTTATAACTAATGTCTAACATGATTATTATAAACAATTAGCAAATAAAACAATCATTTAAATGTGCTTATTTTTATTGATCAGTGTGATTCTACCACATCAGAAATATATGAGTACCTAGTAGTACGAGTATTTATCTCGATGGTTTAGTGTGTATGATGCAAAGAACTTTTTTAATACATCTTTGGTTTGATGACATTGTACGCCTTTAATAGGTTAATAGTGAGGGACTCAACTAAATTTAATAAGACCTTATGTAACCACAATTAGGACAATAAAGAGATTATTATTATTATTAGTCAACTCTCATGAAACTGAGTGAAACGACCATTACAAATCAGGTTTGGTGGCAACTCAAAACTGTGTGAGATTTTTAGCATGTGAGCAGCCTCCCAAGTAATTTCTGCGATACTTAATAAAACTACGAAAACGATTGCTTGAACACAAATTGTATCCTGCTACTTCTATAGACCTTTGGCTAAAAACTGTATAATTTGGATAACACAACCTAAAACGTATGCCACATAGGTACATAACCTAAGTTGTACCTCATTATTACACATGATTTTGAATATTTTCCCGTTGCCAGTATAGCTGAAAATTTGGCTAGAAGGATATTATATATTAAATATTCCATAATGCTCTAAGTAATGAAATTTCAGCTCTGTAACGTCAGGCCCCAGCTTTTATCGGGACTTGGCGATCTCAAAATGCTTTTTTTGTGTGGTTTTTTTACTAATTTTCGATAAAAAAAAAATATGGGTCGATTTTTGAAAATTTGTTAACATATGTTGCCACGTAACTTTTTGCATCTTTAGACATCACTGCCTTTCGTTTATTTTTTAACATTCGAAAATATAGCCAAATTACACTCCTCCACGAAAACTAGATTATTATTTAACTTAGATTCTAAAGTATTTTAAATGTTCAACACTAAGATTTTAGCAAATTGTTTCGTTTTAACATTGAAAATGTTTATCAGATCGTATCGTAAAGTTTATCGTTATTATTTGAAAATCTAATAGTTCACTAACTTCGTCGACTCTTCCCAAAGTTGTTCAGCTGCTTGAGTGTCGGCTGCAAATTTCCACTCTTTCACAATTTTACAATTCCTGATTAACTTCGCACTAACATCGCTAATACTTTCATCTATGGCTGCGAAAATAGTGCTCTGGGCCCCTTGCCACGGATCCTTGAAGAAAAATGAATACAAATACGCGATAAGGAGTCCTCCTACTTTGCCGAAGTTCAAAACCATGATTCGAGTCCCGACTGGACCTGGAGTTATAGAGTTCACAATCACATTGCTTCCTTCTAATCTTTTCGCCAACGCCCTCGCGAATAGCAGCACACATAATTTACTGTTCGAGTAAGTTTGAAAGTAAGACCGTATACCAACTTTGTTCATTTTCCCATATTCATATCGCCCAAACATGTAAAGCACCGAAGATAGGTTCACTATCCTACTCTTATCGTCAGGAGTCCCAGACTTTTTCAGTAGAGGCAGTAGAATATTTGTTAGCAAGAAATGTCCATAATAGTTGATCTGCATAGTGCCCAGTAAGCCATCTTTAGTTATATTTGTAATACTGCCAACTCCAGCGTTGTTTACAAGGATGTCCAACCTTTCTTCAGTCTGCAAGATGCCTTGAGCGAAATCCCTGGTAGACTGTAAGGAGGCTAGGTCAAGATGCTTGAATATTATGTTCTTATTTCCTGTGTCATTTATGATGGTGGTCTGTGCGTCCAGCCCCTCTTGAATAAACGGGCAGGCTATGATCACTTTGGCTCCCCTTCTCGCTAGATCCCTTGCCGTCTCCAGCCCCATCCCACTCGTCCCACCAGTCACTACGCACGTTTTCCCATCCAAACGCCGCTTCGATTTACAGTCCACATGATTTTTCTTCATAAAAAATCTCAGTAGTATTGAAAACAACAATATCAACAATATAATTATCGTAACAAACATGTTGCTTGGACCGTGTTATGTATAGACACTGACATGCCACAAAAATACCCAGAGTAGTCTGACGGCCATGACGTCACATTACGCAGAGAGACAAAGCATCAACCAAACACCAATTTCGCCGCTACCTGTCAAGTCGCCGTGGTTTAATGGTATGGCTTCTCGCCTTATACACGAGAGCCCGCGGTTCGAACCTCTGTCGGTTTTAAGTGTTTTGATGGTTTTTACGATATTTCTAGAATGTTTACCATCCTGGCGCAACTCTCTCAGTAAAAAACGATCTATGAAACGGAAGCGAATTTTTAACCCGTCTAAGTTTGAAAGAACGTTGACAATTCACAAAGCAGTAGATAATTGACAACATTCGAATTTAGGCGTATTATACTTCGCCCCATCAAAGAGTATTCTTCATCTTTGACCGTTTTACCGCCAATGCCGTTTAACGTTTCTCTTTTGTTTGTTTTCGTTGAATTCGCTTCCGTTTCATACTCACGCTTTTTGTATGACACTCCCGTCTCTTATAACGCTAGTTATTTTTACATTCTCTTTGATGTTTACATCTTTATTTACATATTTGATAGAGAAATAGAACATTCTAGTATCGTCGGGAAATAATGGAAAACATGAAAAAGCTTTTTAAAAAAGCAAGACCTCCTTCACAAACCTTAAAAAACAGCTCTGTAAAAAAAGCTTAAAAAAAAGAAAAACCGCCTTCAAAAACCTAAAAATAAATACAAAACAGATTCAAAATTAAAAAGCACTAAAAAGCAATAAATAATATTCAAATCACCAATATGCATATCAATTTTAATAAAAACCGTCTTTTGAAGTCGGGTGGGGCTGGAGGACAACTTTTTTTTATTCTAAAAGCCCCACCCGTATTGGTGATTTGAATATTATTTATTGCTTTTTAGTGCTTTTAAATTTTGAATCTGTTTTTATATTTATTTTTAGGTTTTTGAAGGCGGTTTTTCTTTTTTTAAAAGCTTTTTTATTTTCAACTTCTTTGTGGTATTTAAGCGTGTAATATTCTTTAACTTTATATGTTTTCATAATGCCTATTACTCAATTTTCAAAGGAGTTCCGTTGTGCCTTCTTAGTCCAAGTATAGTCCAGAACGTAGCATACAGACCATAGCTCGGTTTGTTTTGGATTTTCATAAGCCTACCAATATCTCAATCACAATTACATATACTATTTGAGTTTGAGGAGTTCCCTTGGATATCTTCGAGGTCCAAGGTTTAATGTCAATGAAATTAAAATAACTACACTTAAGGTATCCCTTTTCCAACAAAAAATCAGCTAATTCGGTTCATAAATAACAAAGTCGTCAAGGTAATTAATGCAAAATCATAGTATTTTCAGGATTACTTGAAAACTACTGAACCGATCTAAAAAAAATCAGATGGGACCAATTTGCAAGAAAATTTAATCAAACAAAGAAAGAATCATCAAAATCGGTTCATAAATAACGAAGATATGCGTGAACAACGATAAAAACGTCGTCAAGATAATTAATGCAAAATCATAGTATTTTCAGGATTACTTAAAAACTACTGAACCGATCTGAAAAAAAAAATGGGACCATCTCGCAACAAAATTCAATCAAACAAAAAAAGAATTTTCAAAATCTATGCATAATGACGAAGATATGCGCGATCAACGATTAAAAAAAAAACATACAATCGAATTGAGTACCTCCTCCTTTTTTTGAAGTCGGTTAAAAAGCAATAAATAACGCTCAAATCAATTTATTAAAACACGTCTATTGAAGTCGGGTAGAGCTGGAAGTAATTTTTTTACTTATTCTATTGTTTATATTCTAAAACCCCATGCACCCGACTACTCGATTTATTACATAAATCGATTTGAGCGTTATTTCTTGCTTTTTATAGAGCTTTTTTTAGACTATTTTGGGATATAATAAGTAGGTATTATAATTCACATTTTCTTAATCAGAAAACTATAAAAGAAAACGACAACTTAATCTAAAAAGAAGTTTTCAACACACTTGCTCGTAAAGTGAGCCCTAATACATCGCTTTTAGGGCCATAAACCGAACTATAACAAACGCGTGCAATAGTATATAAAACACTAGTTGGTTATAGAATTATCCCTACAAAGTTAAATAGGTACCTTACTGCAAGTTCTATGCGAGTAAACAGAGCATTTTCAATTTAAGCGGGTAATACAGTTATTTTTTTAGTAACAACAAAGAGGTTTAATGCCGCTGAAAATTCTTTTGCATTTTTGGAATAAACAAATGTGTAGGTCCTTAATTAAGTCAAACAAATATTTATTATTATCAAATTATTCCTAATTTACAATATTTTGTTATAAAATATTAAACTATTAGCATTTTATCACTTAAATTTATAATTTTGAAGAAGGCTGTATGCTCACTAACCCCTTTGTTCGCAAAATATTCTTGCATTGGGCGTGTGAAAAAAAACAAAAAAAAACCTGAGCGCCTTTTCTCAACATGATTATCATTTTGTTTTTGTCTTATTTGTTGCTGTGTGGTAAATTACTTTGTTTTTTCCTCGCAAATGTGTTGAAAAACGTCGTATGAAACTCGTGAGCTCTTACAAATTGCACACTCGGCTGAGTTACGCCCTCGCCTGCGGCTCGGGCTGCAACCCACAGCCTTGTGTGCAATAAGCAACCTAAGCTAACTTGTATCATAATGTACTATTATTTAATTTGTCTTCAGTTCGTCCTACATAATTAAGGTAGGTAGTCGGAAAAGTTCGCGACTTCTTCTTACTAAAAATAATAAAGATACCACAGCGAGGAACATCTTTATCACCATATACTAAAGTATTTGAACCATTTTTTTGCAGTAGTATTCGACAAGCATTGAGCACCATACAGCAGCACTGCACTCTTTTTAGGGTTCCGTACCAAAATGGTAAAAAAGGAACCCTTATGGTGTGACTCAGTCTGTCTGTCTGTCACAGCTGGATATCTCGAGAACTACTAATGGTATCAACTTGAAATTTAGAATAGTTTAAGATGACATTTGCCCAACTATTTTGCAAATAATAAATAAATAAAAAAATAAATATCTTTTTTACAGCAGGACCTGAAAAGGGGTCTTAAAAATTTTAATTTTGATTCCCTTGAGAGTGTCGAAATAGCCATTTCTTGCGGCATAAACGGCCGTATCTTTTTTTACGTTAACTTAGAAGTTTTAGTTTTTTACAGCTTCAAGGGACCGTAGACTTTAGTATATGGTTTCAATTTTAACTCGAAACCTCCACGCTTTCCTAACATAAAGGGTCTTGACAGATGGACAGACAGAAAGACGGACAGTGATCCTATGAGGGTTTCGTTTTTTTCCTTTTGAAGTACGGAATCCTAAAAATACCATCTTGACCACGAGTAACAAATAATATGTCCAAATGGTGGAGATTTATAAACTGCCTATCTTCCGAAACTAAAACAAGATAAACAAGAATCGTCTGCTCAAAGATTTATTCATGATTATTGAAGTAGGTAAGCTTAGTAATAAGAAATCAGCGACAGTTCGTAATTTTATACAATAAAAAAAACCGGTCAAGAGCGAGTCGGACTTGTGCACCGAGGGTTCCGTACAATCATAAATATATTTGGATATGTTACTTTAGTACAGTCTTTAAAAAAGTAGGATAAACGGCAGACAGGTGAAAGGGCGAACAGGCGGACAGTTAATTTACAAATCTTAACCACAGCTGCTTATGGAGACTGAAAAACGTTTCAGCCACTCCACATTGCAAACTGTTTATATTACTAAGTAGGAACTTTTTCTTCGTTTATTCGTACGGCAAATAATAGGCAATTATATTAGAACCAACCACCAATTTATTATTGTAGTATTAGGTTGCGCCATCTCTTGACCGATAGTGGAACTACTTTTTTGTTTTAGGTTAGCATTCTTAGGACAGCGCCATCTGTTGACTGGTAGTGAAACTAAAGAATTTTTGTTTGTTTTTTGAATTTCTGAAAAAGTGTGTTATATTGAGACATCGTTTTATGTTTCCTGTAATCTTTACATAAACATAGAATTATTTCAGATTTTTCTCCTTGCAAACTTCGGAGATAAGGGGGGGGAACGGTATTTTTTTTACATTTTTCATCATAAGTCGAAAACTATGTGGCCTAGGAAAAAATGAAAAAATGTTTTAAAATGTACAAACAGTGTTCTTTTATATGATACCCCACATGCCCTAGTCACCTCACTTTAAATTTTTAAGACCCCTTTTCAGTCCCTGTTGTAAAAAAAATATTGATTCTTTTATTTCTTTCTTATTTGCAAAATAGTTAGACAAATGTCATCTTAAACTATTCCAAATTTCAAGTTGATACCATTAGTAGTTCTCGAGATATCGAATAGAATAGAATAGAATGTGTTTATTGCATTTCATGTGGTACAATAAGGATCTTAAAATTATTTTGGTGCATACACATGAGCCCTGTAAGGACATAACAATATTGGTACTTAAAATTAAATTAAATTCACACTTTTTTTAAATTTATACATATCTTAAAAACACCTAACGGAAAAAAGAAACAAAAACATTACATTATTAAGAATAACATAACATTAGAAATTACTTTTTTATATTAAATTAATATTAAATATTTTATATTAAATTATTGTGCATTAATATGAATATCATTGTATAAATGTTTGCTTGGAATCAACTTCAATAGGATATAGTTATCTACTTTATTGCATAGGCTTATAAAATTCGTTAAGTTTATAATAACATTTATCAATTAAATAATTATTTTTAGACATTTTACAAAACTATTATAGTTCTCGATTTCCCTAATATAATTTGGTAAACTATTGTTTAGTTTTATTGCCATAGAGTAAAGTCCTGATCCAACTAATGTCATACTAGATTTAGGTAAAACGAATTTATTTCTTTTTCTTAAAGTCATTACTCCAGTGTAATTATCATCACTTTTTATAAACATGTTTAGGTTGTTTCTCACTAATTTACATGTTTCTAGTATGTACAAGGATGTTACTGTTAAAATTTTGAATTCTTTAAAAAATGGCTTGCAGCTTGTCATTGGATCTATATTGGCCAGTATTCTTATGCATTTTTTTTGTAAAATCAGTAACTTAAGGATATCTGTGCTATTGCCCCACAATGAAAGAAAAAACGCTGAAAAGAAAGATGGCGGCCACTTTTTGATTCAGCGGGGTCTAATTAGTCAGTAAGTAAAAAGTAATATGACTTGCTTCTAGAACTTTTTTTTTCATTCTTGACTGGTCTATATCTGCGCCGTATCCGCACCTTATGTCGCTTCTATGTATTTCAGGCCTAAGACAGGTTGCCAATCACATTCACTCAAAATTTGCAGTTTACGGTTGTTGAATAGGTATAGGTATCAAATTCAAATAAAATCAGATTGAATTATGGTGGCCCCTATTTTTTAAGCAGCATAGGTAGAGGTTTAATTAGATGCACAGGTCACTGCAAAGCAACTTAGCCTTGGCATAGCCATACTGGATCTTTATTACGGGTCAACCGGTTAAAAAAAGCCTTTTTGATTAATTTGTGCATGATCGCTACAGACACGTATAAAAACATGATGGAACTGTAAAATAAAATTAATAAATGTACTATTTTAGTTTTTATCACACGATGAAATTAGGGGAAAATAACGATATTTTTTTTTCATTTTGGGATATAATCAGATAGTAGAATATCGAATAAGAAATAATACTTTGTATGACACATATTATTATGTACTTAAACGCAAAATTTAGGGAGATAATTAAAAATTCTTGGCTAACTCCACAATAAACGCGCCTGAAACACACCTGAAACGTGACAAATGACGTCACTATTCATGACCGTTTTGTTAAGAACGTTTTCGGTGGGTGCTGCTGCGTGCTAACTTCTAGTCACTAATATCATCGCTTGGAACAGGTGTTCCTGGGGGTGATCCCTGATTTAGCCCGGTTGCCACGCGGTTCCCCCCAGCAGGTGGGCAAGGGAGGGGGGAGAACAGTGCGTCCGGCGGGCCTCACTCTAAGCTTCATATCTGCATACATGTAGTAACTATGTCAAGTTTTGTGTCTTTTTCTTATAATTTAAGGACGAGGAATTATGTTTTTGATCTATATTTTCATTCACCCATACAAAAAAAAACCGGGAAAATCAAAAATTAAAGTTCTTCTTTACTATTTTTTTTTCGAAAATCCTCTACAGAATTAAAACTATGAAAATTTGTCTAAGAAAAAAAATACTAATAAATAGCCCAGTTATCCCACTATATATAAAAATTAACTTGTTAAACATTTTTGTCTAAAAACTGTGTTAATTTTTTTTTATTACGCGCGGCGGAAATATCTCCGCCATTATTTTTTCGAATATTTTCTACAAAATTAAACTAAGGATGCTATGTTTGGAGATAGATTATAGCCCCTCAGCAACAGCTACCATGCCCTGCTGACTGGGGCTGGTCCAAAAATAACCACTCACCTGTTCTGCAAAAAATATCCGGGGATGGTCATCAGATCCACCTCTGCGCCGCGAGCGTGCGCTTTGCGTCAGTCTACATTTGAGCACTTTTTTCACCACCGTGGAATGTTTATTTATGTTCCGAATGTTCTGATAAGTTCTTAGGCCTATTCACAAGAATGTTTTTCTATTCGGTGCGTGTTAACAAATACGATAGTTTCTTTGTTTTGAGTGTTCAAACCGTAGGCGTAGGGAATTTTTCGGTCTTTGTTCAGAATATTCAGATTATCACGAAATCTAAATCGGTAACATATGGATATTTTATGCTCTTTAGAATGAAAAATAGTTGTTTAATATTGTTAAAAGGTTATTTAAACATTGCTATATAGCAAAAACAAAAAATATCGTCAATTGAAAATTGTTGGAGAATTCTTAAAAAAATTCTTGGTAAAGTTTTGATTTTATCGCTTACTATGTTTACTGTTTCTATTTTATGCCAAAAATAGACCTTTACACTAAAACTAGACTAAATTATGAATGTTCTGACGTGAGATTTATTTAAAATATGATCTGAAAACGAGCACCAATTTTTGACAGTGTGCGTAGTCATACTTCGTTTCGTTTTTACTAGTGTTGTTTGTATGTGTGGGTGTCTGGTTATGTTGCTTTTGTGAAGAATACTATCTAGCCAAGCCATATCATACGATTATGTACCTTAAATGTAAGGATTATAGTGTATAATGTCATAAAATTCTAAACCATATCCACTCTCGGATAAATCTTCTCCGAAAATCAATTTTCGGTAATTTTTAAACGAGGATCAATAAGGGATTACTTAAGGGTCGTTATACCGTTTGTAACGAGTCTTACCCTATTTGAATTAAAACAAAAATGAGTAAGTAATTTAAGAAACGTTTATTATTAAAAAAAAAAAAACATTTTGTTTTTTACATTTCTAGCGAATTATAAAGTATAAAAAAAATAAAAAATAAAGAGATTATTTTGGGGTTAGCACCGAAATTAATACATACAGCCGTCATTTAGCCCATTTTACCTTTTCAAAATCAGCCTCTTACAAATTGCGAATAAAAAAACACGATGATACACTGCGGCCAAAAAACTAGGCATCTTGAACAAGGTTAAGCGATATTTCACGCCGGGACAGCTTCTAACTCTTTACAAAGCGCAAGTCCAGTCGTGCATGGAATATTGCTGCCACCTGTGGGATGGGTCTGCAAAGTACCAGCTAGCCGCACTCGACTCGGTTGAACGCAGAGCCAGAAAACTCATAGGGGATAGTGCGCTATTAAAAACCAAGCTTCACAGTTTTTCCCACCGCCGTGAAGTAGCTTGCCTGGCGGTGTTCTACAGACTATATTTCGGAGAGTGTGCCTCTTGAGCTGCATGAGCTCATTCCCCGTTCTACCATCGGACATCCAGACGCACGGTGGGGTTTCACCCCTATTTGGTTGACATTCCATGCATGCGCACGAAGCGTTTTTCATCTTCCTTCTTAATGCGCACAGCCAGGGAGTGGAATTCCCTAAGCCCATTAAATGTAAAAAAAACAATATCAATGTAACGTCTGTTTCTTTAATAAGCAAAAAAAATAAAAATAAAATAATTCTAAGTATACAAAACAAATCGCTCCTCGTGAACCGTGAGACGAACTACCCTTAAGAAAAATACTCCTTGACACCTGGTATAAATTTATCCGCCCATTACGAAACGCGCTCACTTTTAAAACTGCAATCATTTAAAATTGCAGTTTTAAAAGTGAGCGGTATGGGTTCTTAAGATAACAAAACAACATTTAAAACGTTATTTTTTGTAGTTTAATGTCCATAAACTACGAACAAAACTACTTTTGATACGTGGCCAGTGGGGCACAGACGGGCACTTCGATTTTGATAGCTGAAAAAACCACGTTAATGTTTATATTTTCGCAAAATTTTACTTCCCACTCGTAGTATGTTTATTTATTAAATTGACGAATACAAAAGGTATTTGTTAACACAGTAAATATCACCAAATAGGCAAAAAACTGTTGAGCAAACGTGTACGTTCCTAGTTGTCAATAAGTTCCACTTTTAACTGTCAGTAGCTCGTAAGGGAACGGCTGCACAAAGGGCTGATATATGAATAAAATGACAGTCGGATAGTAAGAAAGAGGCAGGAACATTAAAATAGGCGCACAGTTTAATGTTTTGCGATAGATTTTTAAATTAGACAATTAGCCCCCAGGTTTGGTGGCAAGTCAAAACTGTGTGAGATTTTTAGCATGTGAGCAGCCTCCCAAGTAACTTCTGCGATACTACTAAAACTAAGAAAACGATTGCTTGAACACCAGAAACTGTATCCTGCTACCTCTGTTAACCTTTGGCTAAAAATTGGATAATTTGGATAACACAACCTAAAACGTATGCCACATAGGTACATAACCTAAGTTGTTTGTACCTTATTATCTCTTATATAAAAATGAAGGGGTGACTGACAGACTATCGCCCAGCCCAAACCACTGGATCTAGAGACTTGAAATTTTGTACATAGATACTTTTATTACCCGACTGCAAGAGGGTTATGTTTTCGGGCGTATCTTGTAAGTATGTAAGTAGGTATGTTTGTTTGTATGTAATATTCTTTATTACCTCATATCTTTTAAACGGCTGAACGGATTTTACAGTTTTGACATCCACTAAGACGTTATTTTTGCAGCAGGTGGAAAGAAGGGGAGTCCGAGGTAAATAACTGCCTAAGTTTAGATACTAAGCCAAGTTTGGTATCATTTTCGGATAAATTAATGACGTAGAATTCATTTCTTATCTGGTATAAAAAGCAATTTATTAAGAAGTTTCCTAAACATTACACAATAACCAATATTTTCAACTACATTTTTTTTACTTTAAGTCACCGTAAATATTAAACTGATGTTCTTATTTGCAAACAAAAAATATTTTAACAAAGCTTATAGCATGAAGGCTTGAAAAAGTTTAACTTACAAATTTCTTTATTTACAATAAATAGCAAAAAAAAATGTCACTGTCGCGTGCCGTCAATTTCTTTTACACCAATGGAAATATATTATGTTTTATTATAACAATATGGGTATCAAATGAAAGGTAATAAATAGCCAATTCGAAATATATATACATTATAACACTTTTATGTAACTGTTTTGAAAGAAAATTAAAAAGTATAACGCAAAAGTAAAAAATATTAGTAAATTATTAGAAAAACAAAAAATGCCAGTCAATATCGACAAAAAAAGGCAAATATCACAAGCGCGCTACGATGTAACTACGATTTTTTCAGATGTTGTTAGGTACCTTAAGAGTAGTTTTACCCAAGTTTTAACCCTTGGAAACTCTGTACTGCTTGAAAAACTTGGCACTTGTTTCAGTATTTTCGAAAAAACTACCTTAAGGAAGCATTTTTCTGGTATCTTTACTCTATATTTATACTTTTATAAAGGTAACTAAATTTGCTACAATTTGAGCCTATCACAAACAAGTTTCGATTTGATCTTTAAAATTTTAATGTTTAATAAAAAAAATACTTCCTTACAATGGTAACAAAGTTTTTTTTTAATTAACCAAACAAGATTTTTTTTAGTATTATTTTAAAAATTAAAGGATAATAGAGCTCCTACGAGGTATTTTTCTTTTTCAAATATTCCAATTTGTGTATTTAATGGATTTTTTTTTCTTGAATAAAAAAAAATAAATAAATGTAATTTATTTTCAGATCAAAGATCCATAGTTTGTTAGTAACAATATAATTTATAGACTATGTTAGTATACATGGCAAGAAAAAGTAAATTTATGATGAATTAATCAAGTGACAATTTTATTTTTGTTTTTAATTTTTTTAAATAGATTAACAATTGCGGATTTCTGCGGTGGTGTCGTGTGAGGCGGGTCGTTACGTTCCCTCAAATATGGTTGAGCGAAACGATGGCTGGTTCATGCGTCATGCTCGTGAACGGGTGCTGCCAGTGGGAATGGGTCTGCTTCTGTCTGCTTGTATTAAGGGCGTCGTATATAAAAAATCTGTTTTATATTGTCTGTATGTATGGCACTTCTTACTCGAAACGTATATATCATAATAACTTGCCTTGTTTTGATTTATTTAATTGCAATATTTTTGCTTTCTATAGTCAGTATTTGTGTATTATAAAATTCATAAGTGCTGACTATGGAAAGTAAAATATAAAATACATAAATATTGCCTATGAAAAGCTTTTGGATATTAGTTTTCAATTCGATGCCTTAACATGGGTAGCCTTAGTATGTCATGCTCTCTTTAATCATTTCTGCGGTGGTGTCGCGTGAAGCGGGTCGTTACGTTCCCTCAAATATGGTTGAGCGAAGCGATGGCTGGTTCATGCGTCATGCTCGTGAACGGGTGCTGCCAGTGGAAATGGGTCTGCTTCTGACTACCTATCTTAACGCATATAGAATTGTAAAGTTTTTCTTTTTTTGTCTCTTGTAACAGCCTAGACTGAATAATAACTTCAAACTTTGAATTTAGCTTGAAGCCTGTAAATTGATTAAGAAAATTTGTAATTCATTAAGTAATGATCTAATTAAATTTTATTTATTTGTTATTCTTTGTTAAAGTCTGGAAACGATATACATATTTGTAAATATCGTTCCATTTGATAAAGCTGGTAAGTTTTTTGCGCCCGTTTTTCTTGTCAGCTAAAAGACGTCATAATGGGTGGTAGGGCAAAAAAATTATTTGACGATTTAAAAACGCTCATTATGTGAGCTTATTTGAATAAAGATTTTTTCATTTCATTTTTCATTTCATTTCATTTCATTTCATTGAATCTTACAAATATGAATCCAAAAATGAATTCGACACCCTAAATTCATACGAATATGATATCAAACTGGGCATAGCAGCTTAACTAATACATCTATCGAGATTGGGCTGAAAGCCAAAACTTCAAAGAATTTACATTCACAGATAGTTTTACTTTTAATCCCGGTCAAAGATTCCCGAGGGATTTTCCTAATGTTCACGCGTACGAAGTCGCGGGCGAAAGCTAGTTACACATGTTTTTAAATATTTTCCTATTGCCGGTATAGATGAAAATTTGGCTAGAACGATATTTCATAATGCCCTAAGTAATGAAATTTCAGCTCCGTAACGTCAGGCCCCAGTTTGTTTAGGGACTTGGCGATCTCAAAATGCTTTTTGTTGTGTTATTTTTTCTCCATTTTCGATTTTTCAAAAAAAATTACGAGTCGATTATCGAAAATTTGGTACCATACAATGCCCCGTAAGCTTTTGTAAGACATCACTGCCTTTCGTTTATTTTTTAACTTAGATTCTAAAGTATTTTTAAGTATTCAACACTAAAGTTTAGATAGGTAATTGTTTCGTTTTAACATTGAAAATTTTTATCAGATCGTATCGTAAAGTATATTATCGTTATTATTTGAAAATCTAATTGTTCACCAAATTCGTCGACTCTTCCCAAAGTTCTTCAGCTGCCTGAGTGTCGGCTGCAAATTTCCACACATTCACAATTTTACAATTCCTGATTAGCTTCGCACTAACATCGCTAATACTTTCATCTATGGCTGCGAAAATAGTGCTCTGGGCCCCTTGCCACGGATCACTGAAGAAAAATGAACTCAAATACGCGATAAGGAGTCCTCCCACTTTGCCGAAGTTCAAAACAAAGATTCGAGTCCCGACTGCACCTGGATCTACAGAGTTCACAATCACATTGCTTCCTTCCAATCTTTTCGCCAACGCCAACGCAAACAGCAGCAAACACAATTTGCTGTTCGGGTAAGTTTTAAAGTTAGTAATACCAAGTTTGTTCATTTTCCCATATTCATATCGCCCCAACATGTACAGCATCGAAGCTACGTTCACTATCCTACTCTTATCGTCAGGAGTCCCAGACTTTTTCAGTAGAGGCAGTAGAATATGCGTAAGCAAGCAATGTCCATAAAAGTTGATCTGCATAGTGCACAGTAAGCCATCTTTTGATATTTTTGAAATATTGCCAACTCCGGCGTTGTTTACTAGGATGTCCAACCTTTCTACAGTCTGCAAGATGTCTTGAGCGAAATCCCTGGTAGACTGTAAGGAGGCTAGGTCAAGATGCTTGAATATTACCTTCTGATTTCCTGTGTCATTTATGATGGTGGTCTGTGCGTCCAGCCCCTCTTGAATGAACGGGCAGGCTATGATCACTTTGGCTCCCCTTCTCGCTAGATCCCTTGCCGTCTCCAGGCCCATCCCACTCGTCCCACCAGTCACTACGCACGTTTTCCCATCCAACCGCCTATTCGATTTACAGTATTCATGATTTTTCTTCATAAAAAATCTCAGTAGTACTAAAAATAATAATACTATTATTGTAACAAACATGTTGCTTGGAACGTGTTATGTATAGGCACTGACATAGCACGAAAACTACCTACCACCTAACTACTACTATCTAACCTAACTATTTACTCGATTAAAATAATTTATGTATGGTAAGGTAGACAAGACATAGTATGTCCCAAATATGTTATTTGATTTGCAAAACAATCACTAAAAAAGATGTGAGAACGCGGGGTACTACATACATAGTACGTTTGTGTATAACATGTAAGTAGGTTTGTTACAGTGCCGCCCAAATGAGCTCATGGCGGAGCTTGAAAGATCGTACTCGATCACGTTTGTTAAGCAACGCTCGGTCAGACCAGGTGTCGGATGGATGACCGTAAAGTGGCATTACAACTGAGTGCTTCCGTGCTTCGGTGGGCATGTTAAATCGTCGGTCCCGGCCATTGTCATCTGATAACAGTCGTTAAGCCAAGTTAGAGACCTAACAAGCTTGATGAACACTAACACCAGATGTGGCCAATAATCCTCATACGATAAGAAAAAGTTTTGTTACAACGTTACGTAAATTTTTGCGTATTTCAACAGTCATTATTATGTTAATATAATTTTAATAATCTATAAAAACGCTATCTTAATACGCAGCCGGTTGTTGCAGCCCTTTATAACATCTTGCAAAACCAAAGTAGTAGATCGCGCTAGTAATATCCCAACTAGCAAAAAGATCGTTTAAGCAATTACTCTCACGACTATGGATCGTAAAACACTCGTATGAAAGATCCTATCATTTCAAAAGACAGTATAAAAGCAGCTTTCTAGATCTTTCAGCATTCAATGCTTTTTGGCTCTATAAATATGTCTAGTAAACGTGGACCCGACGAATTCATTTCGCATTTACTCAACAATTGTATAAAGATATCTCTCAATCGCATTCAGACAACCTTTAGTCTTATGACAGGTCTTTAAAAGCAACCAAATTGCTAATTTGTCGTAAAACTAGCTTTTATAGCACCGTCTTTCGTCACCTAATTTTTACAGCAATATTGTGGAGTAAAAGCTGTTCATTCAACAAAATAGCTTCTCAGTTACTATTACAGCATCTAATGTCATATCACAGCTTTTGGCAAGGCTTTAATTCGACTTTACTATTGAAGTTGAGAAAACGCTATCAAATGATCTACTACAGGTCCAAAGGTGCACAAAGATAATTTTGGAAGCCATCATGCAGCATAATAGTGGTATGAAAGTTAAATAAAATCTTTTACAGCAGTGTGGAAATGGACAATAATCGGTGGAAAAAAACTTAAAAGAAGTGAGGGTTCCGACGGAAAGTTAATAAGATGTTGAAACAATTGAAACAATCAACATCAACCAACGGATGAAGAACAAATACTTAATACTAGTGCGAATTCAGTAGGAAATATTACGCTACTACAGATTGTTTGTAAACCGTATGATAGATTGACGATTTAACATTGCGCTAAGGAACCCTAAACTAACTGCAATGGCGCTCTTAGAAGTCGTAAAATGGAAACCTCTTGTCTATTTTTCGGCTAAGAGCTGAGTGAATGCTTTGTGATGATAATTGAAATGCTATTAATGGCGAATTTATTTTATCTATTATATTAATATTATTTGCGATCCATTATTTACTAGAAATCTTGTGGCCCATGAAAATATTAAATACAAATGTAAGGATTATAGACGAAAAAATTAATTCCGCATATGAAAGTAAGACTTATGAGCTAACTTTAATAGCTTACCTTTATTGTCATTATGGCTGTAAAATCGTAAAGGTATACTTAGCATGGCCATAATATTGCAACATACATTTATTTTTATTTCCTTCGTTTACGCGAACACAACAGTGACAACACGCACTGTCTATGAGTGCTGCTTGGTTGCATTCACACGATCAAAGTGTCGAGTGATTGTAACCGCACTCCTATTATTACCACTAATAAGTCGAATGAAAGAGGTTCTACTGACTATTATAGCACCAGTAGCACTTGAGTTGCGATTACTCTACATTCTTTCAATTAAAACGCAATTCAAACGATAATCTTACGATATTTACAGCATTTAAAGCAGAGAGAAGTGCGCCCAAATCGCGTTGAGAGAACGTTCACAGATCGTTTACTCAACAATTTGTAAATCCATCTCACTACTAATAGCTGAAATAGAAACGTGCTGCTGATTTTTTTACGACATATTTTGCTAGTTGCCTATAACTGCCCAAGTGCATAACATAGTGTGATAGAGTGTTACTAGGAGATTCTAAATGCGCATTTTGTTTCTCATCAAACGGTCACCAAAACGAGCATAGCGCCTACTCGTAAAAAAGGAGAGAGAAGAGAAGAGAAAAGACACTCGGGGGTTGACCAATAGCGCGCACTAGATGGTGCTATATTCTCAACGAGTCACACTGAATCGTGTCACACTGTGACTGGTTGAGAAAAAAAATCACAACGAGTAACACGTGTGACTCAATGCTAAAGGGCTCATTAACGTGCCCTCCGAAGCAGGGAAGCGCTTCAACGGCGGTCACCCATCCTACACCTGGCTGGACCGAGCGTTAACAAACCTAATCAAGTAGGCGGTCATTCAAACTCCGCCATGAGCGCTTCTGAGCGGCACTGTAACAAAACTACTTACATAAACGTAGGTACTATGTAGTACCCCGCGTTCTCACAATTCTTTCTTAATGATAGGGATTGTTTATGCAAAATCAAATTGCATATTTGGGGCATACTATGTCTAGTCTACCTCACCATGTATAAATAATTTTAATCGACTCTGGTTTTTTTTTCCTTTGATTACGTAGCAATCTCGTGACAATAACAAAGGAAAAAACCGAACAAGTACGAGTCGGACTCGCCCGCCGAGGACTTGTATTATTAGTTATTCTGTGGCCGAGGGTTCCAGGTTCATATTATAATTGACATCACATGGACGATTCAAAAGTACTTGACTTTGAATTAGTTCAGGAATCGAGTCACGCAGTTTTTTCCCAGATTTAACTTTTTTTTATTATTTAACTACAAATGTAGTTTTCAGATTTTCCCCTGTACTTGTAGTACCTATACGACGATATTACTTGCCCATAGTTCTAGGTCAGCGGAAAGTACCCTATAAATTTTGATTCCCTTGAGAGTGTCGGAGTATGCGTTGTTTTCCCGGGGGTATTGATGGAATTTACCCAGAGAAAATTTTACTCGGTAGAGCAGAGGCGTTATGTGGATTCGCGTGGCTCAGTCATCCATGGACCAACGATGAGTAAAAAAATTCAAAAGATTTGTCCACGGATCGAAAGAAAGTAGTTTAATAATGAATTTTTATTAAAACAAAATGTGTGACCTCACTTTAACCCGTTGGACTCCTTGTTAAACCACTTAGTAGTAACGTTATGTGGTTTTTTTATGACGGGTTTCCTAGTGAATCGTTGTTAACTTTGTATCAGTTATGCATTACTTTAAGTTAATGCTTATTAAAAGGCCAATATTGTTTGATATATTAAACTCACTTTGTTTCCATCCGTGGACACTATCTTTTCCCTATGCTCTACCGACAGAAAAATTCTTTGGGGTAAATTCCATCAATACCCAATAGTACTCGGATATGTTGTAACAAAAGTTGTTACCCCGGTAACAATTTTTGTTACAACATATCCGTATCTCTTTTTCACGTAACTTACCAGTTTTATTTTTTCACAGCTTCAAGGTACGGTCAACGGCACGCTGGGCTTCCACGACAGCGTAATGATATTCAATCAATTTTATACTTAAATGCAAAGGTTCAAAATAAATTACAGATTTCTTACAGTTTTATAAAACCTCATGTGCTGCTGACTGTACCATAAACTTGAGTATATAGTTTTAATTTCAACTCGATACCTCCATGCGTTCTCGAGATAATGAGTGTTGATAGGCGGATGGACTGAACTAGTAGATTTGTAATTCGATCAAAAAATATACCTAGTTCAACAAGGTTAGGTATATTTTTTGATCGAATTACAAATCTATATATTCAGATTTTTTCCCGTATTTGTAGTAGGTATAAGACAATATTACTTCCGGATTTCATAGTTCTAGGTCAACGGGAAGTACCCTATGAATTTTGATTCCCTTGAGAGTGTCGAAATAGCCATTTCTTGCGGCATAAACGGCCGTATCTTTTTTTACGTTAAGTTAGAAGTTATATTTTTTACAGCTTCAAGGCACCGTAGAATTGAGTATATGGTTTTAATTTTAACTCGAAACCTCCACGCTTTCCTAACATAAAGGGTCTTGACAGATTGACAGACAGACAGACGGACAGTGATCCTATAAGGGTTTCGTTTTTTTCCGCTACTGAAACGTGAGCTGTCTACTGTCACCGCTGAAGGCGGACTAATACGTTCCGTCAGAACTCTCTCCATTTCGCAAGGTGCACGTTTTAATTCGACTTGAGTTTGAAGTGACGGGAGTTCTGAAACTGGTTCTTTAGGCCAGTCCTCGGGAGAAAGAAAAAGAAACGAAGGTCCATTGAACCATCTACTGTGTTGATCCAACTGGACTGAACGCGCTCGAGTTGCGTCGTCAGCCACGTTCATGCCTGTCGGTACCCATCTCCAATCGGGTATGTTCGAATTTTCAGTTATTTCGTCAATAAGATGGGCCACAAAAGACTTGAACGTGCGCGTGTCGCTACGTAACCAACCGAGGACAGTAAGGGAGTCAGTCCAAAAAATGTGTTGGAAGGTTTTTTTACGTGACTCTCCTTGATGGTTACGGCGAGACGCGTTGCAATCAAAGCTGCCATTAGTTCTAACCGTGGGACTGAAACTGGTTTCAAGGGGGTAACCCTAGCCTTGCTAGCGACGAGAGCCATCTTTACCGACCCGTTAGCATATACGAGCCTCCAAAACGCTACACAGGCATATGCCGCTTCACTCGCGTCAGCAAAAACATGGAGTTCGCGGTGCAGATGTTCCTCGTCGCTGGCTTTGGTGTACCAGCGTGGGATTTTGATTGTTGAAACGGCCGAAAGCTCTTGAAACCATTCCATCCAAGGTCTCTGTGGGAGAAAAATTAAAGTCCCAACCAATATTCGATCTCCAAGTGTCCTGAAAAAGTATGCGGCCCTTAACCACAACAGGATTGAGGAGACCTAAAGGGTCATATACACGCAAAATGTGCGAGATCGCTATGCGCTTAGTCAATTGTTGAGGAACAGTTTCGCCCAGACCTGTTCGGAACCGAGCAATGATACTGAGCAAGCTAATGGGCATCAGGCCATTAGCTTGCTCAGTATTAATTCTTAACTCAGCCCCTTATTAATTTCCATCAGGAAATTAATAAACGAAGCTTTATACCGTTTAAAATAATGTATTTATATGTTTTACAAACACCACTTGACACATAGCAAGACATGACACAGTGTAGCAAAACAAAGGTACAGTATAAAAAGGAACAGAATTCAAAAGAAAGAACTGGACAAAAAAGTTTGACAAATCTATTATTCTATATATTAAAATAACTGGACTGTTAAGTGTTAACCTATATTTTTTTTCTGGGGCAAATTTTCATAGTTTTATTCTTGTAGAAAATATTAAAAAATAAAAAAATGTAGAGAAAATTCCGCCGCGCGACACAAAACATTTTTTAACGCAGTTTTTAGAATAAATGTAGAACAAATTTATTTTTGTTTTTAGAAGATAACTGGGTTATTCATCAGTCTTTTTTTTTCTAGGGAAAATCTTCATAGTTTTAATTCTGTAGAGGACTTTCGAAAAAAAATTGGTAGAAAAATTTCCGCCAAGCGACACAATTTTCTTTAACACAGTTACTGGTCAAATATGTTTAACAAATGTATTCTTTTATATAGCAAATTAACTGCGCTATTTACTATATTTTTTTTCTGGGGCAAACCGTCATAGTATTAATTCTGTAGCAAATATTCGGAAAAAAAATTGAAAAGACAATTCCGCCGCGCGACATAAAACATTTTTTTTAACCCAGTTTTTAGACAAAAATGTTTAACAAGTTTATTTTTTGTATATAGTGGGATAACTGGACTATTAACTAGTATTATTTTCTTGGGCAAAGGACATCATCCATTTTGGTCCAAATGTGAAAGTGCCGGCCAAAAAGCAAAAGTGCTTTATTCTGATAGATTTTGTCCACCTAAGCATTTCTTATTATTGCACCGAAGCTGTAGCACCGCTATACTTTATTTTAAATAAGTTCAAAAAGTCTGATTCTTCATACGTATTTTGGCACAAATGTAAAACAGTCGGCCAAAAAGCAAATTCTGATAGATTTTTTCCGCCTAAGCATTTATTATTATTGCACTGAAGCTGCAGCACCACTGTACTAGATTTTAATTGAGTTCAAAAGGTCTGTCTTTTCATACATTTTGACAGAAATCTGAAGCGGTGCTACAGCTTCGGTGCCATAATAAAAAATGCTTAGGTGACCAAAATCTATCAGAATAAAGCACTTTTGTCTTTTGGTCGGCACTTTCATATTTGGACCAAAAATGTATGAAACATGGATGATGTCCTTTTCATAGTTTTAATTCTGTAGAGGATTTTCGAAAAAAAAAATAGTAGAGAAAAGAAATATTTTTTGATTTTCGCGGTTTTTTTTGTATGGGTGAGTGAAAATATAGTTCCAAATATGAATTCCTCGTCACACACCTCGGCACAAAAAGACATCAAACTTGATATAGCTACTACATATATGCAGATATAAAGCTTAGAGTGAGGTCCTGACGCACTGTTCTCCCCTCTCCTCTACCCACCTGCTGGGGGGAAACGCGTGCCAACCGGGCTAAATCAGCTCAGATCACCCTCTGTTTGCTCTGTCTCAAAAATGCAAGGTCCCCATACAAATCGATCCCCACGATCTCCTACTATATTGCACCTTTAGAATTACAAAGACGCAAGTGCAAAAAACCGTGAAACTGACATCCGGTCTTAACTATGATTTAGTTAAGACCGGATGTCAGTTTCACGGTTATAGAATATAGAATAGAATCACTTCATACCAAAATGTATTAAATAGTACTTCGCCAATACGGTTTTTAGAGTAAGTTAAGTAAAATATCTCTTAACTCTTTGTCTTTACTTTGTCTTAACTAGCCTTATAAATCAATATTGTCTAAAATCTAAATGAATCTAAAGGAAACATAAGATTTAACGCCATTTTGCACTTTATATGAAAAAATAATAATACATTTTCCGACAACACTTCATCAAATTTACTGAAAAAAAATATTTTTGAAAACACGTTTTCAAAACGGAATAAATTATTACAAAAAAAAATTAAAACGGACTAGTAAAAAAGACTAAAAAGTACAAAATACATTCTTGTGTAAATATTAACAACCCTATATACTGTGCCTATACCTACAGAAATTTTAAACCTAAAAACGTGGGGCGCATGCTAAAGACATTATGGATGATAAATTTTACAAAATTATTATTTTCTGCTTTTTAGTTAACAAGCTAGACTAAAAATATACCATCTCCTATCGGAGCACTCATCAAGACAATTTAAACTAGCCCAAACTCGATAGGGTTGCATGGTTTTATTACAAGGTCCCAGTGGCCTTCTCCCGGCTCCATAATCAGACCCTGTAAAAAACTATTTCCCAACAAAGTACCTACTCGTCAAGACAATTCGGAGTCCAATCCAAACTCGATGGGGCAACTTGGTTTTATTAAAGAGTTCCTCTGTCCTTCTTCCGGCTCCATCATCAGCTCCTGAAAACTATTTCCCAACAAAATACTCGCCAAGACGATTCAAACAAGCCTAATCTCGATGGGGTTGCATCGTTTTATTATAGAGTTCTTATGGCCCATTCCGGCTCCATCATCAGATCCTCGGACACTATTTCCCATTAAAGTACTCGTCAATATGATTCAAACGAGCCCAAACTTGATGGGGTTGCATGGTTTTATTACCAAGTTCCAGTGACCTTCTTCCGGCTCCATCATCAGACCCTGGACACTATTTCCCAACAAAGTACTCGTCAAGACGATTCAAACGAGCCCAATCTCGATGGGGTAGCGTGGTTTTATTAAAGAGTTTCTGTGTCCTTTTTTCGGCTCCATCATCAGACCCTGGAAACTTTTTCCCAACAAAGAACTCGTCAAGACGATTCAATCAAGTCCAAATTTGATGGGGTTGCACGGTTTCAATATTGAGTTCCTATGACATGGCCTCTCAGCTTCATCATCAGGCCCTGGACCTCGTCTTCCATTAGAGTACTCATCAAGACGATTCTAACGAGCCCAAACACGATAGGGTTGTATGGTTTCATCATAGAGTTCCTGTGGCCTTCTTCCGGCTTCATCATCAGATCCGCTCAATGATACCACAATATTGCATTGCCTTTCAGTTCTTACTTATGTTCAAAGTTTCAAGTCTCTAGCTCATCGGGAAGCTAGTATAAAATCGTTCGCAAACTTTGTGGAGCAACAAACAATCAAACACACAAACTAGAAAGCAACCTAATAAAAACGTGTTAAAAACTAGAGTAGATTGAACACAATTATTCTTGTTATAGTAATTCTAACTACATTAATAATGTATGTTTAAAGAAAATTTAGTACTTGGCAATATATGTAAAAAAAACACATTATTATTATACAAAATTTATTGTTTTTTTTTATTTTAATGGCTCGTCTGTTTTATAGCACAATCTTTAGATTTTTCACGAGAAACAATCATGCGTTTTAAATTTCCAATGCATTCAACGACAGAAGAAAGCCTTTTCAGATATAATAAAAAATAGTCGCCATTTTCATAAACCTTAAAACAGTCATTATAATAAATTAATTTCGCCATATTTTATAAAATTATATTACTTAAAGCACTATAAAGCAAAATAAGTTTTTAATTTTACTTCACTAAGATATAATTGAAGGTTTCTTTAAGTATATTTCTTGATCTGACTGAAGTCAACCTACAATATATCTTGAAGTCAATGTTTAAGAGTTCTGCAAAACCACATTCTTAAATAGGTAAAAATTTATCTTAACAGTAGTATTAACTCTTTCTTAACATGCCCTTAAATGCTGTGCCTACATTTACTTAACTAGCCCTTGGAGTGTATCTTGGAGTGTAGCATGTGAGCAGCCTCCCAAGTAATTTCTACGATACTTACTAAAACTAAGAAAACGATTGCTTGAACACCAGAAACTGTATGGAAATAACTAGATAATTTGGATAACACGACCTAAAACGTGACACATACATTAGCTAAGTTGTACCTTATTATTATAACACTTGATTTTAAATATTTTCCCATTGCCGGTATAGCTGAAAAAGGATATTTCATAATGCTCTGGTCTAAAGTACGAAATTTCAGCTCTGTAACGTCAGGCCCCAGCTTCAATGGGGATTTGGCGATCTCAAAAGGATTATTTAGTGTTGTTCTTTTCTTCATTTTGGATTTAAAAAAAAAAATACTGGCCGATTTTCGAATATTTGATACCAGACGATGCCCTAAGCTTTTGCATCTTTAGACATCACTGCCTTTTGTTTATTTTTTAACTTTCGTAAATATAGTCAAATTATATTCCTCCACGAAAACTAGATTATTATATAACTTTAGATTCTTAGTATTTTCAACACTAAAGTTTAGATAGGTAATTGTTTCGTTTTAACATTGAAAATGTTTATCAAATCGAATCGTAAAGTTTATCGTTATTATTTGAAAATCTAATAATTCACTAACTTCGTCGACTCTTCCCAAAGTTGTTCAGCTGCCTGAGTGTCGGCTGCAAATTTCCACACATTCACAATTTTACAATTCCTGATTAGCTTCGCACTAACATCGCTAACACTTTCATCTATGGCTGCGAAAATAGTGCTCTGGGCCCCTTGCCACGGATCTTTGAAGAAAAATGAATACAAATACGCGATAAGGAGTCCTCCCACTTTGCCGAAGTTCAAAACAAAGATTTGAGTCCCGACTGCACCTGGGTCTACTGAGTTCACAATCACATTGCTTCCTTCTAATCGTTTCGCCAACGCCAACGCAAACAGCAGCAAACATAATTTGCTGTTCGGGTAAGTTTGATAACTAGCCCTAGTACCATTTTTGTTCATTTTCCCATATTCATATCGCCCCAACATGTACAGCACCGAAGATACGTTCACTATCCTACTCTTATCGTCAGGAGTCCCAGACTTTTTCAGTAGAGGCAGTAGAATATTTGTTAGCAAGAAATGTCCATAATAGTTGATCTGCATAGTGGCCAGTAAGCCATCTTTAGTTATATTTGTAATACTGCCAACTCCAGCGTTGTTTACTAGGATGTCCAACCTTTCTTCAGTCTGCAAGATGTCTTGAGCGAAATCCTTGGTAGACTGCAGGGAGGCTAGGTCAAGATGCTTGAAGATTACATTCGGATTTCCTGTATCAATTATGATGGTGTCCTGCGCGTCCAGCCCTTCTTGAATGAACGGGCAGGCTATGATCACTTTGGCTCCCCTTCTCGCTAGATCCCTTGCCGTCTCCAGCCCCATTCCACTCGTCCCACCAGTCACTACGCACGTTTTCCCATCCAACCGCCTCTTCGACTTACAGACTTCATAATTTTTCTTCATAAAAAATCTCAATAGTACTAAAAATAACAATACAATTATCGTAACAAACATGTTGCTTGGACCGTGTTATGCATAGACACTAACAAGTTTATTATAAAAAACCCGGTCAAGGGCGAGTCGGACTCGCGCACCGAGGGTTCCGTACCATCATATTTGCACCATTAAACCACACTGCAGAAATTAATATTATATATATATTATTAATATATATATATTATATATTATTAAATAAAATTAGTATTGCAATTGTAGGTCAGAGCCATCTCTCGACCGATAGTGGAACTAATGTTAACTTTTTTAGAAATTTGATGATTTCTAAATAAGTGTGCTATATTGAGACATCGTTTTATTTTTCTGTAATCCTTACTAATATTATAAATGCGAAAGTCCGTTTGTTTGTTTGTTTGTTACGCCTTCACGTCTCAACTACTGAACCGATCGTCATGAAATTTTGCATACACGTTGTCAGTGGTACAGAGAAGGACATAGGGTATCTTTCATCCCGAAAAAACGTATAGTTCCCAAGGGATAGCAAAAAACCTTTCCACGCAGACGAAGTCGCGGGTGGCTGCTAGTCTTTATATAAACTGCTATCACATAGAATTATTTCAAATTTTTCTCTTTGCAAACTTCGGAGATAAGGGGGGGAACGGTATTTTTTACATTTTTCATCATAAGTCGAAAACTATGCGACCTAAATAAAAAAGAAAAAAATATTAAAAACGTACAAACGACGTTCTTTCTTACGATACCCCACATGCTCTAGTAGCCCCACTTCAAAATTTTAAGACCCCTTTTATTTTATTTATTTCTTATTTGCAAAATAGTTGGGCAAATGTCACCTTAAACTATTCCAAATTTCAAGTTGATAGACACCATTAGTAGTTCTGGAGATATCAAGCTGTGACAGACAGACAGACAGACTGAGTCACACCATAAGGGTTTCTTTTTTACCATTTTGGTACGGAACCCTAAAAAAACTCATCATTGTAGTTAATTTCAGCTGGTTTATTTTAATTGTAAATAATCTACCACAGTCCACAGATTAGATAATGTTATACTCCGTAGATGTAATATTTGAATAGCCTTCGCCTCTTAAGTATGAAATTGCCGTTTTGTATGAAGAGTTTTAAAGAATTTGTATTATCCATAATAACTTTGTCTTAATTTATTTGAAAAACCATAAACGCTAATGTTTTAATTTAAAATTTTATGCGCAAATCACCTTTTACATCGAACGCTGGATTCGTCGAAAAAAGTCGTCTTCCAGCCCCACCCGACTTCAACAGACGTGTTTTATTATAATAATATGCGTACCTATCTATTGATTTAAAAAATATTTCTTGCTTTTTAGAGGTATTTAATTTTGAAGCTGTTTTTGTTTTTATTTTCAGGTTTTTTGAAGTCGTACGTGCTGCCGAACCCATCTTCCTATCTCGATCGAATACAGGAGCGACCACTTCGTCCAGCCGTCTACGTGCAGAAGGTTAGCTAGCAACAGGACTCACCAAAGCCACATTACTCCCACCAACACTCCGTCGCCTCAGGACTACGATTCAGTGTCCAGTATAAACTTGCCAGGTGTCATCAGCGCGTGAGTATATGAGAGTGGACGAGCAATTGCGCAGGTGCAAACCCACTCTCTCGTCCCAAATCCTCGGTGGCCAATGGATCGGAGACCGATACAATTAACCAAGGTTAAGAGATGCAGTAACTGGCCGCAGACCGCTATACGAATTCTGGCATGCGCCCTTAGAGGTATGTCACAAATACCTTGCTGCATCGCTATAGAAGCCGAGATCAGTGCCTATCGACGGTGTTCGCCTTCCATACCGGTGTAGTCTTCGTGTACTAAACAGGGGATCTCCTGTCATGGCCATGACCGCAGGGTAGCGTGCATGGCCCCCTTCACCAGGTTTAGCCCGCAGGTCGACGCGGTTTACCGGGATGTGGCCGCTGCGTACACGACAGCTACTTGGAGCCACTGGTGAAGAGATTTGGGAGTTTCTGTAGACCAGGCAGCATCTACCACTTAAACCGATGTAAGCCGACCGACAGTCCTGTAAAGGTACTACTACTAGACAACCCCTACACCCCATAGATAGAAAATAGCTAGTGTGTCGCCGTCGACGGACTCGTCGAGAAGGACATCATCATCATCATCATCATGTATAATAAGTATATATTTAAAAAGTATATAAGTAGTACCTATATCAGTTGTCTAGCACCCATATTACAAGCTTTGCTTAGTTTGGGGCTAGATGGCGCTGTGTGAAATTGTCCAAGCATTTATTTATTTAAGCATATAAAGAATTATCCCTACAAAGTTAAATTAGTACCTTACTGCAAGTTCTATGCGATTAAACAGAGCATTCCCAATTTAACCGGGTAATACAGTATTTTTTTAGTAACAACCTTAAAATAATAACACCTAGAACGATAGTTCTCTACAAAGCGCACTGTCAAAATTGAGGCAACTAAAACAGCCAAAATGGCTCCGTTTTCAGATTGTTATTCTACATTATTACCTAATTATACCGATTAAGTACAAAACAGTTTCAATTTTCCCACATTTATAAGACTAATTACTATATTATTGGGTATCAGTTACGATTTGTTAACGTATGAAGGATATAAATTTCAAAACTAAGTCATTCTGGCTTGGTATTAGTTGCCTCACTTTGCATACGCGGACACGGTTTCTAGGTGTTATTATTCTAAGCTAAGGTAACAACAAAGTGGTTTTATGCCGCTGAAAATTCAAACACATTTTTGGAATGTGTAAGTCAGTCAACATTGACCAAAAGCGCGCTCCCCTCTCCCGCCCGCCCCCGTACCTCCCTGCTACGCATACTCAAATGGACACACCGGCTGCGTAGACACGCGCGTAGAAACTCAGGTAATTTCCTGACAAACCGTTACGCATACTTATAGTGCGGCGGTAATCTTAAAAAAGACGCTTAGAAAACACGTTTCGTACAGTCATCTCAGAAATATGAAAATTTGGTATCGATGCATTCAGTACGATGCCCTGATCACAAATATATAAGATGACAAGTGCGAAAGTGGTGGGGGTAGAAACTGTGACGTCATAAAGTTTTCAGTACAAAGAATTTTTTTTTTCATACCATGTGGTATATCAAATGAAAGGGCTTTGTGAGTAGATTACGAATATATAACACACTATAACATTTTCACTACTTGGTCTAAGAAATTATTAGCAAACGTCGAAAAATTTCGCAATTCAGAGTCGCCATTGAACAGGTCTAGATTGAAAACAGCGCGTATATTATATATTACAGCGCGTATATTGGTTTATTCAGATGTAATTTTAGAATTCAAAATCAAAATATCAAAATCAAAATATGTTTATTCCTTTAACTTAACAATTAAAACACAAAACAGTGATAGATTCCACCTTTTAGGTGCTTAGGCACCTGTATTAGACAGAACCGCTCATCCTTAGCATAGAAAAACTTAACAATTACAGATAAGGTAAAAGTATAAAGATACAATACTAAAGCAATATAATTTTAATTTTACAATTATATTATACTACTAACTTAAATCTACGACTCTGCGTGTGTGTGTGTGTGTGTGTATGTGTGTGTGTGTGTGTGTGTGTGTGTGTGTGTGTGTGTGTGTGTGTGTGTGTGTGTGTGTGTGTGTGTGTGTGTGTGTGTGTGTGTGTGTGTGTACTTTTTACACTCGTTGTTAAGTGAAGGGTAAATTTTTTGACTTTTATTTATTTTATTGTACAGAACAGATGATAAATATTGATACTGACATCTTACAAAACTAGTACGTGTTTACTTTGTAATCGCAACGTTGTCTTTTCTTCTTTTCTTAGTAAGAGCTGTGTTATAACCTATAGACCTGTGTTTCTTTAAAATAGTTTGTTAAATGTACAGCTGTCTTACTGTTAAAAGATCCGCGTTCATGTACAAAGTTGCAGTAGAAAAACGACGCCTTTTGGATAGCATGACCTTTAGTAAAGCTCTTTGGGCTCTCTCAACTGCTAGAAATTTAGTTTTCAATGCGCCACCCCATATTGGTATACAGTACGTTATTATTGACTTGGCTAGGGCATCATAGATTTGGTTCAGTAGTTTCTTGTATGCCACGTGTCTTAGAATTTTAAAGATCCACATAAGTTTTCTCAGCCTACCAGTCACCAAATCTATATGCGCCTGCCACGAGAGTCTACTGTCTACCATAACCCCTAAGTACTTAACAGTTTCCACTTTATTTATAGAAGGGCAACTACAGTTTGTACATTGGGGATATTTCTCATGTATCTTAATATTAAAAGATGTACTGGGTTGGGTCTTACTATTTATTGCGAAACACATATAATTAGTTTTTGTTGTATTTAGGGTAAGTAAGTTAGCCCTAAGCCATTGAGCTATCTCAGTTAATGCACTATCAGCGGTCACTTTTACATTGTCCCAAGTTTCCCCGGTGAAAACCACGGCCGTGTCGTCAGCATACGAGAAAATGCTAGTATTTGCAAATGTCATATTGCAGAGGTCATTCAAATAAACCAAGAATAATGTTGGGCCCAGTACGCTTCCCTGTGGGACGCCGTAATTCAGAGTAGTCTTTTCACTAATTGCATGACCCAGTTTTACCTTTTGTGTCCTATTTTTGAGATAGTTCTTGAAAAGATCAAGTGCAGTATCTCTTATGTCGATTTTTTCTAGTTTATTGATAAGGATGGGGACGGAAACGGTGTCGAATGCCTTTTTTAAATCCAAAAATACTGTGAGACATTTCCCTTTGCCATCCAATGTGTCAACAATTACAGACGTCAAGGCTTCAATTGCATTTTCTGTTGACATACCTGACCGAAAACCATATTGATGCTTAGAAAGGATGTTATATTTTTCAAGGTATTTAAGAAGTCGTTTGTTCATTAGTTTTTCTATAACCTTGGATATAGAAGGTAAGACGGATATAGGTCTGTAATTGTTGATATCATTTGCGTCCCCACCCTTATGTACCGGGGTCACAATTGATTCCTTTAATAGCGATGGGAATATACCGTTCGCAAAACAGAGGTTCACTAAGTGAGAAATTATTGGCGCTAATTCATTGCTTGCAAGTTTGAGAAAGCTGGTTGGGATATTATCCCACCCAGGAGCACTGTTCGATTTTAGTCCCATTATCACAGAGTGAACCTCCGTTGGATCCGTATCGAAAAGAACAAATGAGGAACAGTGAGTGTGATTTAAGGTTCCTGTAGTAGACTGAGAGTTATTCGGTTGAGTTATATTACTGGCGAGGTTTTTCCATATGTTACTGAAAAAGTCATTCACATATTTAACCGATTCGTCTTTGGTCTGCCTTATGTTGACTGACTGACTTATTTATTAATTTTTGTATTAATTATTAAAGGAATCTGAGAATTTGGAAAAAGCAGAAAATTATGCTGTTATTAAAACTGATGTACTTTTCTTATTTTTAAATATCGTTGGTCAATTATCTTTAGAAATTCGAAAAGAGTATGTGCAGAGTTATTTGTTATGTATTTTGTAAAAATCAATTCATTCGTTTTCAATCTAGACCTGTTCAATGGCGACTCAGAATTGCGAAATTTTTCGACGTTTGCTAATAATTTGTAAGACCAAGTCTCAGATCAAATAAAAAAGGAGCGTTGCGCAGTGGTTGCGAACAACTAAGTGAAGTCGGTTTTTGATGGTACATGTGTGCGTACTAGAGGGGGGGCGGGGGCCGGGCGGCAGGGTTCGCCCAATGACGAACGAAAGCCAAGGCGTAGTTTCGTTAAATATGTGTGCGTAAACTGGCTTCACCGCTTTGTCGGAAGACTCCGTCTTTACTTTTTTATTTAGTCTGAGGACCAAGTAGTGAAAATGTTATAGTGTGTTATATATTCTATTCAATTCAATCTACTCACAAAGCCCTTTCATTTGATGTACCACATGGTATGAAAAAGAAATTTCTTTGTACTGAAATTTTTATGACGTCATTGTTTCTACCCCCACCATTTTCGCGCTTGTCATCTTATATATTTGTGATCAAGGCATCGTACTGAATGCATCGATACCACATTTTCGTGTTTCCGTGATGACTTGTGCGAAAACTAACCTCAAACCTTGTTTTACCGCCCTACTATTACTTCTACACTTACGCTTACGCACGCATACGTGCTGGGCACACAACGCGACCTGTCTCGTGCGTACCCAGCCGCTGCGGCAGTCACGTTTGCGACTCTAGTGCGCGATGTAAGGCGAAGATTGATAATTGTCAATTTTTTTTGCACTAATTCAATTAGTTATTCTTTAATATTTCGTTATTCATTATTTAAAAACAAAATAAAACACCACTTGGGTCAGGCCGCCAAATTGTAAAAACAATTCTAACGAGCCCATACACGATGGGGTTGTATGGTTTCAACATAGAGTTCCTGTGGCCTTCTTCCGGCTCCATCATCAAATTAGCTTAATGACACCCTATTATTACATTGCCTTCCAGTTCTGACCTGTGTTCAAAGTTTGAAGTCTCTAGCTCATCGGGAAGCTAGTATAAAATAGTTTGCAAAATTTGTGGACAAACATACATACATACATACACTCACGCCTGTTTCCCATGGGGGTAGGTAGAGACTATGGATCACCACCTGCTACGATCCTTGCACACTTCTTTCGCTTCATTCACATCCATAAATCTTTTCATACATGCTGCCCTGCGGTTTTTGTCACTGCGTACACCAGCCTTTTTAGGGTTCTGTACCAAAATGGTAAAAAGGAACCCTTATGGTGTGACTCAGTCTGTCTGTCTGTCTGTCTGTCACAGCTGGATATCTCGAGAACTACTAATGGTATCAACTTGAAATTTGGAATAGTTTAAGATGACATTTGCCCAACTATTTTGCAAATAAGAAATAAATAAAAAAATAAATATCTTTTTTAGAGCAGGGCCTGAAAAGGGGTCTTAAAAATTTAAAGTGGGGCTGCTAGGGCATGTGGGGTATCATATAAAAGAACGCCGTTTGCACGTTTTTAATCATTTTTTCTTTTTGTTCTAGACCGCATAGTTTTCGACTTATGATGAAAAATGTAAAAAAAAATACCGTTCCCCCCCTTATCTCCGTAGTTTGCAAAGAGAAAAATCTGAAATAATTCTATGTGATAGCAGTTTATTTAAAGATTACAGGAAAAATAAAACGATGTCTCAATATAGCACACTTTTTTAGAAATTGTCAAATTTCTAAAAAAGTTAACATTAGTTCCACTATCGGTCAAGAGATGGCGCTGACCTAAAACTGCAATACTTATTTTATTATTCTATTCTGCAGTGTGGTTTAATGGTGCAATTATGATGGTACGGAACCCTCGGTGCGCGAGTCCGACTCGCTCTTGACCGGTTTTTTATAATAACCTCTATTTGGTCCGCGTAGGTTTTTCTGAAACGCTCTTGTGCTAACGCAAATTCACACAATATATCTCTTTCGTTATTCGCCTTTCATTCATCCTCTCTAAGTGACCAAACCATATTTTCCTCAACGATCGCATCTCTACCGCATTTATTCTGCTTTCATTCTTTTTTCGCCATACCCAAGATTCACTTCCACACATCAGTGTCGGTACCAGCACTCTGTTATGAATAGCCATTCGCGCCTTTGCAGAAACGATTTGGCTACTCATAATCGAGTGTATAACAGCACTCACCGAATTTCCTTTCTTCACTCATCTTTCTATGTCTTCCTCACTCTTTCCGTCCCTTGTGAACAAACTCCCCAAGTATACAAACTCACGGACTTGTTCCACTTTTTCGCCACCTAACATTACCGTACAGTCAGTCATTTCTTCATCTCTCTCAAACACCATCACTTTCGTCTTAGTTACATTCACTTTCATCCCTTTTCTCACAAAATCATCATTCATAACAGACATCATTTCCTGCAACTCTTGCGCAGAAGCCGCAAGTAAAACTTGGTCGTCAGCGTAGAGTAGGCACTTGATCTGAGTCCCATTCATCATAACTCCACAGTCACGTTCTTTCAGACCTTTCATACAACTGTCCAAAAACAGATTAAAGAGCCATGGTGACGCAACACATCCCTGTCTGACACACCTAGAGATGCCAAACCAATCAGCGTATACGCTGTCAATCCTGACGCATGCACGGGAATCCTCATAGAGAGATTTCAGTGCATGAATCAGTCTGCTCTCCAATCCGTATTCGGAAAACACCTTCCTTAGCTCATTCCTGTCAACTCGATCGTAGGCCTTCTCCAGGTCCACAAAGGCACAGTAAACCTTTTTGTGCTTAGCCAGGTGTTTTTCGGTTAAGCACCTGAAGGAGAAGAGCTGATCGGTGCATCCCATTCCCTTCCTGAATCCCGCTAGCACATCCCAAATAATCTGATCAGTTTTTTGCATCACTCTTTCAATCAGTACCTTTGCATACAATTTACTGACAATGCTGAGAAGACTGATCCCGCGGTAGTTTTTAGCATCCTGCCGTGACCCTTTCCCTTTGTACAGCGGCACGACCACGGCTTTACGCCAGTCTTCCGGTAGGTACTTTTCTACTGTTCCAACATTTATTAAAGATCACACACAGCCAGGACGCAACCAGTTCTTTCCCACCTCTCAGCATTTCAACAGTAATTCTGTCATATCCTGCTGCTTTCCCTTTTTTTATGCTTTTCATTGCACTAATAATCTCATCCATATATATATATATATATATCTCTTTTATCCTCTTCTGTCTCTTCCTCGTCTTCCACGCTTTTATCAGAGGCTTTTAGCATAGAGCCATCGGCCTCAAACAAACTCTCAAAATATTTCATCCCCTCCTGTAGTACACGTTTTTCATCTGTCACTCAGGTGCGGTCGCAGCCTGAAATTTTGGGGGGGGGCGGTCACTAATAATAATACAATTGCTGTTTTGTAAATTTTTAGAAGCTTTTTCTATGTGACATGTACGATTTGGGGGGCGGGGTCATGTCCCCTGTGACCCACCTTCCCCTGGGACCGCGCCTGCTGTCACTAGATCACCTTTTTCATCTCTTATCACATTCATTTTAGACTTATGTGATCCACTTCGAGACGTTTTCATTTGTTTCCAAAACAATTTTATATTCTCTCGGAAGTTGTCACAGAGTTTGAAGTCACACTTTTCTTTCATCTTTCTCTTTTTTTCTTCTACTTTTTCTTTCACTACTTTCTTAATCCTCTTATACTCCCTTGCAACTGCAATTACATCATCTTCTGTAACACTTGCATTCACCCTTTTACTGGCTTTGATGGCCAGCAGATCCCGCCATACTTTTTTCTTTTCATTCACTATCTGTCTTACCTCACTATCCCACCAGTTTATTGGCGGAGCATTCTTCCTTTTACTCACTCTACATATTTCCTCCGCTGTTTCAGTCACACCTCTTTTAAACTTTCCCCAAACTTCCTCAAGCTTGCCATCTTTCACTTCAGCCACATTTCCCAATCGTTCTTTCAATTTGAACAAATACATCTTTTGCACTTCCACTTCATCCAGGTTCTCAACTTTCACTCTAGTCCTCCGTTGTTAACTCTGTGGGACGATGACGCCAACTTTTGAACAGACCACTAACCCGAGACCCTACAAGAAAGTGGTCCGTTTCAATGTTATTACACTTAAAGACCCTGGTGTCTACAACTCTGCCCTTCAGTCTTTCATCCACAATCACAAAATCAATCATATCATCATCGATCAAATCGATCATACGAGCCTCTCTGCCAAGTGTACGTATGAATTTCCTTGTGGTCAAACATGGTGTTCGTTACCACAAGATTCTTCTCTAAACATTACCTAAATCAAACTCTTGCCATTATCATTTACTCTTTTGTCATATTCCTAAAACTTGGACAAACAAGAAACGAGATAGCAACCTAATAAAAACGTGTTATGAAGGTAATTAAGTTTAAACGATCACCATACTAACCTAACTACCCGAAAAAAATCGCTCCGCCGTAGTCGGGTAAAAAAATGATTACCAAATCATTGGGGCCGTCTTAGGATTTGGGGATCATTAACTACTTTTTGAAGAACATTTTACTTTAATTAAGATAACGTGATGTTAAATATTTGTATGACATTTTAAATTAAAATGTGGTGCAATGAATACTATTTTTGGGTTACCAATGTAGCAATTAGTAGCCCATTGGTTTGGTAGCAATATGCAAAACTGGTTATAATTTCACATTAAAATTGATGGACTATTTTTGGCACTAAAAAGTATTTTTTGACGTTATATTTTACTATATCTGGTGATAAGTTAAACATAAGCATTATTTTTTATTGTGTTTGTTATTGTCAGTATGTTCTTATTAAATAAATATTTTTAAACTAATTAGGTAAGGTTACTGGGGCCAAGTGCGCCTAGCGGGCAAGTGCACCTACCACAAATATCTCGTAAACTACCGATTGGATACTAGTAGTGACATCTTACATCCATGCTACAAACTAAATTATAGTTTTTGGTAATAGTCACAGATGGCTATCGTCACGCGTTCTTGAGAAATCCGCCTAAAATTTTCACTGTCATTCAAAGTGGTGAGCAGAGATGACTATGCGTGTGGTCATCGTCATAAAACTCAAGAAATAGTGTTTTTATCGATAAACGAGTGAGGTATGTGCACAATTTAAGAATTTTTCTTTAAGATCCTGACTTTATTTCACTCCTACTTATCTAGTATTTTTTTATATTTTTTTGCAAATTAAATATTTTAACTTCATATTTGTATAGTTGGGGAAGCGCGCCATACTGATTTTTTATATGGCGCACTTTGCCGCAATTCAGAGGTTACAAACCTTACCTTAGTCCCTTTTTAACGATGATATCAAATAGTTCCTCAGCATTGTATTCTATCAAAAAATATACTTGAAACTCGATTACTTCTATTTAGAAAAAAGGTTCACAGCCTCTAATTTAAGATTGTATTGCGCACTTAGCCGAAATTTGGTTAGAATACCATAGATTCTTCTAGAATGTGGCTATGTGAAAAAAAATATATATTATGCGTTTTGTTGCTTGTTTTCTCAAAATAATATGTGTATGTTTTAATTCTAATGCTTCATTATTGCGTTTTATTAATACCAGGCGCACTTACCCGATTTGTCGGCAAAGTGCGCCTACGGTCCATGTTTTCTAATTTTGTGCTAAAAATTGTTATTTTACTGTCAGATTCCAATGACACCTCATTGGTTGTATTTGCAAAATATCACATATCCCTATGGTATCACGACAAGTATCATAAGTATGTGAACTTAAACACAAGTTTGACCCAGTCACCTTACCTAAGTGTATCAATTTGAATTCAAAATTCATACTAAAGACAGAACTTTGTATCATTAGATAATATCAAAAAGGAAGTGAATAGGTATGTACTACTTTATAATGAATAGGTCCTTTATTGAATTAGTACTTTTAATCTTCATTCTGTGTATTATTGTTTGTCCCAAAGTCCAAAGAGTATGTCAATGTAATCACTACGCTAACCACAAACTCATTTGCGCCAGCCATCTAGAAAAAATAAATGAACTAAAAACAATAACTGGAAAAGGGCGGCCACAAACAGACAGAATCCCGATTTGGAATTCCGAAACGGAATATCGATAATGTATGAAAATTCCGTACGGAAAAATTGCGCATGTGTGTGGAAGGCCTATACTATACCATAGATTTGTATGGATTAGCGTTTGAAATGATTCCGTTTCGGAATTACGAATCAAAATTCCGTCTGTGTGTGGCCAACGCTAATCAATTATTTTATAATACTTATATCAAAATTAATTAGGCAAATTAGTAAATCGTACGTTTTGAACTGTCAAATGAATAAGTAAGATTACTTTAAACAATCGCACTTCTGATTTATTTCGATTTGATATTGTTTGAAAGCTACGGATATTATTGTCGAATTTAGATACTGCATAATTCTCCTATTCGCCGTGTGTCCGTTAGAAAACAAATACAAAAAAAAAACCTTTTTTTTATAAAAAAAACACGAAACAGACTAAAAAGTAAAAAAAAAATTCTTTTATAAATATTTAATAATATTGTAACATTTAAGTATCATCAATTGCCTTTTGCATGCGCCCTACGTTTTTAGGTTTTACTTATGAGGCTAAATATTTACAGTAGAATTTATTTTAAAGGTACTTTTTAGTCTGTTTTTTCTACTACGTTTTTATATGTTTTTACTCCGATTTTTATCGTTTTTAGTCCGTATTAAATTAGTATTTTTTTATATTTTATAAACTATAATTGAAATAATAATTGATTAAAGCTGAAACACATTGTGTTTCTTAAACCCAAAACGGAAACATATTGTGTCTTGATCTGTGTCAAAAAGCATTATCATTAGAACACCATTGAATTACGATTTTGACGAAAACATTAGCAGACTTGACCCCCAGGTTGTCGGGGCCCTATTTAATAACGTGACAATTTGTAAATTGTCGCGACAATTTGGTTTACATTGCGGTGTAGCTATGAGTAGTTTATTCTATTTTCAAATCGATTGACGCAATGGATATTAAAATGTCATGACAGGTGACAAATTGTCACGTTTATTATACAGGGTTATTTTGAGCTTACCATCCAAATTTTAAGGATGTGTCCAGTTCATGAAACCAAACAACTTTCTGTAAGAAACATGTGTCAAATTTCGCCACAAAATTTTGGTCATCCCATACTAAATTGATCACGTGATCTCTTTGATTTGTATGGAAAGTCGATTTTTATTTTACATATTTGACCATGTGTTCCTAAGGCTGAGTTGCACCATCTTACATTAACGATAACGAACTTGTTATAGTACCGGTTAAGCATAAGTTAGCCAAAAAAATTGGTTGCCAGCCAGTATGATGTCCTTTGACAAGTTTGACGCGACAAATAGGTAGCATTATCATTTGACGCTAACTTTAACTTTGACAGCGTTTTGGTGCAACTCACACTTAGAAAAAGTTGTTCGGTTTCATGGACTGAACACATCCTCAAAATTTGGATGGTAGGTTCAAAATGACCCGATATAAGGTCCTTCTTAAATAGTGCACATAATTTTAAGAGGTCAATGTACTCATGCATACAAACATCTTTTACTACGGGACCAACATTGAAATCGCGAAAAAAAATCAGGTGTTCCATTCATTTTGATCTATTCGATTTTAAATTTTCTATGGAACAGCTGATTTTTTTTTCGCTATTTCAATGTTGGTCCCATAGTAAAAATTGTTTGTATGCATGAGTACATTGACCCCTTAAAATTTTGTGCACTTAAGAAGGACCTTATATAGGGCCAAGGATGTCACTTAATCAGGGGCCCATTTTATTAAATAATGGTAATGGTCATTGGGCACATTTTACCTACTTGATGAAAGTTTTAAATTGAAGAATTCAATCCCAGTTTTCAAAATATGTATTATTAACACGTTTTTATTAGGTTGCTTTCTTGTTTGTTTGGTCGTTTGTTTGTTTGGTCCGCAAAGTTTGCGAACGATTTTAAACTAGCTTCCCGATGAGCTAGAGACTTGAAACTTTGAACATAGGTCAGAACTGGAAGGCAATGCAATAATATGGTGTCATTAAGCTGATCTGATGATGTAACTGGAAGAAGGCCACAGGAACTTAATGATGAAACCATACAACCCCATTGTGATTAGGCTTGTTAGAATCATCTTGACGAGTACTCTAAGGGGAGATAAGATCCAGGGTCTGATGATGAAGCTGGAAGGCTATGCCAAAGGAACTCAATATTGAAACCTTGCAATCCCCTCGAGGTAGGGCTCATTTGAATCGTCTTGACGAGTACTTTGTTGGGAAATAGTGTCTAAGGTCTGATGATGGAGCCGGAAGAAGGCCATAAGCGACCATTACACACGTCAATCTGGTGTAATCTGATCAAAACCGCAGATTGATGGAATTTGATGCGGTTGGTTTGCGACGTTACACGGTCAATCCAGCGAGATCTGGATCGCAGTAGATCTTGGTGGATTGACAATCTACCACGATCCACGGTGGTCTTTGGTAGGGTTGCCAACTTTTTGCATTAATTTTCGCGTGATATTGATCGATGACCTGAGTGGTGCAGTATTCAACATGCCAGTCTACCACGCAAGAGATCCCGGGTTCGATTCCCGGACGTATTGAAATGATGAATTTTAATTTCTGTGACGGTCTGCGTATAATAAGTACCTATCTATTTCGAAAAGTAAGTAAGTACCTAGTAAAATCTGTTGTCTAGCACCCATTTTATGCCTTGATTAGTTAGGGTTAGATGAATATCGATATTTAATTTTACACACACAGGTGTGTAAAATTACCTAAATATCGATATTTATAATACGATATTACCCAGCTATGAACTGAGTGCCAAATTTCATCCAAATCAGTTCAGCTTCAGAAGGCTGAACTGATTTCGATGAAATTTGGCACACATCATATTATATAGTTTATAGCCTGGTAGGTATAGTAATAACATCGAGGTAAATAGTATTTTTCAAAACATTGCAAAAAATATAGTAGGTAGGTTTATGGGAAATTTATGAAAAAATATAGTCCTCATTTATTTTTAACTAGTTTCCTTTAAAAATTAAAAATAGGGTACATAGGGTAGGTACTTCCTAGGGTACCAAACTAACTGTGTGCCAAATTTCATCATCTTTTACTGCAATCCAATATTTTAACCGACTTAAAAAAGGAGGAGGTTCTCTTTTCATCTGTATATTTTTTAAGGGATTCTTCAAATGCCCACGCGCATGTAGTCACGGCCGGAAAGCAAGTTAAAAATAAATATGGGCTATATTTTTTATAAATTTCTCAAAAGTAAGTACTTACTAAAGTATTTTATCCTAGGGTACCTTTGATTGACCAGGATAAAACATATCCTATAATTTAATCCAGGCTATAAACTGTGTGTCAAACTTCATTCAAATCAGTTCAGCCTTAAAAACTAATATAACTACAGACGAACAGAGAAACAAGCTCCTACTTTTTTGAAGTCGGTTAAAAATATTGGATCGCAGTATATTGTGCTAGATTGTCTATCTACCACGGTAGATTGACAATCTACCACAATATACTGCGATTCAATATTTTTAACCGATTTCAAAAAAAGCAGGAGATTGTTTTTCTGTTCGTCTGTATGTTTTTTTAGGATATTTTTCAAATTTCCACCCGGATGTAGTCACGGCCGGAAGCTAGTTAAAAATAAATATGGGCTATAGTTTATAGCCTGGTAATATAGTATTGAATATCGATGTAAAAAAGTATTTTTTCAAAAAATATAGTAGGTACTTAGTACCTACATTAGGTATATAGTAGGTACAGTAGGTATTTAATTTAGTAGGCTTACACCTACTTTTGGGAAATTTATGAAAATGTTTAGTCCTATTTTATTTTTAATTACCAACTTCGTCCACGTGGACATTCGAAAGATTTGACTGGTATTAATTGTTTTTTTTTTTATGAGATTTTTCGAATGTCCACGCAGATGTAAGTTTTAGTCGCGGGCGGAAGCTAGGTAGTTAAAAATAAATGTGGACTTATATTTTTTTATAAATTTATCAGAAGTAAGAAATACTTACTACATATCAATTTCTATGTTAAAAACAAATACCTAGGATACCTTTGACCGAGATAAAAAGTATCCTATGTTTTAATCTTCGCTAATAAACTGTGCGCAATACTTCATCTAAATCAATTCAGCCTTCAAAAAAAAACATGTATCGGACAGCACAGCAGTAGATTGCGATGAACAGACTGCAAGTTCTCTGTTCGTCTGTATGTTTGTTTTTTAGTGATTTTTCGAATGTCCACCCACGCGGATGAAGTCGCGGGCGGAAGCTAGTTAAAACTAAATGTGGACTACATTTTTATAAATATCCCAAAAGTAAGTACCTACATACTATAATTTTTTAATGTTTTGAAAATAATACTATTACCTCGAAAAAAAGGTGCCAACCCTAAGCCAGATTGACGTAGATTGACAATCCAGCACAATCTGATCACGCCAGACCGCGCCAGACCGCGCCAGATTGAAACAGATCACGAACAACGTTACACAATCAATCTCTGTCAATCTGGCGCGGTCTGGCGCGATCTGGCGTGATCAGATTGTGTGTGTAATGGGTGCCATAGGAACTCTATAATAAAACCATGCAACCCTTTTGAGTTTGGGCTCGTTTGAATCGTCTTGACGAGTACTTTGTTGGGAAATAGTGTCCAGGGTCTGATGATGGAGCCGGAAGAAGGCCATGGGAACTCTATAATAAAACCATGCCATGCAACCCAATCGAGTTTGGGCTCGTTTGAATCGTCTTTACGAGTTCTTTGTTGGGAAATAGTTTCCAGGGTCTGATGGTGGCGCAGGAAGAAGGGCACTGGGAAATGCTAATAAAACCATGCAACCCCATCAAGTTTGGGCTCGTTTGAATCGTCTTGACGAGTGCTTCGATAGGAGAAGTTATATTGAGTCTTAGCTCGTTAACTAAAGAGCGGAAAATAATAATTTGCTGAAAAAAATAATAATTTTTAAAAACACGTTTTTAAAACAGCCTAAATTATTACAAAAAAAATGGACTAATAATATTAAAACGGACTCGTAAAAACAAACTAAAAAGTAAAAAATAAGTTCTTGTCAATTTATAACCCTAATAACCTATACCTACAGTTAAACCTAAAAACGTAGGGCGCGTTTTGTAAAATTTATCATCTATATTGTCTATCTATTGTATAGCATGCGCCCCACGTTTTTTGGTTTAAAATTTCTGTAGGTATAGGTTATTAGGGTTATAAATTTACAGAAGAATTTATTATTACTTTTTAGTTTGTTTTACTAGTCCGTTTTAATATTTTTAGTCCGATATTTTTTGTAATATTTTTTTTATGTACTTAAAAAGTACCGGCAGAAAAAAGTTATTTTATAGTATGTGTGCGAGTATAATTATGTACCTATGGCACCCATTACACACACAATCTGATCACGCCAGACCGCGCCAGATTGACAGAGATTGATTGTGTAACGTTGTTCGTGATCTGTTTCAATCTGGCGCGGTCTGGCGTGATCAGATTGTGCTGGATTGTCAATCTACTTCAATCTGGCTTGGTCTGGCTTAGGGTTGGCACATTTTTTCGAGGTAATAGTATTATTTTCAAAACATTTAAACATTATAGTACTTACTTTTGGAATATTTATAAAAATGTAGTACATATTTATTTAACTAGCTTCCGCCCGCGACTACATCCGCGTGGGTGGACATTCGAAAAATGATTAAAAAACAAACATACAAACGAATAGAGAACTTGCAGTCTGCTCATCGCAATCTACTGCTATCCGATACATGTTTTTTTTAAGGCTGAACTGATTAAGATGAAATTTAGGGCAAAGTTTATTAGCCTAGATTAAAACATAGGATACCTAATTTTTATCTCAGTCAAAGGTATCCTAGGTATTTTTAGTTTTTTTTAAACATTGAAATTAATATGTAGTAAGTACTTACTTTCAGGAAATTTATAAAAAAAATATAAGTCCACAATTATTTTTAACTACCTAGCTTCCGCCCGCGACTACATCTGCGTGGACATTTGAAAAATCTCATAAAAAAAAACAATTATAAAGACGAACAGAGAACCTCCTCCTTTTGTGAAGTCGGTTAAAATATCAGATCCCAGTAGATTGTGGTAGATTGTCAATCTACCACAATCTGCTTGCATCGGATCGCGGTAGATTGTGGTAAATTGTCAATCTACCACGGTAGACTGACAATCTAGCACAATATACTGCGATCTAATATTTTTAACCGACTTCAAAAAAGCACGAGTTTGTTTCTCTGTTCGTCTGTATGTTGTTTTAAAGGCTGTACTGATTTGAATGGAGTTTAACACACAGTTGATAGCCTGGATTAAATTATATGATACTTTTTATCCTGGTCAAAGGTATCCTAGGGTCAAATACTTTAGTAAGTACTTTGGAGAAATTTATAAAAAATATAGCCCATATTTATTTTTAACTAGCTTCCGCTCGCGACGTCGCGTCTACATACGTGGGGAGATATGAAAAATACCCTAAAATAACATACAGATGAACAGAAAAACAACCTCCTGCTTTTCCCCTCCTGAACTGATTTGGATGAAATTTGGCACTCAGATAGTTAATAGCTTAGTAATATAGTATTATAAATATCGATATTTGATTTTACACACACAGCGCCATCTAACCCTAGACAACTGATTTTACTAGGTAGGTACTTACTTTTCGCAATAGATAGGTACTTATTATACGCAGACCCGTCACAGAAATTAAAATATTTCATTTCAATTTCGTCCGGTCATCGAACCCGAGACCTCTTGCGTGGTAGACTGGCATGTTGAATACTGCACCACTCGGGTCATCGATCGATATCACGCGAAAATTAATGCAAAAAGTGGGCAATCCTGCCAAAGACCACCGTGGATCGTGGTAGATTGTCAATCTACCAAGATCAATGGGATCAGATCTCGCTGGATTGACCGTGTAACGTCGCAAACCAACCGCATCAAATTCCATCAATCTGTGGTTTTGATCAGATTACACCAGATTGACGTGTGTAATGGCCGCCTCTGATGTTATTAAACTTTTGTTGACAAAACAGAAGTTTTTGCTTTCAGCGTTGTGAAAATGTGTGGTACAAGCATAATAAAGTTTGTATTGCCTTCATTTATTTATTTTATTTTATTTATTATTGAAATGAAATTATATAATGATAAAAAATGAAACGTGCCCTACAAGAATGCGACCCATATCACTGACTAGCAGAAACATTTATCTACTTATCTAGCCCTATTTCGTTTGTGTACCTACGCCATAATCATAGTCAAACGTACGAACAAAATGCCCATTGACCTTTGCTACAATAATTTACTGTAGTTGATAATGGGGTAAAATTATGTTTTTTATTTATTATGAAACATAATTCTACCCCAATAAACAACTAATAAGGTAAATAACTGTATTTGTAAAAAGTATAATTTTTAAAGATTAGGTAGGTACTTATATATATTTTAAGTTTTATGCGAAGAAAATCGAAGAAGACTGATTTCTATAAAAAAATTTAGCATTATTGAATTCATGAATAATGATTGATGATGTAGAATAATTGAGGTAATTTTTTAGGGGAAGTACTTAGGTACACCTACCTATTTTTTTAATCTGCAATTAATCTAAATGGTTACCAAAAATGATTTTGCCAGGAAATAAATATTTGTTCAGCAAACAATTTAATAAACAGTTGGCAAAATACCTAATTGCTCTAAACATCTTAGTAGGCGCTATGTTTCCAGTAGGCGAAAGCTTCTATGAAATCTGCCCTCCTACTCAAAAATTTACTGAAAAAAAAAAACATTTTATAAAACACGTTTTTAACCCTTTGTAGGGCAATTAAGCAAAATAGTATAGCGGCTGTAACCACATCACATGTCTAACCGTAAGGTCGATTTTATTGAAACTGCTGTCCCTAAGCTTATTTGACTTTGACTTTGACTTATGTAGTAAGTATTTCTTACTTCTGATAAATTTATAAAAAAATATAAGTCCACATTTATTTTTAACTACCTAGCTTCCGCCCGCGACTAAAACTTACATCTGCGTGGACATTCGAAAAATCTCATAAAAAAAAAAAACAATTAATACCAGTCAAATCTTTCGAATGTCCACGTGGACGAAGTTGGTAATTAAAAATAAAATAGGACTAAACATTTTCATAAATTTCCCAAAAGTAGGTGTAAGCCTACTAAATTAAATACCTACTGTACCTACTATATACCTAATGTAGGTACTAAGTACCTACTATATTTTTTGAAAAAATACTTTTTTACATCGATATTCAATACTATATTACCAGGCTATAAACTATAGCCCATATTTATTTTTAACTAGCTTCCGGCCGTGACTACATCCGGGTGGAAATTTGAAAAATATCCTAAAAAAACATACAGACGAACAGAAAAACAATCTCCTGCTTTTTTTGAAATCGGTTAAAAATATTGAATCGCAGTATATTGTGGTAGATTGTCAATCTACCACAATTTGCTTGTATCGGATCGCGGTAGATAGACAATCTAGCACAATATACTGCGATCCAATATTTTTAACCGACTTCAAAAAAGTAGGAGCTTGTTTCTCTGTTCGTCTGTAGTTATATTAGTTTTTAAGGCTGAACTGATTTGAATGAAGTTTGACACACAGTTTATAGCCTGGATTAAATTATAGGATATGTTTTATCCTGGTCAATCAAAGGTACCCTAGGATAAAATACTTTAGTAAGTACTTACTTTTGAGAAATTTATAAAAAATATAGCCCATATTTATTTTTAACTTGCTTTCCGGCCGTGACTACATGCGCGTGGGCATTTGAAGAATCCCTTAAAAAATATACAGATGAAAAGAGAACCTCCTCCTTTTTTAAGTCGGTTAAAATATTGGATTGCAGTAAAAGATGATGAAATTTGGCACACAGTTAGTTTGGTACCCTAGGAAGTACCTACCCTATGTACCCTATTTTTAATTTTTAAAGGAAACTAGTTAAAAATAAATGAGGACTATATTTTTTCATAAATTTCCCATAAACCTACCTACTATATTTTTTGCAATGTTTTGAAAAATACTATTTACCTCGATGTTATTACTATACCTACCAGGCTATAAACTATATAATATGATGTGTGCCAAATTTCATCGAAATCAGTTCAGCCTTCTGAAGCTGAACTGATTTGGATGAAATTTGGCACTCAGTTCATAGCTGGGTAATATCGTATTATAAATATCGATATTTAGGTAATTTTACACACCTGTGTGTGTAAAATTAAATATCGATATTCATCTAACCCTAACTAATCAAGGCATAAAATGGGTGCTAGACAACAGATTTTACTAGGTACTTACTTACTTTTCGAAATAGATAGGTACTTATTATACGCAGACCGTCACAGAAATTAAAATTCATCATTTCAATACGTCCGGGAATCGAACCCGGGATCTCTTGCGTGGTAGACTGGCATGTTGAATACTGCACCACTCAGGTCATCGATCAATATCACGCGAAAATTAATGCAAAAAGTTGGCAACCCTACCAAAGACCACCGTGGATCGTGGTAGATTGTCAATCCACCAAGATCTACTGCGATCCAGATCTCGCTGGATTGACCGTGTAACGTCGCAAACCAACCGCATCAAATTCCATCAATCTGCGGTTTTGATCAGATTACACCAGATTGACGTGTGTAATGGTCGCTTATGGCCTTCTTCCGGCTCCATCATCAGACCTTAGACACTATTTCCCAACAAAGTACTCGTCAAGACGATTCAAATGAGCCCTACCTCGAGGGGATTGCAAGGTTTCAATATTGAGTTCCTTTGGCATAGCCTTCCAGCTTCATCATCAGACCCTGGATCTTATCTCCCCTTAGAGTACTCGTCAAGATGATTCTAACAAGCCTAATCACAATGGGGTTGTATGGTTTCATCATTAAGTTCCTGTGGCCTTCTTCCAGTTACATCATCAGATCAGCTTAATGACACCATATTATTGTATTGCCTTCCAGTTCTGACCTATGTTCAAAGTTTCAAGTCTCTAAATCATCGGGAAGCTAGTTTAAAATCGTTCGCAAACTTTGCGGACCAAACAAACAAACGACCAAACAAACAAGAAAGCAACCTAATAAAAACGTGTTAATAATACATATTTTGAAAACTGGGATTGAATTCTTCAATTTAAAACTTTCATCAAGCAGGTCAAATATGCCCAATGACCATTACCATTATTTAATAAAATGGGCCCCTGATTAAGTGACATCCTTGGCCCTATATAAGGTCCTTCTTAAGTGCACAAAATTTTAAGGGGTCAATGTACTCATGATGTTTGTATGCATGAGTACATTGACCTCTTAAAATTATGTGCACTATTTAAGAAGGACCTTATATCGGGTCATTTTGAACCTACCATCCAAATTTTGAGGATGTGTTCAGTCCATGAAACCGAACAACTTTTTCTAAGTGTGAGTTGCACCAAAACGCTGTCAAAGTTAAAGTTAGCGTCAAATGATAATGCTACCTATTTGTCGCGTCAAACTTGTCAAAGGACATCATACTGGCTGGCAACCAATTTTTTTGGCTAACTTATGCTTAACCGGTACTATAACAAGTTCGTTATCGTTAATGTAAGATGGTGCAACTCAGCCTTAGGAACACATGGTCAAATATGTAAAATAAAAATCGACTTTCCATACAAATCAAAGAGATCACGTGATCAATTTAGTATGGGATGACCAAAATTTTGTGGCGAAATTTGACACATGTTTCTTACAGAAAGTTGTTTGGTTTCATGAACTGGACACATCCTTAAAATTTGGATGGTAAGCTCAAAATAACCCTGTATAATAAACGTGACAATTTGTCACCTGTCATGACATTTTAATATCCATTGCGTCAATCGATTTGAAAATAGAATAAACTACTCATAGCTACACCGCAATGTAAACCAAATTGTCGCGACAATTTACAAATTGTCACGTTATTAAATAGGGCCCCGAAACCTGGGGGTCAAGTCTGCTAATGTTTTCGTCAAAATCGTAATTCAATGGTGTTCTAATGATAATGCTTTTTGACACAGATCAAGACACAATATGTTTCCGTTTTGGGTTTAAGAAACACAATGTGTTTCAGCTTTAATCAATTATTATTTCAATTATAGTTTATAAAATATAAAAAAATACTAATTTAATACGGACTAAAAACGATAAAAATCGGAGTAAAAACATATAAAAACGTAGTAGAAAAAACAGACTAAAAAGTACCTTTAAAATAAATTCTACTGTAAATATTTAGCCTCATAAGTAAAACCTAAAAACGTAGGGCGCATGCAAAAGGCAATTGATGATACTTAAATGTTACAATATTATTGAATATTTATAAAAGATTTTTTTTTTTACTTTTTAGTCTGTTTCGTGTTTTTTTTATAAAAAAAAAGGTTTTTTTTTTTGTATTTGTTTTCTAACGGACACACGGCGAATAGGAGAATTATGCAGTATCTAAATTCGACAATAATATCCGTAGCTTTCAAACAATATCAAATCGAAATAAATCAGAAGTGCGATTGTTTAAAGTAATCTTACTTATTCATTTGACAGTTCAAAACGTACGATTTACTAATTTGCCTAATTAATTTTGATATAAGTATTATAAAATAATTGATTAGCGTTGGCCACACACAGACGGAATTTTGATTCGTCACGAGTCACTTTCAAGATCTTTTTTTTGATGTCACGAAAGCTAAAATATGGACTTTATTTTTACTGATAGTTAATTATCATGATCATAATTCTATGTAATATTCACGATTTTGTTAAAATTTTAAATTATAGAAGTTATTATTTTCTCTGTATGTGAATTGTTATTTAAAACAAAAATTATTTGCTTTCACAAAAATAAATAAATAAATCTATAATAATAATAACTATTATTATTTTATAATTTATTACTTATAAAAAATATATTATTTTAGATGTCTAGAAAAAATACTGGATTTGGATGCAATGGAGGAAATGGATTTTTTTTAACCTAAAATAGGTTGTTGAGCCTTAGTTAAAGGGAATTTAAACTTTTAAGTAAATATTTGAAAAATGTTTGATTGAAAAGTAATTCCACCAGAATGAAAAACTCGAGACTACCTGATGCAAGTGTTAATGGTGGGTGATTTGGCATTTGATACTATTAAGTCTAGTAAAAATAATAAATATTTGTTTTTTTTTAATTGAAAATGTCTAATTGTTTTCATGCCCCTAATTACCCATATTTTCTTAAAACTATTCCTCAAACGGTCATTAGTTACATATGTAACTTGTCTTATTCCCTAAACGGTCACGGTTACATATTATGTAAGCACGGCCTACAGACAAAACCGCAAAACACAAGTAGTAAATTTTCCATGTTTTAAGATCCTTACAGAGGTCCTTACCAAAACCCCATGTAAAAATTTTTACTATCACGCAAAAGAAAATCGGACAAAAACATAAAATCGGACTCGTAAAAACAGAACTCGGAAGTAAAAGTTGATGGTGGCTACTATTGTCACAGACATTCACTATACTTTTACACTCACAAGCATTATATTTGTACAGTAACACATCTGATCAACTTCACTTTTAAACAATAATTTTGGGAAACCATTCTGCTCCTTTTCTTGCAATATTACTTAGTTATAAATTTGATCTGGTACTAAATAACTTTCACTTTAGACTAATCAGTCACTCAGTTTTAACTTCATTTAAGTATAGTTAGGTACCAACATTTGTTTACTAAATTCATAGGTACTGACTGACACACATTAAAAGAAAAAGGTAATGACCCTGTTTTTATAGTCAATATAGTTAATTGCATATCAAATCCATTTTAAATAATAAACAGACATTTTAATATACTGACCTCACTTTGAATAACTTAATTTGTTTTTCTTTGTATTTATTTATTTAATATAGGTATAACTCTGAAAACTTGTAATAAATACCTATTTGCCAAGTACCTACTAGTAATCTGTGTTTATTTAATCTTCGATTTTCTTTTTATAAAAATTAATTAAGTTTATCGATATCAATAAATCTTCTATTTTTTTAAATATTAATATTTTTTTCATCTGAGTCTGCTTCATAGACATAATAGTTTTATAATTTGTAGTTGTAGTACATATAAAAATACTAGTGAAAGATTATCATTCCTTACTTTATTCATTCAAGATAGACTGATGGTGATACCTATTCACGTTGTAATCAATAAAAATTAAGTACTTAGTTAACTAACACAAATACTGTTAAATCTGGTTAACTGTACCTACTTTACAAAACAAATTGCTTGCTATCAGTCACCTGATTGCACTACCTACATTTTTTTTTTATAACTTATAATTTTTAATTAAACTGATTTTAGTAACTTTAATATAGACAGCAGTGTAAAGTTTGCTTTATTTACATTATACTAACTTCTTATTGTATATTTGCAGTGAAAGCGGCTTTGAATTTTCAATTCAAGATGTTGACCCGTAAGGCAAATGCGAAGGATATGGAGCTCAAACTCAAGCACACCTTGGAGGACTTAAAAGCTACTAAAGAGCTTAACAATACTCTTCTGCAAGAAAGAGAGGATAGTGAATGCGAGATCCTCAAGACCATTAATCGGAACACCGAACTCAAGAATGAGCTTGCTGAGCTTCATATAAAGTACTCTGAAATTGTTGAAAAGTGCAACCATATGCAAGACTTTATTCAATCATTTAAAGAGTGCAGTGACACACATGAGCAGGCATTGAGTCGCATCACGGATCTTGAAATCAGTTTGTCTCTTGCTCAAAAGAATATCTTAGAGTTAGAACAGGAAAATAAAAATATTACAGAAGAAAAGCATTCTCAAAGTCTGTTCAGTGAGTTACAGCAGTGTGACTCTGCAATATATGATAAGTCAATTTTGGTTTATAACAACCTTGATGATAAATCAATTATGAGTAGAAATAACTGTCAACTGAACAGCGGGAAAAAAATAAAAAAATACATTAAGTTAAATAGATACATTAGGAAAACTCAAAAGTTGATAAAAAGGCAAAACTATTATAGTAAATATTCACAGTTGAGAAAAGAACGCAAGTCATTGTTAGAGCAATTAAATGTAATAAATAGGGTTACATGTAATAAAAATAAGGAATGTGAAATGGTTAGTAATCGGTTAAGTGAAAAAATTGACAATTTAGAACTGTCACTTAGGGAAATGTATAATAACTTGAGCGAGTTTTCTCGTAAGCAGTTAGTTTACCAAAAGTTAGCTGCAAATGATATGATTGATATGTGTAATTTTAATACAGACCGGTTTGAGTCCCTCGGCAAAAAACAGAACTGTAGCTGTTTAAACCGAAATGTTGATTTAATAACAAAAGATGCATCTACTCAGTCTGCCCCAGAGAGTGCAACTACTTACTCGGTGTGTCAGCCTAAAGTTTCTAATATTTCCAATAGTATATTAAGCGCAAACAAAATTAGTTCATGTATAAAAGATGATTGCAGTAAACCAATGTCATCACAATACATTATGTATTGTGATGAAATTGGAAAAAACTTAGGCCAATTGATACAAAATCAATTAGGGGGAAATGTTATTAATTATTGTATGCCTGGGTCCACTTTAGATGACATTATGAATATAATTGTAAAAAAATCATTCAGTGATAACACTAACTTGATCATTTTAATTGGAAATAGGGGTAATGTCAACAAAAACCAATTGATGACATATTGTAATTCCCTCTGTTCTCTGAATGTTAGCAAAGTGATATTGTTTACATTTCCCTACAGCAAAAGTCTGTCACAGGTGGAAAATAATGTAAGATTTAATTTGAATATATCTTTGAATACAGTGGCATTTTATAATAGCCAACAGCTGCATTTAATTGACATTAATAAATTATTTTACAATTTTTACTTGACAAAAGATAAATATTATCTGCCTTCTTCTTTTACGAGACAAATAGCATTATCGCTATCTTTTTATTTTAAACAACTAGCCAATAATTTGGCTAGACAAACATCTGCTTCTATTGAGCAGTTAACGTCTGACATGTGTAATTCAACTTTGGAATCCGTTCCAAATAATTCTGTAAATAATTTTAGTAATAATTTATTACATTTAAATTACCATTTGAGACAATAGAGGCGTCCTCTAGCGCTAAACCGACAATAGGAAAGCCAAACTATTTAAGAATTGTCCATCAAAATATACAAGGCTTTTCTCGCAAAGATTTAGAAATTAGCTTATTCTTAAATTCTGAAGATATTGATGTGTTATGTGTTACAGAGCATTGGCTGAAAAAGCACGAATTAATTTTAAGTTTGGATAATTATAAAGTTGCTAGCTCGTTTAATAGGAAATCTGCTATAAGAGGGGGTTCAATTATTATTCTACATAATAGTTTACATTGTAAAGAGCGCAAAGATGTAGTATCCCTCTCAATTGAACGAACCATTGAGTTGTCTTGTGTGGAACTTGATCAAATAATTATAGTATGTGTATATAGACCCCCCACCGCGAATTACTCTGAGTTTGAGTCCACTATGGAGGAAGTCTTAAAAATAATTTGTAGGAAGAATAAAAAAGTCGCGATTTGTGGAGATTTTAACGTCGACATCTTAGATCCTAAATTAGCCAAGCTAACGAGTAGGTTTATAAACCTATTCAAATCATTTAATTTACTACATACTTTTCATGAACCAACGCGAATCACACCCACATCGGCAACCTGCTTAGATAATATTTTCTGTAACTGTAATGTTCTTGAAAAAGCAATTTTGAATTGTATTAAATCCGACCACAGTGGACAATTAGCCTCTATTGAGCACCATCATGTTCCGCCTAAACGGGAAATAATGTGTAGACCAATAAAAAAACACTGTATTGAAAAATTCAGAACCAATGTCACAAGTAAAATTGAAACATTACCAGAACCAAATTTTGAAGCCAATAACCTATATAATCATTTATTTAGCATAGTTCAAACTGAATTTAGTGAAACTTTTAAACAAAAAGTGATCAAATGTAATGATAGTACGAAATTTAGTGACTGGGCCACACCCGGTATATATAAGAGCAGAAGGAAATTATACGAACTTTATGCAGAGAAAGCTACTTCTTGTGATCCTAACTTCATTGAATTTGTCAAGAAGTATTCACAAACATTCAGAGAAGTTTGTATCTTAGCAAAGTCCAAGTACTTTGCAAATAAAATAAAATTAGCTGACAATAAAATTAAGGCTACTTGGAATATTATTAACAAAGAAACGGGCAAATCAAAATCCAATATAAATTCCTTCTGTTTAAAAACTGGTGATCAAACTTTTGAATCTGACAATGAGGTCGCTAAAGTTTTTGAAGATTTCTTTGCTAGAATACCTGTAGAAACTACCAGTACTCTTAGTGCTTGTCCCAACATCGCTGTCTCCCTTCTGGAGTCTAGTGTTGATAAGTGCTATGAAAGTTTTTCCTTTAAATATATAAATAGTGCAGATATCATTAAAGCTTTTAAAACAATTAATGTTAAAAAAACAGAAGATCTTTGGGGCATGTCAACAAGCATTATTAAATCAATAATTGATATACTAGCCCCTTACTTGGCTTTTATTTTTAACAAATGTATTGACGAAGGGGTCTTTCCTGATCTAATGAAAAATAGTAAATTGATTCCTCTTTTTAAATCTGGGGATAAAAGTGACCCAGCTAACTTTAGGCCAATATCTATACTACCAGCACTTAGTAAAATATTTGAAAAAATTATATATTCCCAATTATTAGATTACTTCACATACAATAATATACTTCATAAAAATCAGTTTGGATTTTCCAAGGGTAAAAGTACTACTGATGCTGGAATTGCACTTCTCAAACATATTCTTGACGCTTGGGAAGAAAAGCAAGATGTAATTGGCATTTTCTGTGACCTTTCTAAGGCATTCGATTGCGTTGATCACCAAACACTATTAAAGAAGCTAGAACATTATGGTGTCTCTGATAAATCAGTTAGCCTAATGAAATCATATTTGTTCAATAGAACTCAGAAAGTAGTGATAAATAAAACTGAATCTACTGGAGCCCCCATCAATATGGGTGTGCCGCAGGGATCAATATTGGGCCCATTGCTGTTTCTAATTTATATAAATGACCTTCCCAACTACGCGAATAATTTATGTGAGACAGTACTATTTGCGGATGATACTTCTTTAGTTTTCAAAGTAAACAGAGGTAGTAACTGTTCGGACGAAGTAAATAGTGCCCTCTCTAAAGTTTCATACTGGTTTAATAGTAATAATTTAGCACTTAACCCCAAAAAAACTAAATGTGTAAAATTTTCATTGCCTAATGTTGAGCAGACAGAATTAAATATTAATTTGAATGACGATGAAGTCGAGTTTATTGAAAGTACAAAATTTCTAGGTATCACACTAGATTCTCGACTGCAATGGGATCCACATATCGAAGCCTTGTCAAGTAGACTTAGTTCAGCGGCATTCGCTGTTAAGAAAATAAGGCTTTTAACTGATATTGAAACGGCAAGGTTAGTATATTTTAGTTATTTTCATAGTGTAATGTCTTATGGACTGCTATTGTGGGGCTCAGCTGCCAGTATTGAAGATATTTTTGTACTCCAAAAAAGAGCTGTTCGCGGCATATACAATCTTCGGCGGAGAGATACCTTGAGAGAACTGTTTAAAGAAATAAATATTTTAACTTTGGCAGGCCAATACATATATGAAAATTTAGTTTATGTAAGAAAACACTATGATTCATTTGCTAAGAACAGCAATAATCACCAGTTTAATACAAGAAATAAAGATAAACTTGCCGTTCCAAGATTTAGGCTTGCAAAAACTAGAGGTTCATTTAGGGGGAAAGGCATAGCCTTTATTAATAAAGTTCCACAACAAGTAATTGATCTTCCTTTGCATGAATTTAAAAACCATGTTAAAAAAACGCTCATGGGTAAAGGTTATTATAAAGTAGACGATTATCTTAAAGATCAAAATGCGTGGAAATGATGTAACACATAACTACTGTAAGTACTTTGTTGCCAATGATAGTAATATAATAAGTCTATGTTTGTTGCCAATAATCCTGTCACCCTGTTGTAATTATCTGGTAACGATATATTTAAGTTTGTAAATATCGTTACTTATTGCTATTAAAGCTGATAAGTTTCTTGCGCCCGTTCTTCTTGTCAGTTAAAAAAGTCTTGAACGGGTGGTAGGAAAATATAGACGATTCAAAAGTACTTAATAATTAAGTTTATTTGAATAAAGCTAATTTTGACTTTTGACTTTTGACAGACTAAAGACTATAAAATAAATTCTTCTGTAAATATTTATAACCGATGCTAAAGACAATACTTATTGATAATATTTTTTACAAAATGCGCCCCACGCTTTTAGGTTTAAAAGTTCTGTAGGTACAGATTCATACAGAAGAATCTATTTTATACTTTTTAGTCTGTTTTAATGTTTTTAGTCCGATTTTTATAATTAAAATAAGTAAATTATCATTTTCTGCAAAAAAATACCATCTCCTATCGGAGCACTCGTCAAGACGAATCAAACGAGCTCAAACTCGATGGGGCAACGCGGTTTTATTAAAGAGTTCTTGTGGCCTTCTTCCAGCTCCATAATACTTTTGTCCCTAATAGTACAGTAGCCCGTAGAACATTTAAATCACCAAAAAGGTTACCGTTTGCCGTTGTGATCTAGTTATTTATTACGAAATTATTGATACTTTAACATAAGTTTTACAGATCGCAACCCGCCGTAACCTATATTTGTATATCTCCAAAAATTATATTTTTTTATTTTTCGAGGTTTACCACGTAGTTTAGCTATTGTCGTGTTCTACAGCTTGGTTTGATTGCCACAGATAAAAGTAAAACTATAAAAAGTAGCCCTACACAGATTTAAGACCTGATGAAAATGGTTGGACTTTCCATAGTCTTACTATTATCAGTGGCAATCAAACAAAGCTGTAGAACACGACAATAGCTAAATCATGTGGTACTTAAACCTTGAAAAATAAAAAAATATCATTTTTGGAGATATACAAATATAGGTTACAGCGGGTTGCGATCTGTAAAACTTGAGTTAAAGTATCAATAATTTCGTAATAAATAACTATATCACAACGGCAAACGGTAATCTTTTTGGTGATTTAAATGTTCTACGGGCTACTGTACTATAACCAATCCAAACCAATCCAGTTATTGTCCCTAACAAGTCTCAATAGACTATTCTGTCGAAAGTTATACATCTATATCTTTGTATATCTAGAGGTTCGTACCAAGTCGCGCCTTGTCGGCGGCAGCTAGTACCTAGTATCAGGGCTGGAAAACCTGGTTAAAATTCGCAACCAGGTTTCGCGCAGCTTCATACATTTTGAAAAGAGCGTTTTTATTTCGATTCTGCTCGTCGAAACCGGTATTATTGCTGGTTAAGCTCGTAGACCGTTTTGGTTTTGATTCCGCTCCCAAAACCTGGTTAATACCAAAATGATTTTGTTCGCTCCGCCCACACGATGCAAAGCAACGAAACGAAAGACGTTCCAAGTAAAAAAAATGAGAAGCTTCTTACTAAAAAAAGTTCCCACCCGCAGATAAAAAGAGACAAAATATATCGCTGCACTATTCACGAGCGTCGTGGAATTAACCAGGTTTATCCCAGAAGCAATATCGCTTGCGAATCTGTTCCGCTCCGAGTGAACACTTACGAAAAAACCTGTTTGAGATCGAAATTAACCTGGTTAATTAGAAACCGGTTTCCAGCCCTGCCTAGTATGAATAAATGAGAAAAAAATAGACAAAATAAACATTTATTAAAATACCAATACCACTTTACCTATTCTTAAAATATAATTGATTTAAAAAATGAACACGTATCTTAAAAAATTAACTAACGACATTGTATTGATGTGTAGAATACAACATAGAAGTCTTTGGATGTGCCATATTTTGTGTATAAAGCAAAGAGGCATAAAAACTTACTTAATCTCATAAAAATGCTTTGATAATTGTTTCTTCTTCCTAAAATTAATAAATATTTTTTCTTCAAATTCCTTTACAACATCTAAACAGTATCTTCAATAGAAAACTTAACTCATTGTTTAAAAAAAAACATTTTTATCAGAAAGTAGGTACTTACCTACTAAGTATAAGATTTTATAATCAGTAAAACTAACAATATTTTTGCCTTTATGTTACTTTACAATAACAAGTCAGTATTTTTAATAGAAAACTGTAGGTAACTCATAGTTTCAGTTCAATATAAAAAATCATTTAATTTTTATCAGTAAAGATTTAATAATCAGTAAAACTTAAAATATTTTTGCCTTTATGTTCCTTTAGAATAACAAATCAGTACCTATTTTCAATAGAAAACTGTAGCTTATAGTTTCAATTTCATATCAAAAATATGTTTTATCAGTAAGTTTAAGTAGGTATGAAGATTTTGTATTCAACTTAACAAGTGGCGCCACGCCACCACTAACTAGCGCGGAAGTAAAAAGAAACTATGTTCACAATACTTTGGGCCTTTACAGGCCTTTACACATTGCGACATTTTGCAGCGATACAGTCGCGATTCAAGTCGTGTTACAGCATCTATTATCCCTGTCAATTGGTAATGCGCTGGAACCTTGTCACATTAACATCCACTTTGACGTGATCCGTAACTAAAAATGTCATGAAACAAGAAAATTCTAATAGGTAATCTAATATATTAGTTATTAAATTATTATTTTCAATAAGATAGGGTCTAGGCATATAAAAATTTTACAATTGGTTTTCGTTTTTGAGGTTAAAATCATGGCCGCCAGGCGCATTACCAATTGACAGGGATAGTAGTATACGGTCGCATATCGTCTACCTTTACACTATTTCTCGATACCTACTTCACAGTATTAGAAACGACTCAGTAGTTTGACTCTTTTGTTGATAAACGCATGCCGCCACTGCGAAGTATACGCACAGAAACTCCGTCACAGTGGTCAGGGTTGTCACAGCAAAAGCTACTCAAATATTTTACATAAAAGTTTTAATTTATAATAACGAAAGAATAAAAATAGTCAATAGAGCCTTTTCAAGAATAACATCGTAACAGACAAAACAGAAACAGCAGACATAAAAACGGTTATATTTTTTCGCGATTTCAAAGTTTATACCATAGTAAAAGTTGTTCAGTTTGATGGTCCCTATCAAACCTTGACATGGATATACAATTAAAAACAAATTCTGTAAACCATTATGACGATTTGAAATTTCGTTACGCTTCTTAAAACGTACACCTCTTCAAGTTAGAGAGTGCAAACTAGAGGAGATGCGTTCACAGACTCTGCCGCTCACTTCCCCGCGTACCCCCCATCGTTGCCTCGCGCAAGTAGGTACCTACATATGAGTCGGACAACTGTTAATAGTATTAAAACTGTGCCTACTTATCGAGTCGAGATTGCTGGGTATCGCCATGCAATCGCGCGGCTGTCCGACGCGCGTTTGTTTCGCTGCAAAAAGTCGTAATCGCAATGTGTAAGGGCCTTTTAAAGAACTATTTTATAAGTTACTTTTAGTGAAGCTAGGCAAACCGGCTTCATTATAAAGTTGATCCCAAAACTCAAATCTCTCTTTTTCAGGATAAAAGCCCGGAGTCAGTTGGTCACCAATGTCTAAAAATTGTTTCTTACTCCTCGAGTATGGTTGCCACTTCACCTCGCTGTCTCCTGGAGTTGGGTTGCTGGAAATAAATACGTAATAATTAAATAATCAAAGATAGTAAGCTTTACTGCCATAGTCAGACGTCAATCAAGTTTAATTAAAAGGCATTATTCTGCACACTAGCACCGCCATTGTAATAATTCAGTGCTTAAATAATAAAACCGGTCAAGAGCGAGTCGGACTCGCGCACCGAGGGTTCCGTTCCATCATAATTGCACCATTAAATCACATTGCAGAGTAGAATAATAAAATTAGTATTGCAGTTTTAGGTCAGCGCCATCTCTGGACCGATAGTGGAACTAATGTTAACATTTTTCGAAATTTAATAATTTCTTAAAAAGTGTGCTATATTGAGACATCGTTTTATTTTTCCTGTAATCTTTATATAAACTGCTATCACATAGAATTATTTCAGATTTTTCATATTGCAAACTTCGGAGATAAGGGGGGGGGGGGGGCGGTATTTTTTTACATTTTTCATTATAAATCGAAAACTATGCGGTCTAAAACAAAAAGAAAAAATGATTGAAAACGTGCAAACGGCGCTCTTTCATATGATACCCCACATGCCCTAGTAGCTCCACTTCAAATTTTTAAGACCCCTTTTCAGTCCCTGTTGTAAAAAAGATATTTTTTTTTATTTATTTCTTATTTGCAAAATAGTTGGGCAAATGTCATCTCAAACTATTCTAAATTTCAAGTTAATACCATTAGTTCTCGAGATATCCAGCTGTGACAGACAGACAGACTGAGTCACACCATAAGGGTTCCTTTTTTACCATTTTGGTACGGAACCCTAAAAACGACATTGCGAATTCATTATCTCTCTGTAGTGCACACATGAAGGAGCTTTGTAGTACTTTTTATGGCTTAAACAATATTTTCTATAGAAATAGAAATATTTATTTGCTCATAAACATGGTATGATATCGAACCACTGACGTCCATTATATAAAGTACGCTGGACAGGCTATTGTCATGAAATGACAGCAATTTTTTGTGCCGATTTGAAAATCGCCATATTGGCGCTGAGAGCAGTAGCTTCTACTATGGCAGTAGAAGCTACTGACTACCGACTTCAAATCGGAACAAACGATTGGTGACGTTCGCCTGTCCAGCGTACTTGTATAATGGACGTCAGTGTATCGAACAGATCTTAAGTATAGGTGTAATATGGTTCAGCATGTTATGCCAATTGCCAGGCAAAAACTACCGGGCTTTTCAAAAAGTAGCACAAAGCTTCTTCGTAATACTAAAGAGAGATAATTCACAATTTCGCACTATGATTGCGATATCAAATTATATTTATGGTTATAGGCATAATTATTTAGAAAAAACCGGCCAAGTGCGAGTCGGACTCGCGCACGAAGGGTTCCGTACCAAAAACGGCAAAAATAACACGTTTGTTATATGGGAGACCCCTTAAATATTTATTTTATTCTGTTTTTAGCATTTATTGTTATAGCGGCAACAGAAATACATCATCTGTGAAAATTTTAACTGTCTACCTATTGTCGTTATTAATATGGAGCATAAAACGACAAAAAAAACACGTTTGTTGTATCGGAGCCCCCCTTAAATATTTGTTTTATTATATTTTTAGTATTTGTTGTTATAGCGGCAACAGAAATACATCATCTGTGAAAATTTCAGCTGTCTAGCTATCACGGTTCATGAGATACAGCCTGGTGACAGACAGACAGACAGACAGACAGACGGACGGACAGCGGAGGCTAAGTAATAGGGTCCCGTTTTTACCTTTTGGGTACGGAACCCTAAAAAGGGGAGCAATGTTATAGTGATCATAGCATAAGATAAGAAGGTACCCAGACCGAAAGTGGCGCCGCGGTGATTCTATTGAGTATTGTAATCCTTACCAATATTATAAATGCGGGTATAAAGAAGGACATAGAGTACCTTTCATCCTGAAAAAAGTTACTTTTCCCGAGGGATAGAGAAATTACTTTCCACACGTAGATGGAGTCGTGTGGAAAGTACATAACATAACATAATTTCAATAAAACTTTACATGGAATTTTTAAGACCCTATTTAATTAATTAGAATATATTGGGTCTTGAAAATTCCTCGTTAAGTTTTTTTAATTCTTTCCTATTGACAACTTATTAAAAAAAACTTCTGAGGGCGCCACTTTCGGTGGGGTCTCCACCTTAAGCACACTTACCCAGTTTTTACAAAATCAGCCCACACTTTAGTCATCCTATAAACCGCCTCTCTTGCGTTCTCTTGCTCTTCATAAATTGATTGATTCATCATATTTTCAAACAAGTAGAACAAGTCATCAGCGTGGCAAGCACCTTTTTTGTGCCCACAACCCATGATATTCTTGAACATATTCAACTCAGAGTCTTTACTAAACCTCAATAAGAAAATAGGTTGCTTACATGCAGCATAGAAGTAAGCGAACCTGTGTATTGCGACTGCGAAATAATTATCTGTCAAATATTTCTCGGCACTATCCTCGTTAATAAAATTATCTTTGAAGTAAAAATCTGATATCCGTTTACCAAACTCACTCATTTTCTCTTGTGATATTGTTTGGGCGATGGCGCGAGGAACCAAATAGTGCATGTTATTTTTATAAATTTCAGATTTTTTTATCCTAACTTTCAAACTTATCAAACCTTCATGTGAGTTGTAGCCAATTAGTAATGGGACTTCATTAATTTTCTTTGCCAGAACCATATCAAGAGGTGCTTCATTTATAAATGATTCAACATGATCAAATTTTCTTTCTGCAACCGGTACAAAGTGAATTGGTAGATCCCTGTGAGTTTCGTCTTCAGTTTTGACTTTGTTGGTCACACCTGCAAGTTTCTCTGCAGGTAAACTCTGGAGGAAATCCAACAATTCGTTTGGATTGTTTGTCTCTTTTCCCAACAGCTTGCCTGCTCGAAATGCTCTATTCTTAGGATTGACCTCATATGCCCAGTCGTTGATACACACCCCACTTTGAGCTATGGCCTTATGGAATAATCCTTTAGACATGGGAGACAGCATGTGATATGTAACAGAAGCAGCACCAGCGCTCTCCCCGCATATGCAGACATTATTTGAATCGCCACCAAACTGTGTAATATTATCCTGGACCCAACGCAAAGCAGCGACTTGGTCCTTCATTCCAGCATTTCCAGGAACCTCCGGTATATCCAGACATAAAAATCCCAGCATCTCAAGCCTGTAGTTTATTGTCACAACTATGACATCATGCTGCAATAGAAACCTCGGACCAAGAATATCGTCATTTCCTGAACCAGACATAAATGCTCCACCGTGTATGAAGACAAAAACTGGCAGCTTAGAAGTTGGCTGCAACGATTTAGTGTACACATTGAGGAAGAGGCAATCCTCATTTCCGTCGTTGATTGATGTTGTATACATGTCAAATTGGGGACACACAGGACCATGCTCTATTGCGTCTCGTACACCACTCCATGATTGCGGTGGTAGTGGTTCCTGAAATATTATTTATGATTTGTCATTTGAGATAGTACAAGTTACACTAATACAAGTTACACTAATTACCAAAGTACTTTCAATAAAATTGCACTAGTATCCGTTAAAAAGTGTTTTATTGCATATCTAGTGAGTGTGTAAGCTAAAGAAGTGAATAGTACAAGTTTCTTTATATACTATTTACTTCGCATACCTTAAATCTTAGTTTCCCAATAGGTGGTTGAGCATAAGGAATACCTTTGAAGCTGTAATAAGTAGATCCATCTAAAAGTTTTTGTGCAGAGCCTTTTAATTTGCCTTGCCTGACTGACACTATGGGATTACTCTGTAAAAAGAAGTACAAAAAAATAAGTTATTATTTTGTAATCCAGTATTCTATTATATATTCTGTAACAACTTCATTTCAATAAGATGTAATGAAGTAGTAAAAATAATAAATGTAGTAATGTCATGTCACTTCACCTGCGTTAACATTATTAATGGTAATGTCCAAGTACGGGCATTATAAATATTTAGTACTATCGTTTGTAAATTAACGCCGTTAAGTCTTGGCCACATCTGCGTAACGCCTAGATTAACGCTTAAGCTACGCGATAAGACGCAGGTGTAGCCATAGGATTATTGATATTTTATGGTGTAAAGATTAAAATTCTAAATGGGTCATTAAAGTGAATAAAGTGTAGGTACGTACCATATCCATAGAGGCAGTAGAACTAAAGTTTTTCGGCATATGCAAAAGTTTATTTAGATTGCGTATTATAAACATTTTATAAAAAAAAGTATACACTTTGTAGTCAACAACTTATTACCTACTTACTAAAAACTTTTATGAACTTTTTCGTTTGAAAAGTTTATGAATTACTTAATACCTCTTCGGGTTCTTCGTAACAATGTCATGCTATTGTGTTAAACAGTTTACAACTTAATTATGAAAACAAAACACTACAATTTGACTGGTGCACATAATATGATACCTACCTACACAAAGAAAGATTACTTTTACAACTATTTACACTTGTATCGTAAAAAGCTTTTGTTTTGTGTAAGTAGCTACTTACTATTATTTTTCAGTTTTCAATTTTATTCAATATATAAAGTACAAAGGTCAAAAATCAACAACGTAATTCATGTGTGTGTGTGTGTGTGCGTGTGTCTACGCATACTAGTGGTAATAGTGTAGATTCGTCCTTTTCAGGACAGGCGAAGGTCCAAGCCATACTGCCAGTTCTTGAGTTTCATAGTTCAGTTTTTCTAGATTTTCTAGTAGATTGTTTCAGTTTACATTAAAATGCGGGTGCATCACATTCCAATGCTGCTTGGAGCATTTGGCAGCAAGTATATCAAGACAGTTTACTCGGTAAGTTTTGCCGAGGTTGCGACCACTACAATAAAAGTCTCACACCCAATTGCACTAAACTTAAGAATCGCCAAGTCTTTTCTTAACTACAACTCGACCAAGTTAAGTAGGCGAATGACAGCTACATGACCGCTAAGTTTGACACCGTTTTAATTTGGTCGTGTTGTAGTTAGGAACAGACTTAGGCGATCCTTAAGTTTAGTGCAATCGGGTGTCAGCTTCACACAACCAAGATCGAGCCTATTTACATTATCCCACTAACACCCGATTGCACTAAACTTAAGGATCGCCTAAGTCTGTTCCTAACTACAACACGACCAAATTAAAACGGTGTCAAACTTAGCGGTCATGTAGCTGTCATTCGCCTACTTAACTTGGTCGAGTTGTAGTTAAGAAAAGACTTAGGCGATTCTTAAGTTTAGTGCAATTGGGTGATATTGTTCAGTGCAAAATTGGTGCAGTTTTGTGGTACAAGTGTCTACTTGTACCTTAAAACTGCACCAATTTTAAGACACAATATCCATTATGAATCAATTTGCGACTAATTAAAATAGTCACCGAACTGAACTCGACAAAATCCCGCCAAACAAAAACTCTCTGTCTTGGTTTGACACTAGTGGTGGACGTATAATTGATTATCTTAATCATCGACCATTAATCGATTATAATTTTCATGATTGATTTTGTAATCGATTACGAAAATAATCAAAAAAATATTTTACATCACTAAGGCTACGTTTACATTAGTCGAGTAAAAACGTTCCAGTTCCAGTAGAAGTACATTGCCGGGCGTGTTCGTTGATTCTAAAAGAACGTCAAACACACCACGTAATGTACTTCTACTGGAATGTTTTTACTCGACTAATCGCCGCCCTAGTAGTGGAATGGCCAATCGACCATTGCAAATTTTATAGGAGAATTTTTTTTAAGATAGCTATCGATATTATTAGAAAACTAAAATCTTTCCTGAATTAAAAACATGCAGTATTTCTTTAGATAAATATTGAAATATCAATTGAAAATAATACTTGTAGTACTGATTAATTTTCATTTATTATTGGAGGTTGGACATAATGTCCAACCACATACCTGTACAAAATTTTGTATATGGAATAAGAATAAGAATATTTATTTCGCTAGAATGGTACATTGAAGCTGACATGTCATGAGGTATAGAGTGCGATACACATTCACCCTGGCGGGCATGCAAAAATCAATCATAGATTATAATAAAATAATGACTTACATAATCAATGCAATTGGGTGTAAGTTTAATTGCGTGTGTGGCTGTTTACTTGACGACCTTTGCCTTAGAGTCTGAACTTAGACGAAGATTTATGATCGTCATCTCGTATGTGCCTTACTCCTTCTGGCTTGTGAGCTATAAAATCCTTCAGTGACGGATAAACAATTTCTTATTTTGGTATTCAGAACAAACGTAACGCAAGACTTTATGAATGATTGACGTCTGAACGTGGCACTCACGAGATGACACTGAAGATTATGGATGCTGGAAATAACAAAAACTAGCTAACGAAAGTCCAGTTTTACTCCTTAGATGCTCAGTGACGCAAAAATAAATAAGATTTAACACTCGAACATCATACAAAACAGAACAGATCTCATAATATCGTTGTTTAAACGTGGCACACACGGAACCGTGTGTACCAGTTTTCATTTGTCAAAATATCGTCAACTAAACCGTTTGGAAGCAAATGAAGCAGTCTAGCAGCGTTACGTTTGATAAGTGACAGCATATAACACTTCTAATCTGTTCGCGTAACAACACATCAATAGAAAAAGCAAAAACAATATTTCGACCCATCAGACTGTGTGGCCCACAATTAATACTGTCACGTTACGTGAATTTTACGTTACTTAAGTTGTAAAGCAGTTAATAGTAATAAGAATTTCCGGTACTAAGGATCTAGCTTTATTTGGAACCAATCCCTGCAGTAGTTACAATATAATCAATGTTAAATTTTGCATGAGATTTTTAAAATAGGGTGACAACAATGTACGTACATTGATGGACAGAAAGGCTATAATCGTCCTGTTGGTTAGCTTTACCACGGACTAGATAGTTGTTTTACGGCTTTGCATTCTAGTGACTTTAGTTACCTAGATATTTATGTAATGCATGTTTAATTTTAAAAAATATGCCATTTTGACACGATTTTCGATATTAGATATAATTGTGCATTGATATATCGAATGAAAATATTTTATCGGCTAAAAATATGGATATATCGAATTAAAAATATCGATGTATCGGTATTTTTTCAACGAACCTAAGGCTATGTTTACATACGCTAAGTAGACGACCGAGTCAAGTAGCGAGTAGAAGTACATTGCCTGGCATATTCATCGATTTTAAAAGAACGTCAAACACACCACGGAATGTACTTCTACTGGAATGTTTGCTGGGCTGAGCTGCTGGCGTAATGTAAACATAGCTTAAACATCGTTGCCAGCTCAGTCTCGGCCGAGACTGCTTTTTATTCTCGGTCTCGGTTCTCGGCAGAAAAGTGGGTTCGGTTGGTCCCTACTGTTTATCATACAACCTTTAGTTAAGTTATTAAGTTAAGTTTGAGCATAGTCGGGATTTGTGAGAAAGACCCTGAATCCTTACTAATATTATAAATGCGAGAGTCCCTTTGTTTGTTTGTTTTGTTACGCCTTCACGTCCTAACTACTGAACCGATCATCATGAAATTTTGCATACACGTTGTCAGGGGTACAGAGAAGGACATAAGGTACCTTTCATCCCGAAAAAATGTATAGTTCCTGAGGGATAGGAAAAAAACCTTTCCCACGCAGACGAAGTCGCGGGCGGCCGCTAGTATTTAATATAAATAAATATAAAAACAAGAAACATAGATATACTTATAACAATATATTAAATAGTTGAATATAATGCATGTCGTGGCAGCTTGTAAAAAAGACAACACTGTGCCATGTAAGTCCATCGAATGGGTTATGAGCACAGTGCCTGAAATGCAACATATGTTATTTCGTTTACAAATCGAAATGTCTAAACAGCACTATGTCTCTCCAATGCGTAAGACGCAAGTTTGATCGAATAATGGGCTCGAAAGATTTGTCATCTTTATTAAATATTATAGAAGATTAAATAAGAGTAAATATCCGAGAATTGATCTGGTGCGAGTCGTATTTTTTTGTATATTATTTAGTATTGTATAGTAACTTATTATGTTGAACGAACAAACAATAACTCCATTAGAATTACTTAAACGTACTTATACATAAAATTAAATGGCAAATTATAAGCATCACATGGAAGCAAATTTTAATGGCATTGTCATTTGTTTTTTATTTTATGTAAGGAGAGTTTATAGGTATTTTTATTTTTAAGGAATAGATTTTATTTATTTTAAAAATAAAATAAGCATTTTAATTTAAAGATTACAAATTGAAAGTGGCTGAACAACATTGTAGGCAGTTTGCTTCTTAGTCAATTATCGTTTTAGGTATTATTGCAGTAGTGGCATCTTTAATTTTAGGCTATCTGCTTCTTAGTCAATTGACCGTATTAGGCATTGTGCCAGCGATGGCATGTTACATTTTAGGCACTGTGCTCAAAATTGCTTCGAATGTATCATTGCCTTATCTTTGGTGTATGTTCTTGTTAGCTGTTCTAAAACCGCGATAACATATCGCGATCCAGCATCCTCGTTAGGAACCAATTTAGAGTTAAAAGTCCTAAAACTAATGTGCTACGATACGCACAGTCATACAGTCTCAGTAAACTTCAATACGATGTCCGCAAAAAATATACTTCATGGTCACCCTAGCTTATTTACATACTAACTTTAACCTCAAATTACATCGTAAGTACTGCAGTGATTGGTTCCAAATAAAGCTAGATCCTTAGTACCGGAAATTCTTATTACTATTAACTGCTTTACAACTTAAGTAACGCAAAATTCACGTAACGTGACAGTATTAATTGTGGGCCACACAGTCTGATGGGTCGAAATATTGTTTTTGCTTTTTCTATTGATGTGTTGTTACGCGAACTGATTTGAAGTGTTATATGCTGTCACTTATCAAACGTAACGCTGCTAGACTGCTTCATTTGGCTCCGAACGGATTGGTTGTCGATATTTTGACGAATGAAAACTGGCACACACGGTTCCGTGTGTGCCACGTTTAAACTTAGATTTTATGAGATCTGTTCTGTTTTGTATGATGTTCGAGTGTTAAATCTTATTTATTTTTGCGTCACTGAGCATCTAGGGAGTAAAACTGGACTTTCGTTAGCTAGTTTTTGTTATTTCCAGCATCCATAATCTTCAGTGTCATCTCGTGAGTGCCACGTTCAGACGTCAATCATTCATAAAGTCTTGCGTTACGTTTGTTCTGAATACCAAAATAAGAAATTGTTTATCCGTCACTGAAGGATTTTATAGCTTACAAGCCAGAAGGAGTAAGGCACATACGAGATGACGATCATGAAGATTTTACTTTATGCTCTAGATCTAGAGCAAGAAAAGCGATTTTTTGCAGTCTATACCCAACATAAGGACGAACTTTACGAGCATGAGAAGTGAAAAGGTTTATTATTTATTCCAACAGTTACAGTACACAAATAGGTACTTATTATGAACGAACTTCATTTGAGGTATTTGGGCCAAAAGTAGCACGTAAAGTTGTGCCATGACGACTTTGTGTGAAAAGGTAACAATCAATCGAAAACGAAAACAAAATAATATCAATAAAATGGCAATGTACCTTTCAAAATCCAATTCGCTTAATTTATAATCTTTTTTCTTTGTTGTTTTTGAGATTTTAAAGCACTTTAATTGTTTAAAAAACAATTTAATTCTTAAATTTATCGTAGAAATGCTGTTAAATCCAAAACGAAACAAACAATAAGCAAAAAAAACAGCGTTGCGTGGCGTCGGAATAATTAACCGTGATTGGGCATACATTAACGGAGACTCATATTTGAATGTGTTCATTTGAGCAAAATTTGGAGTTTGACTAAACAAGCACTTAAAATAGTTTTTTATGGGAAATTGGATATTTTATTTACACGACTGCCCAAAAAGGAGTGTATAGTGTTCGAAATTCATGTTTGTTTGTGGGTATGTGAGTTTCTTTATTCCACCATAACTTCCAAATGGCTTAACAGATTCGAATGTATGGGGTATCGTTAGAATCCTTACATCATTGCGAGTGACACTAGCTATATTTTTTTTGAGAAAAGTCAATATGGCGACTGTACGACGCCACTTTCAAATGTATTTTTTTTTTAATTCAACAATTATTACGATATGGGCATCAAATGAAAGGCCTTAATGAGCACATTCCAGAATTATATACCAACTTTGTCACTAAAATGCGTAAAATAAATATAAATAAATTTAAAAAATATTAATAACATGACTGCCCTGCCAAAAACGAACTATAAAGTATATATATACAATAATAATAACCGTTTTATGAAACAATTTTTAATCAAAGAGGTCCCCCGACTGCAATAACATTTGTTTTAAATAACAAATGTTATTGCAGTCGGGGTTAAAAATTGTTTCATAAAACGATCCCCCGACTGCAATGACACTTGTTATTATTTTTTTAGGTCCGTTTTGGCAGGGCAGTCGTGTTTTTAATATTTTTCATTTTTTTTTTTGTTTATAGTGTAAGTTATATCCAAGAAAAATGATTTTTGGCCATGGAAAAAAATGTACTGTAGGTAGTTGTAAAATATTAAAATAAAAGATTTTTTTTATACGAGGCTTGGTACCTTTTTCAGCTAATTCTAACTTTCATAATGCAGACCCGCGCAAAGTTACTTAATTTATTAAAAAATAGTTTTATGTACATTTTATTACGCATTTATTTTTATATCGTATCCCTATATTTTACTGTTACTAATACTCACTGTCAGTGCTGTCAGTCGTTTGATGTGTCAGACTTATTTTTATTTAGTTAAGGTACAAATAATATAAGATAAACCTTGACAATTCTGCAATAATACCAACCAAGATTTCCCTGCCAACCATTATGCTTCCCTAAAGTTCGTGTTTATTGTTAAAGCACAGAATAAATAATGGTAATTTAATGGTTTAAAATTTTCGATTTTTGTTCGATTAATCGATTATTCAAAAAGAGAATAATAAATTAATCGATTATCAATATAGTCAAATCGATACATCCCTATTTGACACATGACAGCGCAGCTTTGACAAATGACACATAGGGTGCATTCCTACCTCTAAGGAAACTAAATTCTAGCAGACTTATCGCTACAGTCTGTATAATAAAAGAATTGAATTTATGACACATGTCAAAATCCAAAGTCTAGCTAGAGTCTGGGGCCTTATTATCCTTACTAATATTATAAATGCGAAAGTCCGTTTGTTTGTTTGTTTGTTACGCCTTCACGTCTCAACTACTGAACCGATCGTCATGAAATTTTGCATATACGTTGTTAGGGGTACAGAGAAGGACATAGGGTACCATTCATCCCGAAAAAAAGTATTGTTCCCGAGGGATAGCAAAAAAACTTTCCACGCAGACGAAGTCGCGGGCGGCAGCTAGTAAGCTCATAAAGCAGGATTTACCATACTTTTAGGGTTCCGTACCAAAATGGTAAAAAAGGAACCCTTATGGTGTGACTCAGTCTGTCTGTCTGTCACAGCTGGATATCTCGAGAACTACTAATGGTATCAACTTGAAATTTGGAATAGTTTAAGATGACATTTGTCCAACTATTTCGCGAATAAGAAATAAATAAAAAAATAAATATCTTTTTTACAACAGGGACTGAAAAGGGGTCTTAAAAATTTGAAGTGGGGCAACTAGGGCATGTGGGGTATCATATGAAAGAGCGTCGTTTGCACGTTTTTAAACATTTTTTCTTTTTTTTTTAGGCCGCATAGTTTTCGACTTATGGTGAAAAATGTAAAAAAAATACCGTTCCCCCCCCCTTATCTCCGAAGTTTGCAGAGAAAAAAATCTGAAATAATTCTATGTGATAGTAGTTTATGTAAAGATTACAGGAAAAATAAAACGATGTCTCAATATAACACACTTTTTAAGAAATTCAAAAAACAATCAATTTTTTTTTACTTTTACTACCAGTCAACAGATGGCGCTGTCCTAAGCATGCTAACCTAAGGAAAAATATAGTTCCACTATCGGTCAAGAGATGGCGCAATCTAACACTACAATAATAAATTGGTGGCTGGTTCTAAAATAATTACCTACTATTTGCCGTACGAATAAACGAAGAATAAGTTCCTACTTAGTAATATAAACAGTTTGCAATGTGGAGTGGCTGAAACGTTTTTCAGTCACCATAAGCAGCTGTGGTTAAGATTTGTAAATTTACTGTCCGCCTGTTCGCCCTTCCAACTGTCTGCCGTTTATCCTACTTTTTTAAAGACTGTACTAAAGTAACATATCCAAATATATTTATGATTGTACGGAACCCTCGGTGCGTGAGTCCGACTCGCTCTTGACCGGTTTTTTTTTGTACCATGCAGGCCTGTTTTATTTAATGCACGCTCTAAAACCATTGACCATTTTTTTATGTATGGACGAAGCGTACCACGAACCACGACACGCAGTTTGACAGTTTGCGAGCTGACAAATAAAGTAATTCATAACAAATTCCTTCGTGATTAGCTTTTTCAAGAATGTTAAGTGTATTTAAATAAGTTTGGTGTGAGAATTCAGTATTTATTGAAACTTGTGTGCTATTTTGTTCGTCTACTTGAAAATTTACCTTAAAAGTGGCCGTAGTATCTCCTCCTTGAGTTAAATATGCGTACCATAACTCTAAGGAATCCAATACACGGTAGGTTTTTCTGTCAGTTTAACCACAGTCACGGGATGTGACTGACGATTAACCTACCGTGTAATGTAGTGACTGATGGCTGCATGATGTGATTTGTTCTTTCCATCAGTCAAACGTAATTCATAACTGATGGAATGGGGAATGTCCGAAAAAAAACAAATTGGCTGAATATTTTTTTATAGGTAAAGTTTCAGAATTTTCTGTTACGTAAAAAAAATTAAAATAATTAAAGTCTCTTCGACTTTACAAATGTGTAAAAGTAACAGCAGAATGGAGATTATACCTTTGCCACCACATGCCACTACGACAACAAGAATAAAAAATAAAAAGTTTTGACATTGTTTATACCGAAGGGATGTGCTACATCTATGACATTTTGACATTTATCATTTATGAAACTTTTTTTTAATACCATGTTGTGGTTGTGGCAGGTGGTGGCAAAGGTATAATTTCCATTCTGCTGTTACTTTTGAATATTTGTGAGGTCGAAGAGACTTTAATTTTTTAAAACTTTTTCGGGCAACCAAAAAATCTGAAACTTTTTTCTATTACTGAAGGAGCTTATTCACGAGCTATATAAAAATATTCAGCCAATTTGATTTTTTTCGGACATTCCCTATTTGAGTGACGCTTGCATGACCATGTAATGGCGGCCTAAGTTTTTTCAATGAAATATGTTTTTGGATTGTGTGACGAGTATTTAAATATTACACCGCATGGAACTATGAAACAAGCGTTCTCATGTCACACTATACAAGTGAATGATCCTTTTGATTTAGAAGACAGTGACTTAACTTAGTTATAACAATAAAAATTTAATTTGTTTTAAAATTTACAAAAGTATGGGCTTTACGACGGATACATAGCGCGCGTTTTGCCCTACACAATCAACAAAAACATCTCAACATCCAACAAAAAAAACCTATGAGTATTTTGTGTAAATTTTTATATACCTAGCCCCTATCTTATTGAAAATAATAATTCAACATATAATTTATTAAATTACCTAGGTATTAGTATCGGGAGTGAAACGACCGTTGTCCGTTTAGATGACTTTATTACTAATTAATTACATTGGTGCACGCTTTATATATAATATGTATCCATATACGACACCACCGGGGTAATAAAAAAAAACAGAAAAAAAAAGTTCAATCTATAGGTAACAAAAAAAAATTAAACAATAAATGTGCATTTTTCTTAACAACAGGTAAAAAAATACTAACTTGCTACAAACACATTATTAACTAGTAGGTACTACAGAACTATATTATTATTTATTCCTTTAGCGTTTACTTTTGTCCAAAATGTAAGTAGTAAACAAACAGGTACCTGTAGTTAAACATATTTCTACTATAAAACATACTTAAAAATTTAAGACAAAAATGACAGTAAAAATAATGATTTTAAAAACTTTTTTCTCAAAAAAATAACTTACGTATTAACAACCATCTAATTTCTTACACAAATATTTGTAAGAAAAAATTTCAGATTTTTTATCTGAAAAATCTTTTTATCTATTTATCAACTTTTAGTTAATAAAAACATCTTCTGGTAAAAAATATATCCCAGTTATTATCACTTTACTCCATTTGTTTCATCATATTTACTACAAAACATATCTTCTGGTATTAAAGAAAAATGAGTTAATAATCATTCGTTTCATTAAACAAAATTATCTTCTGGTATTCAAAATATATCCCAGTTTTATACAATACATTTCACATTGTATATCTTTATTATCGCTTACATGAGTATAAATAAATCAACGAAATCCGCTCGGGTCTAACGTTGTTTATTTTATACTTTATATCAAACATTATCTCAATAACGTTACCATTCATAAGCATTATTATTTGTATAAAAAAAAATCCATATCATTTATTCCATACTTATTCATCTCATAATTATATTTAGTCTCACTTTTTCCTTTTAAAAATCGCTTGGTTTTCTTAATATTTCTAAAACTATGGGTTGGCCACCCCATGTTTCAAGAATATTTCGAGAACTGTTGCTAAGTTGCTAACTTAGAGCATTTAAAGGTTGCTAAGCATAGCATAACTCTTTACGTAACTATTCGATTTCCATTGCAAAAAATATATTCATTGACACATACTTCCTAATGCAAAGTGCATGCATCAGTTTGCAAAATCAATTCTTTTTCTTCTCAGAAGTCCGGCAAATGTTAAACAATGCCTTATGAAATTAAAACAATTGTCGCATGACTTCGTACAGTTATACAAAAGGTGTATTCTTTATTGTTATTAAAAGTATATTGTATAATAACAATACGTTATTGTTGCGAATTTCATAATTAGAGAAACTTACGAATCTTCTTACATTAAAATTAACCTCCTTTATTTGAGATTTATCATAAATCATATTTTGTTCGATGACTTCCAAAGAAGCTAAAAACAGTTCATGTTTTACAATTAGGTAAATTAACTAAAGTCATAAATGAGTAGTCTCTACAAAAATTAAAATTATAAATTAATTACCGTGACTTAAAATTACACAATGAATTGGAAATAGAATTGAGATAAGTAAACATTATAAGTAGACTATCGTCTTACCTACTTATACAATACCTAGATCATCTTCATCGATCTTATTATTGCGTATTTTTATTTATTACATACGTATTTATTACTCAAAAACTCCTACACAAATAAAAAATAAAATAAAAGTCATTGATTGAAATTTGAAACTAAGTTGATAAAGATTTTGGTAAAGTCACTTTTACACTTCCCCGAACACAAATTCACAAATTCACATTAAAGTTTGTTTTCCAGAGAATTTACTCACGCACTTGATTGTTTATTTTTTTGCTTTTTCTTCATACTCGACTTTTGCTTTGCTTATCCTGGAACGTCTCCGTTATTACTTTCGTATCGTCCACCTCCAGGACAACGGACATCTCCCGGCTGCATACTTGAATCCATTTTTATTAAGCTATTTCATAATGCTGATTTCTACTGCACTCCACATCTTCATCATTTAGGTAAGTCCTAGTACGCGACACACGTAGTCTTCGTAGATACTTTTTATGATTTTGAAATTTATTTTAACTTTTTTTTTGTATTAGTTCACTTTTATTAATTTAAAATGTCTTTATTGATTGTGATGGCTTACATCGCAGCCATCTACAGCGGCCGCGGCGCAGCGCGCCGGGCGCTTACGCAACGCGCGTGTTCACATTGTATTGGCCGGCAGGGTCGCCATATCGGGAGTGAAACGACCGTTGTCCGTTTAGATGACTTTATTACTAATTAATTACATTGGTGCACGCTTTATATATAATATGTATCCATATACGACATTAGAATATTCTTGTTTCATGTTTTTTTAGTTGCGGAGATGACGTTAACGTGGATGTTAATGTGACAAGGTTCCTGCACAGATAGTTTATTTGCAATGTTCTCAATAAATAAACTAATACCTATCTAATTTTGAATTTTTCATCAATTTTGAATGTCGCGCGCGGCAGACTGAGATTTAAGACTCCGTTATGCGAAATCATTTGTCTCTGTCTTTTTCTTTACGCGTAAAGAGTATGGAAAATAACCTCACTTCTGCACTTTTTCGATGTTTTTCGTTGTTTTTTCATCATTACCTTTAGTACAATTATCTTTCTTGAAAAAAGTTATTGGAGCAACTGCAGAGTACGTTAAAGTGTATTTTGATGTAGAATTCAATACGTTTCCGCTATTATTTACGCCAAAAATATGGCCCGCGACAAGCGCTTTTGATGATACTCTAATTTTTTTAAATCATCTGTGAGGTTTATACGCAATTTAATACTTGTAGCTACTAGATAATCTCTTTAGCTTGTCGTATGTTTTTCTTTGTGGCTACAACTTTACGTTTGCTATATTAAAATATGGCCCGCGCAAACTATGTTTTCCTATTATGGCCCTTTATTTTATTAAATTGTATAGCGCTATCTCGTTTTCGCATTATGTCTACAAGTACAAAGTATACCAGACAGAGACTCGTGCTTTTTGATAATTACAGCACTTATATCATAATGTACTTTTATAATCTTTATTTATTTATAAATTTCAGTTGTACAAATTACATTAGGGCCTCATCCACTAGCGTTAATTCCTGTCGGAATGTACAATCCGTGGGGATTGAACGGTAATGGATGGCAAGAGCGAGAAAGAATGACGGTATTATAATCTCCTACTCTTGACGGTCGCGCTGGAACGTCACGATTTATCTGACTAATTAGTGTCCGTTTGATTTCTGTCAGTTTTGAATGTGGGTTTTTGTACGTTTATTCCAGCTGTCAAAATGTACAATCCGTAGGGATTGAACGGTAGTGGATGGCAAGAGCGAGAAAGAATGACGGCATGATAACTCCTCTTATTTTTTAACCGACTTCAAAAAAGGAGGAGGTTATCAAGACGACGGTATTTTTTTTCAGAAAATTTTGACAAAATGGCTTTTTTGTTCAAAACAAAAGGTTTTTTTCCTCAATTCGATTTTTTCGAGTCCGAGATAATAATAAAAGTACCTTCCATATTTACCGTGAAAATCTATACCTATTTTACTTGTAGTTTGAGCAAATAAATATTTTTTTTACATAAGACGATTTTGACAAAAGGACGCAAGAGCATAGGTACACAAATTACACAATTTTAAACTTTGCTTTAATGAGATTTCTGGAGTAAAAAAGCTCGGGGGGCCGCAATCGTGTGGCATGAAATTAAGTCTTTCAAGATAATTCAAAATGACGGGCATTCCCATAACGTGACAACAATCTCCATGAAACGAAAGGATAATAACCATTCACTGACACGCAATCCTTTAGTTTACTGAAAAGATCAAAGGATTGTGGTTCGCGGTCTTTCTTGTTGGACTGGCACGTCATGTAAGGCCTGCTACCCACCAAAAGGATAGACTCTAGGGAATGAAGTTAGTGGGCTCAACGGGTTTATTTATCCCGCCATGTTTCCGCACAGATTGTACAAAAGGACAAGTCGTATGGAAAGAATGTCTAGTGGATGGCCCGCTATTAATTAGTGTCCGTTTGATTTCTGTCAGTTTTGAATGTGGGTTTTTGTACGTTCATTCCAGCTGCCAGAATGTACAATCCGTAAGGATTGAACGGTAGTGGATGGCAAGAGCGAGAAAGAATGACGGTATGATAACTCCTCTTATTTTTTAAGGTTATGAAGTCGACGGTATTTTTTTTTATTTTTTATAAAATTTCGACAACATGGCTTTTTTGTGTTTTTTCTTCAATTCAATTTTGTCTAGTCTGATGTATTAATAAATAAGTATATGGATGGACGATTGCATACATACCGAAGCTAATTAAAATAAATAATTATTTTTTTTATCTATGAAGATTTTGACAAAATTACGAAAGAGCAGACACAAATTGCACAATTTTAAACTTTACTTTAATGAGATTTCTTGAAGTAAAAAAGCCCAGCGGGCCGCACGCAATCATGTGGCATGAAATTAAGTCTTTCAAGATAATTCAAAATGACGGGCATTCCCATAACATGACAACAATCTCCATGAAATGAAAGGATAATAACCATCCACTAACACGCAATCTTTTATTTTACTGAAAAGACTCAACACGGCAGGAATGTATCGGATTGTGTGTATGGTGAGCAAAGGATTGTGGTTAGCGGTCTTTCTTGTTGGACTGGCACGTCATGTAAGGCCGGCTACCCACCAAAAGGAAAGACTGTAGGTAGGGAATGAAGTTAGTTAGTGGCTTCAACAGGTTTAATTATCCCGCCATGTTTCCGCACAGATTGTACAAAAGGACAAGTCGTATGGAAAGAATGTCTAGTGGATGGCCCGCTAATGTGTCACGGAAGCCCGTGGTAGTATTAAACTGTGTCACAGACTTCGGTGCCTTCCCAAACTAGTGACATAAGTACATTATGTTTATAAATTATTAAAAAATGAATGAAAATAAGAAAGATAGCCAAAAAGTACCTACAAAAGGATAATAAGTAAATACAGCAAGTTGTTTTAGCTAAATACGGAAGTTTGTTTGTAATATGTGTGTGTATGAGTGTGTGTGTGTGTAATGTGTGTCTTCACATTTTAAATCAACTGAATTTAGAAAAAAATACTTGTTTTTTTAAGTTTTCATACTAACTAACATGGCAAGTTAAATAAAAGCCGAATATTTACTTACCTCTAATATTTTTTTAGAGCAACGCGGCTTCCGTCCGGAAAGCAGCATTGTAGACTGGCTGGTACCACAGAATAGACATAGGTACCACTAGGATATTAGGTTTCAAAAATATTAAAGTTTTTTTTTTTAAATAGTTTCTGCATTATTAAGCACTAGGATTATTAAAGCTAGTACAAATGAGTTAATTACTGTTCTGACTTACCTAGTTAACTTATCATTTGCTGCGGGCACTTTTCCAGAAGTGTGAAAACTATCCATTATAAAACCATTGCATAAAAAAGACAGAAGAGATGAAATCGACAATTATCGTCCAATTACTATTATTTCACTTATGTCAAAAATATTCGAGAAGTGTATGCTTGACAGGCTTATAGAATTCTGCCGTAAATTCAATATTATAACAGAGGCACAGTTTGGATTTCAAAAACAGAAATCGACTGTACTTGCAATCTTTACGCTTTTAAGTCACATTTTGGCAAGTATCAACAAGAATGTTTACACAACTGGACTTTTCTTTGATCTCACAAAAGCCTTTGATTTTGTTCCGCACGATCTTTTATTAAATAAATTAGAGCGTATTGGCATTAGAGGCCCGGTGAAAAACTGGATATCGTCTTACTTAACTGGCCGCAAGCAATGTGTTGCTATAAACGCATTAAAAAATAATGAAGTAAATTCATATTCTTCCAATTACAGAGAAAATGTTGTCGGCGTTCCTCAAGGTAGCGTGCTAGGACCAATTCTATTTATTTTGTTCTTGAATGACATTCCAGAAATAACTAGACACAAATGCATTCTATTCGCCGATGACATCTCTATTATTGTGACATCAGATAAAATATCAATTATTAATCATGAAATAGAAATAAATAATACAGTTGACAACATTATAAAATGGCTAGAACTAAATAACTTGAAAATTAATCTTGACAAATCGAATTTCATACAATTTAACCAGTAAAAATATCCACAATACAATTTTAAATTAAATATTGCAAAAATTCATGAAGTCACTCAAATTAAATTTCTTGGCATAATAATTGACCAAAACCTAGACTGGAAACAACATGTGAAAGATTTATGTAGCAGAGTAAATAAGTTATTCTTTATGCTCTCAGGCAGGTGAGACGTATATCAAATAAAAAATAGCAGTAACGTGCTACCATGCCTATATAGCGTCAATACTACGCTACGGGCTCATAACGTGGGGTAACAGTACGGATATTAAAAGGGTATTTTTTTCGCAGAAGAAATGTATCCGAGCTATTACTGGTGTCGCCCCTGATGAATCCTGTGAACCTTTATTCAAGGATCTGGGTTTACTACCACTACCATCGTTATACATTTACGAAATATGTTGTTTTGTTAAAAAATATAAGTCTTTATTTAAAACAGCTAGTGAATCTAACTCGAGACTAAAAAGAAACCCTCATAGACTCATTCTGAAAGTTGCGCCAAAATCTGCGAAATATAGTAAAAGCTGCTTGACTATGTGCGTACGTATATTTAATAAAATACCTTCTGACATTAAAAATTTACATGAAAAATTATTAAAAAAACAATTATTTAAATGGCTGAATGATAAAAACTTTTATAGTATTAAGGAATTTTTTGACATGATTTAATTTTGTAATAATAATAATAATTTTAGTATTCAATTAATGATATTTGATGTAATTCAATCTAGTAATTTAATTAATGTTTTACAGGAACTCTTATATGATTTTAATAATTTTGCATGCAACTTTAAGTTAGCTTAACATGTAGTCCTAATTAATGTATGTAACATCTTTTATACCATGTTAAACAGCAAATAAATGATTATCTTATCTTATCTATTATTTACTTTGCCTAAAACATGATTTTGTGTCATATCAGGTGGATGCATATAATGTAACAATTTAGGTATTTGTCTTTTTTTAACAATATAGAACTAAAAGAAAGTTCAAGATGAAAATTTTACTTTCATGATGATTACGAAGTTGTAACGGATGTACGTACGTGAGCTTTTTGTGTCATGTCTGTCCACGGGAATACTGTTATTTGACTATTACCTATAACGTTGCCTAATTGCCTTAGGAGCTTCAGAAGAATATTAGAATCAAACAAGTGTTAAATGTTTCAGATCAGTAGTATCTATTGTACAAAATATTTTGTGCCGAATCCATCATTTCGAGCTTTTTTCTTACCCTGTAAAAGTCACAAAAGAAAATTCAAATTATTAGAGTTTGTGTCTATTATTATTATAGGGTAACGAAACAATTCACAAAATTGTGTCGTTTTTATTATCAATGGAATCTTATATTATGTTTGTGTTTTTAATGTACTGCTCCAAATTAGTTTCCATAGACGAAGATGACACAAACTAGGTTTGTACACTACGCAGGCTATCCTATTGATTTAAATTAAAAAAAACTCAATGATATGTATTTACATATCATTGAGTGTTTTTTATAATTTAAATCAATTTTGTCAGTTTTGAGTTCAATTTTTTATATCTCAATAGATAATCGAATAACATAATCGAATTTCAAAAGATGCACCGGCATGTGACACAAAACGTAAAAATAAACTTTTTATATGCAAATGTATCGACAGGCAAGATTTCATAAACTTTAAAATTTTTAAGGTTTTGCCCTCAAAATAAGTTAGCGGTACTGGTCTATTGCTCTAAGATTTAAATCTAACTTGCTTATATTACTATACAAGCGTGTAACAGAATTAATGGGTATACCAGAATATGGTAGATAGGAACAATCATACTGAACAACTTTTACAATGGGACCAACTCTGAAATCGCGAAATAAAATCAGCTGTTTCTTACATTTTCATATTTTCGTTATAAATTTTTGTATGGAATACATAGTAAAAGTTGTTCAGTTTGATGGTCCCTATCTACCATATTCTGGTTTAGCCCATAATTTTATTACACGTTGTATAACCTAGACATTGATTGCCACCGTCAGGTGACAATTTCGTACAAGTTCAACAATAGGGAAATTCAAAAGTCATCGATTTTGATTTTGAGCTTGATCGCTGCAGACACGTACAAAAACATGATGGAACAGAAAAAAAAATATGGAAGTGCCGGCCAAAAGACAAAAGTGCTTTATTCTGATAGATTTTGTCCATCCAAGCTTTTATTATGGCACCGAAGTTGTAGCACCGCTTTCACATTTGTATCAAAATGTATGAAAAGAAAGACTTTTTGAACTTTTTTAAAATCAAGTATAGCGGTGCTACAGCTTCGGTGCCGTAATAAGAAATGCTTAGGTGGACAAAATCTATCAGAATAAAGCACTTTTGCTTTTTGGCCGGCACTTTCACATTTGGACCAAAGTGGATGATGTCCTTTAATCCAGATGCCAACCTTTTAAAATAATGCGACTTGCTTGCCACTATGTAAGTAGAGTATCCTTAAAATTTTTCGTAATTAATTCAATTAATCCCTTCAAAAATCTAGCTAGATAATAATACTAATTATAATAATTATAATAAACACACATAAAACTACCTAGTTTTATGTGTGTTCAGTTCACTGTGTTGTGAAACATTATCAGAAAATGTGTTTGGGCAAAGTACCGCGACGCTATCGCGGTGGGTTTATTTCTGGGCGGGCTGAGACCCGCGAGCGTTTTTTTCAGCTAACACGACGCGTAATTTAACAAACCTCGTTACAAAAATCTTTTGTTAATATTACTGAATAATTAAAAAATATAATTTCTACATAATAATAATAATGTAGGCAGCAAACAGGCCCACTGAACCAACCGATGCGTCGCGCTCGAGTATCGATATACGTACAAATTCGCCAATGAAAACGGTTAATATTTTCAACCTGTTGTCTTATCATTTCACCCACTTCACGCACCTTCAATGTAAATAAGGATTAGCACCATTATCAATTTATTATGACCAGGAATCGTTCTAAATCGGTCATCATTGTGATATCACGAAAATGGCGAACAATTGTGCAAACAAATGTGTTTTTTTAAGCATTCCTTTTTATTTATTTAATGATATTTTGGATTTGTTTTCATTGGGGTTTTGCACGTGTTTTTGCGGTAAAGCTGCACGTGAGTTTTGCGCGCTTTTTACGCGCGCGTTTGATTACAAGGTGCACGCTACGAACGCAAGCTGTCGTTACGATGCGCTACGAAGGGTTTGAGTGAATAAGGTAGTTTAAAATTAGGTAGCTACTGTTTTACAAACATTCTAATGAAGTATATTTTTTTTCATTATCATAATAACTTAAATACCTAAAATTAAATAAGTAGTGTTTTATTATTGTCACAAAAGTCATAATACTTTTATACTTCGGAATTTATTAGATGAAACAGAGAATTGTGATTGAATGTTTTTTGCCGTTAGATTTTTATATTTCGAATAGGTATTTCAATATTAGTGGGATATATTTTTCAGTTTAGGCTAGTTAATACAAACATCCATAGAATAAATGTCAAACAAAATGCTACTCGTAGATACGCGATTAATTTGTAAATCCCTTTAACAGACAGAGATCTTGTCAGCACGGAAGATTTTCAACCTGTTTTTTTTCCCATACAAAGTGGTCAATTGAAAAATGAATCGGTACTTGATGTTAAACATAATTATTGTATAAGCAAAATGTGTACAAACGATCATTTATTATTTATTATCATTCGATTCATTGGCAAAGTTTTAGTCTGTCATGTTAACTTACATTGAAAAATATTTGTACACATCACAAGGTACCAGTTTATAATAGCGAGAAACAAAATTAAAAGTATTTGCTCATTTGTCATTCATTTATTTACGACTTGGAAAATATGACATTCGTTAAATTAATTTTAATTCATACACTAGGTACTTACCTATTAAGAATTCCGCGCGTACAGTTCATCAGTTGTCGCAACATCGGGATACCCAAAAAAACAATAAATCAACTATAATTCTAAAATAACATCTGAATCAATACCAATTTACGCGCTGTAATCCATAAAAAACGTTTTATTTCTAATTTATATATTTTCCTGTGATAGGTTAATTAATTAATAATAACTAATTTGTATGTTTCAACCACTGTACTGTACAAAGATAGGAAATACCCATAGAAATAGAATGTCAAAGAACAACAATGTCAATAAACAGGTGATCCGAAAATAAATGCATACATTTTATATGAGATACGTAAAATATGACTTAGATACATAAAATATGACTATATATGGCAAAGGAAATTAATAAATTATGTGCCATACTGTTTTCTTCGTTGATAAACGAATAAATGTAGCGAAATTTGGTTTTAGAGAAATGTGTGGCAATATCTTATTTTCCTGTGAAAAGTGTGATTACTTGGATTGTTTCTTTTTGTCACATCACCAATTACTTAGAGCACAAGACACCATGGCTCCACGAGACCTTTATTTTAAATTCTAATTAAGATTAACAAATATTTTAAACAAACTGTGATTGCTCATTTGCTAGGCGGGACGCTAGGGGCTCTTACTGTACAAAATGTTGGCACATGTCACTTGATCCTTTGTCTCTTTTTTACATAGACTGTGTCCGTATGATGTTAACTTCTCTTTTCCACGCTTTGTTGGTCTTCTTGAGCGCAGCGATAATTTTTTCTATGTCTATGGAAATACCACTATTGAAAATTTAAAATTGAACTTTATCAATATAAAACGACATAGAAGTCATTGAGATAAATAAACTTTATTACTAGGTATAATATTAATACTTGGAATGAAATAAAAATCACTTGCCACCTATAATAACACGAGCAGAAATAATTACTTCTTTATATTGACTCAAAGATACAACTGCAAAAAATTATTAAAACTGTTATCTATTCTGACACCTGTTAGTAGTGTAATTTTCTCACACATTTATAAACAATATTTATTTTGAAACTGTATTAAATTTGGACCACTTTATTGCAATATTCCGTTTTTAATCAACGTTATATTTGATAAGTATGACAAAAACATGTTTTCCAGTTTATTAATATTATTAATGACACTCGTTTTGACGACCTGTCCAGTTGTCAAGATAATGTCATTGCACCCTTTGTTGAGTGCACTCGGTACAAAGTTACAGTTATGTAAGGAAACTTGCGTTATCTTTGCTTTGCTGTTTCATTTAATAAAAAGACACTTTGCATAGGTACTAAAGGCTTTATAAAAAAAATTTTTATTTTATTTTTTTGAATTTCTTTCTGATGCTTACTCGCAGAACGATCGAAAGTAAACCATAAAGGTGTAGAACCACTACACTTCTCAAAAAGCGATCGCTCTAAAGCCCCCACCCTACATTTTTAGACCGTTTAGTCTTTTATAAAGAGTTGCTCCGTCATTATTTACAACCCTTTGGATAAGCCCTTAACAACAAAACTTTTTAACATTTTAAAACTGCGACCCACAATGGATGATGCATTGATTTTTTGTACCGCTGTAAATGTTTTAATATTTAAGAGATTAACGTCATGTCAGTGGAATGAGTAGGTAAATATTGTTGGAATTATAATGTTTGTATTTGTTAGAGTTATTTAAGTTTTAAATTAGGCAAATAACATTCGTCGTCATGTCATGTAAATATGGGTATGATTATTAAAATAATGATCAAAATTGTATATAATGCTAATTAGCTAATGAACCATCAAAATACTCGTAAGTATTTTGCGAGTTTTATTTTTGTTAAAAGTAATAAATTTGCCTCGTGTTAATTAGCAAAATTAAGCTAAGTTCAAGTTAAATAATAAATAAATAATAGTAGATTATGCAACAAGTGAAAAAAGAGGGAATTTAGTTCGAGGGACTAAGTTGGATTCCGAGAGCAGTGAAGGATTCTAGAGTTGAATCCCGAGCGTAGCGAGAGATTCAAAAGTAGAATCCTGAGCAAAGCGAGAGATACAAAGGACCGAGATGAAATTTTTTTTTTCACGAGTTGTGTACTCTACTTTTTACCATTGACTGCGAGAAAACAAATAACAGTACTTATACCTATAGTATTTATAGTTATTACATTTTTATTATTTAGGTAGGTAATCAGTAATATTTAAACATTAGAAAATAGTGAAACTAGAAGTTTTCCAACAATAAAACAACCACGTTAAGAGGGAAATTAGATGATCGGTCTAGCATTAGTCCATTTCATCAGTTTGTGTAGACTTTGAATTTTTACAGTCTGAAGATCGTACCAGACTGATGGAATAGACTGATGCAATGCAAGACTGGACATCTAATCTCCTTCTATTATAATGGAAGAGAACCCAAAGATAAGACACTAAAAAGAACCTAATTAATTGGGCGGGATATTTTTTAGAAAATAACCCAAAGATAAGACACTAAATAGAACCTAAATAAAATTGGCGGGAGGCTTTATCTATGGAATAGCTCCATACTTTCAGAACGTTTTATTTTTTTTGTACATAATTCATACGATGCGCGCTTGTTCCAAATTCAAAATATTTTTATTCACTCGGTGAATAAAACAGCATTTTATTCACTCTTATCGTTGAATTAAACGCACTTTTTCGAGTGGTGATGGTAAAAAATATATATCTGTCTGTAACATAGACATAGAAAAATTTTCGCTGCGCTCAAGAAGACCAACAAAGCGTGGAAAAGAGAAGTCAGCATCATACGGATACGGTCTATGTAAAAAAGAGACAGATGATCAAGTGACATGTGCCAACATTTTTTACAGTAAGAGCCCCTAGCGTCCCGCCTAGCAAATGAGCAATCACAGTTTGTTTAAAATATTTGTTAATCTTAATTAGAATCCTTACTAATATTATAAATGCGAAAGTCCGTTTGTTTGTTTGTTTGTTTGTTTGTTACGCCTTCACGTCTTAATTACTGAACCGATCATCATGAAATTTTGCATACACGTTGTCAGGAGTACAGAGAAGGACATAGGGTACCTATCATCCCGAAAAAAAGTTATGTTCCCGAGGGATAGCAAAAAAATTTTCCACGCAGACGAAGTCGCGGGCGAAAGCTAGTTTAAAATAAAGGTATCGTGGAGCCATGGTGTCTTGTGCTCTAAGTAATTGTGATGTAACAAAAAGAAATAATCCAAGTAATCACACTTTTCACAGGTAAATAAGATATTGTTACACATTTCTCTAAAACCAAATTTCTCTACATTTATTCGTTTATCGACAAAGAAAACAGTATGGAACATAGTTTAATAATTTCCTTTGCCAGATATAGTCATATTTTATGAATCTAAGTCATATATTACGTATCTCATATAAAATGTATGCATTCGTTTTCGGATCACCTGTTTATTGACATTGTTGTTCTTTGACATTCTATTTCTATGGTCTGTAAGTTCATAAAGTAATACTTATTCGTAAACAGCCAGTAATTGAGACATCAATAAGTTACATAAGTATTATTGCTTAATTTGGCAAATCTGAAAAACTTGTGTGCACAAAAAACTTAATTTAAGAACATATTTACCACGTGTCTTTTAAAGGTTTTAGATTTTTTTTATTTAGTTCACTATGCTATTTTCATTTTTATTTTAAACTAAAAAAACAAATAGTCTCTAATACCTACATGTTTATTTATACCTACACTAAACTAAATAAAAGGTCACACAAAATGACAATTCTACAGTCGCCAACGAATACAAAACCGGCCAAGTGCACTCAGTCGGACTCACGCACGAAGGGTTCCGTACCAAAAACGGCAAAAAAAATTACGTTTGTTGTATGGGAGCCCCCCCTTAAATATAATTTTTATTATGTTTTTAGTATTTGTTGTTATAGCGGCAACAGAAATACATCATCTGTAAAAATTTCAACTTTCTAGCAATCACGGTTCATGAGATACAGCCTGGTGACAGACAGACAGACAGGCAGACAGACAGACAGACAGACGGACAGCGGAGTCTTAGTAATAAGGTCCCGATTTTACCCTTTGGATACGGAACCCTAAAAAAGGCGTTAAAAAAAGTTACTGAACCTTGTAAACGCAAATAGGTGTGACTTAGACCCAACTTAGCACTATCTGATTTCTTTACAGCAATTGCTGTACAATTATTTTGTTATTGTTATGGCGGCGGCATAACAAAGCCGGCATAGCCGGCAAAGCGCCGGCATAACAGTGGCATAGGCCGCTTATTAGTTAAAAATTAAAATTAAAAACTAAACATGAAATAAAACACTTTTTAACGGATACTAGCGCGGTTTTATTTAATGTACTTTGGTATTTAGTTGGTATTTAAAAACTAAATTTAAATTTAATTAAAAAATACGGGTCCTACTCCTAATACGATTATATTACTAGAGCTACAATATTACTAGAGCTTTTTTATGTTTTGATTGCAATTTCAATCAAGTGCCAAAAAAACCCAATCGTATCGTCAAAATCCGTTAGTTTGCTTAAAAGTTGTTTACTACCTCTTTACGATTTATATGTTAAGTCAAACCCCGAAGTCCAGGCACTCCTAGGTTTGCCTAGTCAAACCTCCGGTTTGACAAGAAGGCTTAATCAAAGTCCAAAACGAATAGCGTATTTCGGCCTTTGACTAACGCATTTATAGCCAAACCTAGGAGAGACTAACTTGGGCAGTCAAACACCGAAACGCAATTCGATCAAATCGGGGTTTGACCAGTCAGAATTAAATTAGGTACAGAATATGTTTTTTTGTATTTAAAAGTATTGAAAACACATTCTTTAGAGTGATTATTAAATTAAATTGTGAAACAAAGATTTATGTTGTATATAAAAAAAAAAAGTTCCCATGAAATGTAAGACCTACAGGAGTAATCAGTTTTGACTAAATCTAACATCGAAAATGAATGCTGTTTTTCATACATAAATATGTAGATAGATAGTAGTAAGATGTAGATATTTAGTTAGTTTTTAGGTTTTTCGTGGATATTTTTTACAGACCACAGAAATCTTTGTTTCACAGGAAGATTGTTGATTTAGTTCCATTTTCACTCTAACTAAAGAATGTATTTTTACACATTTACATACAAAATAACACATTCTGTCCCTAATTTAAGTCTGACTGGTCAAACCCCGATTTGATCGTTTTGAGTTTCGGGGTTTGACTATCCAAGTTGGTCTCTCCTAGGTTTGGCCATAAATTCGTTAGTCAAAGGGCGAAACACGCTTCAGTTTTTGACTTTGACTAAACCTTCTTGTCAAACCTGAGGTTAGACTAGGCAAACCTAGGAGCGCCTGGACTTCGGGGTTTGACTATAACATATATACGGAACCATTTTTAATGTAAACAGTGAACTATTTTTAATAGGTATTGATTTTTCTAATAAAAGTAAATTCAAAAAAAGTATTATATATAAGTATTATAATAGAGAAATCATTACTTTGATCTGATATAACCAAGTAATGATCGGCTCGTAACGGGTAAGTCCGCAGAATTATGCTCGGTGGCGGCTGGGTGTTTGGACTGGCGAGGGGCATGACACGGCGAAGGGTTAACCTCGCCAGGGGTGTCACAAAATTAACAAAAAAAGGAAAAATATTGAAAACTTTTTAAAGTTTGATCTTAAAATGACAAAAAAATATAAGTATAAGTACTTAAAATACCTAGCTAGAATTTTCATAAAAATAATGTTGTTATTTTTTTATTTCAGACTATGACTGTGTGTCCATTTTTGTAATACTTAGTAAACAATAAACCAACAATAAAAGGAACGCGATTGATATTTTTCTCTATTATTTACACGACTGCCCAACAAAATTGTAGTCAGAGATCATGTATATTTGTATGTGGGTATGTACGTTTTAATATTCCACCATAACTTCTAAATGACGGATTTGGATGTACGGGGTATCGCTAGAATGCTAGAATAGGGAACATGCATAAATTTTTTTTTGTATCAAAATCAAAAGTACAATGCGTGAGAAAATCAACTGTAATATTAAAACTTTTCTCATGCGTTTTTTTCTCGTGATATAGTCACTTGAAGTTGGCACGCATCAGCTCCCGCCGAAAACGCTCTATACAAAAAGGTTAACATTTGTGACGTCACTCATGTCACGTTTCAGGCGCATTATATGGAGTTAGCCAAGAATTTTCAAATATCTCCCTAAATATTGCGTTTAAGTACATATGTGTTTTACAAAATATTATTGCTTATTCGATATTCTATCCGACTGTTAAGTGCATTATATCCGAAAATGAAAAAATAAAATTCGTTATTTCCCCTGTGTGATAAAACTAAAATATTTTTTTCTGTTCCATCATGTTTTTATACGTGTCCACAGCGACCAAGCTCAAATTTATCAAAATCGGTGACTTATGCATGTTCCCTATCCTTACATCATCCCGAGTGATAATCACAAAATTGATATTCTACCGAGTAGCAACCCTGATAATAACCCTCAGCAGGCACACGTATAATAGAAGCACGTTATGTTACATTCATGGGCTCTCGAGCGTGGCGGGAGCAAAGTAACTAAACGAACCCCGTCACTTGTTATTTATTATTTTAAACGGCACAACTATAACATTGCGATTTGAGGGTCAAAGAGACGACACCTGACTTGTTTTTTTTAACTTTATTTTTATAATTTAATTCTATTTTACCCGAAGAAATAGAAACTTTAACTGCCCATCGCACTCTGTCGTCTTAACTTTAGAAATTTTTCCTTCAAGCAATATTGTCTCGAGGGTTTTCGGCGATTTGGTTTCAGAGATTGGTAGCCTTAGCCAAGGACGAATGCCCTAGCCATATAACAGAGGATGGCAATTCTTATTCTATAATACTTAATTTGAACTCGCACTTAAAGCCTACAATGTAGGCTCTAATTTAGTGTATGAAATTAATTAGTGTGTTTTTGTCTTAATGTCCAATAAAGTCTCTTTTATTTATCATATTATCCAAGGTCACCCAGCGTGCAATGGAGAGAGCCATGCTCGGCGTTTCCCTGCGTGATCGAATCAGAAGCGAGGAGATCCGCAGGAGAACTAAAGTAACCGACATTGCTCGAAGGATTGATCAGCTGAAGTGGCAATGGGCAGGACACATAGCGAGAAGAACTGATGGCCGTTGGGGCGGAAAGGTTCTAGAATGGCGACCGCGCACCGGACGACGCTCCGTGGGTAGGCCCCCGACAAGGTGGACCGACGATCTGGTGAAGGTCGCGGGAAGCCACTGGATGCGGGCAGCGCAGGACCGATCGTCGTGGAGATCCTTAGGAGAGGCCTATACCCAGCAGTGGGTGTCGTGCGGCTGATATGATGATGATGGTGATGATCATATTATCCGACAAAATTTGATTATTTTGTTACCAAATTCATAACAAATATTTAAATGATTTTTTTGTACGAGTATCTTATCTTAAAAACGTTTTTAAGTTCAAAATAATTTTTTTAAGGACTTTAATAATTAATTATGCTACCTTCTCGGAAAAAAATATATGTGTAGAAACTTTTTCAACCCTTTAAACGCTGCGTGACGGAGTTTGTCAATATTTTGCCAATCAGCTGGAACCGGGTAACATTTGGTGTTAAAATGTTTCATTGTGAGTTTATTTGTCAACCAATCATCCGTTAACTATGGTGATCAATAAACGAAGGGGTTATTAATTTTGTTACTTACTTATTTATTTATTTTATAATTGATTAATATGATATTTGAATAATTGACCTACATTTCTTGATTGGCGTCGGAAAGAGTTCTTTACTCTTTCTGATGGAAGTCATTGTATAAACTCAATAAAATTTAACTTTGCACTCACATTTTTACCGACTTCAAAAGGAGGGAGGTACTCAATTCGACCCGTTTTTTTTTTTGTTTTTTGTATGTACATCGATTACTCGAAGACGGCTGAACCGATTGAAAATTACATTAGGTAAACTCCCAAGTTGGTCCCATTTTTTAAAATTTTGACATCGGTTCAGTACTTTTCAAGTAATCTTGAAAAAAGCACGATAATAGTATGCTTTTGTGTGAACTACCTCGATGATCAGTCGTATAACTTCTTTGTTTATGAACTGAATAAGATAATATTTTTTTGTTGGAAAAGGGATATCTTTAGTGTAGTTCTTTAACCGACTTAAAAAAGGAGGTTCTCAGTTTGACCCGCATGTATGTATGTTTCTCCGCGATTAACTCACGTTTGGCTGAGCCAATTTTTCTACCTAAATAATATACCTACACTCATCATCATCATCATCATATCAGCCGCACGACACCCACTGCTGGGTATAGGCCTCTCCTAAGGATTTCCACGACGATCGGTCCTGCGCTTCCCACATCCAGTGGCTTCCGGCAACCTTCACCAGATCGTCGGTCCACCTTGTCGGGGGCCTACCCACGGAGCGTCGTCCGGTGCGCGGTCGCCATTCAAGAACCTTTCCGCCCCAACGGCCATCGGTTCTTCTAGCTATGTGTCCAGCCCACTGCCACTTTAGCTGAGCAATCCTTCGAGCGATGTCGGTTACTTTAGTTCGCCTGCGGATCTCCTCATTTCATTCATCATACCTACACTACCTAATACAAAAAGTACCTACACTAAAAATTAAAAATTGTTTAAAAAAACAAAAAACCGACTTCAAAAAACATACCTCTAAAAAGCAAGAAATAATATTCGTAATAATAAAAACACGTCTATTTAGAATAAAAAAAAGGAATTTGTACTCCAGCCCTACCCGACTTCAATAGACGTGTTTTTATTATTACGAATATTATTTCTTGCTTTTTAGAGGTATGTTTTTTGAAGTCGGTTTTTTGTTGTTTAAACAATTTTTTTCTGTGTGGATTTTTGAAGTGAAAACTTCTTTAGCGGCGTTGTACGCTTTTTTGTATGGGGAAAAAATGCTAAAATCGCGTCAGTAAGAATCACGTGGCTGATCGAAATCGTAAACACTTGTGTCACCAGCAACGCGCTAATTTTGAAAATGGAACTAATAGCAACGATCTCTTCGGTGAAATCATAGACTTATTTATACTCTGTGACTATAACTTTAAATCGTAGAATGCGTGCATGTAGAAATTAAAAAGGCCACTGGCGCGAAATCTTTAGAATTTTTCTCTAATTACAAACTGATTGAATTGTGTGACTGTATAGTAATAGGAAAGAAATAATTTTAATCCTTTGCCGCTAATTTCAAAATATCAAAAATGCACAACGTTAATATTCAAGTTTTCACTTCTGCCGGCACTCCCGGAGTGCAACCCGATTTTTTTTATGCACAAAGGGATAGCACTTTACCTCACGTGATGTTAAGTGACGATAAGGAACTTATCATACCTTTAACTGCCGGAACACGACCATTTTTAAATTGTTGTCTTAGATTGCAGTTGTCACTTCGTTTTATTTCTTTTTTAGGATAGGTAGATACTGCATGTAGATTTTTGTATGAACATAATAAAAAGTAAAACCCCTAATATTTGTGTTCAGCTATTTAGTTAGGTATTGTTAATAGATTTTGGCAAATTACTGAAATAATTTAGGATAAATAGCTGCAAAAGATTTATGGTAAGTACTGGAATTATATAAAAGGCAGTAGCCGACTAACGTTTTAAGATCGTACCTTTAACGAAACGCGCATTCCGCAGAAGTGTATCAAATCCGTGTCTGATCAAATATTGATGTAATTTATTGCACGTCGATACTGACAAAGGGTTGTAATGGCGGATAAAAAATGTCGGATCGTTCGGATGGCACGCGCTATTAAACTATTAAATAAATTAAACCGTGCTATTGGCGATGCATATGGTGATATGTGTATGGAGTGCCTTTTGCACTATTTGTTCAAACTATTACTAACGGGTTTTAATTAAAAATTCAGTTTGAAAACAGAAAAGATATTAAACGACGCCATACAAAAAAAATCAGGAGTGAAAGGCACCAAAAAGTTGTTGTTTATTTAACAAAGAAGTGAAAACAAAATAATTAATTTCACAATGAATACAGCAAATATATTTTTTTATAATATTATTTTTCAGTCAGTTTTCATAACTTTTTATTAAAGAAACGTCAACTTAGTAAACAAAGGGTAACTTAAAAATCCCAACCAGTGGGCGTATCCATTCAAGTGGCTATCCCACTATGGCTGGAATAAAACAGGGAGCAAAGCGTCCCTGCCCACAGTGCAGGCCGCGCAGGCGCAGTGCACAGTGGCCCACGAGTCTAGTCATGGACATAGTTATTAGTTTAATGTGCCATGTGTGGTGGTAGTGTGGTGATTGAAATTTTATATTTAATTCAAAAAAATTGTGAACTTTCCCAGATTTTTTAGAAAGTAAGTTTTATTTTTGCCTTTGTTATAGTTATACGTAGTTATAGTAATTGTTGAAAAGATTTTATGTGGATACAAAAGCATTAGTAGGCAGATTCTGAAATTAAGAGGGTCAAGAGGTCAAGAGGCTCAAATCAATGTTTTTGGTAGTTTGATTGCTGCCCACTATTCATATAGTGTGAGATTTTAATTATTTGGTTCCCGCAGTAGGTCCACTCACGATTACAAGGAACTTTTATTATGTTGCCAACTCTGATATCGCAAAAAAAATTGCTGTCCTATACATTAAGATCGAGTAGGTTGCGCTTTTGTATGGCAGATAGTTTTTTCACGATATCAGAGTTGGCCCCATAGTAAAAGTTGCTTGTAATCATGAGTGGAACCACTCCACTGCAGGAACCAAATGATTAAAATTTCAGCGTGTATAATTTTAAGTATTAATTGGACCTCAGAGATGGCGACACCTTGAAAACCGGTGTACAAACTACTCCACCATGGAGGTCGTCATATATATGAATTGAAAACCATTAAGTGTTAATGAAGGATTCATACAGGTTTATTGAAAACTGTTTCGTGTTGAAAAAAACATTAGGCCGCTGCGTCTATTACGGGCCTCAAATCAAAATTGCTCTCGCTATCAAATTTTAGTTTGGTCACAGATAAAGTGTTTAGTAAACTTTCATCAGAATATCAAAGAATAAAAACGAAAATTTTTAATTATGAAATAAGAAACAATGTTCAAATACGTCGGTAATCGTTTTATACCAAATAATTATTACTTTCTTAATTTTTTTTCAAACAAACATCTTATGTTATGGAAAAAAAAATGTTTTACTCTCTAAAAACTTATTAAGTACTTAACTGAAATTCTACCAGTTCACTAAGAGAACGGCATCAGACACAAAGAACAAAATTAAATTACCTACTTATCTTGTTATCTTATTAGGTCGTTTATTGATAAATAATTGATATTGGTAAATAAGGAGCATCGGAAATTGGAAATCCTAACAATAACAAGCAACAGGTGCATGTGTAACTTGCAGCAAATTCGTTCATATAATTGGTAACGCACAGGAACCTTGTCACATTAACATCCACGTTGACGTGATCTGCAACTAAAAATGTTGTGAAATAAGAAAATTCTAATAAGTAATCTAATTATTTATTATTGAATTATTATTTTCAATAAGATAGGGTCTAGGTACATAAAAAAATACAATTGTTTATCGTTCTAATGGGTATTATTTGTTTAGATAACAAACTAAGTTAACGACTTAGTGTTCAAATTATCTCAAAGTTTAATTCCTATAAAACCTTGAGGTTTTCTCTATAATAGATACTTATAAACCTGTACCCTACTGTCGCTATACTTTTGCTATTTTCTCTTCTATTATACTGTTATAAGAATATCGTTACAACGACACGTGCCGCCCGCCCGCCCCACGCGTGTGCGCCGCCTGCCGCCCTTGCTTCGCACAGCACAGGTGTTCGGTTCTCAACCATAAGGCAATTTGTACTGGTGTGATTTGTTACTTAATTGAATTACTGTAGCCATGAGTTTTTTAAATAAAAAATAGTGTAAAAGTAAACATTTTAATGTAGTTATAAGAAAATTAATAAGTACTGTTAATACATCGTGATGCACTTATTGATTCGGGAATAAATTATTTGGCTTAATTAATAATAGTTGCTGGCATTCAGATTACCTACTAGCAAAGAAATATTTTAGGTAGGTATTTACGAATGTCAAATGTTACATGAAAAATTCCATTTCAGGCATGACTTTTTTTTTGTAATGTAAGTTTTAGGTAATGATTCTATAAGTTTTGTACCTATGCGGTTATTAAGGTCTATTGCTTTTTGGACGTTGAGGAATTCCAGTTTTAGACATTTTGCTTTTAAGGCAAATGAAAAAAAATTTTGCGTTTTAGACATCGCGGTCACAAAGGCAAATAGCAAGCAATATTTTTTCTGATTATTGGAGCTATTGACTTTAATACTTCTTTAGAAAATAACATTATATCTTTCTATTTTATTGATAGCATTCGCTCATATACTTGACCAGTTAACTTACTTTTACATAAGAATACTACATGGTCATACTTTATCAGCAAAACTTGATTGCTATCTAAGTCAATGAAATAATGACCTAAGTGGCATTAACAGCAAACAACGATACAGTCATTATATTATAGAGTCGAGACAAAATGGCCGGTGGTGGAGCGTACGCGTAGTTGCAGGGAAATTACAAACAAATGAATATCGCGTGCCGTGCGCGTGGCGTCATGGTCGGGTATACGCCCCACTTGCCATCGGATTGGAATCAAGTACCTAGTCAAATATCTTTCGGCTTTCTGTAATTTAGCTGTAACTGCCTCAAAATGTATCGAGATTTATAATATTTATTCTCATACTAAGTTCCGCCCACGCCTTCGTCCGCGTCGATGGACATTTGAAAAACTCGCAGGAAAAAGTATTCTTTGTTTTATTAATATCTTTAAACTACCTGAGGGTCAAATTTCATCCAAAACTATTTTTCGGTTTCGTGCGTGCTTGGGTTAATAGGGGGGGAGGCAAAAACTTTATTGATTTACCGAAGAAACTGGAAAGGCCTCGAATAACAATTCCCATTTTACTTAATAATAGTACTCGTCATGCTGCTTTTCTTTATCGTTTCTTTTTCGATAGAAATTATTATTTATTATTAGGAATTATATTTCGATAGGATTTGGTCGAGTAGTTGTATAAAATATAAGGTTTTTTAATACTTTATGTAATCACTATCAAGACGGCTTACGGTTTGTTATTTTATTTTTAAAAACAATTAACAACCATGAAAATCAATTATACACCATGCGTACATTTCGCCATCGTAGCGACAAAACACTCAGCAAAATACTGCCCTAATTACTGTATAATTCCAATAATTATAACACCGCACTCTACTGCCCTAAATCGGAACCTTACCGGAAGTCGGAAGTGATAAAGTTCAACTGACTTTCCGTAACAGTTGGTCACGCGATCGGGCGGTCACCTGTCATACGCGACGATTGAACTAAATCAAACACAGGGGCGCGTATGTTACTGGTCAAAGCAAATGTTGTATTGCTGTTACCAAAATGTTTCAATAGGTTTAATTTTTAATGAGCAAGTACTTCATGGACAATCAAATTGAAGCAGCAGCAAAAGGCAAATGAACTTCCTTGTATTCTTTCTATAATAATGATGGCCAACACTGAAGCTTAAAGTGTTTAGTTGACTATTTTATATAACATATTTTGTAGGAAAAATCCAATTTTAATTTGATACACATTGTTGGCACATACAGTAAACCGAAGACACAAAATCCTTAACTATTGTTGCACAATACGTACAGCGCGCTTAATCATAATACTTTAGAGAGAGAACATTTGGCCCAAAGCATTTATTTACCTATTTTTTGCTATTGTTTCAGATTTTACATGAAGATGTTTGGCACAGACTTCGAAGATTACTGCGAGTTCAACGACAGCATCTGTAGCAACGATTCGGGGATTGAAAGATCGTATGCAGACTCTTTAGCAACCCCTAACTCTATAACTAGTACTCCATTAAAAAATGACGTAGCTGATGTGGGAATATCGCTTACACTTAACAAACAGTCCAATGTAAGAAGAAAACTCTTCAGTAATGAATATGAATTTCCCTTGCATGACACGATTGACATAAAAACTTTTGAAGATAATCTCAATCAGGTGGATAATACATCAACACCCATTAAAAACAAGAAACCAAAAGACCCTACCAAACCAAAAAGAAAATATGCGAACGGAAAGAACCGAGTAACGAGATGTAAAAGTCCTACTCAGATTATGAGGATAAAACGAAACAGAAGAATGAAAGCTAATGATAGAGAGAGAAACAGAATGCACATGCTGAATGAAGCTTTAGATAGACTACGATGTGTACTTCCTACATTCCCAGAAGATACAAAGTTAACTAAAATAGAAACGTTAAGATTTGCTCACAATTATATTTTTGCTTTAAGCCAAACTTTAGAATCTCTTGATAACATTAATTCTGGAAATATACCTCCTGAAGGATTAAACTTAAATTATGAGAAGCTTCAACATTATTCAATTGCTGGAGATAAAATAACAAAAGACGCTTTCAGAGACATGTTTCTGGTGCCAAATAAGACTGAAGGTCACAACAGTGATGGTAGTTATAGAAGTTTCCAGGGCTTCAGTAAACCTTTTCCGAATGGTTCTAACTTTATGCAAACATCTGAAGGGGTTCTCATAAACGTAGGTAACGTTACTGTGTCGGTGAACAACAAAGGAGGGAATTGTATTACTTCAACTACGGGAAGCGGATTCTTCACGCATCCATCAAGCTTTGGCGATGACATCAGCCAGCAAAACTTTTACAACCCAGAGAGAAGTTTTGGAACTTGCAATAATTTTAACGAACCTTACGAAGCTACTATTGCTGTAAACAACGACGGCTATTTCAATCAAACAAATTATGAAATTTTCAAAAATGCCTTTGATACAGCTAAAAATAGAAAGTTCCCAAGAAATGAAATTGTCTCAAATTATAATAATTTTAATAATAATGCTTATCCACAGACTGATAAACATTATTATGGTGCGGACTCGAATTACTCGCAGAGTAATTTTTATTATAACCAAAGATATCAAAAAGATTTTTATACCAGATCTAGTATTTTAAATGCTCAAATATGAGTAAAAAGTCATTTTAGATAGAACAAACTATTTTGTACAAAATTAAAGCTAGTCATAGTGTATTTTACAATGTTAATTTTAAGCTAAAAATAATGTGAGTTTTGTAAGACAATAAATTAATAATTAAGTTGGACTTGCCAAAGTTTATGTACCTATACTAGTCATTTTTATACTTACAAAATTAAAAAGAAAAATGTTTCTTAAATTTTGTTTGTTTTGCTCTTCTTCCTTAACAGTACATACCTAGGGTTTGTTTATTATTTGGCTTTATAAAATTTAAAGAGGAAAAGTATGTTGCTTCTTTTGCAGGCTGACGAGCGCAAATTCGGACTCAAGTTACGTTGTCATTTAGCTTAGTTTAGCTCGGGAATTCTTATTTAAATTGTCCAGGATTGGCATTCTTTGCTCCCTATGCATAACTTTCAACAAATGTATACAACGCTAGTATTTTATTTCCCTGTAAACGAAACTGAAACGGTTACAATGTAGTTTTGGCTTTATCGTAGAAAATAAAATTAGCGCGAATTGGTCCGGTATTTTATTGACTTAAATAATGCGTTTGAACTTAACGATAGAACTGAACTGAATTCGCACTTGATTTAATAGCAACGGGTAATAATAAAAGCAAGAATCATGAATATAAATCAAATTGGAACAATGGTGGCTAAAGAGCGAAAAGTTGTGAATGTTATGCGCACCCCTGTGCATGCGCATTGTTCAAAATCTTTTGAACGTTACCACTCTCAGTATACTACATGACTTTGAACTTTAAGAGTTCATAATAAGGTTGGTTGTGCTAGTAAATGTGTATCATTTTGGTGAATTATAGGGGCACCCGTTTTGGGTCGAGTTACGAAAACTAATGTTTGCTTTGGAAATTCGTTACGGCCCGTTTTGTTGGACGTCTGTGTTTGCTCCAATGATTTGGGTGTCGTGTAGTTTTATATGAGCGTTGTTACGGGACATCGAACCGATGAATGATTATGGTTTTAACTATGATTTGGGGAACGCTGCCGAGTTTACGCAGTCTGTCATTTTTACAATACCCTTTAATGTCAGCAGCCGCTCTTTCTATATTTCTTTAGGACAGAATAAATAGGTAGGTACTACCTATAAACGTAGTGAAATCATCTCTGCAACGTTATGTGGAAGTCAAAAATGCTTCACTCAAATGATTTTCAGGAAAGATACTCAATCCTTCTAAAAATCTTTATCTATTGAGGGGAAATGTTAATTCAATTCAAATAATTTATTTCAATATTTGCCTACTACTATACCTAATTGATCCATCGAGACCATCTCTTACTAAAGATAGTTTATAGGAATTGGCCGTTAGTCAAAAACGTTACGATAACGTTAGTAGTGTAGTAAACAATAGTGTGTTTTAGAAGTTCTTTTTTTCTAAACTCATACACATTATTTTCTAAATTCTCCATACATTCAATCCTACTTCAAAAAAATACTTACTCTTAAATTCAAAGTTTTGATGATTCTTAACATATTTCACCTCGATTTAGCAATTTACCGCAAAAACATCTTGTTATTTAACAACCCTAGCTTTAACAGTGCAACATTAAACAAATTATTGTAATTAAACGTAAATCTGCGCTTTCGTCACGCACCATTATTTCTGCTGCACATGCCACTGTGCCACCCAAATGCATTTACAGGAAATTGACTTCCGTCAATAGTCCGTCCAATCACAGAAAATTAACTATGAGGTTTTTTGTTTCCTACTTATTTTGAAAGTTTTAAATAACTTCCCTAATATTTCAAATATTTTTGTACCTGTAGTATAATGGCCTTTATCAAGCTTTGAAAGCTTTTGTTTGTAATACTTTTCAACCTAAAACTACGTAATAACGTTACGACCGTGCCACTGCAATAGACGGAGTAGCAGCAGTGCGACAAACGTAAATAAACGTCGTCACTTTAAACCGAGATATAAAGCAAAATTTAAAAATTTTGTGATAATTTCCTGTTATAATGATTTAGGTACTAGTTCTTTTAGATTAATAACATCTCCCCGACTTTATACACCCCGTACAATACGCACAACAGCCGTGTCCGATGTCAATGCGACCAGGACCAATGGATTATCACGGCTTGGGGCTACGTTCATTTTATTTGCCTCGAATATAGCTGGTACTTATGCTATTACTTTAAAGTTCAGTATTGCACATAACCAATAAAATTTTGTTAATTGTTGTTGCTGGTATGGTTTGGTTGATTTTAAACGAATCCTCGAAACCACCTATATAAATATTGTTACAGTACTTGACTTTATTTTACTTTAACAACCAAGTTAATTGCTATATTTTCTGTAATGATCAAAAATAATTGAAACATCAGTAGTAACCTCATAATTAAAACAATATCGATGAGGCGAAAGTATGTACTAACAAACAGGAGTTTATTATAATGAATATCGAAATTGTTTCTAATAAACATCGTATTTGGGTCTAAAAGTAGAGATAAGTACTTAGCACTGACAAAAGAACTAAACTAATAAACTTACCTAATACAAAAAATACAGAAATGACTACCTACAATGTAGCTTTTATCAATGGGTATTACCTATCAAACTCCAGTTTTCTGTATCTTTAATAAATAATAAATATTCCTAGATTTAATCAAATACCACAAATTTACAGCACAATGCTAAAATGTTGTATTTGCTATATCTCCCTTGCATCGCGGCACCATTAGTTTCATCGCATATCGCAGCCACCGAATGTCACCACTAATCCCGCACATTTACCAAATTTCGGCTTACTCCCCTAGGGCGCGAAAGAATCCAATCACGATGACACATGGAATAATAATAAGCTTGAGTATAAACTCTGGATATGAATCCATAAAGTGAAAAAGCGATGTTTAAGTATACAAAAAGTTGAAACAATGGGGTTGGCAACGCAAAGCTAATTGTAGATGTCGCTGCGTACGCTTGTTCCTAAGAACTGTCTTAAAAATACCACAAAATAAATACCTATTTTCCCATAGATTTGTTATGAACGTCTACTGAGACATTCAGAACAAATCTATGGGAAAATAGGTATTTATTTTGTGGTATTTTTTTACCAAAAAAGACCCATTGACACTAAATGGATATAAAAGGCTATTCTACAATGCAAATGCCGGAATTGAAAGCCAAATTAAGACGTTTTTATTCTTACTTGTTTATTATAAAAGAATTTATCAATTTTTTCTATAACCTGATTTTTCAGAAATTTGTAAATGTCAACATTTTTAAAGCCTATTAAACAGAATTTAATAATTTTAAAGCTATGAAAACGATTTTTTTTAAGTCAAAGTCCTTTGTTTTCATAGCTCTCGTGAACAAGCGTACGCAGCACCATTTTGACGATGCCTTCCCCATTGAAAACTTTAATATTCACTTGATTTTGTTAAAAAAACTGTAACGTCAGACAGAAGGTGGTGCCATGACCGATCCTTGTAAATCTTGTAGTTAAATCACTACAGAATACATTGGACAAAAATAATTTATGAATTGAAGTCTTATTTTGATTTCGTCTTTACTTTGTTAATAGTTATAGGTATAAACACTTATACCGTTGGTAGATTTATTATTTCTTTATCTTCACCATAGTATCCACTAAATAAAAAAGTATTGATATTGAAATCGTTACTTATTTTTCATTTCTCATTTTACAAATTAGTCTAACAGAACCCTTAAATTAATTAAGTTTTTTTCATCAGTCAAACAAACCGGAGCATGCTCAATATCGTATATCGTATGTCCAGAATGGTGGCCGCGGGCTAATTGCCTAGTTGTCTCTTTATCTGTCCGTTTGTTTGACGAGTGTTGTTTAAAATTCATCACGTAGCCCCGGGGGCAGTCACTAGTGTTTGTTTAGTTCGCAAAGCCAATACAGCAGCTTGTTTACTTTAAATTTTTAAAGGAAACTCTAGGGGTGGTTTGTTTTCATTGAATTTTTATTCAGTTTTATTTGCTATGGTTGTTTTATTCGATTTTTATGGACTTATTGGGTTTTCTAATATTAAACTAGAGACTTACTTTATTTACTGATTTAACTCGGCTGTGATTTGCAACAATTAGGTATCTATACTCATTTCTAAAAATTCTTTATTTTTAGAGATTGACTTAGTTACTTTTAGTACTAATTATGTGTGTTTTCTTTTTTACATTATCTATATCCTCCTTAATTCTAACATTACTGATATCTTACTCAACGAAGGTATTTAAATTCTAAAGACGTAAGAAGTTTATCGAAAGCTAAGGTGATCTTTTCTGTGCCACTAATTTTATATTCATCTGGATTTCCTTTGAGTTTTTCAGCTTTAAATATTTGTTTGTATTTATGGTGAATATTATTGTTAGAAAAATTGTAATAGGTTTGTGCGTAGTTAGAAAAAGATTAGCATTTTTGTACTTTTTGTACTTTAAGAGAAAAAGTATAAAAAGGCTCATCTTTTTCTCTTTAACATTGATCTCTTAAATGAATTTAATTGACGTTATTTTACTAAGCAAATTAAAATAAGCAATTTTGAGTTAGCTAATTTGTATCCTCTCTACATAGCAAAAACCCTCGAAAATGGAATATATGAATGTTACCCTTACATCTTCAATTAAAAGGTTCAATGTTTTTATAAACATACATGCAATGAAAAAAATATTTCTTTATAAAATGAACTGTACCAATATAGCAACAGAGCTCATTATTGCAAATCAGTACAACAGTTTTGTTATACTGATTGCAACATTTGGTGCTTTCGGAGCTCGATGCCTCTTGAGGTTGATTGAAAACCAGCAAAAGCTTTGTATGTTTGCTTGTAAAGATAACAATTGTGACGTCACTCTAGTTAAGAGTGCATCTGCCCTCGGTTTTATTTCTGTTAACCTGCATTTTTTAATTACGAATACATTAGTAATAATTCTGAATTACAATATTCTGTCCCAATTATAAAACCTGTGACTTATCAGTGTAAGTTTAAGTTATATTTATAAAATATATCAAATTGTTTATGTATGATACAAATAAAATATGAAGATGATAGGATCTTTTATAATTCTTCTGCCTGCAAGGTTTCAAAATTAAAATAGTCGAGCAAAATAACAATGACTTGATTTATAATTCATCAATTATTTTGGGTTTAAAAAAAATAACTATAAATCAACAGAGATAATTCCATTGTTTTAGATCAGGCAACATGTAAAACTCGTAGAGTCATATTTTGTAAATGCGAACACGAAGTAAAAACGTACGAATGAATACGAAATTTCCACAATTGATGGAGTTTTCACTAATCACTATTAATTCTTGCACGATATTTTTTTTTGTTTTCACATGATTGCAATTTTTTTAGGCATATTTGTGTCAATATTTTTTTTGTATAATTTCTGTACCGTTTAATTCACAGAGTTTGTTATTGTTTTCGATCCATGACAGTTGTAATGACACGTAGCAAGTGCGAAAACGTGCCAAGTCGCGTGCGCGTCGCGTGCCGGCGCGGCGGCGGCTGGTTCGATTGGCGCAAGCTAATTAACCACATTTGAAGTTGATTATGTTATAATATCAGCTATCATAACAGCCCAGTATAGTCCAGTGCAGGAAACGAGAAAAGATCGCAGTGTTTGTTTTCTGCCGGAGAAATCGCCACTGTGTGAAAAACGTTCGATTCCAGGGGGGTACTATTTGTACTCGGTTTGGTTCAATTTGATTGATTTGCGGTTATTTTTGCGTACACTTAGCACTATGCCGTGCGCACTTTAGATGCGTTCTCGTTCAAATTCGTACGGCTTTTTAGTATGGGAGCGCGCTTGCACCCAGTGTACGCACTCTCATAGTACAACTCGCGCAACATAACTTGAACCAAAACATAGACAATGAAGCTTGCGCAGTAGCAATTTACAGTACAAAAATTGTAGTGCGCAGGTCACGTGGTACTAAAATAGGGTCAAGTTATGTTGCGCGAGCCTTGGAAGGTTGGGATGTTCGTACGAGTCAAATTCGTACGAAAACGCATCCAAAGTGCGCACGGTCTTACGCACGTGTGATTGGTAATTAGGACGCTGGGCTATGAGTCCGCGGGCACTGTGATACCTCATAGTAATGTTTGTGAATGCAGGTGTAAAAATATTGTCTTTAAAAGACTAGGTTTTGAAGTCTTCTAGTTTCTACTGTTTTGTTACATTGTTAAGTTATACATAATTGATGATCTATTATGATGAGTTCAAGACCTCAAAACATGTGCGTGTACTATTCACTTCTCAAGCTTACGCGCTCACTAGACATGAAATAAAACACTTTTTAACGGATACTAGCGCGGTTTTATTGAATGTGCTTTGGTATTTAGTTGGTATTTGGTTTGATTTTTGGTTTTTCCCGACGTTTCGGCACCTTTGCAGCTGCCGTGGTCACGGGGGACTGAAGCTACCCGTGAGCCTACCCTCAAGCGATGAATTTTTTTTATACGTTCAGAAATTAAAATTTAACAAATTTTTTAATTATTTTATGTTGATTTATAATTTAATTTTATGAATTATTTAATGCTAAGAAGAGAGAGGAATCTACTGAAACTACCACCATTTCATAAAATTGGGAGGCCCCTCCAAGAAAGAAATGGCGAAAGAAAACTTGGAGAGGGAGCCGACCTCCGTCTTTTGTATTAATTTATTTATTTGCAAAAGGAACTAACCGTATCATTAGATCTTACAGTGTGTGTGAGGGGCTTTAGCTTGTGAATGATGGGGTCCCAAGCTGGTGGAATTTTCCAACCATCATCTCTATTGAAATTAGGATATTTATTTATTTCGATAGCCTCGCGGAGCATTCTAGGGATAAATCTACGTTCCCTAGCAAGGATTTGGGGTTTGTCAAATCTAATATAATGGTTGGGCCCCTCAACCATTATATTAGATTTGTAAGATGATAGAAACGTCGGGAAAAACCAAAAATCAAACCAAATACCAACTAAATACCAAAGCACATTCAATAAAACCGCGCTAGTATCCGTTAAAAAGTGTTTTATTTCATGTGCGTGTACATTATTCAAAGTTCAAAAGGCATTGGAATGTTTTTTCATATTATTTTTTTATGAGTAAAACAGACATAACACTTTTGTATAGGCACCATAGGGGGTCAAACGGTTATTTGTAAAACACCAATAACCTCGCAGGAGTAAATTACTAACATCATAAACAACAACGTTTGTTCTACGACTTTCCGAAAAATAAAATAAATACTCGATCAGCTGTTCAGATAATTGTAATGGAAAGGTTTTTCTTTTACGGGAAAGTCGTAGAACAAACGTTGTTATTTATTATGTTGTAATCTACTCCTGCGAGGTTTGTTGGTGTTTTACAAATAAAAAACTCTGTAAGTATACCTATTCTGTTTAGTAACCTCTTGGGTTGAAACTATGTATTTTTATTTTGGAATAATTCATGAAAAAAATATGAAAAATAAACCCAGCACGGTCTCTTTTTACGTCGAGGGCTCTATCGAATCCATCGCGGCTCTATCCCATCTAGCATAATATTCCCACGTATTAAAAATCACTATCATTTCATTACAATAATCCACTCAAAAAAATCATACAAAATAATTATAATCCCTATTAAAATTCAACGTTTCACACGGCACTTTTAGCAAATTAACCCTGTCACTAAAGCCGCTAAATATTGTGTAATTGTTGGTGTCATATCATCCCACTTCAAACGGTCCGTGTCACTTTTTGTCATCTGAAACTAACCGGAAAAAATTGTCAAGTGTGTGGATTTAGGCGCAGATTTGCAAACTTATTAAGTGCCATCAAAAATTCACACCAACTAGTGTTAGTGTTAAAAATCATGGGAAGGGTATTGATACCCATCAAAATACTTTTTTGTTATTGTGTTTATTATTTTATTAGTGTGGATTTTTAAGCATTAAGGGCTAATGACACTATTTTTACAAAATTTTCACACGGGAATGTATTGCCACTCTCTAATTGATAAAAAGTTTACCAAAATATGTATTTGTATTAGTAAGCTATTTCTCTTAGCATTCGTGTTTAATTTTTAAGTTATATTTATTTTTTATCTACTTATAAATTTAAAAAACAGATTACTTTTACTGACTAGGTAATTAGGCACGTGTGGATACAGAGATCCACTAGCCAGCCGCCAGTTGTTTATCATCTCTAGTCCAGGGACCGGATTAATAGGGTTTTTAAGTATAAAAACCCTTTCATGCGTTAAGGGTTTTTAGTACGAGGGTGGTTTGATAAGTCCGTGACTTTGTGAAGAAGAAAAAATTTTTTTAAGAATATTTTGTTTTATTTTTCTATACATAATCTCCTTTCAGCTCTATACACTTCGACCAACGATGTTCCAACTTCTTCAACCCATCCAAAAAATAGTTTTTATCAGACCCTGAAAAATAGGCTCCTGTTTTAGCTATCACTTCTTCATTGGATGAAAATCTTTATCCACCAAGCCATTTCTTCATGTTTGGGAAGAGGAAAAAGTCACACGGGGCCAAATCTGGTGAAAACGGGGGGGGTGGCAATAGGTCGTATCGCAATTCCACAAGTTTTGATGTTGCGGTTGCCGACGAGTAGGCCAGAGCATTGTCGTGATGAAATAAAACTTTTTTCTTTGCTAGATGCGGTCTTTTCTTCAGCAGCTTTATATTGAATCTATCCAACAAAGCAACATGGTAAGCTCCGGTAATTGTCTTGCCTTTCTCCAAAAAATCGATTTAAATAACACCTTTGCTGTCCTAAAAGACAGTGGCCGTCTCTTTACCAGCCGAACAAACAGTTTTTGCCTTCTCCGTAGCACGTTCACCGGTAGAAGTCCACTGTTTTGACTGTTGCTTCGTCTTTGGCGTATATGGTGGACCCACGTTTCGTCAAGTGTTACGTACCGACGAAAAAAATCACTTGGATTGCGGTTATACAAACCTAGCATTGTTTAGAAGTTGTTACACGAGTTCGTTTTTGGCCGACTGTCAGCAAACGCGGCACCCATCTTGCAAAAAGGTTTTTCATGCGAGAATATCGAGCAAAATATGAAAAATTCGTTCGGTAGAGATGTGAATAGCATCAGCTATCTCGCGTATCTTCACTTGTCGGTCTGCCATAACAATATCGTGGAATTGCTAACAATATCTTCAGTGGTGACCTCAATCGGCCTTCCTGGGCCGTCGGCGACAGTTGTGGTAGTACGACCACAACGAAATTCAGTAAACCACTAATAAACCATTCCATGAGATGGAGCAGAGTCCCCATAATATTTTTTCAGTTTATCCTCCGTCTGCTTAATGGTTTTACCACGTAAAAAGTAGTATTTTATCAATACGCAAAATTCGTTTTTCTCCGTTATAAAAGAATATCCCGACCTCACTTGCATAAATCCTTACATTTTTTTTAATTTCGCGCCAATTTAAAAAATGCAACAGCATAAGCTCAGCAAAGAGTTCTAAATTAAGACAGGAAAATTGAATTATGAAAAAATATTGTATTCAACCTTAAAGTCACGGACATATCAAACTGCCCTCGTATTTACAGAATAAAAATAAAATAAAAAATATGTTTATAAATAGATTCTTTGAAATGATTTCTTTGATGAAACCCTATTCGATATGTAAACATAATAATCATAGCATCATGAGAATACGAAATATCGTAGATTAAAATCGATAGGGTTCCAGTCCTTGCTCTAGTCTAGAGAAATTCAGAAAACATATCATACCTACATAAATAAATAAATAAATAAATAAATGAATTGTTTATTTGCACAACCATACATTAAAAAATGATTAAATATAACCATACATAAAGTTAGTGTTTATAAAAAAAAATATGAAAAAATGCTGTTTATCTGAGACAGTTTTTAGCTGTTCATATAGCACTACTTGAGAACCCATAATCGAATGTTAGTGTCACGTAGGTTTGCTTGAATTTTGATGCGTGTTTGTTACTTACTTATTTATTTATTCATATTTATAATCTTCGTGGTCTCAAAAGAAACAGTTGTAAAGTTACCATTTATTTATTGTATTATATGATATTAACCCTTCAACTAATCTGTTCACTTCCACAGCATGTTACACCAGAATTATGCCATAATAACCGTATAATATCATCAAAGTTGTGGCCACGCGCGACCTAAGTGTGAAAACGTGCAGTCCACGTGTCATGCTTTACTGAGGATAAATCCATTATTAGGAGTCATCAAGAGGGTAATATGGTGTTTTATTGGTAGCATTATAACTTGATTGATTCATCGTTATACTTTATTGAACAATTTATTATAATTAACCATATATTTAGTCATGATCATGAACTATAGACCTTTTTCTGCTACAATAAGCAACCACTGAAAAATTTTAGAATATTGCTTAATAGTCCTATTATCCATTTAACTCAGAAAAAAAGTGATTTCTGAAACAGCAATTTTTCACGGGTTAATTCTCTGTAAAAAAAACCGGCCAAGTGCGTGTCGGGCCACGCGCCATAGGGTTCCGTAGTTACCTTATACCATACCATATTTAATACCACCTATAATTTTTCGTCTGTAAAAATAACTTTGTTTTTCACAGTGTTGGTATGAATGACAAAGTTATATTTGCGGTTTTGGAAAATGTGCTATATCTCAAAAACTAATTACTATATCTCGTTCAAACCAATTTTGGTTGAAAGTGTTTATTAAGATCTACAGCATATATTTTTTTTAAATTTTTCACTCTCTTATTTCAAAAGTTAAAGGGGGGGGACACACATTTTACCACTTTGGCGGTGAATATCTTTCAAACGGTTGACTTTGAGAAAAAGTTGTCTTAAAAACCTCAATGTCATTTTTAAAGACCTATCTATAGACACCCAACACGTGTTGGATTGAAGAAAAAAAATTTTTTCAGTTTCAGTTCCATGTATGGGGAGCCCCCCCTTAATCTTTTATTTTTCTTATTTTTGTATTAAATTCGTTAAGCGGTTAACAGAATACATCTACCTACCAAGTTTCAACTGTGTAGTCTTAATACTTTCGGAATAAAGCGGCTGTGACATACGGACAGACAGACAGACAGACAGACAGACAGACATGACGAATCTATAAGGGTTCCGTTTTATGCCATTTAGGCTACGGAACCCTAAAAAGGAAAAGATTCAAAATAACTCTACTAGCCTTGACTAATATGTTCTTTTATCTTTTCATATAAGTACATAGATTTCTTTTAATAATGATATTTCTTCATATGAAGATATGAAGAATCAATATCACAGCAACATTGCTGTGATATTGATTAGATGCCTAGGTACTTATAAAATAGCGATATGCTATGCAATTTAACTTAATGATAAATTTTTAACATACTTCACAAAAAGCTGGGATGCTAATGCATTGACATTTAAGTTCCATTAACAAACTAAATAAGCATTTTATCCTTGACGAATCCTAAATAAGTTTTAAACAAGCGTGAAATTAGTCAAAATAAATGGTTTTGCAGTAGCACTACCGAATAGAGACAGTTCCACACCCACGCATGCCACTGTGACCAATTTCGTTTACGTCAATGATATGCCTGTCTACTTATAATAACTGAAGTAATCATATATTACAATATTTATTCATAGGTGTCAATTAATGATTTATAAGTTATTTTGTAAACAAATATGTTATGTTAATAAGACGGAACTACTTTCTCTGCAAATAGTCCTTCGTGAGTATCTTGTTATAATAGTACATTATGAGACAAGTTAGCTTAGGTTGCCCATTGCACACAAGGCTGCGGGTTGCAGCCCGAGCCGCAGGCGAGGGCGTAACTCAGCCGAGTGTGCAATGAGCAAAAGCTCACGAGTTTCATAAGATGTTTTTCAACACATTTGCGAGGAAAGTACAAAGTAATTTACCACACATCAACAAATACGACAAAACAAAATATGACAATTATGGGAAGAGGCGCGTAGGTTTTTTTTTTTGTTTTTTTCACACGCCCAATGCAAGAATATTTTGCGAACAAAGGGGTGAGGGAGCATACAGCCTACTTCAATATTATAATTTTAATTGTTAAAATGCAAATATTTTAGCATTTTATAGCAAAATATTGTGAATTATGAATAATTTGTTAATAATAAATATTCGTTTGATTTAATTAAGGACTTACACATTTATTTATTTCAAAAATGAATATGAATTTTCAGCGGTGTAAAACCTCTTTGTTGTTATTAAAAAAATAACTGTATTACCCGGTTAAATTCGGAATGCTCTGTTTACTCGCATAGAACTTGCAGTAGGGTACTAATTTAACTTTGTAGGGATAATTCTATAACAACCTAGTGTTTTATATATTATTGCACGCGTTTGTTGTAGCTCGGTTTATGGCCCTAAAAGCGATGTATTATGGCTCACTTTACGAGCAAGTGTGTTGAAAATTATTTAGTTCACTTTCTAATAAATATTGTTATACGTGTACGAGTTGTAGCACGTGAGATCCCTGGCTATGGAAGACTACCTCTTTCTTTTCTCCTCTATCGGCTAAAACTATGCTATCAAAGGAAAATCCTCTTGCATATGACAAGATAAAACACAGTCTTTGCCATGAATGTCTCTTTGGTCTGCTAATAATCCTGAATTTACTATGCTAGTACCCGATTCAGCTGAAGCAAATTGACTTCGCTCTAATTAGATGATCACAAATGATATTTAGATACGACCTTTCCGATTTTTTAAATAATGTCACTATATCTTAGTTATCAATTTAACAATCGCCAATAGGGTTTAAAGTGTTTCATTCAACCTTTCAACCTAGGGGAAAGGATTTTTAACAAAAATAACTAAGTTAAGTTACCAAAAAGGATCAAAATTTTAATGCAATTCTGCCGAAGACTGATCTGCCTCAAACTCTTCATCCCGAACTATACAAACCATAGTTAACAATTTGACCGATTGTGCTGGTGTCAAATCGTTTACCCTTATCTCGCAGCCATCTGCCGTACTGCACCGCTGCACCGCGCACAATGCATTCCATTCATACGCACAATTTTTATCGAAAAAATGGTTTTTGACAAAAAAACGGGAATATAGGTCGGTGTTAGCTTTAAGTGGGGTGGTGGTAAAAATACCGTTTTTTATTTGTTAAGTGATTAAATAATTCATTAATGGTTTGATGCTACTGTGTGAAATTAGTAAAGAGAAACCACATTACATATGCAAAAGTTAAAAACCGCTTTCATTAATTATTAAACTAACTTTTTTGTCATTCTGGAGGTAATAAAACCCCTTATTCAGAATGGATTTATTAATAATATTATCATACAAATTTTTCTCACTCTCTTTTAACTTAAAAATGGTTTAAAAAAAATCAAACCTCCTCAAAAAAACCTTAAAAAAACTGACTATTTTTTCAGTTTTTTTAAGGTTTTTTGAGAAGGTTTGATTTTTTTTAAACTTTTTTTAAAAATAAACAGCTTTAAAAAGGGAGAAATAATAAAGCAAATCTGAATAATTACTAATGAGTACGCACGCATCTGGTATCAAAAACGTCTTTTGAAGTCTTCAATTATTTCCGTCTTCGAGATATCGGTGGCCATACACAAAACAAAAAATTATATTATACATAGGCGAACAGAGTACCTCCTCCTTTTTGGTTAAAGGTTTTCCTAACATTTTCTAACCAGTCTAAATCTAAAAGTTGCAAAAAAGGGTTTTTTAAGCATCATGATGTATTTCTCTTTTGATATTTTCTTTAAATTATAAAAGGATGTTACCAACATTTAGTTTCCATTCTTAAAACTGTCGCACGTCTCTCGTTCCGAGTACGAAGTGCGCGCGCGCACCTGGCATGCAAGTATGAATGGCGACCCCTGCCCTAAGCTCCCTAAGATTTAATTACTGCCTTTATGGCCACCCATTTATTGCTACTGTTTGGTTTTATGGCTTTGACAGGAGAGACTAGTATAACATTCGAAATGAATTATAACACTGACCTGCATATATAAAAAATTTTTCATGTCAGTGAATTATAAAGAGAGAGTCTCTTTATTCTGTGACTCTAGGCTGAGAGGAATCAGTTTCCGTTTCCATTTTTAAATTTTCAATACAAATGATCAAATCAACTCTGCGCGAGCCGTAATGAGGGCGAACTTTGAAAATTCCTATTAAATTATTAAATAGATATAAGTACATACAAAACACGCAATACATTAGACAAATACCTCATTATTCCTAAGAAAAATAAAAAATTACTTTAGATTCTGTAAATACCAGTAAAAAAACATGTAAAAGTGTACCAATTTGATCATTTTTAGGGTTCCGTACCTCAAAAGGAAAAAACGGAACCCTTATAGGATCACTTTGTTGTCCGTCTGTCTGTCTGTCCGTCCGTCTGTCTGTCAAGACCCTTTATCTCGGAAACGCGTGGAGGTATCGAATTGAAATTTAAATTATATACTTAGGTCTACGGGCCCTTGAAGCTGTAAAAAAATCAAACTTCTAAGTTAACGTAAAAAAAAGATACTGCCGTTTAGGGCGCAAAAAACGCATTTTCAATACTCTCAAAGGAATCAAAATTCATAGGGTACTTCCCGTTGACCTAGAACTATGAAATTTGGCAGGTAATAGCGTCTTATACTACACTTACAGGAATAAATCTGAAAACTGTATATTTGTAATTAAATCATAATAAAATATGGTCATTAAAATACGTAATTATTAATCATCTTGGTGAAACAACGGTATGCGCGGTCATAGTTTAACTTCTAATTACTTTTTGATTAATCGCGCCACTAATTCTTTTAAAAATATCAATATTTATTATTATTAATTATTCAGATCCTTTCAAATATTGTTATAGTTAATTACTTTTAAAAATAAAATTAAACAGTAATAAATTTGGCTCTAAATATTTTCGCAACATGGCGGTATGTCACGCTGTATGACAAGGGGTCTTCTTCTTCTTATTTTTGTTTTGGCAATCTACTTTCTTCTTGGAAGTAATTTTTGCCAGTGTCAAGTGTTGAATAGTTCAGTGGTAGATTGTTTTAGTTTACATTAAAATGCGGGTGCATCGCATTCCAATGTTGCTTGGAGCATTTGGCACCAAGTATAATCAAGACAGTTTACTCGGTAAGGTCAGCCGAGGTAGCCACCACTACAATAAAAGTCTCGGCTTCACACAACCAAAGGGTCCTGTTGGAATACACCCATTTTCTCTGATAACATTGCGATAGATAAAACCATTTCACAGAACATTTTACAGTGTACTATTGATATACAGCGCCATCTGTTGACAATCAACAGTACTTGTATTTTATACAGGTGCGGTGGGTTTGTAATTATTTTATTTTTTCTCAAAAATGCTTGGAAATTCGAACATTATTTTGACAACCTTCTTCGTGCTAAATCAGAGTTTACGGACAGACCTAAACCGCGCCGTCAATATTTGTATGAGAATCCATTACTAACGTGTAATAATGGATTTTCATACAAAATTGCCGGCGTCTGTCCAGCAATGTTTCTATTAAAACTCATTACACACGTGTAATTCAGAAATGGAGCGAACTTTTCAATGAAACACAAATATAGGTATCAAATGTCGCCTTATTGAGCGAGCACATTCCAAAAATTTTTTTTTAATATTCGGTATACTGGTATCACGTGAAAGGCCTTGATGAGCACATTCCAAAAAATTGAAAAAAAATAATGAAAAAAAAACAGTTTTGGTGCAATATGGGTATCAAATGAAAGGCCTTGATGAGTGCATTCCAAAAAGATAAAAAAAATCAAAAACGAAATAAATTTTTTTTTTCAATACATATATGGGTACTAAATGAAAGTTTTTTGAAAAGTTTTTTGGAATATGCTCATCAAGGAGCATATTCCAAAAAACTGAAAAAAAAAATTAAAACGAAAGGTAATTTTTTTTGCAATATGGGTATCAAATGAAAGGCCTTGATAAGCACATTCCAAAAAACTGAAAAAAAAAAACAAAAAAATAATATTTTTTTTGCAATATGGGTTTCAAATGAAAGGCCTTGATGAGCACTTTCCAAAAAACTGAAAAAAAAATGAAAAACTGGAAATAAATGAAAAAAAAACGTTTTTTTTTTCAATATGTGTATCAAATGAAAGGCCTTTATGTGCACATTCCACTTTCCATTTTCTTTTTTCAATTACTGTAAGTAATTTAAAATTAAAAAAAAAAGCTTAAAACTTTTAAAACTAAAAAGTTAAAAGTTTAAAAGTACTACACAAGCCTTGGCCGCAACTAGGCATTGATGGACTCACGTATGTTTTTCAATGCCTGTCTTGAGTGTCGCTGCAGTAATGTACTATTCCATTTCAAACTTCGCCCGTGGTCAATTCTTTGTCGTAATCCCTGGAAGGGTTATTTTCTACGTGGCGACAAAGGATTTCAAATGGTTATCTATATATAGCAGTCTGCTGAACGGATTTTGATGGTATTTTTTTACAGCTTGGTAGCTTGGAGTCCAACTTATAATCTAAGCAAGTTTTCACATAATTCCGGTAGGTAGAACCTGAGATAAAGCTTGAACTCTCCGTAGTACAGTTTTCATATAAAAAACTAATAACTACCAACCACATTTTTTCAAAATATTTCCTTTGTACCGACACAACTTTTTTATAGCTTTATTTTATGTATAGGTGTATGTAGGTCTGTACGGAACCCTCGGTGGGCGAGCCCGACTCGCACTTGTCCGGTTTTTTTTTTATATTTTATTTCTCTGCGATTAAAAGCATTTTTTTTTTATTTTCTCTCTATAGGGAACTCCTTGACAATACAAACAATAAGTGAAAAAATAAATATGAGTCGTATTCTTATTTGTTACAGCTGAAACGGTTTTGAAAAATACCTCTGACAAGCAAATTTGAAATTCCACTTGAACAGATTGTTAGATTACATATTTGTTTTAAGCACGTTATAAGTCAATAATTTTTAGAAAGCGATGACATAAAATTCAACAACAAATCCAATAAATATCTTTTTTTTTTAAATTCACTTTAATTTATGATCAAATAACTAGGACCCTACTTAAGTTTCCATGCCGAAAATCCCTGGCAGATCCACAGGGATTCGTCATGAATATCAAACGGGCATCGAATTGGGGTCCCACATTATCTGATCTGGATTAGACCGGTAAAAAGCGGTCATTATTCCGCCTCCGTGGGCAAAATGAGATTTTTTATTTTGCCCACACCTCCATGTATTGTTGGGATGGATTGTCATTGGGCTGGATAATTTAGCCTTCGCATAATGGAAAATTAATCAGGATTACAATAGCTGGGATTCTTATCCTAGCTATAAGAATAGACAAGTCTTTTTCAATAGAAAAGTTTTGTCATACTATAAATAAATATCTAAGTATTAATAAGTATAAAATGTAATAATGAGGTATTTGTTTGGCATTTTAATGTCACCGAATTTGAATTCTGTTCGAAATCAGAAAAAATATTGGCTGCTATCCTGATAATATGTACGAGGATTAGCACTGTAGCTTAAACTACCCAATGGAATTTAAAAAAATTGATGATTAGTAATTTGTCCCACTTGAAAACTACTTAGGTACTTATAAGTTTTATTTTGTCTGCATATAATAATCAAAATTCCTACTTTCAAACTGAAGGGCAAATAGGTGAACTATTTACGTCATCAGCTCTTTTCGAGGGATTTAATACGAACCCTCGAAGATGGGTATCTGGGCACATTAGTGATTGTATGCCAGATAAATATCACATATCGAGGAGCTATCGAGTGCTCCCATCTACCCTACAATACTGGTGACAGTTATTTGTCACAGTTCCATAATCGAGATGGCTTTGATTACTTAGCACCTGCTGAACATACAGAAAAAAAATACAAATAAAGGCTGCTATAACACTATAGATTTTTAAGACGGAAGACCTGAAAAAAATTACAAAATCTTTTAATCAATAGCATTATTTTTAAGGTAGTGAAGAAACATTAGTTCGAAATTTAACCTGCGTCTCCCTAATTATCTAACTTTCTATACACAATATTTTATACCTTCAGATAGATCTCGCAAGCTTTGATAGTTTGCTTTCAGAGCTTAACCCCGAGCTCAGTGTACTATAAAAACCGTGCATAACAACATTTTATAATTTTATGACACCACATCTTTGTCTGTAACCACCCGGTTTGGTCACACTCCACCAAAACCAATGTCAACAGCGCAGTCACTTTTAATCAGTTAAATAACACTATTGTGATGCAAAACCAAGTGACAAGTGTCCCTCCGCTTTCAATATTTAATTGCGTGACATTGTGTTTGCGGTACTGTTAATAAACGTAAAGCATTCGATATGGCACCTACTGGGACTTTTGCGAAACTAGTTTTTTTGGGTGATCTGGCCATGGTTATCTCCGAGGAACAAGGGGCCATGACCGTCCAAAATGCCAGAAGGTAAAAAGCAACTTTTTGGAAGAGAAAGTAACATTTTTATTACAGAAAAAGAATGCAAAAGCGCGATTCACAATATTCTTTGGTGCAAGATTTAAAATCTATGTTTGGTGATCCAGTCATCTGTGTGAGAAATCTCCATAGTAAAATTATTAAATTTCCATAATTACTGCTTTGATTATTAATCAAAGCATGTTTGTAATTATGGCCAATGATTTTGATAGTAAATTCATATGGTTGTTTCTTCGCATATTATTTTAAAATATAACTACTGCTTATGTTCATAAGTGTTTTTTTTTTCTAATCATATAATAATGTTTTAATTCATTTACCAAAGACAAAACCATCATAATTTAAAAAAGCTTTTTAAAAAAAGCAAGACCTCCTTCAAAAACCTTAAAAAACAGCTCTATAAAAAGCAAGAAATAATGCCCAAATCGATTAATTAAAACACGTCTATTGAAGTCGGGTGGAGCTGGAAGTATTTTTTTTACTTATTGTATTGTTTATATTCTACCACCCGACTTCAATAGACGTGTTTTAATTAATCGATTTGGGCATTATTTCTTGCTTTTTATAGAGCTGTTTTTTAAGGTTTTTGAATGAGGTCTTGCTTTTTAGGGTTCCGTAGCCAAAATGGCAAAAAACGGAACCCTTATAGATTCGTCATGTCTGTCTGTCTGTCTGTCTGTCTGTCTGTCTGTCTGTCTGTCTGTCTGTCTGTCTGTCTGTCTGTCTGTCTGTCTGTCTGTCTGTCCGTCCGTATGTCACAGCCACTTTATTCCAAAAGTATTAGGACTACATAGTTGAAACTTAGTAGGCAGGTGTATTCTGTGAACCGCTTTACGATTTTTATACAAAAATAAAAAAAATAAAAGATTAAGGGGGGGCTCTCCATACATGGAACTGAAACTGAAAATATTTTTTTTCATCAAACCAATACTTGTGGGGTATCTATAGATAGGTCTTTAAAAATGATATTGAGGTTCCTAAGACTATTTTTTTTTAAAGTCAACCGTTTGAAAAATATATGCCGCCAAAGTGGTAAAATGTGTGTCCCCCCCCCTTTAACTTTTAAAGTAAGAGGGTGAAAAATCTAAAAAAAATATAAACTATAGATCTTAATAAAAACTTTCAACGAAAATTGTTTTGAGCGAGATACAGTAATTAGTTTTCGAGATATAGTACATTTTCCAAAACCGCAAATATAACTTTGTCATTCATACAAACACTGTGAAAAACAAAGTTATTTTTTCAGACGAAAAATGATAGCGGTTTTAAATTATGGTATGGTATAATGTACCTACGGAACCCTACTGCGCGTGGCCCGACACGCACTTGGCCGGTTTTTTTAAAAAGCTTTTTTATTTTAAACTTTTTTGTGGTAGGATGTAAATGGTGATTTTATTTAAAACGTTTTAATGTTTCACATTGTTCAATGGTGTACCCCTAGTAACTCAATTTCCACAGGAGTTCCGTTGGGCCTTCGCAGTTCAACTCTAGCCCAGAACGTCCTTGACAATAGATAGTTACGTAACTTGTTTTTGATTGTAAAAAAATCATATAAATCGGTTCATAAACAAAAAAGCAATGGTTGAACATCTGTTTGAATTTGTACAAAACGGTAACGAAAATGACAGTATTTTCAAGATTACTTAAAAACTACAAAACCGATTTCAAATTTCAAAAAATGGGACCAACTTGAAAAGAAAACTGATGTTATAGCGTTTGAATTATTTCAATCGGTTTAGCCGTCTTCGAGTAATCGGTGTACATACATATAAAAAAAATATACGCGACGAATAGATAACCTCCTTCTTTTCGAATTTTTAAAGTCGGTTAAAAAATGAAATCGAAGAAACAGGAATTCCCTAACGAGTCGGACGAAAATGCAAATTAACTTACCAACGATCGAGGGTTCGATTCCCGCCCAGCAGTGGGCCCCATCGATTCACCATTGTCCCCTAATAGCCCCCAGTTATGGGGTCCACCCCGCCTTAGTGCCCCACTTGCAACGTACTTGTGTCACCCTCCTAAAACTTTCTGGCTTAGAATTTAACTTTTTTTTATTTTTATTTACTTATTCAAGTTGATGTATATGTTATGATGGCTAATACCCGAAGTGCGGCTAAAGCTAGTTTTAGTCGGCTAAAACTAGGTGTAGCCGATAGCTGTTGGCTAAAATTAGGTGAAACGATCTGCTTTACTCCTGTAGGTTCCGAATTAGATTAGAATATAAATTAAATTTCGAGGTTATTTTTTTTTACAGACAACAGAAATAACTTTCTTAATACCCCATGCTACACCTAGTTTTAGCCGGCTACACCTAGTATTAGCCGCGAGCAAATCGGCTACACCTAGTTTTTACCGACTTCAAAAGGAGGGAGGTACTCAATTCGACCCGTTTTTTTTTTTTTTTTTTTTTTTTTTTTTTGTTTTTTGTATGTACACCGATTACTCGAAGACGGCTGGACCGATTGAAATGATTCAAACGTTATTACATTAGGTAAACTTTCAAGTTGGTCCCATTTTTTAAAATTTTGAAATCGGTTCAGTACTTTTCAAGTAATCTTGAAAAAAGCACGAAAATAGTATGATTTTGTGTGAACTACCTCGATGATCAGTCGTATAACTTCTTTGTTTATGAACTGAATAAGATAATTATGTTTTTGTTGGAAAAGGGATATCTTAAGTGTAGTTCTTTAACCGACTTAAAAAGGGAGGTTCTCAGTTTGACCCGCATGTATGTATGTTTCTCCGCGATTAACTCACGTTTGGCTGAGCCGATTTTAATTTCTACCTAAATAATATACCTACACTACCTAGTACAAAAGGTACCTACACTAAAAATAAAAAAAAATAAAAATTGTTTAAAAAAACAAAAAACCGACTTCAAAAAACCTACCTCTAAAAAGCAAGAAATAATATTCGTAATAATAAAAACACGTCTATTGAAGTCGGGTGGGGCTTTTAGAATAAAAAAAGGAATTTGTACTCCAGCCCCACCCGACTTCAATAGACGTGTTTTTATTATTACGAATATTATTTCTTGCTTTTTAGAGGTAGGTTTTTTGAAGTCGGTTTTTTGTTTTTTTAAACAATTTTTTAACCAACAGCTTTCGGCTACACCTAGTTTTAGCCGGCTAAAGCTAGGTTTAGCCGCACTTCGGGTATTAGCCGTATGTATATTTTTCGTGATAATTCATAAAATACCTTTAGGTCACTTTTTTCAAATAGTACGGGTCCATAACTGGAAATACGGTCCCATGCGGAAGAAAGTCTTCAAGGACCAAAATAATCATCGTCGATAAATTACCTACAAAACGATACTAAATTTATAGTGGTAAGATTAATATTTTTTTATACAGCCACTAACATAATATTATCTAAACATATAAAAGAAGAAACTGATTGGTGACTGACATAACAAAACAACCCGTAGGCCAAACCACTGGGTCTAGAGACTCCAAATTTTGCACATAGGTTCCTTATGAGGTCTAAGGGGATCTCTAAGAAAGGATTTTTTTAAACCACCCCCAAGGGGGTGAAATGGGGGTCCAAAGTTTGTATGAAAGTCCCTCAATTTCAAAGCTAGGATCTTCAAATTTTGTATTTAGGCTGACAATTGAAAATTAACATATACCTGTCTCAGGGTTTTTGAAAATTCTGTTCTCGAAGGGGTAAAAAGGGCGATGAAGTTGTGTATAGAAAATACTTAATTTTCGAAGTAAACACCGCTAAATATATTTATGGCTGTATTTAAAAAAATATTGATCTTACCACTATAAATTTAGTATCGTTTTGTAGGTAATTTATCGACGATGATTTGGTCTTTAGAGAGTAAACTCCTTGGCCCTACCGTTTTTGTAGAAAATGAAGAAAACCAGAACGAGGGAGATAAAAGGGGGTGAGAAGCAATCATTTCTCAGCGTGTTTCCATATCGACATTCCATAAAAAGCTTTTAGTTCGGACAAGGACCCGTACTAAAAGCAACTTGCTTCTTAATTTTACGCCATTGGGCATTCAATACAATCTTTCAAGTTAAAAAGTTTAAATCAATAAAGAGACAAAGTTCCTTTTTTAATTGGTTTTCGTTTCATCCGAATCGGTTTATTTATTTCAAAAATTTTCAAGTTAACGAAAAAGCAACGCAGAGCAAAAATGTTATGGCGTTGCAAATACAAAGCGTAGGTATGTGGAGCAAACCTCTTTCATCAATTTTTCAACAAAACTTTTTGAATACACACAAACTTTTTGATATCGTTTCGAAACTACAGACCGAAAACAATTTTGGCAAACAATTCAAAAATGGAAAAGAAATAAGTTTTCAATCCAAGCGGCCCATCAGACGTCTTTTGATTCGCATTTTTTTTCAGAAATTTTAGTCCGGTCAAAATTTTCGTAGCAAATATCTTTTGATTTATAGTTTTTTGTATTTATTTTTACATCGATTTATACAAAATTACCAGTGTACATCATGGTAAGTAATATTCTTAATATTTGTGTGTATACTTCATGTAATGGGTTCGGGTGTATTTAGATTTGTCTCCTCGCAGATGGGTTATTGATAGCTATGTAGATTTCATAATTTTTAAATTATTCTTGAATAAATTACGTACTTTTTTTAAGGCTGATAAATTTGAAACCTTTTTAGGAACTCTTGAGATTTCCCATAATATTCGGTGATGCTTAACGAATTCTACTTTAGAATTTCGTTCTGGTTTAGTTTTTCGCCATATTATTTAATACATTTTTTTTGTGTATTTAGAAAATTGACATTTTTTTTTTATTAATGACACTTCAGTGACATTGCTATGCCAACTCGATAACTACTTATTTTTAATTAGGTACCTACCTACCCATGTACCTAAGTAATGTGTATTAAGACAACTATTTGGTTTTATTGATAGGGGTTGTGTAGTGATTACAAATAGTAACTATGGGACCCCGCCACTGACATGAAAAAAATTTTTTTTTTATTTAACTGGACAGGCTGTCTGTATGATTTGACAGCAAAGTTCTTGTGCCTATTTGAAACGCCACTAGCGTGCGTCTAAAGAACTAATTTTGACGTACAATATGAAAATGGTTGACGTGATGGTCTCTCCAGACTTCAAACTTTAGTACCACGTACGCACGCTATGCTCACGCTACGTCCTACAGCGCCAACATGGCGGTAATCAAATAGGCACAAAAACAGTTTGACATAAGCCTGTCCAGTGTAAATATATGCAGGTCAATGGACCCCGCGGATTTATTTGTAAAAGAGGTCCTTAAAATAAATTTTAAAAGGTAAATAACGTGATGCAATCTTGTACGCGAGCAGAGGGAGTGCATCTCGGTGCACGTGGGCCAGGCGGGAGTGCAGATGGGCGTGGCCTGCTGGCAGCTGTACTGCCTGGAGCACGGCATCCGGCCCGACGGCACGCTGCCGGCGTGCGATGCGGACCTTAACGCGACCGACTCCTGCTTCAACACCTTCTTCTCTGAGGCTGATCGGGGCAAGATGGTCCCAAGGGTTGTGATGGTCGATTTGGAGCCAACTGTTATAGGTAAGATCACATAGCTAGTAGCAGACTACGTAAGATGTCCCCCAACAGATTCCAGACAGAATCCAGCTTTAAAACCTTGTGATTGGGGGAATTCAGTCCCATCCTGTTGTCGTGATGGTGCATTTGGAGGCAACTGTTATAGGTAAAATCACACGGCTAGTAGCAGACTACGCGAGATGTCCCCCAACAGCTCCAGCTTTAAAACCTTGTAATTGGAAGAAGACTGTCCTACCATGCGGTCGTGCGTGATTGTGCATTTGGAGGCAATTGCTATAGGTAAGTTGCATTGTCAAGTAACAGTTGGTGAGTTGACCTCAAAGCTACCTTTGGGCGTAGCATTTTCTGGCAGCAGTACTACCTGGAGCTGGAGCACGGCATGGTATCCGACCGGAAGGCACGCTGCCCGCGGCGTAGAGATGGTCCCTAAAGCGACCAACTCCTGCTTCAACACCTTCTCTGAGGCTGATCGGGGCAAGATGGTCCCAAGTGTTGTGATGGTCGATTTGGAGCCAACTATTATAGGCAAGATCACACAGCTAGTAGCAGACTACGTAAGATGTCTCCCAACAGATCCAGACGGACTCCAGCTTTAAAACCTTGTGATCGGGGAAGACGGTTCCACCCTGCGGTTGTGATGGTGCATTCGGAGGCAAATGAGGTGAGTTGCCTTGTCAAGTAACAGATAGTGAGTATGACCTCAAAGCTATATCTTTGGGCGTAGCGTATTCTGGCAGCTGTACTGCCTGGAGCTGGAGCAGGGCTTGGCATCCGACCGGAAGGCATGCTGCCGGCGGCGTAGAGATGGTCCCTAAAACGACAAACTCCTGCTTCAATATCTTTTGAGGGTGATCGGGGAAAGATGTTTCCAAGGACCGTGATAGTTGACTAAAAGGCATCTGTTATAGGCGACCAAGACTACTAAGTTGGTGGCAGCTCTATATATTCTTCTCTAACCACTGGTAGTGATGTATAATAGTATGTGCAATAGGGTGGTATATTTTCATTTGGCTCTCCGCAATGGATAATTGCGCAAAAGCGAGTTTTAATTCTGAAACTGGATGTTAAGGCTGCGCAGTCTGCACACTAGCGCCGCCATTAGAAAAAAAGTCATAGTGCTTAAATAAAGACAAATTTGTAAATTATCTCTCTGGAGTGCACTCCGAACAAGCTTTATGGTACTTTTTATCACTTAAGCAATATTTTCTAGCCTGTCGTTTAGTTTGACTTTTATTGTTAAAAGTGGCCACTTTTCGCAATAAAAGTCCATATAACTAAACAACAGGCTAGAAAATATTGCTTAAGTGATAAAAAGTACCGCAAAGCTTGTTCGGAGTGCACTCCAGAGAGATAATTCATAATTTCTTTTTTATTTAAGCACTATGATTTTATTTCCAATGGCGGCGCTAGTGTGCAGACTGCACGCTCTTCATGTTTTAAAACTACTCAATCTTGGTTCGTAGATGAAGTCCGCTCCGGTGAATACCGTCAACTGTACCATCCGGAGCAGCTGATAACTGGCAAGGAGGATGCGGCCAACAATTACGCGCGCGGCCACTACTCCACGGGCCGAGAGGTGCTAGGGCCCGTAATGGAACGCGTCAGGAAGCTGGCCGATCAGTGCACGGGGCTACAGGTACCTAAACTCAAAGTTCAAAATCATGTATTCAATCTAGCCCTTGCAACCGTCAAAGAAGCTGATGCCACCTATTTGCAAGCCCTAAGCACAAAGTACGTAGCTCTAAGCGGGAGAATTTGTAACGAGAAGAGCCGCCATAATAGAGCAACCTCCTAAATAAGAATCGTGTTTCATTTCAATACATAATTTCAAAAAATTACCCGTGTTTTTACAAAAGATCAAAATCATATTTCAAAAGATTTAATCATCTGATCTTTTGCAATCTTGTTTACAAAAGATTAAAATCAGATTTCACATTTCTAAATTAAGTTTTGTTTATAAGACATCTAGGTAGGTAAAGATGTTGATATTTAATTCTCTCGTTAAAAATATAACCGTATTTTTTAACGAGATAATTAAATATTTACCATCTCTATATCTATAAGTGCACAAAAGCATAAGCAGAGTTTATAGTATTATACCGATAATACTATAAACTGTGCGTATGCTTTTGCGCACTTATAAAAATAGAGATGGTTTTCCACCATATGTGAAAACGTGGTGAAAACCGTTCCTTAGGAGCATCAAACTGAACAACTTTTACTACGGGACCAACTCTGGAATCACGAAAATATTTTCGTTATAAATTTTTGTATGAAACAGCTGATTTTTTTTTCGCGATTTCAGAGTTGGCCCTATAGTTTGATGGTCCGAAGAAACGGTTTTCTCATTTTGCGTTAATTCACTAACACGTTGTCTATAGGTACTACCACCCTGTTTAGACCAATTTTCATAGCTTTTTCCTGTGTTGTGTTTAAAAGAAAAACATTGTATATTATCAAGGTCTGACTGAGTGGATAGAGATTAATGATTCAACATGATGTTTTTCAAATGATGTGGTTTACCGCTAACTCTGGGAGCAATTCCAATCCAATTCATATCATAATAATTATCTTCTGGCTTAAGGCCGTCTCATGAAAAAAATACATTAGGTACATTGGAAAAAAAATTACCCGTTTCCTCGTGGCCTTTAATGCCCAGCAGGGTTGAGGCTGATAATAATGGATGATTATGAAACACTATTCCAGGGCTTCTTCGTATTCCACTCTTTCGGCGGAGGCACTGGATCTGGGTTTACATCGCTTCTTATGGAAAAACTATCTGACGAATTTGGCAAGAAGAGTAAACTAGAGTTTGCCATATATCCTGCACCACAAGTAAGCATACTTTGTGTTTTAATAAAATGTACTCTTCTCAACTTGAACTTTGTATTATTTTTTCAAACTAAATATAATTTGTAATTGATTGGCATTTGTTGGTGAACATGACAGTAAACGGTAAGACGGCGCAGAAGTGACGCATTAGTACGCCATTATATTAATAATTATGGATTTATAGTATTGAAATCTGAATACCTAACAAGATTGTCCTTATGCACGTAGTGGACTTTGTCTATAGGCTTGTCTTGAAATTTCCCCAATAGGTGTCAACAGCAGTAGTCGAACCGTACAACGCCGTGTTGACGACGCACGCGACCATCGGCCATTCTGACTGCGCATTCATGGTTGACAACGAGGCCATCTACGATATCTGCCGGCGGCGGCTGTCCATCGAGCGACCTTCCTACGCCAACCTCAACAGGCTCATATCACAAGTACGTGGTCCCTGGGAAAAGTGGTGTTGGAAAAGAAAAAGGGAATGGGCGAATTTATTGATTTTGTTAGAATTAAGCATCCTTCCAGATGCTAAGAGTTCGCGATAATCTATGAATACTTTCATCCATAAAGTGCTATTAGACTATCATAGAAATATGATCATATATGTATGAGTCATTTTTATATGAAGAATATAGGACGGTAGGTATAATAACTACATGTGATTCATATTGTCTTTGATCATAGTTATGGGATCCTATTTGACAGCGAGCGTACAAGTAGGATCATATTCATTGCCCCAGTAGTGATTCTTTCCTCTATTCGTCTAACTTCAAAAAATGGCGTCTTCAACTGTAAGAATTTTGACTGGAATATTGAAATAGCAAAAATATTAATTACTCTTTACGAGGAAAATGAGTGTTTATTATAATAATCTTGTTCCGGATAACAAAATACGTTTTTACAAAACCCAAATACGTTTTATTTTTTGCTTTTTTCTTAACAGTTTTCTTCTTTTTTAATGCTATTTATAAAAATTGCACTCATAGCAACGGAAAACACAACTAAATCGTTATCCATCTTGATTTATGACATTGTTTATATGATCATAGATGGATCATAAGTGTAATATGTAAAAATGAAGGACAGCATCATTTAACTATGATCATAGAATTTGACAGATATGAAATCATAAATAAATGATAAATATATGATAATGTAATAGCGGCCTTAGCGGTATCGTAATACGACTTAGTCTATCATATTAAGACATCAATGGCGCCTTACTCATCGCCACCGACAGATCCAAGATAGCCGTATATCGACATATCGACGACGGACATATAGCTACTATGGAGAACTCTTTGCTATGCTGTATAGTTCTTCCACCATATATGTCCCCAAGAGAAAATTATTTCAATGTTTTAGTTGACAGGGATCGAGGTATCACAAAAAGCTTTTACTTACTGAGTCTCATCGTCTACCAGGTGGTGTCATCGATAACAGCGTCGCTGCGGTTCGACGGCGCGCTAAACGTGGACCTAACTGAGTTCCAGACCAACTTGGTGCCGTATCCAAGGATACACTTTCCGCTCGCTGCGTACGCACCCGTCGTCTCAGCTGACAAGGTGAAGACAATATACTCCACTCCTTGTATTGATCACTTCTCTTTATACAGGGTCATTTTGTATTCATCATCCAAATTTTAAGGATGTGTTCAGTCCATGAAACTAAATAACTTTCTCTAAGGAACTCATAGTCAAATATGTAAAATAAATCAACTATCGAGATTCCGTGATCAATTTAGTATGGGATGACCAAAATTTTGTGGTGAAATTCGAAAGATTTTCTTAGAGAAAGTTGTTTAGTTTCATGGACTGGACACTTCCTTGAAATTTGGATGGTAAGTCAAAATGACCCGATATGGGTGAGGGTTTTAAGTACTCCCCTCCTCCTTCCCTTTAGTAAGACCATCGTGATTGTCTATGATTAGCGACATTTTACATCAATTACATACTAATTTCTATTCCATTTAAATGAAAAAAAAAAATACATGACTGGAGTTTTCATAATAACATGTTTAAACTGATAAAAAGAAATACTTTTTATGTCGCTGCTCGCATGGTATTGGCACTTCTCAGCAAGTCAGATTTTTCTTTAAGAAGGTTGTCAAAATAACTATCAAATTTTCAAGCATGTTTGAGGAAAACTTATTATTTGGCTGTGTTAGTGATCCTTATTGTCGTAGCGTAGTAGGTAGTACTCCCCTCCTCCTTCCCTTTAGCTAAAGCTAAAGGGTTTCGATAGTTATTTTGACAACCTTCTTCAAGAAAAATCTGACTTGCTGAGAAGCGCCAATACCATGCGAGCAGCGACATAAAAAGTATTTTTTTTATCAGTTTAAACATGTTATTATGAAAACTCCAGTCATGTAATTTTTTTCATTTAAATGGAATAGAAATTAGTATGTAATTGACGTAAAATGTCGCTAATCATAGACAATCACGATGGTTTGGAAATGATAATTTCATGTCACTTAATTCTAATAATCGAAAGCCAAGCGTTTGCCACTTGTATGGTACCGGTACCTCAATATCGACGACGACACTTAACGGTGCGTAGACTGACTAGATGAGTAGCGCATTAATTTAACAATTAGGTACTAACACGTTTTTGGTCGTACAAGAAAAATACGGGCACCACATCGAACCATAGAAAAAGTGTTATTTCTCAATGAAGTATTCCAACCAGGCATACCACGAAGGCATGTCAGTATCCGAGATCACGGCGGAACTGTTCGAGCCACAGAACCAGATGGTGAAGTGCGACCCTCGCGATGGAAAGTACATGGCGTGCTGCCTGCTGTACCGCGGCGACGTGGTGCCCAAGGATGTGAACGCCGCTATTGCTGCCATGAAGGGCAGAGCCGGGATACGATTCGTTGATTGGTGCCCTACTGGGTTCAAAGTAGGTCAATGTTTAATTTGTCAGTAATTACATGGTGTGCTGCCCGCTGTATCGCAGCGACGTGGTGCCCAAGGATGTGAACGCCGCTGTTGCCGCTATGAAGGGCAGAACCGGGATGCGATTCATCGATTGGTTCCCTATTGGTTTCAAGGTAAGTTAATGGTCGATTTGACGGCAAATACAGTGCGTGCCGCCTGTTGTACCGCAGCGACGTGGTGCCCAAGAATGTGAACGCCGCCCTTGCTGCCATGAATGGCAGAACCGGGATACGATTCGTTGATTGGTGCCCTATTGATTTCAAGGTAAGTTAATGGTCGATTAAACGGCAAGTACATGGCGTGTTGCCTGCTGTACCGTGGCAACGTGGACCTAAGGATGTGAACGCCGCTATTGCCGCCATGAAGGGCAGAGCCGGGATACGATTCGTTGATTGATGCCCTACTGGGTTCAAGGTAAGTTAATGTTTTATTTGTCAACAATTATATAGCGTGCTGCCTGCTGTACCTCGGCGACGTGGTGCCCAAGGATGTGAACGCCGCTATTGCCGCCATGAAGGGCAGAGCCGGGATACGATTCGTTGATTGATGCCCTACTGGGTTCAAGGTAAGTTAATGTTTTATTTGTCAACAATTATATAGCGTGCTGCCTGCTGTACCTCGGCGACGTGGTGCCCAAGGATGTGAACGCCGCTATTGCCGCCATGAAGGGCAGAGCCGGGATACGATTCGTTGATTGGTGCTCTACTGGGTTCAAGGCAATTACATGGCGTGCCGTGCTGCCTGCTATACCGCGGCGACGTGGTGCCTAAGGATGTGAACGCTGAAAGTGCCCTATTGATCTCAGTCAAGGTAAGTGAATGGTCGATTTGACGGCAAGTACATGGCGTGCCGCCTGCTATGCGCCGCGGTGCATAAAGACGTCGATGCCGCCATCGCCGCCATGAAGGGTTGAGCTGGGATACGAATTGTTGACTGGTGCTCCACTTGGGTTAAGGAATTGAAGGGGATGTGATTACTGCATTTATAAATGTAAAATATAGGTTTGACCTGACCTGTTATGTCCCGGGTTAAATTTCCACTCAAACAATGATGGTATCTTTACTTGAATCGTAGCACTAGATGGTCTTGGTCTTTCAAAGACGTATTTCAAAATCCCGTTGAAGTTTTTCCGTAACGGAGTTTCTATGGGATTTTCTTCCTAGAGGTTCAATTAAAGGGATAACTGGATTTTTTCTTTCCAGTGGTTTTGATTAATGGGACTAGTGGGGTTTTGATTCCCAAAAGTGCCTTGTTACAAAGAGACACACAATACATACAAGCGTGTTATTGTGTCCTGCGAATACCGCGTGTAACATTAAATAAACATAAGACACCAGATTTTTTGTTTGTTTTAGTTCAAGCATACCCAGTTGTAGTTTTACTTAGTTGTAAATGTAACAACCTCTGCGAAGAAAAATCCCAGAAGTCCAGTTGAAGTTGTTCAGTGACGGGGATTTTGGGAATTTTACACAGGAATACACGTTAAAAAAAGTGTGGAGAGCCTCCCAACAGCTTAACTGTGTAACTAAAATATCTGGGGAGAAGCCTTTTCCCCACCATTTTGCATAAAAACGCCATTACTACTATTTGGGTTAAATAATCGAAAAGAGAACATAGGGTTTGAAAGTCAATACTATATATAACTGCTGTAGTAGGTAGTAGAAAAGAGTTTGCCAGCCGTCTAATAATGTTCAACGTGTCCTATAGGTGGGCATAAACTACCAGCCGCCGTCGGTGGTGGCGGGCGGCGACCTGGCGCAGGTGAAGCGCGCCGCGTCGATGCTCAGCAACACCACCGCCATCGCCGAGGCGTGGGGCAAGCTCGACCACAAGTTCGACCTCATGTACTCCAAGCGGGCGTTTGTGCACTGGTCAGTATCGCATATTTAAGGCGAATGTCAACACACGGTATTTCGTAAAAATTCAAAAAGTTGGATTCAAAAAGTTGTATAACAATGGATTTTTTTCATAATCTTTTATAGCTGATAGCTTTTTGTAACACATTACACGATATTGACTTGCGTTTAAATTTAGTTATTGTTTTTTTTATAAGTGAAAACTTGTAACTGTAATATTACTATACATACTTAACCCTGTAGTAGCTGTAAGTTTTCCTCAAAAGCTTAAAATAAAATAAAATAAATAATGCACTATATTCTTCAAAAAAAAATTGATGGTTCTCCATGCAGAGTTGCTCGTTGCACGTTTTTCCAATGAGACGACCTATAAAAGCACACTTTTCACAATAAAATAATATTTGGCCTTACACTGGTTTACTCTATATCTTTGAACTTCTCACAAAAACTTCGAACATGTCATGTCTATACGTGAAGACCAACCAACCTCATTCATCTGTGCATAACATCACGTCTCGTCGTATGGTGACGCCTAGATAGATAGATAAAAAGTTTTATTCACTACGACACACACATACATTCATCAATACAAATACAGAAATGTCTAAAAAAGAACGATAAAAAATACATTTGCGATAAGTATGAGAGAAAGAAAAAACAAAAAAAAAGATGACAAAAAACAGTGAGAAGAGGGAATGAACGTGTGTGCAGCAGCAAGTAAGGTCTATAGTCATAGTAATTATGAAAAGGAAACTGCATTTTGTGATGGAAGCAAGCCACTTTGCACAGTGATAGTGGGGGCCAAACTAAGCGATTTCATCTGAGGATAAACGAGATTCACCCCTTAGGAACAGAGATGGCGCCACTTGTTTAAAAAAATCTTTAAAAATTTCTAAAACCTAAACGGATGATCCGATTTTGATGATTAAGGTGTCTATCGACAGACAATCAGTTGTTTTACTATTTAAAAAATTATAAAGTAGCAGAAAATAATAATGAATACCAAAAAACCTTCGTTATAAAAGAAAAAAATTTTTTTTTTTCAGTATTTATTTAATTTTATGAAAATAATGTATAAATATGGTACTCTTTTATTTATTCGTATAATTACTTATTTAGTTGCACGTTTAATAAAAAATACCGCATATCAATATCTTGTATAGTTCCAAAGTTATTGAAGAAAACACTACATGGTGCCGGTATATCCCTTAATTCGCTGAACAAAAAAATCTCAAAAGTGATATTTTTTTCTTTACATATACTTTAGTTATGATCTCTATGTATACAGAAAAATGAAATAAAAAATCTATAATATACCAATTTCGAGAAATCATATGTATAATTCATCGAGTGATCTTTATTCTTGAGTTTCGAAGGTGCTGGTTACCCTGAAAATAAAATAGCAATGAAAAATGTCATAGTAATAAAATAATAATAAAAGACGCTAAATAACATTTGAACTAAATCTTTATTTTACTTTCGTTTTATTTGCGCATTCGCCTTTGCAGGTTTTGCACTGTAAAGTGCAAGGTAGGCCAACGCCTCAGCAGCCACAACGCATTGAGTCACAGTTCAATTTACATCCACAATGGTCAAGGAGGCTTAATTCTTGCCAAATTGCAGTAACCTTCGAACATCGTGGAGTCCATCTATCTTTGACATCTTTCCATCCCCAAGAAGATGGACTTTGGATTGATTTATCCATAAGGCATTTCCCAATTGTTATGTATAAGTTATCCATTCCTACCCTCGCTTTGTAATACGTGTGTGGTCCCGTGCCTCAGAGGTTAATAAACGAACAGTCTAGTTTCATTCGTACAAACCTAACACTGGCGACGGGCTGCCAGAATAAAATTTCCACGCGTGCGTAGTGAACAAGTTCAATATCGATAAATATGCCTATTGGACATATCGAACCATATACTTTCGCTAGTAATAACTGGGAAGCGTATATTCGGCGCGTTAAACAGTTTATAGCACTGAATGGAATTGCAGCCGAATTGGAAGTAGCTACGTTAGTGACGGTCGTAGGCGCGGAGTGCTACGAGTTGATGTGTGATTTGTGCTCTCCGAATACACCAGAATCAAAATCGTTTACGGAGTTAGTGAATTTGGTAAAAACACACCTTGAACCGGATCGCTCTGAAATCGCCGAAAGGCACGTTTTTCGTCAGCGAATACAGCGGCAAGGTGAAAGTATTCGCGAGTACCTACAAGCACTAAAACATTTGGCAAAGACGTGTAACTTTGGTTTGAAGTTGGAAGAAAATCTGCGAGATCAATTCGTATCGGGCCTGTACATCGAAGACATGAGATCGAGGATCTTCGCTGAGAAAAATGTAGACTACAAGCGCGCCGTGGAGTTGGCGCAGGCGCTGGAAGCGGCGGAGCGGCACGCGGCCATGGCGTGCGCCCCGGGTGCGAGCGCCGGAGGCGGCGGCGCGGCGGGCGCGAGCGGAGCGCGGCAGGCGCTCGACGATGGCCTGCATCGAATCGCCGCAGGCGCGGGCACGGGCGGGCGCTTCCGGGGGAGCGCGGCCTCGGCTCGGCCGCAGCGGGCCTGCTCTCGATGTGGTAAATCAGGGCATGTGGAAGGCAAGTGTCGATTTAAATATTATAATTGTGACGTATGCGGTGAAAGAGGGCATCTAAAATCAGTGTGTTCTAAGAATAAAAGTGAAAAATCGAACAGAACCCAATTTTTTATGAACGAATCGGACACGGATGATGATAGTTGTAATTTCTATAATCTAGTTGTCAGTAATGATGGCGATGGGCCTTATTACGTAAATATTAAAGTTGAGAATATATTATGTAAATTCGAGATTGACACTGGAAGCAAATTATCTGTCATATCAAAAAAATATTATGATAATTTTTTTTCAAAAATACCTATTAATCAAAAACAGTTATGTTTAAAATCTTACACGGGGGACATCATCGAGACTCTCGGCTTTATCAAGGTTAATGTCAGTTACGGCGACAAAGAAATTAAATTAAATTTATTTGTGATTAAAAACGGAGGACCTCCCTTGATGGGCCGCTCCTGGATTAAACAGTTAAACTTATCTATAATAGAATGCCATAACCTGACAGAAGAGGACTCGATGGCGTTCTCTTTATGTAAGGAGTTTCCGGAAGTATTTGCTGAAGGTTTGGGTACATTTAAATCCGAATTCAAGTTATATTTAAAAGATGACTCCCCTGTTTTTGTAAAAGCGCGTCCGTTACCATTAGCATTGCGAAAGCCAGTGGAAGAGGAGCTCGCCCGACTGCAGCGGGATGACGTCATTTATAAAGTTGAGCGGTCGGATTATGGCACCCCTATTGTGCCAGTCATTAAAACTAACGGTAAACTAAGAATATGCGGTGACTATAAGGTTACAATAAATCCACTTTTAAAAGACTATCATTACCCGCTGCCGCGGATAGAGGACCTCTTCGCTGCTTTAGGGGGTGGCGAACAATACACGAAACTAGACCTTTCCAATGCCTTTCAACAATGTTTACTACACAAAGACTCACAAGCGATGACGTCCATCACAACCCACGTTGGAACTTTTGTTTATAAGCGCGTACCTTTTGGTATAAAATGTATACCGGAAAATTTCCAAAAAATCATGGAAGAAACGTTAAATGGGTTGCCTTTTACAGCCGTATTCGCTGATGATATTTGTGTCACCGGTAGGGACAGGGCTAGCCATCTGGCAAACTTGAGGGCAGTGCTACAAAGACTAAAAGAAAATGGTCTAAGAATCAATTATGATAAATGCAAATTTTTTAGAGAAAGTGTTACCTACTTAGGTTATAAAATAGACAAGTTTGGATTGCATACAGATGTAAAAAAAATTGAAGCCATTGTAGCAGCGCCACCTCCTAACAATGTAACCCAGCTAAAGAGTTTCATGGGCTTAGTAAACTTTTATTCAAAGTTTTGTGTTAATATGAGTGACGTTTTGAAGCCACTATATGATTTATTAAAAAAAAATACAAAGTGGACATGGACCGCAGATTGTGACTCGGCTTTTAACAAGATAAAAAAAACGTTAAGCAGTTCCCCTGTGCTCGCTCATTATGATCCAAATCTGGAGTTAATTTTATCAGTAGACAGCAGCGCTTACGGCTTAGGGGCGGTACTGACTCAGCGTTACGCGGATGGCTCGGAGCGTCCGGTATGTTGCGCGTCGCGCACGCTCAATGCGGCCGAAACGAACTATTCCCAAATAGATAAAGAAGCACTCGCTATCGTATTTGGGGTGACTAAGCACCATCAATATCTATACGGTAGAAATTTTATACTGCGAAGCGATCACCGTCCTTTGAGTTACATATTTGGTAAAAACAAAGGATTACCGGTTACAGCTGCGAGTCGACTTCAACGGTATGCAGTAAGATTAGCCGCTTATGACTTCAAAATTGAATTCGTTACATCTTCAAAAAATTGTTTTGCTGACGCTCTTTCACGTCTCCCTCTAGAATTGACACAGAAGCAACTAGATAGGGTAGGCGATGAAGGTAGCTATTTAAATTACGCACAGCAAAGTTTTCCAATCAGTTTTAAGGACATTAAATCTGAAACGGCAAAAGATGCGTTACTTAACAAAATATCTGGATACATTATGTACGGTTGGCCGACTCATAACAGATACAATGATAGGGAAAAAATATTTCTAAATAGAAAAGACGGCTTGCATATAGAGCAAGGCTGTATAATCTGGGGATACCGCATCGTGGTGCCGAGTACACTTAGGATGATTGTTTTAAAAGAAATTCACGAAGGGCATCCGGGTGTCGTTAAAATGAAACAGATCGCGCGTAATTATGTATGGTGGGAAAACATAGACCGCGATATCGAACAGGTCGCTCGTGAGTGCGTCCCGTGCCGGGAGCTGCGGCCGGCGCCCCCCGCCGCCCCCCTGCACTCGTGGCCTTGGCCCGCTGAGCCGTGGGCGCGCTTGCACGTCGACTTCCTAGGTCCGTATAATAACAATTACTACCTTATCATTATTGACGCTCATTCGAAATGGATCGAGGTAGAAAAGGTAAATACGACGTCGGCCGCCATAGTTTGCGATTGCTTAAGACGAATTTTTGCAAGATTTGGCTTGCCTAAACACATAGTTAGTGATAATGGGCCACCGTTTTCGTCATCAGCTTTCGCTCAGTATGTGAATTTAAACGGTATAAAGCACACGCTAGTGCCACCGTATCATCCCTCAAGTAACGGAGCTGCAGAAAATGCGGTGCGTACAATAAAAAGAGTGCTCAAGAAGGCAGAGTTGGAAAGAGACGACGTAAATAAAGCACTAAGTCGTTTTTTATTTATGTATCGTAATAGTGAGCATAGCACCACCGGGCGCGAGCCTGCCATCGCCATGCTGGGCCGGCGGCTCCGCGGCCGCCTCGACCTGCTGCGCCCCGACACCGCGGAGCGCGTGCGTGCGCGCCAGCTCATCGAGGAGCAGCGGCGCGACACACCCCTACGGGTTGCTAATCAAAATGAACCTGTACTTATTCGTAATTACAACAAGTTCGGCAACAAGTGGACCGAGGGCTTAGTTAAGGAGCGAACGGGGCCAGTTTCTTATACCGTCAGTACTAAAGATGGTCGCATACAGAAGCGACATATAGATCAAATAATATTGCCAAAAAAGTCGCGTCATTCGCTGAGTCAAGTCGTTGATGAATCAGATCACACTAAACGACCCAACTCCGATACGCTGGACTCTAATAATGATGAGTCGTCTTTTGATAGTGCGGAGGAGGAGGTGAACGAGGGTTCGGCGACACCGCCGTCGTCAGCGTCCCCGCCGTCAGCGCTGTCATCCACAAATACCGCGGCCGATTCGCACATTGAAAACGCTCGCCCATCAAACAGGGCAGCTGCTTTGCGTTGCCGAGAAAAAATTACGAAAATGTACTTTTAATATAAACCATTAGATATACTTACTTTATACTTATAGTATATACTTAATATACTCGTAGCATTTAAGAGTTAAGTAAAATTATTATAATTACTGTTGTAATTATTCTTTTTAGAAGGGAAAAGTGTTATGTATAAGTTATCCATTCCTACCCTCGCTTTGTAATACGTGTGTGGTCCCGTGCCTCAGAGGTTAATAAACGAACAGTCTACGCTCAGCCGTTGTTTCATTCGTACAAACCTAACACCAATAATATATGTCGCCCTCTTAAACGCTGCACGCAGATCATGTTGTTCAAGGGCGGCTGAAGTAGGCGGAAGACTTGTCACCAGCCTGCTTTTAGTCGATGATTATAATTGATAGAGATCGCTGGGCATAGGCAAGGAGCAACCCATATGTTAATGCGATCTTCGGACACAAATGTGTTGGTTCTGTTTATTTCGTAATTCGTACTAAGTACGAAATTTTAAAAGATGAAGGTCTGCAGGTAATGTCGATGTTGACGGGGACAGCTAACAAACGCCGTTACGTAGCAGTAGTGCAAAAAATAGCTTTATACTTTAGGTCATGAAATGTCAACTGCGCTTCGAGGCTTTCATGCTTTCACAGGGTGTTATTTGAATAAAAAAGGTAAAACACTTGTTTTAAAACATGGGTTTCACACCCTGAAGTAACTACTGCTTTTGCAAGTATGTCGAGTCCTATCCTATAGAAATTCCTCTGAAGAAATATTGGCTCATTTGGAAAGGTTTGTTTGTTTTATTGTATAAAGTGTAAGTTAACATAATTATTTCACTCGTTCTCAAATAAAGCTAATCTTGCTTCCAGATGCACTTGCCAGCTGTACGATGCACAAACAGAGAACATTACTGTTATGGCGGTTCGGAAAGATTTGTTTTCGACTAAAAGCAGGCTAGTGACAAGTCTTACGCCTACTTCAGCTGCCCTTGAACAACATAATCTGCGTGCATGGGGAAATGCCTTATGGATAAATCAATCCAAAGTCCATCTTCTTGGGGATGGAAAGATGTCAAAGATAGATGGACTCCACGATGGTCGAAGGTTACTGCAATTTGGCCAGAATTAAGCCTCCTTGACCATTGTGGATGTAAATTGAACTGTGACACAATGCGTTGTGGCTGCCGAGGCGTTGGCCTATCTTGCACTTTACAGTGCAAAACCTGCAAAGGCGAATCCAAAGTCCATCTTCTTGGGGATGAAAAGATGTCAAAGATAGATGGACTCCACGATGGTCGAAGGTTACTGCAATTTGGCCAGAATTAAGCCTCCTTGACCATTGTGGATGTAAATTGAACTGTGACACAATGCGTTGTGGCTGCCGAGGCGTTGTCCTATCTTGCACTTTACAGTGCAAAACCTGCAAAGGCGAATGCGAAAATAAAACGTAAGTAAAATAAAAATTTAGTTCAAATGTTATTTAGCGTCTTTTATTATTATTTTATTACTATGACATTTTTCATTGCTATTTTATTTTCAGGGTAACCAGCACCTTCGAAACTCAAGAATAAAGATCACTCGTCGAATTATACATATAATTTCTCAAAATTGGTATATTATAGATTTTTTATTTTATTTTTCTGTATACATAGAGATTATAAATAAAGCATATGTAAAGAAAAAAATATCAATTTTGGAATTTTTTTGTTCAGCGAATTAAGGGATATACCGGCACCATGAAATGTTTTCTTCAATAACTTTGGAACTATACAAGATATTGATATGCGGTATTTTTTATTAAACGTGCAACTAAATGGGTAATAATACGAAGAAATAAAAGAGGACCGTATTAATACATTATTTTTATAAAATTAAATAAATACTGAAAAAAAATTTTTTTTCTTCTTCAATAATGAAGGTTTTTTGGTATTTATTATTGTTTTCTGCTACTTTATTATTTTTTAAATAGTAAAACAACTGATTGTCTGTCGATAGACACCTTAATCATCAAAATCGGATCATCCGTTTACGTTTTAGAAATTTTTAAAGATTTTTTTAAACAAGTGGCGCCATCTCTGTTCCTAAGGGGTGAATCTCGTTTATCCTCGGATGAAATCGCTTAGTTTGGCCCCCACTATCACTGTGCAAAGCGGCTTGCTTCCATCACAAAATGCAGCTTTAGGCCAAAAAGTGACCATAATGTCTATGACTACTAGGCTCGGTGTATCACATTTGCCTGACAGCAAAAACACCGATTTTCAGCCGTCACCTATAGATGAAACGCGGAAACCAGTAACTGCGCTGTTGTGTGTGTGTGTGTGTGTGTGTGTGCGTTTGTGTGTATGTGCGTATGTATGTGCGTGTGCGTGTGTCTGTCTGCGTGTGTGTTTCTGGGTTGTGTGCATGTTGAGCGTGTGAACAAATATTTTATAAAAATAAAATAAAAAAGAAATAAAAGATTGAAACAATATGTGTCATTAATTTATTTACTCACGCCTACTGACTGTGTTACACTTGTCTCCTAATTCGTACTTTGAATTTTGTATGTGTGGCTTTTGTTGAACAGGTACGTTGGTGAAGGTATGGAAGAAGGCGAGTTTTCAGAAGCACGCGAAGATCTAGCGGCATTAGAGCGTGACTACGACGAGGTTGCCATCGAGACGTCAGACATGCAGCCCGGCTGCGACGACGAGCTCTGACCACCTCCGCCTCACGCCCGCACTCGCACCACTCGCCACTACGGCATGTACATACGCCAAGGTTACTAGTCACCTGTCCTGGCTGCGAATGAGTCATCCGATGTAGTTACCGACTTTGGAAGACTAAAGATAACCCTCACTTGCTGCTGTCTATCACTGAGATGACTTTGATGTTATACAGTTCAACGAAATCTCCTACTGGAGTTTTCGCCTGCAAATGACCTATCCCAAATTGGTGACTAGCAGCTGAATAGTGTTATAGATGCTTTACTGACGCTGATTTTGGGATTTTCATGAGAACCAGTATACCGGATGACTACATGTCCAAACCACGTTGCAACGAGAATGCACTAATTGAATTTGGGAATTAAAGATGCTCACGTCCTCAAGCAACCTTGTTGGCTGCACGCGCAGACTGGATGACGGCTGTATCGTCGCCACCGAAGCGGACGCCACAAAACCGCGGCCGCATTGATAATGTTAATTATGGCAGTTCAGTGGAAAATTTTTTAAAGGTTCGAAAATGTCCGCCAAGGTCGGACGATGCGAGTTGCTTACCACGACCCGATAAACCCTTGTATTGCGTCTACGATTTCGACTTTCGGGTTATTAAATGCCACGCGCAGCTCGTGAGTTTTCAATAATCATGTGAGAAGTGAATCCTTCAGTACTGAATGGGTCTGAGATGGTGGCGTGCAATGAGTGTACCTCCCTCGCCCCACCTTGTTTCTCCGTCGAGCAGTCTTGCGACGTTTTATTTTTTTTTCTCTTTGGATTTTTCGCAAAATTTTTAAGCAAATACTCGACGAAGAAATATCAGTTTGGAATATATTTACTTTTTTTTATTATTTTATTTTGGACGTGTTTTGTGGCGAATCGTGCAGTGTGCGGAAACATTCGAGGCTTTCTTCTATTTTAAGTGTAAATGTGTAGTATTTGTGTCCGTCAATCTGTGTCGTTAAAACATTGGAAAAAGTTTACAGTGTGCTGTCCGAAGTCCGCGTTTAATAAATTGTATTATTTGAACAATCTCGTGTTTTGTTTGTAGCATTAACTTAAAATACCACACAGCTTTCGACTAACATTTATTTTCATAGGTAAATACGTACACAAATTCATTTACAATACTAATTTTGGTAGTATAACAGTTTCATTTATACATTACAACAAGCAATTTAAAAAATGGCAAAAATATTGAATTTGTAAATCTAACTAAAAATAAAAATTTATTTTAACATCATTACCAAAATAATTTAACGAAATTATTTTAAACCAAAATACGATTTACTCTGACTCACAAGATAACTTAATAATGTTTACACTACTGTTAGATTTTGCATGGTCAAATTGTATTAAGGGTGTTCAAAGTACCCTTCGCCCCACTAGTACACCCATAGTACCCATAATACATGCCATAGTATAAAGAAGCTGGTAGGAATGTCTCCCTATTCCTGTCAACATTCAAAGCAATAAAATTGGTAGAAATCAGAAAAAAATTCTCACTATTCCTACTGGTACCTATACTATACATAGTGGGAATATAGGGTATAAGCCCTGAACTACTCGTTTATTCCCAGTTCCTTTTGACAGTTCCTTCAAAAGAACTAATGCTTCTTTTTCTTCCCATTAGTTCCTTAAATAAATTCAAAGGATCTACTGGGACTTCACTTTGTCCCAGTGATGTCATGATTAGTGCTAAATTGGTAATTTTTAGGGTTCCGTACCAAAATGGTAAAAAAGGAACCCTTATGGTGTGATTTTGTCTGTCTAGACATCATATACAGACGTTTATGACGAGAAATCAATTATTGATTTCAACCTATGGGGTTTTATCTGTTTTACCACGAGATTGCTAGTAAAAGTTCCGCTTTAACTTACACTTTATTCATATTTATACTGAAGGAATAGTTCATTGGCACATTATGGGGCAATATAGACCCCGTATATTTATCTGATCACACATTTACTCCGGATACCACTAATAGCGACAACTCCGGGTGTTCAGCAGAGTACTCGTCAGTCCATAAAACCTTTGTAAAAACGTAGCTGTGTGTTACGTGCAGCACTAACCTGTCATCCTAGAAAGGGACAAATGGAACTTTTTCTTCCCATTAGTTCCTTTAATCTTTTCTAAGGAACTAGTGGGAAGAAAAAGTACCATAAGTTCCTATGAAGGAACTGTCAAAAAGAACTACTGTAAATAAACGGAACTAAAAAGATAAAAATTTGCACTAGTTATGTACTAGTTGGAGCGAAGGCAAAGTACAGTCACTTAGAACAATTTTATAAAAATGTGTTGTATTAATTTAACACATTTTTACCATGAATTTATCTGGACCTAGACCTTAACTTGAAATGCAGACTATTTTCAAATTAGTCTGCTCTTCAAGAATTCCCAGTAGATACGCAAGAGGCAGCTTTAGGTCTAATGAGACTGCAGACATTTTCTCACAGGATCTATTTTCAAAAATAAACTGATATTCAGAATAAAATTTCTCTTTAGATCTACTTTTTTAATATTTATCAGGGCCTTGACTTACCTTAAAAACTATCAAGTGAAACATTACATTTCCAATATTTTAACACCAATTGGTGTAATATTATTATCTTCTACACTTTTTTACTTATTCACACTAAGATACACCACACAACATACAACAACATTATCGTTGATAACTTTACTTAAAATCTTATTTATATAAATAATCAAAGTTTATATTATTATTATTTATGATATTTAAAACATGTTGTTTCGTCCGGTTCAAGTGTCGTGTATATAGAGCCTTGTTAATATCTCAAAACACTTGGTTGATTTTTGATGGTGCATTACATTTTTATTTACAAATAGGTATTTTTCTTTCGGGTGCAGACTCTGTCACACCATTTTGTCATACCAGAATATTTTTTTCCTCGCAGTCACACTACCTGGAGCCTATTGCATAACAAAATACAAGCTAATATTATTAGTGATTTTCCATAGAAATTCACTAATAATATTAGCTTGTAATTTGTTATGCAATAGGCCCCTGGTGTGACTGGCAATAACAGCCCACGTATTCGTAAGAATAAACAAAATAGTAGTTTAAAATCATTATTATATTATTCAAAAAAAAATCAGTATTAAAGTAATTTATGTTATCCTGGTAAGTAATTTGGTGGTCATAAATATAAATAATAATACAAATATAACATAGTCATATTACAAAGGACGTATAACAAAAAAAACAAAGTGATTGAGAATCGCAGAAATAAACTTTCAACATATTTATGTGATCCGGTACTTTGGTGACGTACTCGTACTACAATATCAAAAAGTAATTGATAAATCTGGCATTTGTAGAAGCTCACTTAGACTGTGATTGTACAAAGTGTAATATTTTAAGAATGTAATATTTTGCTATGTAGTATTTTGTGAATGTAATATTTTGCGAACAAAGGAAAATATAAAAGTGTGGTATGATTGTGAGGAAAAAATGCTTCTGTGTCACACTGGTGTGACAAAATGGGGTGACAGCGAGGCTTTTCATTGATACAATTTTACAGCATTAATTTCTAGTACACTCACACTTTATTCCACATTTTTAATACAAATAAATAAGCTCTATGAACATCATTGCAAAAGCGTATTTTTAAATATGTTTGGGGGATTTATTGCCCATAAAATTTATTGCGTCTTTAAAAACTTTATACTTACACTACTTTTACACTCTTTTAATAAAACGTATTCTTATAAGTTTCTACTCCTAGAAAGTGTGTACTAATATAGGAAAATCTTAATCATTTCCTCTTCCAATAAACGTTGAGCTGATTGATATGGACAAGTTATTTTCACAGTAGATTTTTTCTAAAAGTATAAAAACTAGGTCTATTATTTCACATTTGCAATTCTGACTTGGCCACTGAGCACTGCATTTTTATGCAAACATTTTAGGAGAAAATATATTATTTGTTACTCCGTGATTTTGATTGGTAATGACATTGTATGACTCAACGTTCATCTAAACCTAAAGGCTGCTACTCTGGGAGAGTAGACCAGTGGCCTTACCATGAGTTGATGCAAACTGTTTACGTTACCGTAAACTATCGGATACTGCTCACAGTCAATACGAATGAGAGAGAAACCTATAGTTTACTGTAACGTTAACAGTCTGCATCAACTTATGGTAGGGCCACAGTTTTGGAGAAAACATTTCTGCAACCGTAGGCTCCACGAGGACATGACCTAGTGGCATCCAGTCCTACTAGAGCATGGATGGCCAAAAGGTTGACCGCGAAGACGATTTAGGTAGCCCGCGAGAGTTAAATAAACTGAATAGAAAAATATAAAAAAACAACTTTCAATATCAAACAACTTAATCACTACCTAGTCATAAAAAGTGTAAAACAAAGTTGCTTCCCGCTGTCTGTCCCTATGTATGCTTAGATCTTTAAAACTATGCAACTGATTTTGATTGCGGTTTCTTTAATATATAGAGTGATTCAAGAGAAAGGTTTATATGTATACATGGTGTCAAATTCCACACTACACCGAAACGAAGCGAGGGCGGGTCGCTAGTAACATATAAACTCTACCTAGCAGTAGACGGCAAGAAATATTTTTTTAAACACAAGTAGACCTCACAAATTTGGCCACCCCTGCACTAGAGGCTTATGATAAAACATCTCGAATGCACTAAACGTTCCACAACGAAATATGAAAACAAAGGCCACTACTCCGGCAAAGAGTCAGCGGCCTCACGCAGATCCTAGAGCTTCCTGGGCGGCGGCGAGTCGGCGCCAGCGGGCGTGAGCGAAAGCCGCCGGATGTTGGGCTTGTCGTACTCCTCCATGGACATGGCGCGCGACATGCGCCGCTCCACGCCGGGCGGCGGCAGCGACGTCAGCAGGCCCTGCCCTTGGCAGAACAGTAGCAGGGACTGCGACACTTTGGCGGGCTGTGGAATGAAGAAACTGACGAGTTAACGAAACTGGCGAATTAGAAAAACTGACGACTTAAAAAAAATTCATGGAATTGACGAATCAGGAGACTGACCAGTTTGAGAAACTGGCGAATTAGGGCAACTGACGAGTGAAAACCCGACCCGGGTCAAGGAGTCGGGTCTATTGTAGGCAGAAGGCATAGATAACATAGCCTCTGTCCTAACAGAACGCATTAGGAGAGATTTCTTTGAAACTGTAGATTAACTTTACACGGGCTATTCCATTATCCCAACTGGCTATCCCAATCAGTTGGGACACTTAAGTGCACTTGCACAACGGGGTAGTTCTTGGCCTTCACCTCACCTGATGTCAAGTGACGATAACGCTGCAGGTGGAAGCGCACTACACCCGGAATCCTCATCACTGAGGAACTGGCTATCCTACATGAACTGTCGAAACACGTACATTTTTTTAAATTGTTGTTTTGGTGTCAGACTTAGGTAAGATGGTGGTAGCTACATTTTTGCCTTTTTGCCCGAGTAGCCAGGCTAACTTGAAATAGTGCCAGTAATTTAACTAGTAAATCTATTAGGAATGAAATTCTCAATAGTATTACTGGTAAAACCACTCGGTAAGACTACTGGGAACAGCCGACCACCAACCAAACCGAGTACAAATGTACCCCCCTCCTGGGAATAAACCTGGGACTCGTCTCACACGGGTGGGCGAACCACAAGACCACAGAGGCGGTTATACATGATTTTTTTTCCACTCTTTCCAACTTGTGAGTAGAAAAAAATCTAAAAAGTGGAATAAATCCATGTATCCCAACCCAACTGATTGGGATGATAGCCAGTTGGGATATATGGAATAGCCCCTCCGGTTCATAAGGTCTTAATACCAAAACACATGAATGTCAAAATGACAAATTCTCAAAAACACCTAATCCCAAAATGCCTGAAATCCGAAATGACTTGACTACTATAATGTCTGAAAAGAAAAATGGCGAATGATGTACAGTTGCGCACAATGGTAGATGCTAACCTCAATAAGTAGCTGCCTACTTATTCAATCATTAAAACGCAAATTCATGTGGAGGTGTTTATTAAACGAATACGATACGATTTATTAAACGAAAAGTTGAAAAAATATAAGCACAGAAGGAGCAATACTTTCTCTGTGGGAACACAGAAATTCGTTAATATGCCGAAAAAACAGTGTCGCAGACAAGACAGATCCTTGCAGGACACCTGCATCAATTTCTTTCAGATCGGAATTCCTGTAGTTGCTCTCTAAAGTGTTAATAATAATAAAAAAAAATATTCTCAGTAGAAGAAAAAATGGGACCAATACCTACCCCATTTTTTTAAAATAGAAATCATTTATCTATTCTTTATTAATCAATTCAATCATTAATCATTGAACAACGAGTTTTTTAACCGAATATATTTCGAATTCTGGAACTTATCTGGCTAATGACCATAGCAACCAATGCCATAACTAACAAAAGAAAATTAAGACGACAATAGCAAGTTGCCGTATTTCGAACTTGACTGTACTCATTTCGTGTGACATTTTGCAATTCAGGTATTAGAAATTTCAGTCATTCTGGATTTCAGACATTTTGGGATTAAGGCAAATTAATAATTAGGCAAAAGTGGTAAGAGGACGTAATGACATTAGGTACAAATGAACCGGAGGGGGAATAGCCCCATAAATAGTTTGTTACCTTCGTGATAGATGGTGTGATAACAAAAGCATGCTAAATAACATCGATATTGACATTTATGTTAAGATAGAATGAGGTTCTGCTATTTGAACTACTAGGTGTGACATGTAGTGTCTATAGAAGAGAATATCAAATAACAATAATCAATAAATTCTCAAGTGGAGTTTGGAAAATATTACACTACCTAGAACACAATTTTACGAACGCAAATGCTTAAATTCCTAGGTTCTCCTTTAGTCTCATTAGTTCTACTCATCAGTTCTACGATAAAATTAGTTAAGACTTTTCTTACTAATAAAAGAGTTTCTACAAATAAAAGACATGAAAAAGGGAAAAGGAAACAGCGGTTATGAGCACAAAATGTAGACTCATTTTGGGGACACTCATCCCTCGAGGTTACATTCAGTCGGTGTAACTATGAGGAAGACCCTGTTCCTTCCTCTTTGTTACAATGGTAGAGATTAACTTCGATTATCGATTTAACCACACTGTGATAAACTAAATATTCGAAATCACATGAAATGATTGCACTTATTACCAAATAGGCTCAGAAGTCAAAGTCATGTATACGAAACATTGTGCACTCGGGCGCAAATCCTAGCACGCGATTGTGACGTTATACTGGCAATACTGTGGATTCTTTTTGATTAATGTTAAATAAAATCGGAGTTTTCACATAAGATTTTTAAACACTGTTTAACTTAAATACTGTTTAAATGTAATGCTGTCACTTTTTTGTTAATATTGTTTGAAAGAGTATGTCTAAGTAAAACACTGTGTAAATAATCTTTTGTAATAACACCGTAGGTACATGTTTTACCCCCCTTTTTCCATTCCGATCAACTGAACCCATCAATTAGTTGGTGCCGAATGAGACCCTTTGTTCCTATCGGATCAACCATTTTGTCTATTTTATGATGATATTGACATTTCATTTGAAGTTCTATGTGGAACAACTTAAGATAACCTTCGATCATCTTGATCGAAGAAGATAACACCCTCCGTCCACTAGGATCCCCTGCTAGAGCCCCCTGCTCTCCTGGGGGAGTCATGTGGATATTTTGTCTACTTTGATCCACCACAAAAACATTCCATTTGGTTATGGGATTCGGACAAAAGTGGGGTACAACGGTATAGGCAGCCAGTTTCCAATTGATCTTCAGTTGATCGGAATGGAAAAAGGGGTTCGATCAATTCCCTAATGACCCGTGGACCCATTGTCACTACCCACTGGTGGGTTGAACGGGAAATTGCTTTTCCCGTTCAACCCACTGAACTAGAGTTGGGAACTAAATGCAAAATATTAGAATGTCAATTCTTATGATACTTTTTAAACATTGTATTAATTCGTGCAAAACTTTAAGCTCGCTCTGAATTACAATATATTTTCCATACAAATTTTCAAGAAATTTAAAATATTTATTAGTTTTTAACTTAGCTGTAAACACATATTATTTCGAATAGAATAACTAAAGGATTGGGTTACAAAACATGGTCTCTTAGCATTAATATAATAACAGCGTTTGTTTTTATAATCTTTTTATAGTATTTGCCAGCTTTTTAAGTAAGTAAGCACTTACTTGTTTATTTATGGCGGCAAACGATGATGGTAGCTTTTAATTTAGATATTTAACTATTAGGCATTTCATGTAAAGTCTTAGTGACATTTCTAAATAAAAGGTAATGAAAACCGTTTAAATAATTCCATGATTTTTTTATTGTACTAACTGATAAACACAATACATACACACTTAGGAAAACAATTCATACCGTGGCACTAAAACCTTTTATTAAAATATATTTTTATCCCACCCAAGGCAAATTGAACCTTCTGACTGAACACATAGATGATTTTAAGAAGACCCATCTTTAATATTTGTATAGGAGGGAGTTTCTGTATGACTCGATCTTTTTTTGTAGGTATGTATTGTATTTTTTAACCTAGAGTAGTAGCATACAAAAAAAGATTGTATTATTATAATATGACTCACTCCTATAAAAAATTCAAGATGGCTTTAAGAACTCAAATGATCTAAGGGTTCAGAAGGTTCACCCTGCCGAAGGATATCCCTTGATCACCAAACGACGTATTTTTGACCTAGCAAACACCGCTATTTAACTCAAACGAACAAACCTCACCTTTTTGGGTTTTTCATAAATTACAAGCTATTAATTCATCTTTAGTTAATTTCACAATTTCTACAGTCTTTTCCCAGACTTGCTTTGAAACATCTTCACCACACCCGCCCGTTCCTGGCGGGAGAGCTTTTAAGTTTCTAAAATATTTTCCACTCGACTTCCCCACTGAATCACTCAAGCTTACGTAAAGGGCTGTCTGTGACCCTTCCCAGGGTTGCTTGAAGAGTACCCCGATTAAAAAGGTCCAAATCATTCCAAGATTCAACCCAACACTTTTAAATATTGGTGTCCCAACAAGACCCGGATCCACCGCATGCACTACTATATCAGTATCTTTAAGTTTCCTGCTAAGTTCAAGTGTAAACAACACGAGGCACAATTTACTGTTGGCGTATATTCTCGTCTTGTTCCAGTAATTTGTCCTGTTCCAATTTTCTAGGTCCATTTTTCCAAATTTGTGCAGCACTGACGACGTATTTACTATCCTACTCGGTTCTGACGGCCGTCCCGTCTTCTGGAGAAGCGGCAGGAGTAAAATCGTCAATAGAAAAGTGCCGTAATAGTTCACTTGCATTATAAAGTTGAATCCGTCAGACGTCAGGAAATCTCCGGGCACGCCAACGCCTGCGTTGTTAAGTAGTATGTCTAATCTATCTTCTGTTTCCAGAATATCTGCAGCGAACTGTCTAACCGATTTAAATGATGACAAATCAAGTAATTTAAATATTACTTTTTTACTTCCTGTCTTTCTTTCTATAGTTTCCTTCGCTTGATGTCCTTCATCTTTAAAAGGACAAGCTATAATAACTTTAGCACCCCTGTGAGCGAAATCTGTTGCTATCTCCAATCCCATTCCACTGGTGCCGCCGGTCACTATGACAGTCTTACCTAAAAGACTTTTCTTAGATTTGCATATCGCGTTTGTATTTTTCTGATAAAGTCCTGTCACCATTAAAGCGAACACTAGTATTTCCATTATTGTAAGAAATATCGATGTTTTGAAACAGAGTAAAAATAATAAAAAACTGACTATCGTTATTTCAAGTGATCTCCACGACATTTTTAGCACAATTAATGTGAAACACAAAAGTATTGGAAACTAAATCGTATTCGTGCGAGATTTATCTGCGGAAGATGTTTTCGTTTTTGTTGGTGAGCTCGCGTCCGCAGCGTATACCGGTCCGGCTGACTGGTTGTTACTTTTACTTTCGAAGTTGGAAGCAACAACGGACGCGAGATTGCGTCGAATGCTCGTCGGTAGTCAGGTGGGAGGGGTATATACGTGCTGTTGCGAGCAGCATACCTTTTTAGGGTTCCGTACCAAAATGGTAAAAAAGGAACCCTTATGGTGTGACTCAGTCTGTCTGTCTGTCTGTCACAGCTGGATGTCTCGAGAACTACTAATGGTATCAACTTGAAATTTGGAATAGCTTAAGATGTCATTTGCCCAACTATTTTGCAAATAAGAAAGAAATAAAAAAAAAAAATTTTTTTTACAACAGGGAAAGGTGTCTTAAAAATTTTAAGTGAGGTGACATGGGCATGTGGGGTATCATATAAAAGAGCGCTGTTTGTACATTTTAAAACATTTTTTCCTTTTTTCTTAGGCTGCATAGTTCTCGACTTATGATAAAAAACCGGCCAAGTGCGAGTTGGACTCGCGCACGAAGGGTTCCGTACCAAAAACGGCAAAAAATTACGTTTGTTGTATGGGAGCCCCACTTAAATATTACTTTTATTCTATTTTTAGTATTTGTTGTTATAGCGGCAACAAAAATACATCATCTGTGAAAATTTCAACTGTCTACCTGTTGTCGTTATTAATTTCGAGCAAAAAACGGCAAAAAAATCACGTTTGTTGTATGGGAGCCCCCTTTAAATATTAATTTAATTCTGATTTTAGTATTTGTTGTTATAGCGCCAACAAAAATAGATCATCTGTGAAAATTTCAACTTTCTAGCTATCATGGTTCATGAGATACAGCCTGGTGACAGACAGACAGACAGACAGACGGACAGTGGAGTCTTAGTAATAGGGTCCCGTTTTTACCCTTTGGGTACGGAACCCTAAAAATGTAAAAAACAAATACCGTCCCCCCCCCCCCTTATCTCCGAAGTTTGCAAAGAGAAAAATCTGAAATAATTCTATGTGATAGTAGTTTATGTAAAGATTACAGGAAAAATAAAACGATGTCTCAATATAACACACTTTTTTAGAAATTAAAAAAAAAAAAAAAAACTTTAGTTTCACTACCAGTCAACAGATGCCGCTGTCCTAAGCGTGCTAACCTAAGAAAAAAATAGTTCCACTATCGGTCAAGAGATGGCGCAACCTAATACTACAATAATAAATTGGTGGCTGGTTCTAATATAATTACCTACTATTAGCCGTACGAATAAACGAAGAATAAGTTCCTACTTAGTACTATAAACAGTTTGCAATGTGGAGTGGCTGAAACGTTTTTTAGTCACCTTAACAGCTGTGGTTAAGATTTGTAAATTAACTGTCCACCTGTTCGCCCTTCCACCTGTCTGCCGTTTATCCTACTTTTTGAAAGACTGTACTAAAGTAACATATCCAAATATATTTATGATTGTACGGAACCCTCGGTGCGCGAGTCCGACTCGCTCTTGACCGGTTTTATTTCACTCATGTGGTTGCGAGTGCCCTTCAATTCCGGAAAACTAACAATATAAATACGGTTAATTTCTAAGTTTATCTAAAAATAAAATGAGTGTATCTCTCGTATCTCTTCCCTATTCTAATCGAGTATGTACAGTTAAAGTTTCAATATTTAATAATTTGTCAAGATATTGAGGTTTGTTTATGTCCCAAATTTTTACTGATTTCTGGATTTAGAGCTCATTCATAGAATTACACGCGCGTAATCAAAAGAGACTATCTTGTTTACCTACGTAAATAATGAATTGAATTAATCTACGCACGCGTTTTGCTATTTTTGTGAGTTTGCTGATTAATCAAGATTATTTCCGATATTTTCAAACTATTAATTTTTTACTTTTTACTGCACGTTCATTTTCAGAAATATGGTCTTTATCCCTCATTTCATTTTTAGATATACTTAAAAATTTATGGTGTAGTTTTTTTTATTTAAGGGTTGTGCAGAAATAAATATTCTTACAATAAAATATTTAACAATCCTTGGATATTAATCTCAATGGATTTAATTTTTGATACAATCAAATGTTAAATGAACAATGCTTTCATTTTTATTTTTGAAATATATTTATTTCAATGATGAATATCTATCCATCTATACGAAGGAATATTCCTTACTCACTTTTAAAATCCTAGCTTTTTACCAAAAATTTTCATAATAAAGTTGCCCAAATCTCATAATAAATCCTCAACAGAGAGTTTATTTCTAATCTTAGTTTAAAAAAATATAATTCAACAGGTCTGTACTTACAGCCTCAGCGAGCACGTCACCGGTTTTTTCCACCTTCAGAATGGTGACCTTGTCCTTATCCAGCTCCTTGTACATCTTCTCCACGACCGTGGAGTACGGGCTGAGCATCCCCGTGATCAGCAGGATGTCGGGCTGGCACCCCTTCAGCATCAGGTCTTTACGACTGAGGAGAAGAAAGGTATATATTTTAATTGCATTGTATGACTGCTGCAGCAATAATAGCCAGACTACGTATTGAACAATAATATGTTAAGTATGGCCACATATTTTTGGTATGGCTGTTGTCATGCCAAAAATGGAGATTTTCTGCAAAAGGGCTATGCTTAGAGCAACGCGTACGGAAGCCCGCGTTGCTCTAAGGGGCCTTGTCATATATTCTGGCTGCGAGTATTTTGTTGCCACAGATTGGAGCAAAATTATTGCCTTAATCGAGCAATAATAGCACTCTAGTACATGGTAAATATTTTCCTACGTAAAATTTCCGACTCCGTCTTTCCCTTGTTCCATCAATCAAAATCAAATTCATTCAAATTAACTTAAAACCGTCTTTTCTTTTATTCTGTATGTATATATTTGTAATATGTTCTGTGCGATTGAAATAAAAATAGAAATAAAATAGCTCGATTTTGTGACAGACACCTGTTGAACCTTCAGTGGTGCACAAAAATGTTGGCCTCTGATCTCTCTACCAGAAAGCATTCATTAATTTGACAATATTTTTAAATTCTGTACATAATATTTTTCAAATATTATAATAGTTTTACATTTACAGTTTTTTTAAACATTAAACAATTACTTCTATTATTTAGTTATTAGTGTTGTATCTTTAAAATATTTCATTATTTAAACACAAACTATGGAACTAACTAGATTTTTTATTGGGAATCCTAAGGATGCGATACAACACACCTTAGAGCATCGCGGCTTCGTCTCGAAAGCGCGTACTCTAAGCAACACACATTACAACAGTGTTTGCTATCTTTGCTTGTTAGATTGAAACTTGTCAACAGCCAGTGTAAGCGAAATGTGTTTTAGGTCTTTTCGGCATAAGTCAATTTGTCTTTTAATAGATTTGGGTGTTCGACCCATTATGTAGTAGTCACTAGGTAAATATCAATTATTGTAGTCAAATTGTGTTCTAGACCAGCGGTTCCCGATTGGTGTTCTGTGGAACTTTGGGATTTCGTAAGAGGCTCTCAGGGGTTCAGCGAAAATTCAAGAGTTAAGTAAAATTCAAAGTTAAATAATAATATCTTTTTGTTCTAACTAAATAAATATTTTCACCTTAAAAAGTCCTTGCGAACACCATCTCAAAAAGCCTTAGTATGCTGTGATTTCACGTAAAACAATGTTACAGTTAGTCTACTTCTTACTTGAGCTAGGGTTCCGCCCAAAAACGGTAAACCAAAAAGGGTTCCGTAGCCAAAAGAATTCGGGAACCGCTGTTCTAGACAGTCCAAGAGCGACCCATCCCATCCTTATCGTATACGCTAAGGCTGTCCATAAGTTTTCTTAAAAAGATCGACCTAGCAAAAATTTATGACTAAGAGATCGACATTTTGACCGTTTAACACACCAAATATTGATCAAGACAAAAAAAAATGCATAAGTAAAACTACATTGGGTGCAAAGTGTCAAATCTTATCCTTGGCGATCGACCTCAAAACCTCTCGGTCGCGACCATATGGGCACCTCTGGTGTACGCATAGTATGCCACAGCATTATTTTAGAATTGTGGCCTTAGGGCCACAGCATATTTACTTACTGGATGAACGCCCTGACGTACTGCTTGATGTTGTGCGTGTTGAGGTTCCCGCGCAGTCGCGACCGGTACTCGGTGAGCATGCGCTCGCGCTCGCCCACCTCGCATGACTCCGACGATATTTGCTGTATGAAAAAAATAGATTTTTATCAGAACTGAATTTGTAGAGATCTTCATTGTTAGTAAATTGACGAGTTGTTCTTTGCAAGTCTTACATGATAACAGAAACAGAGACTAAAGCAGCTTTGCTTGCTTAATCGTGACGTGATAATATTTTTTTCAATGCAATTAATGAAAACGGCATTTCATATTACTTCAAAAGCCGTTGAACTTACAGATGAAAAAACTAAGATTATATTATCAAACACAAAACCAACTAAACAGACACTTAAGCAGTTGAGGGAAAACAGTGATAATAAACAGAACGAAAAGAAGATTTTACATTAGCTAACTAATAGCACAGATAACATAACACTAGGTAATAGCAAGCATAATAGATGAACCATAAAATACAAGAGTTAGTATTGTTAGTATAAAAGAAAATGAAAACTACGAGATATAAAATAAAAACGCTTTTAAAAGCACGTCCAGGCAGATTAAAGAAGCAAACAGTAACTAAAACTTTTACTTGCCGAATAAACGATATGATATTTGGGAAGTGATCGAATTGATTTTGTTAATAAATTCTTACGCCATAAAAGACGTGTTTACTAATGGACACAACGAAAACAAAGAATACTTTCATAACAATTTTCAGAGCGCTACAATTCCCAACACACTTTCTAAGTGTTCTTACAACTTAAACACGATACTTTTCAAAGAATAGGGAACATGAATCAATTTTTTTTTATCAAAATCAAAAGTATAATGCGTGAGAAAAGCAACTGTAATATTAAAACTTTACTTTTTTTTCTCGTGATATAGTTACTTGAAGTTAGCACGCAGCAGAACCCGCCGAAAACGCTCTATACAAAAAGGTCAACATTTGTGACGTCACTTATGTCACGTTTCAGTACATTAGTATGGAGTTAGCCAAGAATTTTCAAATATCTCCCTAAATATTGCATTTAAGTACATATTTGTCATACAAAATATTATTTCTTATTTGATGTTCTATCCGACTGTTAAGTGCATTATATCCGAAAACGAAAAAAAAAATCGTTTTTCCTTGTGTGATAAAATTAAAGTAACACATTTTATTTTTTATTTTTCTGTTCCATTATGTTTTTATTCGTGTCCGCAGCGATCAAGCTCAAATTTATCAAAATCGGTGACTTATGCATGTTCCCTATTGTGTGTGTGTGACATTCTTATCATTATCTACTTAGCTTCCTTAGCTGGTTTTCAATTCAAATCAATCAATCAGTTTTTACCAACATCCTAATTATTTCCACCCAATTCGATACCCAAATATTAGTTGATGTTAACCACAAAAACTAAGAAGAAGTACCTGGTAGCGGTAATGGAGGATTTCCTCAAAACTCACGTGGCCAAACTTGTGGTAGATGAGGAAGTCTTCCTCCGACTGGGAGATGTCGGCGCCCTTCCACCTGGAGAACCTGGAGCGGAAGGCGTCGGAGACTGAGGATGTGGAGGCGGTGCAGTTCACGAGGATGAGGCCGAGGAGCCGGCGTGGGTGGGCGAGCCCGCAGCGCGCCAAGACGTTCGCACCCGCGCCTTCGCCGAGCCCGACTGCGTAGCGAACGTGCAAGAAGTCCAGGACTGTGATTAGGTCTTCGCCCAGAGTTTGGAGTGATGGAAACTGGTATCTGGAATGTGAGGAATGTATTTTCAAGAAAATCCCAGTAGATGTAGCGGCAACTCATCTGTTGGTGTAATATTAATGATATTTTTGATTTCAATGTCTTTTGGGCAAAGTTATTTTATTTTATTTTAAATATCTTTATTGTACAATACAGTATGGTACAAGAGGCGGACTTAATGCTCGTAGCATTCTCTACCAGTCAACCTTTGGGAAATACGATATTCGCGAATGCGGTACAGAATATATATATATATATATATATATTTAGAAATATCTACACAATAATATAATACTTATATATCCTTTACAAATACATACAAAATAATTACAAAAATATGGATTATATACATATAATAATACATACAATATTATACTATATAATATTATAAGGAGAAGGAGTAAAACACGATGACGTTACTTTTCGCACTATGAGCATCATAATTCGTTCAAGAGAAACTCGTGCACTTTTTTTTTAAAAGAAAATTTGTTGGTAGATCTTCTGATTGGTTCAGGGAGATCATTCCATAGGCGCGATGCTTGCAGAGTGAAAGAATTGGACATATAGCCAGAGCGGAAGAGGGGGATAGAAAGTAAAAGAGAATTGGCAGAACGGAGTTGACGATCATGAGAGTCGCGGAGATATTGAAATTTACATTTCAGGTACTCTGGAGAATGGGGATTATTGAGGATGGAGTAAAGCGTGCAGAGCATCCTTTGCTGCCTGCGCTGACGTATTGGAAGCCATTTAAGCTGTGACCGATAGGAAGAAATGTGATCATATTTACGGAGGCAGAATACAAAACGGATAGCGTTATTAATGAGGCGGTCAAGCTTATTAAGAAGGTCCTCATTCAAATCAGGAAAACAGACATCAGCATAATCTATGAGAGGAAAGATGAGTGAAGTAACAAGCATGACCTTCGTACGGATAGGGAGAAAATTTCTAAAACGATTCAGGAAACGTAATGAGAAGGTAACAGTACGACTAATTTCAGCAACCTGTGTAGTCCAGCTGAGCGACGAATCGATGTGTAGACCAAGGTTTTTAACGCTGGCGCAGAGAGGGATGGTAGTATTATTCAGTACAATAGTCTGAACCAAACTGTTGACCACTTTAGCTATTTGTTTAGAGCCCCCAACTATTATAGCCTGGCATTTAGATGGGTTCACTGCTATCCCGAAATCATTCGACCAGATGCAAATGGTGCGTAAGACATTGTTTAACAGCGTGATAGCAGAGTCGATTTCATCGACTGGCGTCTGTGCGTATATTTGGAGGTCGTCAGCGTAAAAGTGGTAAGAACAGCCAAGAGAGGAAGAAAGGGAGTTAATAAATAAGGAGAAGAGGAGAGGTGAGAGAATGCCACCCTGTGGCACACCGGCAGAGAGATGGTTCCAGTGAGATACATCACGTCCCACCCGCACCGCCTGCTGGCGACCGCGGAGGTAGTTTGAGAACCACTCCAGTGACAGTGAAGAGAAGTTCAGAGACTTTAGAATGGCAAGCAAGATATCGTGATCGACCATATTGAAGGCATTAGAGAAATCGATAAGGACAATGATGGTGACCAGCTGATTCTCCATGCCATGTCTAACATCCTCGGTTACTTTGAGGAGTGCTGTCGTTGTGCTGTGTCCAGGGCGGAAACCTGACTGAAGGGGAGTGATAAGGGAGTTGGAGTAGATGAAGGAGGAGACTTGCTTGTGAGCAGCGGCTTCTAAAATTTAGGAAAGAAAAGGGAGGATAGATATAGGCCTGAAGTTATTCAAAAGACGAGGAGAGGAGGTTTTAGGCAGAGGAGTGACGAACGCTTTACGCCAGAGAAGAGGAAATTGGCCAGTCTCGAGGGAGTAATTTATGATGTGAACTATGGTGGGTAGAATTTGTTCTAGAACATAGATAATCATTTTCCGGCTAATGTCGTCACACCCGACTGCATTGGACTTAAGAGAGGAAATTATCTTACTAATCTCATCAATTGTCACTGGAGAAAAAGAAAAGGAATCGGAATGCAGAGGGCCTTTGGAAGCAATCCTGGTTATGGTTTGGGACTTGATAACAGGGTCTAATGAGGGAGTTGAGGAAAAGTGATTATTAAAGTCATTTAGAGAAAAAGGGTAGGAGTTAGAGTTAGGAGAAGCTTTACCAAGGCCAAGGGAACGAAGAAATTTCCATGTATTGGCCGGAGAGCTGTTGGAAACGTTATCAAGGAAATACTGACGCTTAGCTGCTCTCACCATTCTGTTGCACCTGTTACGTGCTATCTTGTAGAGAGCCCAGTTCTCCTCAGTTCTTTCATTCTTGAATTTCCTGAAAGCGCGATCCCGTCTAGTCATTGCCATGCGAACACCCCGCCCGATCCAAGGAGCAGGCGGCCGTTTAACTCGGACAGCTTTTAGTGGTGCGTGGGTATCGAAAAGTTGAAGTAGAAATGTATTAAGGTAAGAGATTTTGTCGTCAACTGATGATAACCCAAGAATTGCATCAAAGTCAAATTTGCTGGCATCTTCCTTTAAGCTGTCGAGGTTGAGCCGAGCGAAATTACGCATCCAAACAAGGGAAGGTTTGGGCTTAGGAGGTCTTAAGCGATATTGAGCGAAAATAAGGTCATGTTTGGAGAAGCCCGGTGCAGGTATTTGACCGAAGCTCGAGACGTTATCTGAAGAAGTTATAATTAAGTCTAGCCAAGTATCACGAGCGGAGGAGTTATGATGAGTAGGTTCTAAAGGGAGAACAGAGAGATTGACAGACTTAACAATATTCAGTAGTTTAAGGGACTGGGGTGAGCTGCAGGAAAGATCAGTATTGAAATCACCCATGATAATGTTGATGTCTATAATCCGAGGATAGAGGTTCAAGAACAGACTCGAGATGAGATAAGAAATCTACAGTAGGGGGACAATAAACAACTGCAAGGACCGCTTTGGCGCCTTTAACACATATCTCCAAGAAGATATATTCAGCCGATCCGGAATAGAGAGACGGAGATGAAGCTAGGATTTTATATGGGATATCACTACGTAAGTAGATGGCAACACCACCACCACCTTTACCAGTGCGGTCATTACGTATTAAAACATACCCAGGAACTGAATAAGACATTGAAGGAAGACAAGGTTTTAGCCAGCTTTCGGAGATTAAGATAGCGTGCATGGAGGATGAAGAGAAGGTATCGAGGAGATCAGAATAACTGGAAGGAATGCTCTGGGCATTGATGTGGCAAACATTAAAAGAGTAAGGTGAAGTGAGGATGGCTTTATGGAGAAGGGTCCCTAGTGTTTCCGGATCAGACTGAGACAAATCGCTGCAAGTGGATGAAAAGCTCATATCGTGTGCTGTGTGGAAGGAGTCGTCATCGGACATTATATAAAAATAATATATTTATATATAAAAATAATATGTAATAACAATAAAAATACCTAATAAAAAACAACAAGAAGAAATTAAAACTATAAAAAAAAAATCAGCTGTCCTGCCGGTTGACAGGGTTCAGAGATGACAAATTAAGAGCCTACAAAATATTAAGAGCTAAAAGGCGAGATGCCAAGGCAAACAGTGGGTATTGGTGAATCAGGTAGCGTGTCGTAAAGGCAGAATGCCAGGACAGAAAGTTAAGGGAGTGATAAGTGGTGAGCAAGTTTCATCTTTGACCAAATCGACCTTATTGTCATTAAAGGAGGAAGAAAAACTAAAATTACTTATTTTTAATAAGTGAAGTTAGTAAGTCAGTAATTTAAATATTTTTTGTAGGAAATGAGTTTTTCCAATCAATACATTTCGAAATTTTGCTCTAGATGGCATTAAAAGTCAATTAAGTTACGCAGTTTAAAATAAGGCCGCCAAAATGTGCATATTTTTGTGATTATACTTTAAGTAAATTGTAAAGATTACTCAAAGAAATTAAAATAAATTACTTTTTTAGCACTCAGAATGCGAGGTGAAAATAAAGAAAATATTTTCCCAAAAGTTCAAAACGCCGAAATACTAAACTGCTTGATATTAGCGGGGGATGAACACGCAATAAACTTGTTTGTCTTCGGTACACTAGTCTCGTCTCCCATCAACGTTAATTACGAGTCATATGCATTCCAAAGGAAGCTCGCAATTGAGTTCGTTGTTCAGGACAGGATCTCAAACAAAATTTCTGATAATAAAACGGATCCTACTTGAAATACTGTTGAGGCGTAATTTCTATTATGGAAATGCAAAATACCTACACTCGACGTCAGAAAAATCGCACCCATAGACATAGAAAAATTTTCGCTTTCTATGATCGCACCTCTTTGAAAATAAGTTTAGACTTGGCCACCTGCTATTGCTAGCTAACGTTTTATTGTATAAATGTTGATATCTATTGAAAGTACATTTAATGAGCTTTCAATTAAAAATTGTTTGATTTAATTAACATAACAATTACCATCATTAAACGCTTAAAAGGGGTCAATTCAGGAAATGCTGGTAAATTCGCTATCAAGATGATGGAGAAAACACACTTCAACAGTTCAATTAAATAAAGAAGTACCCAAGATGGATTGGATCCAAACTATTGCCCATGAAGTTGTTCAAATACTACAAAAAAATGAGGCAATGTAATGTTGCTCGGAAACTAAATCTCAGTAAGTAATTGATTCCTTTCGACGAGTATTCCAACTATTTCTAGAGACTGTTGGCTATGTCGTATGAAAAATCGTTGTATGAAAAAGTATATCACTTAGGTAGGTACCATTAAACCAGATAGGATTCAATTATCTTTGAAGAAAATTTTTAAAAGTTGCGATTTTTCTTATCTTTATGTTCTTTTTATACTGTAAAAACTTTGTACAAATAACAACTCTTCAACAAACACAAACTATCTAAAATACTGACGTCTGTCGTGTTTATTATGCCCCAAACGCGAAAAGTATCAAATATGTATAAATCAGCCAGCCTCCCTTGGCAGTTGGCAGGGATCACTTTTCAAAGGGAGGAATTTTCTCAAACGTTTATGCTAAGGACCCGCAAAGAAGTAACTGAGAATTGCTTTTTAGACACGTACCATATCAGATAGAAAAACGAAGAACCTATATTTCTCTTTCCACGACGCCATTATAAATTATTTACACAGGCTCAGTCGCCTCAACGGTCAGTCAAATTTCAATACAATATTCTATACGCCAGTCACTGGCAAGCGAGTACTGATGATCAAAGCTGGCAAGTCAAACATTGTATTGAAGACTGACCGTTAACGTGACTGGGCTGTATGAATGATTCCTAATACATAAAAAAATATTGTCTTACGAGTCCGGCAAATCGGGCGAATTCTCCTCGTGTCCCGGGACATCGACGTGGATGAAGCAGGAGCGCTCCTTGATCTCGGACATCGCGGGACAAGCCACGAAGTCCACCATTGACGAATCTGGATATTCATAAATAAATCAAATAAATATTAGACAACATCACACAAAATCTTGTCGTGTTGTAAAAGTAAATGTAACACTTTAACTTGAGCCTTAGGGCATCCGCTGCGTTAAGCGGGATCCCGGCGCAAGGCGACATAGATTAGAGCTTACTCATGCACTGCAAGCATCTGTCCGTCAGAAAACCAGCAATCTATATTCCAGCGCCGTGTACCCGCGGCAGGATCCCGCTTAACGCAACGGACGTCCTTAACAGTATCATTTTTCCTTATGTACAACAATCTTATACAATACAAAGAATGATCAAAATGTTAGCGTAGGAGGATTTGATACGAAATTCCTAAATTTTCATGCAAATAATGGTATTATATCTATTGTATAAGCTTAATATTTGTTTTTATATCGTTATACTCATCTATCTCATTACCGAAGTATCTATCTCATTACCAAAGTTAATTACCGTTTAGTCCGATTAACAAATTGCTCAAAAGAGGGTATAGAGTGCGTGAGCGGGAACCTCAGCGATTTCTTTAGAAACTTATTCAGGATGCTTAGGGAGAAAACATACTAAAAAACGTCCTGACGTCTAGGATGTGAGGCGGAGGGAGAAGGGGGGGACAAAGGTCCTAATTTTAGGTTTTTCACCCATATCTCAAAAATGGTGCGTTGTAGGAAAAAATAATTTTAATGAAATGAAACCTTATAAAATTCTCTATAACTTTAGTTAAATATACTTTGTTCGTATTTCCAACCGTTTTTGGGCTACTCGCTCAGGAAATGTGAAAATTTGGATGATGGGCAAGATGGCCAAAGGAGTTGTTCTACACAAATTCTACCAACGAAATAAGCTTTTATTTCATCTTGAAACATTTTTCGCTACAATGCGTCATTTTTGAGATATTGGTGAAAAACCTAAAATTGGGACCTTTGTCCCCCTACCCTCCCTCCGCCTCACCTCCTAGACGTCAGGACTTTTAGTATGTTTTCTCTCTAAGCACCCTGAATACATTTCTGAAGAAATCGCTGAGGTTCCTCCTCATGCACTCTACAACTTCTTATTGATTGGCCTAGTTCTATTGTGTTAAGTTTGCGTGATTGCTTTATTATGTTATTACATTGTTTGTCGAGTGTTGTCGCTTTATAAACATTTGGCTCCACCTGAAAATCAGTGTCGCACAGGCTGTGGCAATCTGAGGTTGGAGACTATTTCGCCTAAAAATTAATTTTTTGAATACAATTGTTTTATATACACAAAGGTGTTATTTTCATACAAACGAGGTAACTTTGAAGCCTTGGTTTTCTGCCAGGGATGTACCGTGCTGTAATCTGATGATGGCCATCCAGAGACTGAATGGAGTAGATTCAGATCGCTATACACACCCAACTGATCTGATCAGCATTCTAAAAGATTAATGGCTTAGAGTTCTGTTTGAGGATTTCCATACATTTACATGCTATTTTCGCGGTTTTTTAAACACCTATGTCCCTTACGTTTTTAGAATGCTGGTCAGATCAGTTGGGTGTGTATAGCGATCTGAAGCTCGCTCGCCGTCATCATATCACAGCACAGTACATCCCTGGCAGGAAATCAAGGCTTCAAAGTTACCTCGTTTGTATGAAAATAACACCTGGTATCCCTAGACAAAGTTGATGTGTGTACTTTTTGTGTGGCAGGCAATAGCTGAGGTTTTTCCATTTCGGTTAAAAATTACTTTTTTTTTAATTGTATTATATACTTTTTGTAAACTTGTAAGTGTTCCAAATTTTTTCACTTTCACTATTATCATACTGACTGACACATTTACCCTAATTTGGGTACACTTACGATTTGTTCCAAGGTCGTGTACGGTGACGAAGACGCATCGCTTGTCCTGCTGGCTGAGGTCGCCCTGCAAATGTAAGGTTTCATCTAATTATATGGCCGCGGACGGTTTGGTGCGGCTACTGACCGAAATAAAACCTTCGCGATCAAGGCCTCGGCCACGATATAGGGCAATGCGTGTTGCGTTGCGTCTTGCGGCGAGGAGCCATTTCTCTCCTCAAGACGCACCGTGGCTGTCGGATCGAAATTGCCGAGGATATGTTTTTTTGGTTGTAATAGAGATTTTAGTGGCATTTTTGATAGAGATTTGTGATTAGAGATTGACGAATTCGAGATATGTCACAGTGCGCGAGTATTGTTCTACAGGGGCCCTACCGGCTAACTTTCCGGACTTCGGCAAACCTGCCGGGCTTCAACTTAAAACAGATCGAAGTATGGAATTTCGCATTGTACTATTTGCCGAAGTTATTTGGAAGATATCGATGTATGTGTGACATCATGAATCGGGGTTCGCCATTTTGGTTGGGTCCGTACCGGCTAACGATCCAAACTTCGGCAAGTCTGCCGGGCTTCAACTTAAAACGGATAAATCGAGCCAAAATTAAGTCAAAATGGTGAACCCCGATTCATGATGTCACACGAACATCGATATCTTCCAAATAACTTCGGCAAATAGTACAAAACCAAATTCCGTATTTACTTCCATTTATCTGTTTTAAGTTGAAGCCCGGCAGATTTGCCGAAGTCCGAAGGTTAGCCGGTACGGCCCCTGGGACCGTACCGGCTAACTTTCCGTAAGTTAATATATATATTTTAGGAGATCGAGCATGGTTCTGTCAGTAATTAGCGTGAAATTTCATTGTAATAAAGACAAAAAATATTCTTTTAGTTTAAATTTTATATTTTTTTTCGTAATAGTATTACGCGTGGCGGTGGGTAAAGAATTGATTGAACAGATAAATCGAAGTAAGGATTTCGTATTGTACCAGTAGGTACAATACGAAATTCCTTACTTCGATTTATCTGTTTTTATTTGAAACTCGACATAATTTCCGAGTAATTTGTTAATAATTAGTTATAATAGTAATTTGTTAACTTCAACAAATAGTAATTTGTTGAAGTTATTTAGAAGATATTGATGTTTGTGTGACCTCATGAATTAGGGTTCGCCATTTTGGCCCAATTGGGGCTCGATTTATCTGTTTTAATTTGAAACCCGGCAGACTTTTCGAAGTTCGATTTGTTAGCCGGTACGGCCCCTGGTCGCGCGGGCGATGATGTGTCGTGGCCAAAAGAGTACAAGCGAAATCAGGCAGAAGCATTATACCGTTAATATCAAATAATAGCAAAAAAACCTGCCCCCAATCATGACCACCGAAATAATTATAGAGCAATTTTTGATACATAGTTAACAGTTATTTAGAAGTTACTATCACTACCACTATAGGTATAATAATAATTTATTATTATCGTGTTGTGATGGTCATGCTACAGGGCTAATTCCTAAAGACTTCTGGAAATAAATGTCAGTTTGTACTTACGTTTCTCATTAAAGTTTTTGGGAATAATAAACACAATATAGTAAAACTCTACTAGAAATCGTAAATCAAAAATGTAAATTCAACGTGATGGAAGTAGGTATAATTTTATCATTTTTTAATGAAATTCCCGAAATAAATATTCAGCTTAGCACCAACGAAACAATTTGCCATACAATTTTCACAAGAAGACAAAACAATTACCTACGGTTCTTCTTATATTTCTGCGTAATTACGATTCTGTCCAAGATAAATCCGGCTATTATTTTTTATACGAATTAATAATTTCCATATTTTAGGTTGCTTGAAAATCTGGTATAAAAAAATAATTAGTACCTTCCTACGCAGTTTTCTTATAAATAGGTAGTAGATAGCGTAAATAGGTACCGTTTATTAAATATTCAGAAACGTAAAGGTTAGTAGTTATTTCAATTGCACAGTAATTCAATTCAAATAATTTATTTCAGGCAAGGCCCATAAAAATGTTAGTAACAAGTAATGGGGAATGTCCGAAAAAAAACAAATTGGCTGAATATTTTTTTTATAAATAGGAATAAACTCCCTTAGTAATAGAAGAAAAATTCAGAATTTTCGGTTGCGTGAAAAATTTAAAAAAAATTTAAAGTCTTTTCGACTTCACAAATCTTGGAAAGTAACAGCAGAATGGAAATTATACCTTTGCCATCACCTGCCACAACCACAACATGGTATTAAAAAAAAATCAACACAAAATGTCAAAACTTTTGTTTTTAATTCTTGTTGTCATAGTACGAATAGCCTTTAATTTTTTAAAATTTTTTCACGCAACCGAAAATTCAGTTTTTTTTCCTATTACTAAGATAGCTTATTCCTACATTTAAAAAAATATTTAGCCAGTTTGATTTTTTTCGGACATTCTCCATTGACTTGACATTGCGTTTTCGTTAAACTATAATATTATTTAAATTCAAAACAATAAAATCAGTTATCTTATAAATTAGTAGAATAATAATGAATGTCATTAGATTGGAATAACTTATAAAACTTAAAGTTATTCCAATCTAATAACATAAAAGCTAACTTATCTAATAGTTAACAGGATTATCTACATACACCAAGGCTTTCATGTAAGTAGTATATACCCAATGTTTGAAAGGGACAGGCCCTTCATATGTATAGATAAGAAGTACAGGCCTTAACCCACCACGCGGGCCCAATGCGGATTGGTGGGTGTGGTGTAATGTAAGATTTATGTAATGACAATAAGAAATACTTTCTTACCTGCCCATGTTTCGGGATAGTTCCCTGATTGTAGCATGCAAAAAATAGGATTATACATACATAGATATAAAAAGTCAGTTATCAATACGATATTCCAATGAATTCAATTAAAATATTAATGAGTTTGACCGAAAGATTGTTTTGATATCATATAAATTGTTTGAAAATTAAACTGTTTTGACCTCTTGATTGAACATTTTTAGTTATAAACATTCATTGAACTTTGAAATAATATACAACGTGTTATAAAAAATATGTAATGCCGAATATGGTAGATAGGGACCATCAAACTCAACAACTTTTACTATGGGACCAACTCTGAAAGAGCGAAATAATCAAAGTCATAGTCGAAGTCAAAAATTGCTTTATTGAAATAAACTTAATTATTAAGTACTTTTGAATTGTCTATATTTTCCTACCACCCGTTCAAGACTTCTTTAACTGACAAGAAGAACGGCCGCAAGAAACTTATCAGCCAGCCATAAGTAACGATATTTACAAACTTAAATATATTGTTACCAGATAATTACAACAGGGTGACAGGATTATTGGCAACAAACATAGACTTATTATATTACTATCATTGGCAACAAAGTACTTACAGTAGTTATGTGTTACATCATTTCCACGCATTTTGATCTTTAAGATAATCGTCTACTTTATAATAATCGTCTACTTTATAATCAGCTGTTTCATATATTTTTATATTTTCGTTATTATTTTTTCCATGAAACAGCTGATTTTTTTCGCGATTTCAGAGTTGGTCCCATAGTAAAAGTTGTTCAGTTTGATGGTTCCTATCTACCTGGGCATATTCGCCATTACGTGTTGTTTTGTAACGCCCTGTATAACAACTTACCTGGACATGAACGTGGATGTCGCCACTCCGATCCGTACTAACTACGTATTTCTGGAACAATAGAGACAGCTTTCAGAAAAATAATCAAGTTTCAAGTCATTTTGGTTTAAATACATGCATATAAACCGAACAGCCCCCCTACTCAAATGGCCACTTTTCAATTTGTTTGCTTAAAAAAGCTTAATAAAAATAAGCAATTAAGCGATCAAGTCACACGTCGCAAGTTTATGTAAATCACAGACATTGTTGTATTGTATGGAATTGACAAGCCTACGACACGTAATTTTGGCTTTTATGGCTTATTTTTAATTTTTAAGTTAGCGAACGAATAGAAATGTGGCCATTTGAGTAAAGAGGCAGGGGCCTAATCGCGCTAATTCTGAACAATAAAACCATAAAACCGTCGTCGCCGCGTCGCGTTGTTATTTGGTTTGCGTTGCGTTGTTATTTGGTTTGCGTCGCGTTGTTATTTGCTTTAGAATTCTCATTTAAATTGTTCAAGATTGGCATCCTTGGCTCCCTAAGCATAGTTTTCAACAATTTAAAAAAAAACAAGCGAGTATTTTTGGTGTAAACGAAACTGAAACAGTAATAATTTAGTTATGGTTTAATCGTTAAAAATTTGCGCAATTTTGGGCCCCTGCCCAGTTAAGGAATATTTACAGAACTTAAAAATCGAGCTATGAAAAGCTAATTTCTCTATTCAGCGATAGGTCGCTGATATAGGTAGGACCTATTACCGTCAGTAGAATAGTAACCTTGTGGTTATCTAAAGTGCAAAATGGGTTTTGTAACGTTCATTAGACTTAAACTGAATTTTATAATAAACAATTAAATACATTAAAATTCAGCTATGCCTTGAGTCGATACCAGAAACTCTCATAAGTAAGTACATAAATTTGCGTTTTGCGTAAAAATAAGCATCCTTTTAAAACCTGAAAGCTCGTTCCGTTGGTCCCCAATTTAATTAGTCCTGATAGATCGCCACTTAAGGCCGATTCGACCCGACTCACGGCGACAAAATTTACTACATCACAAATATTAGCCAACAACGCAATAACACCACTCGGCCGTTACAGTGTCAGGGAAGCGTATTTTCTTTAATTTCTGATAGAAAATTAATGTTATTCATTTCTAACTAACTAGGCAATCTAGCCATGCATTTATCTTCTACACCGCTTGGTAGAGTTTTAAACAATTTACACACAACTATTATACCTACTTCTTTAAATCTAGGGGTTACTTTCGAACACGACACGAACGCGAGTAAATCATAAATGTCAAAACGGGTGTCCCTTGACTCGCCTAAAATCATTGGTCCTAATTTCATTTGGCCGAATTTCTTCGGCCTAAACTCCTTAGGTACAATTATTGTTTAGCCTAATAGAGCTTTTCGCATTTTTGTCGTTTCGCCTAAACGTTAAAATCCCTAATTTTCAAAACCACTAATGTTAATTGTCCTAAAATTTATTAGCATACATATCTTTTGACACAATAATGACTACGCCGAAGTATTGTTACCCCAATATTGTCTTGCATACATAATTTTTGGCATAACAATATTGTATTGCATACAAGTCAGTGAACAAATCGTCAAAAAACTGACCTGAGGCCCCCCGCTATAAAGAAAAACATTTAATGCGAACACCATTACGTTAGGTTAGGTTAGTGTTTTGAACACTTCCATAATGCTTGTATGCATGTTGCATGCTTGCATGATTGTATGCATGCATGCTTTTGCTTGCATGCTTGCTCACTTGTATGCATGCATGCCTGCTCGCTTGCATGCCTGTGTGCTTGCATGTTTGTTTGCAAAATGCTTGCCGGGGGGTGCAGGGGGGCTTGCCCCCCTGCTCGGGGGGGTCGGGGGGCCTGAGGCCCCCCGCTATAAAGAAAAACTTTTAATGCGAAGACCATTAGGTTAGGTTAGGTTAGTGTTTTGACCACTTGCACTCTAATGCTTGCATGCATGTTGCATGCTTGCATGCTTGCTTGCATGCTGCATGCTTGCTTGTATGCTGCATGCTTGCTTGCATGCTGCATGCTTGCTTGCATGCTGCATGCTTGCTTGCATGCATGCATGCCTGCTATTGCTTGCATGGAAGTATGTATGGCCTTGTTTGCATGCATGCATGCATGCCATGCAAGCATTCTATTTGATCTTGATTGTACTTGTGTTGTCATGTTTGCTTGTGTGCATACTTGCTTTCTTGCTTGTATGCATGCATGCTTGCTTACTTGTATGCTTGCAATCTTAAGTGTAAAAAAAATATAAGATAGGCAATTAAAAAGACAACTACAGGTTTATTGCTCAGGCTTTATTTTTAATTAACAAAAACATAATTTTTAGTGTTTCGTATTCTAAATCATGTGCAATTGTTATTAATTGTTGATCAAATCATTCAAAAGTGTTTAATTGAATTTAGTAATTTTCAATTTACAAGTAGTAAACAAAACGGATTAAGGACGGTTATTCCTATAATAATAAGAGGAAGTGAACATCGGCGAAAAAATTATTAGGCGTTACACAATTGTGCGAATCGTTATTTAGTACTTTTAAACATTAGGGATTATGAATAGTTATGCTTAATGATGAATTTGGGAAGTAAACATGCGGCGAAGAAATTTTAGGCAAAATGAAAATAGGCTAAACAAATTTAGGTCAAATGAAAATTGTGCGAAAAGTTTTTAGGCCAATAATTAGTGTGTCAAAGACAGTTAGGACAAAAAAAAATAGGCATTCCAATATATACCCTGTCAAAACAGTACAAATCGAAACCATGGCAACCGTTTTCAATGAACTAAAATAACAGATTTTTGACGTTTATTCGACACAAATTCGATCTCAGAACTCCTAGCCAAAGTAACATTTGAAAAACTTCGTTATCGCATCGCTTTCGAAACATGTATGGAATTGATATAAGGTTTCGTTAACTATCGAATTTTAAAACGTCAAATCCATACATTTTTCGGAGGGAACCGATAGCGAAAATTTGTAAATGTGACATTGGCTACAGGCTCAGAACCTCCTTCGTGTTTCAAAAGTAGCCGCCCTAAAATCTAAAGCATGTAGGTACATGTACATTACATGTACATTTATACCTAGCATGTAATTTGTTTACTTTATGATGTGATCCAAGTTTTTCCTTGATATTACAAAAATAACAAGCTTTTTCATGAATTTAAACTTGTTCTACCTATTTACGTGTGAAATGAAAGTTATTGTCCAGTATTAAATTTTCCAAGCCTACAGATTTCCGAGTCACAAAGCGAAATGTCTCCTTACGCCCTATAGTTATGATAAGTGTTCGTCCGAGACATTTTGTCGCGCAACAACCGCGAAAACTGCGTTAAGTGTGGTTATAAATGTGAACGTCCGCTATGGTCCGCCATGTTTCACGGTTGACATTTCAGATGTGGCACGAAATGGCATGAGATTTGGCTTTTCTGAATTTGATTCGCTTTATTTTATAATAAACACAAATTATTATGAAATCTTTAGAGTTCCGTAGCACAAAACTAAAAACGGAATGTATAAAGGATCTCTTGGTTGTTAGTCTGTCTGTCAAGACCTTTTTCCTCATAAACGCGTGAATGTATTTACATCGACTCAATCAAAAGATACGAACATTTTTTTGTCGCTTACTTAGGTATAATGACACTGAATAAACAAAAACCCTTTGGAGTATTTTCTTATTGACTTAAGGCCATGTCATGCCATGTTTGGCAGGAAGAAAGGTCTCACACCACAAGCAATTGAAATTATCCTAAAAGCACCATTTTATAGTAGTAGTTTATAGTAGTAACATGTAAAAAACATGAGCTTCGCCGTGCAAGAGCAAGACAGATTCGTACTAGTCCTGTTTTTAACGATTGAAACGTCCCTAAATAAATGTTGTTTCAGGATTTTATTTAAGAGTAAAGTAAGTACTTCACTTATCTTTCTATAATACTAAACAATGGAAAAGGCATCTAAACCAACGAAAATCTTTTAACATCTTATCTTTGAAATTACTTCATACATAGGTATAAGTAATTAAATAAACTTATAATACCTACCTTACCAAACTTTTTAAATTTCAATTTCTCATAAACTTTTGAAGTTAGAGTTTTGAAATAAAAAAAAACGTTTAATTTTAAGATGTTTATCGACTATGAAGATATTTAAAAAAAATAAAATTCTCTTTCGAATCTTTTTTATTTTAAAAATATATTTTATGTATTTTAAAAGTCATTGACATTATAAAAGTGTGGTAGGTACTAAGTTCTGAAGGCCACTGCAGTGCACTGTAGTTTCGAACTAGCTAGCTAGACTAGAGCTAGCATAACTTCACGCGAAATATCCCACAGCAAGAAAACTCAGTAATACGCAGTAAATCTGTCAGCAGCCCATCATACCGAACATTCGAACAATCATCGTCCCAAAATAGATTCGGCAATAACGCACTTCGTCGCGTTTAATGGGACTATATAGCGGTCAGGTATTTGTGTCATTGCTTAGAAACTGGGATACGCTGGGATCCAATGAGTATTCCTGCTGCGTCCGGCTATCCCGACAACGCTGGTGTACGTGTCCCGCCTGCAATATAGCACAAAACCTAATAATATTTTTCCATATCTCAACTCGATACTAACCTAATCAGTACAGTACAGGCGAACTCGCACCATAACACGACCCGATGTTGTTTGTAAACAATTTATTTTAAGCGGCTCGATTGAGGGATATGCGGCTTAATGCTGTTGCTTATCACATCACTAAACCAATAACACTTGCTTGGAATCAGCTGTGATAGGTCATAAGCAAAACCCCCTTCTAAAACTTAAAAAGACAATTATTAAAAAAGCAAGAAATAAGGTTCAAACGTGGTTCAAACCATGTTCAAATCAATTAATTAACAAAAACGTCTATCGAAGTCGGGTGGGGCCGGAGATAATTTTTAACTTTTTAGGGTTCCGTAGCCTAAATGGCAAAAAACGGAACCCTTATAGATTCGTCATGTCTGTCTGTCTGTCTGTCTGTCCGTATGTCACAGCCACTTTATTCCGAAAGTATTAAGACTACACAGTTGAAACTTGGTAGGTTGATGTATTCTGTTAACCGCTTAACGAATTTAATACAAAAATAAGAAAAATAAAAGATTAAGGGGGCTCCCCATACATGTAACTGAAACGGAAAAAAATTTTTTTCTTTAAACCAACACGTGTTGGGTGTCTATAGATAGGTCTTTAAAAATTACATTAAGGTTTCTAAGACAACTTTTTCTCAAAGTCAACCGTTTGAAAGATATTCACCACCAAAGTGGTAAAATGTGTGTCCCCCCCCCCCTTTAACTTTTGAAATAAGATAGTGAAAAATCTAATAAAAATATATGCTGTAGATCTTAATAAACACTTTCAACTAAAATTAGTTTGAACGAGATATAGTAATTAGTTTTTGAGATATAGCACATTTTCCAAAACCGCAAATATAACTTTGTCATTCATACCAACACTGTGAAAAACAAAGTTATTTTTACAGACGAAAAATTATAGGTGGTATTAAATATGGTATGGTATAAGGTAACTACGGAATCCTATGGCGCGTGGCCCGACACGCACTTGGCCGGTTTTTAATTTGTGTCGTTGTCTTAAATAAGTATTGTATTTTTTTAAAGAAAAATCTCGTGTCAACATCTTTCATTAAGCATTTCTTAATTTTTTTTTATACACAACGGGATAGTGCTTGGCCTTCATCTCACCTGATGTTAAATGACGATAAGGCCGAAGGTGGAAGCGCACTACACCCGGAATACTGGCTATCTTACCTCTAACTGCCGGAACACAACAATTTTTAAATTGTTATTATGGCGTCAGACTTAGGTAAGATGGTGGTAGCTAGCCAGGCGGACTTGAAATAAGCCCTACCACCAACCAAACCGAGTACAAATTGTACCCCCCCAGGGAATCGAACCCGGGACCTCTGCGTCTTACACGGGTGGGCGAACCGCTAGACTACAGAGGCGGTATAATATAGGTACAGTAAATTAATTGTTTCATTAAGCATTTCATTTAATAATATATTATATACTTATTACAGTGAATTAATTGGTTTTATTGCTTAAGAAAAGTAAACATAAATTGCCAAAATACCCTATGTTCCTGTTATACACAGAATAACAGAATAGTTAGCTATGTTTCTGCAGAAGGTCAGCTATTAAGATAAGTAGTCATGTAGGCAATCAACGTCCCACTGTTGTTCTCACTGATTGAGACTGATAGACGGACGCAGGGGTCCCTAAAGTAAGGTACCCAAATAAACTACACATGTCGACGAATTGAAATGTTTACCACTTTTATTTACGTGCCGGACTACAGCTGCGCCACAAAAAAAGGGTTGGAAATCTGACTTTTTGACTTTGCCAGTTTATCAGAATTTGTTGCACAAAAACCAGAATTTGTCCGTTTTGCGTTTAGGAGATATGTGAGCTTATACGCTGTGGAGACCTTTCTACCTGGATCTCGTGAACGGAAGGTCGTAGCGAAAATCTGATTACTTGCGTGTGTAGCCATTAGTTTGTCGGAATTTGTCGCATTAAAACCAGAATTTTTCGGTCTAGCGTTTAGAAGATATGTGAAAATACGCTGTAGAGACCTTTCTGCCTAGATCTCGAGAACGAAAGGTCGTAGCGAAAATCTGATTACTCCTATATGTAATGGTACTTTGTCGGAATTTGTCACAAAAAAAACAGAATTTGTCGATCTTGCGTTTAGGAGATATGACACGTATCTCCTAAAGGCAAAACCGAAAAATTCTGGTTTTTGTGCGACAAATGCCGACAAACATCGACTTCATCATGGCTTAGTCAAAAAGTCAGATTTCTAACTTTTTTGTGGCGCAGACAGGAATAAGAAGATTTTTGTTTACCCTGTGTCAATACTTTATAGTAATGATGCATGGTTCTTATATTTTTTCCGACGGCTGCAAAAACGATAGACAACTAATATAATACATTTCACAATTGCAAAAAAGAATTTAACGTCCATCATCTCACTCAGATCAAATAAATCATCCGAAGAATATGGCATTCATCATAAAAACTGAGATGGATATAAAGTTATAATAACCTCCAGGGAGATAGAAAAAGTTTGCATCAACTGCAGAACTATGGAAGATTAGTGTGTTAATATCATTGGGTGTTACTTTACTATTTCTTGGAGCAATCTCTTTCACTACCAACAGGAAAGATTCCATAAATCTGTCACCTTAATGAAGAAAAATATTCTTGTAATTAGGTTGTTGAAATTTTCAAAGGAATGGGAAATCTAGTAAAATGGAGGCTCCTTATTTTCAAGACTCTTTTTTTGAACAATAATCATTATTAAATTAAGGAATAGTGGTGAAAATCGAAACGTAATGGTGAGTTCCATTATCATGATGATATTTTGATTATAATCTAATCTCTGAACTTATTTTCAGGCAGATCTACACTTTATGTGTAATTAAACGAACAAACTTTAAAAACACACATGCACGTCTGACTCTCAAAAAATCACATCCCTAACTATAGTTGCTGTAGATTCACGTACCTACCGACCGAATTATTATAGAAACAGTCAAAGCCGAGATATTTCCGGAGCCGCTCAATAAAACGTGGTTAAAATTGGTGTGTCTACCGACCAACTGCAACGGTGCAGATGCAAGCATTCTTGTTGTTAAGACATTTTATTGCGTGAAAACTCGTGCGTTTAGTGACTTTCTTGTACATTTTTTCAAAAACGCTGAAATATTATATTCCCAATATCTTCCCCAGTTTGAAAAAAAAACGAAAAACTGAATCGTCATTTTTTTATATTTAATTATAGAACCTGCTCACATACGAGTAATTTTACGAGAATCGTTAAAAAATGCAAACTGTAAAGGAGAACAAATAGACAGATATACGAAAGCATTTTTGCACAAGCTGAAACGGAGAAGCTTCGAGCTTGGTCAACAAAATTAGGAACAAACTAAAAATAATTTATTAACGAAATAAAAATAATTAATTTACATAATGCATTCATGTTATGTTGTTTCAGTTTGCGACGTTTAGCAATAAATTAGGGTAAAATTCTATATTAATTTCTTAAATTTGTACAACACTTTTTGTGTACGTGCGCAGAATAAATAGTACGTACGTGTCCAAAGTCCATGAATATAACGTTATTTATTACAACAACTATCATGGCTTTCAGTAACCATCGAATACTTATACCAAACCAAACACTGAAATAAAACAAATATTATTGTGTCTGTTCAATAGCCACGCGTAGTTTATTTGAGCAATAAACTGCTGTAAGTACTACAATACAAACATTAGGTACATTTTCTTTCACACACTCGAAGTTAATAATTTCTATAGTAAAATTGGTAAGTAACAATAAAAAGTTTAATAGTATTAAATTAGAATACCACTTAAAGTCGCATTACTCATTTCCCAGCAAAAATGTAAACAAAGGTGTCGCCAGAACAAAACAACACGAAAGGAAATAGTATATTACTGAGTCAAGAAATAAACACACTTACATGTTTTTCCATCACAAACCTAATAAAAATAGAATAGATAAATATTCTGAATCATGATTTTAGCGGAAAAAGCAGTAATATAATTTAATATTTCATAGTAACAGTTTTATAGTAGAAAAAAAATTATGATGCTGTGCACGCATCAACTGCAAACCATACACAACCTTTGGTTCATTTCATTTTATAAAATTAAAAATTTCATAAAAAATTGTATTTTGGTATTGCGGGGAACTGTCGAAGTTGCAACGTATTTTTGATAGTTTACATACAGTTAATATCTAAGTTAAGTTTTCTTACCAGTTCGTTTCAAGAAATTTTAACATCAAAAATTATGATAGGTATAAATAAAAGTTCTTATTATCATCCTACTATAAAATTACCCTGGATGGCATTACATTTATTATGACTCAAAATATAATAAACAAATTAAAAAGTTATAATAATGACCAAAGGTTTTGAATATCTGAAAATGTCACTATCAGGGTCAGTTTGTCAATTTGACAGTGACGTTTCTTTGTTTACATTTTTGCTGGGAAATGAGTAATGCGACTTTAGAATCTTTTTTTTATTTTTTTTATTTATTGGCTCCGTGCACGCTTTTAGCGCCACCTAGCGTGTTGCAACTTTGTTGGCTCTGACCTGACCGTTTTGACGTTTTGATATGTAATGGCGGCATTGTGACAAAATGTTAAAAAATACTATACATTGTGTTATTAATGTAAATTTCAAAATTACTATGATTTGGGTGGACAAAGTGTTGTGAAATCATTTTTGGTCATTTAAATTAAATATGGCAAGTAAGATCTATTCAAAAAGAGTGTTTTATTTTGGTTATATCAGGGTTTGTTTACTTCTTTTTCAGTTGTAGATTTTGTAAAACAAGGGGATAAAGCTACTTTAATAATTTTACTAGGTGATAATAAACATATATAATTGTTCCTGTATCGCTAGTAATAAATTAAATATCGTTTTCAAGCAGATTACAGAGCCTACATTATTTCTACTTTTTGCCACCATGAGCGCTGGGATCGATTATTATACCTTCGCACCCTTCCAATAGGACCACAAACAGGTTTACAATGTTCCTTAAAATTCAAAAGCTAATCCAAATTTAAAGAAAAGTTGAAAATTTTAATCATTTTAAGTACCTATAGAATCTCAACGGCGCCTGGCACAGCGACTGCGGAGGCTAAGAAACTTTTGCAAGGGTCAGTCATGGGATGGGTGACCAAAAAAATTATTATCTCGAGCTCCTCCATGCTTCGGAAGGCACGTTAAGCCGTTGGTCCCGGCTGCATTTGCAGTCGTTAACACCCACCAATCCACATTGGGCCCGCGTGGTGGGTTATGGCCCATCCTCTTTATTCAACCATAAAAAAGGCTTGTGCCCAGCAATGGGGACATTATAAATGGCTGATGGTAATTTTCTTGCCGCAAATTAAAAAATGCGTAAAATATTAAAAAAAAAACTTTCTGCGCTCATCTGCATCAGCACAAAAACCAATGTTAAATAAATGACGCAGCATTTGAAGTTGGGGAAGGAAATCCCGCAAATAATGGGTACCCGCAGGACCCCGTTACACCCATTCCCATAAGTTATGGGGGACTTTCAGTAAGTTAGCCCTGTTTAGGACTGATAGAGGGCTCGTACTTACACATAACGAGCTTGGGGTGCAATTACAAGATATCGGCCGAGGAAATCAATAAGTACTAAGTTTATCGTATAAAAAAGATGTTGGTAGATTACTTTTGAGAGACCATGGAATTGTTAACAGTTTATTTTTTCACTCCTTTTATATTAGGTTTTGGAATATTTTTGCTATTAAATCTTATTCTAGAAGGACAGCTTTTCAATCTGAAAAGGGTACTTATTTGGCTTGATTTCACTCCTTACAAACTCTATATAGGTTCCTTTTTAGCGGACCTTAAAAAAACTTATTAACAGTCGTCTTTTTATCTGCTATTCCTCACATTACACGTAACATTACTTCCTTATTCAGACCTACTTCCGGTGTTACACTTTACACATGCAATTGCCTTAATTAAGGGATTGATTGAAACCTTATTAGCGCCGTGCGTATAAAGAATACTTATATTATGCTGACACATGCGTAGATAGAATACTTACCTATACCATGCTTACACATCCCATGCAATCGATATCGCAGAGAGTACGTCGGCCTACTCCCCCTGCTACAAGGAAACTCCGACAATCTTCTAACAAAAGTTTATGAGAATTTCCTTGCGATGTTATTGAAGATTTTCCGACACAAGTAAAAGGACAATACTCCCATTTCTGTCTAAACTTTCCTGAACTACTAAGAAAAATAAATAATAATTTATTTCAAGGTATTTCTTTGACGCGTTTATACGCAGCGTATAAACGCGTCAAAGAACGCGCGTGCTTAACGTACAGTCATGTCTATAAAGTTCTATACTGTAGTATAGAACTTTCTCACTCTAAAGCAATTACTTTTTTGAAGAGAATTCAATGGCAAATGATAATTACAACAAAGTGACCAAGTTCTAAAGTGATGCGTACGTCGAACGCTACGCGTAAACGATGCGCAGAGCGTTTGTGCGCAACTAACAACCCAGCTTGCTATATTTCGATATAAATATATGAATCAACTTTCGCGCATGTACGGTGCGTTTATACGCGTCAAAGAACCCCTACGACTTGTCACAACATAGGAGCTCATATTTAAGATGTTTTTTACAACACACTACTTTATCGTTTTTATAATACATTGCATTTTAGTAGATCTGAAACTTATAAGGAGGTATTTTCTTTGTTTATAAAAAAGTAAGAAGAAAATAAAGAAATAAAAAGGATCAATCAAAAATTGTAATGCAGAAAATATAACTTTACAAAGCTCGGGAGTTTTTGTTTAATACGGCCATCCAATCACTTTTCTCATTTTCATATAAATTACTTCTTAAATCTTCTTGACATTAAAGGGACCTCACGGTCTATGCATCTGCCCAAATTACTTGAAGATTAAAGTTTAAAACACTTTGACATCACTTTAAGCGAAATTGTGTTAACTCACGTATACACCCTTATCAAAGAAAATCAATTTACTACCTTATTAAGCTTTTTCTTTATATTAAAATCTGAACAAAAACTTGTTTTTCATCAAACATTAATTGGATGTCTTGTCTCACAACGTTTAATGAATGTATTGGAGTTATTAATTGAATTTCTGACTAATTTTTGTTAGCATCAAAATTAAATCTGATAAATAATTAAAAATTCAATTTTCGCGCAAATGATTTTCGTTTAATCATTATCATACAGTACGATATTTTATCAGACAAACTAAAAAAATAAGATTTATCTTCATAAATAAAGTTCAATATTTTCAGTCACCTCGCCAAACTTCAAAATCAATACGAAGAAATGTTTAAGGGCCGCAGTTTTATAGAAAAATACTTCCAGCAAATTTTTTTTTTTCTCAACAAGAAAACTTCAAAAGAGGCTTAGATATGACAGACCTCACAGTTGATAAAGTGAAAGGATAAAACCGTGCTATACAACCGTAGGCCCTTCTTTGCTCAGATACAAACCCGGAAATAGAAGGGCTCGCTTTATGTAGGTCAGAAAAAGGTCAGAGGCTCGAAATAATCCGGGACTCCCGTTTGGGCCCAGGGGAGAGGACGTGACGACCGAGCACAGCACAATGGGACTGATTGGATCAGCCTTGAGACTTTCGCGATTTTCCCGCACTTTTTTTTATTTACCATCGGCGACACGTTGTGAATTTAACATCTATAAATTAGTTTCAAAAGTAATTTTGCAGGTACGAAACTCTAATTACCAATATTTCTTGAAAAGCAGGGAATACTAGGAATATTAATTGTAAAAATATTAAGATAGGAATTCTGATGCTAATAACAACATTAAAGGATTTTATTAATAATTTTGGTCGTTGTAAAAACTGTCTTTGTTTATTAGTCATTAAATTGCATTACTGGTTCAAAACAATATAATATATACTGCTTGCCTTTGTAAGAAAGGTTTTAGATTCGACCTAGTGCATAATACCGAAAAAGTCAGCAGAATTATGTTTTAAATTGACAAACTGTGGACAAAATCAATTATAAACGAGTAGGTAAACAAAACAACGCACTGCTTGAACAAATGTGACAGTATGACTTACATATACAAAAGTGGATTTATATATTAAAATATATTTTATCAATTAAAAATAACGACGAACGATAAAACATTTTCCACTGCCAGTTAATATAAGATTATTTACATTATACATAGGTTTAATTATCAAAAGGTATTTACACAAATATCTCTCAAAAACTTAGAATAATAAAAAACGAAACCACCTAAATCGTACTATAATCGTATTATAACTAACACAAAATATTTGTTTGAGTTAGCATTGAACTCTAAGACCTATATTTTAAGACGCGAAGCCGTAAATAAACATACAAAATTCCTTTAGGTAATACAAAACGCTGAAGTGATGCAATAAATCATTAATATTGCAAATTCCAACACTCTCGAAAACTTTGAAGGTGATCAATTTAATTTTGGAGAGAAATTTCTAAACTCAAATGCGACGCAATTTCGAATAGAATGAATTAAAAGTAATAAAATCGTGATAAAACTACACAGATTAGATAATGCATTACTCACTTGCAATCCTTTTTCGTCTGTCTCGGCCATGGCTCACTTTTATTTTTCAAAATCAAGTTCAAAATAGATATGCGTTGCGAACTGTTTGGCGGGAGCCTGAAAAGGCGAGCTAACCCCTGGAACGCCTGGAGTGCAATGAATGAGGCAAGCGGGATCTTACGCCGCACAAACGGCCAGTCATCGGATACTGAGTATATACTCCGTCGTGTTTCAATATAGGATTTAAGGAATGAGAGTCCTTATTGCAATACTGGAGATTTTTACACGACTGCCCAAAGCAAAAAGAGTGTATATATGTTCAGGGTTAATGTATGTTTGTTATTCCACCATAACTTCGAAATGCCTGAACTGATTTGAGTGAATGGGGTATCATTAGAATCCTTACAGCATTCCGAGTGACACTGGCTATATTTTTTTTTATAAAAAGTCAATATTGCGACTGTAGGACGCCATTTTCATAAGTGAAAAAAAATGTTTTTTCTTCATTTATTACAATATGGGCATCAAATGAAAGGCCACAATGAGCACATTTTAAAACTATATAATTTGTCACTAAAATGTGTGAAATAAAAATAAATAAATTTAAAAAATATTAAAAACACGACTGCCCTGCCAAAAACTAAAAAGATAAATAACAAGGTGTCATTGCAGTCGGGGGAACTCTTTAATTGAAAATTGTTTCACAAAATGGTCCCCTGACTGCAATGACACCTTGTTATTTATCTTTTTAGTTTGTTTTTGGCAGGGCAGTTGTATTTTTAATATTTTTTAAATTTTTCTTTGTTTGTGGCACAATTTTTTGGATATGAAACCTGGGGGCTGATCTCTTAAAGTAATAACGATAGTGCTGATAAATAAATACAATGATTTGCTTATCCAAATATAGGTTTGTTAAGGGGTCGTGATAGGAAAAGTACCTACCTTTCTTTTATTAATTAAATTCTTCCTTTGATTGAAATCTGTTGCTCTGTTTACGATGAACTCAACAACAAACACTTTCTAAGGTTTGTTCAAAATTTCATTCTTCCAACTTTACAATTTGAAAAGAGAACTTTTCTTTAAGGTGGTACCCTGAGCGAAAGTGGCGCCGCGGTGAATTTTATTAAATATTATAATTCTAATACACAATTTTAATAATGTTTATCGTGGAGATTTTAGGGCCTACAGTCTAGTATTTTTAGACGGTATCGTTACATTCCCTGGTAGTCACTGCTAGAAGTAGATAGAAAAACTGCTAAAAGTGGCCGTTTTTGACACATTTGCTATCTACTTCTACGGATGACTACGAGGGCATGTAGTGATACCTTCTAAAAATACTAGACCATGGGCCCTAAAATCTCCACGATAAACATTATTTAAATCTTTTTCTATTAATAACTTATTAAATAAAAACCTCTGAGGGCGCCACTTTCGGTCATACAACCACCTTAAACTCAGTTTTTTAAATCAAAACTTTATCTGTTTCCCACCAAAATGTTTATTTTGCTTTCAGTGTTTATTTTGCTTTGTGTGCGACGACCTTTCGAATGTTTACAGGATATCCGAAAATCGGTTCCCTATGTATTTGCATAAAATTTTAAGGCATAATATGTCATAGCATAATATGATTTCGCCGAATGATGTTTACGCATAATATTATTTAGTCATAACAGCTTATGCATAATTTTTTTAAGCATAACTACTTTAAGCATAATCATGTTTAAGCATAATATTCTTTAGCATAAATTTAAACACGCATAATGTTATTTACGCATATTTTTATAAACAAAAAATCACGACGTTTAAAATCACGAAAGAACATTTTACCTAAAATACAAAATCCCAAAGCTTAAAAAACGGAAGGTTAATTGAGGGTTACATGCCAGCAGGTCGGTTCTGGCACTTCGCCCGCCGCTGCCGCGGCACGCTCGCTTCACTCGCTCGGCTCGTGCGTTGTTGGTCGCAATGGAACCTTACCTCCTCCTCGCTCGCTACGCTCGCTCGTCGTAGCACCTAATAGACCTAAACAGACTTTCGGGATTTTTAACTATCGGCATTTTAACTATCGGCATTTTAACTTTCAGGTTAATCATCAGTCATTTAATAATCGATCTTTTAAGTTTCGGTCTATTGGATATCGACATTAAGGATTTTCGGTATTTTAAAAATAGGCGTTTTATGGGTCGATATTTAGGTCGTATGTGTTATGAGTTTTTGGCATTTTAATACATTACCTACCTTTTGCATGAAAATAAATAAGTGCGTAAAAATATTTATTCTTATTGTTTTTTATTTTTATGTCTAAGTAATATTAGGCGAATAGACAATATGCCTAATAACATTATGCGAAAACAAATTAGTCTAAATGATAATTATGCTAATATAAATAGTATGCCAATAAACAATTATGCGAAAGTATTATTATGACAAAAAAGATTATGCCAAATCCGTTATGCCAAATCAAATTAGGTATAAAACAATTATGCGAAAACAAGGGATCCCCCGAAAATCTGCTCGCGTATGTGCGTGTCTTCGTGTTTAGTAGAAACACGTCGATGCAACACGTATTCGCTTTACGACTGTAAATATTGTTTTGCCATTGAAATATCGTACACTGATTGTGTTGTCCAAGTGTTTTGTCAATTATTACAAAGAGGTACTTAATTTTAACCACTAAAATAAATTCCTACGATAAGTGAAATTTCATTTGGACAAGCAGCCGAAGATAAGTAATTTTTGACTTTCCTCCCCCTCCTCGTCATTATATCTTCCGAAAGTGTGATACAATAATATTGCAATATCTGGGCGCGAAAAAGCACACTAATGTCAGATTTAAATTTAATTTAGTAATTTTTATTACGTATTAAAGTTAAAAATGTACTTAATTAATTTTTTTACTTACTATGTAATATTATTAGCTTTCGAAAAGTATTTTTTCTATAACTGTAGGACTTTTAAATCCGGAGAAATTAATATTTTTTTTGGCAGATGGCAAATAAAAAGTCAAATTTAAAATGCCTGTCGTTCCAACAGGAGAGGGGATAGACCCCAACATGTGGGGGGTTTTGTCGATAAAATTGATCATATGAATTTTTTTAAAAGCTCCGACATCGCTAACCAAACATATTGTATAATTTTGACAGTTGAAAAGGAAAAGTGCTTAGGCTTGCGAACTTTACAAACCCGCTGGAATAATAAACAGCATTTGTCTTTTCTCTCGAGATCTCGCAGTAACATCTCATTTATTTTGACACATTACTAGAATACGTTCTTCAGTATTTCGTGACATGAAAATTGAGCACCTTTTTAAAAAAAAACATCGTCAATAACCGAAATTGTGAAATGTATGAGTTCCGTTAACTGTCATAGGACTTTTATTAATTTAAAGATACCCGTGGTATAGGAGACACATCACACATTCATAATTATTCAATTCTAAGAAATGAAACGATATAGGATTTTCTTGTTAGAAAAACAGCCAAGATCAGACTTACAGGTAAATAAAAATATATTGCTTATTTCAAAGTAGGTATTTCTAACTTAGAAATCCAGCCACGTCCCTAATACACTTATAGAATATTGGTCCTTTCAGATAGAATAAGGGTGCGTTCCGAAGTTCAGAGTGCGGTTGTTTGGTTGTTTTTAACTTACTCTTGTGTTCGGAACGACCGAAGAACTTTAGATGTCATTAATAGTACAAAGTCTTCGTTTTTCATTTGGAATACGGCTAATTTAAACTTTCCTATATACTAAATCAAATAAAATCTGTTTTTTGAGGTGCAACCCTGAACTTTTTGAAACTTATACACCAAAAACATCAAAATACAAAATAATGTCAAATGACATTGTAAATTTTTTGTACTTATAGATAAACGTCAGAGCGTTTTAAAACGTCCGATTTTGATGGTTAAAAAGTTGCAATGCTTTAAGACGTTTGGAACGGGAAGGTTGTGTCAACCGAACGTGGCGCACTAATGTTTGGAACCCCAGAGCACAGAATAACTAATAGTAATAGTACAAGTGTTAGAGCGTAAAGTTGCACTCGGAGCATAGGTTTTGAACACGCCTCAGATTATGAAGGTGCGGTGCGTATGAGGTTTCTGAAAATACGGTCAAAATAATCAACTTTCAATAGGATGACATTTTAAGCACAAGAAAACCACAATGTACTTATTTGAACACCAATAGATGTAGATATTTATGGTTTGATTAATTAAGAGGTTGGAATTTTTGTTAGCTGTTTTTTTTATGTCCGAGTTGATTTTGATAGGGCGACTGTTCGTCCAAACATTGGCGTTCAAGTTGCAGTGAGTAACAACTAAGGGAGCGATTTTTATCCATACCTACTGATAATAAAAAATATGACAAAATAAATAGAAAGAAACTTTGTTTAAGTATTTTGACCATGGGGAACATATGGGGCAGATAGGGCACCGTGTTACGAAAATGAATATTGGGGGTGTAATAAAGGAAGAAAATATGTATGGGACCTAGACGAAGTCGAAACGACGAAGACGAGGACGAAATCTCGGGCAGACTAGTTCGATCAAAATGAAAACTGATTCTCTGTTCTGCTATCAAAGTACAGTTTAATATAAAAATATTGAACCACATCATTGGCACTGCCGCTTGTATATTGAAAATGTATTAATATCGTCTTGGTAGATCCCCAAGGTGGCAGATAACTGCATTTAGCTATAATTGCACTGCCCTAGAAACTGCGCCGCCATATTCTTGTTCCCGGCTCTATTAATGGAGGGACCGATATAATAAATAACATTGTTGTGAGGCACACTCACGTATGACTAAAGATTATTATGGTATAAATTATAAATAAGTAGGTGGGTATATTCATTTTCAGCAGTTTCTTAGTGACACTTAAGAAAATCAAAAATATAAAACAAAACAAGTTTTGCAATTATATCAAAGTAAAAAGATATTAAATAATTTTATTAACAAATATAAAATATAGGTTCTTTTCAATGACTTCTATAAATATACTTTTATACTTGGAGTTTCTAATCACATTTTATTTGAATTTGATATTGTTCAAAAGCTGTAATAGTATACAGTAAAGTCAGCAAATGGACTATTACTGCTTTCGAACAATATCAAATTAAGAAAAAATCATATATGAAAAATCATATTTGTCATAAAAATATCTTTCAGAAGTTAGCTGTTTTGTATGGAAAACTATAATAATATAAGTAGTGAATTATGATAAATTCAATCTGTTTCACACTTGGTGAAAACAATGTTGAATTTATCATTAAAATACCGTTCAGAAGTTAGCTCTTTGCCTATTTTCTTTTGAGCTGCATTATTACAAACTATTCTTAACCTAGGTCCCAATATATCATTCCAAAACACAACCTATTTACCTAAAATAAAACCTAGAACCAATTCCAAAAATAAATCCTAAACAGTTTTCTACGCCTTTTGTTCAGCGTGCGTAACCAACTCGAGTACTCCAAAGTTTAGTTTGAAAACTTGAAATGATGCCAGTAATTTACTGCAACTATGTTACGTAAAGTCTGTTCATCCTTACTTGTCTTATATGGTAAACAATCTTCACCCAACTCTTTATTGAAATAATCATTTATAAAATACAACAAATGGTTTTCCACACATAGATTACGAAATAAATTGTTAATAAATTAACAACAATTTCATAAAGTTACTAACATATTTTTAAATAACGATTTAAGTATAAAAGACGTATGACAACTGTCAAAAACTGTTTACTAAATAAGACAAGTAAGGATGAACAGACTTTACCTTTTTCCGTTACATCGGCTATTCTTACTAATTTTGTTAAATACGGGAAAATGTTTCTACGTCATTGGTTTCAAATTCTAGAATAAGATAAAACAAAATGGTTTTCTTTCACTTTATCGTCTTTTTTCTAAAAAATATTAAAAATAACATCTTTTTTCTGGATTTTTCTCCTTTTTCTAATTTTTTCCGCTAACAAAAACGAAAAACAACTTTTTTTACTATTTTTTTAATAAAATTTTCTCGCATTTCTTGAGAAAAGCCTTTACGGGAAGCAATTTAAATTGCCTCGAATGATGCAACATTTTCCGTTAAAAAAGATCCAACACTTGATCTCCGATCCTCCTGGCTAGCGTGGAGATAGGCATCCTACGTCCTACAGTGAACTAAATATACCTAATGGATTTATAAGATGATGACGATGGTTTTAGAGCAAGTTCGTACAACACACTTTCTATAGTTACGGGCTTCCTACGTAACAAGACGACCTAATTAGACAATTGAAGTAGTGGGCGCTAGCTCATTTGTACTGTGGACGCAGTGCTGAAGTTGACAGTAATCGAAATAGAAAATAGGTAAATAACTCTTTTTAACAGACTTTGAAAATTGAAAAGGGGGTTTCAATTCGATTGTATTTCTTTATCGTTGTTCGCACGTAATTTCTACATTTATGGACTGATTTTGATGATTCATTGATTTAAGAAGGAAACATTTGTAATGTTTACGAAAATGACAGTATTTCAGAATATCCTAAAACTTCTGAACCGATAACAAAATGGTAACAATCTGGAAGTACATTCTTTGAAATAAAAAGAGTTTTCAAATCGGTCTATAAATGGCGGATTTCATTTCAAGCTGTTTATCTTTGCTTATTCAATAAGCGAACAATCAGCGCCATCTGCATATAAATCGAGTAAATATTTCGGCAAGTTTCAGCGCCTGCCGGAAGCAACTGAAATATTGATTCAAACATTTTCCGCTGCGTGACGCTCGCTACACAGTTTTGTTTTGTTTTGTTATGACTTATGACTGAACAAATAAATAAATATAGTCGAATGTGTGTGTACGTGACACATTTGTACTATTATGTATTTTGTAGTGACACTCAGAAAACTGTAACAATTGCACAAAAGTGCACCGTGTGGGGGCCGCGGGTCATGTCAAGCCCGCTTCCTGTTTAGGTCCGATCTAGAAGTCTACATTGGACGCTCATAGAATAACCACGCAGATAGTATAACTGTTTAGAAACGACTCAGTATGAAATTGCCGATTTGTACTGAAAAATAAAAACTTTTTTTTCTAAAATGTAACATATTTATTTAATGACAATATTTATCCTCACTAACTATACATTGTTGCCATCTAATCGGAAGTTCATTTATGCCTTTGCGATAGAACTCTGGGGATTAATTCGACAAACTGTGATAAAGCATTTTGTACTGCCTATTGGGAAGAAATTGTTTTACCATGTAGAAAATTGTCTAAATCATGAAAAAAATGGTAGTCCTTTGGAGCAAGATTAGGGGTTCAAAAATGAAATTGTAATTTTTTATGGAGAATTTTAAAGAATTTGCGTTTTTCCATACTAACATTGTCTTATATACGCTAATGTTTTAAAACTTTTATGGGCAAATGTTTATTGTTTAAACACTCAGCTAAATAAATACCAAATGTATTAAGTAAAAAAAATAGTAGTGGCTAACCAAGTTACAACGAATTAAGTGGTTATTTCTGCTAACGAAAAAATAAGTCACTTTTGAGGTAAGTAGGTACTTTTTTCAACGTTCAAGAAAATAATCAGAAATATTTTTTCTGCGTAAGAAAAAATCGGCAATTTCGTACCGAACCGATCAATAAAAATATGAAAAACGTTGAAAGCTAGATAAAAATTTAAATACGCTTCTTATTAAATTGCTTAAATGCATAAACTTATTTTGCCGCTTATCATTTTTTACAATGATTATAAGAAAACCGCTGTCCAAGTCGTGCCCATCACAATAATATCGGTTCTTTATGTGTGTGGTAACTGTAAAATGACCAAACAACTTGTGTTGGCTCTGTGTACGACTTCAGCGTCATCTAGCGTTCACAACTTTGTTGGGTCTGACCCTGACCGTTCTAACGTTTTGATGTAATGGCGGCATTGTGACAAAATCATGAATTTAGTACTATAAACCTCCTTGGACAAAATATAAAAAAAACTACATAATATTGTGTTATTAATGTAAAAATTACTGTGATTTGGGTAGACAAAAATGTTGTGAAATCAGTTTTGGTCATCCAAATTAAATGTGGTTAGTAAAATCTATACAAAAAGTGTGTTTTATTTTGGCTATGTCAGGGTTTGTTTAATTCTTTTTTAGTTGTAGTTTTACTGTAAAACAAGAAGATAAAGCTACTTTAATCGTTTTATTTAATGATAATAATCACATACAGTTATTCCTGTATCGCTAGTAATAAATTAAATATCGTTTTCAGACAGATTACAGAGCCTACATTATTTCTACATTTTGCCACCATGAACGCTGCGATCGATTATAATACCCGCTGGGGTATACTACTAGCTGTAGTACTTCGCACCCAGCGAATACGCAGTATTAGCAAATAAATGTTGCTATTTCTATAAAAAAAAAGCTAGCGGCTAAATCCTTGTCCTATCTGCGAACAGAGACATAATAATCTGTGGGTCGCACAGACCCGCAAGTGTATAATAATTGAGGGGGCTCGTCCGCTGCTCTATTCTTAGCACAGGAGACATATTTCGAGCGTAATGGCCGCCACGTAGGAGCTAACTGCGAGTTATATCATAAGCTAATAGGAGTAGAGGACACGTGCCGTGTATGTGACAATAAATCACTATTATTAATACTGTCAGACGTCGACGGACTGAAATGTCGAGTTTTTATTTTTTTAAATATATTTATTCAATTACGGCACCCAAAACAATCGATCAATTATCGAGTTCACTGCGTTTTGTGAGACTGCTAGTGCCATCTATTGAGGCACTCTGGAACTACACTTAATGAAACTAGCAGAAAAAGATTTTGAAAACCAACAATTTAAAACAAATGTAACGTAACAAAATTGCAATGTTACACTTATTGCTAAAGTCAGGATTAAAAATAAATGTATAGTTTTGAAATGTGCTCTTAAAGGCCTTTCATTTGAAGCCCATATTGTATTATTTCAAAAAAAAAATTCTTTTTCACACTTGAAAATGGCGTCGTACAGTCGCCACAGTGACTTTTTTACGTACAGTCGCCATAGTGAAAAAAAATATAGCCAGTGTCACTCGGAATGCTTAGATTATTTATATGTCAAGATAGACAGTCGAAGCTACGACAGCGTCGAAAAAAATATCACCCAACAGTTGGGTGACCAAAACATGCACACATTGTCAGTACTCAGTAGTGTGAGCCGGCCATAGTTTTTATTACAATACTCTTTGGACGCGATGATGCTAAAAATGCACACCACCTTAAAAAGTTGGCCTGTTTTGTTTAATACGTCAAAAGCCTATGACTCTATCTAGACATAATTATTCTAAGCTAGACATATAAATAATCTTAGTCGGAATGATGTAATGAGTCAACGATACCCTATACATCTAAGTAAATCCGTTGAGCCATTTAGAAGTTATGGTGGAATAAAGAAACTGACATACCCACAAATATACATGAACCCTGAACACAAAAATAGAAAAAAAATTTTTTTTTTACCATCGCCACTCGAAAAAGTCCGTTTAATTCAACGATAAGAGTGAATAAAACGCTGTTTTATTCACCGAGTGAATAAAAATATTTTGAATTTGGAACAATGTACAAAAAAAAACCTGCTGAAAGTATGGAGCTATTCCATAGATAAAGCCTCCCGCCAATTTTGTTTAGGTTCTTTTTAGTGTTTTATCTTTGGGTTATTTTCTAAAAAATATCCCGCCAAATTAATTAGGTTCTTTTTAGTGTCTTATCTTTGGGTTCTTTTCTATAAAATTGAAGGAGATTAGATGTTCAGACTTGTATTGCATCAATCCATTCCATCAGTCTGGTCTAATACGATCTTCAGACTGTAAAAATTCAAAGTCTATACAAACTGATGACATGGACTGATGCCTGACCGATCATGTAATTTCCCTCTTAGCGTGGTTGTTTTATGTCATTGGAAAATATCTAGTACTATTTTCTAATACTAAAAAAACTATAAATACTATAGGTATAAGTACTGCTATTTGTTTTCTCGCAGTCAATGGTAAAAAGTAGAGTACACAACTCGTGAAAAAAAAATTTCATCTCAGTCCTTTGTATCCTTCGCTTCGCTCAGGATTCTACATTTGAATCCCTCGCTACGCTCGGGATTCAACTCTAGAATCCTTCGCTGCTCTCGGGATCCAACTTAGTCCCTCGAACTAAATTTCCTCTTTTTTCACTTGTTGTATAATCTACTATTATGCTATCTTATCCAGAATCGGTACCTCTACCACCTGCCTGTTTTTTGGAAGCGTTCCCCTTACATCCGTATAGTGAATAAATAATAATATAGCAAAAGTTACAAACAACAAGCAACCTTTACTTCATAGAATTCTATATTTAAAACCTTACTAATAAATGTTTGTTTTGTTTGATCGGGTCCTTACCAATACATAATGTTTGTTTCAAAGTGTCAAACCGTCGCATTGATTAAATTAAATCTTTGTTGGCAGCAACAACAACAATCTGGACCTGAGAGGCATCTAGCTGTAAATGCCAGAAGCACAATTTTACAGTAGAGATGATTTTGTGATAAAATTGATGGTGAATGGACTTTATCCTTGAATTAAAGTTAAAAAACTAGTTTTATAATGTAACTCCTATTGATTTTAATAATTTTCCGAATTATATGATAACACTAAATAAAGGAGTTTTTTAATAACTTTAAATTAACCCAGGAAAAACCAAAAAGTTGATCTCAAAATGTACCAATTTTTAATCTAGAACATTTTTTTTATTAAATAAATAAAAATATGTTAATGACACCGTGGTAACGTAACAATGTGAATCCACACATACAATAAAATGTATCTTATAGTTTTCAGAGAATTTTATTATGTGTCCTTTGCAATAGTATGCATCAAAGCCGTAACTGTTTCTTACATTGTTATACAATTATAAAAATCAGTGTTCTGACTGACGTTTTGAACTTATCGTTTTATACTTGGATAGACGACGGCAAATTATATACATTGGCATAAAAAACAGAAAACGATAAAAACGGACTTACAGTGTTATGCCTCTCAGGTCCAGCTGTAAACAGAGTGCATGTTTGAATCCGATGCCGATTTCTAACAACTAGCTCGACAGGCTTGCTGAATTGTGCGTGTCGACAGTTCCAAGTCTAAAAATACGTTTTGGCCATTACATTGTCTCTTAAGACCTACTTAGTAGTGTTTCGTGTTTTATTTTAGGGACAGAACGGTTAGTCTATTACGTTATTATTAAGTCCTAGATCTTTGTATGCTCAATGCATTTTTTAATCATCATCATCATCATATCAGCCGCACGACACCCACTGCTGGGTATAGGCCTCCCCCAAGGATCTCTACGACGATCGGTCCTGTGCTGCCCGCATCCAGAGGCTTCCCACGACCTTCACCAGATCGTCGGTCCACCTTGTCGCGGGCCTAACCACGGAGCGTCGTCCGGTGCGCGGTCGCCATTCTAGAACCTTTCCGCCCCAACGGCCATCGGTTCTTCTCACTATGTGTCCAGCCCACTGCCACTTTAGCTGAGCAATCCTTCGAACGATGTCGGTTACTTTAGTTCGCCTGCGGAACTCCTCATTTCTGATTTGCCGAGCATGGCTCTCTCCATCGAACGTTGGGTGAGCTTGAGCCTCCATAAAAGACCCATAGGCATATTATATTGCATAGCTTAGGCATTTTTTATTATGTTACAATTAAGTGATCGTCCTAATAGAATGCGACTACGCGATCATCGCGCGAGTAAGCGACGCGATTGCGTGTTCGCGAGATGACTAGAAATGTGTGTCCTAATACAATCCGAACGATTATCGCGTGGATTAACGACGCGACCATAGCGTATACGACGCGATTAACGCGTGAATGCCAATTAGCACAACTATTCGACATCAGTATGTTTAATCGTGGATTCGTACAAACTTAGTTCGCGCGAATAGATTTAAAAACATTTTTAATACTAATTAGGACACCTATTTGACATTAGTATGTTAGATCGCGGATTCGTACGACTAAAATTCGAATTCTCACTCTGACTCTTCATTTTTTTCAAGATTTCTTAATCTGTGTGCGTAATAAAAAAATGTGTTCCGGCCACTTTTCGCATTGGTTACGGACATTTTGACGTATATTTCAGTTTCGTGTTTCTGAAGTGTTGTTGTTTCTGAAAATTATTTGAACTGTCAGAGAGGACAACTTTTTGTACTTACTTTAGCGAAATAGTCAAAAATATTATTTATAAACCTAATCATCATCCATAGTAACCTTGATTTAAATATAGCATAAGATTACAATAATAAAATATTTTTCACTCCGTTAACCTTAGTCAACATTGCCAATAATTATCTCACTACATGTGGTCAATCATTGCCTCCGCCTTATTTACCTAGTCTGGCCATAAGTTCTGTTACTTAGGTAAAATTTCAAATTTAGAAAGCAAGCCGAAAAAAATATTGTGGGTATTCGAAATTTGAACATTTAAAGAAAATAAAAACATATAGTTTCTGGAAATTTCTTCATTTTCTAAAATGGAGGGGACGCTCAAAGAAGAAAAAGTCGTAGTAATTTCATTGCATCGTTGCGGTCTAGCGCCAACTGAGATTTTCACACTGCTGAAAAGTTTAAAAATTCCACTGCGATTTATTTATCGTACTATCAAACGATTCAGAGAAGATTCAAGATTAGAAGATAATCAGAGGAGCGGTCAACCTCATTCTGTTCGGACTCCAGCGGTCATCAAAGCAGTGAAAGCGCAAATCTAACGAAATCCTGTCCGTAAGCAAAATATTTTGGCTCTGCAGAGGGGACTAAGCAAAATCACTGTTAAAAGGGTGTTGAATGAAGACCTAGGACTGCATGCTTACAGAAAAAAACAGCACATCTTCTTAACGCATGGCTGAAGAAAATCATATTCGAAAGATGCCGGGTTTTGTTAATGTGGTACGCGGGAAAAAAAATTCGTGAAATTTATTTTTTGGGCGAAAAAATTTTTAATGTTTTGGAGAGTTTCAACAAACTAAAAGATAAAGTGTATACACACTCCAGTGAAGAAGCAAGCACACGTGTGCCACGTGTTCAGCGTGGTCATCACCCTTCAGAATTCATGGTTTGGTTTGGGGTCTCCTATTTGGGTCCAACGGAGGTGATTTTTTGTGAAAAAGGAGTGAAAACCAGTGCCCTCATATACCAAAACACAATCCTAACAAACATTGTGGAACCTCTTTCACAAACAAGGTTCGAAAACGGACACTAGGTTTTCCAGCAAGATTCTGCGCTCGCTCATAAGGCGAAAAGTACCCAAAACTTGCTCAGGACCCGAGAAATCGACTTTATCAGGCATGAGGATTGGCCCTCCTCCAGTCCAGACTTGAATCCCTTGGATTACAAAATATGGCAGTACTTGGACGAGAAGGTCTGCGCTAAACCCCATCGCAACTTGGCGTCACTTAAAACATCCCTGATTAAAGCAGTCGCCGCTATTGACATGAACGTCGTGCGTGTTTCGATCGATGACTGGCCTCGCAGATTGAAGGCTTGTATCCAAGCAAGAGGAGGATATTTCGAATAATTTTAATGTGGTTTAAATCTGTATTTTATACCCTTTCCTTTGATACATATATGGTTGTAGTGCGTAACTCACTGAGTCACTTATTTAACTTTCCATATGTAACAAAATTTATGGCCAGACTAGGTATATCTAGTACAAACAAAGTGTCAACAATTAATAAATGGGATAAACAAGAGACGGCCAGTTAGCAGGCGCAATCGTGGGGGCGGCCGGCCGATCCAAAAGACGCAAACAAATCAATATCTTTTGTGAAGACCCAAGAAAAAGCTTCATAGAACGTTCCAAAAATTGTTCGTAAAACTTGCACTCCAACGTGTCAGTTTGCACCCCAGCGGGCGCCGGTACCGGTGCACCCCCGCGTGTAAAAAGCTGCATGTCGCACATTATAGTGACCTAACTCAAAATTTACGTAAAATGAGTTAAATGGACTGGCATGACTATAACAACGCCATCTATGAAATGACTCTCAGAAACTCATCAAAAGGTAGTGTTATCCTGCTCTTACAATTTGAATAATGTGACATTTATAGCACATCACCAGCGCAAATCCTAATTGCAAATAGTTTTATGCGATTTGCCAAAAAAGTGTTTTTTTGAATTCAGTCACTGTATTACAGCGTGCTATGTGTAGTAGTGTACCCGCGCTTTTCGTTTGTTTTAAGCTTTTATTCTGTCTGTTTATTATTCCTGTGGCCGGTCTAAACATAGCGCTATTATTGAATTGACGCGTGCGTCTCGCCTCGGATGAATAGGATAAAGTGTTATTACTGCTATTTGTGACAAATAACCCTCAACATTTTATTCCTTCGGTCTTTTTTACGAGCTATCTCAATATATTAGCAGAAACTCCCGAACTAAGCTGTGTTGTATCTCGGCATAGGTATCTAGAGCAGGTAAGTATCAACAGTTGCAACTTTTCATTAGGTCTAAGAATATTGAGTACCTAGTTGCAAGAAATATTTTACAATTGCCTACAAATACAATCGAGATTTTATTTTATTCCAATTAACTATATTTTTGTTTGTATCAACAGTGACAAAGACAACAGATTATGTACAACGACAAACAAACGCGCGATATGCAAGTGTTATTAATAGCTAACGCATTCTAATTTATCTACGAGTATGCAATAGACTACTTATTATAAATACTTATTATTTTTGTAAGAAGCTAAATCACCAAATAATAAAAAGTTTCTGAAAAGTGAAGCGAATACTACCTACTTTCTTTAGTTATTTGTCAACTGCAAAAAAAAGTTGAATTGTGTTTTTGTTATGAAATGACGTTCGCAAGTGCACGATGGACGCCCCATCTTCTTACACACATTAAACTATTTTTAATTTTCTGTCATTCGCTTTTTATTTATCATGGTCGCTAAATTATTTGAATCATATATTTTCTTCATATAAAATGCGGTTCTCATCTTTTGATTTTACGGCTATTTTGGTGTTTTGTTATCGGAATTACTTTAGACATAGCTCAGACATAGGTTCATTTTGTATAATATGTATAATAATCAATAAATATATAATAATATATAATATATAATAATCAATAATAAATTTAAAAAAAAATATCTGAACTTAACTACTTATATGTTAACGTCAAGGAGTGCAAAATCAAATCAAATTATCAAAAAACCTTTAAGAAATAGTACCTATCTTAAGAAATGCAAACTCTTAGTTTCTCAAACGTGTTATATTTATTTATAGTTATTATTTTTCCACAGTCACAGTCAATGCCAATTTTCGCAGGTGTATTCCCCACGCTCGGTCGTTTGCGGCTCGATTCGACCATTAACAATCGTGAATTTATGAATTTGAAACGTCAAAGTTATAATATCATATCATAACAATACCGCCCACATTGTGGTAAGACGTGGCTTTTTATATTTTCTTAAATATGTCACGAATTTGAGTTGTGCACGTTAGTGTATTTTGCTGACGTCAAACGTACATTTAGGTCATGTGTTATTTTGTTATTAGGAATCTTGTATTTTGATAAAATAAAACGAAACCAGTTTCATCTAAGTAGTCAAGTAAACGAACTTAATGTAAGCATTGCAAGTAAAGCAAGCTAAGTATTTAAAAATGTTATTTAAAAATTTAGAAATCGATTTTTCCTTATTTTCCTCTACATGGTTATATATACGAAACTGAAAACTGCTTGTTCAGAATCAGTAATAGAATCGATTGCAATATTTTTAGGGTTCCGTACCCAAAGGGTAAAAACCGGACCCTATTACTAAGACTCCGCTGTCCGTCTGTTTGTCTGTCTGTCTGTCTGTCACCAGGCTGTATCTCATGAACCGTGATAGCTAGAAAATTGAAATTTTCACAAATGATGTATTTATGTTGCCGCTATAACAACAGATACTAAAAACAAAATAAAATTAGTATTTAAAGGGGGCTCCCATACAACAAACGTGATATTTTTTGCTGTTTTTTGCTCGATATTAATAACAACGACAGGTAGACAGTTGAAATTTTCACAGATGATGTATTTTTGTTTCCGCTATAACAACAAATACTAAAAACAGAATAAAATTAATATTTAAGGGGGGCTCCCATACTACAAACGTAATTTATGTTCCTACAGGTTCATATTACCGAACCAATTTTGTATTGTGTAACTAGGTGCCGCGCAGTCGTCGTCGCGCACCCAACTTGTTAACGCGCCTCTCAATATTATAAAAGTTTAATTTAAAATACTCTCTTTTACTGCCACTCGCGTGGTCCGCCTTGTTAGGATACATACATCCAACACTGTTTTTTGGTACGGAACCCTTCGTGCGCGAGTCCGACTCGCACTTGGCCGGATTTTTTATACTTACCATGTTATATTTTGACTAAATAATATTTACAAAACCATAATTAACGCACACCTACAAAAAGCTTGCAACTTCGTGAGTTTTTAAGGAATCATTATAATTGTTTTTAAACTGATTCTGAAAATGAAAATATGTGACCCGTGTTTCGGCTTTGGTATTCACAAAAAATAATGTTGCATATATTAATTTGGTATAAGAAAAGCACAATATCATTCAAAGATCATACATACATTCCCTACCATTTTATTAAAAACCTATGCATCTGATATCTAAAATTTTTATCTAAAGACACATTTAGTACCTACGAAAGTAGAAATAAGAGAATAATAAATATAATTTACTTGTACCACAGAAGGAAAGATCAATCCATCCTCCATTCTTCCGTACAAACAATATGTTCCTGCGATCTCATTAAAACATTTAACAGTGTAAAATAATGGCGCGCAGAACGATCTGCCGTTACGTCCGCCGTAAAACCGTTTATGTGTTACAACTCCGTACATCAAAACAGACACTCCACTATCCATCTGCTGGAACAAAGCATTGCGTAAAGATAGTTAGTTGTTATTACAACTTTTGCAGCAGTTGTTTTAACAAGGAAAATTGGAATTATAAAGTAATTTATTGACCGAGCGAGCGCGAAGCGATGAGTGAAGTGTCTCTGCTTCAGTTTGGGAAAAAAATCTTTCGTATACTGTCAGCATTTCTCAACCGATTCTCTTGAAATTTTGTGAGCAGGTTTGAAAATTTTTTTGTGGAGCCAGTTTTTCGAAATTTTCGAAAATGGGGGAGATATGTAAAAAAATCATATTTCAGTCCGGCTTTCGGCGCTGTCTGTTATCCTCTACAGGTGGCATTCTCAACTGATTCTCGTGAAATTTTGTGACCAGGTTTAAAAATTACTTATATACTTAGATTTTTTATCGAGCCAATTTTCCGAAATATATCTTTAAAAAAATTCGCCCAAACATTTCTAAAAATGTTCAAAATTAAAATAGAAGTGCTATCTAGCTGCAAACGAATACGATTTGGTTTACCTACAGCAAATAACAATACCAAACATTAGTGTGGGCTTTAAAATCCTCTTGGCAACATTTTTTATTAGATAATTTTTTAAACAACATACAATTTGAGCTACTTTTTAACGCGAGGTCTAAAGCTCACGGAGCCACTATTAGTAGGAGCACATATTATTACCGTAGCACTTCGTAGCACAGTAGCAGAAATGACGTATTTACTCAACACAATATTTCTGAACTCGAACTTACATAAAAGTAAATATTTTAAAATCAATAAAGCCTTTACACATAGAAGCCAAACCCTCACAAGTAGTATAGTATACCATTTGTTGATTACGCCCTAACGTTTTTCGTAGCAATTTCGTAGCAGTTTTTAAGTGATTTGGAAATTTGAGTATGCTTTTAATTACGCCGCTGTAATTCTTTTAATCATACTCGCCAATTTTTGAAGACGTTTTGTAAATAATGCGTGGAGCAAACTACCTATAACAAAGAGCCATAGTCAATCTGGCCGCAGAGGCTGTTCGTTTTATACGGAATGTTAAAAAAATGTTTCCCTACCTCATTAGACATGCCCTGACCTCTGTGGAAGCCAATGTTTACGTTGAGACTCGCCGCACGTCAGCACAGTCCCTGGCTATATGCGTCTGCACGACAATGCTATTGTTGTGCGTCCACAACTGTGTTGAATAAACGACTGACAAGACGTGTACATTGGTAATCTTTACGGAGAAACTCCTCAGTTGCTGTAGTTTACCTATAAAAATGCAAACTTTTTAAACAAACAGAGAACCGCTTTCTATGATTTGAAATATTCGACATTTGCTTGATATTATCGAATACTAACGGCCGCCTGCGACTTCGTCTGCGTGGAATTTTTTTTTGCTATACTTCGGAAACAATACTTTTTTTCGGGAAGTAAGGTACCCTATGTTATTTTTTGTACCCCTAACAACGTGTATGTTGTTAGGGGTAAAATTTCATGATGATCGTTTGAGTAGTTTAGACGTGAAGACGTAACAAACACAAACGGACTTTCGCATTTATAATATTACTAGCTGCCGCCCGCGACTTCGTCTGCGTGGACAGTTATTTACCTATCCTTCGGGAACTGTATGGATAGTAAGTAAGTAAGGATAGTAAGGATGGCCAACTTTATAGTTACAAAAAAAGTAAAGATAAGTAATGTAACAATAAAATTCTTATTATTTGTTTTCTCTACATAAAAAAGTACTTTGAAAGTAGGTAACTCAATTTTTTGTTAGCAAAAGTTACGACTTTATTCTTTTTAACTTAACCAAAACTTATATGACATGATGAGTTAAGTGTTAACAAAGTTTCACATAACTTTTGTAAATTGAGAAAATGTTAGTGTGGAAAAATTCTCCATCCAGCCAAATGGAATATTTCATAGAAAAGTTCCTTATAATTATAGTTTTGATCTGTATTCAAGATAATCTTGGTATTTGATTTGTCAATGTCCATACTGTCTATTCTGAAAACTTAACAATTCGTGCGAGTCAATTCGATTGCATTGCGCAGTAAGTAACATACATACATTACACTCACACCTGTTTTCCCCTGGTGGCGATCCATAGTTTCTGCCTACCCCAGGCAGATGGTACTATACTATGGATCGCCGCCTGCTACGATCCTTGCACACTTCTTTCGCTTCACTCACATCCATCAATCTTTTCATACATTGCCCTGCGGTTTTTGTCACGTCACTGCGTACACCAGCCTTTTTTATTAAAACCTCTATTTATTCCGCATAGGTTTTTCTGGGACGCCCTTGCGCAATCGTTCCTTCCACATTCTCACAACATAAGTATCTCTTTCGTGATTCGCCTTTCATTCATCCTTTCTTAGTGACCAAACCACCGGAGCATTCCTCTCTCAATTCTTGTCACTAATTATCTTTCAGACCACACCTTTCACGAATTACAACATTGCTCCCTCTGTCACTCAATTTGACTCCACATATTTTCCTCAACTATCGCATCTCTACCGCATTTATTCTGCTTTTATTCATCTTCTGCCATACTCAAGATTCACTTCCGTACATCAGTGTCAGCACCAGCACTCCGTTAGGAATAGCCATTCGCGCCTTTGCAGATACGATTTGGCTACTCATAAACGAGTGTATAGCACCATTCACTGCATTACGTTTCTTCACTCGTCTTTCTATGTCTTCCTCACTCTTTCCATCCCTTGTGAACAAACTCCCCAAGCATACAAACTCACGGACTTGTTCCACTTTTTTGGCGCCTATCATTACCGTACAGTCAGTCATTTCTTCACCCCTCTCAAACACCATCACTTTCGTCTTAGTTTCATTCACTTTCATCCCCTTTCTTACAAAATCATAATTCATAACTAATATCATTTCCTGTAACTCTTACGCAGAAGACGCAAGTATAACTTGGTCGTCAGTTGTAAGTATTTACAGTAAAAAGGGTTTATCATCATTATATCAGCCTCACGTCACGACACACACTGCCGGGTACAGGCCTAACCCAAGGATCTCTACGACGATCGGTCCTGCGCTGTCCGCATCCAGTGTCATCCAGGCTGACGATCTGGTGAAGGTCGTGACTTCACCAGGTCGGCAGTCTACCTTGTCGGGGGCCTACCCACGGAGCGTCGTCTGGTGCGCGGTCGCCATTCCAGAACCACTCCGCCCAAACGGCCATCGGTTCTTCTCGTTATGTGTTCCGCCCACCACTACCACTTCAGCTGATGTTATCAAAATTAAATTAATAAACGCTACAATTTTTTTTAAGTTAACAATTTAATTCACCCATTTCGTGATCCATTTTTACATATACGTCTCTATTCATTAAAGTACCTATATTTCCTGCCGGAGTTCGATTCTGTTTAGTCTAATAACAATATTTGGGTTACACAAAGTGCATCTATGAACGACGCCATTGCTAAACATCAAATTAAACGATCAGTACTACCAATCGGACACTGAAACAACAACTCAATTCTCACTAATAATTATGAAAAAAAGATTATTTTTTACTGAAAATCCTTACTAATATTATAAATGCGAAAGTCCGTTTGTTTGTTTATTTATTTGTTTGTTTGTTACGCCTTCACGTCCTAACTACTGAACCGATCATCATGAAATTTTGGATACACGTTGTCAGGGTTACAGAGAAGGACATAGGGTACCTTTCATCCAGAAAAAATGTATTGTTCCCGAGGGATAGCAAAAAAAACCTTTCCACGCAGACGAAGTCGCGGGCGGCAGCTAGGACTTATATAAAACGAATAATAACAATTCGTAACAAAAAGTACTTTAATATGATGAATGAACACCACAAAGTTACTTTTCTTATAGCACCGCAATAAATTATTTATACTTGAAGTAATTAAGGAAAACATTTTTCTTTGTTACATAAAAAAATATGGAAATGAGTGAATGTAACATTAATTTGAGGAACAAAATACCTAATCAATTCAACAAGCTTATCAAAATGTATTGTAAAGTTTTGTTTAAAAATAGGTTTTGATTTGGTTTTGATAATATTTTCTGAAATTCGTCTTTACATAGGTTAATTTGTTATTGGGAATATACTCATACAATCTTAAAGACTACATTTAAAACGAAATTAGCGTTTTTCCAAAGAAATCGAAAAGAAGAAAACGAAATCTCAATAATGAAAGCATTATTGTTGATGTAAGTAAACTTTACTTTTTGGAAGCAAAATTCTTAGTGCTGTTTGTATAGAGGAAAAAACATAATAAAGGTATTATCAACTTTTTTTAAACAAAGAGAATCTATTAAAGCGGATTTTTTTTTGTCATTGGCATTTTTCACGAAAGTTTCAGATGTAACATAAGAATACGACAATTTTTTTTATTTATTGTGTGTATTATCAAGTGCAGATGCGTATCGAGTGCATTATAAAGGGAAAAAAATATAGGGAAAATAAGATATATAACAATTATCTTGCTCACATCGGTACACAATAACATGATTTTGATACCTATTCGAAGATTTTAAAGGCATTTTTTATTATTTAAAGGTAGTAATAATGAGATATTTGTCTAACGTTTTACGTAGTTTATATCTCCATATATTTATTTAATAATTTAATAGGAATTTTCAAAGTTCGCCTTCATAACGGCTCGCGCAGAGTTGTTTCAATCATTTGTATTGAAATTATAAAATGGGACCGTAGTCGAAATACCTATACCCTCTTCTTTGACTATTCAAATTCATTCATTCTCCATATTATGCAAGGAATCTGAATCCTAATAATCTCTGATGCATAGTATGAAATATGCATGTCAACTCATGCATACGAAAGGCGCGTAATATTAGCAATATTCCTTATATTTTTACGAGCATACTAATGCATATGTCAAAATGTATTGAATGTAGTACAAACAGTAATAACTGTGGTAATGGCCTCTTGAATTCTCTCCGCCAAGAATACAATGGTTTTGGCAAAAACTAATGAAGTTGTTACGTTTTAACACCACACTACATACTGTAAGTACCTACTATATAAAGTCGAACGTCGCAAATATTTGTGTTAGAGTTTGTCAGAATGTTTTTTTTTTTGTTTTTTTTTTTTGTATTTCAGCCGCGCTATCGCAAGATTTCTGTCAAATGAGACCTGCCGTACCGTACCTACTTTATAATAAAAAAAAAATAATTAAAAAATATTAAAAACACGACTTCCTTACCAAAAACGAAACAAATAGTTAAATAACAAGTGTCATTGCAGTCGTGGGACCTCTTTGGTTAAAAATTGTTCCATACAGTGGTCCCCCGACTGCAATGACACTTGTTATTTAACTATTTGGTTCGTTTTTGGCAAGAAAGTCGCGTTTTTAATATTTTTTAATTTATTTATTTTTATTTTATACACTAGTGACAAATTGGAATGTGCTCTTCAAGGCCTTTCATTTGATGTCCATATAATAATAGTTTTTTTTTTTACATTTTGAAGTGGCGTCATTAAGTCGCCATATTGTTTTTTTCCTTTAAGATCGGTGTACCTAATGCGTAGACAGACTAAGTCGCGTTTTGCCTAAATGTCATATTTATTAGCTTTAGGCCTAGGTCGGCGTTAGTCTATTTAGCAGATTGCCTGAATATTCGTCAGTCTAAGTCGCGTTTTGCCTAAATGTCATAATGTATTAACTTTATGCCTAGAACGGTGTCAGTATATTTGGACTTAAAATCTTAAATTAATGATAAGATAATTGTGAATGTTTATAAGATCCTTTTTAATTTTCACACGATCACGTACTTGGTAGCTGTTGAACTATAATTCAGTATGTCTATCAATCTCTTTGCCTTCTTCTCTTTTAACCTATATCGCAGTACGTCTAACTAACTTTATGTCTACTTCGCAATATGACTAGTCATAACGCAATTTAGTCCCTCTACGCTTTAGGTACACCGATTTGAAAGGGTTTTTTTTTAAACATAGCCAGCGTCACTCGGGATGATGTAAGAATTCTAACGATACCCCATACATCTTAGGTACATAACCACAAACATACATGAACCCTCAACACATATACACTCCTTTATGGGCAGTTGTGTAAAAACACATATACTCTCCTTTGTGGGCAGTCGTGTAAAAAATAAGGAGAAAAAAAACGAGGATGACTTTTTGGCTTTACTCTTAGTAAATTTAATTTTGTCGTTGTACAATACCGCAGATGATTGTGGTATCTGAACTACCTATTTGTGAACCCGAAAGTGTTGGAAAATAAATGAAACCAAAAAGGGTTCTGTTCTAAGCTGGTTTATTATGCACTCAACCTCAAAAGTCCTTATGATCTACAGTAAGTAAAACCATATCGCGATGTATTTGACTACAGCGCCATCTATTAATGATCTATGGTAACTGATATACTAATATGGACATTAATGATCTATGCAAGGCAAAACCATACCGCGAGGCACTCGGGTACAGTGCCATCTATTGTCAACTTATGAACTAATAATTTGTACTGGCGTGAACAGTCGTTTAAGTATACCTACTTGCTGTTGTCAACCCAAATATCTTAAATAAATAAATATTGTTTTGTGTAAATAATATTTATCTCAAATCGTATTTTAGCACCATTTAATTGCCAAAGTCATAAATTGTACCTACTTATCTGTGCCTTAATTACGTGGATGTGCATTTTTCAAAGTTCTCATAAATTATCCACAATAACATTTATAGTGATAATAATTCATATGCATCAAAAAGCATAAACAACTACTTAATCAACCGCTTCTGTGGTCTAACTACTGATTCGCCCACACGTGTTTAAGGTATGTATGGGCTAAGGGTCCCGGGTTCGATCCCCAAAAGGAGGGTACGATTAGTATTCGGTTTGGTTGCTGGTAGGGCTTTTCAAGACTACCTGGCTAACTACCAGCTTTTGTATTTCATTTTATAATTTACTTATACGAAGTGACGATAATCTACCTAAGTCTGACGCCATAACAACAATTATTTAAAAAAATGTTGTGTTCCGGCAGTTAGAGGTGAGATAGCCAGTTCCTCAGTGGTGAGCATTTCGGGTGTAGTGCGCTCACACTTTCGGCCTTATCGTCACTTCACATCAGGGAAGGTGAAGACCGAGCACTATCCCGCACCCTGATTATCTAAAAAGAAACTATTTAGCGACCGGTTTCATTCCACATACATTGCTACTTTTCTTTTGTATGTTTTTTTTTAATTCAAAAAGAAGTAGCAATGGATCACTATCATCTATGAACTGCAACCGGTCGCTAGGTGGTTTCTAATTAGATAATCAGCCCGCCGTTGTGTATAAAAAAAACTACTTAACTAATTTGCGATAATAAACTGAGTCACTAAGTTTTTTATAAGGAACATTTTTTCACTAATTCGATTTTTTTTTAATTTATTGTTGAAGAAATTCATAAATAAAGATTATATTATTACATTACTCATTAGCAAAAACCACTAGGGTTTGTGTGCCAATGAGAGTTCGCAAGTTTTGAGCATACTGCGTACTTTATTTAGAACAGATCATGAAAACGGAAAAATGAAAAAATGAAAATGAAAAATTCTTTATTCAAATAAACTCACATAATGAGCATTTTTAAATCGTCAATGTTTTTTTTTTACCCTACCACCCATTATGACGTCTTTTAAAAGATGAATCTCTTGGAAATGATGTAACACATAACTACTTTAAGTACTTTGTTGCCAGTGATAGTAATATAATAAGTCTATGTTTGTTGCCAATAATCCTGTCATCCTGTTGTAATTATCTGGTAACGATATATTTAAGTTTGTAAATATCGTTACTTACTGATAAGTTTCTTGCGCCCGTTCTTCTTGTCAGTTAAAAAAGTCTGAACGGGTGGTAGGAAAATAAAGACGATTCAAAAGTACTTAAAAATTAAGTTTATTTAAATAAAGCTATTTTTTACTTTTGACTTTTTTAGCTGACAAGAAAAATGGGCTCAAATAACTTATCAGCTTTATCAAATAGAACGATATTTACAAATATGTATATCGTTTCAAGACTTTTTTTAACAAAGAAATAAAATTATAATTAGATCATTATTTAATGAATTTCAAATTTCTTAATCAATTTATAGGGTTAAAGCTAAATTCAAAGTTTCAAGATATTATTCAGTCTAGTCTGTTACAAGAAAAAAAACTTTACAATTCAACATGCGTTGAGATAGGTAGTCAAAAGCAGACCCATTCCCACTGGCAGCACCCGTTCACGAGCATGACGCATGAACCAGCCATCGCTTCGCCCCGGTAAAAGGTTACCGTGGCTTAGCTGAACCATATTTGAGAGAACGTAACGACCCGCCTCACACGACACCACCGCAGAAATGATTAAAGAGAGCATGACATACTAAGGGTACCCATGTTAAAGCATCGAATTGAAAATTAATATCCAAAAGCTTTTCATAGGGCTTATACAAAACGATTATAGAAAGTAAAAATATTGCAATGGGGAATGTCCGAAAAAAATCAAATTAGCTGAATATTTTTTTATAGGTAGGAATAAGCTCTCTTAGTAATAGAAAAAAGTTTCAGAATTTTCGGTTACGTAAAAAATCTTAAAAAAATGAAAGTCTCTTCGACTTCACAGATGTACGAAAGTAACAGCAGAATGGAGATTATACCTTTGCCACCACCTGCCACAACAACAACAAGTATTAAGAAAAAAAGGTTTGACATTTCTTTTTTTAATACCGTGATTTTTATCGGACATTCCCCATTAAATAAATCAAAACAAGGTAAGTTATTATGATATATACGTTTTGAGTAAGAAGTGCCATACATACAGACAATATAAAACATATTTTTTATATACGACGCCCTTAATACAAGCAGACAGATGCAGACCCATTCCCACTGGCAGCACCCGTTCACGAGCATGACGCACGATCATGAACCAGCCATCGTTTCGCTCAACGATATTTGAGGGAACATAACGACCCGCCTCACACGACACCACCGCAGAAATGTTTAAAGTGAGCATGACATACTAAAGCTACCTAGCTAGCTATATTAAGTCGTCGAGTCAAGAAGCCAGATGGAAAAGAAAACATGCATAACTAACATTATAAATATACAGACTGTAATTGCACGAACATTAGTCTTTATTTAAATTTTATTGCTTTATTTAAAATTTGATTTATTTTTAAGGTGAGTATTTTGTTTTTGTTTATTTTTTATTATTTTGGAACAGGCGAAACAAAAAGTGTGATAATTAAGATAGCGCGTGGAAACTCAAATAAAAGTAATTAGTTAGTTAGTAAAAAAATTAAAACACTTTTTAGTGCTCAATTTAAAAATGCTTTAAAGTTTTTTTTTATTACTGTCGTGACTGCCCATTCACAAGCTATTACTGTTGAAACATAAATAATGGCTGACTGACTGACTGACACCGAGACTCACAAAATAATATAAGGTATATTAATTTTTAGCAAAAGTTACTAAAAGAAATATTTTACATACAAGAACATTTTAAATACAAAACAAACTTCATGGTTCCGAGGTTTCATCAAACTATTTAGTCCAAAAAAGGTTGTAATAAAATTTAAATTAGGAAGGTGTTTTTACAACAAACAAAAATAGGTTTTAACAAGATTTTACTTTAACGAAATTAAAATTTGGAAGCTGGTTGTTAAAATTCAAACATTTAAGAAAAAAGTGTGTACAAAATTCAAATTTGGAAGCTGCCATTACAACACTGAAGCTGCTGCGATAAAACAGACTATAATACCTGATTGCAACAGTTTCTCGGGCAGGGGACCAAATGGTAAATGTGGCTCACCGGAGTAAGCGGGGTGGGGATGCTCGAGGTCCTGAGCATGGACAGCTTCCTCCTCTGCTCGGCGGACAGCGACGCCCGGCGACTCCTATCGAGAGCAATCTGAGACGGGTCGGATTCCAAGCTCAACCCTCGCCGTAACGACGGGCGGAACATGATTATAACTTTTGCTACCTCCGTTTTATTAACAAGTCGACACGTTTAGTTGCTGTTTACGAAAATCACAGTTACGTCCAGTTTCCGAAAGTCGAGTGGATAATGGTTATGGTTTTATACAAGTTAAGGAATAATTTAACAATATTTTTAATAAAATTTAAATTTGGAAGTAGTCTTTAGGAAGAAAGAAAGAAAGAAAAATAATTTATTTGAGACATGAACACAAAACAAACACTGAAAATTGAACAGCTAGTCCCAAAACGGTCCCGACTCAGTATAATGCATGGTCTGCAACCAGCGCTGGTCTTCCGCCGGGACCGGTTCGTTGACGCTGCGATAAATAACATCTATACCTAAAAATAAAACTACTTTACAAAAAAATGCTTTTTAGAAAAAAGGTTTCAACAATTCAAGGCCCGGAAAATGAGACACAATAGATTTTTAATTGTTGTCCGGGCGCAACGCGCGGGCATTGATTTCGCTTTAACGAAAATGAATTAGAATAATTTTAAAGAAAGCCGATTTTTAATAGACAATTTGAATTACCTTCAATTATTTTGATGAAAGGGGAGTTAGCAATAGCAATGTATCTAATAATCGTTACTCCTACTGTCTCACCATTCTACTAACTTAGTGACCTGGCATAATATGTAGGTATTTTAACGAACTTGATAATATGAAATGGGTAGTAATCAGGGATGATTCGATGTCAATGTGTTAGAAACCTTGAGAAAATAATACGAGAAGTCGATTTTGGGTTTCGTGAAAATTAAAAAAAAAAAGTTAAATCAATTCGTCTTTGCAAATGTACGGAAGTAACAGCAGAACGGAGATTATTCCAATCACTACATATAAAAAGTGACACTTCATAGCTGAGTAATAATAGATGAAATGAAAATATAATCCTAATTATGTTTTTGAAATGTTTTATCGCTATCGTCTAATAAATTGCTTTGAGAATTCAAAATGAGTTCTACTAGTTCAAATGAAATTCTTTAGTGAAAATAATAGTTTATTCAGACTAAACGATGTGAGTGTGAAGACGTAAACAAATGTGAAATGACAAAAATAAAAAGAACAATGAACTTCATGACTTCGACCTTTCGGAAACTGGCGCTAATTTTTCACAATCAAAATAAACTAAACAAAATAAAACTCCTGAACAAAACCAATCACCTTTTCCTTTCCATAGTTTTTATTCAAACAAAACTGGCGCACTAAGTGTTCATTTCAACCAAAATAACTGTCGCGAATTGTGTTTAGCGAACGTAGTCAAAGTTTAACGTCCGAGCCGACCGCGACTGTTCGGCGTAGCGGAAAACTCATAGACTGAAATATTTGGGAGACAAGTCTACGTGTGAAACGTTGACTGCTCGCCAGAGAGTTGCACAATTATCTGACATTTAAAATTGGATCAGCCGATGCGTAGGGGCGCGGGAGTCGGTGAAAGTGGCCAATTTCTTCTTTTCCTTTTTATTTTGTTTGTTGTACACTTAGCAGTTAATGGATGGACGAATTTGTACAAGGGCACAGCGTATTTCATATTGAAATGTTTCTCGGATTATTAATAGAAACTTTAATTCTAATTTTCTTCTTTTTAGGATTCCGTACTCGAAGGGGCCAAACGGAGCCCTATTTGCTGTCACAACACAAAGCTCTAGCAGCTAAACCGTAGAAGCTTCAGTCGTTATATTTGCAATTTTGCACCAAAGATGTGTCTAGCTAATCCAAAGCCAGGTAAAGTATAAAAATTCTACAGATCTCACACTACGCGCAACTATCAAAGGCATTGGAAATGTAATTGGGATGTTGACAACTTTTTTTATTTTATATTACATAAATTACCTCTCAAAAAAAGAAACATTGGTAAAATAATTATTTCGCTAGCTTGAAAACTGCCCGAGATATCACAGTGTGAAATGCACACAAATGGACTCGCTCAAAAACACTCCATACTAACGGCTACTGAGTTATGACGTCACGCCTCAGTAGTTTGTATGCAACGCGTAGGAAATTTGTTTGGCAGCTATATTAAATATTGTGTTTATCAAAATGGTTTCTTAGACAAATTTGCTATACATTTTACGAACTAATTAAAAGTATCATTTATTTAAAAAAAATATATACTTTTTAAATGGACTTGTCCACCCAACTTTGAAGGGTCATAAAACAAATAATATGCAATATATAAAACCAAGAGGTATACAAGCTACTCTAAAAGTTTAATATGTTTACGATTTTTATTAGTATTTCGTTATTTTATTCATTAGTCAACATCCCAATTGCATTGTTATCAATGGCGCATAAGCTACATACATATTTAATGGGAATTCATTCTTTATCGTACAATAAGAGGCATGTTTTTTGAAATTTTAGACGAAGTGGGGATTAGTTCGTTCAAATAAAATCAAACAATATAAAAAAACCGGACAAGTGCGAGTCGGGCTCGTCCACCGAGGGTTCCGTACAGACCTACATCTATACATAAAATAAAGCTATAGAAAAGTTGTGTCGGTACAAAGGAAATATTTTGAAAAAAAGTGGTTGGTAGTTATTAGTTTTTTATATGAAAACTGTACTACGGAGAGTTCAAGCTTTATCCCAGGTTCTACCTACCGGAATTATGTGAAAAATTGCTTAGTTTATAAGTTGGACTCCAAGCTACCAAACTGTAAAAAAATACCATCAAAATCCGTTCAGCAGACTGCTATATATAGATAACCATTTGAAATCCTTTGTCGCCTCGTAGAAAATAACCCTTCCAGGGATTACGACAAAGAATTGACCACGGGCGAAGTTTGAAATGGAATAGTACATTACTGCAGCGGCACTCAAGACAGGCATTGAAGAACATACGTTAGTCCATCAATGCCTAGTTGCGGCCAAGGCTTGTGTAGTACTTTTAAACTTTTAACTTTTTAGTTTTAAAAGTTTTAAGCTTTTTATTTTAATTTTAAAATACTTACAGTAATTGAAAAAAGAAAATGGAAAGTGGAATGTGCACATAAAGGCCTTTCATTTGATACACATATTGAAAAAAAAACCGGTTTTTTTCATTTATTTCCAGTTTTTCATTTTTCTTTTCAGTTTTTTTGGAATGTGCTCATCAAGGCCTTTCATTTGATACCCATATTGCAAAAAAAATTACCTTTCTTTTTTAATTTTTTTTTTTAGTTTTTTTGAATATGCTCCTTGATGAGCATTCCAAAAAACTTTTCAAAAAACTTTCATTTGATACCCATAGGTATTGAAAAAAAAATTTTTTTCGTTTTTATTTTTTTTTATCTTTTTGGAATGCGCTCATCAAGGCCTTTCATTTGATACCCATATTGCACCAAAACAGTTTTTTTTTCGTTTTTTTTTTTTTTGTTTTTTTTTTTCAATTTTTTGGAATGTGCTCATCAAGGCCTTTCACGTGATACCAGTATACCGAATATTAAAAAAAAAAATTTTGGAATGTGCTCGCTCATCAAGGCGACATTTGATACCTATATTTGTGTTTAATTGAAGAGTTCGCTCCATTTCTGAATTACACGTGTGTAATGAGTTTTAATAGAAACATTGCTGGACAGACGCCGGCAATTTTGTATGAAAATCCATTATAACACGTTAGTAATGGATTCTCATACAAATATTGACGGCGCGGTTTAGGTCTGTACTGTTACTGTAAGTACTGTTGATTGTCAACAGATGGCGCTGTATATCAATAGTACACTGTATAATGTTCTGTGAAATGGTTTTATCTATCGCAATGTTATTAGAGAAAATGGGTGTATTCCAACAGGACCCTTTGGTTGTGTGAAGCCGAGACTTTTATTGTAGTGGTGGCTACCTCGGCTGACCTTACCGAGTAAACTGTCTTGAATATACTTGGTGCCAAATGCTCCAAGCAACATTGGAATGCGATGCACCCGCATTTTAATGTAAACTGAAACAATCTACCACTGAACCATTCAACACTTGACACTGGCAAAAATTACTTCCAAGAAGAAAGTAGATTGCCAAAACAAAAATAAGAAGAAGACCCCCTGTCATACAGCGTGACACACCGCCATGTTGCGAAAATATTTAGAGCCAAATTTATTACTTTTTAACTTTATTTTTAAAAGTAATTAACTATAACAATATTTGAAAGGATTTGAATAATTAATAATAATAAATATTGATATTTTTAAAAGAATTAGTGGCGCGATTAATCCAAAAGTAATTAGAAGTTAAACTATGACCGCGCAATGCCGCGCATACCGTTGTTTCACCAAGATAATTAATAATTACGTATTTTAATGACCATATTTTATTATGATTTAATTACAAATATACAGTTTTCAGATTTATTCCTGTAAGTGTAGTATAAGACGCTATTACCTGCCAAATTTCATAGTTCTAGGTCAACGGGAAGTACCCTATGAATTTTGATTCCTTTGAGAGTATCGAAAATGCGTTTTTTGCGCCCTAAACGGCAGTATCTTTTTTTCACGTTAATTTAGAAGTTTGATTTTTTTACAGCTTCAAGGGCCCGTAGACCTTAGTATATGGTTTAAATTTCAATTCGATACCTCCACGCGTTTCCGAGATAAAGGGTCTTGACAGACAGACGGACGGACAGACAGACAGACGGACAACAAAGTGATCCTATAAGGGTTCCGTTTTTTCCTTTTGAGGTACGGAACCCTAAAAAATTAAAACAAAATATAGAAATAAAATAAAAATCTAATCAAATCAAATTAAATAATGAAAATAAATCAATTAAAATTAAAAATAGAAACAAAATATATTTTACAATTAATTACCAGATGTCCAAATGTCCCGCACGACGTCAAATTCAAAATGTTAACAAAGTAATGTCAAAGTAATAGGTACTTATGTCATGTAGTTACAAATTTCAATTTGATTTAATTAAATGTAATTTTATTTAAATTCCATTACGACAAATATTGTGAATCATCTATGTGATGAAAGCAGTGGTCAACCAAAACTCTAAACATTATTCTTTTGAAACGTACGATCGGAAGACTTTGTATATGATCTGGTAGCAAATTATATAATCTAACACACATGCTGTAACTGTTTCTTCTATAACAGTTTATCTCTGAAGGTGGTATATATAATCTGTTGGGATATCTTGTTCGGAAGTTACACGTTTCATGTAGGTATCTTAGTAAAAGGATGCAGTTTTTTTTTTGACAAATATCAAAATCTCAAATATGTACAGCGAAGGAAATGCAAGTATATTTAACTTTTTTAAAAGAGGTCTGCATGATTCTGTCCTACTCGGCAAATACTTCTAATACACTTCTTTTGTAATATGAAAGCACGTTTGGTGTTCGTTGCATTTCCCCATAAGACCAGCCCATACCTGAGTATAGAACCCACATATGCGTGATATGCCATCAGAGCTGTCCTTTGATAAGCTAATTGTGTAAGATGATATAGAGCGTAAATAAATCCATTATTTTCTGACACACCATATCAACATGAAGTTGCCAGGTAAGTTTCGCATCTATCAGAAGACCAAGATATGTAGCAGATGTAGTTTCCATAATAGGTTCACCACGATGGTGGATGGACAATGGTAAGGATACACCATTTTTTTTACTAAATTGTACATACCATTTTGCTATTTTCTCTAGCTTATTATTAATCTCATTTTCATAGTCAATATTGTTAGTTTTATGTATGGCTATACACCGATATGTGTCAGCAAAAAGAGTGACTGGGTAATTAATACATATCGGTAGGTCATTTATATTTAAAATAAAAAGTATTGGGCCTTATATACTTCCTTGAGGAACTCTTAGTGTATTTATCTTTGTTTTTCTGATTTATACATTTCAGTGTGATGTTCATCATTAAGTTTCGAGTTTTCCACATATTGCATCCTATAACTAAGGTAACTCTTGATCCAATCAGGCTAGTCCTTATATACCGTACAACTCGAGTTTAACTAAGAGTGTCGAGTGGTTCACATAATCAAATGCCCTACTCATATCATACAATATTGCGGCTACAGGGATTTTACGGTTCATTAACGTTGACACAGTTTTGACCAGGGAATAGCATGCAAGTGCAATTGACCTTCCTTTTCTTAACCCATACCTACTGTTCCCCTCTGAGTATATTATACTTTGTTAAAAACGACGTCAGTCTCACTTGCATGACCTTTTCAAATATTTTTACCAATATTGTAATCTCATTCAGACATTTAAATGTGATATTTTAATATTTTATTTTAAGTAGGTAAGTTGAATTTTCATGGAATTTTCACCATCATTGTTCCTATTTAAAAAAAAGGTAATTTCAAAATTCTCTTAAACAAAACTATTCGTCCATACCCAAAGATTTACATACATAGATTACCTACCTACCTATTCAAAATGCAACTTTACCGACGATCATTGGTTAATCATTAATTCATTAATATTTAACGAACAAGAAATACTTAATGACTAAAAAACGTGCAAATAGAGCTAGCTATGTGTAAGTTATTAATGATACATCATTATTTGTTTTATTTGTATACCTACGTTGATTAGTTTGCTGATGTGTGTGATACCTTAGCTTTAAATAATAATTATAGGGAATGTCTGAAGAAAATCAAAATGGCTGAATATTTTTTTATTGGTAAGGATATAAACTTCACTACTAGAAAAAAAAAAATCATAATTTTTGGCTGCGTGTAATAAAAATATAAATTAAAATCACATCGTCTTCGCTGTGTGGGACCAGAAGTGACAGCAGAATGGAGATTATTCTCTAATCACCACATATTAAAAAAGTCAATTGACAACTGGCCTTTTTGTTATTTTTCCATAGCCATTTTATGTCAAAGTCAACTGTCAGTTGTTTTTCATATAGCTTAGTTGTTGTCATATGTCGCGATTAAGGAATATATTTTAATCTCCATTCTGCAGTTCTGCAGTTGCTTCAATACATTTGCGAAGACAAGGTGATTTTTTTTCACGCAACCAAAATTCTGAAACTTTTTTCTATTAATTTTCTGCCAAAAAAAAATATTCAGCTGATTTGATTTTTAGGGTTCCGTACCCAAAGGGTAAAACCAGCCAAGTGCGTGTCGGGCCACGCGCCATAGGGTTCCGTAGTTACCTTATACCATACCATATTTAATATCACCTATCATTTTTCGTTTGCAAAAATAACTTTGTTTTTCACAGTGTTGGTATGAATGACAAAGTTATATTTGCGGTTTTGGAAAATGTGCTATATCTCAAAAACTAATTACTATATCTCATTCAAACCAATTTTGGTTGAAAGTGTTTATTAAGATCTACAGCATATATTTTTTTTAGATTTTTCACTCTCTTATTTCAAAAGTTAAAGGGGGGGGACACACATTTTACCACTTTGGCGGTGAATATCATTCAAACGGTTGACTTTGAGAAAAAGTTGTCTTAGAAACCTCAATGTCATTTTTAAAGACCTATCTATAGACACCCAACACGTGTTGGTTTGAAGAAAAATTTTTTTTTCAGTGTCAGTTCCATGTATGGGGACTGGAAAATAAGAAAAATAAAAGATTAAGGGGGGGCCCCCTTAATCTTTTATTTTTCTTATTTTTGTATTAAATTCGTTAAGCGGTTAACAGAATACATCTACCTACCAAGTTTCAACTGTGTAGTCTTAATACTTTCGGAATAAAGTGGCTGTGACATACGGACAGACAGACAGACAGACAGACAGACAGACATGACGAATCTATAAGGGTTCCGTTTTTTGCCATTTAGGCTACGAAACCCTAAAAACGAGACCCTATTACTAAGACTCCGCTGTCCGTCTGTCTGTCTGTCTGTCACCAGGCTGTATCTTATGAACCGTGACAGCTAGAAAGTTGAAATTTTCACACATGATGTATTTCTGTTGCTGCTATAACAACAAATACGAAAAAAAGAATAAAATTAATATTTAAGGGGGGCTCCCATACAACAAACGTGTTTTTTTTGCTGTTTTTTGCTCGATATTAATAACAACAACAGGTAGATAGTTGAAATTTTCATAGATGATGTATTTTTATTGCCGCTATAACAACAAATACTAAAATTAGAATAAAATTAATATTTAGGGGGGGGGCTCCCGTATAACAATCGTATTTTTTTTGCCGTTTTTTGGTACGGAACCCTTCGTGCACAAGTCCGACTCGCACTTGGCCGGTTTTTTTACAGACACTCCGCATTGTATCAAAGACACTGGCTGCATTACGTTTGCCTATAATTAGATCAAAACTACGTTTGACCCTCGCACTTAAATTTTGTCGACACCGATTGTACGGGAATGATATTAATATTTTATTTGCACGCAACGTTTATTTCAAGGAACCATTCAAACGTGTTATTTAAAAATAACAAATGCCGACATTTCTACACAAAACCACATCAAAGTGAGAAAAAACGTACGTTTGTTGATCAAAAGCAACATTAGTGTAACATTTGATTGATTGGTTCTTAAATGAATATAAATACGTTCGACCTTAGCATTTAAGTGTTATTAAAAATTTAAACGATATCTACCAATAATAAAATTGTTTTTTTCTCTACCAACTTTATGTAACCAAGTAATTTTTACCTTGTAATAAAAAATAGTTTGTATAAAACTAAAGTCAAAGGTACTAACCCTTTCAATAGTCGGTCTCCTTCTCCGAAAAAAATCGGAAACTCCACACAAATACATTTTAAAACAATTAAACAAAAAGTACACACTTTTAACAACAAAAACGAACACTGATACTGTCAAATACTAGTGTTTATTATAAACAAAAGCGGAGGGTATCTGGACAACTGATGACATTGTCGGTACAACACTGTCAGACACTGTCCCGAGTCGTATTTGTTCTTAATAAACTACATAACGACAACGATCTGATGTAAAGGGTGTTTCAAAACAAACAAAACCCAGTGCTATAAACGACCAAATCCGAATATACGTCTCGGATAAAATGGGTTTTATGTACGAGACACTGCTTTCCACTTCGATTGTGAGGAAATCAAACAGCAATATTGCAAAAAATTGGATTGGATTATGTATTTGTCCATGTCCATCAGCCATTTTAATGTCCCCACTGCTGGGGCACAGGCCTTCCTCATAGGTGGATAAGGAGGACGGGCCATAACCCACCACACGGGCCCAATGCGGATTGGTGGGTGTTAACGACTGCAAATGCAGCCGGGACCAACGGCTTAACGAGCCTTCCGAAGCACGGAGGAGCTCGAGATAATACATTTTTGGTCACCCATCCCATGACCGACCCTTGCGAACGTTGCTTAACCTGCGCAATCGCTGGGCCAGGCGCTAGACCACTGCGCCACCGAGCTCTTATGTATTTACTAAGAAATATAATGAAATAAGTTTATAAAACAAAGTTTAGTTGCGAGTGTGGCTGTTAACTTAAATTGAAGACCTTTTGTCTCATCCTCGTAACATGATTTGTACGAGTAAGTCATATAACTTGATTAAAACTTGCAATTTTCAAATGCTTCTTATTAGAATAATATTTTATATACACCACGTATTTTATAACTAGGTAGTATATTAATCTTAAATGGACCAAAACTGCACTTAAATTGCAAGTTTTACTCAAGTCATCCCTACTCGTCTAGATAGGGGGGTTGGTTGGTCTGAGACTTAAATACGAAGATACTTTATGCACTAGAGCATGAAAAGCGATTTTATGCAACCTATACCCAACAGTCACGTGACCGACGCGAGTTTAACATTTTTTCCCCATATCAAAAAAAGTGTACAGCGCCGCTAGAGAAGTTTTCACTTCAAAAATAAACATGATCAACCTGTAGGCGCAATTGTATTTAGTTTTAACCGCTTCAATCTCGCGGGCGCCGCATTGTTTAATTGATTACAATTCCGAAGCTCGCTGCTGACTACTGTTTGAGAGGACACAGTGTCGATACTGATGGGCCCTCTGTTGCCCTTCTGTCTTAACAATAACAATCAATATTGTAATTTGTTGAGCTCATAATACCTATAGATCCATTGAGGGTAATTTCGTTATCAAAATCCAAGGTTTTACCTGTACTTGTGGTATCATACTTATTCGAAATTTATTTAAATTAACGACGATATAGAACGTGAAGTTCGATCACAACGTATATATAAGGCTCTATACTTAGCTACTGTTTTTTTTCAGTTTTGATATAATAATAACAAAAATAATAAATAATAAAAATATAATAATATATTTGATAATCAGCCTGTAGTCACAGAATACATAATTAGTATAAACTGTTGTTAAATACCTAGTTATAGGTAAATACGTAATCTGAGGGCACGGATTGAGTAATCTGTCTGTGTCTTCACCTGCATAAACTATAGATAAACTGGTAATAGGTATAATAAACTATTTAAGATTCATTAAGAATAAATCACAAGCATAGTTATCGGCGTGTTTTTTGTTTATCAGTTTACCCTTCATAATAAAATTACAAGAAACAAACTATAAGTAATAAACACCTAATGCTATTTATGTATGTCTGACTCAAGCAAAAATAATATATTTTTTGTCTAAAGGCGTAAAGACAATAAGTTTATTCTTATGCCTAATACCATTAAGGATGACCAACCAACTGTTATTAGTATTGAATGAAATTAAATTGAAATCCAATTCGAAACCATAAACGGACACTTTAAAACAGGGGCGGATCCAGGATTCCAATTTGGGGGGGGGCCCTCGGAGCCTCGGGCCGAGGGTTACCATCTATGTAAGGGAGAATGCCTGTCTAGGATGCAAAAAACGCCTGATTTTTCTGAAAAATGCCTGTCTAATCTGTCTATATTAAAAAACGGCCGCGCAGCGGGAGTTTTAGTCAATTTCATCCACTAATTTTGTACTCTTGCCTGTCTGTAGTAAAAAAAAACGACCGTGCAGCGCAATTCTTAGTCGGTTTCATTTCATCCATTAATCTTGTCTGTCTATAAATAGTTAAAAAGAAGGCCACGCAGCGCGATTTTTTTGACAGTTTCGTCCATTAATCTTGTCTGTCTATAGTAAAAAACGGCCGCGCAGCGCCATTTTCAGTCAGTTTCATCCACTAATCTTGTACTCTTGCCTGCCTATAATATAAGAAAACGGCCGCGCAGTGCAATTTTTATTCAGTTTCATCCACTAATCTTGTCTGTCTTTAGTAAAAAGGCCGCGCAGCGCGGTTTTTGGTCAGTTTCATCCACAAATCTTATCTGTAGTAAAAAAAAGTTAGAGGCACTGACACTACCTACATAAAACATGAAAACATAAAGAATTAAAAAAAAATCAACTATAATTTTCAAAGCAAGTTCAATGTTGTCCGCAAAGATAATTGGCCTTGTAGGGGGGGCCATGGCCCCCTTGGCCCCCCCCTGGATCCGCCAATGCTTTAAAAAAGCAGAGAAAAAGTTTTACTCTAGCCACAAGCAAGAAACACGAATAAAATTAGTATAATACATCACTAAAATTAGTTTAATTTATTTCGAGTGTATTATTAATAAAAGAGCTGACGTAAAAATATTTTTTTATTTCAATAAATAACAAATCTAATTGTAATTCGGCTACTTACTTACTTATATTTAAAACACACTAGATACTGCATAGGTAATTTGGCAGGAGGGCTAAGCAAAACTTAGCAAAGTGAATCTCAACTGTGCCTATAACATTGCCGTAGAATAATTGCAATCTACCAATCATTCATACTCCAGTCCTTTGCAATCGTCACAGGATTATCTCAAAGATCCCATTTTGCAATGGGGGATGTCCTTCCGCTCCCCCGAACATCATATTGCCCCCCCCCCCCCCCCCATCTTAATTTGTGTGGAGGTTTGCCATTGTTCTTTCAGGAAATCCTGGAATTACTGTCGTTTTCGTTGCCATTTTATATGAATTTAGACAGATGTTCAACCATAAGTTTTTTGTTTATGAAGCGATTTAGATTATTCTTTTTTTAAAGTCCCTACTGCTGGAGCATGGATGGAGAAGGATGATGGGCCATAACTCACCTCGCGGGCCTTCAGCGTCGGAGCTAGTAGGGCCATGGGCGCCCCTGGCAAGATTGAATTTTGGGCCCCAAGACTTATAGACTTATTATCTAGCTATGGATCAGCAAAGTATGCCCCCCTGAGGGTTGCGCCCCTGGCAGCTGCCCCCCTTGCCAGCCCCTACCTACGACGCGTAGGCCTTATGATTAATGGGTGATAGATTTGCAATTATCCCACGACATTTTCTTTAGTTCCTGAAGACTCAACCAGTAGGTTTCTCCGTATAATAATCATCAGGGGCACTAAGGCAGTATGCTCTAACGCTGCCAGTGAGGGCATCGTAGGGCTTGGCTTTGGCCACCACCACGAAGTACCGGTGCCCTGCGCCGCCTCGGAGCAGGATGGGTATACCACCAGCTGTTTCTATCGCCATGTGAGTTATCTGTGGAGGAAAGGGCTAAAGTCAGGACAATGTTATTTGGTGGTCCTGTGTGTTATTATTGCGGTAGTAGGTAAGTAATGTTTTTTTTAATCACGTAGTAAAGTCCTCGAATCACAACATATTATATGTTTTCTTCAGACTCAGATAAAAAAATTCAGAGCACTTCGTAGCAAGCAAGTAGGTAGATACTATATACTACACCGGATGACAGTCCGTGTGTAGACCTGAGTAGATGATCTGATGAAGGTCACAAGAAGTCGCTGGGCTGGATGCGAACAGTGCAGGACTGATCGTCGTGAAGATCCCCGAGGAAGATCTATGCCCAGCTCTATTTAAGCACAACGGGATACCTAAGTATCCCGTTGTGCTTAAATAGAGCTTGGCCTTCACCTCACCTGATGTTAATTGATGATAAGGCCGAAGATGGACGCGCACTACACCCGGAATCCTCATCACTGAGGAACTGGCTATCTTACCTCTATCTGCCGGAACACAACAATGTTTAAATTGTCATTATGGCGTCAGACTTAAGTAAGATGATGGTAGCTAGCCAGGCAAACTTGAAACGATCCCTACCACCAACCAAACCGAGTACAAATTGTACCCCCCCTGGGAATCGAACCCGGGAGCCCTGCGTCTTACAGGCGGAGTGCTGATAATAAGATGATGATGTGATGACTTACTACACAATTGACATTGCTCTGGCAGTACACATGGTGCCCCATAGGCTGGGGTTCGTACTGAAACCGCCTCCTATAAACTCTTGTGTCATTCGGCATCCTTTTCCCCTGGTAGATGCTCTGGTACGGCGAGGGAATCGGTATGTCGTCCCGTTTGTGCGTCCTTGAGGGTAACGGAGCGGGATATTCTGCTGGGTTCCTCATGACATTCATTCGACGATAATCTTCCCTGAAAAATTTGGACTTGCTTATAACAAGTTACTACAAACAGTGATAGTTTTTCTTCTTCTAATTCGAGTTCGTGTCCATGTAATTATATTTTTAACTAATATAATTTGATTGTGCAGAGATAAAGTTTAAATTGTTCAAATGTAAAATAATTAGCTTGCATATAGTGCATTCGACCTGTGGACAAGTCTGCTAATGTTTTCATCAAAAACGTAAGTACTTAGTTCAATGGTGTTTGAAATGTAATGCTTTTTGACACAGTTCTTGTTTCTTAAACCCAAAACTGAAACACATTGTGTTTCTTAAACCCATAACGGAAACATATTGTGTCTTGATTTTGGGTTTAAGAAATAAGAACTGTGTCAAAAAGCATTAATTAGAACACCATTAAACTACGATTTTGACGAAAAACAAATAACGACGAATAACGAACAACCTTGGTCTTTTCAAGGCAAGAGTGAATAGACATTTCCTGGGCATGCATGCTACACCTTAGACCACATCCTGTTTACCAAGCAAGATGGTGGTCAAATGCCTGCGAAAACATTAGCAGACTTGACCCTCTGCGCTGCGATTGCGGTGAATTTCTTAGCTGCTGAACAGCTAAGAAATTTTCGCTGGGAATGGTCATTAGATAATAAGTGACCTAATATTTTAGAAGGCATGATAAACCGTTTGCATAGGCCTACCTATGCATAAGTACCTATAGAGAATACTTACTTAATAAATATAAAATGAAGACTTTTCAGGATACTCACATGTTTGGCTTAAGTAAACGTGGGTTACTTTGTTGTTCAAAAAGGAACGACAGACTAGAATCAACAGTTTGTAGTAACTCTAAATATATACAAAAGTTTAACAGAATATTTACAAAAATCTTCATAGTTTACAAGCACATAACACAAAATATGTGTTCAGTGGTTGAGTTTCGTGTCGAATACATCAGGTTTACGTGAAATATTGCACATCTGCGGTATAGGAGTTATACAATAGATTATTTATTGCCTTCACTTTTTACGACCACCGTTCATTTTTGCTACAACTCTATTTACCATATGCCAGTCGTAAAATTTCATCTCAAGGACAACTTTGGTACTTACATAACAGTTAAAAATTTCATGAAAAACTTCAAAATTCTAATGATAATGCAAGTTAATCCCGATGTTGCAGGAAAACTGAAAAAAAACCGGTCAAGAGCGAGTCGGACTCGCGCACCGAGGGTTCCGTACAATCATAAATATATTTGGATGTGTTACTTTAGTACAGTCTTTAAAAAACCGGCCAAGTGCGTGTCGGGCCACGCGCAGTAGGGTTCCGTAGGTACATTATACCATACCATATTTTAATACCGCTATCATTGTTCGTCTGAAAAAATAACTTTGTTTTTCACAGTGTTTGTATGAATGACAAAGTTATATTTGCGGTTTTGGAAAATGTACTATATCTTGAAAACTAATTACTATATCTGGTTCAAACCAATTTTCGTTGAAAGTGTTTATTAAGCTCTATAGCTTATATTTTTTTTAGATTTTTCACCCTCTTACTTTGAAAGTTAAAGGGGGGGGGACACACATTTTACCACTTTGGAGGCATATATCTTTCAAACGGTTGACTTTGAAAAAAAATAGTCTTAGGAACCTCAATGTCATTTTTAAAGACCTATCTATAGACACCCCACAAGTATTGGTGTGATAAAAAAAAAATTCAGTTTCATTTCCATGTATGGGGAGCCCCCCCCTTAATCTTTTATTTTTTAATTTTTGTGTAAAAATCGTAAAGCGGTTCACAGAATACACCTACCTACCAAGTTTCAACTATGTAGTCCTAATACTTTTGGAATAAAGTGGCTGTGACAAACGGACGGACAGACAGACAGACAGACAGACATGACGAATCTATAAGGGTTCCGTTTTTTGCCATTTTGGCTACGGAACCCTAAAAAGTAGGATAAACGGCAGACAGTACTAAAGTACTTGTAGGTACTAAAGTAACATTTCCAAATATATTTATGTCAAAGTCAAAGTCAAATAAGCTTTATTCAAATAAACTTAATTATTAAGTACTTTTGAATCGTCTATATTTTCCTACCACCCGTTCCAGACTTTTTTAGCTGACAAGAAGAACGGGCGCAAGAAACTTATCAGCTGTAACAGCCATAAGTAACGATATTTACAAACTTTAATATATCGTTACCAAATAATTACAACAGGGTGACAGGATTATTGGCAACAACATAGACTTATTGTTATATTACTTCAACAAAGTACTTATAGTAGCAAGTTATGTGTTACATCATTTCCACGCATTTTGATCTTTAAGATAATCGTCTACTTTATAATAACCTTTACCCATGAGCGTTTTTTTAACATGGTTTTTAAATTCATGCAAAGGAAGATCAATCACTTGTTGTGGAACTTTATTAATAAAGGCTATGCCTTTCCCCATAAATGAACCTCTAGTTTTTGCAAGCCTAAATCTTGGAACGGCAAGTTTATCTTTATTTCTTGTATTAAACTGGTGAATATTGCTGTTCTTAGCAAATGAATCATAGTGTTTCCTTACATAAACTAAATTTTCATAAATGTATTGGCCTGCCAAAGTTAAAATATTTATTTCTTTGAACAATTCTCTCAAGGTATCTCTTCGCCGTAGATTGTATATGGCGCGAACAGCTCTTTTTTGGAGTACAAAAATATTTTCAATACTGGCAGCTGAGCCCCACAATAGCAGTCCATATGACATTACACTATGAAAATAACTAAAGTATACTAACCTTGCCGTTTCAATATCAGTTAAAAGCCTTATTTTCTTAACAGCGAATGCCGCTGAACTAAGTCTACTTGACAAGGCCTCAATATGTGGATCCCATTGCAGTCGAGAATCTAGTGTGATACCTAGAAATTTTGTACTCTCAATAAACTCGACTTCATCGTCATTCAAATTAATATTTAATTTTGTTTGCTCAACATTAGGTAATGAGAATTTAACACATTTAGTTTTTTTGGGGTTAAGTGCTAAATTATTACTATTAAACCAGTATGAAACTTTAGAGAGGGCACTATTTACTTCGTCCAAACAGTTATTACCTCTGTTTACTTTAAAAACTAAAGAAGTATCATCCGCAAATAGTACTGTCTCACATAAATTATTCGCGTAGTTGGGAAGGTCATTTATATAAATTAGAAACAACAATGGGCCTAATATTGATCCCTGTGGCACACCCATATTGATGGGGGCTCCGGTAGATTCAGTTCTATTAATCACTACTTTCTGAGTTCTATTGTACAAAAACGATTTCATAAGACTAACTGATTTATCAGAGACACCATAATGTTCTAGCTTCTTTAATAGTGTTTGATGATCAACACAATCGAATGCCTTAGAAAGGTCACAGAAAATGCCAATTACATCTTGCTTTTCTTCCCAAGCGTCAAGAATATGTTTGAGAAGTGCAATTCCAGCATCAGTAGTACTTTTACCCTTGGAAAATCCAAACTGATTTTTATGAAGTATATTATTGTATGTGAAGTAATCTAACAATTGGGAATATATAATTTTTTCAAATATTTTACTAAGTGCTGGTAGTATAGATATTGGCCTAAAGTTAGCTGGGTCACTTTTATCCCCAGATTTAAAAAGAGGAATCAATTTACTATTTTTCATTAGATCAGGAAAGACCCCTTCGTCAATACATTTGTTAAAAATAAAAGCTAAGTAAGGGGCTAGTATATCAATTATTGATTTAATAATGCTTGTTGACATGCCCCAAAGATCTTCTGTTTTTTTAACATTAATTGTTTTAAAAGCTTTAATGATATCTGCACTATTTATATATTTAAAGGAAAAACTTTCATTGCACTTATCAACACTAGACTCCAGAAGGGAGACAGCGATGTTGGGACAAGCACTAAGAGTACTGGTAGTTTCTGCAGGTATTCTAGCAAAGAAATCTTCAAAAACTTTAGCGACCTCATTGTCAGATTCAAAAGTTTGATCACCAGTTTTTAAACAGAAGGAATTTATATTGGATTTTGATTTGCCCGTTTCTTTATTAATAATATTCCAAGTAGCCTTAATTTTATTGTCAGCTAATTTAATTTTATTTGAAAAGTACTTGGACTTTGCTAAGATACAAACTTCTCTGAATGTTTGTGAATACTTCTTGACAAATTCAATGAAGTTAGGATCACAAGAAGTAGCTTTCTCTGCATAAAGTTCGTATAATTTCCTTCTGCTCTTATATATACCGGGTGTGGCCCAGTCACTAAATTTCGTACTATCATTACATTTGATCATTTTTTGTTTAAAAGTTTCACTAAATTCAGTTTGAACTATGCTAAATAAATGATTATATAGGTTATTGGCTTCAAAATTTGGTTCTGGTAATGTTTCAATTTTACTTGTGACATTGATTCTGAATTTTTCAATACAGTGTTTTTTTATTGGCCTACACATTATTTCCCGTTTAGGTGGAACATGATGGTGCTCAATGGAGGCTAATTGTCCACTATGGTCGGATTTAATACAATTTAAAATTGATTTTTCAATAACATTACAGTTACAGAAAATATTATCTAAGCAGGTTGCCGATGTGGGTGTGATACGCGTTGGTTCATTAAAAATATGTAGCAAATTAAATGATTTAAATAAGTTTATGAACCTACTCGACAGTTTGGCTAATTTAGGGTCTAAGATGTCGACATTAAAATCTCCGCAAATCGCGACTTTTTTATTCTTCCTACAGGTCATTTTTAAGACTTCCTCCATAGTGGACTCAAACTCAGAGTAATTTGCGGTGGGGGGTCTGTATACGCATACTATAATTATTTGATCAAGTTCCACACAAGACAGCTCAATGGTTCGTTCAATTGAGAGGGATACTACATCTTTGCGTTCTTTATATTGTAAACTATCATGTAGAATAATAAGTGACCCCCCTCTTATAGCAGATTTCCTATTAAACGAGCTAGCAACTTTGTAATTATCCAAACTTAAAACTAATTCGTGCTTTTTCAACCAATGCTCAGTAACACATAACACATCAATATCTTCAGAATTTAAGAATAAGCTTATTTCTAAATCTTTGCCAGAAAAGCCTTGCATATTCTGGTGTACAATTCTTAAACAGTTAGGCTTTTCTATTGTTAAGTCAGGGCTAGAGGACGCCTCTATTGTCTTAAACGGTAATTTAAATGTAAACAATTATTATTACTTGAATCAAGTAAAATGTTATTTTTATTTGGAACAGATTCCAAAGTTGAATGACAAATGTCAAAAGTTGACTGCTCAATAAAAGCAGTTGTTTTACTAGCCAGATTATTGGCTAAATGTTTAAAGTAAAAAGATAGCGATAATGCTATTTGTCTCTTAAAAGAACTAGGCAGATAGAATTTATCTTTTGTCAAGTAAAAACTATTGAATAATTTATTGATGTCAATTATGTGCAGCTGTTCACTATTATGAAATGCCACTGTATTCAATGTTAAGTTCAACTGATACCTAAAATTATTTTCTATTTGTGGCATACTTTTGCTATATGGGAATGTGAACAAAATCACTTTTCTCACTTTTAGAGAGCATAAGGAATTACAATAATCTAACAATTGGTTTTTGTTCACATTACCCCTATTTCCTATTAAAATTATCAAATTAGTGTTTTCATTAAATGATTTTTTAACAATAATTTTCATCATGTCATCCATAGTTGACCCAGGCATACAATAATTAATTATATTTTCCTTGGAGTGTTTCTGAATTAATTGGCCTAGATCCTTACCCATCTCATCGCAAAACATAATTGTTTCGCAACAGTTATTTTCAGAACAAGGATTAGTTTTGATTGAATTGCAAGTGTATGAGACCTCTGGTGGTTCACATATTAAGTGGGTAATTAGGTTAGTTGGGTTATTATCAGAAACTTCAGGCTCACTCACTGAGTAGGTAGGTAAATGCTCTGGGACATCCTGAACTTCATGACATTGTCTGATAATAGTATTGTGGTTCAAACAGCTACAATTCTGTTTTTTGCCAAGGGATTCGAAACGGTCTGAATTATAATTACACATGTCAATCATGTCATTTGCAGCCAGCATTTGGTAATTTAGCTGTTTGCGAGAAAAATTACTTAAATTATTGTACATTTCCCTTAGTGAAAGTTCCAAATTGTCAATTTTTTCACTTAATTGATTATTTACCTTTTCACATTCTTTACTGTTATTACATGATGCCCTATTAATTACATCTAATTGCCCTAATAATTGCTTACGCTCTTTCCTCAGCTTTGAAAATTGGCTATAATAATTTTGCCTTTTTATCAACCTTTGAGTTTTCTTAATATATCTATTTAAGCGGATGTATTTTTTGATTTTCTTTCCACTATTAAGTTGACAATTATTTCTAATGACAACAGATTTGTCATTATAGTTATTACATGCCAAGGTTGAATTATCATAATATATTGCAGAATCACATTGCTGTAACTCGCTAAACAGGCTTTGAGAATGCTTCTCTTCTACAAAGGTTTTATTTTCTTTTTCTAACTCTAAAATGGTCTTTTGAGCAAGAGACAAACTAATTTCAAGGTCGGTAATGCGACTCAATGCCTGTTCATGAGTGTCACTACATTCTCTAAATTTTTCTATATAAACTTGCATCTGATTGTATTTATCTACAATCTCAGAATACTTTGTATGAACTTCGGCAAGCTCATTTTTGAGGACAGTGTTCCGGGATATGGTCTTAAGAATATCTATTACTAGGTATCAACTTTGACTATAAAAGCAAGGTAAACCTTTTTCTTTTTATGTATGTCAGTCAATACCTATGAATTTAGTAAACAAATGTAGGTACCTAACTATACTTAAATGAAGTTAAATGAAGTTAAAACTGAGTGACTGATAGTCTAGAATGGAAATTAATTAATACCTGAACAATATTGTATATAACTAAGTAATATTGTAAGAAAAAAAAGCAGAATGGTTCCCCAAAATTATTGTATAAAAGTGAAGTAGATCTGATGTGTTGATGTACAAATATAATGCTTGTAAAGTGTAACAGTATATTGAATGTCTGTGACAGTAGTAGCCACCTTCAACTTTACTTCCACTTTTGTCAAGTAAAGAGAGGTTATAACTGTGCCAGATTGTTTTGAGTTGTGACGTTACTCACTATTAGTGAGTTTTGTACAAGTGGAATGGTCAATGTATTAGTTTAAATTGGAAAACAATCCGCCACTGTGGTTTTAGGTAGGGTTATGCAAATTCAATTCAGTCACAAAGTTTTGTCTTCATATTTTCCTATATAACCTATACCTATGGGTACCTATTAATCACTAAAATTAAGGAATCAATGTACTCCCCCGGTTTAATATGCAGCAGATCACAAATTGTCGTTTCTTCTACGAAGTTTAATCGCTTTTTATATCTTCTCCAGTGACATTTGGATGCCGCTCCGCCGGCGCCGTTACGAATTTGAGATCACTTGTTTTTCAAATAATACCACACCGATTGTACTTATAACACTTTTCGTGACTATTTATACAGTAAAGAATAATTTAGGCACAACTTATTATAGAAATTACTAAGTTTAAACAATTTAATTTAATTAAAATATCAGCTGGTTTATTTGACAAGTGTCTATTTATTTTCCTTCGATGCGCGAGTCCGACTCGCTCTTGACCGGTTTTATTAAAATTTTTAAAACGATACATACGACTGACAAAGATTTCAATATTTAAAAATTATTGCAAAATAAAACCACATATTTCGACTGTATAACGCAGTTGCGACAAAGAAAAGAACGACAACCGCTACAGCGACAGAACGATATTTCGACAAACGCAGCGTTCGTCGCGTAGCTGCGACGAACGCTGCCGCGACAGAACATATCTGCGACGAACATTACTGCGATAAACGTTACTGCGACATCACGTTTTGGCAACGCTTCTTTAGTATTTTTAGGGTTCCGTACCAAAATGGTAAAAAAGGAACCCTTATGGTGTGACTCAGTCTGTCTGTCTGTCACAGCTGGATATCTCGAGAACTACTAATGGTATCAACTTGAAATTTGGAATAGCTTAAGATGACATTTGCTCAACTATTTTGCAAATAAGAAATAAATAAAAAAATAAATATCTTTTTTACAGCAGGGCCTGAAAAGGGGTCTTAAAAATTTGAAGTGAGGCTACTAGGACATGTGGGGTATCATATAAAAGAGCGCCGTTTGCACGTTTTCAAACAATTTTTCTTTTTTTTCTAGACCGCATAGTTTTCGACTTATGATGAAAAATGTAAAAAAATGACCGTTCCCCCCCCTTATCTCCGAAGTTTGCAAAGAGAAAAATCTGAAATAATTCTATGTGATAGCAGTTTATATAAAGATTACAGAAAAAATAAAACGATGTCTCAATATAGCACACTTTTTTAGAAATTATCAAATTTCTAAAAAGTTAACATTAGTTCCACTATCGGTCAAGAGATGGCGCTGACCTAAAACTGCAATACTAATTTATTATTCTACTCTGCAGTGTGGTTTAATGGAGCAGTTATGATGGTACGGAACCCTCGGTGCGCGAGTCCGACTCGCTCTTGACCGGTTTTTTTTTTTATTATAGTTATTGGTTTTTAGTTAAATATTTTATTTTTAAAATAGAGTGACACCACTTCAGATATAACGTTGTTTACATCCTTACTAATATTATAAATGCGAAAGTCCGTTTATTTGTTTATTTGTTACTTCTTCACGTCTTAACTACTGAACCGATCATTATGACATTTTACATACACGTTGTCAGGGGTACAGAGAAGGACATAGGGTACCTTTCATCCTGAAAAAAGGTAAAGTTCTCGAGGGAAACAAAAAACTTTCCACGCAGACGAAGCCGCGGGCGGCCGCTAGTTAATAATAAAATCGAGTACCTACTAACATATGCTCTTTTTTCTCTTTTACTGTTAAAACATACTTTTATTTGTGTTGTTTAAAAAAATATTTTCGTAAGTTAAAAGCTGAAATTTGATATGGTTATAATCATAGTTAAGTGCATCTTTATTTTTTTAATAGTTGACCAGCTTAATTTCCAGACTCTAGAACCAAAGTATCTGTCAAGACGTATCAAACAAGCCTAAACTTTTATAAGAGAGAAAAAAGAGCACGAACTTGATTTTATTTATGTAAACAACGTTATAACTGAAGTGGTGTCGCTATATCATATAAATAAAATACCTACTGTAGGGTTTTAAGTAAGAAAGATGGTCCACTACACTATGTTATCAGAAGGATTATAAATTAAATACGTTTATCGTTCACTACTCCGTATAATTCACTATGCATATAAAATCTTCAAAATAAAAGAGACTATCTTAAAAGTTATTACAAATGTCCGGTAGGCACGCGTGTAGGGATGCGACTCTTTATGACTATTTACGATTGACCGACAACTGCCTATGGATGGACTGCTCTGTCGTCAACAGTAAAGTCCACTGATTTTATAGGTAGGCTACGATGCTCCGCTACAGCGACTACGGCTACGAATATTTACCGTTACTATTGTCGCTTCATAACTGTGTCGCGTCCTCCACACACGTCCCTCCCTTTTAAAAAAAAAAAAATTACATACACAAACTAAGTACAAAAATTATCAATTGCATATTACATTGTTGTTAAAATATCCAAATATATTTCGGGGAATGTGATGTCCACCAAACATTATTTGCGCAATAGCATAAATGTTGAGACAAAAAAACTTTCCCACGCTTCTAAAATAACAAAACATTCTTTACACAATAGTACAGACAAAAATATTCTAAAGCTAATAAAGTACTTAACAAATATTCAATCCACAATAGCACAGTCCTGTTATGAACAAAATAAAGCAACAAAGCATAGTTATTACAAAAAAGATTCTAAACTAATAAACATAAAGACATTAAACAGGATAACATTTTTTACAGCTAATAAAGAAACGAAACATAACGGGGAACGTTTTACAAAACAAATCAAAACATTAGTCGATTTCCTGCCGGCCCTTAAAAGTATTCACAATAGGTTATGACAATTTGTGCAACGTTACATCATTATCCCTAAGTATCGTAAAACCATTTAGGTAAAATCCTAATAACGGCAGGAAAGACATTAAAAATACCGTTTTACAATCTATACTGTTAGCTAAACAAATCTTTGCGTAATAATACAATAAACTTACAGGAAATATGACAAAAACAAAAATAAAACTTTGAGCAAGGGCTCATGGGTGTTATTGTCTTTGTGATAACAATAGCTAGCTACAGACATTCGTTACGGTACATATTCCAAAACTTTTTGTTTCGAGTCAGTAGATATTCCTAAACTTTAATAAGTAGGTACTATATTAAATTTTAATTATACACCGTTAATTTTATACAAAATAATAAAGAAAAATAATTAAAAAGCTAAAGAAAAATAATTAAAAAGCTAAGTTACAAGTTGCAATTCAATATTTATGTTTAAAATTAATCTTCAATTATATTGTAAGTATATTTATTTACGACAAACCTTGCTTTATATATTTACGAATCCATAATTACTGTAGTAGCTAATCCTAATGCTTACTACATGCTAAATCTATTGTCAATTAGACGATGCGAATCGTACAGGTGTATTGATAACGCGGCCACTGCGCGTGGTTCTCGGATGTGGAACTTTGCTGGGAGTGACCTCGTTATCTAAACTAGAATAACTATAATTACTAGTACTAAGATTGAAACTGTTGTTTACATCATTTTCAATAATAAAAGCTGGTTTCAACCTTTCTATTGATATGGTTGATGTCTTATCACCTATTTTTATATCAAATGTTTTGTCTCTGCGAACTACAACGTCATAAGGTCCATCATAAGGCGGTTGTAAAGATTTCCGCATTACATCATTTCTTACAAATACACTCTTACAAGTCCTTAACTCACTAGGAACAAATAAAGAACGCGAATTACCATGACTTGGCGGTCTAGGCCTTAAGCTCTTGATACAATCGCGAAGCCTTTGTAAATATTCCGAATCCGTACAATTTACTTTAGAGTCTTCATAAAAATCGCCTGGCAAACGAATTGTTTTGCCATAAGTTAATTGAGCTGCACTGACGCCACTATCACTGCGAGTTGCGGCTCGTAAGCCTAACAACACGACTGGAAGCTCGGCTACCCAGTTACTTGAAGAATTTAAACGTGCCGTAAGGGCAACTTTCAGAGATCTGTGCCATCGTTCAACCATGCCATTACTCTGTGGATGATAAGTTGTTGTACGCATTTTTGTAATACCCAGATACTTCATTAGCTGACTGAAAAGATCACTCTCGAATTGTCTACCCTGGTCGCTTGTAAGCTTCGATGGGCTTCCAAATCGAGATATCCAGCCTTCAAACACTACCTTTGCTACTGTTTCCGCTGTGATGTTATACACTGGAAAAGCTTCCGGCCAACCGGTACAACGATCTATCATTGTTATGCAGTATCTATGTCCATCTGCCGAAATTGGTAAAACTCCCACGATATCAATATGCAAATGTTGAAATCTCTCTGCACGCTCGAATTCTCCTAACCCAGCCACTGTATGCCTATTTATTTTAGCTCTCTGACAACTTAGACAAGCTCTGGTCCATTCGGTTACATTCTTATCCATATTAGGCCAGAAGAAGCGTTCTTTAACTAAAGTTTTAGTAGTTTTAATACCTGGATGGCCTAAGTCATGAACCGAATGGAATGCTTCCTGTCTAAAGCTGTCAGGTAAATACGGTCTGATTTTGCTTGATGAAACTTCGCAATAAATAGGTTTCCCACAGTCCGGTAACAATACTTGCTTAAACAGCAGTTTACTAACTGAGTTATCCGAATCGCGCAAGGCTTGCTGTAAGTATTCATCGCAAGCTTGTTGTTCTGCGATATCCGTGAAATTAAGTAATGTGGGACTACTGACGGTTTCTATCCGCGATAATGTATCCGCGACTACGTTTTGTCCACCACTGATATGTCGAATATCAGTTGTAAACTCACTAATGTACGATAGTTGGCGAATTCTCCTAGGGCTTTCTTTATCACTATTTAATTTCGTAAATGCGAAAACTAAAGGCTTATGGTCTGTGTAGATAGTTAGTACTCGGCCTTCTACTAAATTTTTGAAATATTTAATGGCCATAAATACTGCTAACAATTCCCTATCATAAGTTGAATACTTCGTTTCCGTTTGGGAAAGCTTTTTAGAGAAGTAACCTAACGGTTGCCAACCGTTATCGCTCCTTTGTTGCAAAACAGCACCCACGCTATTGTTCGAGGCATCGGTCATCAGCGCTAAATTAGTATCGGGTAAAGGATAAGAAAGTGTTGCGGCGCTTTGTAGGCTTTCCTTACACTTCTTAAATGCTTCAACAGCCTTATCATCCCATTCAATTAAAGTTTTATCGCGCTTCTTGGTATTATGCAAATATTTATTTAATTCGGATTGATAATTGACGGCGTTCGGAATATGTGCACGATAAAAATTTAACATACCGAGAATACGGCGTAGTTGTTCGACGGTCTCGGGTTTCGGAAAATTTACAATAGCTTTCACTTTGTCCTCGAGCGGTCGCGCACCTTCCGTGGATACCTCAATCCTAGGAAGTCGAGTTTGGACTGTCCAAAGACACACTTTGACACGTTGATAGTTATTCCATACTTATCAAATCTTTCGAAAACTGCCTTTAGATGTTCTTTATGTTGACTTTCACTTTCGCTCGCAATAATTACATCATCGATATAGGTGAATAAAAAGTCTAAGCCCTGTAATACCACGGTATCCATGAATCGCTGGAATGTTTGAGCTGCGTTACGTAACCCAAAGGTCATTCGCGGAAACTCAAACAGTCCAAAAGGCGTTATAATGGCAGTCTTCGAAATATCCTCCGGGGCCACCGGTATGAAATGGTAAGCACGATTTAAATCTAACCGCGTAAAAATAGTTTTCTTTCCCGCTAATAAATATTTAAAATCGTGTAATCTAGGAACAGGGTAGCGATCCGGTTTTGTCATTGCGTTTAATTTCCTGTAATCACCGCACGGCCGAATACCGCCATTTTTCTTTGGTACCACATGTAATGGACTGGCCCATTCACTGTTAGATGGTCTACAAATACCTAACTCCATCATGTTACTAAACTCCTCCTTAACTTTCCTGTAACGGTCAGGCGGAAGAGGTCTGGCTTTCGCGTATACCGGTGGGCCCGTAGTTTCGATATAATGGCAAACCGAGTGTTTAGGTGTGTCTTTGTACGATACTAATTTCGTCAAGTCAGGGTAATTAAGCAATAATTCATGCCACATACTATTAGCTAAGACAGTCTTAATTGATAAATCACACTCATTATGACTAACTATAGAGGCGAGAACATTTAAATGGGTAACTTGATCAATTAATTTACTCGAGCTCATATCGACCAACAGCTTATAGTGGCTTAAAAAATCGGCACCTAAGATAGGCTGTTTAACGTCCGCTAAAATGAAGTTCCATTTAAATGCTCTCCTCAAATTAAAATCTAAAACTAATGTTCGCATACCATATGTTTTGATTTCTGTCCCGTTAGCTGCGTAGAGTTTATAACTGTCACTATCACTGAAGTTAGACACGCACTTTTTCGACGCCGGAATAACCGAAACGTTCGCACCTGTGTCTATCAAAAATTTTAGTCCACTATTTCTGTCTTTCACACATAGGCGGTTATTCGATAAACCGATAACAACCTCCGCCTCCGGCTGTATCGCATTTAGTTTTCCGCCGGCGCTTGTGGTTTCTGCGTCTTCCAATTGCAAGGCTCCAAGCACTTAGCAGCATTTTCTCTGTACCGATAATGGTAGTAACACAGCCAATGAGGGTTTCGTCTCCCTCTACTGGAATCTCTACCCCGTGACGGAGTTCGATCAAATCTTCTACCATTGCTGCTGCTTCTGCCCCTGTATGGCTTCGTTCGGTAGGTGTCTCGGGAACGCCTTAACTCCGCCACTTCGACGCTGAGTTGTGCTACCAGCGCCGCCAGATCAGACGAGGTAGAACCTGTATTTGGCGCTGCAGTATCGGTTGAAACCTCTGCAATGTCCGATGGTCTGGTGGCTTCCAATACTTTGTCTGCCACGTTAGCTAGATTAGCTAAATCTGTCTCCTGCGTGACTGCCAATACGGCTTGTACTGCTGGTGGCAAGTGGCTGTTCCACATTATTTGTAGGGTGGCATCCGGCATTTTTCCTCGGGCCAAATCCCTCATACGTCGCAGGAGCTGAGAAGGCTTCTGATTGCCCAGCTCCATTTCCCCTAACAGCTTCTGAAACTGCCTTGTTTCAGACTCTTCAAATACATGTAGCAGTCTATTTTTAAGCGTCTCGTATCGTCGCTCCCCAGGTGGTGATAGCAATAAATCGCTCACTTGTTGTATAGCGAACTTATTTAGTTTTGTTATAACTAAATTGTGTTTGGCCGCGTCTGATAATCTTTGTGTTTCTATCACGGCCTCGAATTGGACAAACCAGAGCCGTGGCTGGTCTGCCCAAAAATCTGGAACTCTTGACGACACGGTGATGCTAGCCAAGGTATTATCGCCGTCGTCGCGAGCTTCTCTACTCACAACCGGGATGCGCGATCGCGGAGTAACACTTGGTGGATCTGCGGTTTCCGTCATTTTTCAAACTTACTAAGATTAACACTTAAATAACAAGAAAATATAATAACACGATACGATAAAGTCTGATAAACGTTAAAAAAAATACTGTTCAACACGGGTCACCACTGTAGGGTTTTAAGTAAGAAAGATGGTCCACTACACTATGTTATCAGAAGGATTATAAATTAAATACGTTTATCGTTCACTACTCCGTATAATTCACTATGCATATAAAATCTACAAAATAAAAGAGACTATCTTAAAAGTTATTACAAATGTCCGGTAGGCACGCGTGTAGGGATGCGACTCTTTATGACTATTTACGATTGACCGACAACTGCCTATGGATGGACTGCTCTGTCGTCAACAGTAAAGTCCACTGATTTTATAGGTAGGCTACGATGCTCCGCTACAGCGACTACGGCTACGAATATTTACCGTTACTATTGTCGCTTCATAACTGTGTCGCGTCCTCCACACCTACTTTACTTAAAAATAACTAAAATAAAATAAAAAACCATGTATCGCAATATCGTTTCATTTAACAAGGTTGCGTCGCCAAAACGTTTGTCGCAATAACCTTCGTCGCAGCTATGTTCTGTCGCATCAGCGTTCGTCGCAGCTACGTACTGTCGCTACTACGTTTGTCGAAATATCGTTATGTCGCTATAGTGATTGTCGCTCTTTTGTTTGTCGCAACTGCGTTATACAGTCGAATAGGCGTGATAACTAGAGTCTGGTCAACGAAACATGAGATTGAAATGGCGGCGCGGTACCTACTTCCGTTGTCCTCTTGTGATGATTTGAAGAGTTCCCTAGATTTCTCCAGGATCCCTTCATCATCAGATCCTGATCTGATGACAATGGGACCATCTAGGAAGCATACGCATTTTTAAAGTCGAAAAGGTCATAACTTGACGGACAAAGACGAAAACGTTCTATTTTTTCTTTTTGAGGTAAGTACCGTAGGTAAGGAACCCAAACTGTACATAAAGAATAAAGGGAAGTAGGTACTTCCACCGAGCTGGGCCTGGGTGACTGTGCTCAGAGACCGCGGGTCAACCGTTGTTGGTTGGTACAGCTTGGCCATAAAGAATTGAAATTAAATAAAATGGAACTAAAACTTTTCAGTACAAAATATAGTCAGTGTTGCCAAATAATTAGTTAATTTGACGTGTTAACATAGAAAGTGGCGCCCTCAATTTTTGTTAACTCTTTATGGTCAAGCTGTAGTCACAAGTCGCTGAGAAAACTCCGTTAACGAGATGATTATTGATTTCCTTAATTTATTCCTCGCTCTCCATACTAATCGTCATTTCTTTCCGCAGCAGGCGCCATCTAGTGAGCTCGATGTGAAACGACTGAAACATAACAACGTTTGACATCGAGTTCACTAGATGGCGCCGTACAACAGTACGGCGTGTTGTATAGTCTGTGCGCAATGACGAAGAAATAATATGGACCTGACATACCTACGAAAAAAGCATGGATACAGTAAATAATAATAAATAAATAAAAATCTTTATTTGTCTAAAACATGGTATTACAGTTCTTAAAAAACAAGGGTAGGTGCTCATGTTTTGCTGTATTAAACAGTACGAGGCATATATCTTGAAATCGGGTGGGGATTCCGCGGAATGCGTATTTTGGGCATGTGTAGCGGTGAAGAACGCGGGCGGTGGGAGAGGGGCGCGCGCTATTGGTCTATTTGGCGAGCACATGCGCGAGTTTATCCCCACTCCATCGAAAAAAAATCCAGAGACATGCCTCGTACTGTACCTACTTCATTGTTCTCCATTCAAACGCAACTAAACTTAGCTTAGTGTATATACACCTTATGTAAACTGCATAGAGTCGAAATTGTAACTTTTGAACGCAACACAATATGGCGGACACATCACGCGCCTTACCATTATTAGCTATTCTGTGGCCTTACGTCAAAAATCCTTTGTCATTGCAGTTTGTGCCACTTCTATAGGTTTCATTTGTCGACTTTATTATTAGCGAATGATCGCGCCGCTACACAAACCATAAAGAAGTTGAAAATAATAATCGGGAATCGGTAATCCTATTTTATTTTTGAAGTGAAAACTTCTTTAGCGGCGTTGTACGCTTTTTTGTAATGGAGAAAAAATGCTAAACTCGCGTCAGTAAGAATCACGTGACCCTGATCGAAAATGCGTAAGACGGATGTGACGGATGGAGAGTAGATAGCTGGCGGCGGAATTATCCCCCTCTCTTTCTACGGGGCGCGTTGAAAATGGCGGCGTGTCATTTTAAGACGTAAACACTTGTGTCACCCCAGCAACTAGCTAATTTTGAAAATGGAACTAATAGCAGCGATCTATTCGGTGAAATCATAGACTTATTTATACTCTGTGAGTATAAGTTTAAATCGTAGAATGCGTGCATGTAAAAATAGAAATTAAAAAGGCAATAGAAAGAAATAATTTTGATCCTTTGCCGCTAATTTCGAAATATCAAAAATGCACAACGTTAATATTCAAGTCTTTTTGTTTATTTAATATTCTGGCTCGGTTGCTCCATTTTGATTTAACTTTAACAGTACAGGGGGCTTACCATGAGCAAGAAACTATCCTTGAGCCGTTCAGTTCAAAAGCAGGCCTTAAACAGGACTGCTTAAGGCCTGCTTTTGAACTAACCTTTGAGGCCATAGTACGAAAAAGTAAGGCAGTTCAATATAAGTCCTGCTATAAGAGCTCATAGTAAGGCCCCAGGAGACAAGCTTATCTGAGCCAGTGGTCAAAAGTGGAACTAACGTGTTATTACATACATATACTGTTACCTAGGTTACGTCATAGACGACGGTGACGCTCTCACGAGTCAGATAAGTTTGTATCTGTTAAAGTTATGGTTAAATCAAGATGGTGCAACCCAGCCTAAGTTTCCAAAACCAAACGCACTTTGACAGTTTCTTCAGACAAACAAAACATCTGCAGAGAAAACGAAACGCTTTTGACATATTGATCCTCTCTTGTGGTGGTAATTTTATTCACGTTGGTTGGTTTTCTTTTAGTTTTTCAGTGTTTTCAACTACTTACCTATCTTTGAAACAATTATAAAAACTACGAAATTGTGACTCTTTTAGTAATAATTCATTCCAAGTCTTTTTTGGTGACTACTATCTCTATTATTATTGTCAGAATGGATGGTAAGTTAGAATTTCGTAGGTCCAACTATTTAAAGATTTTTAGATAAATTTTCTGTCTCTCGTGATTATAGGTTCTTCAGCAAAGAAATCTACCTCATTGGAGACTCTTGTCATTCAAAACATCACAAATCTTAATGATTTGAAAGCAAAACTAAACGAAATCATAAAAACCGGGAAAGATTATGAATACGATATTTCTACATGTCTTAAAACATTAATAAACAGTTCTGACCAGGATATCGTTATTCTTACCATTCAAGCTATATCTGAACTCGCAAAATGTGATACCAAAAGAGAAAGTTATGCCCAGAAAGACATTATAGAGCCGATTGTAAAGATTTTGCACAGTGAAGTGAAATCAAACAAAACTGACCTATTAAAACAGTGTTGCAGGGCTCTCGGAAACTTGTGTTGTGATTGTGATACCTCACGAAAGATAATATTAGAGTGTAACGGTGTTCATGAGTTAAAAACAATAATTGAGTGCACTTTAGAAAAGAATGAGATAGTCTTGAATGAGATCAGAATGTTAACTTGCAAAGCTTTGTTGAATTTCGCAATTGGTGGGCAAGACTTCTCTGAGAAGATTGTGGAAGAAGACATGATAGAATTATTGCACAGGATTCTCATATTAGAGCTAAAGAAAGATGACATGAGCGATGAAATGGTTTCTACATCATTGTTGATATTGAGCGTTATCTGTGATAACAACCCGGAGATTGTATTTGACGAGAAGGTGAACAAAGCCGTGTTACGTGTACTCCAGGAAACCAGCAATGTGGAAATATCGGAGCTGTGTCTGGATCATTTACACAACCAGGCTGAACATGGTAAACTATCTTTGAGATTAATAGAAACAAATCTATTACTTTTTCTTTGTGTTATTTAATCTTAATTTAACCTATTTTATTTAGTACCTGTATTAAATACTAACATTATACAAGGTTATTTTTAGTTAATACAAAACCTCTCATGGGGTTGATCAGACCATCAAACTGAACTACTTTCGTTATGGGACAAACCTCGAAATCACGAAAAATAAGTCAGCTGTTCCATACAAAAGTACAATCCTACCCCTTTGAAATGTATGAAACAAGAGTTTTAGCTTAACAAACTTGTATCAAAATATGTTTCCCCAGATTCAGTGAAAACGTTAATAGCAAATGAGGGCGGACTGCAGCTAGTCTGCACTCGACTGGAGCAGCTCATGTCACGGTGTGATGAAGGAGATGTTGATGCTCAGGACTCGGAACTGGAAGCTATTGTGAAGCAAGCTTGCGACCTGATCATCATTGTTTTAACTGGTGGTAAGTTGGTTTGTGCTTATTATCATTGTTAATATAGAAAGTAGAAAACAATTGCACTGTTGCACACTTAAAGTCTGCGCAGATAAAGAATGCGACTGGAAATTTCAGTTAATTGTGCTTGCCACAATAACATGTGAGAGAACAATATATGTTTGGTTTTATGGTGTGCGAGCGAGCAGTGAACATGTATAATGCCCTTTGACGGCGCGGGTATTACAGCACATTAAATAACGACATACAACACAATACAAGACTGACAAATGCCTAACTTTCAAAGACTGACACCGCTTTGCTCTAAACTTAAGAATCGAAAATCGCCTTACTCTTTTCCTAATCACAACTCAACCAAGATAATTAGGTGCATGACAGCTAAATTCATGGCACCGTTTTTATTTGGTCAAGTTTTAGTTAAAAAACCGGCCAAGTGCGTGTCGGGCCACGCGCCGTAAAGTTCCGTAGTTACCTTATACCATACCATATTTAATACCACCTATCATTTTTCGTCTGTAAAAATAACTTTGTTTATCACAGTGTTGGTATGAATGACAAAGTTATATTTGCGGTTTTGGAAAATGTGCTATAACTCGAAAACTAATTACTATATCTCGTTCCAACCAATTTTCGCTGAAAGTGTTCATTGAGATCTACAGCATATATTTTTTTTAGATTTTTCACTCTCTTATTTCAAAAGTTAAAGTGGGGGGACACACATTTTACCACTTTGGTGGTGTATATCTTTCAAACGGTTGACTTTGAGAAAAAGTTGTCTTAGGAACCTCAATGTCATTTTTAAAGACCAATCTATAGAGACCCAACACATGTTGGTTTGAAGAAAAAAATTTTTTTCAGTTACAGTTCTATGTATGGGGAGCCCTTAATCTTTTATTTTTCTTTTAAATTCGTTAAGCGGTTAACAGAATATATCAACCTACCAAGTTTCAACTGTGTAGTCTTAATACTTTCGGAATAAAGTGGCTATGACATACGGGCAGACAGACAGACATGATGAATCTATAAGGGTTCCGTTTTTTGCCATTTAGGCTACGGAACCCTAAAAAAGACTTAAGCGAATCATCAATTTAATGCAAACAGATGTGTACCTAATAATTTATCTAGTTTTATCAAAGCAGCAAGGATTAAAAAAAAATACCTACTAATATGTAAACAATTTTGCTTAGATGAAGCTATGCACACCCTATACAATAATGGTGTTGGTGAGATCTACCTGATTATGGTGAAATGGCTGGACTATCCGAAGTATCACCTCTTGACAACTGCCGTGCTAGCCATCGGCAACTTCGCGCGACAGGACGACTACTGTACGCAAATGATGGAAAACAGGATCTTTGATAAACTCCTTGGTAAGTAAATAAAGAATGTTGTGGTCTCAAAGTCAAAATGTGCAATGATAAGTTAACACACATTTATTTTCGAAAACGATCTCCTTATATACAATTTTTAGACAATTTATTAGAACACTGTGGGTAACAATACTAACAACTAATCTTACACGACAAAGATAGCAATAGCTCGGTGTTGTCTCTTTCTAACCATCACATAAATATCGGGATCGAGACGAACGTTGCCTCAGTACTGCCGGGCTGCGACAATGACAACACGTATGTCCCATAAGAAATAAATTATATCTACTCCACACAATCTCTTTCACAACATTATTGTAGGTATACATTATTTAATTATGCAAGATTATGGAGATACACCAGTATCTGACAGTACAAGAGTATTATTGAATCTGATTGAACTAAACTGCAGTCTCTATCTCAGTAAACCAGATAGTGCAGTTCAGATACCAGTCTCCACTCCAAAGCACACCCAGGACACTCCATACAACCACGCTATTATAAGCAGATGACAGTTTGTACACGCGCAACTGTGTGTGTGAGTCTAGGGCTACCTACCGTGCAGTTTGTATTGTATAAGCGGCGTCTTATTTACATTTCGAATTTTTTGGTACCTAAATAATGTTACGACACATTCGTCATTTGACATTTGACACAGTTGACATTTGACAAACACGACTAAACGTGCATACGATTCGGCATACAGAGGTAATTGATACTGGGGCGGGGCGGAGAGTGTCCTTTCTGTACGGTAGTAATTATATCTTCATAAACAATAAACGTTTTTACTTGCTTTATAGATATATTTGAAGTATACCACGGCTTCGCCTTGCGTATGAAGAAAGAGCCTCCAGAGCACTGTCCTATAGAACCAGTGACAGTAACAAAGATACAGCATGCGGTCCTCTCAGCGCTGAGAAATCTGACAGTACCGGTTGCGAACAAGAGAATTGCGGCTGCGCAGGGGAGAGCTGCGCCATTGCTGTTGGCTGCACTGCCTCATGTGGATGACCATCACGTAGCTTATAAGCTGTTAGCTGCTATCAGGATGCTAGTGGATGGACAAGGTATTTTATGAATATTATAAAGCTAGCCAGGAAATTAAATAGGCCCTATTATAGGCATTTTGTTATGTTTTATTATTATATACATTTTATTATGATTATCCTATTAAATAGGGTATCAGATCCTTGTTGCTTAAGTAAAGTATTGCCACGTGGTTCCCTTTGAATATTGCCCGCTGGGACCCACGAGACAAAAAGAATAAAGTTAAGGTAAAAAAAATAAAAAATGGTATGGGTTGAAACAGTCTATATTACTAATATTGGTTTACACCTTACATGAGAAAAAATTCACAAATCTAGCTCAGCGACAGGGGTCGCTACATGGATTCTATTGGTTGGTGTGTGTCGGGTCGCAAAAAGAGTAAAAGTTACAGTTTATATTAAATTATCATCCCTAATTGGAAAATACCACGGTTCACAATATTTAAAGGGTAAAAAAGCACCGACCTCGTGTGTCCTGTATTTACTAATGAGGGATTATTTAGACCTCTGAACTCCCTGGAGGATTATCATGTAGTTGTGGACAGCAACTCATCAGCACATGACGTGGCACGTGGTAGACCCAAAGACTATCAATGAAATTAATTTCCCATAGCTGAAACAAACGTGTAGGATTAACCAAACTGAAAAATAGACTTTGAACACGTTGTGGCTATGCAACATGGCGGCGTGGCGTGGGAAAAAATGTTTTCAACTTCTTACCAGGTCTTGCTAAAGCAGCAATCCTGATTAGCAGGATTTCAAACCGCCTGCTCCCTCCACCCGTTTGAAATTTTGCCTGGCTGACTCCTCAAGCCACGGCAAGTAACCTCGAAGATCCTGGCAAACCTTCAGGCCAGCGACCAGAAACAAATGATGGTCTGCAACTTGAGGTTTTACCTGTAATAAACACCACCTCAGAAAATGTTCATGGCGTCTTACGAAGTCTGCCTTGAAACAGATATCACTCCACTTACCTCAGTAGCGTTTTTCTCTCTATAAATTAATCGACCGACTTCGGCCGCGTTAAATAAAATAATCCAAATCTTTTCTCAACACATTTGTCATCCTTTTTTCCTGAAAACTGAAGGCTCGCTTGGTGTTGCCCTAACCCGCTTCGATACTCCTTCCAAAACGTTCCGTTTTCCGAAATTCGAACACACTTGGAAATTAAATAAAATTACCAAATATTTTGCAAACAAAATTTAACCTACAGAAATAAATATCTGTGCGTCTCCTGACTATAAAACTTTTGGACAAAACGCAAAGAACTGTCAATCGACGCTTCAGCTAGCAAAAAGGTGTTCGCGCATAACTTCAACAAAAGTGTCAGATGGAAGAGCGTGACACGAGATGGCAACACCGTAGCTCCGAAATCTGCCTTCCTATTGGGCGTTGTTGCTATTGGTCAGAATCATCACGCGCGGCACGCGCCATCTTCTATCGTCTAATTCCTTGCTAAACTGAAGCGAAATTTGAGAGACTTTGCTCTGATTCTCAATGTTTATTATTTTCAAAGCCTTATGCAAATAATAAAAAATTTGAAAAGACATTTATTAAAGTTGCGACTGCTACAAAAAACAACCAATGACGTTAAAGGGGAGGTGCCAATTCCTGCAAAATACTGAAAACTACCATTTCGCTTGCGCGCCAAGATTTAAACTTGTGGATTGTCAGAACACAACGTTACAATACCCCCTCTCCTGAAAAAAAGGCGCTGCCCTCAGCGTCCTCAAACTACAAAACCTACTATCAACACTAAAAACTCTATTGAACGCAACGATGCAACAAACCATGTCGACCGTCAACCCAAAAAAACATGAAATACCCTGGACGTACAACCCATCACCGTGACATCACATTTGACGACACAGGACATCCACCTAACGAGACAAAACGAAACAAAACAAACCGCACAAACAAAACATTTACAACGCAAAACCGGTTGTAAACCGAAAAAGGAGTCAAAACTACGCTCCAAAAAAAATTTTACATTCACTAAAATATGCGAATGCAACAACAGTTGTTGTGACTGTACAACGACTAAATATTCAAAAAAATAAAAAAAACAAGTTCGTGACATAAATTTCAGTCACCCAAATAGAAAAAAATCTTCAGTCAACCAAATAGAAAATTATCTTTTAGTAACAACTCGTCGCAACATTGGAATATGAATTGAAAAGAAAATAAGTTTCACTACCTCCCTGACAAGAGCAAACAAAAAAAAATATCAAGATTTACCCGAATCTACACCATGGTAAAAAAAATAGATTCGACACTTGTAACAAAAGGTGAATTCTAACTCATTAGAGATTCGAACCACACAAAAAACTAAACCAGGCCTCCATCTACCTATAGCTTGGCTACCGGCAATTCCCTGCTCTTTCACACCCAAATTCCTCCGCATGCAATCGTCATACATTCATTCATCACCATTTGTCCATTCATACTTCACCGTGCAAACTAATAGTGTCACACTGAAAATAACTGTAAACACCACACAGAGACACACGCTTCGTGTGCCAAATTTTTGTGTATTTGACACACTACTAGAGAAGATGTAATAAGTGCCCTAAGCTTTTAAATCCTTAATATGCCAAGAACCTATAGATTGACCATCAGAAACTCTTTCCAAATCATACACCAAAGGCGATAAAACTTTCTTTACCCTACATTTCTCAAATTTAGGTGCCAATTTGGCCATTTTAAATTTCTGCGCATCACTCTGAGTAAATGTTCTCTTCCACACAACATCACCTACAGAAAATGTTTCCGCTCTTCTTCTTAAGTTATAGTGAGTGGTGTTCTCAGCATGGGCTTTTAATAAGTGCTCGCGTACCTTTTCGAAAATCGTCTTTAAGACGTGAAATTCACCGGCGTATTCGTCCCTAGGTACCCCAGGTTCGTATTCCTTATCTGTGTCTTTATAAAAGGTACCACTGATGACGGGTTCCCTAGCATGTACGAGAAAAAATGGTGAAAATCCAGTGGACTCGTTCACGGCACTATTTATTGCTAACTGAATTTTCGGCAATTGTTCATCCCATGTACGATGATTATCTTTAACATAAGAAGAAACAGCTGTCATTATGGTTTTGTTGTATCTTTCAACCAAATTTACTTGAGGTGTGTAACGCGGGGTAAAATGGAGTTTCGGAACTTTATAACGTTCGAGCATTTGGCGGAACTCAGATCCTGTGAATTGCACTCCGTTATCAGCAATTACAGTTTCTGGGACGCCGTGTACTAATATTACGCGTTGTTCCAAGTTTTTCACCACTTCCGCACAAGTAGCACGTCTCATAGGAAAAATTAAACAATATTTAGAAAAGCAACAGGTAACTACCAAAAGATAAACAAACCCAGAACGAGACCTTGGCATTGGCCCAACGATGTCTACGGATAAAACCTGGAATGGTCTATGGCAGACTTTCGGTTTACCCATTAAGCCTGGAGTTGCCTTTTGTGATGGTTTGTATGCGGCGCAAGTGTCACAGTGTTTAATGAAATCAACAATGTCTTTGTACATTCCTGGCCAATAATACCGTAGACAAAGGCGTCTATGGGTTTTGAAAACCCCCAAATGAGCCGCTGTTGGTTCACAGTGGTTCTCCTTAATAATGGCCACTCTCTGGTCCCTTCGTACTACCAGCTTCCAATCAAATTCACTCAATAAATTAAATTTACACTTTGAAAAACGATACAAATTACCATCCTTTACACAAAAATTAGGAAAATTAAGTGGATGCGACTTACAACCATTGAAAATTTTATCAAACCACTCGTCCTCCACAGAGTTGATCACGTTTAAGGTGTTAGCGTCCATAAGTCTGGATAACGCGTCTGGAACCACATTGTCCGTGCCTTTTCTGTGCTCAACCTGAAAATCGAATTGAGACAGTCGACAAAACCAACGTGCCAGTCTACCTGAAGGGTTCTCCAGCTTAGTAAACCATTTTAGAGATGAATGATCCGTGACAACTTTAAAAGGACGAGATCCCAAATAAGGTTCAAATTTCTCGACCGAAAACAAAACAGCTAAGGCTTCCCTTTCTGTAGCACTGTAATTTCTCTCTGCTTTATTTAAAGAACGACTAACAAATGCAATAGGGTGATCATGTCCGTCAATTTCCTGAGATAACATTCCTCCTAACCCATATGAAGATGCATCACAATGCACAGTAAAAGGTTTCTCAAAATCTGGTACAGCTAAAACTGGTGCTGTAACCAGGGCATTTTTTAAAGTATTAAAGGACTCTTCGGCTTCCTCCGACCAAGAAAAAGGTGGCGCATTCTTCCCACTACACGTCAACTTATTAAGTGGTGCAGCAATAGTCGAAAAGTTACGGATAAACCGTCTATACCAGGAACATGTTCCAAGGAACATTTTGACCTCACGACTTGAAGTTGGCGTAGGAAAGTTCAAAATTGCGGAAACCTTCTCCGGATCAGTTCTCAGACCGAATTCGTCTACAACGTAACCTAAATATTTAATAGAACTTCGGAAAAATTTAGATTTTGTAAAATTGATAGATAAATTGGCTTCTTTAAGCTTGTCAAACACCCGTTTTAAAAGTAGTAAATGCGTTTGGAAATCAGAACTACAGATAATAATGTCATCAACGTAACAGTAAACTGTTCCGTTGTCAATATCACTGCAGAACCCGTGACCCAACAACCTATCCATCAAACGTTGCTGTCTAGCCGGAGCTCCGCACAGTCCAAACGGCATCACCTTAAATTTAAAGATACCTCTTCCGGGAACGGTAAAACTAGTCTTATCCTGCGACTCAGCTTGGAGTGGAATTTGCCAAAAACTGGAGCTTAAATCTATCGAGGATAAGTACCTAGCCTCCTTAAGGCTGTCAAGTATCTGAGGCATGTACGGAATAGCATATGCATCGCCCTTGGTAACGGCGTTAAGCTTCCTACAATCAAGACAGAATCTCCAATCGCCATTCGCTTTCTTGACTAATAGAACGGGATTATTCCACGGACTTTCACTAGGTGTTACAACGTCTAATTCCAGCATTCTATCCAATTCGTCGTTTAAGGCTTTTTTCTTTTCCGGAGACAACGGATACTGTCCTATCCTAATAGGTGTGGCCTCTCCCGTATCAATTACATGCTCAGTTAAAGAGGTCCTTCCTAACCCAATCCTTTCTGAAGAAATTGATTCAAAGTCTTTCACCATTGAATCAGCCAATTCTCTTTGACTAAAAGACAAACTATTATACGACTGAATACTATTTATTTGTTCCGAGTGAATTGAACTACAATTATTAAAAAATGGTTTAGGAGCGTTCCTATAATCTATCTGATCAAAAATGTTCTTCCCTAAATCGAAACATCTCCAAAAATCACAACCTAGTATCACCTCCGTGACTATACTAGGAATCACAAAAAATTTCACTACCCGGCTAATTTTACCAAAAGTAACCGGTACAAAAATAAACCCTAAAGATTCTAGTTGAACCCCATTTGCAACACTACACGACCTGTCTACACGCTCCTGTAGTTCAAACCCAAACTTTATAAATTGTTTGTGTGCATTGTTCCCTAAAATTGAGATACAAGCACCTGAATCTAATAAACCAATAATTTCAAAATCATTTACTTTAAATTTTAAGTAAGGCCTAACATCATTTTCACTAGGTGCGAAGAGAACCGAAGCGATGCTACGAAAAGATTTAAATTTACCCTCACTATCCAATAAATTTGTACCTCGGTTCTCACCAACTAGTTTTTTGTCTGTGGTAAACCTTTAAAACTTGTGCCCTTACTGCAATTCGGACACGAAGTGACAGTAAAACCTACTTTGCCACATTTGAAACATTTTATATTTTGGGGTGTCACTTTACATAACCTAAAATTGTGGTTACCCTTGCCACATTTATAACACACTCGTTGGTTTGCAGAAGGCATGGAATTAGAATTAAACTGTTGTGATGTTGTTGGCGGTCTACTAGTGTTGTGTGTTGCTACATAATTAACTTGTTTTGCTTTACCCTTGTAGCAAAACTCCTGACTCAGAAAATTCGACTTGGTCGGTTCCACAAAAAAATCTGAACGTTGGCGAGCAGATTCAAGCTTACGACATTTTGTCTTCAAATCAGAAATTGTAGTAATATCTAACAAAGCTAGCTGTTGGGAAAAATACGGTCTGATGTTGTGCAAAAGGATTTCAAGCTGCTTCTCCTCCGGCAGTGGTGATTTCAGTCTGTTGAATAGGCATGCCATTACTGAAAAATAAATGTGTGTTGGCTCCTCCATTCCTTGTGTTCGTGAACGGATCTCACCCAGTAACCTGTAATCATAATCAACCGGGTCGAATTCTTCGAGCAACAAAGATTTTAATTCTGCCCAACTGTCAACCTGACCTTTAATGCCACGATACCACAGCAAACCCTGTTCTGAAAATAATTGAGCAGCTGAGTTGAACAACTTGCCGTCAGAAACACCATATGAAACTTGGAGCTCGTCGACACGTTCCAAAAATGAACGAGGGTCTGTGGTCCCGTTGAATCTCAAGTTCCACTTTGCCACATTCCTATCACCAGAACATTCCGCAACTGCTACTACTGGCACCGGTTCCACCTGTGTGTCGCACTGTTCAGGATGCTGTGCTCTTGTTGACAAGAAAAACTTTTCAGAAACTGACAATAAAAACTCGATTGCGCTAGACAACTCTGCCTTTTGTGACAAAACAGCAGGGTCATCCGACACAACTCGCAATAGCCTATGATGTAAGTGTCGTACCAAACCACGGCATCTGCTCAAACAATGTGCTGTAACAGATTTTTCACTAAGTTTTGCTTTTAATTCTTTAATTTTATCTGAAATAATTTTAAGTTCTGAACTACTTTCAAATTCTGTTTCCATGATTACCTCAGAGGGACACTCAATAAGAAGTTGTTTTAGTTGCTTTCTCAACAAAGGCACTGTAGATGTCGGTGTTTCAGACCTAATTGTCACTTCATAAGTAAGTTCATCTTTTAAGAGTGAATGTACTAAAATTTCTAAATCCATTGTTAAGAACTGGTGGTATTTCCTTCACAATCAATTTAAATAAAGGGTAATGTTAAATTATCCAACACTAAATCAGAGAAAACACAGTATTCAAGAAAATTATTTGTAATTGTATTGACCACAACGACACACCGCTTGTAACAATATTGTAATATTCACCCAATTGTATAAAATGTAATTTTAACAAAATGTATCAAATTTATAAATCACTGTATGGACTTTAAATTTAACAAAATGTATTCTTTGTAAAAACAAAATAAATTTTTAAGTTGAAAACTGAAATCTTTCTCTGAAAGTATGAATGTGTACACAACACTAGATTGTTACCAAATGTAAAATCTGATATTTATGTCTGTTTAGTTACAGTTTATCATGAAAACAATATAACTTGAAGTTAACTTTAAAACATGAAACATGTAGGTACCTGAACATATAAATCTTATGATAACCCTAGTTTTATAAAAACATATAACACATAACATAAAACATAGAACAAAGCTTAACACTTAAAAATTTAAAGGAAATAAAACAACCACACTTGTGTTTTTTTTTCACTTTATAACATTCACAATAGCAGCACACCACAACATAAAATTACAAACTAGAACCTGTGGTATTCCAACCTAAAAACAATTTCCATCTATGCCGCTACTGTTGCTTACCAAAAAGACAAATTCTAAGCAAAATGTTCCAAAGAAAAGTATTAAATTGAGAAAAAAAAATCTTTACTGTGGTTATGTTGTTCAAGCACAAAAAATGACTCTTAAATGTTGTTCACACAATAAAAATGAAGCTAAATATTCTTATTTGAAAAATATATGACTCTAAGTTACACAAAATACATATATGACTCTAGTAAATACTTTCAAAATATGATTCTAAGTTAAGCAAAAATATATAATGACTCGACTGTAAACTTTTACCAAAACACAAAAACACTCCCCTACTCTCTCCTACCCTCTCTCAATCAGTACTAAAATCATTCCATAAGTAAGCCAAAGGGGTGGGCCAGGACAGTTGTTACACACTCAATATACCCTGCGGTCCGGGCCCAGATATGAGAAAGTTGGGGATGTTGCTGACCAAAACACACCAAACAATAACTTTAAATAAATGTGGGCGCCATTTGCCACGTGGTTCCCTTTGAATATTGCCCGCTGGGACCCACGAGACAAAAAGAATAAAGTTAAGGTAAAAAAAATAAAAAATGGTATGGGTTGAAACAGTCTATATTACTAATATTGGTTTACACCTTACATGAGAAAAAATTCACAAATCTAGCTCAGCGACAGGGGTCGCTACATGGATTCTATTGGTTGGTGTGTGTCGGGTCGCAAAAAGAGTAAAAGTTACAGTTTATATTAAATTATCATCCCTAATTGGAAAATACCACGGTTCACAATATTTAAAGGGTAAAAAAGCACCGACCTCGTGTGTCCTGTATTTACTAATGAGGGATTATTTAGACCTCTGAACTCCCTGGAGGATTATCATGTAGTTGTGGACAGCAACTCATCAGCACATGACGTGGCACGTGGTAGACCCAAAGACTATCAATGAAATTAATTTCCCATAGCTGAAACAAACGTGTAGGATTAACCAAACTGAAAAATAGACTTTGAACACGTTGTGGCTATGCAACATGGCGGCGTGGCGTGGGAAAAAATGTTTTCAACTTCTTACCAGGTCTTGCTAAAGCAGCAATCCTGATTAGCAGGATTTCAAACCGCCTGCTCCCTCCACCCGTTTGAAATTTTGCCTGGCTGACTCCTCAAGCCACGGCAAGTAACCTCGAAGATCCTGGCAAACCTTCAGGCCAGCGACCAGAAACAAATGATGGTCTGCAACTTGAGGTTTTACCTGTAATAAACACCACCTCAGAAAATGTTCATGGCGTCTTACGAAGTCTGCCTTGAAACAGATATCACTCCACTTACCTCAGTAGCGTTTTTCTCTCTATAAATTAATCGACCGACTTCGGCCGCGTTAAATAAAATAATCCAAATCTTTTCTCAACACATTTGTCATCCTTTTTTCCTGAAAACTGAAGGCTCGCTTGGTGTTGCCCTAACCCGCTTCGATACTCCTTCCAAAACGTTCCGTTTTCCGAAATTCGAACACACTTGGAAATTAAATAAAATTACCAAATATTTTGCAAACAAAATTTAACCTACAGAAATAAATATCTGTGCGTCTCCTGACTATAAAACTTTTGGACAAAACGCAAAGAACTGTCAATCGACGCTTCAGCTAGCAAAAAGGTGTTCGCGCATAACTTCAACAAAAGTGTCAGATGGAAGAGCGTGACACGAGATGGCAACACCGTAGCTCCGAAATCTGCCTTCCTATTGGGCGTTGTTGCTATTGGTCAGAATCATCACGCGCGGCACGCGCCATCTTCTATCGTCTAATTCCTTGCTAAACTGAAGCGAAATTTGAGAGACTTTGCTCTGATTCTCAATGTTTATTATTTTCAAAGCCTTATGCAAATAATAAAAAATTTGAAAAGACATTTATTAAAGTTGCGACTGCTACAAAAAACAACCAATGACGTTAAAGGGGAGGTGCCAATTCCTGCAAAATACTGAAAACTACCATTTCGCTTGCGCGCCAAGATTTAAACTTGTGGATTGTCAGAACACAACGTTACAGTATAAAAACTGATTTAAGTGTGGATTTCAAATACGAAACTAGCTAGCAAAATGTCGCTTTTGAGTGCATTATTATCTATGAAACTAATCTAGATGAGTTTATAAAATTTTACTGAAGTCCAAACCCATTAACTCTTTTTACCCGACTGTGAGGAGAGGGGTTATGTTTAAATCTATTATTTTTTTATTTATTGATTCACCAACGTTTGTATATGTTACCGTTAGAGTACGGAATCTCTTAATCTTCAGATTAACTGGTCGAGTCAGTCAAAGTGCGAAATTTTTCTAAAAGTAGACGATTTCCGCATTTTAACTAGTTAAAGTGCGGAATACAGTAAGTGAAATAGCCAAGGCTTCAGGAAATTTAAGTAAAAGACCTATATTGAAAGTTTATTTTACAAAAACTTCGTTTCTGGCGCTTCGCCGGCTGCTCCCGCGGCACGCTCGCTCCGCTCGCTCGGTTCGCGCGTTTTTGGTCGCAATACTAACCTAACCTAATGAACTTTTTAAGACTTTTTCCATGGCGGGGGGCTTCGCCCTAAACTGAATAATATTTGAGTAGTTAATTTATTTCGCGGGTATCTAGCCGCGCATCTAGTAGGTAATGGACTAAGAGCTGGCAACGGCATTATACAATTTACAGAGCGACGAAATCCCTCTAATTGGTTTGCCATACTATCATTATTAATAGATCCGGGCGCCTGGCAGCTTTTCAGTGGTGGAAGTGGGAGTGGTTGGGCAACAAAGGGGCTGAAAAACCGATTGAAGGTATGCAATTTACAGAGCTCCGGAATTGGTGTGGTATTATAGCCAATCATGTGTCTCATTCGAATATAACATTGCCAGGCATTTTGTTTTGGTTGGTGGAAAATTAGGGCCAGGTGGCATCAAAGACGCTGAAAAACCGATTGAAGATATACAATTTACAGAGCTTTGGATTTGGTGTGGTATATCGCCGTGGTCGCACCGGGCCAAGATGAAGACGGTTTCATCGAGGTTCATAACAAAAAGCGACGTCGTCAGCGAGTGAGCCAGAACCAACATGGCACCGCACCGACAGGGCCCAACTTCCTGCTGCGAGCTGCCATACCGACCACGGCCGTGTACCTGTCCCGCCTGCACCACACCACCACCGTGCAGGACGTGATAGAGTACATAAAGAAGAAAGCTAACTTTTGTTTGAGAGTTCAGCCTTTGGAGTCGCGCCATAATACCAATTTTAAGGCGTTCGTGGTGCGCATCCCGACAGCGAGGCTGGACCTCTTCATGAAGGAGGACTTCTGGCCGCAGGGCGTGGTGTACAGGCGCTTCAGAGGGACGCTGCCTTGTGCCACCGATCCGACGCAGAAAGTGTCAAACTAATTTTTACTAACATAATTTTTAAGTTATTTACTAACAACATTGTTTTATAAATTATATATGTTTAGTTTTAAGGTATATATCTATGGGACATCGTTTCCTGAGAATAAATAAATAATAATAATAATAAATATATAGCCCATCACGTATCTAATTAGAATATAACATTGCCATTGCTAGGCGTTTTGGTTGGTGGAAAAGCAGTGCCAGGTGGCATCCAAGATGCGCGAAGAAGTGTTAAATTCATTTACTGAGTCATTTTTTTCGGGTTTAACGAAACCCGAAACGGGTAACGACCCAAAAAAATAGCCACAGTGGCTATCTTAGCCACTCATAATGTTAAACCTGTTCCTCATTTTATGTAAACTTCATGTTTTTATGAGAAATAAATTCTTTAAACCTAAAGGGTGAAAACGAGATCCTATTACTAAGTGCCCGACGTCTGTCTGTCTGTCAGAAGAAAATATCACGGCCGTTTCAAGAGAACGAGTTGAAATTAACAAAAATGGTGTGCCAGATGACTATGTTAAAATTATGATAAAATTAGTAGGTAACTAAGTATGCCAACATTTATGAAGGAAGATGTGAAACGACATAGATGGCATTATTATTGCATGGCGTCCGACAGAAAAAAGTAGTTTGAAAGACAGTAAGTAGATTTTATATTCTAATTAAAATTATTGTTTGAAAAAAGTTGTTGCTCAAAGCAAGCTCAAAGCAGTGTTCTTAATACTGTTAATTTCATAGTTTAGTTTATATTGTCATTTGTAAATAATAAAAAGACAGAAATTTGTTTGATTAAAATTTTATTTTAATTGATTGACAAAGTTAATCTTTTTTATTTTGTCAATAAATAATTTCTACATAAAGTAGTGTTTCTTTCATATACAAAAACTTTTTTATTTTATTTTAATTGATTGATAAAGTTAATCTTTTTTATTTTGTTAACAAATAATTGCTACATAAAGTAGTGTTTCTTTCATATACAAAAACTATGTACACGGAATAAACCACACTTATTTAGTGATTAGTTAACCTTACTGTTTAATAAAATGTTTTTTTTTTACATTAACAATAACTTAAATATTTGGTAATTATTCGGTAAACCAACAGAATATTCGGCTAAATACGGACATGAAATTAATTTTACTTACTTAGGAGCAAAACTGATAATCTCCTGAAAATTCCTTTAGCTCACTCTGGTTACTACCGAGATTCTTTTACATTTAAGGCTGCAAGTCGATGGAAAAACCTTCCATCCGAGGTTCGACACTCCGAATCCCTTGCCACATTCAAGAGGAATTTGCATACTTATCTTTTGTCGACACTAGGATAGTTTGCAACACTTTGTATTATTTAGATATATTATTATGTAGTATATTTTATTATTTGCTTTGTGTGTAAGTTTATTAGGTAATTATTTTAGTAGGCTATTTTGTTAATTTGTATTATTTGAATGTATATGTTGCTAGCACACTGCCCTTCACATATCTCTCCAGCTATCCTAAGTCTCAAAGGTTGTCTGGAAGAGGTCGCTCTGAGCGATAAGGCCGCCTTTGCTCACCATAGTTTTAAGTTTTATGTTACTGTATTTCCTGTAATGTGTGTGTGCAATAAGGTGTTTCTAATCTATCTATCTTATTTGACAGAGAAAATTTTAATTATAATTGATCAAAACTAATAAGTACAGATTCAGATACTTTGTAGTTTATTTTGTATTCGTAAGAGATGGCACTGTATATGCGTGAAATGTTTGCTTTTTAATTGTTATTAATAAAATAGATGGCGCTTTCAAACTACGTCGGCAGGTTTGAGTCGGCGTACATGGATTCGTCACCGGTCGCCGGCGCCGCCGAAACCCGAGTTACCCGAGTGCGATGTACCGCGCCCTGCGGCCGCGCGCGATCCGTCGCCCCTCGCCGCCCGCTCCGCCCCGCGCCGCCCGCTCCACCCCGGCGGAGACGTCACGCGTGTGCAGGTCGACCCCTCAACGTGTCACCGCTGCAAACCGACTCGCTGCACAAATCCAGCGGGATACAAATGAGGGTGAAAAACAACGCCAACCGGTCTCTAAATCTGTGCAGTCAGTTCCACGGAGACTGGATGAAGAGCGCGACAAGGACGGCTTCAAGAAGGTGGCAAAAAGTTTTGGTTGGTGGTAGGGCTTATTTCAAGTCCGCCTGGCTAGCTACCACCATCTTACCTAAGTCTGACGCCATAACAACAATTTAAAAATTGTTGTGTTCCGGCAGTTAGAGGTAAGATAGCCAGTATTCCGGGTGTAGTGCGCTTCCACCTTCGGCCTTATCGTCATTTAACATTAGGTGAGATGAAGGCCAAGCACTACCCCGTTGTGTATAAAAAAAACCTATGTGGCACCCGCCCCGACCGGACACAACCACCTGCTTCCTCCGGCCATCAAGACAATGCTTGCTGTACGTGGCCCGCATGCACTACAGTACGAAACCTGATGATATTGTAAAGTGTATCAGAGTGAAGACCAAATTCTGTCTGAAGGTCGAGCGGTTGGAGTCCCGCCACAATGTGAACTTTAATTAATTTGTGATGAGGGCACCGACCAAACATCTGTCGATCTTCATGAAAGAAGATTTTTGGCTAAAGGGTATTTTGTTCAAACGGTTTCGCGGTCGCATACCGGGCAATGCGTTGCGCAGCACGTCGCCGCCATCAATAGTTTATAAAATGTAATTTAAATATATGTTTTTTTTTTTTTTTTTCATCTTAAATGGGTTTGCTCTTGACCCCAGTCTAGCCCAAAAGCAAAGACAGGGCCTACGATGGAGCGAGCTTGCCCAGAAAGTGCTTATTCACTCTGGCCTTGAATAGAGTCAGGTTGTATGCGCTCGGAAACACAGACGCCGGCAGGGAATTCCATTCCATAGCTGTGCGCATTATAAACGATGTGGAGTAGCGCTTGGTACGCAGAAAAGGTATATCAACCAAGAACGGGTGATAGCCCGCAGTGCGTCTGGATGTCCGATAGTAGAAAGGAGAAGGTGGAATGAGCTCATGCAGCTCTTGAGCACACTCACCGAAGTACAATCTATAAAAGACCGATAGGCAAGCAACTTTTCGGCGGTGAGCCAAACTGTGAAGCTTAGCTGCTACCAGTTTTTCATCGCCTATTAATCTCTTGGCTCTGCGTTCCACCGAGTCCAGTGCAGCAAGTTGATATTTCGCTGAGCCGTCCCAAAGGTGGCAACAGCACTCCATGCAGGATCGGACTTGAGCTTTATAAAGGGTTAAAAGCTGCCCAGGCTTAAAGTACCGCTTGACTTTATTTAGGATGCTCAGCTTCTTAGCTGCAGTTTGAACTTTGGATTCGATGGAGGTGCCGAAGTTAAGGTCAGAAGATAACTCCATGCCAAGAAGCTGGAGAGTATCGGTTACTTGGATAGATGTACCTCGGAAAGTAGGAGTTAAGTTGAATGGACTCCTTTTTGCGGTGAACAGACACGCCTGCGTTTTAGAAGCGTTGAAACTGACGAGATTTTCATCACCCCATTGGGAGACGAGACTTAACTTCAGGTTCAATCGCTCGACCATGGCCTCTCTCAATATTTTTACCTCATCTCTACCGACTTTCGCGCTGGACAGATATCTCTCCATGACAGTACTGTCATCTGCGTACCCAACAATGCCTATCCCTACCCTACCCAATGTATCTTAGACTGTAACGTGTATGTATATTGTAATGGCCTAGTCGCCTGAATTTAATATATAAATAAATAAAATAAAAAAAACTACGCTTTGCTGTCGGACGCTATGCAATAATAATGCAATCTGAGCCGTTTCACACTATTTTTCATAAATGTAAGTACTTAGTTACTACCAATTTATCATAATTTTAACATCTGGCACACCATCTTTGTTAATTTCAACTCGTTCTCTTAAAACAGCCGTGATATTTTCTTCTGACAGACAGACAGACGTCGGGCACTTAGTAATAGGATCTCGTTTTTATCCTTTGGGTAACGAAACACGAAAAATTTGACCCAGAAAATGAATTTTACACTTTTTCGCGCATACGCCTGGCACTGCTGTGTCACCAACCGAAATGCCTGGCAATGTTATATTCCAATTAGATACATGATTGGCTATAATATCACACCAAAACTAGAGCTCTGTAAATTGTATACCTTCAATCGGTTTTTCAGCCCATTTGATGCCGCCTGGCACTACTTTTCCACCAACCAAAATGCCTGGCAATGTTATATTCGAATTAGACACATGTAGTGTGGGACACGTTACCGATGACGTGTAATGCTAATATTGTTTTTATTATAAATTAATATTCTATTTTCTTATTTAAAGTAAACATGTAACATGTAATCGGATACTTTTCTAAACAAGCTAATGTGATTGTAAACCATTACGTGTCGACCTATTTGGAATTACTATAAAAACCTTGTTTTTATCTAAATAAACAAACAGTTAAGAATCAACTTTCCTTGTGTTATTTCGTCTCCCGACGCCGCTCATCACACACAAATGATTGGCTATAATACCACACCAAATCAGAGCTCTGTAAATTGTATACCTTCAATCGGTTTTTCAGCCCCTTTGTTGCCCAACTACTCCCACCCCCACCTCTGAAAAGCTGCCAAGCGCCCGGATCTATTAATAAGGATAGAATGGCACACCAACTAGAGGGATTTCGTCGCTCTGTAAATTGCATATCTATTTTCGGGGCCAGCACCTAAGCGAATTTTAAGTAATGCAAACTAGCTAATGGCAGCGATATAGACTTGTTCTTGAAATTATACTATATTTGTAGAGGGTGTAGCCAAGCAACTAGCGAGCAACCGCGAAGCCCTGGCGGGCGTCGCGCGGTGGGGGCAGGCGGGCGAGTGCGCGGGCGCCGCGGGCGAGGCCCCGCGCCTGCTCGCCTGGACCGCGCGCCTGCTGCGGCACACCAGCCACGCGCCCAATCTGCTGCAGGTACTAGCACATAGCTCGTGTCGCGCGGTGGGGGCAGGAGGCGAGTGCGCGGGCGCCGCGGGCGAGGCCCCGCGCCTGCTCGCCTGGACCGCGCGCCTGCTGCGGCACACCAGCCACGCGCCCAATCTGCTGCAGGTACTAGCACATAGCTCGTGTCGCGCGGTGGGGGCAGGAGGCGAGTGCGCGGGCGCCGCGGGCGAGGCCCCGCGCCTGCTCGCCTGGACCGCGCGCCTGCTGCGGCACACCAGCCACGCGCCCAATCTGCTGCAGGTACTAGCACATAGCTCGTGTCGCGCGGTGGGGGCAGGAGGCGAGTGCGCGGGCGCCGCGGGCGAGGCCCCGCGCCTGCTCGCCTGGACCGCGCGCCTGCTGCGGCACACCAGCCACGCGCCCAATCTGCTGCAGGTACTAGCACATAGCTCGTGTCGCGCGGTGGGGGCAGGAGGCGAGTGCGCGGGCGCCGCGGGCGAGGCCCCGCGCCTGCTCGCCTGGACCGCGCGCCTGCTGCGGCACACCAGCCACGCGCCCAATCTGCTGCAGGTACTAGCACATAGCTCGTGTCGCGCGGTGGGGGCAGGAGGCGAGTGCGCGGGCGCCGCGGGCGAGGCCCCGCGCCTGCTCGCCTGGACCGCGCGCCTGCTGCGGCACACCAGCCACGCGCCCAATCTGCTGCAGGTACTAGCACACAGCTCTGCCTCATAGCCAGAGTAACTAAGGCAATTCTCACACTGCCGGCGCGCGCCGTCGCGAGGCACGGTTTGGCGTTTCACGCGCGCGGCGACGGCGCAGCGTGACGCCAATTCGGGCGGTTTTCGACGCGCCTCCGCGCCGGTCGGCGTCAGACGCGGCCCCGCGCTTACGTACAAAAACCGGCACGATACTATGGAGCTCAGTCTGTTGTACCCCGCGATTTCCGCGCCTGCTGGCGCGCACGCCGCGTGCCACCGGCGGCACGCGGCGGTGCGCGCACCCGCGCCTAGGCGCGGCCTCGGTGTGTTGGACCAAGCGGTTTTCTATACAAATTGATGTACTTACATACAAAGTAAAACACGCGCGCGGGAGCCCCGCGACCGCGCGCGTTTCCAGTGTGAGAACCGTGTAACATTTGCACTATTACTTGGCTTCGAACCATGTTTGGATTTGACGTTTTAATGCTCGACATTGTCAATGAAACCTAAGTCATTCTACGTTCTGCTTTCTGCACGAGCAAGGCACGTTACGCGAGCGTCTCTGATTTTGATAAGTAAGTAAAATTTGTGCAAGAAAAGTTTGTAGATTTACTTACTTTTTTACACGTTTCCCGCTCTCCATGTCATACCGCCGCCCCCATATACGAGCACTCTGGGCAGTTGCCTAGTTTGCCTATATCACGGGCCGGCCCTGATCAGAACTTATTATTACTACTATAGCGCTATAGCGCGTCACAGCAGCGATACAGATAATTTAATTTTATTACAATCTATTTCGGTTTTGTATTAAAATAGTATGTGAAGGATGGACAACACATCTTTCTTATCATTTGTCACATCATATAAATGTTAGTAAACTACTATTTTCCGCTTCTTTAGGTCAAAGGATGTATATCCTGTTTAGTCAACATGCTGGTAGTATGCCACGCTGTGATGCAGAACGAAGCTATCCTCGCATTGACCCTCCTTGCCATGGAATCGCTGACCGAGTCATCAGTCGACAACGAAAACGGGTTCGACTGTGAAAAGAGCTTTATTTCCCAGCTAATTAGGTCGGAAATCGGGAAACATATCTCAGTACTTATCGATACTAACTGTGCGAAAATGCCGATGGAAGTTGCAGAGAATTTGCTGGCGTTTTTGGATATTACGTCGAAGAAAAATGAGATGGCACAGGAGTATAGACATGCTAACGTGCATGAGGGTTTAAAAAAATTCAGCGAATCAAGAAAAGACTTCAGTGATGACCTTAAAATTTGCATCGCTGGGATAGTGAACGCTATATCGAGCAATGGTTAAATGGATTAGAATTCCCAGTTTAATAATTTTAAAGCACTATAATGTGACATCAGTAACTCTACCATGTGTTGATACAATTTGTTTTCGCTAGCGAAAACTATCGGATATACATTGTGAGAAAACGATAGTTTACGGTAGCGAAAACAATTTGCATCAACCCATGGTAGGGCCTCAGTTTCAAGAAATCAATTTGTCAATCATAAGTTATGTATTCTATTCAAGATTTTCTCTTGGTGTTTGTGCAAAAAATTATTTGTTTATTGACGCAGTTAAGGGTGACTTGTTGTAATTTTTTCTAAAGGAAGTTCGAAAGTCATTTTTTCCCTTCCTGTCTAGTAATGGTTCTGCTAGATCTTTCTTATGAATATATTAGCGAAAAAGATTGATTGTATATACAATACAATTTTTTTGAAATTCATTCACGATTTTTTACATTCCATAATAGTAATTCACGATTCACGGAACATTGCAATTTATACTAAAAACTATGAACAACACAAGCAATAAAAAAGTGTAACTCTTACAAAAATCCTGTCCATTCGTGGATTGGTTTTCTTATTTTAGTGAATTAATTATTATTTAAAATGTTTTCAATATAAACGTTGATCGTTTTTATGAAAGTTGATTTAAAACTTTTTTAAAATCAAAAAGCTTCTGATATGCTAATTGATTTTTCGGAAAAGTTAGTTCCTGAAAGTAATATATCTAACAAACAGCAATACTTAAATACTCAAAAGTACAATATAGTATCTTGTTAAGGATTATAGTGAATTTAGATATTCTGAAATAATTACTACCCATTCCTTTCTCTATAGAGTTTGAAATCTAGTTGTATTGCTTGACTAGTCTACATTATTGGGAAGAGGCGCCATCTTTGGGCAAAGGTGACAGTTAATATAAAAAATTCGCTTCAATATTTTTATCAGTTATCTAATAATGTTATAGGGTTTTAAATTGGAGATGGTGCCTTTTTCTTTTTAATTAACTCCTAGTCCATAAGTTTTCTCTTCTCTAATTCTACGTAATTATTGTGCTTTATTAAATCTTGTGTATTCTTGCAACTACACAATGGTTTTTATTATGTATTATGGGTAATTTTACCCGGCCTAGAAAATATAAATTATATACTGCTCAAAAGAAAATAAGGTACACTATATGGTTTTCCATACAAACAAGCTAAGTTCTGAAAGGTTTTTTTTAGTATAAATTCAATCTGAGTTTAATTGAATTTGATATTGTTCGAACTGCTGTAACATTGTCGAATTTACTTACTGTACAATTTCATCAACTATTTAAGAAAACCTTTTTGAAAATAACTTGTTTGTGTGTAAAACATATAAATATCAATAAGTAATAATAGTCACAGAGACATTTGAATATTTTTAATTTATTGAACAAAACGAGGATAAAGTTTCTTTCTATAAGCTTTTTCTCTACACAAAATAGTAAATGAATTATGAGTTTTTTATTAATTAGGCTATGTGCGTTGCATGAATATACAAGATTGGAAACAATAGAATATGTAGTTATTAACTAAATAAAAAACTAATAGCTATTTATACCTTTATGCGATAACTGAACTCAATTTTCATCTCTTTATTGTTAATAAATTTTAAGACCCGATAGTGCACTTATTATTATAATAGTTCAGCTTGAAATTTAGATTAAGACTGTCTTAAAAAAATATCATTATGTATTAAGTTAACAATAGATTCAGGAAATATTTCAATGCGCATTTAATAGGCTGTGAAATATGTTTATATATTGATTATTATTAAAGATACTGATGTTACAATTTCATTTATCAATTTTGAAATTTATTAACGTAAATCTGAAGTCCTAGTTATATTTGCTATGCATGCCCCATGTAAAATATAAGTCTAATTATTTTAATTAATATCGCTTTGATAAATCTGTAAAATAATAATTATTAGTAATAATAGCATTTTGAATTTTATTCACAAAGTATTAGAATAATTCTAATTAAATTAGCATTTTTATTCTTGTTAATGCACTTTTTACTATAGTTTTATCGGACCAAGAGATATAAGTAATATGATTCATAGCGGTTGTAATTAACATTCTAATAGTAAAGACCTTTATGAACATATAAAAAATATTGTTATAAATTAATAACAATTATGAATAGAATAGTTTCTGCTAAAATATAATATAATTATTCTAAATGCATTTGCCTTTTATTGTTTATGAAGTTAATAATTAAAAATAAATCTGCTTTGAATCAACTTTATTGTAAGGAATCATAATTCAACCACATCTTAATCAGCACCATAACATGTGAAAACATAATTTTCTGTTGAACATAACATTAATCATAAAAACTTAGAAACCTTGGAATGATTGAGGTTGAAAAACAGTTTGTATGAAACAATTGAAAGTTTTCACTTTAACTTATAATTTTCTTTGTCACCCTACAGTGTCATCCAAGTTAGTGTATGAACGTTCCTGGATCATTGTAGAGTGCTGCGTGATGGTTAACCGGAACTTGAGCTCCTCGTCCGATATCAAGTGGTCCTGCAAGATAGGACCCCTGTTGCCACAACCCGCCACTGCAATATGAATCATAAGTTTCACAACAACAACCTCCGCTCAACTAGAAGTTAAGTAAATAAATAGGTGGTGATCCAAATAAAATAAAAAAGGTCTAGACTAGGGAGACCCAAAATGGTTGTTGACCCCTTGGTTTTAAATCGGTTTCCCAAGGATCAATATAACAAAGAATAATAATAATAATTATTAATTACATTTGATATTTGATAGGATTTTTAAAGTAATTTGGCTATCAGTTCATTTTGAAATAGTTGGTCTCTTGCCCAAAATAGTTTGGGAATCCCAGAACTGGGGGCTAATTGTCTAATCTTAAAAATCTATCACAATCGCTTTCGTTTGACAGATGGATGTGACAGATTGCTGCATTTCTTTGGTAAGTTTTCATTTGTGACAAATAGAAGCTTCAATGTGTTACATCCTGAAAGCGATTGCGATAGATTTTTAAATTAGACAATAGAAAGGCAGGACAAAGAGTATAATTGCATTCGATACAAATTAAACTTTACCTGGACATTTTGTAGAGCTTTTTCTCTTTATCAAACTCATTATGGACTCCTTTTCATAAATGTGACCACACACTGTGTTCTTCACAGGGTCTACTATTGCTTTCTTAGTGATGGGATCAATCTGAAATCATTAATAAACATAAAAAAACAAAATTTACTTGCTTAAAAAATAATGTTCCGAATTTAATTAAGAATTTACTTACATATTGGTCTTGTGATTCTGTAATTGCTAAGTCAGAGTCATCAATGTTTTCTGAAAGCAAAAAAAATGAAACTGTAAAATCAAAGAGACTGTAGAATTATCGTATTGTAGTCAAAATAATCAATTTTGTCATAGGTATTGTTCAAGTCTGGAATAGACTTTCCGCACCACTATTAGTGGTTCTGTGGTCATTCAATAGGGGAAAAGTGGAAGGAATGTTTTTGGTATTTACTTAGACCGTGTTCGAAATCATGCTGACAGCACTGTTAGGGTGAATCTGACCAAATTTAGTAGTAGTCACAAAACACACAAAATAGTAGGGTTATTGTACCTACTGCATTTTTAAGGATTCACGCTAACAGTGCTGTTGCCGTGATTTGGAACTAGGCATTATTGCAAGAAAGGTGGTATGCTCATTTGACTATATGTAGGTCCCTATAAATCATAATATTTAATTCAAAACTTACGCCTAGCTAACTGTTCTCCTTTTTGTATCCTTTTGTTAAGTTCCATCATGTAAGGGTGATTATTAACATTAAGTCTCTTGCCAGCCAAATTCCCTAGATGCGCTTTAAATCTGTCTTCAATTGTATCTATATTGGAGTTGTCTGTTTCTCTCTAAAAAAAAAGCATTTATAACAACACTATAAGACATAGCACCCACGAGCAATTTTTGTCTCTGCAACTGATTTGTCTCTCACATGGTTTGTATGAAAGTCTGTCGGCTGTCGCGACGCTACGTGCGCGCACTTTCATACAAACCCGTAGACTTAATGTGAAAGACAAATTAATTACGAAGACAAAAGTTGCTTGTGCACGCCAGCTCTTAAAAAACTACAGTTTAATAATCTTGACTATTTTCTTACCTTTGCTCTCTCCAGTGCAGTAATAGCAACGTCTTGCTGAGCCTCCAAGAGGCAATAGCCTTCTACATAGGTCTTCAGCTTATTGAATTCTGCTTCCTTTTCATCATCCAAATATTTTGAAACATTATCGGTGCACAAATACAAACTGGTGATACACTGTTTCCTTAATTCAGCTAAATCGGAGTCAGCCATTGTTATGATAATTTAGTTAAAAGCAAAAACTGCATGTAAAATAATGATGTGAATATGTAGAGAAATATTAAAAATAGTCCGACGGAAACGAATTATCGGTACAACGCGCCAACAAACAAAATCAAAACTCAAAACAACAAGATGTCAAAATTCAACAACAAAATAAGATGACAGCTGACTGACACTGGGTGCAATCCAACAGACCAATCGTTAAGTCACCGATTACCTCAGTATACATTTTAACCATGGTGTGTTCCGTCGTTTTGGGTGTAGGTAGTTTTTAGGGTTCCGTACCAAAATGGTAAAAAAGGAACCCTTATGGTGTGACTCAGTCTGTCTGTCTGTTTTGGTTAAAGTTTAACCCGTTTGATTTGCAACCATGCTACGGATTGATCGAGTTGTTTTTATAACCTCAAAGATATCATTAAGTACAATGTTTTCGTTTCCCATTTGGAATACGATTAATTTAAACTTTCAATAATAAAATCTGTTTTTTGAGGAGTGACCATGAACTTTTTGTAACTTACTACACAAAAACATCAAAATACATAAGAATGTCAAATGACAATGACATTATTTTGTAGAGATAAACGTCATAGCGTTTTTCAACCACCGATTTTTAATGGTTGTTTGGTTGCTGCGCTCTGGGGCCTTACTATGAGCTCATATAGCAGGACTTACTTATATTGAACGCCTTATGACTTTTTCGTACTATGACCTCGATTTAGCAGGCCTGCGGCAAGCCTCAATACACGCTCTAAAACCGTTCACCATTTTTTATGTATGGACGAAGCGTACCATGACGCACAGTTTGAAGCCACAGTAATGTCAAATAATGCAATTCATAAATAGTTGCTACGTGATTAGCTTTTTCAAGAATGTTATGTGTATTATGATAAGTTCATCTAATAGACGGTCATGGTACCGATTTAAGCAGTCCTGTTTAAGGCCTGCTTTTGAACTGAACGGCTCAAGGATGGTTTCTTATTTGCTGATGGTAAGCCCCCTGAGCCACAGAATGGATGAAACTACGCTCTGACAGCGCTCAGAGTAAAATTTGACCGAGCGAAGCCACGGAACATAGAAAAAAATTACTCTTAACAGAGAAGAATAGTAACTCCCTAATAAAAAAAAGCAAACACAGCTAGATACACTAGCGCTGTTGCGGCCTCGCTGCAGAAACAATGAGCGCGGGAAAATTCGAATCGTCCCTGTTCGAATTTTGTAGGGGATATTTTTAATTGGGTGACTGGAAACAATATAAGCGACTAAATACTAAACCAGGTAGCGGTTTATTTTGTCTTGCGACAAAATAACTAAACGGGCGACATACTGTAGGTTTCAAAAAATACGTAAAACGAGCAACTACATGTGGGGATAGTCGCCTTTTTTTAATAAAATATTTTGCCAAATTTATGTCTTGTGTGCCCTAAGGTTCTCGCCCAAATAGTAATTTTGTCGCTTATTTATTATTTTAATTAACTTTAGTGCTGCCCGTTCTGATCGATTTGTATTTTAAAGTCACCAATTTTCAATATTTGTAGTCGCCCACTTAGTATTTCAGTACGCTAGATTCAGTATTTTTGGGACCCAAAATAGGAATTTATTGTTACGCGATTAAATACTACCATTTTCTAATAAAAATATTGAAATAATCCTCACAAAAAGTATGCTAATGTTAAGATTAGGTTAGATAGCAATTTTTTGTTGTACTATTTTTTCGAGGATCATTTACCTAAATATAGATAACTAAAATATGAATAAATTAATAGTGAAATTTCATGTAAAGATATGCACTTATAGATTTAAGGAACTTATTGATTTGTTTTCATTCCTTTCACTTTCATCGGTGGTAATCAATAAAAATAAAACTAATTATGTAATAGTAAGGTTAATTATTTATTAGTCGATACAACGATACTTTTTAAATTTAGCGCTTCAATAAGGTACTTAATGAAAAAGTGCGCTGTTTTTCGTATATTTCATTGCAAACCAGTTTCAAACGAGGCACGAAATGCTGGTGGAAATGCCGAACTTTTCAGGGTATTGTGTCGCTTAGTTTTAGCCTTGCATATCCCTTTTCTCTACACTGAGAGAGAATTCTGAAAATAGAATGATAATATTTAATGTATTGTTCCTATTACCATGGATTGTATTGTCTAGGCAACCAAATATGGATCAACCTTTTTACTATAGAGCAAGAGCAAGAGCTCTGAAAAAAGCACTCAGCTATTTAGAAGGATACAGTATTGATCCTTATCAACATAAATACGTTAGTAGTTAAGCATGAATATCTTAGGAGTTGTAGGAAAAAATAACGCGCGCAAATATAAATTCAAGTGCGTTTCTTACACCAATGACGGGACGGGACTCGAACGGAACGGAAACAGACTTTTGGAGTGAATGGGTGACGACTGTAAGGTATTTGTTTTCGTTTTGGATGTTGTTGGAAGGTTGCATTTGGCAAAAAAAGAAAGGAACCAAAGCGAAGCGAGGGCGGGTCGCTAGTAATAATATGTTAGGGACACCATCGCACGATCAAACTATAAATTATATGGTTTAACTAGAGATATATAACTCAGTTATTTATGGCGAATAGAATGCAGTAAACTAACTTCGTAATATTATTTATTCCTGGATATGGAAACCGATGATAAGTTACCAGTTTATCTTCTGCACCCGTTTTACCGCATTTGGCACATTTTCGATAGTAATAACTAGACATTATAGAAAAGCGGCATATAACACAGTAATAAAAATATTGAATTAAAACCCTAAAACATATTTTATCGAATTAAATTGTTATCTCAGCAATTCAAAGATAACAGAAAATTTGCAATAGAGTTGACATTGACATGACAGGAAAAGCAGTGTAACCAGTTGTGCAAAGGTAAATTAAAAATAATTTTTTTCACTGGTATTCATGCGCTACACACACATACGAATGTATACCTGTGTGCAAGAGCGCAATCTCTTGAACAAAGATAATAGACCCTGCCACGGAACGCACACCTTTCAAATATACTCTATGGCATGGCAACCAATGTTTCAGCGATTAGCCTGCCGGAATCTTGCTGGAATGCACCCGCTGGCTGTTGTCAACTCTCTGTTATTAGTTTCAAAGAAAGGCAAAAGAATCATCTATGCAGCCTTATGTAAGGTTTGGTTCGTGTTTCTATGGTTCTTTGCGTAATGGCCAACATCAGCACAGAACTGCTCTCTCGGAAATTCGAAATGGAAGTCAACAACTACTACACAATTTCCCCATACGGTGTCTTGTACTCGCCTATTTCAATGATTTCACATACCTACATGACACACCGAAGCATCCACTTTGAGAAGTTTGATTCCATATCTGGTACACATCCATCGTTTTGCTTTTCTTTGGATTGTTAATTTGTTACAAAAAAAATTGACCTGTCATCAATGATATTAAAAGTAAAGATGAGTTATACGCCAACATCATTGCTATTTAAAACAGCGCAAAGGTACTATAGATACACACATTGACAGCTGCATGCGCATTGGCCGCGTGAATTGAAAGCGCGTCACGTCAGCTGTCTCCTTCACTCACACACGCAAAGCAAACAGCGCGCTCTTTGTATAATGGCCGAATAAAGTAATAGAAAATACATATTTTTATAAAGGAGACGGTAAAGAAGTGGTAGCCTAAAACCGCCAGCAATGAAAATTATATCATTTAAAAGCTAATTTATGCTCTTACTTTATCAATTTATTTCAATTTTTAATTTACTCCCGTTTTATTTGAAATCACAAATTAAAATAGCGTTTTTTTCCCTGTTACTGTCCACCCTGATAACAATTTATTTACTCTGTGTCAGTGTGCTAATCTGAGCTGGCTGACATTGGGTGCATTCCAGCAGACCAATCGTCAAGTCATCGATCACCACAGTATACATTTTAGACGGTTCTCATACTGACACCGCGCGCGGTCGCGGGGCGCCCGCGCGCGGATTTTACGTTGTATGCAAGTACATCAATTTGTATAGAAAACCGCCTGTTCCAACACACCGAGGCTGCGCCACGGCGCGGGAGCGCCCACCGCCGGAAACCGCGGGCTACAACACACTGAGCTCCATAGTATCGTGCCGGTTTTTGTACGTAAGCGCAGGGCCATCGTCTAACGCCGACCGGCGTGGAGGTGCGGCGCCAATCGCGCGAATAGGCGGTGCGCTGCACCGCGCCCGCGCGCGGATTTTACGTTGTATGCAAGTACATCAATTTGTATAGAAAACCGCCTGGTCCAACACACCGAGGCTGCACACGGCGCGCCGTTGCCGCGCGCGTGAAACGCCAAACCGCACTGCACGATGGCGCGCGGCGGCAGTGTGAGAATCGCCTTAACCATGGAAAGTTATATTTTTTATTTAAAATGTTCAATACAAAAATGTACTCTATGGCGACCGATGACTCAGCGGTGAGCCGGTTAGAATGCACCCATTTAAAAAAACAAACTACAAACTAGTCTAAAAAAACTTTCTGTTAGTCAAAATATTTTCTTTCCAAGAATCAAATTATACCTGTTTAATTTACGATTCTTGATTCGTTGTTTTACGTTTTTTTTCATGTCTTTTGAATACGAATAACTGTAATATAAACAGCACTGAATTATTATTACGCTAATATTAATTCAGTGACTTTAAGCTCTTAAATATATTACATAAGTTGCAGTTCCTACCTTCACAATCTCTAAATCTGTAAATAATTCCTTATGTATTATTTTAGTCTTTGAAATAATAGGTATAGTGTAAGTGTAACCAAATCACACTTAACTATTACTTAGAAGAATACCAGTGAGGACCTTGACTGTTGTTCTATCAAAAAATTCTAATAGCAAGATTATAATATAATTATAATAATAAGGTTCATAATATGAAAATGAAAGTACCTATAAGTTAAGATCTTGACTGTAATAATTCAATAAACAGAAGAGAAATAAAACAGAATTTCAAAGTAAAACATAATTTATTACATTTTCTTCATCTTCAAGTACCATCTAAAAAGCTGGCAGGTGGTAGTATTGTATCTTGGTACTGTGCCCAACCCAGATAACCACACCATAGTCATGACAATGTGCACAACTCCAACTGTCCTCTTTCCAATCATGCATGAACAATAATACTGTTCGATCCGTTGACACCAATCTTCACCATTTAAATGCAACAATACATAAGTAAAATATTTTGTTTTCTATTATGTTTTAAGCTTATTTTTCTTCTTATTAATCATTTGTAGGCTCCACAGATGCTTATGCTCCACCTTCTTGCACTGCACAATTTAATGAGCCTGCATCCAACAGGCACGGCACACCCAAATATCTTCAGGAACCTAAAAATGGAATATGTTTTAATATCTACATAATAACATCAACGCCCTGTACTTTATTATTTTTAAGTTACAAAGAAAAGTCTTTTCTTTGTTACTTTCAAATAAATCTGATTAATTTCTTATGCAAGAGAAATCTTACCTGACGAGTAAAATATATTTATTTTCTTCACTCCTTCCTTCACTCTCCACTTCACTTCTTGGGATAATTCTGCGGTGACGATGACCACTGCGTCTGATCAGTGATATTCTACAGTATACATAAACACAAGAGTGTCCACCGTGCGTCTCCGACTGATAGTTGGGGTCCTCACTACGATTTGCCTTCCAGATTGATACATTCTTGGCATAGCTAATCAGTATCAGAGATCTGCAATAAAATACGTTTATATTGTCAGCACTCAATTACTCATCTATGAAGGAAACACACACAAATTCACATTTATTTATTTATATTTCAATCTTACACAGCTATCATTACAGGATAATCCCAATTCAACATCGTGGGCATCTTATTTTGATATTATTATTCCTACTTACTATTACTTATAATAACTTACATAACTAATAATATTAAAACTACTCTTGCGAGATCACCCAAATTGCTTGAGATAATATCAATTCTCTCATGGTACCTACTTCATTCACTAAAATTATTGAATGAAGTACATGAGAGAATTGATATATTCTCAAGCAATTTGGGTTATGCTTGTTGTAGTTTTGTGAACCAAGGACACAGTTTTAAACAAAAGCTTGAAGAGCCCTAGACTAATTAAAAAACTATCCACTTTTTGATTTACTAAAGTGAAAAAATATGCATAAGTACTCACCTCACAAACACACTACTCTTCAGTAGGTAATAGAATAAATAGTTCTTGACTTAGATCAATGACAATATTCATTCCTACAGGAATGAATTGTATGAATTAATTACAATTAATTGCGTATTCGCCCGCAAAAGTATGTGATGATGTGACAGTACTGACAATATTCACACAACTTATTTATGGCCATGATCATGCTATGATGACTGAAACAACAGAATTAACAATAGGTTATTTTATAAGTTTCAATAATATTGAAATACAGAGGAAAGTATTGTGATGTCTTGTATAGGTAATTAATTAGACTTCAACTTACATTGGTGATGAAATATCCTAATGATATTGTCAAGAGCGGTCCAAAGTGTCCAAAATCACACATTTTTTTTAAATAAAAAACTCGCTTTCATTGTGTTGTGGCTAATTCATGACATATTCACGATCACGACCCGTTGTGCAAGATACGGTAGACAAGACAAAGTTGTTGTTGTTTAATAAATAATTCTGAACAATAAAACCAAAACTGTTTACGTACGTTGTCATTTATGTTATGTTATTGGCGATGGCGTGTGACTGGCGTCCACAACGGCCAATGTTGCTAGTACAATTATTATGTTGAACTTTTGAAATTAAATATTTAAAAAACGGGAGTACTTTAAAATCTGATATTTAGTCAAATTATAAACAAAAATAGGAACTTTATGTAGTTTAAATTTCAAAGCAGGCGGAGTTTTACTACCCGGCTCCATACAAAATCTTTACCGTCTCCTTTATCCACTTTACGGATTAGCGACAAATCTTCTAGTACGTTTTTATAGTTTTGCTCTAGAGTATTTACAATAAAAAAATACTATCTCATAACGCACGATATTAATATTATATCTATCATATTAATGATAATTATTAATAAATTATGTTTCCTTTAAATACAAGTAGCATAAATAAATATTTTGATTTCTTACTCTCATACACTTACATTACATAAGCACGTAAAGGAGGGTGCTTTTATTTTAAAAACATCGTTTCACGTGATGGATAGTATTATAGGTAATCAGTGTTCCAATATAGTTCTTTAACTTTATTATAGAAACAGGCTGCCAAGGGAATCATAATGATCGGCCAAACATTTATTATCTCGAGCTCTTTCGTGCTTCGGAAGGCAAAGCCATCGGTCCCGGTTGCATATCGTAAATACCCGACGCGTTATCCACCCGAAGTTGCTTCGTAAATAGCAGTCGTGTCGGAGTAAATACCTGACGCGTTAAGCCCGATTTACACATCCATAAGTAAGTAAGTAAGTTCAACTGTCCTTCTACTTAACTACTTAATCGGAAAATGGACAGTTGCGTCCAAACGGTGAATTGACTTCGGCAAGTAAGTTCATAAGTCGACCGCGCGCGTCGGATGACGACGACATTGCTACTCTCTTTATAAATAATTTTATTTACATTGCGGCCAACCATGGATTGGATGGATGAATTTTTAGGTTATTCAAAGACGATTTCAAGGTATGTCACTCATTATATTATGGTCTTTTACATATTTTTAAGTAGGTACTTAATGTTTTTTAGGTGAGCTATAATTACGTTATAAGAGGTTAATTCGCGAATTGTTAACAGATGACGGCCATTTGTTGCAAGATTTATTCCTTTATACCAAAACAAAAACTTAAACCAATGGTAGTAAATTTGTTTATTATCGTAATAAGTTTTCTATTCCTAACTAATACCAAATTTTAATTATTATTTATTTATTATTTATTAATCTTCAGGAAGACCAACAACTAGTAACAAACAAATAGCACTCGTAATAAAAGTAAAGTCATTTACAGGTCCTCGCATATATATAACAGGCTGATCTACAAAAAGCGATACAAGCTTATAAACAAATAAAACGTTATACTTGCACTAAAATATACACAAAATTAATTGTAATTACAAACAAATAAAAAAATTTAAGTACTTACTGCACAAACATTAACAATATTATCTTTAAATTAGCTGTTCCTAAGCTACAATTATAGTCTAAGCAAGCTTTAAAGCATAAAAATACAAAAACCGCTAATTTAGCCAACAGAAACTGAGACAATCACTCAAAAAATATATATTTAAATGAAGCTCAAAATCTATTCATTTAACTTGTTTTAGGGTTTATTTATGAATGGTATTCGATCGGAATAGAAGATGAATTACGATAATAAACAAATAGCATTGGCATTAGTTTTTGGTATTAGAACGGATTAGATCATTCCGCTGCGACAGATGTCAACTTATGAACTTACTTAATTGCCTGCGGACAGTGCCGTTTACACGGCGGCAAGTAAGTTGGCGGGGAGCGGGAGACGAAGCGGGAGGGGGGTGCGCGCTACTTGCCTGTCCAAAAAATAGAACCCGATCCTATCCTGCGGCAAGTTGCTACTTCTTACTTACTTACTTGCCGGACGGTGTCCACACGCGGTTTCCACTTACTTACTTACTTATGGATGTGTAAACCGGGCTTTAGCCACCCGAAATTGCTTCGTAAATAGCAGACGTGTCGGGATAATGCGTCTGCTATTTACAAGAGCCAGAATTGCTTTGTAAACAGCAAACGTACCGCGTCAGTTATTTTAATAAAAGAAAATATTTCTGTTGTCATAAAAAAATAACACGGCGGACATCTGCTCGAGTTGCGCGCGCATGTCAGCCGGTAATAGTTTGACTCCTGGAAATAAAGGCGCGCCGCGCACCTATCATTTTGAACGCATTTAATAGTACATTATGAGACAAGTTAGCTTAGGTTGCTCATTGCACACAAGGCTGTGGAGCCAAAGCTCACGAGTTTCATACGACGTTTTTCGACGACACATTTGTGAGGAATATACAATAGTACATTATGATATAAGTGCGGTACGTTGAAAATTACAGCCGAGGCGATATTGCTAGCCCGAGCCGTAGGCGAGGGCTACAAGAAAGCAGAGGCTGTAATTATCAAAGCGCACGTATGTCATACGACGTTTTATAACATATTTGCGAGGAAATAAATAAAACTCGGACTTTGCACCTTTGCTTGTTTTCCATATGATTAAATTTTGATACGCTTGTAAGTATCTTATCGGTCAATTTTTCGGGCAAGAGGCTTAGAGTAGCCTTTTTCGCTGCCTCTGAGACTTCTGGCGGTGTTGAATTAATAAATTCATCAGTACTTGACGATATTTTCAAATAAAAACAATACAGCAAAAAAAATTAAATTAGCAATGCGCGCGCATCAGCGTTTTTTTTAAGGCATAGGCATAAAAACAGCCAGTATTACTAATAAAGTAAATTAATATTTTTGTGTTTTTGTTACAGATAAATGGTTGTAATTTATTGTCAACATTAATTAAATTGAATAATTAAATGTTTATTTATTACATTTTATCTCCCAAAGTCAATTTTATCCATAAAATGTTGACCTCTTTTCTGACATAAAAACTCTTTGCTAAGATTTAAAAAAGTACCGTTCGTTTTAGACGAAGTATCTTGATAAACCGTGATGAGATACAATACGATATTGAAATTGGTGTAATAAGAGACCCTTTACGAGCAAATATGTTATAAAATAATTTACCACACAGCAACAAATACGACAAAAACAAAATATGACAATTATGAGAAAAGGCACGTAGGTTATTTTTTGTTTTTTTTCACACGCCCAATGCAAGAATATTTTGCGAACAAAGGGGTGAGTGAGCATACAGCCTACTTCAAAATTATAATTTGAAGTGATAAAATGCAAATATATTAATATTTTATAACAAAATATTGTGAATTATGAATAATTTGATAATAATATTTGTTTGACTTTAAGGACTTACACATTTATTACAAAAATGAATATGAATTTTCAGCGACATAAAACCTCTTTGTTGTTACTAAAAAAAATAACTGTACTACCCGGTTAAATTAGGAATGCTCTATTTACTCGCATAGAACTTGCAGTTTAACTTTGTAACTAATTTAACTTTGTAGGGATAATTCTATAACAACCTAGAATTTTATATATTATTGCACGCGTTTGATATAGCTCGGTTTATGGCCCTAAAAGCGATGTATTAGGGCTCACTTCACGAGCAAGTGTGTTGAAATAGTACATTATGAGACAAGTTAACTTAGGTTGGTCATTGCACACAAGGCTGTGGGTTGCAGCCCGAGCCGCAGGCGAGGGCGTAACTCAGCCGAGTGTGCAATGAGTAAAAGCTCACGAGTTTCATACGACGTTTTTCAACACATTTGCGAGGAAAATAGAAAGTAATTTACCACACAGCAACAAATACAGCAAAAACAAAATATGACAATTATGGGAAAAGGCGCGTAAGTTTTTTTTTTGTTTTTTTCACACGCCCAATGCAAGAATATTTTGCGAACAAAGGTGTGAGTGAGCATACAGCCTACTTCAAAACTATAATTTTAAGTGATAAAATGCAAATATTTTAATATTTTATAACAAAATATTATGAATTATGAATAATTTTATAAAAATAAATATTTGTTTGACTTAATTAAAGACTTACACATTTATTTATTTCAAAAATGAATATGAACTTTCAGCGGCATATAACCCCTTTGTTGTTACTAAAAAAAAATAACTGTATAACCCAGTTAAATTGGGAATGCTCTGTTTACTCGCATAGAACTTGCAGTAAGGTACTAATTTAACTTTGTAGGGATAATTCTATAACAACCTAGTGTTTTATATATTATTGCACGCGTTTGTTATAGCTCGGTTTATGGCCCTAAAAGCAATGTGTTAGGGCTCACTTTACGAGCAAGTGTGTTGAAAATGTTATTATAGCATTGGCTGATACTGATGTAATATGGGTAAAGTATCAAATGTCTTCTATACGGTAACGCCCACGTGCCCTAAGGCGGCGGACAACTGCTTGAGTTGCGCGCGCATGTCGGCCGGCGACAGTCCGCGCCGCGCGCCGATCACTTTGAACGCGTTCAAGTATTCCAGCTCGGAGAATTGGGCACCTTTCTCGCGGACTGATGCTATTATCTCCTGTGGAATAAGAATTACATTATTAAGAAATTGAAGATTTTTTTTGGGAATTAATTGTGTGACTGGAAATAATTATAGGTGATTGTGATTATACATAAATACTAAACCTGGCAGCGGTTTATTTTTTTGGGCGACAAAATAACTAAACGGGCGACTAACTGTGGATTACAAAAATATGTAAAACAGGCGACTACATGTGGGAGATAAATAATTTAAGTTAGCAGTGAAAATTCTAAATGAGTGACAAAAATACAGAGTGGGCAACTACACACATCAACTTTGTCTAGCGATAACAGGTGTTATTTTCATACTATTAAAGCGTGAACTTATAGGTAATAATAATGAGTGGTGTTCACAAGCAGAGGACTTATGGGTCACCATTACCCTTCGCGGTTCACGTAAATTACATATAGGTTGTGCGTACATATGTGCGCAGGGCATGGGCAATTCAATACTTAAACGGCTCACAGTTTTCGCAGACAATTGTACTGAAATTATTTTGAACAATGCGGACGATAAGTTTATAATTGTCGGCGATTTTAATATGGCGAATGTTCTTTGGATACCCACCTCAGATGGAAATCACCTCGTGCCAACTAATATCTTAGGTACTCACCAGATTGAATTCTTTGATAATATTAATACTTGTAATCTTTTACAATATAATAACGTCTTTAACTCGAATAATAGATTGTTAGAGTTGGTGTTCAGTAATATCGTACTTCAGGTATATAATAGTGGTAATTCTCTAGTACCTCCTGATGCCCACCACCCGGCCATTTGTATCAGTGTTCAGATAGAATCAGAGAAAACATTAACTAAACCTACTCGTACAACTTACTTATACATATAAAAACTATGATGCGATATGTAAAGAACTTGATGACATAAACTGGCAGCATTACTTCTCAGGGCTTTCTTTAGAGGAATGTATCACCAGTTTTTACAATTTACTATATACATTTCGTGATAAATATTATGTTCCTAATAAACAAAGACTCGCGGGACGCACCTATCTACAATGGTATAATCGCGCTCTTATTAAATTGGTAAAAGAAAAACATAAATACCATAGAAAAACAAAAAAACTTAAATACTTGAAGTATGAGAACCACTCTGACTTCCATTCATTTTCAGTACTTAGGAATCGTATTAAAACTTTAGAAGAAGAATGCTATAGGAATTATATTACAAAAATGCAAAACCAAATTAAGAATGAAATGAAAGCCTTTGGACATATGTTAAAAGCAGGCGGGCATCTCACTCTTATCCATCTAAAATGATCTACGGAGATCGATCATCTAGCTCGGGACCTGACATTTGTGACCTCTTTGCTGAATATTTTTACTCAACTTTTGATTCCAATAATGGTTCTGATAATAACTCCGTTAATAATCTTGAGGTGGATTCATCAATTGACATAAGCTCCATCGAAATTGATGAAAATAGGTTACTATCCTTTCTAGAAAGAATCGATGTCAATAAAACCGCGGGCCACGACAACATTGCTCCTGCCTTCATTGTTCGCTGTGCAGCTAGTCTCGTGACCCCGCTCGCATACCTATATCGTCTCTCTTTAAATGCTGGACTTGTCCCTGCTATCTGGAAGTCGGCCCTAGTAACTCCAATACACAAGAAAGGTAACAAAAATATAGTTGAAAACTATAGGCCTATTTCCAAGGTATGTGTTTTCGCTAAAATACTAGAAAGAATTGTGTACGAGCAAGTTTATGATATGACTCCTTACACAATGTCCTAAATGAATCTCAGCACGGTTTTTTAAAGGGGAGATCAACTACCACCAACTTACTTTTATGTCAAGACCTTATCGCAAAACATATGTCACATACACAAGCTCAGGTAGATATCATCTACGATTACACAAAGTGTTTTGACAGAATCGACTACAAACTTATCTTACTTAAGATTCAAATGATGGGCATACGTGGAAACCTCTTTACATGGTTCAGCTCATACGTTGAAAAAAGGAGTCAAACCGTTGCACTATATGGCTATACTTCTAAGAAGTTATTCATACCTTCAGGGGTGCCTCAGGGCTCACTCCTGGGGCCCTTGCTATTCATTATTTTTATAAATGATATATCTTCCTGTTTTATTCACAGTAAAATCTTTTGTACGCAGACGACATGAAAATTATTTGTCCAATTGTCGAAAGTTCGGACTGCCTTAAGTTACAGGAAGATCTTACTAATTTTCATGCCTACTGTGTTAACAATAAGCTAGACCTAAATATTTCTAAGTGTTTTATTTGTTCATTTACCAGAAAACCTCATACTCATTCTTTCACTTACTCTATCAATAACCAACCTATAACAAGGGTCACTAGTATTAGGGATCTTGGTGTAATATTTGACTCAAAATTGCTCTTCGATAAACACATAGATATAATTATAACAAAGGCCAGAAAAGCACTTGGGTTTATTATGAGGATGTCATCAGAGTTTAAGGACATAAAAGTCATAAAAATGTTGTATTGTGCTTTCGTACGCAGTCGCCTAGAATATGCGTCACAGGTATGGAACCCGCAATACGATATTTATATTTCGCGGTTAGAATCAGTGCAAAAACGATTTCTTCGTTACCTGCAGTACAAATGCCACACTTATTGTGAAAATTACATAGAGCGATGCAAGAAATTTCATTTTTTTACCATTAGAGAAAAGAAGGGAAATGTCGGATATAGCATTTCTCTTAAAAATATTTCAAGGTGAAATAGATTCTCCCGAACTGTTAGGTAAATTTTATATTAATACACCAAAAAAATTTACGCGGCACACACAGTTACTTTATGTACCCCCCTCAAAAATGAACTATTTAAAGAACATATTTGTTAACAGGGCGCCTAGATCTTTCAACTCTGCTAATGATAACATAGACTTTGACATATTCAATACAAGCATACCTGGATTCAAAAAGTTGTATAACAATGGATTTTTTCATAATCTTTTATAACAGATAGCTTTTTGTAACACTTACATTACACGATATCGACTTGCGTTTAAATTTAGTTATTGTTTTTTCGATTTGTGAAAACTTGTAATTCGCTTTACTGTAATATTACTATACATACTAAACTCTGTATTTATTTTTATTTTATTTATTTGGGACAACAAACAGTTAACACAATTAAAACAGTTAACACAATTGAGTAGTTACTGTAGTAGCTGTAAGTTTTCCTCAAAAGCTTAAAATAAAATAAAATACAAACGAGGTAACTTCGAAGCCTTGGTTTCCTGCCAGGGATGTACTGTGCTGTGATCTGATAACGGCGATCCAGGGAGTGAATTTTAGAATGCTGATCAGATCAGTTGGGTGTGTATAGCGATCTGAATCTACTCCACGGGAAACGCCGAGCATGGCTCTCACCATTGCACGCTGGGTAAGCTCTCTCTATCGCACGCTTGAGCCTTCTTATGAGACCCTAACTTAGAGACCACTTTTCACTCCCTGGCAACACACACTGGTCATAGACTTTTGTCTTGAGACGCGTAAATTGGACGCAAATATTTTTCGTATCTTTCCGAATGGGATTCCATCCTGCCCAGTGCCCCCGAAGTTGGACTTACCTAACTGGACTATCTGTCTTAGGTATACGATGGTCAACAAATTCGAGTGTAGTGTTCCCAACATGAACTGGAGTGGGTACAACATGGGCATTCGACATGATTTTTGTCTTATCCATGTTCATTCTAAGACCCACTTTTTGGGAGGCACTATTGTGTTTAGGTCTTCCATGGTCTCAGCCATAAGAACTATCCTCCTCCTCCTCGAGTCGTGTTCCTCATCACTGAGGGTCATGATTCCCCCGATGGCAAGTAAATTTTTCTTTGATGATGCCTCTCCATCGATGTCTGTCCTTAGCGTCATAGAGTACATAAGAATATATCATATACATAAGAACTATATCATCGGCAAAACGACGATGTGTTAGGTACATTGATATTGATACCGAGTCCTTTCTTTCTTTTTCAAGAGCTTAAAAATGTCTTCCAATGCAGCTGTGAACAGTTTTGGAGAAATAAAGTCTCCCTGTCTCACACCTCGCTGCAGTTGGTTGGGGTTTATGGTCTGGGTCTGTACTAGGACCGACATGGTGGCATTTTCATATAAGTACCTCAACACCTCGATATACCTATAGGTTACTTGGTTGGCACCTCATGGCACCTCTGGAGAGACTGCAGCACCGCCCGGGTTTCTATCGAATCAAAGGCTTTTTCATAGTCCACGAACGCCTACGAATTTTTCCAACATTAACTGTGTTTATTGGACTGTAATTATGAAAGCGAAGGCACGGTAATTTTATCTAGTTTCGTTTTAAAAACGTCCAAATGTTGTTCTTCTAATGACGACGACGACGATGCAGGCGTGGCCATTCTGACGCAAACGTGTAAGGCCGTGCTCACTTTGGATGCGTTTTCGTACGAATTTTATTCGTACGACTCTTTAACTATGGGAGCGCGTTCGCATCCAATGTGCGCACTCCCATAGTACTTGGAAGGTTGGGATTTTCGTACGAGTCAAATTCGTACGAAAACGTATCCAAAGTGCTCACGGCCTAACGCGTCCTATCCTACTATAACAACGAGCTCGGTCACTCTGATTCATTAAATCTTTCCTCTCGCTCGGTGCGCCGTTGCCTTTTCGCGGCGCGGCGCTCATATCTAATTCGTGATAAATTAACTTGTCTGTAAAATGTCCTTTTTGGACTTGACAGGTTGCACACAGATATTATAAAAATAAAATTTGTTGGACACAGATAAGGGTTTATTTTCGTCATTTGCACAGCCCTTTAGAAGTAGATAATAATCTACCCGGTTATCCAACAATTAGATAGCTAGCGAATAGATGTTGTCGGTTATCCTGCTGTTTGCGCAGGCATGCGGTATGCTTTCGTTTTCTTGAATCTTCTTAATATATAAAATCGTAAACTGAATGACTGACTGACTGACTGATCTATCAACGCACAGCCCAAACCGCTGGACCTAGAAACTTGAAATTTTGCTCACAGATACCTCATACAGTGTAGGCATCCACTAAGGAAGGATTTTTGAAAATTCCATCCCTAAGGGGGTGAAATAAGGGATGAAAGTTTGTATGAAAGTCCCTCAGTTTTGAAGCTAGGATTTTCAAATTTTGTGTTTAGGCTGAAAATTGAAAATTAATAAATACGGGTCTCAGCGTTTTTCAAAATTCTACCCCCGAAGGGATGAAAAGGGGTATGAAGTTGTGTATAGAAAAAATCCTTCATTTTCGAAGTAAAAATCACTTAATTAATAGTAAAGGCTGGAAGAAAATCTAACGCAACGTATATTGATATTGTTAGTACTTCAACCCCTATGGCGATGAAATAGGGGTGAAATGTGTAAATAAACCTAAAAATAGAGATGGATGTCGTTATTGGGGTTTTCTGGTATGACGATTGTGAAAATGGCATTTATTTTGAAGTCCAACACGGTGGGCATGATTTAACCCCCTAAAGGGGTGAAAATGGGTTTCAAATTTTGTATGCAAAAAGAATATAAAATAGACTTTACAACTTTAAACTTCGTAGGAGCACGTCTAAAAATAAATTGGCAAACATATATTTGGTAATTTTGAAAATCAACCCCTTAGAGGGTAAATGGGGTATGTAAACATAAAAATCGATATGGATATCGTTCTTGAGGTTTTATGGGATGGTGATTGCGAAAATGACATTTATTTTAAAGTCCAACACGATGTACATGATTTAACCCCTAAAAGGGTAAAAATGGGGTTCAAATTTTGTATGGAAAAAGAATATAAAATAGACATTACAACTTTAAACTTCTTAGGAGTACGTCTAAAAATAAATAGTCAAACATATATTTTGTGGTTTTGAAAATCAACCCCTTAGGGGGTAAATGGAGTAAGTTAACATAAAAATCGATATGTATGTCGTTCTTGAGGTTTTATGGGATGGTGATTGCGAAAATGACATTCATTTTGAAGTCCAACTCGGTGGACATGCATGATTCAGCCCCAGGGGACGGGGAGAAAGGGAACGGGAACGGGAACTGGACGGAGCGGAAGTGAACGGGAACGGGAATGGGACGGGGTGGGAACGGGAGCGGGACGGGAACGGGAACCGGACGGGACGGGAACGGGAATGGGACGGGGTGGGAACGGGAGCGGGACGGGAACCGGACGGGACGGGAACGGGACGGGACGGGGATGGGAACGGAAACGGGGACGGGACGGGAACGGGACCGGACGGGACGGTAACGGGAGCGAGAACAAGAGCGGGTACGGGAACGGAACGGGATGGGATGGGACGGGAACGGAATGAGAGCGGGGACGAGAACGAAACGGAATGGGACGGGACGGGAACGGGACGGGACGGGAACGGGACGGGATGGGGATGGGAACGGGAATGGGAATGGGATGGGTCGGGACGGGAACGGGACGGGACGGCAACGGGACGGGACGGCAACGGGATGAGACGACAACGGAACGGAACGGGAACGAGAACGGGAGCGAGACGAAACGGGAACGGGAATGGGAACGACCAGTCGTTTTTACGCGATTCGGCGGGTCCCCCCCCCCACCGAGCGAGCGAGCCTCGTGCGACAAACGCCTTGCGTCTTGCGTCTTGGCAAACGTCTTGCCTCGCGAGGCAGCGCGCTTGGTGGTGACCCGCCTAATCGCGTAAAAACGGCTGTTCGCATCCTGGTTGAAGGTTCCCTAAAGATTTTCTCTAATATCCACGCAGACGCAGTCGCGGGCGGAAGCTAGTAGAAGATAAAGCAGGCGTCTAGTAGCAGTTGCAATATGGCGTGGCTAGGGTTGCCAACTCTCCCGGATTTTCGGGAGTCTCCCGGAATTGTGCCCTAAAAATAAAGATCTTCCGTCTCTCGGAATTGTTTCAAGATAATCCAAATTATCCCGGATTTCCAAATTCGTCAATATTAAAATGTAGAGTTTTTTCGATTTGTGAGTTCCTTGTGAGCGCATTTTTAGTATCGTCTTCTTCGATATATGGACAAAGGAAAGAAAACATTTAGAACATATCCAGACATTCAGTCCAGACATTCGTCAATTTACGAATGAAATGTAGTTTTTTCGATTTATGAGTTTCTAAACCAGAAATTTTAAAATCGTACAGCATTCAAAAATTTTGGTTTAAAGCTCACAAGAGAAAAATAGAAGTACAAAAAAATGAGTAAAACAATTACTCGTTTTATTTTAAAGTTTTCTATCTCCCGGATTCCAACGGCCAAGAGGTGGCAACCCTAGGCGTGGCCCACAGTTGTAGCACAGTGTTGTAGCGCCACAGTATGGCGCGCGCTCACCTCGGGCGCGGCGTGCAGCAGCTGCAGGTACTGGTGCGCGCGGTGCAGGCCGGCGTGCGGCAGCTGCAGCGCGGCGAGCGCGTGCCGCAGGGTGGCGAGGCGCGCCGCAGCAGTGTTGTAGCGCCACAGTATGGCGCGCGCTCACCTCGGGCGCGGCGTGCAGCAGCTGCAGGTACTGGTGCGCGCGGTGCAGGCCGGCGTGCGGCAGCTGCAGCGCGGCGAGCGCGTGCCGCAGGGTGGCGAGGCGCGCCGCAGCAGTGTTGTAGCGCCACAGTATGGCGCGCGCTCACCTCGGGCGCGGCGTGCAGCAGCTGCAGGTACTGGTGCGCGCGGTGCAGGCCGGCGTGCGGCAGCTGCAGCGCGGCGAGCGCGTGCCGCAGGGTGGCGAGGCGCGCCGCAGCAGTGTTGTAGCGCCACAGTATGGCGCGCGCTCACCTCGGGCGCGGCGTGCAGCAGCTGCAGGTACTGGTGCGCGCGGTGCAGGCCGGCGTGCGGCAGCTGCAGCGCGGCGAGCGCGTGCCGCAGGGTGGCGAGGCGCGCCGCAGCAGTGTTGTAGCGCCACAGTATGGCGCGCGCTCACCTCGGGCGCGGCGTGCAGCAGCTGCAGGTACTGGTGCGCGCGGTGCAGGCCGGCGTGCGGCAGCTGCAGCGCGGCGAGCGCGTGCCGCAGGGTGGCGAGGCGCGCCGCAGCAGTGTTGTAGCGCCACAGTATGGCGCGCGCTCACCTCGGGCGCGGCGTGCAGCAGCTGCAGGTACTGGTGCGCGCGGTGCAGGCCGGCGTGCGGCAGCTGCAGCGCGGCGAGCGCGTGCCGCAGGGTGGCGAGGCGCGCCGCAGCAGTGTTGTAGCGCCACAGTATGGCGCGCGCTCACCTCGGGCGCGGCGTGCAGCAGCTGCAGGTACTGGTGCGCGCGGTGCAGGCCGGCGTGCGGCAGCTGCAGCGCGGCGAGCGCGTGCCGCAGGGTGGCGAGGCGCGCCGCAGCAGTGTTGTAGCGCCACAGTATGGCGCGCGCTCACCTCGGGCGCGGCGTGCAGCAGCTGCAGGTACTGGTGCGCGCGGTGCAGGCCGGCGTGCGGCAGCTGCAGCGCGGCGAGCGCGTGCCGCAGGGTGGCGAGGCGCGCCGCAGCAGTGTTGTAGCGCCACAGTATGGCGCGCGCTCACCTCGGGCGCGGCGTGCAGCAGCTGCAGGTACTGGTGCGCGCGGTGCAGGCCGGCGTGCGGCAGCTGCAGCGCGGCGAGCGCGTGCCGCAGGGTGGCGAGGCGCGCCGCAGCAGTGTTGTAGCGCCACAGTATGGCGCGCGCTCACCTCGGGCGCGGCGTGCAGCAGCTGCAGGTACTGGTGCGCGCGGTGCAGGCCGGCGTGCGGCAGCTGCAGCGCGGCGAGCGCGTGCCGCAGGGTGGCGAGGCGCGCCGCAGCAGTGTTGTAGCGCCACAGTATGGCGCGCGCTCACCTCGGGCGCGGCGTGCAGCAGCTGCAGGTACTGGTGCGCGCGGTGCAGGCCGGCGTGCGGCAGCTGCAGCGCGGCGAGCGCGTGCCGCAGGGTGGCGAGGCGCGCCGCAGCAGTGTTGTAGCGCCACAGTATGGCGCGCGCTCACCTCGGGCGCGGCGTGCAGCAGCTGCAGGTACTGGTGCGCGCGGTGCAGGCCGGCGTGCGGCAGCTGCAGCGCGGCGAGCGCGTGCCGCAGGGTGGCGAGGCGCGCCGCAGCAGTGTTGTAGCGCCACAGTATGGCGCGCGCTCACCTCGGGCGCGGCGTGCAGCAGCTGCAGGTACTGGTGCGCGCGGTGCAGGCCGGCGTGCGGCAGCTGCAGCGCGGCGAGCGCGTGCCGCAGGGTGGCGAGGCGCGCCGCAGCAGTGTTGTAGCGCCACAGTATGGCGCGCGCTCACCTCGGGCGCGGCGTGCAGCAGCTGCAGGTACTGGTGCGCGCGGTGCAGGCCGGCGTGCGGCAGCTGCAGCGCGGCGAGCGCGTGCCGCAGGGTGGCGAGGCGCGCCGCAGCAGTGTTGTAGCGCCACAGTATGGCGCGCGCTCACCTCGGGCGCGGCGTGCAGCAGCTGCAGGTACTGGTGCGCGCGGTGCAGGCCGGCGTGCGGCAGCTGCAGCGCGGCGAGCGCGTGCCGCAGGGTGGCGAGGCGCGCCGCAGCAGTGTTGTAGCGCCACAGTATGGCGCGCGCTCACCTCGGGCGCGGCGTGCAGCAGCTGCAGGTACTGGTGCGCGCGGTGCAGGCCGGCGTGCGGCAGCTGCAGCGCGGCGAGCGCGTGCCGCAGGGTGGCGAGGCGCGCCGCAGCAGTGTTGTAGCGCCACAGTATGGCGCGCGCTCACCTCGGGCGCGGCGTGCAGCAGCTGCAGGTACTGGTGCGCGCGGTGCAGGCCGGCGTGCGGCAGCTGCAGCGCGGCGAGCGCGTGCCGCAGGGTGGCGAGGCGCGCCGCAGCAGTGTTGTAGCGCCACAGTATGGCGCGCGCTCACCTCGGGCGCGGCGTGCAGCAGCTGCAGGTACTGGTGCGCGCGGTGCAGGCCGGCGTGCGGCAGCTGCAGCGCGGCGAGCGCGTGCCGCAGGGTGGCGAGGCGCGCCGCAGCAGTGTTGTAGCGCCACAGTATGGCGCGCGCTCACCTCGGGCGCGGCGTGCAGCAGCTGCAGGTACTGGTGCGCGCGGTGCAGGCCGGCGTGCGGCAGCTGCAGCGCGGCGAGCGCGTGCCGCAGGGTGGCGAGGCGCGCCGCAGCAGTGTTGTAGCGCCACAGTATGGCGCGCGCTCACCTCGGGCGCGGCGTGCAGCAGCTGCAGGTACTGGTGCGCGCGGTGCAGGCCGGCGTGCGGCAGCTGCAGCGCGGCGAGCGCGTGCCGCAGGGTGGCGAGGCGCGCCGCAGCAGTGTTGTAGCGCCACAGTATGGCGCGCGCTCACCTCGGGCGCGGCGTGCAGCAGCTGCAGGTACTGGTGCGCGCGGTGCAGGCCGGCGTGCGGCAGCTGCAGCGCGGCGAGCGCGTGCCGCAGGGTGGCGAGGCGCGCCGCAGCAGTGTTGTAGCGCCACAGTATGGCGCGCGCTCACCTCGGGCGCGGCGTGCAGCAGCTGCAGGTACTGGTGCGCGCGGTGCAGGCCGGCGTGCGGCAGCTGCAGCGCGGCGAGCGCGTGCCGCAGGGTGGCGAGGCGCGCCGCAGCGGCGCCGGTGCTCGCGGCCACCGCCTCGTTCCCCTGCCACCGCCACACCACCCCCGCTGACATCATCTCGCCGAGCCCGCCGAACACGTACTAAATGGGAGACAAACATGCATCAACAATTTTTTGGTAAATACATCAATGAAGGCAGAATTGGTAGAACAATTTACCTACCTACCTATAAATGTCTATTTATTCAAACTAAGTGACAAAATACAAAAATGTAGTCGAAGTAGAACATCGACTAATTCTTCTTTGTCTTTGTGCGAAAGATGACCAAAATAATACAAAGATTTGGCCACTTAACAGTACACAAACATTAGCCACTTATTGGCACAAACAGTTGTACAAACATTGGCCACATATCGGACACACATTGGATACAAACAGAAGTCCAAACATTGATTCTCCACACACACTATTTTAATACAATCAGCGCTAGCGCGCTAGGCGCCAGTATGTTGGCAGCGTGCTCGTGGAACGTCAACAACGCGTGCGCCAATCTGGCGGCGCCACCCGCCTCTGACGTGCCGTCCTCGCCTCTTGTCCCAGGTAGTACAAACACTCGATACAACGCTAACTTTGGTTTCAGAAGTGGGATGGTAGGTAAGAAACGCTAGTGACGTCTAAGGAAGAAAAGTGCCAGCGGAAGGATCGCTGATGGAGTCCGCCCTCCCAAGTAGCGCCGAGAGGCTACGTCAATCGGACGTGACGCTACTTGGAAGGGCGGACTGCGACATCGGAGGTCAAAAAGTGGAAATGTCATCGAGTAACAACGCTGGGTGGTTACGTCGCACGGAGGAAGACTACGCCACACAGAAGAGCGGACCGCGACATTCAGAGGTACACAGCGTCACTCAGAGGAAGACCACGTCGAACGGAAAGACTGCATCACTGAGAGAGACTGGTTGTGATAATAAAACGACGTCTTTGCTACACTTTTCCTTCCAATCCCGTACCCCACGTCCGTAACAATAAGCCACACATTAACACAAACATTGTGCACTAATTCTTCCCTTACACATGCGGCGTGATATTGCTGATATGGTCTACCTTATGAAGATCGCATCTGGTATGATTGATTGTCCTGAGCTTCTTTATAAACTCTCTTTTAACGTACCCCGTTGCTTGCCTTTTTGTAACACTAATTATAGAAAGAATAATTTTATCTACCGTTCAATGAAGCAATATAATATTTTATCAAGTAATTTCGATTTGGATGTATTTAAGAGGCATATTACGTTTCGACTGTGATTTTTGCGTAAAATGGCCAATTTTGGGGTTCTCGATCTCAGAAACAACAATACATTAACAGTTTTGACTTATTGAATAGTGTAGAACAGCTATTGGAATAGATCATAGCGGCCTCGCTTTTTTGAAAATTTGCTTAACTTTATAATTAAACCCGAAATTGCAGAGAAAGATTTTCATAAAATGCGCAAAGGCACTTTTTTGGGATCATGGATTGAACTACTGTGCTAAACAGATGAAATAAAAAAATTTAATATTATCTCTTATATAGTCGAATAGATCATAGCGGCCTCGGAATTTTGAAATTATGTATGGAATATGTGAAAAAAAATCCCAATCAAAAACTATAAAACTACTAAAAACGCTCAGAATTAACTGTGAATTTCTCCTAGATACATAATTATTATTACGTAAAATTTATATTAGAATAATTTTTACCTCATACGAAAATCAAATTTCACACTTTAATTTGTTGTTTGTACTTGTTTTTCTTTCTGTGTATGTTCAAAGTTGACTCTAAGAAATCGTTCACCAACTTTAATTTTCCTTTCTAACCCTTTAACTTTCCAGTGTATCATCATATTACTTTTTGTCGCGAACACATATAAATGTATTTAGTAGACCCAAAGGTTTCTCTAGGTTGTTGCGCTAAAATCCGTCAAAATCGAAATTTCGACGAAAAAATGTGATAGGGCCCTTAACACCAGTATCCGTGCGGCGAAGAGACTTATTAGTAGGCATTTCTTCAATGGCGAATAATTCTGTTATTTCTTGTTAATTCTTATACTATTGCTTTTGATTCATTTATGCTAACTTAGATTTAAGCTTACATTAGATTTAGCTATACTTACTCTAACCGTGTGAATCTATTATTAGCTTTTTAAGTTTATACTTTGCAATTTAAAGATATTGTGTTGTAAGCTAATGATTCACCGAATAATAAATAAACTCACCGCTAGCGCGCTGGGCGCCAGTATGTTGGCAGCGTGCTCGTGGAAGGTCAGCAGCGCGTGCGCCAATCTAGCGGCGCCACCCGCCTCGGACGTGCCGTCCTCAGCGCCGTCCACGCACTCTTCTTGTCCCAAGTAGTAGAAACACTCGATACGGAGCTGTGCGTAAAGATTATCGGCCTTACTACGATAGCTTTTAAATTAGACCCGGCCGTTTATGCTTTTATACTTTTTATTTTTTTAATCTGTGATTCATAATCTACTAATTAGTCTGTGGTATCTGTCAACCAAATGATAGATCGATACCAAATCGGAAGACAAAAATTTCAAAAAAACCTCCTTCAAAAACCTTGAAAATAATCTAACAAAAAACAGTTTCAAAAATAAATTAATGGCTCTAAAAAGCAAGAAATAAAATATTGAAATCTGTATAATAACTAACTCGAAAGTTTGTATGCATATCCTATATTAAACAACGCCTTTTGAAGTCGGGTGGGGAGGGGGGGGGGGGGGGGGGGGGCGAACGATACACTTTAATCATGAGTTTAAACCCCACCCGACTTCATAAGACGTTGTTTAATATAGGATATGCATACAAACTTTCGAGTTAGTTATTATACAGATTTCAATATTTTATTTCTTGCTTTTTAGAGCCATTAATTTATTTTTGAAACTGTTTTTTGTTAGATTATTTTCAAGGTTTTTGAAGGAGGTTTTGTTTTTATTAAAAACTTTTTTATTTTACACTTTTTTGTGGTAAGTATATATGGTGATGATATTATCTAAGTTACAATAGCCTTATGTCAACGGCTCCTCACCTTTTACATAGTACTGCTTTTCCCGACGCAGGGGCGTTTATTGTTGAGGAGTTCTCCTGGTACTTCACTATCACCTCTTCTTCACCATATGAATTATGATGAGCATAAATAGCCTAGCAACCATATTAAAGTAATCGTATTGTACCAGTGAACTACTTAGTATTGAATAGTTCCGATGATCATCTATGCTGGTCTTCATCATCAGTTCTACTTCACCGAAATGGTACTTTTCGAAAGCAAATGCACAAGTTACTTAAGAAAATACTAAAATCGCTATAGATGTGCCTATAATATTTGAAGAGTTCCCTCGATTTCTCCAGGATCGATCGATCGATCGATCGAGTAATCGAGTAACATACATAAAAAAAAAAAAAAAGATTCCGACGAATTGAGAACCTCCTCCTTTTTTTGAAGTCGGTTAAAAAGGGAAAAGAATTATGGTTTATGCAGCCACGCTTTTACATTTCATAGTGACTTTTCTGCTCTTTTAAACTTGAATGTGGATAACGGAACGTTTTTCAATGACTTGTTGTTTCCGTAGTGTTTCCATATTAAAAATTACTTTTTTCTACAAGCGCTAAAAATAAGCAAGAACTTGATCAATGTAGCAAATATATAAATGTGTTTTTTTGCAAAATAATGAAGTGTAAACAGAAATCTGATAATGTCACATAAAAGTAAGTATTAAAAGTTAAGAAAATTAATGTTAACAATTTCTTTTTTTAGCTTTAAGTCTGAGTATTGTGCACTACGTAGCTTTTATCTGTGAAAACTTGTAATTATCTTATAAGTATTTATTTCTATAAGGTAACTTGTAAATGATGCTGTAAGCTTGCCAAAGAAAATAAAATAATATTTTTCAACAAAAAATTTTAAAATACTCACCTCCAAATGTAAAAACAGAAGGCACTTATGTGATATCTCCTCGAATATCATAGCGGCGGATTTGACGTCGTTGACGAACTTGTCGCTGAGCTTGATGCCCCCTCCGCCGGGGGACCCACTCACTATGGAGGGGAGTGTCTTGATGTTCGTGTGTAACCAGTCCTGGGGAAGATACACAACGTCTTAATGAATGGACCGAAAACGAGAAAACCATTTCTACGGACCATCAAACTGAACAACTTTTACTAAGGGACCAACTCTGAAAACGAGAAAATAACGACAGTATAGAAGTGTACGAAACAGATGTTTTTTTAGCGATTTCAGAAATGATGCTAAAGTAAAAGTAGTTCCGTTTTATGGTCTGAAGAAACGGTTTTTCCATTTTTGGTTCATTCATAAGACCTATGTGAAAAAAGATGAAATAATAATATATTGAGAACCGTTTCTACTATACTTTTGCTTAATGTGTTTGAACAACTGAAGACAATAGGAGCCTTCACACAGCGATTTTTGAAAGAGCGCTTGCAGAAACACATTCGCTATTCTTGCAATAGAAAATACAGTGCATGGCATTTGCATTGTTACTGTATCGGTTTGCATCACTGCTAAAAGTCGTAGTGAAGTAAGTAACGAGCCGACTTTTGGCACTATTCACACAATACACAATGTAAGTGCTTATGACACCGGATAATAATAATTATTGTCGATGTATTTTGTAGTGTATCTATGCGCTATGTGAAATACTTGCGAAAAAAATTGAGAGTGGCTTGAATCGTTCTTCTAACAGTACAATCCCGTAGAATGAGGATCAATTCGATAAATGAATATATCAATTTTGTATATCACATCAAATACAATATAAATATCGGAGTAAATTTCTTTTTAAACTACTTAAATTCATCAAGAAATGGCAAAGTTATTGCAGTATTAAAAACGGGGCCGGCCCTTGCGAAACATGCGATGACGTCACGTGCCACGACCGCCCGAACAAACAACACCCGCCGCGCCACCGCCGCCGCCGCCGGGCGGCGAACGTGGCTGATGACGCCAGACGCCATTAACGAATCGTGTGTATTGGTGAGCGATTTTGGGAATGTGGCATGAAAATCGCTTTAACTTCGTCATTTTTGGTCCAATTTCAATAATTCTTTCACTGAAATAATTGGTTTTGATGTGACTGTAACTCTACATATTTAACTAAAATTCTCGTTGATCCTCATTCTCTCTTAAAACTCAACAAAGACTCGCACATGTGCGCCAGGCATGAATTTAGTACTATAAACCGGATTGAGCGCTACGCCCCAAAACGAGCCGACAGAGAGGTCAAGTTGTATGTGTCCTTTTCTGCATTAGGGTGACCAAACCGTATGGTTGGCCGGAGACATACATAATATTTTAAACTGTTTAATATAAACTTAAATACCTATGTAGTTCTTTATTTATAATTAACACTTTTTACCGCGTTTTTATTAGGTTGCTTGCTCGTTTGTTTGTTTGAGCACAAATTTTGCAAACAATTTAATACTAAATTCCCGATGAGCTAGAGACTTGAAACTTTGAACACAGGTCAGAAATGGAAGGAAACGCAATATTACAGTATCATTGAGCTGATCTGATGATGGAGCCGGAAGAACGCCTCAGGAACTCTATGATGAATGAAACTATACAACCCCATCGTGTTTGGGCTTGTTAGAATTGTTTTGACAAGTACTCTGACGGGAGACGAGGTTCAGGGTCGGATGATGAAGTCTGGAGGCCATGTCATAGGAACTCAATATTAAAATCATGCAACCCCGTCGAATTTGGGCTCGTTTGAATCGTCTTTACGAGTGCTCTGTTGGGTAATAGTATCCAAGAGTCTGATGATGGAGCCGGAAGAAGGCCACAGGAACTCTGTAATAAAACCTTTCAACCCCATCGAGTTTGGACTCGTTTGAATGGTCTTGCTTGACGAGTACTCTGATAGGCAATGGTATATATTTTTAGTTTAGCTCGTTAACTAAAAAACAGAAAATAATTATTTATTAAAAAAAAAATTAAGAACAAGTTATTTATCACGTTTTTATTAAGTTGCTTTTTTGTTTTTATTTTTTAAATATGGTAATTCAACCAATACATCGTCTGCCAGACAAATTGCGAATTAGAAAAAATACAAAGATCATAACGCCAGACGAATTGAGAAGAAAAATTTGCAGTTTGTCTGCCAGACGAATTGCGAACCAGACAACCTGCGAAACACTCCTAAAAATCTAGTTTATTCAATTCAATTTAAGTTCAAGTGTAAATAATTACTCAACTTTACAGTATATTCCAATTTTTTTATAAAAATACAATGTGCGTGAACTTCGGAAAAACAAATGAATGTTGGAAAAACAAGTAAAAGTAGGAAAACATTGTCTAGTGATCTGTAGTTAAAAAAAAGATGCAAACGATTTTCGACTTTATTGACGTTTGAAATTCGGTTGCTTTTTCCCATAATTATACTCGTTCATTTACTTTGCTGTTTCATTAAAAACTGTTATTTTGGTAAATATGTCAAAATATGTCAATAGGTCTAAAATACTTGCACCAATTTCTTTACTTGTGAAGTTAATAAAATGGGTGCAAGAGATTTACGACGACACAATGTTAAAAATATAAAAAAAAACCAAGGTGGCGGCCAACTGTATTGTTCGTGGGCCGATTTTGATGAAACTCGATTTTGTTACTATTTTGATAAAAAAAATAACAACGAAATGTTGAAAATATAAAAAAATATGGCAGCCAACTCTTTTATTTGTGGGCTGATTTTAATGAAACTCGGTTTTTAGAACTAATTTGACAAGAAAATAATAACACAATATTGAAAAAATTAAAAAAAAGTTGGCCGCCATCTTGGATTTTTAGTTTCTTTTTTAATTGCGTTGTTATTTTCTTGTCAAAATAGTTCCAAAAACCGAGTTTCATCGAAATCAGCCCAAAAACAAAAAAAAAGTTGGCCGCTATCTTGGATTTTTAAAATTTTCAACATTGCGTTGTTAATTTCATGTTGAAATAGTACCAAAAACCGAGTTTCATCGAAATAGGCGCACAAACATGAATTTGATTATTATTATTAATTTAACCGTCTCGCCTGCGACCTCTAGCCATTTCAATAGAACAATTTAGTTTTTTTGGATATCTGAAATGGTGCAGTATTTATGGTCACACTAGTTTTGTAAAGTAACATTTCCTATAGATTGAAATTCTTAAGTTGAAATTCGGCGCCAAGGTCAAAATCGGAGTTGCCAGGATTGACACTTCTATTTATTACCAACTCACCGATGATAGCTTATTAGCATTATTGTAGATATCTAATTAAATCAAAAGAGTAAGTTCTGTTTTATATTACAATTATTATGTGTCATTCTAAATCAATATTTAAATAGTATATATTCGACTTCCCACTCCGAATCCTTAATTTTTAAACCCTACTTGATTGGTAACGTACATATTTTTTGTCCTACTATCGTGGTATTATTGTTTAGTAATGGCAATTGTGCGAACGAGACACCGACCTCCACCTGGTGTTGTTTCATTCACACAGTAGTGCCTTCAGTCAATGTCGTCGATAGAATTTCAACTCTATGACAAATGCAACAAAGTTGAATTTCTTTTAAACGATAAGTGAAAATTTTTGTAGAGTACTCACTCCCTATATAAACCTCCTTGGCACCAGGTCGGCGAGTGCGTTGACGTCGGCCACGATCTCGCGCTTGGTGACCGCGCCGTGGCCCAGGGTCTCAGCCTCGCGCTCATACGCTTGCTATAGTTCCTGCGATTATACATGGCTGGCAACACTCACCATAGACTCGCACATGTGCGCCAGGTCGGCGAGTGCGTTGACGTCGGCCACGATCTCGCGCTTGGTGACCGCGCCGTGGCCCAGGGTCTCAGCCTCGCGCTCATACGCTTGCTATAGTTCCTGCGAGTATACATGGCTGGCAACACTCACCATAGACTCGCACATGTGCGCCAGGTCGGCGAGTGCGTTGACGTCGGCCACGATCTCGCGCTTGGTGACCGCGCCGTGGCCCAGGGTCTCAGCCTCGCGCTCATACGCTTGCTATAGTTCCTGCGAGTATACATGGCTGGCAACACTCACCATAGACTCGCACATGTGCGCCAGGTCGGCGAGTGCGTTGACGTCGGCCACGATCTCGCGCTTGGTGACCGCGCCGTGGCCCAGGGTCTCAGCCTCGCGCTCATACGCTTGCTATAGTTCCTGCGAGTATACATGGCTGGCAACACTCACCATAGACTCGCACATGTGCGCCAGGTCGGCGAGTGCGTTGACGTCGGCCACGATCTCGCGCTTGGTGACCGCGCCGTGGCCCAGGGTCTCAGCCTCGCGCTCATACGCTTGCTATAGTTCCTGCGAGTATACATGGCTGGCAACACTCACCATAGACTCGCACATGTGCGCCAGGTCGGCGAGTGCGTTGACGTCGGCCACGATCTCGCGCTTGGTGACCGCGCCGTGGCCCAGGGTCTCAGCCTCGCGCTCATACGCTTGCTATAGTTCCTGCGAGTATACATGGCTGGCAACACTCACCATAGACTCGCACATGTGCGCCAGGTCGGCGAGTGCGTTGACGTCGGCCACGATCTCGCGCTTGGTGACCGCGCCGTGGCCCAGGGTCTCAGCCTCGCGCTCATACGCTTGCTATAGTTCCTGCGAGTATACATGGCTGGCAACACTCACCATAGACTCGCACATGTGCGCCAGGTCGGCGAGTGCGTTGACGTCGGCCACGATCTCGCGCTTGGTGACCGCGCCGTGGCCCAGGGTCTCAGCCTCGCGCTCATACGCTTGCTATAGTTCCTGCGAGTATACATGGCTGGCAACACTCACCATAGACTCGCACATGTGCGCCAGGTCGGCGAGTGCGTTGACGTCGGCCACGATCTCGCGCTTGGTGACCGCGCCGTGGCCCAGGGTCTCAGCCTCGCGCTCATACGCTTGCTATAGTTCCTGCGAGTATACATGGCTGGCAACACTCACCATAGACTCGCACATGTGCGCCAGGTCGGCGAGTGCGTTGACGTCGGCCACGATCTCGCGCTTGGTGACCGCGCCGTGGCCCAGGGTCTCAGCCTCGCGCTCATACGCTTGCTATAGTTCCTGCGAGTATACATGGCTGGCAACACTCACCATAGACTCGCACATGTGCGCCAGGTCGGCGAGTGCGTTGACGTCGGCCACGATCTCGCGCTTGGTGACCGCGCCGTGGCCCAGGGTCTCAGCCTCGCGCTCATACGCTTGCTATAGTTCCTGCGAGTATACATGGCTGGCAACACTCACCATAGACTCGCACATGTGCGCCAGGTCGGCGAGTGCGTTGACGTCGGCCACGATCTCGCGCTTGGTGACCGCGCCGTGGCCCAGGGTCTCAGCCTCGCGCTCATACGCTTGCTATAGTTCCTGCGAGTATACATGGCTGGCAACACTCACCATAGACTCGCACATGTGCGCCAGGTCGGCGAGTGCGTTGACGTCGGCCACGATCTCGCGCTTGGTGACCGCGCCGTGGCCCAGGGTCTCAGCCTCGCGCTCATACGCTTGCTATAGTTCCTGCGAGTATACATGGCTGGCAACACTCACCATAGACTCGCACATGTGCGCCAGGTCGGCGAGTGCGTTGACGTCGGCCACGATCTCGCGCTTGGTGACCGCGCCGTCGCCCAGACTCGAGCCCAGGATCTCAGCCTCGCGCTCAAACGCTTGCTTTAACTCCTGCAATTAAATATATGATTGAAAACATTGTCGGTGTAATTTTAACTTTTATTGCGCGCGAATAGCACATATTAAGATAGTATGGATATAAAGTCTCTTTCGTTCTCTGCGTTTTGAGTTAGCAACGGTAAATATCGAAATATGAGCCAATGTTAAATGTTTGAAGAGTATGTTAAAAAATAGTGATATTATCGTCTGCAAGCGGGACGCCCCGGCCATAAGCTAGCGGCAGGGCCCTTGCCTTAGATTCTGTGTTTAGTTGCGCGTTAGATTCGTTTACCTGCGCGTTCGTGGTGGCGGTGTTCAGCGCCGCCTTCCAGTTGGGCAGCGTTTGCAGGAACCGCACGATGTCGTCGTCGGCGAGCCAGCGCGCCGCGCGCGAGCCGGCCGCCGCGCCCGCGCCCGGCGTCAGGCGCGCGTGCGCCGCGCGGCACTGCGTCGCTAGGGCGGCCAGCGCGCCTAAACGACGGGAATAATAATAATAAATCTTTATTTTATTATTTACTAGCGGCCGCCCGCGACTTCGTCTGCGTGGAAAGTTTTTTTGCTATCCCTCGGGAACAATCCTTTTTTTCGGGATGAAAGGTACCCTATGTCCTTCTCTGTACCCCTAGCAACGTGTATGTAAAATTTCATGATGATCGGTTCAGTAGTTAAGACGTGAAGGCGTAACAAACAAACAAACAAACAAATAAACAAACAAACGGACTTTCGCATTTATAATATTAGTAAGGATTAGGACCGCCAGAGAAAATTACATTGAGTCTTACATAATAGGTGTTTACATTATAACATGGAAAATGAAAAATTCTATTGAAGGCGGCCTCAACATGCCTTATAGTACGGACGGATAATTGGCTATATCCTACTAATATTATAAATGTGAAAGTTTGTGGGTTTGGATGTTTGGATGTTTGTTCCTCAATCACGCAAAAACTACTAAACGGATTTGGTTTAAATTTGGCACACAGATAGAAGATAGCCTAGATTAAAACATAGAATACTTTTTATCCCAATTTTCCCACGGGAAAGGGAACCACGCGGGTGAAACCGCGAGCGGCCACTAGTACTTAACTAAGGGACTGTCTCACAAAGTCCGGCCGAGCTCATACTAACACACATGACGAGCAATTTCATATGAATTCTGCTCAATTCCCAATTAAACCAGTGCCCAACTAGAAGTTGTGAAACAGACACCCAAATTGTTGTTGGAGTGTATTGATTAAGAACCTAACCGCCAAGTATTCAGACGATTCTTAGAGCGCTTTCGCATGTAGGCGTTTAAGACCGTAGTCTCTCCTGACGGTCAAGACTGACGTTGGCCTTCCGTAGCAATCGTCATAGAAACCCCTTAGCACCCTTAGCACGAACAGCTATCGAAAAAACATTCGATAATAATTTTGTATGGGAAATTTGTACAGCACTATAAAGGTTGCCATCTGCCACTACTAAATTTAAGGATTACCAGCACAAAAAATATAGGTTTTAGTTTTTTTACGGGAGACAATTAAAACAGTTGTTTTTTATGAAGATAATTTAGACCACAGATTATTTTACCCCGTTTTTTTTGTCACAATAACGGGTTTCTGATTATTATCCCGGGGTAACCCGTTAAATACGGGGCATCTGGCAACCCTCTTATTCGCCATCTACCACCAAAAAGCGAAATTGAGTTTTTGGCGCCATTTTGTCGATTATCGTAACTATTTTAATTATTCACAAATTGATTCATAGTGGATATTGTGTCTTAAAATTGGTGCAGTTTTGTGGTACAAGTGTCTACGCAACTGAACAATATGTGAGATAATGAAAATAGGCGCAATCTTGGTTAGATGAAGTTGAGACTTTTATTATAGTGGTAGTGGTAGCTCCCTCGGCAGAACTTACCGAGTAAACTGTCTTGATATACTTGGTGCCAAATGCTCCAAGCAGCATTAGAATGCGGCTGAATGTAAACTGAAACAATCTACCACCAAACTATTCAACACTTGACACTGGCAAAAATTACTCCCTAAAGAGGAGAGTAGATTGCCAAACTAAAAATAAGAAGAAGAAAAGCGAAATGAAATTTCTATCGTATCTATCTATCGAGTAGTTTAACGCGCGTTTTTTCCTCGATTGCTGTTCGTGCTAAGGGTACAAAATCCGCATTCTCAATGCGTACGCACTGACCGTCAAACCTGATAATGACACTGAATACGGCCTTAGTCGCGCGTTGGCAGTACGAATAAGAAGGCTGGACATCCATACATGACAGACGCATGGCTAACACCCGACAGAAGCGCACGCAACTGCAGCGCTGCGATATAGTACCGATATATGAAGGGGACCGTGGTGCAGCGCTGTTATCGCGCGACTAAATCGCCTATGTATGAAAGCGTCATTAAAGTTAAAGTCATCTAATTGTCAAACAAGTTATCAGATTTCACAGAAACATTATGAAATTGACAGCTTCATTAAAGTTAAGGACAGCTCAGCTAAAACTTTTAGCTAGGAAGCGTTTGGTGTATTCGGCCATAATTGAAAATAAAGGGGCAAGTCAGGAAAAAGTTGAGAAATTGACACGAGTCAAGAAAGAATTGACAAATTGAGAAAATGGGCCAAGTCAAGAAAAACATTTTGAAATATAAAATTGGAACGAGTCAGAAAAAAATGGGTTAGAAAAATTAAGAAAATGGGATTTCTTGTATATAGGAACTAAACCGACCTGTATGCAACGCCGCACGCGCCGCTTCGCTTCGCGGCCAACGCCGCCTCCACCACCGCTTGCCAGCCTTCCAGGCAGTACGCGAATATCACGCTTGGGTAGGAAAGATTAACTAAATGGGACGATTTCTCATATATGAACTAGACCGACCTGTAGTAGCGCGCAACGCCTCGACGCCGCCGCACGCGCCGCAGCGCTTGGCGGCCAGCGCCGCCTCCACCACCGCTGTCCAGCCTTCCAGGCAGCACGCGAATATCACGCGGTGCCGAGACCTGTACACATATATACAATCATTGCGAATCAACAAATTAACTTTGACACAAAAAACAAGCTATAAAAGCTCGGTTCCATTTTGAACAACCACTTTTAATAGCTGTTAGTACAAGTACTATGTTAATTTAGTTCCTCAAAAATGTAAAAGATGTCGCTGAAGCGTCGGAAGTCGCGGTATCCTTTTGTTGTACCAATTTAATATACGCTTTTCTCGTTTGTATGAATTCAGCTATCCATCCAGCTATCCAATAAACTTTTGTGCAAACTTTTAATGCAATTTCATTGCTTGCACCTTGAGGGACCTAGCATGGAAAAAAAAGACACGAGACAGAATATTCTAGCGGAACCGAGCCTTAATTAAAAATATATACTGAACTGAGGAGCTCGGTGGCGTAGTGGTTCAGCGCCTGGCCCAGCGATTGCGTAAGTTAAGCAACGTTCGCAAGGGTCGGTCATGGGATGGGTGACCAAAAATTTACTATCGCGAACTCCTCCGTGCTTCGGAAGGCACGTTAAGCCGTTGGTCCCGGCTGCATTTGCAGTCGTTAATACCCACCAATCCGCATTGGGCCCGCGTGGTGGGTTATGGGCCTTCCTCCTTATCCACCCATAAGGAAGGCCTGTGCCCCAGCAGTGGGGACATCAGAAATGGCTGATGGACTGAAAAAAACCCACCCGTGGACAGGCGGCGCGCGCGCGGACTGGCGCCAGGCCGAGGGCGCGCGCATGGCGGCGTCGATGGCGGCGCGCGCGGCGCTCGCGAGCCGCTCGCTCTCGCCCGAACGCACGTAGTCCGTTATGAACGCGCGGAGGGAACATTCGCCGCCCCTGACACGATACAATAAACGAATAAAACAAAAAACTTTCTCTGAAAAGTCGGCAAATTCAACAGAGATATTTTAAAGTTTACCCACCGGCGACGCATGCATGTCATGAAAGACAGAAAGAAGTTGATTAACAAGTTAAGGGGCCGTACAACGGTGGAAGCCATTTTCATAGTAAAAAATTAATGACAATTTTATTGTTTTCATTTAATAAATATTTCTTATTTTAGTTAAATTAAAACTATTTCTTATTTTAGAAAACTGACAATCACAATTCCAGCGAGTTACTTAAGGTTTCTTGTTATTATAGTTTCAAGAATATTGGAGGTCACTTTAGGATTTTTTTCTATAGAGAAAAGTTTTAGCTATCATGTTTCTGTCAATCACAAAACTAAGTACTATAATCTACTTCCTACATAATTTGTTTAGATAAATCAAGTATACTTACTGTGTGAAATCTTTTTCAAAAATGTATTTGGTGTTGTACGGCCCCTTAATCCAGAACTTCCACACGTGAGGTATGCAAGATCTACAGATTAATTTTGGTGTCTTTAATTATGTGACCGTCACTGTATAAAGTTAAACAACTATTTAGTAAAAGTATAGTCACCAATATCGCCGATATGCGCACAGTGCGGTAACGCGGTATGTCGAGCAGATGCGCGGGTTCCGGCCGGCACAACAATTTGAGCTCGTTGAAAAATTATAAAGTTTTCAACTAATATCCTAACGGTCGAATACTCAAAGGCTTCTTAGCCACTATCTTTGGTTGAGGTCTCCTTTACTTTAAGGAAGCTGTCAGTTTTATAGTTTCTGTCAGATGTGTCAACTCTTTTATCTACACCCATGCTTTAAATCCTCTGTAAGGGGTTCTGAAACAGTTAGCTTACTGCCATCATTACAATATCCCGAGCGAGAGCTGGTCCTGCAGCGCCGCGCGCCCACGCGCGAGCAACGCATTATGAAATTCAGTACAACATTATAACACTCTTGCGGAAGACATAATGACGAGGAGGGAGAGGAAAGTCAAAGACAAAGTCAAAACCTTTATAGAGGATACATATCATGGGTTTAGATAAATATCATGAGTGTTTTTAATCCATATGTATTAAAATATTGTTTGTTTCCCTAATAAAAATAAGAAAAAATAAAAAAATGGGTGTAGATAAAGTCTTGTATGCAACTGTACATAATTAGGTATTAAAACACTCATGTGATACTATTATCACACGAGGCAAAATACCCTTCGTTATAGTACAGTTGCATAAATAACTATTAAAGTGCCCTTAACCCTAGGTTACAGAAAGAGAACTCTTAAGGAAGAAAATCTTCAAAACTACCGAGCATTTATTCAAAAATCACCGTGTATCTTTCATTATGGGACGTTGGCGGAATTTATGTAAAAAAAAAACTTTAAGAATCGTTTGAGTATTTGGCCGTTAGCTAGACATAAGAGCATAGTCACCCCTGCAGCGGCTCGATGTGCGCGCACAGCGCGTGCAGGTGCGGCAGCGCGGCGTGCAGGTGCGCGGGCTCGGGCCGGCACACCAGCCGGCGCCGCGCGCCCGCCGCCGCCGCGCCCGCCGCGCCCCCGCCCGCTGGGTGCCACAACCAACGATCAAACCACACGGTAAAAACAATGTTTTCACCTCTCCAGCACGAAAAGGGTGTTTTTGGCGCGTAAAAACTCGCAGCAAAATCGACTTTTGCTGCGAGCGTGAGGCAAAGTGCTTTTTTACCAAAAACTCGCAGCAAAAGTAAAAACTCGCAGCAAAATCGACTTTTGCTGCGAGCGTGAGGCAATGCTTTTTTAATTTCTAACACCTTTTCTCGCTGGTAGAGGTGAAAAGTTGTATGTTTAACACGAGAGCAAATTTTTTGATGTCTCGTGCCTTTAAATCACTCACGGTGCTCAGTAGTCTATATTAGAATCACTCGCTACGCTCGTGATTCAATTCTAGACTACTTCACTAGTTCGTGATTTATTTTTTATTATTTATTTATCAAATTAACAATAACAATACATTATAACATTTCTTAAAACAGTGTCACAAAAACCTATTTAGGTTTGACCGTACACTGTCTGCATTCATCATCTTGTACAATAATTACATTTAAAAGTTAATCTTGAATTCATCTTTAACAATTAATAAAATTGTAGGGTATACATTAAAATTTGCTTCCGAATAGCATTTTTCTACCTGCCCTGTCCGACTAACGCACCAACGACCACGAGTGCAAGCTCACGGGTGGATTTCTGAGCATACTATCGAGCAAATTCTATTGACTATTAAATTATTTTTTATTAGAATTAGAAATAGTTATAATTAATAAATTATGCACTGAAAAGAAAAAGAAAAAACTATTATAATTATTATTATCGTATTCAATAACATTATAGTCCAATCAATGAGCATATTTGTTGTATGGAGACTTCCGAAAAATTCTCCCGTCTATAAAATTTGGCATGTGATGAAGTTAGGTAACACAGATTACAGATGAACAATAAGCCAATAAAATTTGTTACGAGAAGTTAGGTATTTTTACCTAAACATGAAAATCGCTTATATCTCTCTGTGAATATTTCCTCGGGCTAAAATACTTTCTGTATACGTATTTGTGTATTAGTTAGAATAAGTATGTAAAAGAATCCAATATTTTTTCGATTTCGGAGATACTCCAAATTTAAATTTTAATATTTTTCAATATATCTTTTCTTGATAAAAATATCTGCTGATTATTATTTTTTAATATGTTTTTATACCCTTAATATATAGATTTGTTCAGTAGGCCAACAAATTTTCTTCTTTAATCATATTTATACATAAATGTATGAAAATGAACCGACTATTTTTCACATTACCTCTTAAGACCAAAAAATAAAAAAAATATGATTAAAGAAGAAAATTAATTGACTTACTGAACAAAGCTATATATTTAAGGATATAAAAACATATTAAAAATAATAATCAGCAGATATTTTTATCAAGAAAATATATATTGAAAAATATTAAAATTTAAATTTGAAGTATCTCCGAAATCGAAAAAATATTGGATTCTTTTACATACTTATTCTTACTAATACACAAGTACGTATACAGAAAGTATTTTAGCCCGAGGAAATATTCACAGAGAGATATAAGCGATTTTCATGTTTAGGTAAAAATACCTAACTTCTCGTAACAAAATTTATTGGATTATTGTTCATCTGTAATCTGTATTACCTAACTTCATCACATGCCAAATTTCATAGACGGAGGAATTATTCGGGTTGCATAAGCCCCGTTGATTGGACTATTATTACTTCAATTAGTTAGGTAAATGTAATTTTTATTAATTTATATTGAATTATTATTATTAAAATTAATATTACTTAGTAATAAATAAATACAAAACAAATAACTATTTATCTGTTCTGCAGTAATGAAGATAAGAAATATTGTTTTAGTTTAATTTTGATGTTGCTTTCATTAATTTCTTGTTTTAGAGATATGGGGAGATCGTTTATTAATTTTGGCACTTGGTATTGTAGCGATTGCTTGCCATAAAGATTGGTAAACCTTGGAACTATTAACGTAATTTTACTAGCATTGCGTGTCTGTCTGTTACGGTGAATGACCCAAAGATCCCTGTTGAAGAAATGATCTGTTAATAAAAGATATTTGACCTGACTGTGTATCGGTAGTACAGCACAGTGGTGGAAAAGCTCATTGTGATTATCTTGATATTGAGTTTTAATTTTAGACGGAACGATAGCTTTCAGGATTCTTAATTGTAACCTATATATTGGATCAAGATGAGTTTTGCATGTTCTGCCATAGCTACTAAGACCATAATGTATTAAAGTTTCACCCAGCGCCTTATACAGACTCAAGAGTATGGTGTAGGGGATTTTGTGCTTAACTATAGTGAACTTGGCCAATATTGCTCGCAATTTGTCGCATACATAGCTTACATGTTCCGTCCATTTAAATCGGTCATCGATATAATATTCGAATAATCGAATAAAAGTCAGCACTCGCAGCAAAAAATGACTTTGCTCTCTTGTATAACAAATAACTATTGTCGATGACCAGAGAAAAAGCTGAGCGCTATTACAATTCGATTAAGGGCAAAAATTAATAATCAGTCCACAAATTGGGGTAAGTCCACTACACATAGGGACTACACTTGTCATTTTTGTTTGTTCTGCATCTAATTTGTACAAATACTGTTAACATAACTTAGGTGAATGAGATAAATATTGTATTATATTATGTAACTACTCATGCATACCATAAATTATAATGACTGAGTACATTACGAATTGTCGCTACATAACTTGAAAAAACCACTATGTTTGCTATTTGTGGAGTTCTGTAATTGGCTTCCTGTCGCTATTATTTCTTAAGTATTCTGTAACCGTAACTGTTGAACTTCCATTAAATAAAATAAAAAAAAAATACAAAAAAGTCTGATACAGATTAGTTGCTATGCAACGTTTGATATTAATAAAGAATTCGACAACTGCCTAAAAAACTGTGTTGCCTAACAATTAGGCCCACTGCCCACGGCGGCGTAGCTGCATAGACGCGTATTCGTCATTATACGCTTGGTGTACGCTTGCTTGCAGCTTACATACAAAACTATCTAACTCTGTCGACGAAGCGGCAACGTTGCACTCGCGTCGCTGCATGCAGGCTTCATGACGCTTGGCGTACCGCATGTACCGCATGTGTCGCCGGAACGTACATCGAGTGAACGCACGTGGTTATTTTCGTAAAAATAGCAGCAACTGCCGCGAAATTTGTTGAAAAATTCTGATAAATAGTTATACTCATTCTATATGAGTGAAATTATTACACTATCATCTTATAATAATTCTCTAGCCGGTACGAACAATCTACACTTGATATTTTTTTTCTATAAATGGATACGCCTAATGCCCAATTTAAATAATCGTCGTCTTTGGCGGCTTCGATTGTAGTAATAAGCTAAAATAACATCTGCGTCGTCCGATGGCATTGTACAAATGATTGAAAACGTATTCGTACAATACGGCGCGTGGACAGAGTTCAGTACGGCTGTGCTGCACGAGGTGCACAGCGTATTTTGAAGCGTCTTTGAAGCTACGCCGCCGTGGACAGTAGGCCTTAGTCTAAATCAAGCATATCTCTATCTATGGATTGATTTATTAATTCTGGCCCTAAATGAGGGCTTTTCAAAGTGACATTTAAAAAATAAAAATAGACACTATTTGCCTCACTAGATGGAGTTGATTGAAAGAGAAGTGTCAAAATTGGGTTTTAAAAATACCAAAGAGGCAAGTAAGCGCTCGCTGGCTAACATCTGCCCGAAGAGGAACATTTTAGGGTTACTTCTGCCTGCCTAACTGATGTACTCTTCACAGGTTAGTAAAAAAAAAATCACATTGACACATTTTTATCGACGCCGTGTATCGAGCCAACCTTAGAGCATCGCGGAAGGGAGCAGCCTTAGCGATTATTACTCTATTCAATTTTTTCTGGCATTTTTTGCGGGGGGGGAAAGTGCACACAAGTGCAGTGCCGCATACTCACATACAAAAACAACACTATAAAGACGACACCAACACATAAAAAATAAAACAAAACAGCTAAAATTTGTGTACGGATGAGTCACACATCAAAATATGACACGTTTTTGACATAAAGGGCTGGGCTCAATTGTCGTTGCAGCAATATCGATACCGAAAAAGGAATAAAGGTAACAAACTCAAACATTTTACATGGGGTGAATAACAACAAAGAGCCCAACAAGCAAAAACCTTTTGGACCAACTGATCACTAAATCTCATCACCAGTGGTCAGTTGAGAAATGAATTTCTCATCTGACCACTGGAGGTGAATTGGGAGCAATTTATCCCTAATTCATCACCAATGATGAAACTGATGAAGTGAGGGAGTTTTTTTGTTTCAACTGACTACGGATGACCTTTTGAAAACTATGTAAGCCTATTTCATTAAATCATAATTTAACCACCATAAGTTAACCTTTTCCATATTTATGTGATCCTGGTAATTTGGAGATGCAAGTGATTGAAAATATTTCATTTTGAACTAAAGCGAAGCGAGGACACGTTGCTAGTTAATTATAAAATAAAAATGACACAGAAAATTATAGAAGTTAACCTTCTCCGTATTTATATGATCCTGGTACTTTGGAAACGTAAGTAATTAAAAATATATAAAAAAAACTGAAACTCCTTGTCAGCAGAAGTTGGGAAATAATCATATCGCAGTCAGATTTGAATATTTTATAAATATAATATTTTTGGTTTGGTCACCACACCAGTGGTGAAATGGGAGTAAGATGGTGTTATTTAATAACGGATAGTCAGTTGAGAAATTGGAGTTCCAACCAACCACTGGTGGTAGGATTTGGTGGTCAGATGGTCCGGAAGGAGCAAAAAAGTCTCAGGATGCGTACGTTATTAGAGTGGTAGGCTTACAGGGCTCTTATAATTGTTTTGTGACATGTCATCGTTCTTAAAATAGTCTTAAAAAAGTTAATACGGACTCAAGAACACTCAGTCTTATTGTCAAGTCTCATATACGTATTAAGAGCATTTTATGACGTTTTTCTATTATAAATGATCCTATTCCATTCATTTTTATATAATAATATAAGATGTATCAAAAAGATTATTTATTCTGTGAGAGAACCAATTAATTTATGCTGTGATTTTATTTTACTCTTTGACGCAGAATGTAACAGTGCAAAACTGCAAAGACCAAATTGAGTCTGTCAGAAGTTAAAAAGAATTAATAAATATTTAAGAATTTTTAGGTATATCACATTTATGAGAATGCCTGGAGCAGGACCAGGCCATATCCTTTATCGACAAACATTGTGATACGGTAACATCACTAAGTTGCTCATCGGCGAGAACTCGGATTTATCTAGCGACAGATCTGAAATTTGTACGGAGGAGCCATGGACGAGCAGACCCGATGTCACTGAATAAATTTGACAACTATTCAAGAATAAAATATACGAATTTAATGTTTAAATGTAAACAAATAGCAATAATACTACAAAAAATTACTTTCATGTGAAATGTAACACCGACTTTTTGTAAACTTCGATGTTCCAGACCTCTTTTAACAGTAAAAAACTCATCAATTCGGCATTTTAAACACTGCAGCGTTCACATGCGCGACTGGACTCGGTCTAGAAAGAAATCCGGGCGCAACTGGTTTTATCAACTGCATATGCCCATTTGGGCTTGTACTTCGGCAGAGGGGAAAGCTTCGTATGGCTTCTCTTTCTGGGACAGAAGCGCGTCTTACTCTAAGGAGCCAACAGTTTATTCTCATTTTGAAAAGCCCTCACTGACAATAGACAGTCACACAAATTCGCTCGAGAATGTATGGCAAAGAGTATTTTTTACAGAAAATACGTTGTTTTGTGCTGCAAGAACACTGGGGACCTATTTTTGAATCGCTCGACTCCAGTCGAGCGCTCGTTTCTACTGATTTTCGTTCGACATCTCATTGTTTTGAGTCATATGTCGAACGAAAATTAGTCGAAAAGAGCGCTCGACGCTTGCCGAGCGATTCAAAAATAAGGCCCCTGAAGTAAGTCGCTTCATTCGCACATTGTTAAGTTAATCGCATTGTAAGTTGTTCGAAAGGAGACCCGGCATTACATGCTGAAGTTGTATATTTTTTTAATCTGCTGTACCTTTTTACTTATTAATATCTCTGGTATCTGTCAACCAAATGACAGATCAATGACAAATCGGAAGAAAAATTGACATTTCGTTTTTGAAAAAAGGAAAATAATTAAGGTTTAAGCAGCCACGTATTTACATTTTCATTCTGCCCTTTGAAAGTTTAATGGGGATAACGGAACGTTCTTCAATGAGTTGCTGTTTCAGTAGTGTTTCAGCAGTCATTGTTGCGGCCATTTCTTGTCGAAGTAATTAGCAGACCCCGGATTTGCAGTGGCACGAATAAAATGACGTTTAATAGTGCGTGGACAACTTGATTATCTATTTGTGTAATTTATCGATAAAAAAAATTATAATTATGTAACGTGATATATAGACTTACTGTCGGAAATAGTAGAAATTACCTACCTACATTAAGAAAAGTGAAAATCGTGAAATGTATAAATAATAAAATTCATTGCAGTTTTTCTTGATGCAAAGATAGCAAAGTCAAAGTGAGTGAAGTAGAATGTCAATTATACTTTGCGCCTCGTCCTCGAGATTAGTATTTCTTTTATATTATATATACAACATGTAGTAACGCATAAGTGATACCGCTTGACACTATAGTTGAGAAAATCTTTTTTTTTTTTTGTGTAGGTAGTCTGTGAACCGTTGTCGATCATACTCGGCATTCACTCGTCATTTCGCATTCTAGTGCTCCACCGCTCAACACGTCTCGCTTGTGCACGCAACCGTGTGACAAAATGTCAAAAAGAAAGCATCCTGATAATTTAGAAGAAGACCTAGTTCATTTAATGCGGAAAGTGAAAAGACTCGAGAAGAAAATTCGTCGAAGACGGGACTCCAATAGTGATTCCCAAGGAGATGAATCACCACGTCACCCTCCAAGGCTGCAGAGCGTCGTTCACCCACCAGGTAATGACTAATTAATAGTTAATTCACTTTCCAAAAAATAACTTACCAGACCAATGCAATCGAAATAGTCATCCGGACTATTTCACCGCATTATACCAAAGGTTAATCGTATAATTCAGCGGGAATTATACACAACCACAAAATAAGTGTTATAATCTTATAACCCTAAAACATACCCTTGATTCGTTACACCTATTAAATTAATAATTTAACACTATTAATTTTTTATTTTTTTTACTTGTACCCTACCTTAAATCGTAATAAAAGTAAAATCAGTTTAACATTAGATTCAAATCTCTTTATTGTAAAATTGAAATTTAATTTCATTGGTCAAATGTAAATCTAAAGCAAATAAGGGTGTACGAATTTATTATGAATGTCTGGACATTGTGTAGCGTACCGCTTACACACATTTTATATGGATGTAGTCTTGACTACTCACAGATAGGTCTGGCCTTATATGAGCCTACCTTAACCATAACTATTAAGTAAACAATTAATCACTTACAATCGTCAGTAATTAACGTAAATTATACTTACTACGATCAAATAAGACAAATGTCTGTTTGTTACGTATAATGCGTATACACTGTGCTAATCTCGACTATCTGGCGTTCGTTCCAGAGACGTCCCCTATATGCTTGGAACCAGACGACTGGCTACCTGAAGACCATGATATTGGTCATGAAGACCCTAATAGTCAAAGGTCCGACTTAGCACCTGATGAGCTGACAACAGCTCTGCCCTCGGAGACCATTGACAAGGAGCCGATTTTAGAAACAAATCCCACACCTCCAGAGGATTTGGAGTTGGATACAGACACCCTAGAAATTTTGGGAGACGACCCAACATTAGAAACCAAGTTCGGTAATAAAATACGCACAGAGCTAGCTTCACGTATACAACATTTAGTGCAAGAAGGCCTTCCTAAAGAGGTTAGAAAAAAATTAATTTCTAAGTACCCTCTGCCCGCTAATTGTACATATATCGGTGCGCCAAAAATTAACTTAGAAATGAAAGCAGCACTTGTTGACGCGGCTACTAAACGCGATAAGGCTATTGAAGCTAAGCAAACGGAAATGGCCTGTGCCATATCTGGTTTAAGTGAAATTGTTAGCTCCCAGCTCAACCTTAAAGAAAGAGATAACGAACTGCTGCAAAAGCTTATGGATATCACGCGTATACTCTGCGATATTCAACATTCTGATTCCGCAACCCGAAGACTTTACATTCTGTCCTCCGTAAAGAAAGAGATGAAAGAACATCTAACTAATACCAAAATTGACTCATTCTTGTTTGGGGAAAACCTAGCAGAGTCAATTAAAGCTGCAAAGGCTGTTACCAAGTCAGGAGTGGAATTAAAAGAAAGCACTTCCAATAAAAACCAACCCAAACGAGGGAACACATCAGTTCCGAAGCCTTTAAACCGGAAAGCTCCAGCACCGGCACGCAGGCCGCCGGCTGCACCAGCACGGAGCCGACCGCCTGCTGGCCCACGCGCGCCACTGCCTCCGCCGCAGGCGTATGCGTACCCTGCGAGGACGTCGTGGCTGCCGCCTCCTCCGCCTCCACCTCCACCGCCGCCACCACCACCAGCGACTCGCCGGCGATACTAAATACAGTTAAGTATGCTGGTCGTCTAGCACACTTTTATAACGAATGGTCCGAAATAACTAATGATCGTATGATACTTTCGTGGATAAAAGGGTACAAGATTAGGTTTTCATCACTCCCTCATCAAAATTTCGAACCCAAGCTACGAAATTATACCGAAAATGAAATAGCACAATTAAAAGAAGCTGTAGGTAACCTATTACAAATTGGTGCTATTTCAGAATGTAGGCCTTGTAGTGGACAATTTCTTTCTAGTTATTTCTTAACACCAAAAGCTAATGGGAAGATGAGGTTCATTTTAAATTTAAAAAATTTAAATAAATTTATTACAAATGATCACTTCAAACTCGAAGATTTACGCACTGCATTAAAGCTAATTTCTAGAAGTTGCTATATGTCCACCCTTGACCTCAAAGACGCCTATTTTTTAATCAAAATTCATAACGATTCTAAAAAGTATCTCCGTTTTAGTTTTGATGGAAAACTCTTTCAGTTTAATGTTCTTCCGTTCGGTTTAAGCACGGCACCGTATATATTTACAAAGATAATGAAACCAGTTGCAAAAATGTTGCGTTCCAGCGGACTACTATCCACTGTGTATCTTGATGACTGGCTTTTAATAAGTGACTCATATCAGAATTGCTCAAAAAATATTTACATTACGAGAAATTTATTAACTTCTCTGGGTTTCATTATAAATGAGGACAAAAGTGCCCTCACTCCTACAAAAACATGCAAGTTCTTAGGAATGATCATAGATTCTGATACTATGACCTTAAGCTTACCTAACGAAAAAAGGTTACGCATTCTCTCTGAATTAAAAAACCTTCTTTTGTTAAAACGCTGTAAAATAAGAAAATATGCCCAAATAGTTGGTCTACTTGTATCAGCCTGTCCGGCCGTCGAATACGGTTGGCTCTATACGAAAGAGCTGGAACGGGCAAAATTTCTTAATTTACGACATCATAATGATTATGAAAGATGCATGAACATTCCAGATTCTGTAATACCGGATGTCAAATGGTGGGTTGCAAATATAGATCATTCTGTCCGTCAAATTAGAGATGACCAATATGTTGCCGAAATTTATTCTGACGCCTCAACCACGGGGTGGGGGGCCTGTTATAACGATGATTCCGCAGGTGGTCAGTGGTCTCAACAAGAACAAAAGCAACATATCAATTACCTTGAATTGTTAGCTGCTTTTATTGCCTTAAAAATCTACGCTAAAGATTTCCACGATTGCCAGATACTTTTGCGCATAGATAACACCACTGCGATATCTTATATAAATCGCATGGGTGGTATTCAATACCCCCACTTAGCACAGATAACCAGAGATATCTGGCAATGGTGTGAATCTCGAAGAATTTTTATATTTGCATCCTATATACGTTCTTGTGACAATGTTATTGCCGATGCGGAGTCTCGTAAAACTCATCCGGATATAGAATGGGAGTTGACTGATTGGGCTTTTCAAACGCTGGTTGATAAATTCAGTAGCCCTGATATAGACCTATTTGCTACTCGGTTGAATAATAAATGTGCCAAATACGTCTCATGGCACAGAGACCCGGATGCCATCGCCATCAACTCTTTCACAATAAGCTGGTCAAACACCTTTTTCTACGCTTTTCCCCCGTTTTCAATGATATTGAAAACGTTGAGGAAAATTATTGTAGATAAAGCTGAAGGTATTCTTGTCGTACCACTTTGGCCAACTCAACCTTGGTATCCATTATTCCAAAGTCTACTCACTTCCGATCTAGTCAGGTTCACACCGAACGATAACGCTCTTCTATCTCATTCCAGCCCGCGTCGGATACACTCCTCCCTTACCCTGGTTGCAGGAGTGTTATCCGGGAGGCGCTAACACGAAGGAGTATACCGCGTGCGTCTTTGGATATAATGGTATCCTCCCTATCCGCAAATTCCATGAAACAGTATAATGTTTGTTTACGTAATTGGTGGCTATACTGTCAAACTCATAATATCGATTATTTCAAAGCATCAGTTCCCATTGTGATTTCTTTTTTGACTAAAATGTTCAATGATGGCAGTCAGTATGGAACGTTAAATACGTATAGATCCGCCTTGGCCCTAATATTAGGTCCAAACTTTACAAAGGACGATAGATTGATCCGGTTCTTAAAAGGAGTGTTTCGAATGAGACCTCCGCTCCCAAAATACAACTTTACATGGGATACTGACACCGTTCTTGAACATTTGAGTACATGGTATCCAAACGAAGAATTGTCCCTGGACCAGTTATCGAGGAAATTAATAACCTTATTGGCTCTCGTGACTGCACACAGAGTCCAAACCATCTCAAAGATTAGTGTGGAAAATATAAAAGTTTATAATAGCCAAATAATTATAAAAATACCCGATATACTTAAAAATTCTCGCCCCGGCGCGAAACAGCCACTTCTCCTCCTACCTTATTTCAACGCAAAACCCTCCATTTGCCCTGCAAAAACATTAGATGCCTACATAGACAGAACAAAAATGCTAAGGAGTTGTAACATCCTATTTACTAGCATAAAAAAGCCGCATAACCCTGTCGGCTCCCAGACGCTCAGTCGCTGGATTAAGCTTACGCTTAGCGAGTGTGGCATAGACACAAGTATATTTTCTGCGCATAGCACGCGCCACGCCGCGACATCTCGCGCACACTCCCTAGGCGTCAGCGTCGATACAATTCGTAACACTGCCGGCTGGAGTAGAAATTCCACTGTATTTGCTAAGCATTACAATAGGAACATTATAAATGATAATTCGGCGTTTCCGAATGCAATAATTAATGTTGATTAAGATTTGCCTATATGATATCTAATAAAAGTATTTATCAAAATAATTCAATTATTTTTGTTATTTAGAAAACTGAATGATTATGTATTAATTTGTAATAACAGGTCAAAATAAATAACAATCATACATGTCCATTAAGTATTTTATTGTACAACTATATCCACATAACTCTCAATATCTACATGTTGTATATATAATATAAAAGAAATACTAATCTCGAGGACGAGGCGCAAAGTATAATTAATGATTAAACGAACTTACCTTAGTGAAGTTCTATCATAATTATACGAAGCGCCTCGTCCGAAGAGATTAGTATGTACTCCCTTCCCACCCTCAGCTCCGCTGATCCCCTGATGTAAAAGTCAATATGCCAATAAAATACAAATGTCTTAGTAAATATGTAAGGTATAAGATACTTACATATCTTATTATTTAATTATTTAACATATTTCGCTCTAAACTAAATGACGAGTGAATGCCGAGTATGATCGACAACGGTTCACAGACTACCTACACAAAAAAAAAAAAAGATTTTCTCAACTATAGTGTCAAGCGGTATCACTTATGCGTTACTACATGTTGTATATATAATATAAAAGAAATACTAATCTCTTCGGACGAGGCGCTTCGTATAATTATGATAGAACTTCACTAAGGTAAGTTCGTTTAATCATTAATTTTTTAAGAAATTCATCCTCCTTGGTAAAATACAAAAAATAAATACAGACGCGATCAAAGAAATTCCACTTCAAAAATATTTTTAAAACATCGATATATAAAAACATTTACGATAATTTGGTAATCACTAGCAAGTTTGTATTCCTGCCACCGCAAATCCGGCCTTTAGTAATTAGTGATCTGATTGACGTCACTGTAGAACACACCACCAGTAGAATTTCACACTGAAGGCTCGTCACTTACAATTCAAATCTTAAAGTGGCTAAGTTCACACTGTAAACTCATTACTTACCATTCAACTTGAATAGTTTAGTGCGTCGTCGTTGCGGCCGTTTCTTGGCGAAGTAGTCGGTGATCCGCAGCTCGGTATTAGCGTCGCTAATGACGGTTCCAGTGGAACGCACCGCCGCTAAGTTCACGCTCTCAATGTCCAGGTATTCAGTTAGAAGGAGTTGAAGCTACGAGTAGAATTTAACATATTGGTTATTGTTATTATTATGACATTTGATAAATTAATATTTCCGACCAACTAAAAGTGCCAGATAAATTCCAGTGAAATTTACTTTTCTTAGATTTTTTTTTATTGTTTTTCGTAAACTAAACACTATTTTATTTACCAAGCCTACGCAAACGACTTTTTCTACAATACAGAAAAAAAAACATTTTCTGAGGATAATCGGAGACCCGTCACAGACTATATCTTACAAAAATTCAGTTGACTGCGTGTGTCCATAATAAAGTGATTCAATTTTTAATGGATACTTATCACTGGCGAGGGGTGAAATTATGGCAAAGGTAAGCCGGTTCACAAAAATGTTTCTGTATAGTGGATCAGTGGGGTGGGATTCCTAAAAGGTAAGTGAATGGGTATCGGCTTGTATGGACCCTTCGCCACTGAAACTTATACATTATTTAACCGCCTCATTCATAAAAACAAGCAAAGTTTTAGGAGGCTTATAAAGTGTGTAAATGATAAAGATAAAACATATTTTAACGGTGCAATAGCTAAAATAGAATTATTTGGCGTTTATGAATAAGAAAATAAGTAATATTGTTTATTTTTTTCGTATTTTTTTTGAGAGAGATGAAGAAATGACTGATTGTACGGTAATGATAGGTGGCGAAAAAGTGGAACAAGTCCGTGAGTTTGTATACCTGGGAAGTTTGTTCACAAGGGACGGAAAGTGTGAGCAAGACGTAGAAAGACGAGTGAAGAAAGGAAATTCAGTGAATGGTGCTTTACACTCGATTATGAGTAGCCAAATCGTTTCTGCAGAGGTGCGAATGGCTGTTCATAACGGAGTGCTGGTACCGACACTGATGTATGGAAGTGAATCTTGGGTATGGCAGAAGAAGAATGAAAGCAGAATAAATGCGGTAGAGATGCGATCGTTGAGGAAAATATGTGGAGTCAAATTGAGTGATAGAGTGAGCAATGATGTGATTCGTAAAAGGTGTGGTCTGAAAGATGATATAGTGACAAGAATTGAGAAAGGAATGCTCCGGTGGTTTGGTCACTTAGAGAGGATGAATGAAAGGCGAATCACGAAAGAGATATATTGTGCGAATGTGGAAGGAACGATTGCGCAAGGGCGTCCCAGAAAAACCTACGCGGACCAGATAGAGGTTATTATAAAAAAGGCTGGTGTACGCAGTGACAAAAACCGCAGGGCATGTATGAAAAGATTGATGGATGTGAATGAAGCGAAAGAAGTGTGCAAGGATCGTAGCAGGTGGCGATCCATAGTCTCTGCCTACCCCCATGGGAAACAGGCGTGAGTGTATGTATGTATGTATTTTTTTTATGTAGTACTGCTTACCACTTGTTGTACAGCGCTCCAGTAATGTTGTTCAGTGTGCAGATAGGAATCTGACAGTTTGTGCCTTTGTAACGCGGCGCGCCACAGCTGCAGTAACCTACGGGAAGGAAATATACCTATGATAGAAAATAACATATTGTTTCAGATAAACATATAACCAATTCATCCAATCGTTGATTTGACAAAGAGTCAAAATAATGGTCTATTACAATAATATAAATAGTTTGAAAATAATAGTCATAGTAATTATGAAAAGGAAACTGCATTTTGTGATGGAAGCAAGCCACTTTGCACAGTGATAGTGGGGGCCAAACTAAGCGATTTCATCCGAGGATAAACGAGATTCACCCATTAGGAACAGAGATGGCGCCACTTGTTTAAAAAAATCTTTAAAAATTTCTAAAACCTAAACGGATGATCCGATTTTGATGATTTAGGTGTCTATCGACAGACAATTAGTTGTTTTACTATTTAAAAAATAATAAAGTAGCAGAAAATAATAATAAATACCAAAAAACCTTCATTATTGAAGAAAAAAAACATTTTTTTTTCAGTATTTATTTAATTTTATAAAAATAATGTACGAATGTGGTACTCTTTTATTAATTCGTATTATTACCCATTTAGTTGCGCGTTTAATAAAAAATACCGCATATCAATATCTTGTATAGTTCCAAAGTTATTGAAGAAAACACTATATGGTGCCGGTATATCCCTTAATTCGCTGAACAAAAAAATGTCATAAGTGATATTTTTTTCTTTACATATGCTTTATTTATGATCTCTATGTATACAGAAAAATAAAATAAAAAATCTATAATATACCAATTTTGAGAAATTATATGTATAATTCGGCGAGTGATCTTTATTCTTGAGTTTCGAAGGTGCTGGTTACCCTGAAAATAAAATAGCAATGAAAAATACCATAATAATAAAATAATAATAAAAGACGCTAAATAACATTTGAACTAAATCTTTATTTTACTTACGTTTTATTTTTGCATTCGCCTTTGCAGGTTTGCACTGTAAAGTGCAAGGTAGGCCAACGCCTCGGCAGCCACAACGCATTGAGTCACAGTTCAATTTACAGCCACAATGGTCAAGGAGGCTTAATTCTGGCCAAATAGGGATGTTGACTAATGAATAAAATAACGAAATACTAATAAAAATCGTAAACATATCAAACTTTTGGAGTAGCTTGTATACCTCTTGGTTTTATATATTGCGTATTATTTGTTTTATGACCCTTCAAAGTTGGGTGGACAAGTCCATTTAAAAAGTATAAAATTTGTTAAAATAAATAATACATTTAATTAGTCCGTAAAATTTGTAGCAAATTTGTCAAAGAAACCATTTTGATAAACACAATATTTAATATAGCTGCCGAACAAATTTCCTACGCGTTGCATACAACGTAGGAAGGCGTGACGTCATAGCTTGCTAGCCGTTAGTATGGAGCGTTTTTGGGCGGGTCCATTTGTGTGCATTTCACACTGTGATATCTTGGGCAGTTTTCAAGCTAGCGAAATAATTATTTTACCAATGTTTCTTTTTTTGAGAGGTAATTTATGTAATATAAAATAAAAAAAGTTGTCAACATCCCAATTGCAGTAACCTTCGACCATCGTGGAGTCCATCTATCTTTGACATCTTTCCATCCCCAAGAAGATGGACTTTGGATTGATTTATCCGTAAGGCATTTCCCCATAATATATGTCGCCCTCTTAGACGCTGCACGCAGATCATGTTGTTCAAGGGCGGCTGAAATAGGCGGAAGACTTGTCACCAGCCTGCTTTTAGTCGATGATTATAATTGATAGAGATCGCTGGGCATAGGCAAGGAGCAACCCATATGTTAATGCGATCTTCGGACACAAATGTGTTGGTTCTGTTTATTTCGTACTAAGTACGAAATTTTAAAAGATGAAGGTCTGCAGGTAATGTCGATGTTGACGGGGACAGCTAACAAATGCCGTTACGTAGCAGTAGTGCAAAAAATTGCTTTATACTTTGGGTCATGAAATGTCAACTGCGCTTCGAGGCTTTCATGCTTTCACAGGGTGTTATTTGAATAAAAAAGGTAAAACACTTGTTTTAAAACATGGGTTTCACACCCTGAAGTAACTACTGCTTTTGCAAGTATGTCGAGTCCTATCCTATAGAAATTCCTCTGAAGAAATATTGGCTCATTTGGAAAGGTTTGTACCCATTGTTTTATTGTATATAGTGTAAGTTAACATAATTATTTCACTCGTTCTCAAATAAAGCTAAAGCTAATCTTGGTTCCAGATGCACTTGCCAGCTGTACGATGCACAAACAGAGAACATTACTGTTATGGCAGTTCGGAAAGATTTGTTTTCGACTAAAAGCAGGCTAGTGACAAGTCTTACGCCTACTTCAGGTGCCCTTGAACAACATGATCTGCGTGCATGGGGAAATGCCTTATGGATAAATCAATCCAAAGTCCATCTTCTTGGGGATGGAAAGATGTCAAAGATAGATGGACTCCACGATGGTCGAAGGTTACTGCAATTTGGCCAGAATTAAGCCTCCTTGACCATTGTGGATGTAAATTGAACTGTGACTCAATGCGTTGTGGCTGCTGAGGCGTTGGCCTACCTTGCACTTTACAGTGCAAAACCTGCAAAGGCGAATGCGAAAATAAAACGTAAGTAAAATAAAGATTTAGTTCAAATGTTATTTAGCGTCTTTTATTATTATTTTATTATTATGATATTTTTCATTGCTATTTTATTTTCAGGGTAACCAGCACCTTCGAAACTCAAGAATAAAGATCACTCGCCGAATTATACATATAATTTCTCAAAATTGATATATTATAGATTTTTTATTTTATTTTTCTGTATACATAGAGATCATAAATAAAGCATATGTAAAGAAAAAAATATCACTTTTGAGATTTTTTTGTTCAGATTTTTTTGTTGGGATATACCGGCACTATGTAGTGTTTTCTTCAATAACTTTGGAACTATCAAGATATTGATATGCGGTATTTTTTATTAAACGTGCAACTAAATGGGTAATAATACGAATAAATAAAAGAGGATCATATTCATACATTACTTTTATAAAATTAAATAAATACTGAAAAAAATCTTTTTTTTTCTTCAATAATGAAGGTTTTTTGGTATTTATTATTATTTTTTGCTACTTCATTATTTTTTTAATAGTAAAACAACTAATTGTCTGTCGATAGACACCATAATCATCAAAATCGGATCATCCGTTTAGGTTTTAGAAATTTTTAAAGATTTTTTTAAACAAGTGGCGCCATCTCTGTTCCTAAGGGGTGAATCTCATTTATCCTCGGATGAAATCGCTTAGTTTGGCCCCCACTATTACTGTGCAAAGCGGCTTGCTTCCATCACAAAATGCAGCTTTAGGCCAAAAAGTGACCATAATGTCTATGACTATAATGAAATTTGTCAGTTTCAGTTGGTAACAGAGTTCTTTGGAAATGAATTACGTAATCAGAGGGCAGGCGAATGCAAAACAACTCACTAGAATTGGATGAATAGTTTAGGTTAGGATAGAATAGAGGAACAAACATTAATTTTTATCTTATTTATAAATTAATTATTTAAGGGGCCATAATAGGAAAACATGGTTTGCGCGGGTCATATTTTTATGTAGAAAACGTAAAATTGTAGCCATAAAAAAAAACCTACGACAAGCTAAAGAGATTATCTAGTTGCTACAAGTATTAAATTGCGCATAAACCTCACAGATGATTGTAAAAAAAAGTCAGAATATCATCAAAACCGCTTGTCGCGGGCCATATTTTTGGAGTTAATAATAACGTAAACGTATTGAATTCTATAGCAAAATACACTTTAACGTACTGTGCAGTTGCTTCAATAACTATTTTTCAAGAAAGATAATTGTGCAAAAGATAACGATGAAAAATCAACGAAAAACATTGAAAAAGTGCAGTAGTGAGGTTATTTTCCATACTCTTTACACGTAAAGAAAAAGACAGAGACAAATGATTTCGCATAACCGAGCCTTAACTATTTCCACTACAGCTAAATTATCTACCTTCTATTCCTAATGGCGCAATCTCTGAACTCCTGCCCCAGCGTAGCCACTAGCCTGGCGAGCGGTCGCCCCGTCTCTGTCACACAGTCCGTGTCCGGTATCTCGCCGTCCTCTTCGCACTCCACGTCAGGTTCCACGTCTCCTTCGTCGATGATGCGACGTGAGACCGAGTCTATTACGTCCAATAACTCGTTCTGGATTTGGACTTTGAATTTCTGCAAAAATACTCAATTTGAAACGTCCACAGCTTGGCCATATAGAGTTGAAATTAAATAAAATGGAACTAAAATTTTTGCAGTACAAAATATAGTCAGTGCTGCCAAATTATTCGTGATTTTGACGTATTTACATACAGAGTGGCACCCTCAATTTTACCCTCAACTCTTTATGGTCAAGCTGTAGATATAAAAGATAGGAAGCAATAGAAGTATTTTTAAACACAAGAGTTTTTTTTTCAATGTTATTTTTACAATACAATGTTGTTTTCTTTTACTCTCATATCTTCTATGATTTTAATGATGCTTCGGTTACTTGTTATTATTTCGAATATGGTTTTGGTGGATGCGTGCGATGAATAAAATGATACGACTCCAGTTATTGTTTATGACTGATTTTTATATTTATGCTTACACGAGTTGAATACAGAAAGCGTTATATTCTAGGTATAATAATTAAACTGACAAAACAATTCCCAAACGCAAGCGACGCTGTCGACCATCATGGTATATATCCCCCCTCGCCCCGCTCCGCGCATCTCGCGCATGCGCGGTGGCGATGCTGTGCCGAGCGGCACCGGCAGGGAAACGCTAGCCAACTTTATGTATTGGCAACGTAGGTAGATGGCATCGCCAGCGTGAAACTATCGTGTTGCCACATCATCATAAAGGCCCACTATTAGCAATAACAATATTTCTGATTTTTTTCCTTAACTTAAAAAAACTATCTTAAAAGTGACTCCTTTTTTTAGGGTTCCGTAGCCTAAATGGCAAAAAACGGAACCCTTATAGATTCGTCATGTCTGTCTGTCCGTATGTCACAGCCACTTTATTCCGAAAGTATTAAAAGTACACAGTTGAAACTTGGTAGGTAGGTGTATTCTGTTAACCGCTTAAATATTTTAACACAAAAATAAAAGGCTAAGGGGGGGGGCTTCCCATACATGGAACGGATACTGAAAAATTTTTTTTTCTTCAAAGAAATAATCTTTAAAAATGACATGAGGTTTCTAAGACAATTTTTTTTCAAAGTCAACCGTTCGAAAGATAAACGCCGCCAAAGTGGTAAAATGTGTCCCCCCCCCCCTTTAACTTTTGAAATAAGAGAGTGAAAAATCTAAAAAAATTTTTAAGGTATAATTAATATTATTATTAAGGCTTAAAGAATATTACTTTATAAATAATTTTGAAGATTATTAGTTTAAATTAACTTAAAACCTTTAAAATTATTATAAAAAAAAAATTTCTTAAAATATATATGTTGTAGATCTTAATAAACACTTTCAACGAAAATTGGTTTGAACGACATACATTTTGTAGTTTTTCAGAAATAGCACATTTTCCAAAACCGCAAATATAACTTTGTCATTCATACCAAAACTGAAAAACAAAGTTATTTTTGCAGACGAAAAATGATAGTGGTATTAAATATGGTATGGTATAAGGTAACTACGGAACCCTACGGCGCGTGTCCCGACACGCACTTGGCCGGTTTTTTCGTTAGCAGAAATTACCACCTAATTCGTTAATTAGACTAAATCCTAAATATCCGCTTCCTTTACCGTTTGAACGGCATTTTGTGAGCCATTTTGGCAACGTGACTTTTCCGATGTAAAAAAAGCTTGCTAAATTCGGTTCTGAATATTGCCAAGCCGAATTTTGGCTCCCCCCTTTCCCCCTTTTTTCTTCGAAATAAGTCCCTAACCGCGGTTATTACAATTTTAAACATAAAGTATTGCAGTTAGAAAAAAAATTTCAAGGACAAAAATTGTCTCTATAAAATTTTCTATAGTCATGGTATAAATATAAAATTTTTAGTACCTAGGGTTTATGGTTCGCTACTCTATTAATCTTTTTTATATAGCACATAGTTACGATGACAGGGAAAATCCCTAGGGAACCTTTGACCAGACTAAAAGTATTCTATGTTTTAATCCAGGGCATAAACTATCTGTGTGTCAAATTTCATCCAAATCTGTTCAGCCTTTTTTGCGTGATTGAGGAACAAACATCCAAACCAACAAACTATCACATTTTTGTAATATTAGTAGGATATACAAATACTATACCACAAGCTAGTCACACATTTTTGACTAGTAACTGTGTTAAAAAATGTTTTGTGTCATGCGGCGGAATTATTTCAGCCATTTTTTTTTTTCAAAAATTCTCTATAGAAATGAAACTATGAATATTTAAGCCACAAAAAATATCGGTGAATAGCCCAATTATCCCACTATATAGAATAATAAACTTATCAAACATTTTTGTCTAGTGACTGTGTTAAAAAAATGCTTTATGTCACGCGGCGGAATTTTATCAGCGTTTTTTTTTTAATTCTCTACAAAATTAAATGTATGTAGATTAGCCCCAAAAAAACACTGGTAAGTAGCCCAGTTGTGTCACTATATAGAGAAATAAACTTGTCAAAAAATTTTGTCTCTCTCTATTAAAAAACCGGCCAAGTGCGTGTCGGACTCGCGCACGAAGGGTTCCGTACCAAAAAACGGCAAAAAATTAAGTTTTTTGTATGGGAGCTCCCCTTAAATATCTATTTTATTTTGTTTTTAGGATTCCGTACACAAAGGGTAAAAAACGGGACCCTATTACTAAGACTCCGCTGTCCGTCTGTCTGTCTGTCACCAGGCTGTATCTCATGAACCATGATAGCTAGAAAATTGAAATTTTCACAGATGATGTATTTCTGTTGCCGCTATAACAACAAATACTAAAAACAGAATAAAATAAATATTTAAGGGGGGCTTCCATACAACAAACGTGATTTTTTTGCCGTTTTTTGCTTTATATTAATAATGACAACTGGTAGACAGTTGAAATTTTCACAGATGATGTATTTCTGTTGCCGCTATAACAACAAATACTAAAAACAGAATAAAATAAATATTTAAGGGGGCTCCCATACAGCAAACGTGATTTTTTGGTACGGAACCCTTCGTGCGCGAGTCCGACTCGCACTTGTCCGGTTTTTGGTATTTGATGTTATAGCGGCAACAGAAATACATCATCTGTGAAAATTTCAACTGTCTAGCTATCACGGTTCATGAGATACAGCCTTGTGACAGACAGGCATACAGACGGACAGCGGAGTCTTAGTAATAGGGTTCCGTTTTCACCCTTTGGGTAGGGAACCCTAAAAAGGATTTGTGTCGCGCGGCGAAATTATATCAGTCATTATTTTTTCAAAAGTCGGACACAGATTGAAACTATGAGATTTTTCCGCAGAAAAAAAAACTTTGATGAGAATAGCCTAGTTATTTTACTATAATATAATAATAACTTTGTTTAACATTTTTGTCTAGTAACTGTGTTAAAAAAAATATTTTGTATCGCACGTCGGAATTTTCTATAAATTGTTTTTTTGTAAATCCTCTACAGAATTAAAACTATGAAAATTTGTCCTAGAAAAAAAATACTGGTAAATAGCCCAGTTATTCGACTATATAGAGTAATAAACTTGTTAAACATGTTTATCTAGTAACTGTGTTAAAAAGATGTGTCGCGTGGCGGAATGTCTCTCCTCCAGCGACATCTCATACTTCCGGTACCCGAACGGACTTCCGGTTATCAAAATTGAGTTCAGCGACCCCCAAAACTTGTGCCAGGATACCTCACACGACTAGAATCGAGTTCTAATAAGATAAGGCTCCATTTTGGCCGCCATCTTGAATTTTGGGCAAAGGAGCCAAAATTGAGCTTGGCAACATTCAGAACCGAATTCAGCAGGCTTTTTTACTTCGGAAATGTCATGTTGCCAAAATGGCTCACAAAATAACCGTTGAACTTGAAAATTCGAATTTACTAGTCGATACTTATTTTTTCACTTAACACGTGTGGCATTAGTCAGCTGAGTGTTTAAACATTTGTGCATAAAAGTTTTAAAACATTCAATATTGAGTCTAAAATCATTTCCCACCTCGAGTTGGTCCATCACGCCTAACGCCTCGAGCGATATCATGACAATGGTCTCGAGTGTCATGTCTTCTGTGGACAGCGACGACGCCTCGTACTCCGGCGTGACATTTGATAATAAACTCTACATGTTTGACTTAGTCTACAATCGTTCCTCACCTCAGTGGTCTCCTTGAGTTGGTCCAACACTCCCAACGCTTCTAGCGATCATGATGGTGGTCTCGAATCTCGAACGTCTTGTCTTCTGCGGACAGCGACGCCTCGTACTCCAGCGTAACATATAGTAATAAACTCTACATGTTTGACTTAAGAGCCTACAACCGTTCCTCACCTCAGTGGCCTTCTTGAGTTGGTCCAACACTCCCAACGCTTCTAGCGATCATGATGGTGGTCTCGAATCTCGAACGTCTTCTCTTCTGCGGACAGCGACGCCTTGTACTCCAGCGTGACATTTAATAGTAAACTCTACATGTTGGACTTAGTAAAAAATCTTTTCTCACCTCAGTGGCCTCCTTGAGTTGGTCCATTGCCTTCGAGCGATATCATGACAGTGGCCTCAAGTGTCTTATCTTCTGTGGACAGCGACGACGCCTCGTACTCCGGCGTGACATTTGATAATAAACTCTACATGTTTGACTTAGTCTACAATCGTTCCTCACCTCAGTGGTCTCCTTGAGTTGGTCCAACAATCCCAACGCTTCTAGCGATCATGATGGTGGTCTCGAATCTCGAACGTCTTGTCTTCTGCGGACAGCGACGCCTCGTACTCCAGCGTAACATATAGTAATAAACTCTACATGTTTGACTTAAGAGCCTACAACCGTTCCTCACCTCAGTGGCCTTCTTGAGTTGGTCCAACACTCCCAACGCTTCTAGCGATCATGATGGTGGTCTCGAATCTCGAACGTCTTGTCTTCTGCGGACAGCGACGCCTTGTACTCCAGCGTGACATTTGATAGTAAACTCTACATGTTGGACTTAGTAAAAAATCTTTTCTCACCTCAGTGGCCTCCTTGAGTTGGTCCATTGCCTTCGAGCAATATCATGACAGTGGTCTCAAGTATCTTGTCTTCTTCGAACAGCGACGGCGTCTCGTACTCCGGCGTGACATTTGATAGTAAACTCTACATGTTGGACATAGTCAAAAATAGTTCCTCACCTCAGTGGCCTCCTTGAGTTGGTCCAACACGCCTAACGCCTCAAGCGATATCATGACGGTGGTCTCGAAAGTTTTGTCTTCTTCGGACAGCGATGCTTCGTACTCCGGAGTGATGTCTTGTAAGTACGCATCTGTTACTTCTTCACTTTTCGTCAGCTCTGCAGTAAGTTATAAAAAGGGTTAGATGTTTTATTAAGTAATAAAAATGAATGAGGATGCTAAATCGACCAATCTATTTGACATTATTTGACGTTGACGAATGATACTAACCTGCCAACAGGAGCGCAGTCCGTCGTCGCGCGGATACTCGTCGTAGCAGCGGACTGCGATCGCCGCGGTACACGGCTTCGCTGATACGACGCACTATCACTTCTACCAGCTCTCGCTTCTTAGCCTATGTAGATGAAAGAATAAATAAAATCAAAAAGCAAAAAAAAAAAAATTTTATTCATTTGTATTTTGTTTTCTCACCTCCAAATGTTGCCTTGTAGAATGCAGTGCGTCCACATGAGATAGCGTTGTGTCGGCGGTGTCTAGCGCAGCGCGCAGAGTGTACGCCGCCGCCAGCACGCGCCCGGCTGATATGAGCTCACGAGTCTCGCGCTCCGACACTACCACGCGCTCGCTGCAATGTGCGCCTCATAAATACACATAGATAGCGTCGTGTCGGCGGTGTCTAGCGCGGCGCGCAGAGTGTACGCCACCGCCAGCACGCGCCCGGCTGATATGAGCTCACGAGTCTCGCGCTCCGACACTACCACGCGCTCGCTGCAATGTGCGCCTCATAAATACACATAGATAGCGTCGTGTCGGCGGTGTCTAGCGCGGCGCGCAAAGTGTACGCCACCGCCAGCACGCGCCCGGCTGATATGAGCTCACGAGTCTCGCGCTCCGACACTACCACGCGCTCGCTGCAATGTGCGCCTCACAAATACACATATTTTTACATCCTACTATCTTATGACATATTAAACTTACATATCAGTCAACATCTGTAAAGCATAATGATGAGTGCGAGCGTCAGCCCACAATCGCTTTAAGTCGTCCCTGCGCAGCTGCAGTAGCCCGCGGCACGCAGCGAGGCGGGCGACTGCAGCGTCACAGTGCTGCCCCCACACTGTCATTGCGGTGCTCACACTACTGAATTTCTGAATGAGTTTTTTAAGAATGTACTTGTTAATGTTGCATTCTAGCAATGGGAAAGGCAATTTTATTGTATCATTCATGGAAATAATAAGGAATTTTATTCATTTTCATCTTACAGATGTAAGTACCATGAATTTGGGTCTTGTTATTTTTGATTTTCTCTTACAGCAATAGTAATATTGTAATTTAATCACATGAGGCCACACAACATTGAAAAGATTATTGTTTCATTTTTGTGCTTGGCGAGTTAAAACTAAAATAAATCCTTAAAAAATACCTGCATAACTTCCATAATCTCTTGTGCATGAGCAGCTACTAACTCATCCAATCTTGCATCACTTTTCTTATACTCTTTCTCAAGCTTGGCCCTCTCTTTCTCTCGCTGTTCATTTGTTTCACTCGCAGATAAGGTGCGGATCACTGACATGAGAAGTCCACTCTGAAAGCGTAATTGCATGTAAATAAACAAAACCACACAACCTGCGCAGATAATGATTGTGATTGAACATGGCGGCTCTGTGCTTACCACAACAAGTGTGACTGAGAGAGTGATAGTTGTGGCGTTTAGTGTGCGAGCGAGAAGTGAATATAAACGACGCCATTTTTGATCCCATTCTTTATCTGCGTGGGTTCTATGTTATTTCTTTACGAGTAAACTTGAAAAGATTGTTTTTGAGTACCTACCTATTATATACTATTATCTTTCTACAACAGTTTAATTAAAACTTCTTATAGGATAAAATATAAACCAAAAACATTACATGAACCAAATTTTTAACAAGTATCTCTAGTTGTGATGCATCAAATGTTTAGATTCTGTGTAGATAGTAAAATTATCTTAACTTTCTTACAAAAACTCCCTTGTATTTTGCATCAAACTATATCGTACGTAATTAGTAGATTGTTATGTGAAAAACATGAATTCCTTTGGTGAAAAAGTGATAAGACTTACGGTTTCCTTTCCTTGTTTTACTCCTCTAGGTGGCTTAGTGGGAGGAGGAGAAGCCATTTCACTGAATTCTAATTATCAATGAATTTTAAATATGTTTATGTAGCTATTATCAAAATATTACAGCCAGAAATTAAGAAATATAATAAATAGGTAAACAAACAATCCGCCCCATGGCCCCATTAATGAAAACTTCTGACGTTTGATTTGACGTTTATTTATTTTAATTTATTTGACGTTTCATTTCGTGTTTTGGAAGGTGCACCGTCTAAGGCCGGCCACACACAGACGTAATCACGCAACGGAATCTCGCAATTCTCGCAACGGAATCACGTTTTTTTTCGTTCGGAATCACGGCTCAGTCAGGTGCCAGACTTTGATGAGTGAACATTGAGCGAAGATGAATTATTTTGACTTTTAATGAATAATTAAGATGAATAATTATAGTCTATTTATTATTTATATTACGCTTAGGTCAATTCAATTGTTTTTTGATTTTTTTTTGTTAAAATAGAACTAATAACTTAAGGTGGGTCCATAGCTCGTGTTTTGCTCTATTTATTTATTTATTTATTAGGCACAGAAACAAAATACAATCAACTCTAATAAAGTTGATTACTACTAAATACTAAAATTCACTCTACACAATCAACAAAAAGATCTACACAAAACATTGTTTCGCGAAACATTTTTGTGTAGAGAAACAATGTTTCTGCTTTCCATGCCCGGTGGAAAACACGTACACAAAACATTTTGCGCGGGTCGAGGGGCAGGATATTGTCATGGGCCAGCCGCACACACGCAATAATATTGGCAACTATAATATTGAACACTTCTCAATATCGCCCGCAAACACACAATATTATTGTCAATATGCAAATTATTGCCAATAATATTGCAAGTGTGAGGCTGGCCTGTCTGTGGTTATAATGGGCGCATTTTGCCAGACAAGCCGCTAGGTCATCGATCACCTGACCGAATATTTTAATTGATGTATTATGTGGAGTTACAGCGTTTTATGGGGTGTTTTTTAAAGCCGGTGGCGTACATTGCCAGTTTTGTAACAAATGTGTCAAAGAGGACCTTTCCAAAAACATCAACGAACTATAACGTTTGGAGGCGGTATTACTAATCTCAATGGAAACAAAAAAAAATGACACTCTCAAACTGACCTTGATAGTTACATTTTCAGATATTATACCTAAAACTTTCGTCACTTTAAATTTTATTTCATACATTTTCGAGTCATGATAAGTAATAGGCTAACATAAAATGCTAAATTGGCAACACTGAAGTTTTGTCTACTCAAGCCACGCAATCGCTGTGGACGGCGTGTGTAGAGAAACATGTTTCGCGAAACAATGTTTTGTGTAGATGTTTTTGTTGATTGTGTAGAGCAAAACATGCGCTATGGACCCGCTCTTAGCAAAATAATTAAAAAGTAGGCCAAAAGTCTGGTATCCAGAGCTGTAATAAAAAAGTTAGCATTCCGTACGTACGGAATAACGGTTGTGTGTGGCGACCAATACAAAATCTATGGGAGGCTTGCGTTCGGAATGACTTTTTTCCGTGCGTGATTCCGAATGCACGAGCCCTCATGTGGAATTCCGCACGGAAAAAAATAACGTACGGAACGTTGACGTCTGTGTGTGGCAGGCATCGATTTTGTATGCAATCGCTGCGTTCGGAATTCCGAATCGGGATTCCGTTGCGAGATTCCGTTACGTGATTACGTCTGTGTGTGGCCGGCCTAAAAAACGGTCCTCATGAGATAGCAAGTACGAGGTCAGTTTGTCTCACTCTATTAGGGTGAACTTAAGTTTGAAATAAAAAGAGATAGACTTGTTCTTTATTGGTGAAACTAGATTATAAACGCAAAAGCTTTTGTTAGTTCCGCTTTCACGCTTCGTGTAGTAAAGCGATTTTCGTGTTTAATCAAGATCATGTCATCATAAGAAGTTTAAACCTATGCAGTTTCATGATAATAATTCGATAGTATTAGAATTAACCTAAGGACAAAGAAAATATAATCACTACGTTCACCTAAGGGCGGGTCCATAGCACATGTTTTGCTCTACACAATCAACAAAAACATCTACACAAAACATTGTTTGTGAAACATGTTTCTCTACACACGCCGACCACAGCGATTGCATGGCTTGTGTAGACAAAACTTTAGTGTTGCCAATAATTATGCATTTTATGTTAGCCTATTACTTATTATGACTCGAAAATGTATGAAATAAATTTATTAGTGACCAAAGGTTTAGGTATATCTGAAAATGTAACTATCAAGATCAATTTGACAGTGACAATTTTTGTTTTCATTTTTGCTAGGAGATTAGTAATTGGACTGTAATACCGCCTCCAAAGGTTCTCTTTGACACATTTGTTACAAAACCGGCAATTTACGCCACCGGCTTTAAAAAAAAACACCTCAAAAAACGTATTATATAATGCATCGATTAAAATAATCGATCAGGTGATCGAGGACCTAACGGCTTGTCTAGCAGAATGCGCCCAATATGACAGATGATTATGACCACAGACTATGACAATATCCTGCCCCTCGACCGCACAAAATGTTTTGTGTAGAGTGCGTTTCATCGGTTATTACATTACCAATGGCGTTATGTTGGTACCCCGTAAATTTATTATTATTGCGATGGAATAAGGTTCAAAATTGAACAAATTACCGGGGTACCAACATAACGCCGTAATAACCGATGAAACGCACTCTACGTGTTTTCCACCGGCCATGGAAAGCAAAAACGCGTTGTTTCTTTACACAAAAAGGTTTCGCGAAACAATGTTTTGTGTAATGTTTTTGTTGATTGTGTAGAGCAAGACACGAGCTATGGACCCGCCTTAATGTCGGCCCTGGGGGGTAATTATCTAACTTTGTTCCTATCAACTCTAACAGAAATCTCAGTTACATTGCTGCTTTAGTTAAAAACCAATGTGACAACTATATTACTTAAAGCAGCAATGTAACTGCGCTTTCAATCGATTTCAATCGAGAATTTTATTGTTAGCAACAGACTTCTATAACACATGTTTTGCCCTCTTCGATCATCGTAAGTTTGCCCGACACAATCAACAAAACATCTCAACATTCAACAAAATCCTCATACGTTTTTTTGTTGAATGTTGTGATGTTTTTGTTGATTGCGTTGAGCAAATCGCGCTATGGACCCGCGGGTCTACCGGCTTAAAACAATAAAGTTGTAATGCAGTCTAATGCAATTGCAGTAACCGTGCGATCATTGACCAATTTGAGTAGATCATTTAGGTTCTTTACTCGCGCATTTTTTTACTAGGAAAAAATGTTAACATTAATGAGCGGTTTTCAAAAAGCAGTTTAAGAAAAAATAGTAGTACATAAAAAAGAACTAGATGTCGCTGAACAACTAAGTAGGTAGGTTTTTAAGAAAAAGGCAAATGGACCCCCTAAACGTCATGCCATAGACTTAGAAAAGTTTTCACTGAGTCAAGCAATGAGGAGGGCAAGAACCTTATATGAATATAAGGTTCTTGGAGGAGGGCTTTTCAAAGTGACATTTAAAAAATAATAACTATTCGCCTCACTAGATGGTGTTGCGTTGATACTCTTAGAAGCCTAAAAATAGTAACTATTTGATTTACTAGATGGTGTTGATACTCTTCGAAGGAAGGAGTTCGAAGCTACACAAGGGAACTCCTCAAAAACAAACAGTGTGAATGTGGAAATTGAGTAGGTAATGGGCATTTCGGCTTCAGCCATTTTATTGTGTCCACTGCTGGGGCACAGGCCTTCCTTATGGGGGTTTCAATGGGTTTATTAATTACTTAAATTGATATTTTAAAAATCGTATAAATGGCGGCCCGGTATTAGTTTGGCTAAGTGTCAGTCCGCGTAATTTATAATCGTGGCGCCAGTCAGAGTTGGTAGCCTTGCAGTACTTAGTTCGGTTGATTTAAATCACCGAACTACTGCAACTAAAATGAATGTTGCATTAGTTCGGTTAACCGCACTAACAACCGAACTACTGCAACTAAGGCCGGCCACACACAGACGTAATCACGTAACGGAATCTCGCAACGGAATCACGCAACGTGATTCCGTACGTACCACCACACACAGACGTTTTTTTTCGTTCGGAATCACGGCTCAGTCAGGCGCCAGACTTTGATGAGTAAACATTGAGCGAAGGTGAATTATTTTGACTTTTAATGAATAATTGGCTTTGGTTAAAAAATAAAAGGTATTTTTTTTATTTTTTTTTACTACAGATTAGGCCAATTTAAGAAACTAATTTGAATATTTTAACATTTGGTCCCGTATTTATTTTTTTATAAATATATTTGTCGAGCGGATATGGTCAACCGGAATGACGTCATTAGTGGCATGAAAGTTTAAGAAGAAAACCTTTGCCATCTACTTATAGAAAAAGAATGGCCAAGTGTCATTAACTGTCATAATGACTTTATGGTTGTTTGTAAACAAATAAGTTATACTTAATAGTTCTTCTATTTTATTCATTTAATCCAGTTGTGACGGTTCTAGCCTACCTTCTTAATTTGCCGCAATAATTTTTGAGGCGGTAAAATTATAATAAAAATGCTTACCAGTGGAAACTCTGCTGAAAAACTTTGTAAAAACTGACACGCCCAATCTACCCAAATTGCGAAATGTATTGTATGTATTGTGTCTATTTTGGATGTAGGCTACATGGATGAAATTGTAACGATTGCTTGTGGACTGATAAATTTGCAGGATAACATAATAAACATTGTGAAAATATGTGCATACTTTATTTCTATTTACAAACATTTAATAGTAGGGATGTGGAAAAAATTACGAGATAAGTTCATCGATATTTTTCGGGCGATATTAAATACTCTGATATATCGATAGATGTTTTTACAATAATTTTTCCAAAACGTTTTTTTGGTAATTACGTATGGATTCTAATAGTCGACACTATTTTGTCACTGGAGCATTTCGATTTTTTCCAACTTTGAGTCTTAAAAATCATCGTAAAATTCGTCAAATCGAGCCGAAATTTCGCGTAGGGGTTTATTTTGCTATTTTTTATGTTTTACAATACCTTAAAATTAGAATCCATTACTTAGTCATCGTCCCATTTCATCCCATTTTTTTCTGAGAAATATTACCTATATCGATATTTTTTCACTTCCACCTTCCACCATCCCTAATGCCAAGTTCATTGTCAAAATTGTCTTTGCACTTTTTTCTTTTTTTTATTATGGCTGGGAGATCTGTATGTGATGACGTCATATGAAGGTCATTTGAAGGTTAAAGCTTTTTATTGAATATTATAAATATCTTTAAAAATATAGACTTATTTTTAAATTTAATTAGTAGACACTGTACCGAAAGCTTATTCCTCGAAATGGTTTTGAGATTTCCAGTCATGTTCAAAAAGTTATCAAAGCCAATTGAAGATGATTAATTATAGACTATTTATTATTAATATTACGCTTAGGTCAATTCAATTGTTTTCTGTTTTTCTTTTTTGGTAAAATAGAACTAATAACTTAAGCCGGGTCCATAGCTCGTGTTTTGCTCTACACAATCAACAAAAAGATCTACACAAAACATTGTTTCGCGAAACATTTTTGTGTAGAGAAACAATGTTTCTGCTTTCCATGCCTGGTGGAAAACACGTACACAAAACATTTTGCGCGGGTCAAGGGGCAGGGTATTGTCATAGGCCAGCCGCACACACGCAATAATATTGGCCACAATAATTTTGAACAATATGATTTAACACTGAGGCTAACCGCAAAAAAAATTGCGATTAGCCTCAGTGTTATTAAAAATTTTATCTTTAAAAATCAATTAAAAAATTTCAATTGAACCAGGTTTTTCAAAATTTTTCGAAAAGGCAAGGAAAAGAGATATAACAGTTATAACAGTTACGAAAAATGATCAAAATGTAACAAATTTTTTTTGTTACCGATGCAAAGTAAATGGTGTTTTTTATTTTTAGAAGACTTAAAAATTCACCATTCAAAACTTTTTTTGAAAATTATTAAGGTTGTGACTTTGATAGAACCTAGGACTGTGTATAACTATTTGCACAGTAGATACTTATTAGTTAAAAAAACCGGCCAAGTGCGAGTCGGACTCACGCATGAAGGGTTCCATACCAAAAAACGGAAAAAATACGTTTGTTGTATGGGAGCCCCCTTAAATATTTATTTAAACGTTTACGGAACTCTAAAAACTAATGTCTATTCTGTGTAAGTTGTTTTAAAATATTTCAATTCCAGCTACTTTTCAACGCGAGGTCTACAGCTCACGAAGCCTAATAGTTTATGCATTTTTACATTTGCAAAAGTTACATTTTCAGATATACCTGAAACTTTGGTCACTTTTAAGTTTATTTCATACATTTTCGAGTCATGATAAGTAATAGGCTAACATAAAATGCTAAATTGGCAACACTGAAGTTTTGTCTACTCAAGCCATGCAATCGCTGTAGACGGCGTGTGTAGAGAAACATTGTTTCGCGAAACAATGTTTTGTGTAGATGTTTTTGTTGTGTAGAGCAAAACATGCGCTATGGACCCGCTCTTAGCAAAATAATTAAAAAGTAGGCCAAAAGTCTGGTATCCAGAGCTGTAATAAAAAAGTTAGCATTCCGTACGTACGGAATAACGGTTGTGTGTGGCGACCAATACAAAATCTATGGGAGGCTTGCGTTCGGAATGACTTTTTTCCGTGCGTGATTCCGAATGCACGAGCCCTCATGTGGAATTCCGCACGGAAAAAAATAACGTACGGAACGTTGACGTCTGTGTGTGGCAGGCATCGATTTTGTATGCAATCGCTGCGTTCGGAATTCCGAATCGGGATTCCGTTGCGAGATTCCGTTACGTGATTACGTCTGTGTGTGGCCGGCCTAAAGGGGTAAAAATGGTGATCCAGACTGATGGAATAGACTGGCGATGGCGTCAGCGTCAGACTGAGCGTGTATGCTCTAGCCTGCTACATATATTAATAGTGATCAGTGGTATGCTCCCTCATAAAATGTATAGGTACTGTTATGGATCGATGACTTAGCGGTTGGCCTGCTGTAATGCGCCCAACGTCAGACGTTGATTTTCGAATTTCGTTCGTTTCGTTCGATATAACTACAAAAATACAAATTTCGTCTTTCTTTGTTTTTAACTTTTAATTAACAACCAATTAAGTGAATAAGTTAAAGTTATGGATTACTCGACTATAAGCAATAAGACCAATTTAACCGAAATGGAAGAGGTAACAAACGGTGAATTATCTGAGCGATATTATTTGTTAAAAAAACAATATGAAAACTTATCAAATAGTTATGATATGATGAAACAAGAGTTACACGATACCAGACGGAGTTATCAGACAGCTTTGGACGTCCAGAGTCACCTAAATGCAGAGTTAGAGAGCTACCAAGCGGACGAGGAGCGACGAAAAAATGATGCAGCCTCGAGGGTTGCATCGTTGCAAGAAGAGATTTCCATACTGCGGGAAGAGCGAACGGAGTTGACGGAAAGGCTCTCTAATGAGATGAAGAAGTGTGAGACGGAAATAAAACGTTTGAAGGAAGAAAATGCGTGTAAACAGCGTGAGAGTCCAGAGTGTGATACATCGGAATTGGAGGAGGCTCGAGCAGCCGTAACTTCAGCATTGTCTGACGCTGCGTCTGCTAAAGTGGCTTTAGAAGAGGCGCGAGCTGAAGTGTTGTCATGGCGAATGAAGGCTGAGGAGTTGGTTTCGGAAATGGGAGAGATGAGAGCAACAGCGGAGCTTCGAAGAGAGGAATTAAGAGCCGCAGGGGAGAGGGAAGCAGTGGCTCTGGCTGACTTGGCAGAAGCCAGGGCAATGTTGCATCAGTATACTAGTGCTCAGGACTTGGAGCCACATGGTAACTTTAATATAAAATCTATTTGAGCTGTTTGCTTGCTTGATTGTTGCTGTTTGCGTGGCCTATGAGTTTTGTTTTTGCAAAAAAAACTCATAGGCAACACCCCAAACATGTTCACATAACATTGTTTTGATGTTTTAAAAAAAACACCGCGCAAGAGACCCGGCCTAATGGGGTTGGCAACGCAAAGCTAATTGCAGATGGCGCCAGGGGCGATCTAACTGCTATCAATACTTTGATTGGTTAAAATATGCCACAAATGACATTTGATATTTGAAACAACCAATCAAATGTATTGGTACAACCGCTTGTGGCGCCATTAGTTCCTTAGTTTCCATCCCCATTGAAGAAATTGTATACACACATCAACTTTGTCTAGGGATACCAGGTGCTATTATCATACAAACGAGGTAACTTTGAAGCCTTGGTTTCCTGCCAGGGATGTACTGTGCTGTGATCTGATGACAGCTATCCAGGGAGTGAATGAAGGAGATTCAGATCGCTATACACACCCAACTGATCTGAGCAGCATTCTAAAAACGTAATGGATATGTTTAAAAAAACTGCGAAAATACCATGAAAATGTATGGAAATCCTCAAACCGAGAACTCTGACCCATTAATCTTTTAGAATGCTGATCAGATCAGTTGGGTGTGTATAGCGATCTGAATCTATAATCCATAATCAGATTACAGCACGGTACATCCCTGGCAGAAAACCAAGGCTTCAAAGTTACCTCGTTTGTATGAAAATAACACCTGTATCCCTAGACAAAGTTGATGTGTATATTTCTTCAGTAATGAAAAAATTTACTATTGCAATGAGGATTAGTAACGATTTTTATTTAGTGGCTTATCAGGAAGCTTATGCTACCAAATGATTAAGTGTGAAGAAATTTTTCGATATCTCTTATGCCTGAAAAGTCATAAGAGCTAAAACACTGGTTTTTTGGGGATCCTTATGACGTCATTGCGACGTGCGCGAACCTTATGTCTTACCCCGGTCACTCACATGCGTGCAAAGGTTCGCAAATATGTGAACCCACACGTGTAGGACGACCTTCGTGAATGACTTCGCAAAGTTGTCGAGACATTCGTACCTTTCCAAGCTGTGTCGGTTTTTTGACGCACATCAAAGCGCAAGAACCTCGAACCTTCGTGAACAATAAACATTCGTGAACAAGTGTAGGAGGTATGCAAATGGGTTTGCACACTCATATGCGAACTTATTCGCGAAGTTGCTGACTTTGCGAATGAATTTCTGACAGCCACTCACATGCGTGCAAAGGTTTGTATAATGTACAAACCTTTGCGCACATGTGAGTGACCGGGATTACGTGATAAAGCACATATTGCAATGAGCTTGGCATTTCCTTCAAACCCTTATAACTCAACCATTTCTAAACAGATTTCAAAAAATCTATGATCATCTATCAATATGTGTTTATATTATATCAATAAAACTATAGGATTCAAACCTGTTACTGATCCTCATTGATTGTTACCGAGCCTTTAGTACATCTCAAATTACTGGTAGTTAAAGGAGGTTGCTTTATTAAAGTATTATTTTTACAGCTGCCAAAGGAAACTCCTTATTTGCGGAAGTGGAAGATAAAAGGCAAGAAATGGCTAAGAATCTCATTCAAATGAAGCAAACTAATTCTCGGGTAAATATAAATATCTGTAGTTAGTAAGGAAAAAAAAACATTTCCCTATAATAAACTTAAAAAGGTTTATGCTGCTCATACATCAGACAAATTTTCTGTTTTATTTTTACCTTGACTTGGTAGAGTTTAGTTTGATTAATTTAACTCTTGTGGGATTTATTTCAGCTTCGGAGGGAACTAGCAAACAAGCAAGCAGAGCTCGACACTCTGCTTCACGAAAAACAGACAATTTGGGAGCAGCAGGCCGGAGCTACTGCGCACCATGATAGAGAGCTAATAGGTCAGATTTTAATATTACTTATGATTACAGTACGATACAAATATCTTGAAATCTGGTGGGGATTGCACGAAACACTTAATTTGGGTATGCGTAGCGGTGAGGTATGCAGGCAGCAGGAGAGGGATGCGTACTATTGGTCGCTCACAAGAGCACATGTGCGAATTATCCCCACTCCATTGAAAAAAATTCAAGATGTTTGCCTCGTACTTTACTGTAAGCCAGTGGTTCCCAATTAGTTTTTTCAACGAATCACTCCAAGAAAGACCTCAAACTTGTGTACCCTTTATTGCAGGAATACCCTTATCTTAATCTTGTGATTAAATTGGTAAATAAATATTCCAGAAAATTATGAGGAGCGAATTAGCCAGCTGGAAGGGCTATGTGAAAAGCAAAGGAGAGAGTTGGCTCGTTGGTTCGGCAAGCTCTGTGAGACGACCGGTCATGATTGGCTGCCCGGGGTCATGGAGCATTTGAGGTGATTGTCTATGTTTGGAATTAATTAGTACCAAGTATATGCAACTTTTGAGGAGCTCGGTGGCGCAGTGGTTTAGCGCCTGGTCCTGCATTTACAGAGGTAAAGCAACATTTGTAAGGGTTGGTCATGGAATGGGTGACCAAAAATTTATTATCTCGAGCTCCTCCGTGCTTCGGAAGGCACGTTAAGCCGGGACCAAGGGTGCATTTGCAGTCATTAACACCCACCAATTCGCATTGGGCCCGCGTGGGTTATGGCTCATTCTCCTTATTCGCCCAATAAGGAAGGCCTATGCCCAGCAGTGGGGACATTAAAAATGGCTGATAGTCATATGCAATTTTTACTGAAGAAAGGCTGATTTCATGAATCTTTATTCTGTGTAACTAAATAGAGACAGCACCCACCAATTCCCATTGGGTCCGCGTGGGTTATGGCTCAGTCTCCTTATTCACCCAATAAGGAAGGCCTATGCCCCAGCAGTGGGGACATTAAAAATGGCTGATAGTCATATGCAATTTTTACTGAAGAAAGGCTGATTTCATGAATCTTTATTCTGTGTAACTAAATAGAGACAGATTAAAGGACTAATAACACCCACCAATTCCCATTGGGCCCGCGTGGGTTATGGCTCAGTCTCCTTATTCGCCCAATAAGGAAGGCCTATGCCCCAGCAGTGGGGACATTAAAAATGGCTGATAGTCATATGAAATTTTTACTGAAGAAAGGCTGGTTTCATGAATCTTTATTCTGTGTAACTATATAGAGACAGATTAAAGGACTAATTATTAAAACTCACACATAGTACAAGGAAGTTTAATAAAATAGTGAACCACCAAGACACGTGTGACATCGACAAGGGTCACGCTTAACTAACTTAGCAAAGTTTCTTAAGTAAGTAATAGGTTCATATAGCACACACACACTCTTAAATCTATTCACACTAACAGAAAAATCAAACTTAGTACCTACTACACGCGCAATGGACACACACATAAGTCTGTTCATCCTTACTTGTCTTATTTAGTAAACAGTTTTTGACAGTTGTCATACGTCTTTTTTTTTTTTTTTTTTTTTAAATTTATTTTGGCATCAAACAGTCATGTATAACAATAATTTTATAAAAAATAAACAATTATATCGAATAGACCTACAGTGCCCAATATCTATTTTGTACCAAACATGCATTGTGTCAAAACGTGGACAAACTTTTTTTTTTATTTTTTTTTAGTGACACTAACACTAAGTTACTTAAGCTGAAAATTGCCCATATAATAAATACTAAAAGCGTAAAGAATAAAACATTTTTTTTTCTTACAGTACAATAAAAGTACATACCAATAAACAAATAAGAAAATAAGGATACCTACATAACAAAAAAAAAGGAATAAAAAAGTAGTTCTCTTTATGTCTCTGATTTTAAGTTAATTTTACTTTAAGTTTTTCTTTTACTTTATTAAGAGACATGTTAAAAAGATCAATATCTTGGAGCTCCTTGTTATAAGTGTTGGTGGAACGAGAAAAGAATGAATTTCGAGTATAATTTTTTTGGCGACGCGGAACAACAAATAGTGGTAATGAACGTGAGGAGCGCACAGGGAGTCGAATTCGGCCTGAGAACTGGACATAACCCAGAAGCTCAGTCGAGTCAATTAAAGAATTAATAATTTTATAAAGGAAAGTAATGTCAAACATTTTACGACGGTTAAATAGACTTAGTAAATTAAATTTCTTCAGCGATTCAAAATATGTGTCGAGGGAATTACTTCGAAAGTTAAGCGACTTCAAAAATTTTTTCTGGATCCTTTCTAGTCTGTCAATGTGTACATCGTAGCACGGGCTCCACACAGCACTGCCAAAGTCAAGAATTGAGCGAACAAATGAGAAATAAAGAATTTTAATAGTGTTTATGTCTTTAAAAGGTTTGCTAATTCTAAGAATAAATCCTAGTCTACGAAAAGCGGCTTTAATGATATGATCTATGTGATGATTAAATGAAAGCTCAGAATCCATAATAATTCCTAGATCCCTTATATGCGTCACTCTGTTGAGAGTGTTGGTATTTATAGAGTAGTCGAAGCTTATTTGGTTCTTTTTGCGTGTCTAAGAGATAACATGACATTTATTAATATTAAGAAACAATTGGTTCCTATGGCAATAATTATGAAGTTCAATTAAATCCAATTGCAATTTGTGGCAGTCTTCTTCTGATTTTACAATTCGATAGAATTTAGTATCGTCTGCATAAAGCAGGTGATGACTATTTTTAAAAACTTTATCAATATCATTTACGTAAAAAGAAAACAGAAGAGGCCCTAAATGTGATCCTTGTGGAATCCCAGACAATAGGTTTTCACTCTTTAATACTGGAACTCCTGCAACTTCTATGTTATTAAGCCTCCCTTGTTGTTCCTTGATCTGGAGCTGTTCCGACAAGTTTTTTATGGTAGATTGTATATTCGATGCTTCTTTGGCAAAAGAATCAACTTTCTGATTATTCATTAAGCCTGACGACTTTAACTCACGGATATCGTTTTTCATAGTAGTGTGCTCAAGTGTTAAATTTTGAATTTTCTCATTCATATCTCGCATTTCTTGCCTAAAGGTGCTCAGGTCGTCACGCAAGGAATCTAAAACGCCCTTAATGTTTTCATTTTGAGTTTCGATAGTGAAATTAATAGACGCCAATAAAGTAGATTGCAATTCTAATAGCTTTTCTTCGAGATTGCAGCTGCACTCCGGAGTTTTTCTTTTTCATAGGCTAATTTTACTAACTGCGTCATCTCGCAATTTTGATAAATCCGGTTGCGATCCTGAATTTGCAAGGGGTGGGCTTCTTTGTACACTCATGATTGTATTTTCCTTTTCTTCAATACGATTTTTTTATTATTTGCGAGAAAAAAAAATGTATGAGAAGCAATCATATAATAAATATTGCGGGTTGCGGGTATTTTATAGGGAGGACAATCATGCGCTGGTTTCGTGATCGAAGCGGGGCGCGGCGTATTGCGGATTATGATACGCTATCCTGCTTGCTCAAGTAACAGGTGTCGCACCAAGAATTATCCGAACTTAGCCGAGTAGCTCACAATGTGAGGAATGAAGAGTACGTACTCTTTACTTATCGCACTCGCACAATTCTTTATACTCGCGCACTGTTGTAGCAATCACGGCACAATGAGAAGGAGTTAGAACTTAAAATGCAATAAAAGCGATTACTTAAGTCGTGAATAAAAAGCTGACCACGTCTGAACACAAAAGGGTTACGATGCAGACTCTTGAAGACGATGCAGTCTTTTATACTTAAATCGTTATTTAAAAATATGTTAGTAACTTTATGAAATTGTTGTTAATTTATTAACAAGTTATTTCGTAATCTATGTGTGGAAAACCATTTGTTGTATTTTATAAATGATTATTTCAATAAAGAGTTGGGTGAAGCTTGTTTACCATATAAGACGAGTAAGTAGGGTTTCCAGGTCACCTAATTTAATAGCCGGACAGACCAGCCAGTTTGGCCGGACATTTGGGTAAAAAAGCGGGACACCCTAAATTATTAAGGATTTTGTATCTTAGTAATAATACGCTTTTTTGATTATTTTATTCACTCGCCTTTCGAAAACTTGATTTAATTCAGGAACTTTTTTCCATTCAGGAAGTTTTGTTTTGTTCAATTTCGTTTCCTTAATTTTAATTTTGTGTTTTCTCTTGGAAAATAATAATATCAATGTCTGCCGCTGCGCCTCGCCTCGCGCCGCTCGCTCGAACGACCACGTGCGTGGGTCAATTGTAAATGTAAAAAGCCTAACAAAAGCCGGACAGGCCGGACACCGTTTAATTTGGCCGGACACTCAATCAAAAAGCCTACCTATGTCCCGCTTTAGCCGGACGCCTGGCAACCGTACAAGTAAGGATGGACAGACTTTAGATAGCTCTCAACGACTGACACTGCGTCACACACTCGAATTCGTTTTGAGATTGGTCTGAGATTTTGGTTATCTCGTGTCAATGAAAGGTTGTTTATCTATGTATGCGTTTCTTGAGCGCATGTAGTACGTTTGACTTTTGCCTTCTCTCTCTATTTTGAGGTGTAACATAACATTCAGAAAATAGTTGTCCTCATTAAATGTTCTTGTAAATATTAACTATACCACTGGGCCTGCATTCATCTGTTGGGAGTATTGGGCTAGAAGGTTATAGGTACTATAATGATAAGTAAATGTATTACCAACTTCAACTTCGATTCCATCTACTAGAAGAATTCTGCTTATGAAAAACTCAAGTTTATAACTTTATCAACTTTACGCAGGTTAGAATGCGAGCAACTTCGCAATGAAGTGGTATCCCGCGGCGCAGCGCAGCTAGCGAGCGCCGCGCAAGTGCGAGAACTGCGCAGGAAACTTGCGCTCGCCACCGCCGCCGCCGCACAAAGGGCCACAATATCCCCTGCGAGGGACGAGGGCGTAGACGATAAGGCCATTAGCGTGCCAAAGCCCTTCACACAAATCAAGAAGCCAACGCTGGATGACGTCAAAAAGAAAGTTACTTTTAATTAGGGGTAACGCGCTCCAATCTTCCCCAAAATTTTGTCCCTTGAAATAAATTCCCTTTTTTTTGACTTGTTGTTATTACTTTACTATTATTCAACTTACGTAGTTCAGAAAGCAACTTCGCAATGAAGTGGTATCCCGCGGCGCAAGTGCGGGAACTGCGCAGGAAACTTGCGCTCGCCACCGCCGCCGCCGCGCGAAGGGCCACCGTGTCCCCCGCGAGGGACGAGGGGCTAGATGATAAGGCCATTAGCGTGCCCAAGCTCACACAAATTAAGAAACCGACGCCTGATGACGTCAAAAAGAAAGTTACTTTTAATTAGGAGTAACTTGCCCTAATCTTGCCCCCCCTTCAATTTAGTCCCTTGAAATAAATTCCCCTTATTGCACTTGTTGTAAATTCAACTTTACTTAGGTCAGAATGCGAGCAACTTCGCAATGAAGTGGTATCTCGCGGGCTACCTAAATCGCTTTTGCGTTCTTGTGGTTGGCCATCTCTGTAAAATCCCTGTTTTTGATATGGTCACTTCCGGAAAATCACTGATCTGGTATTTCTTACAAAAATGGACACAGACTTAATCGATTGTCCTGATCTCATTTTTAAAAGCTTTTAATGTTCCGCGACGATTGCCAAGATCTGGTTGTATCAGACTCTTCCCTGTACCAAGTGTAGAACCAATTTAAAGTCACATTGTTATTGCGTGCAAAATCTTTGTACAGGGATTATAATTATAAAATTGATCTTAATCTAACTTCCATACCTAGTATCAAGAAAGTGATAATTTTGTAGAACTATTGTCTATTGTACATACCTACTACTTGTGTATGTAAGTAACATAACATAATTTTGTATTGTGTAGTTAGTGCATGTGGTGCCCTCCTGTAAGAAATGGGGCTTTAGTCTAAAGGCTGGTTTACATTATCTTAGTCTTTTAGTAGAGTGCTTTAGGAGAGTGCTTTAGTGGAAACATGTAAACGGTCGTCTTATGACTAAAGAGAGTAACGTTCTAGTAGCCTTTCTACTCGCTTTCCAGTAGCACCCTCTGCGCGCCCGCTCACCCCCCGCGCGATATTTTACTCGCACTCGCACTGGAAGCATGTAAATCGACATTTTAGTAGCGTCTTTAGTAGAGTGCATTTGCCGGTGAACGCGTGACGTGTAATTGAATTAAATAATAGGTATTAGGTATGGCGAAAATGACAATCTACTGGAAGCGTGTAAACGGTCACTGGAAAGGCACCAAAACTACTAAAGCACTCGCATTCGAATCTACTCGCACGCTACTAAGCACCCTACTAAATACTAAGATAATGTAAAGCAGCCTTAAGAGCCGTATTGCTATTACATTGTCTGTAATCAGTGTACCCATTGTCGGAGAGCCAAAAAAAGGTTAAAATAATGCAACTTATTTCAGTTGATAAATATTAATACTGTATCCTTCTAAATAGCTTTGCAAATTACTGCATTGTATGTGACCATAGACTTATTATGTATGTGACCAATTTTTTAGAAGATTTAATGGGTATAGTAAGCTATTCTTAAAAGATAGATAGATATGCTATCGCGGACGTTTTTGTAGACTTATAAAAGAGGAACAATTCCATAATACATTATTTTGTTATAGCTCAAAAGGTTTATGCAACGTTTTCGATGCAAGCTCCCAGACGGCTTCATTTTTGCCGACTTTAACTATTATCGACATATTTCTACCAATTTACATAAAACCTCAACTTATTATACCCTTAAATCTTCCTCATCTATTGGTGAAAACCGCATGAAAATCCGTTCAGTAGTTTTTGAGTTTATCGCGAACAGACAGACAGACGCGGCGAGGGACTCTGTTTTATAATATGTAGTGATAAGGAATTTATGCACAAAGAACATAGTTGTGTAAAAGAACATTTATCCGTGTTAAGACTATATTAGGGTGTACATAGTTATGTAGTTACGGCTTAGATTACAGAGACATATGATAAAAAAAATGCTATAAGGACTGAAACACAACTTAAAATCCTACTAATATTATAAATGTGAAAGTTTGTGGGTTTGGATGTTTGGATGTTTGTTCCTCAATCACGCAAAAACTACTTAACGGATTTGGATGAAATTTGGCACACAGATAGTAGATAGCCTAGATTAAAACATAGAATACTTTTTTATCTCTTTTTATACTCACGGGAACGGGAACCACGCGGGTGAAACCGCGGGCGGCCGCTAGTCATTAATAAAGAAGTAATAATTGATCAAGTTTGTATTTTTCTATTGTAGGTATATGATACATTATTTACAAAGTCGTATTTGCCTTTAAGTATATAAGAAAAAGGTATATAGGTACTTAAAAATATTATAAACAACGCCGACATTATATACAACACTACGCGCTACTCCCGCAAAAAATAATTACCATGTAAATACCTACACAATTTACTGATGGTGTTCCCTCGCAAAATATAAATTGTTATTTATGAACACAAATTTAATGATAGATAATTTATTGTGATTTTTCTCGACGAAAAAGAAAACGACGGCCATTTGTACCTTTTTTCACCACCAAAACTGCAAACAAATTTGTCACAAAATTTGTGTTTATAAAAATAACAATTGATATTTTGCAAAGGGACCGCCGCCAGCTTTGATAAAAAAAGTAATTACTATCCCCGTCAATTAGTAATGCGCCTGGCGGCCATGATTTAAAAGTCAAAAACGAAAAACAGTTTTTGTAATTTTTTTATATACCTAGACCCTATTTTATTGAAAATAATAATTCAATAACTAATATATTAGATTACCTATTAGAATTTTCTTGTTTCATGAAATTCTTAGTTGCGTTGCGGATCACGTCAACGTGGATGTTAATGTGACAAGGTTCCAGCGTATTACCAATTGACGGGGATACACGGTAATATTTTTTTTGCGGGAGTGGCGCTAGTGTTAAAAATAATGTCGCCCTAATGCACTTTGTTTATGAATTGATTATCTTTTGTTTTTATTACTTAGTGAAGATTTTTAACTTCATTTACTAGTATCATTTTATCAGTATTTTTGATATGTTCAAATTAATAATCATTCAGAACAGGTTGCTTTCTCATGATATTGGGGTGTTCAAGTCTTTCAAGGCATGCTCGCGAGCGTGCGCTACGTGTCTCGAGCGGCGAGCATGTTCGCGAGCTTCCTTTAGGGTGCGCGCGCGCAGTCTCATCGCTGCTTCATCTTGCACACATTTTCTGAATGCACCTACGCAATGGAAAAAGTTTGTTACGATTATTAGCTAAAGTTCCACAAAAGTTTTTGTTAATTAATACGATAAAATAGTCTGGAACGGGTACGGGCGCTGATGTAGCAGACTATTTCTATTACTTGATCCTTGCACTCCTCACACACTGGCTCGCGGCTGACCATGTTGGCAGTACGAATGACGTCAGATAACTGTTGAAAGAGCCCACCTATAGTGTCCCAGCACTTGACGACGTCGGACGGCGTCTCGGCGCTGATGTAGCAGTCTATTACTTGCTCCTTGCACTCCTCACACACTGGTTCGGGCGGGGCTGACCATGTTGGCAGCACGAATGACGTCAGATAACTGTTGGGCTGACCATGTTGTCAGTACGAATGACGTCAGATAACTGTTAAAGGAGCCCACCTATAGTGTCCCAGCACTTGACGACGTCGGACGTCGTCTCGGCGCTGATGTAACAGTCTATTACATGCTCCTTGCACTCCTCACACACTGGCTCGGGGCTGACCATGTTGGCAGCACGTATGACGTCAGATAACTGTTGAAAGAGCCCACCTATAGTGTCCCAGCACTTGACGACGTCGGACTGCGTTTCAGCGCTGATGTAGTAGTCTGTTTCTTTCTCCTTGCACTCCGGGCTGACCATGTTGGCGGCACTGATGACGTCAAATAACTGTTGAAAGAGCCCACCTATAGTGTCCCAGCACTTGACGACGTCGGACGGTGTCTCGGCGCTGATGTAGCAGTCTATTACTTGCTCCTTGCACTCCACACACTGGCTCGGGGCTGACCATATTGGCAGTACGAATGACGTCAGATAACTGTTAAAGGAGCCCACCTATAGTGTCCCAGCACTTGACGACGTCGGACGGCGTCTCGGCGCTGATGTAGCAGTCTATTACTTGCTCCTTGCACTCCTCACACACTGGCTCGGGGCTGACCATGTTGGCAGCACGTATGACGTCAGATAACTGTTGAAAGAGCCCACCTATAGTGTCCCAGCACTTGACGACGTCGGACTGCGTTTCAGCGCTGATGTAGTAGTCTGTTTCTTTCTCCTTGCACTCCGGGCTGACCATGTTGGCGGCACTGATGACGTCAGATAACTGTTGAAAGAGCCCACCTATAGTGTCCCAGCACTTGACGACGTCGGACGGTGTCTCGGCGCTGATGTAGCAGTCTATTACTTGCTCCTTGCACTCCACACACTGGCCCGGGGCTGACCATGTTGGCAGCACGAATGACGTCAGATAACTGTTGAAAGAGCCCACCTATTGTGTCCCAGCATTTGACGACGTCGGACGGCGTCTCGGCGCTGATGTAGCAGTGTATTACTTCCTCCTTGCACTCCTCACACATTGGCTCGAAGCTGACCATGTTGGCAGCACGGATGACGTCAGATAACTGTTGAAAGAGCCCACCTATAGTGTCCCAGCACTTGACGACGTCGGACGGCGTTTCGGCGCTGATGTAGCAGTCTATTACTTGCTCCTTGCACTCCTCACACACTGGCTCGGGGCTGACCATTTTGGCTGTGCGGAGTTCTATACGAGCTGCTGTCGACTTTACGTCCTTCACTGTTATACTGATAAAAAAATCTTATGTAGGTACAATGCGTTTCAAACTTATTGGCGGCTCGGAACATCGCTTGAGACGAAGCGCAGTATACAATTTTGATGTAAGTGGGTGGGAGAGGCGAGTGGTGGGGCACACGGATAAGCACATACTTAGTGGCTAAGTTCACATCACAACCGCCATAAGTTTGAAACGCCTGTAAAAATAATTAGAACTGCATTCAAGGATTTTTGAAAAATCCCTTGCCTTTGCCTTAAGGCGATTATCACCCTCAAGTGGCGCCCTCATCTTAATTAAATAATATTGCTTGCTAAGAACATAATAAAATAAAATGAAAAATGTTTTATTAACATAAAGTTTCTATTCTAAACAAGGTGAGACACCCTAGTAAGTAGATTTGATACACTTGTGTTAGGGATATCTCGCTCAAAACCCTTGTACCTTACACAATATCGACGGGTGAAAGCCTATTTGGTTTAAGCGACACCTAGGGCCATATAGAGTTATATAAATATTTGGAATCAGCGGATTTTTCTGCGTCGATTGAGCTAGGTCCCATAAATATCGGAGCACTTTTTTGGCGCTTAAACCAATGAAAATTTCGGCCTCATTTTAGAGCATTGGTGTATGAAACGCCAAAAAATCAATACCATTTTTAGAGACAGTGGATATGAACCATACAAATGTTTGATTAAAACCCGTTTAAACTGTTTGTGTTTTCACAATAATAGTACTCGATGGCGGTTAAAGCGTTTTGCCTCCAACTACTTTTTAGGAGTAACCGTCGCTTAAAACATTTTGCTTTACATAAAAATCATCAAGGCTGTCGCTTAAAACATTTAGCTTGAATCTAAAAAAAATATGTCATGTCGCTTCAACCTTTTTGCCTTTATATATTTTCATCATAACATGTTGTTTAAATCATTATCGTCTGTATGCAAAACTTGACTATAATGTCGTTTCAGAAATTTATCCGCACTCTATAACTTAATTGAGTGTCGGTCCAACATATCTCAAGTTTTCCTTGTGTTACTTGAAGCACTTATCAAAACTCAAAATAGTGATATCTATGTCCGTTCAGACATGCAAATATTATTATGTGTCAATTTTGCAACGTTGCATCAAACAATGATTGTTTGCCGCCGACGTATTTGACTCGCGCGGGTATGTATCAGCCTCTCCTCGTTCCTACTGAAGACACTGGAAAAGATACTAGATAGACATATAAGAGAAACTATAGGCAAAAGTAAAAGACCACTACATGACAACCAACATGCTTATATGGAAGGGAAATCCATCGAGACAGCCCTCCACAACATGGCAGTCAGAGTAGAGAGATCAACTTCAAACAAAGAATACGCTTTAGCGTGCTTCTTCGATGTTGAAGGCGCCTTTGACAAAGCGTCTGCGCAATCTATAGTGGAAGCCCTAAACAGAGAAGGTGTAACAAAGCAAATATCAGGTTGGATCACCAACATGTTACAACACAGATCTATACAAGCAGAACTATCAGACACCAAATACACCATCAAAGCTAGAAGAGGCTTTCCCCAAGGAGGTTGTCTGTCTCCACTGCTATGGTGTATCTTAATAGATGAACTAGTTACAAAAATCACTGCTATGCACATATACATCCAAGCGTACTCGGATGACGGCCTGTTACTTGTAAGAGGCAAAGTTCTAAGCGTGGTCAGAGATATAATGAGAAGCGGAATTATGACAACATTGAGATGGTGTAGGGACAAGGGACTGAACCTCAACCCTACAAAAACTAAACTAATGTTGTTCACAAATAAAAGAAAGATTGATAGCATGATCCCAATAAACATTAAGAATGTAGAACTTGAGATAGTAAAGGAGTTTAAATACCTAGGGATAGTCTTAGACAGCACCCTAAGTTATAGAACACACATAAAAGAAACTAGCAAAAAGGCAATGACAGCTCTCATGCAGTGCAGAAGAGCCGTTGGCAAGAATTGGGGCATGAAACCCGAAGTGGTCCAATCGATCTATAGGGCAATCATCCTACCGAGAATTCTCCACGGAGCACTAGTACGGTGGCATAAGGCACAACTAGAATATAACAGAAAAGAACTCACAAAGGTACAAAGACTAGCTAGCATCATGGTAACAGGAGCCATGAGAACAACTCCCACGGCCGCCTTAGAAATGATACTAGGCCTTAGTTCTATAGATCTTGAAATCGAAAAGAGAGCTACAGAACAATGGTTTAAGCTGAAAAGCACTAACCTATGGATAGGAAGACATACTGATAAAGGTCACGCAGAAATAGGGAAGTAGTACGAAGATAACCTTTCTATGATACTGGTTAATAATGACCTAATAAAAAAGGAAAGGATATTCGACAAAAAGTACAGAATAAGCATCAGATCCAGAGAAAACTGGAAACTAGAACAAGACGATCTGGATAGCACCGCGGTATGCTACACTGATGGGTCAAGAAAAGAATCGACTAAGCTATCGGGTGCTGGGGTATACATAGCTAAACCCGATACAAAAGGAGCCACTTTCAATCTGGGCAGATACGCCAGCGTATTCCAGGTGGAAGTATTCGCGATACTGGAGTGTGCGCACATGATCAAAAGTGAGATAAGCAACCATAACATAGGAAAAATAATAATATACAGTGACAGTCAAGCTGCCATCAAAGCCCTTGACAAAACGGAGACTACCTCAGCCTTGGTGAAGGAATGCAAACAAAGCATTCAGGAACTTGCAAACTTGGTTGAGGTGGAAATTGCCTGGGTACCTGGACACGAAGGTAACAAAGGCTATGATGAAGCCGATGAATTGGCTAGGATAGGGGCTGGTGAACCTTTCATTGGCCCTGAACCAAGACTGCCAATCACACATAGAATTACTAAGAACATTATTGAAATTCGAACAATCAAAGAAACCAACCAAAGATGGATGGAAAGAAAGGACTGTAGACAGTCCAAGATCTTCATCAAATCGGTTGACAAAAAGAAAACTAGAGAATTGCTGAAACGAAACAGGAGAAATATAAGAACGATTGTAGGTGTACTGACAGGACACTGTCCACTAAACAGACACATATCAGTGATCAAACGGACAGAGGATCCCATCTGTCCGCAATGTAAAGAAAAAGAAGAAACAAGCTACCACTTCATGGCAGAATGCCCGATATACGCATCACTGCGCTGGGAGCTCTTTGGGGTGGATAAGCTTAAGGAAGAGGATCTAAAGCAGTTAACGATAAGTCAACTCAGCAGGTACTGTAAGCGTACAGGTAGGTTCGAGGGTCCGACGCCGGTGGGGTAAATGATAACCCACCTCTCCCTCCGGGGATTTGGGGAAATGGGTGAAATGGTCCCAATCAAGGTGACTGATCACCCGTCTGGCTTTGCTGGTGTCCCCCCTTCTAAATATTAATAATAATAATAAATAATAATAACATTGAAGTTTTTAAATGAGAAATTATTGCATGGTATCATTCACCATTCTTTAAAAAGTTATACAAACAGATGCGATTTAAAACAAATGCTGTTGTTTTCAAATTGTTGTTTAAGCCATTATGATTTTACTCTGAAATATTTAATTTTGGAGTTTGAACAAAATAGATTTATTCTATCCAATTGAAAGAATGTCGGTTAAAGCACTTAGCCAGACTCTGAAAGACAATCAAAGTAACACTTAAGCCATTTTGCTTGGAACTGTCAGCAGAATAAAGTGGCGGTTAAATCATTTTACCTTACTCCATTATATGGCTATTTTGAATGAAGCGACATTTTTTTTCAAAATTTTTATCTTTACAAAGTGAAGAATGTAACAGGAATTTGAGACTTTTAAAACGAAACTAGTTTGTAACACTTTCAGGCAAAATTAACAAACCGTTTTGTTTTAATAATTTTTTTTCCGAAATTAAAAACTTTGAAACGCTCTCCTGTAAAGTTCCAAAAATGTCGCTTAAACCAAATAGGCTTTCACCCGTCGATATGTTAATGTATCGAAAATTCACATGTACAGATTGAAGCTAAGGTTCTTTCGTATATGAGTGTAAATAAACTAAAGAAGCTTCAATCTGTACCTACATGTGAATTTTCAATACAATATACTATAGGGTCCTTCTTTTAAATAGTGCACGAAATTTTAAGGGGTCAAATGTACTCATGCATACAAACAACTTTACTAGTGGACCAACATTAAAATCGAGAAAAAAAAACAGCTGTTCCATACATTTTGATATATTCGATTTTAAACTTTCTATGGAACAGCTGATTTTTTTTCTCGATTTCAATGTTGGTACCATAGTAAAAGTTGTTTATATGCATGAGTACATACATTGACCCCTTTTCGTGAACTATTTAAGAAGGAGTACCTTATATACCTACTTAGCGAGCAATAAATTTAATTAAGATGAGGGCGCCACTTGTGCTATGTAGGGGCCTTAACCAGGAATCGAATCCACTAAATATGTCAAAAATCTTTTATTTTTACGATACCGATAGAAATGGTTACATTAGGATTATTTTTTCTTGAATAATACAGCATCTTAAACAAAAGAAAGATCTTAACTTAATATTTTAATTTTAATTAAGTATAAGTACGTAGGTATTGTATCGTATCGTGTGCGTTTGTTCAAAAATCTTTGAAAGGAGTTCCAATGAATTAAAAAAAAAAGTATTCTTTCAGTAAAATTTCCTATCTTCAATATTTAAGGTACTTTCCCTTCGCGTGGCAATTTTTTAGGACACCTGTAAGTATATCAATAAAAAAAAAAACATACGCCGGCTACCGGAAACCGACAAACTGTCCCATTAGATAAGTATGACGAGCAAACTGCACGAAGCAGGCAAGTTGGTGCTAAAACTGGTCATCCGGTAAAATAATGTTTATTTAATACATTTGAATGGCTGTTACAGTTCCTTGGAAGTAGAACCCGGGTGCTAAGAGATCTGTAAGGTCAAGTTACGATTTCTATAATAGGCAATAGGCATGTCCGCTGTTCTCTGTAGTTGATCTTTAGTAACTTTATTTATGTATCACACGTATATTTTATCATCGTATACCTACTAAAGTAGGTATAAAAAATTCATGAATTTTTTTTTCGGTGCTTACTAATTTTAAGTGGTGTAACTAGAATTCTCCACGACATCGTGTATTTCTTATAGGGTTGAATTTTGAAAAATAGAGTTGAATTTTCAAAAATCCTTTCTAGTTCTTGTCTACGTAAAAATCTATACAGCATTTTAAGCTCCTGCCGTACCCACCCCAGAAAAACTCCAACGCGATCGCACCCCACCTAGTTTTGCCCCGGAACTGGAGGCCAGGCCTTGAAAAAATATCTCTAGATACGTCCATTTTGCCCTCGATACACTAAAATCCAGTATTTTTCAAAAAGACAAGTCCAGCACATAAAGTACATTATTTTGACTTTTTTTGCCACTTCCAATAAATTAGAACTCAAACAAGAATACCAGCCACTTTGTCTTAGATAGGTCTAATTTTCATTAACTATTTCGCACCTTTAAACATACTTTTTTCCAACAGTAGGTCTTTTCTGTCTCCTATAATTTTGTCTGATGGACATGCGTGTAAAATAAGCGATTCAATTAGGCCTACCCGCATCTCTCCGAGTGGTTATCGTCCATGCACTTGAGCTTCTCCATGTAGATTTGGTCCTTGTAGTCGCCGCGAGGGGGCGCGGGCGGCCCGCTCGCCACCGCCGCACCACCCGCCAGTGTCGCGTCTTCCACTAATCTTTCAACCTGAATAGAAACATCTGACTTTACGTGACCAATGAAATGAAATACAGCACCATGTTGCGGAAAAGTAACGAACTAGGTATTTTCTTCTACTGAAACTGAAGTTTCTATCCTCACATAAGTACCTACAATCACCGAATAATAGTACCTACTAGCTACAATTTACAAAAGGAGGCACCCCAGAGCAATCCAAATTTGACTCAATAGAAATGATAGGTATAGTTCGGGACACGAAAGATGACCACAAATGGGGCCCATCTTCGCATCATAACTCACGACTTATATTTCATATATCTATAGAGATATATATTTTATATATTTAAATGAAATATTATTTTGTCTTAAGTCTTTTCTTCATGAGTTATGTTATTCTTTCGTGTCCTGCACTATAGGTAGGTCTAGGTACTAAACTTTTTTATTTTTCTGAGAATAAATATTATTAAAATCTGATATGTTAACGCAAACCGTGGTTGAATTTTTGAGATAGCCGTAGGTAGAGTCACCAGATCTAATAATGACTTTTCCCTGACTTTTCAGTAAATTTCCTGACATTTTGTAGACCTACATCTACATTCTTCACTTAGTTGACGTTTGGTATTCTGTTATTCTCACTAAAATAAAAAAAAATAAAATAAAAATTGTTTATTTCCATCAATAATGTAGATCATTAGATAAAATGGGTTGGAGCTTCCTTTTAAGCTTTAAGGCCTGTGTTAAGAAGCCCCGCTCCTCCTTAATGATTATACATACTTAAAATTACAAAAAGATACAACAAACTAAAGGCTTCTAACAATAAAACACAAATACCTACCCAACAATCACAATATAAAAGCCAAGACTTAAGTAAAAAGTAGATTTGCATGCAGTTGTATGTATTTGTGTGTGTGTGTGTGTGTGTGTGTGAGTGTGTGTGCGTATGTATGTGTGTATGTCATATATAGATTGTTATTTAGAATTTGTATTAAGTACCTATACTTATTACGTTATAAATAAAAGAAGTGATTCTGTCTCTTCCCAAGTTTTAGTTTTTAGCCATTTAGTTATAAGTTTTTTAGATTCATTGTGTGTTTTGTCATATATATATAGCTGTCGGTTTATAATATTGTAGAGGTGAGCAGATTGAACAAGATATTGTGTTTGTGCAAATTTGGTCCTAACTCTTGGAGCATAAGCAACTATATCTTTTCTTCTTTTGTTCATTATACCCGGGTCATACGTCAGCGTTTTGTGAAGTTTGAGGGTGCTCTGCACAATATATAGCTTTCTTACAGAAAGGATGTTACTTAGTTGATAGAGACTTTCAGTTGAAAAACGCCATTTTTTGAAATACATCACTTTTATGAGACACCTTTGAGCCCGCTCCAATTCTAGAAATTTTGTTTTTCCCGCACCTCCCCATATAGTGATGCAATATGTTAAGACAGACTGTACTAGAGATATATATATAGTATTCAACAGACTATTTGGCGAGGCGCGGTCAATTCCTATATCTCTTGGTATCACATGTCGCAACGTCTTAAAAATCCAGACTAATTTCCTAATTCTACTACTTATATAATCAATATGTGGGTGCCACGATAGACGATTATCCACCATAACTCCTAAATATTTTAACTGGGTGACTTTCTCGATAATTCTGCAGTCGCAGTTACTATTATTATTACCACAATCATGTATTTTGATATTAAAATTGTCGTTTGGTTGAGTACTATTATTTATACTAAAACAAATAAACTTTGTTTTTTGAATGTTAAGTGTGAGGAGGTTAGATCCAAGCCACTTAGCAACTTGACTCATTCCTTGTTCGGTGTACATTTTGACGCTATCCCATGAATCAGATGTAAAAATTATTGCGGTGTCATCTGCGTATGAAAAGATTTGAGCGTGAGGTATTTGAACATTGCACAAATCATTTATGTAGATGAGAAATAAGGTAGGTCCTAAGACACTACCCTGAGGTACTCCGTATGAAATATCAGCTTCCTCGCTAACAAAATCCCCTATCTTAACTCTTTGTTTCCTGTCAGTAAGATAGCTTTGAAATAAAGCAAGACAGGTTCCTCTGATGCCAATCCTTTCTAATTTTCGCACAAGGATAGCGAGAGAGACTGTGTCAAACGCTTTTTTTAAATCTAGAAAAACACCCAGACACTTTTTACCCTTATCCAATTTTTCTACGACCAGCGAGCCAAGGGCATTCACTGCATCCTCCGTCGACTTTCCTTGCTGAAAGCCAAATTGTGATGTGGAAATTATGTTAAATTTATTTAAATAATTAAGGAGTCTTGAGTTGATCAGTTTTTCCAGCACCTTGGAGATCGCTGGTAGTACAGAGATAGGTCTATAATTGCTGACATCTTCTCTCTCCCCACCCTTGTACACTGGTGTAATAATGGATTGTTTCAACGCAGTAGGGAATAAGCCTTTTTCGAAACATAGGTTGACGAGGTGTGTAATGACTGGAACAATCAGATTCTTAGCGAGTTTAAGGAAACTCGTGTGGATATTATCCCAACCCGGAGCACTATCAGTTTTTAAGCCCATCAAGACCCTATTTACCTCTTCACAATCAGTAGGAAGTAATACAAATGAGTTCGCTTGTTGAGAGTTATTTTCACAAATTGAGTCTAATGACATCATGGCTCCAGAAGGGCGCACCAAGGCAGATGCAAGGTCTTTACCAATATTTGCAAAGTAGCTATTCACCAAATTTGCCGATTCAGCGGGGTCAGATTTTATATTTAGAAGTTCCGTATTTAAGTTATTAGTTTTGTTTATATATGTAATTTGTTTTATGTTTTTCCATAGTGTTTTATTATTTATCATTGATTTAGAAAGCAATTCTCTGTCATATTTTCTTTTTAGTTTTTTAATTAAATTATTACAGAAGTTTCTATACCGTCTATATGTTAGTTTGTTTATTTCATTATGTGGTTCTTTTTGACATTTTCTTTGTAGTTTATTCCTGTTTTTAATACAGCGTAAAATGCCAGTAGTAATCCAGGGTTTTAAAATGGTTTTTCTATTTGTTATTAAAGTAACCTTGGAATTTTCCTTAATACTTTCGCTAATTTTTTTAATTAACTCACAGATCACTACATTGGGGTCATCACAATAAAGTAACTCGCAGATATTTTTTTCTTGAAGATGTTTTAGAGCGGTTGCAAAATCTATTATGGTTTTAGTCTTTTTTATATTTGGGTGGTTTTTAGCTTTCGATATAGCAAGGAATGTAGAATAATGGTCAGTAGTAGACGTAGCAAGAACAGCAATAGAAGCCTTGAATTTTTTTGTGTTAATTTTTATCATAAAGTGGTCTAAGCAACTGTTTTCTCTTGTTGGTAAAGTGTGTCCTGCTAGTATTCCCAATGACGATAGCTTATTTAAATACTGTATACGGTTTTGATACTCTTGAGACCGCTCATCTGGTTTAGGAGCAATGTTAATATTTATATCACCTGCGACCACAACACTGTTAGTAGCATTTAAAGTTTCTATATGTGTACATAAAGAGTCTATGAAAACAGATGCGTTTGTATTAGATGGCGATCTGTAAATACCCAAAAGAATACTATCTAGAGTTTCCAATTGAAGGCAAGATGCCTGAACTAATTTAACTTCCTTGATGGTATGTTTCAAAGTATTTTTAATATATATTACTACCCCATCATTTTGATTTAAGTAGCTAGTAGTGAAATAAAAACAGTAATTATTCAAGTGTGGTATAGGTTTGTTGGGGTCAAGTCTACATTCCGTAAGTATTATAATATCTGTATTAATTGCCAGGCTATTCAAAGTCAGTAAAAAATCGTCAAAATTAGAGTAAATGCTTCTTATGTTCTGGCAAATGACAGTAAGATCATTTTTTTCGATTTTTATATGTTTAGTAACATCAGCGCTGTCACAAAGAACGGAGCTTGCAATTTCAATGCTGTCTATCTCTTTCAGTGTATGTAAAGTGAGGTTATCCATTAACATATAAAATTGGTAAACACATGGTAATAAGGTCGGACATTATTTGTAAAAAGATTAATGTTTGATTATGTAATATTAAGGAAGAGTCGTATATTTTAGATAAAAGTTTGTAAGTGTATTTGTGTGTGTATGTGTATGTAATTGTAAGGGGCGAGGGGTGTGTCATGTTTGATAAAAGCTTGAGAGTGTATTTGTGTGTGTATTTGCGTGTGTATGTGTATGTAAGGGGCGAAGGATGTGTCATGTGTGAGGGTGTGTTAGAAAGTGTGATGTACAAAAGAGTCTTGATCAAGTCTATGTTAATTAAACTAACTATGTTTACTTGCAAATAAAAGCTAAACAGACTAACTACAAAATTAAAGATAAATAGGCTTACTAGCAAAAAATGGCAACAAATCAGTTTGGTCACAAAATTAAGGCAACATGAGCAATAAGCGAATTTTCCATTTACTTGCAAATAAAAGCTCAATAAATTAACTAGTAAATCAAAGCTAAAGAGGGTTACTAGCAAAACATAGCAAAAAATCAGTAAGATAAGAAGATTAAGGCAATATAAGCAATAAGCGATTTCTCCATCTTCATCTAGTCAATCTTGGCGTATGAGATTGTGTACCTGCTCCTCATTTCTTATCATGATAATCGGCGATTGCTCATTTTTTCTGACGTAAACCTTACCATAAGCAGTCCAACAGAACTTATAGTCCTTTGACTTAGCCAGGTCACGGGAGAGGTAGTGCAGGCGAGCGCTGTTCGCTGTTAGATGTTCTGACAGATAAATCGGGACTTCTTCGTTAGTTTTCAGCCCTACGTGCTTAGCTCGGAGTTTTGTTTGATGTCTAGTGTTGAACACTTTAGCCATCTTAAGAAAATCCATTTTCAATATTGCGGAGTTTGTCTCAACAATAATAGGCGTATTTGAGTGTTCTGGCTTCTTACTACGAACTCTATATACATCCTTAATATCAGACTGTGTTATTTTGCAGTCAATGTTATTAGAAAGGCAAACAACCATATCTACTAGGTCCTTTTTGGTCTCATTTTCTTTTCTCGGCACATTCTTAATTTCAAAATTTGCTTTACGACTTGCTATTTGGCCCTCCTCCATCTTACTCTCCAGCAGCCTAATATATTCTCTATCCTCTTTTACTTGACTCTCCAATTCGCTTATTTTATTTCTGAACTCTTCATTTTGCGCACTTAGAAAAGTAACAGCACTCTCGATATTTTGATTTGAGTCTTTAATTGTTTTCAGCGTAGCGTTGACTTCCGCAAGCTGTTTACCGTGCGTAGTCGTAAGATATGAGATCATCTTTCTTACTTCATCCTTAAAGTTATTAAGTTGGTCACCAATGGATGTGTGCAATTGCACTCTGGTTCTTGCTCTTGAGTTTACGTATTCCTGCTGCGGTGAGTTGCCTTCCTCCGAAAAACAAATCGACATCTCCGGGTCTGAAGCATATTTGTTGAGAGTATTGTTCATGTTTACAATTTACTAATATCAGGAGACTACAAATATCTTTTGAGTGTTGATTTTATGGTCAACTCCTTTGCCTTCTTTAGAAAAACTTACAGTGGTGTATTAAGGCAGTATGATCTTTACCTTTGCCTGGACGAGATCTGTCAGCGTCAGCTGATGTCAATGTCAACGTCACTGTCAGTTGACGGAAATAGGTGGATGACTGAAGTGGAGGTTATGTTTTATGTTTGTAGTTATTTATATGTACATTACCGCACCTTTTTTATTGCAATTTCTCATGTAATTCTTCGGAATCTGGATATAATTCACTGCACTTAGATAGTCGGGCGGTTTATCTATTGAATTTACTAAAAATTGTTGTGAAACTTTGTGTTTATAAGAGGATTTTTTTCAACAACTAGAGAGGTAAGTTGTAACGCACTTCACTCGTTGAACGCCGAACGGGAGGGGAAAAATGATTAACAAATTATGTATTTTCATTAAGTAGGTACCTACTTACACTTTTTGGGATTTCTAAAATCCCTAGAAACTACAGTTTTTCCGTTTTCCTGACGGAAGCCTAAAATTAAAAAAATACTGTCATCTTGTATAGGTACTGTAGCCGGTACCTACTCTGCACACTTTTTTATTCGTCTAGCTCATTTAAACAATAAAGACAAGAGTAGTCAAGTATAAGAGTCAAGTTATCACGACAAATAATATCGAAATGAAATCTCTGACTCACTCATTTTAATTCGCGGAACCACGGACGCACCTAAGTTTTGTTTTTAAAATATGATTTAATCTATATTTTGATAATGTAACCTAATAAATCAAATTTGTGCATCTGTCGTACTTATGGCTAATTAAAGAAAACATTTTGAGAGGAGAAAAATTAAAAACTCAAAATTAAATCAAGGCAGATTTATGAATAGATCAATTATGAGGAAAGGTTAGATTTGTGGCTAACGAATTCTTTGTAATTTAAATTAATCATTTGACCTTTAGTAAGAGCAAGATGACGACATAATCTTTTTTGTTTTAATTTGTAGTTCCCCAAGGTCACACTTTCCTAAAATTATTATTCATGCGACACGACTATCACGATAAACGATAGAATGCCGTCCGAAATGTACCTATAAGTAGGATTTTCATTGAAACCAATGATTTAAATCTTCGATTAAAACACACTGTTATGAAAGTAGTTGAACAGTTTTCGTCACTGAGGTATAATGTACCTACTAATGTACCTACTAGTTCAATGGTTTGCGGTGGTTAATTCATCCAAGGGTTTGCGTCTATAATACCTAGGTAGGTAGCTATTTATTCTAATTCAAAATAAAGTAGGGGACACTAAGTATAGGTTTTCCATACAAACGATATAACTTTGGAAAAGTTTTTTATAATATAAATACTTACTTAAGTAGGTACAATCAGATTTTATTTGAGTTTGATATTGTTCGTAATAGGTTAGTACAGCGGTTCCCAAATTCTTTTAGCTACGGAACCCCATTTTGGTTAACCGTTTTTCGGCGGAACCCTAGTTCAAGTAAGAAGTAAACTAACCAGGGTTGCCACTTTTAGGAACAGAAAACAGAACAAGGGAAGCTGGCGAGCCGCGAAAATTTTTTGGGTCTTTTTTCTAAATGTACGTTGAAGTCATTAAAACTGGCAGTAAAACTACTCTAGAAACTAGTACCTTTTGATCGAGTGTTATCATTAAAAATCGGGACCAAACTAATGGATCGTCGGGACGCGGGATAATATCATCCAAATCGGGTCTGTCCCGGCAGAATCGGGACGGGTGGCAACCTTGAAACTAAGTGTGACATTACGTTTTTTTTTACGTGAAATCACACCATACTGAGGCTTTTTGGCTTGGTGTTCACATCTTGTAAGTTAGCTTGACTTTAAATTCTTTTACAATTATATATTATTATCTTGAATTAATAAACTCTTGAATTTTCGCGGAACCCCTGAGAGCCTCTCACGGAACCCCAGGGTTCCGCGGAACCCCATTCGGGAACCGCTAGGTTAGTAGGTATTATTTTCTGTGATAATAGTAAACTTGCGGATTTTACTGTTTCTTTCTTTCTTTTATTCGAATATTCACATTCGCCGTGTGTCAATATTAAAACTAAAAGTTAGATAGAAAAATGTAAAATTTTGCGTGTTTTTGTATGAAACTGTTTTTTTTCTAACTGACAGTGTTGTCGTCCTAATAGTACAGTAGCCCGTAGAACATTGAAATCACCATAAAGGTTACCGTTTGCCGTTGTGATACCTATAGTTATTTATTACAAAATTATAGATACTTTAACCAAGTTTTACAGATCGCAACCCGCCGTAACCTATATTTTTATATCTCAAAAAATGATATTTTTTTTATTTTTCGAGGTTTACCACATAGTTTAGCTATTGTCGTGTTCTACATCTTGGTTTGATTGCCACAGATAAAAGTAAGACTATAAAAAGTAGCCATACACAGATTTAAGACCAGATAAAGTCCAACCCTTTTCATCAGGTCTTAAATCTGTGTATGGCTACTTTTTATAGTCTTACTTTTAACACGGAGATCTAGTTTTAAAGATAATTACTTATATTGACTAAAATGTAAAGCAACAACGGTAACTTGGCGGCGGTATGGGGACAAAACGGTTTATAAGATTCGTGCAAGGAATTGTTAAGGATATCCAAGTACCGGTTAAAGATGATTCATACCTGAACCCCATAATATACAACGCAACGGACCACGAGTTATGATTAAATAAAACCGCTCAAGAGCGAGTCGGACTCGCGCACCGAGGGTTCCGTACCATCATAATTGCACCATTAAACCACACTGCAGAGTAGAATAATAAAATAAGTATTGCAGTTTTAGGTCAGCGCCATCTCTTGACCGATAGTGGAACTAATGTTAACTTTTTTAGAAATTTGATAATTTCTAAAAAACTGTGCTATATTGAGACATCGTTTTATTTTTCCTGTAATCTTTATATATGTTACCGGCAATGTGTATAATCCGGCATTGTATACAATGCCTAGGCATTGTATACAATGCCTAAAGCGATCAGGCAATGTATGAAATATAATTCATTTTATACTTTGCCTAGGCATTGTATACAATGCCTGCTGGTCCACCGGCAATGTGTAAAATAAGTATATTTCTGTTGTCTGTTATAAAAAAATAACCTCGAAATTTAAGGCTCACGCTCCGCTGCGCTTCGCGCTCGCCTTAAATTTCTAACCTATACGCGGGACCTACAGGAGTGAAGCAGGTTCGATTCCAAACTCAAATTTCTGTTGTCTGTTATAAAAAAATAACCTCGAAATTTAAGGCTCACGCTCCGCTGCGCTCCGCTGCGCTCCGCGCTCGCCTTAAATTTCTAACCTATACGCGGGACCTACAGGAGTAAAACAGGTTCGATTCCAAAGAGCCCCCCTCGAGCCCCCCTCGAGCCCCACTCGAGCCCCCCTCGAGCCCCCCTTGAGCCCCCTCGAGCCCCCCTCGAGCCCCCTCGAGCCCCCTCGAGCCCCCCTCGAGCCCCCCTCGAGCCCCCCTCGAGCCCCCCTAAAGCCCACCTCGAGCCCCCCTCGAGGCCACCTCGAGCCCCCCCTCGAGCCCACCTCGAGCCCCCCTCGAGCCCACCTCGAGCCCCCCTCGAGCCCCCCTCGAGCCCCCTCGAGCCCCCTCGAGCCCCCCTCGAGCCCCCCTCAAGCCCACCTCGAGCCCCCCTCGAGGCCACCTCGAGCCCCCCTCGAGCCCACCTCGAGCCCCCCTCGAGCCCACCTAAAGCCCACCTCGAGCCCCCCTCGAGGCCACCTCGAGCCCCCCTCGAGCCCACCTCGAGCCCCCCTCGAGCCCACCTCGAGCCCCCCACGAGCCCCCCTCGAGCCCCATCGAGCCCCCTCGAGCCCCCCTCGAGCCCCCCTCAAGCCCACCTCGAGCCCCCCTCGAGGCCACCTCGAGCCCCCCTCGAGGCCACCTCGAGCCCCCCTCGAGCCCACCTCGAGCCCCCCTCGAGCCCCCCTCGAGCCCCCCTCGAGCCCCCCTCGAGCCCCCTCGAGCCCCCTCGAGCCCCCTCGAGCCCCCCTCGAGCCCCCTCGAGCCCCCTCGAGCCCCCCTCGAGCCCCCTCGAGCCCCCCTCGAGCCCCCTCGAGCCCCCTCGAGCCCCCCTCGAGCCCCCCCGAGCCCCCCCTTGAGCCCCCCTCGAGCCCCCCTCAAGCCCACCTCGAGCCCCCCTCGAGCCCCCTCGAGCCCCCCTCGAGCCCCCCATCGAACCCTCCTCGAGCTTTCCCGAGCCCCCCCCCCCTCGAGCTTGCCTCAAGCCCCCCCCCCTCGAGCTTTCCCCAAGCCCCCCTCGATCCCCCCTCGAATCTATTCTCGAAAATCTTTTTATTATACACATTGCTGGTGGACCAGCAGGCATTCTATACAATGCCTAGTCATTGTAGATGTTACCGGCAATGTATGAAATGCAGGCATTGTATACAATGCCTGGCCCTTTTAGGCAATGTATGAAATATAATGAATATTGATATCTATTTCACACATTACCTAGGCAGTGTATACAATGACTAGGCATTGTATAGAATGCCTGCTGGTCCACCGGCAATGTGTATAATAAAAAGATTTTCGAGAATAGATTCGAGGGGGGATCGAGGGGGGCTTGGGGAAAGCTCGAGGGGGGGGGGGGGCTCGGGGAAAGCTCGAGGAGGGTTCGATGGGGGGCTTGAGGGGGGCTCGAGGGGGGCTCGAGGGGGGCTCGAGGGGGCTCGAGGGGGCTCGAGGGGGCTCGAGGGGGCTCGAGGGGGCTCGAGGGGGGCTCGATGGGGCTCGAGGGGGGCTCGAGGGGGGCTCGAGGGGGCTCGAGGGGGCTCGAGGGAGCTCGAAGGGGGCTCGAGAGTGGCTCGAGGGGGGCTCGAGGGGGCTCGAGGGGGGCTCGAGGGGGGCTCGAGGGGGGCTCGAGGGGGGCTCGAGGGGGGCTCTTTGGAATCGAACCTGTTTTACTCCTGTAGGTCCCGCGTATAGGTTAGAAATTTAAGGCGAGCGCGAAGCGCAGCGGAGCGTGAGCCTTAAATTTCGAGGTTATTTTTTTATAACAGACAACAGAAATATACTTATTTTACACATTGCCGGTGGACCAGCAGGCATTGTATACAATGCCTAGGCAAAGTATAAAATGAATTATATTTCATACATTGCCTGATCGTTTTAGGCATTGTATACAATGCCGGATTATACACATTGCCGGTAACATATACACTGCCTAGGTAATGTGTGAAATAGATATCAATATTCATTATATTTCATACATTGCCTAAAAGGGCCAGGCATTGTATACAATGCCTAGGCATTGTATACAATGCCTGCATTTCATACATTGCCGGTAACATATAAACTGCTTTCACATAGAATTATTTCAGATTTTTCTCTTTGCAAACTTCGGAGATAAGGGGTAATTTTTTTTTTTACATTTTTCATTGTAAATCGAGAACTATGCGGCCTAAAACAAAAATAAAAAAATATTGAAAACGTGCAAACGGCGCTCTTTCATATGATACCCCAGCCCCACATGCCCTATAGTAGCTCCACTTCAAATTTTTAAGACCCCTTTTTAGTCCCTGTTGTAAAAAATATTTTTTTTTATTTATTTCTTTTTTGCAAAATAGTTGGGCAAATGTCATCTTAAACTATTCCAAATTTCAAGTTGATACCATTATAGTAGTTCTCGAGATATCCAGCTGTGACAGACAGACAGACAGACTGAGTCACACCATAAGGGTTCCTTTTTACCATTTTGGTACGGAACCCTAAAAACGAATGCAAAAATAAAATAACTTTTATTGCGTCATAGTGTAGAGTCGTATTTTGTGCCAAAAAAGCTGCTTTGATTCAAACAAGTTTAAATGTATGAATTTACAAAGGGTCGTATTTTGTAAGGATAGATTCAGAAAAAACGATGAACTCAGTGTTGATATTATGCCATGTTTATATAAATAAAACATTGTTATGAAAAATAAAAATTTGAATCCTGGTTCTGCGATACCCGATCATATTTATTTCGAGCCATAATGATTATGAGCACATATTGACACTTTGTATTTGTTTTGTAGGTACCTATCTACCTATAGATGTATTTTATAAGAGTATGAATAAACACATAAATAATAAGTCGTTTAAAAACATACAGGATAGGTACTAGGCATAATGTACGAATTATTCCAAACAAATCTTCTCGCGCATAATCATCTTGCATAACAACTTATCTAAGAACCACAAAAGCAGATGTGATACGTGTCTAATACTATATAATATAGTATCCTACTATATTGAGGGCTCGCCTACTATATGTCATGAAAAAATATATAGTAGGCAAAACTACAATATTTTTTCAAGTTAAAAAATTAAACAAAAGAAGCAAAATAAATTACTTATACGTATGATCATAAGTAATTGCAATTGTGTTTAAATACGATACTTGTGTTTAACACTTGTGTTTATGGTTGTTGAATAAATTATGAAAATGTTAGGTATGAAAAATCCTCCATACAAAACGATAACCTACTATATTTTTTGGACTTTTTCGCCATCTACTATATTTTTACACGTAATTATCTTGAAACTACTATATTTGGTGCAAAAAAAGTTGGCAACCCTAGTTGTGTGTAACGATAAACCTTCGATAGGCAAAGCTAGGTCTCTTGTAGGTACTTGTAGGGCGGACTCATCATCATCATATCAGCCGCACGACACCCACTGCTGGGTATAGGGCGGACTATCATATAATAATTATCATTTTGTCCAAAATTTGGGGTGATTTGGGTTCCACGTTGTGGGTACGTAGTTAAATTACCTCCCTATAAACCGTATGGTATTTTTAATAACCTTACTGAACAGAAAAATCACGACCGTATTCAAAAACATAGGTAGCGTATTTCTACGAATATTAGGTAGCGTATTTCTAAAATTTTCACCAGTATAATCAAGACCTAGTCCTATTTACTGAGAATAGCAAAAAAGAAGAAGCTTCGTGGCATCCTACAATCCAGGTGCTGATGGTTGCGGGATGCCACTGGATGCAGGCAGCGCTGGACCGACCCTCGTGGGGATCCTTGGGGAGGCCTATGCCCAGCTGTGGGTGTCATGCGGATGATTATGATGATGATGATATGTAAGACATACCATTTTGTTGGATATGCTGATGTGGTGGTCGTCCACGATGTCATCTTCGATATCATCGATCTCGCCAGGGCCAGGGTTCTGGAAGTGAGTGGCGCGGACTGATTGGCCGCTGCCCATTGCTGTTCCTGCTAAATAAACGGGTACGTTTAATTTTTATAGCAAAAGGCAAACAAGCATAGGGCATGTTGAATAACTACCTGATACTGGTGGTGACTAGCTGGTGACTTTTTTATTATTTATGGACTGCCTGCGCGTTTGACCTCACTTTCACCTGATGGAAAGTGACATGGAGGACAAAGATGGAGCACGCGCAGTCAGTAAATGCCTATTTACTGTGGCCTTAAAGATGCCCAATTTAGGTATATTGCTCGGGGGATACAGACGCAGGGAGGCATTTCCACATCCATGTTTCTTGCGGGTGCGTGGAATATCAACAACATATAGGTACCTATACTATAGTTAGTTAGACCACAGTATAATATATAAGTTATTTAAAAAACTTATATATACTGTAGTTAGACTATAGTTTATGGAATAGAGAAGAAGAAGGTAGAATAGATCCTTGCGACGCGACGTCACCGCCCGTCGGACCACGCAGGAAGAATAAACAATGTCCGTTTTTTTTTCAGATATTAAGTTCAAAAGACTGGCTAACAAGGAATGTCCGAGCGAAAAATAATTTCCCTCACAAAATATAAAATTACTGGCATTCTCAATCCTTCCCGTGTGGTCTTCAATTGGGGTCTTCTGAGATATGAATCACAATATTCCTAGTTTGGTTCTTGAAATAGAAAAAAATGCGCTGTTATCTCACTAAAAAGAAAAACATGTTACAAACTACAATTATAACGACACTAAAACACATTCTTAATTAAACCACATACAATTTTCAATAATTTGGAAGATCGATCATCAATCGATTAAAAAGAGTCACAAGAGACAAACTAAAATAAAGATCTTATTTTCGACATTGAAATTGATCATTTTCGATTTCGTAAGTCGCCGTGAAGCCATTAAATTAAAAGTTACATCATGGGAACATTTTATCACACAATATTGTTATGTAACGTTTTAAAGACACGATCCCATAGCCCGAGGGACACCATAACGAACGTCGAGACAAAAAGGTGAACGACCACTTAATAGAGTTTAAATAGTTTAACTATTCAATTAATTTGTTTCTTTTACACAAATTATTTTGAAAAATGGTCATAAATTAGCAATGAAATCAATTTTAGGATGAAAAATAATTCTTACCTAGTTGACTACTTTTTCTTCTTCTTCTTATTTTTGTTTTGGCAATCTACTTTCTTCTTGGAAGTAATTTTTGCCAGTGTCAAGTGTTGAATAGTTCAGTGGTAGATTGTTTCAGTTTACATTAGAATGTGGGTGCATCGCATTCCAATGCTGCTTGGAGCATTTGGCACCAAGTATATCAAGACAGTTTACTCGGTAAGAGTTCTGCCGAGGTAGCCACCACTACACTAAAAGTCTCGGCTTCACATAACCAAGATCGCACCTATTTCAATCATCCCACATATTGTTCAGTTGCGTAGACACTTGTACCACAAAACTGCACCAATTTTAAGACACAATATCCACTATGAATCAATTTGCAAATAAATAAAATAGACACCAAACCGAACTTGACAAATGGCGCCAAAAAACTCCGACTACTTTTTGTACAGAGAATCTACTACAATGGGTTTATGGGTAAGTACATGTGGCGACGACTGGAATTTTGGCGAAGGTAAGCCGTTCTACAAAAATTTTATGATGTGCATAGTAGATCGGTGAGGTAGGTTTTCTAAAAGGTAAGCCTATGGACCCTTTGGCACTACAAATATTTCGACGGCCGCGCGCCGAATAAACGTGCAAGTGAAGAGTCAACTTTACAGGAAAAAAAATATATATTAAAAACACGACTGCCCTGCCAAAAACGAACTAAAAAGTTTAAAATCATTGCAGTCGGGGGACCGCTTTCATCAAAAATTGTTCCATAATAAGGTCCCCGACTGCAATGACACTTGTTGTTTAATTTTTTAGTTCGTTTTTGGCAGGGCAGTCGTGTTTTTAATATTTTTTTAATTAATTTTTTTTCACACATTTTAGTGACATTTTATATAGTTTTGGAATGTGCTCATCAAGGCCTTTCATTTGATGCCCATATTGTAATAAAGGAAGAAAAAAAAAATTTTCACATTCGTCGTACAGTCGCCATATTGATTTTTTCTAAAAAAATATATAGCCAGTGTCATTTGGGATGCTGTAAGGATTCTAACGATACCTCATTTATCCAAATCAGTTCAGGCATTTAGAAGTTATGGTGGAATAAAGAAACTCACATACCCACATACAAGAACCCTGAACACATATACACTCTTTTTGCTTTGGGCAATGGGCAGTCGTGTAATAAAAACGTTCTTTTTAAATATCTCAAAGCAGTTAAAAATATTGATAATATACAATGTATGACAAAGGCAAAGATAAAAAAATAACTTTAAATATATGTCATAATAATATGAAAAACATTTACGAAAAACCATTTTATATCATTATTCTAGTTCAATTTACTTCGTTATGTACCTGAAAATAGCACTTTGCACGTTTATTCGTGTAAAAATACAGAGCTTGAAAAATTTTATAACTGCAGTACACTGTTTATGGAAGTGAATATTTTTTATCTATATTTCGGTACCTTTCTTTCGCTATCTTTGCACATTTAAGTATTTAGTACTTACATAATATGCAAATAAAAAGAAATAAGCATAACATGCGATTGGTTTGATTGTTTGTTGAGTTTTTTCCTGGAAAATAAACTTTTCCGACGACAAAATGTTTGTCTCAAATCCGAGTAAATGTGCTACAAACATGCTCCGTCATGATTATAAAAAGATTCTTATAAGGATGACCAAAATTATATATTTAGGTATAATCTTGGGTAGGTATAAACGCTGGCTGACAGAAAACATTTTTATTGTAGCCAGGTATTTAGACAGCACTTACAGTCGCAATTTATTTTTTCCGTCGTTCCATTTCATAGTTTTTACCACGGCAAAGTCTAAAAGTAGGTAAGCACTTGAATATTTTTTAAGAAGATTTATAATAATTTAGCATTATGGATACAATTATTATTAAAATATAACTAAAGCGTAGTAATAGTACTTACTACTTATTATTTATTCTGTGCTAGTCAAGAACCCAGTACCGGCGTTAGGGGGGGGCGAGCACGGGCGACCGCCCGGGGCGCCGGATATAAAGGGGCGCTGCAGGCGTCAAGATTACAAGGTTAGTAGGTGAAACTGACTAAAAATCGCGCTGCGCGACCGTTTTTTACTATAAACGAACAAGGTTACAAGATTAGTAGATGTAACTAACTAGAAATCGAGCTGCACGGCCGTTTTTTTTACTATAAACAAGCAAGATTACAAGATTAGTATGTAAAACTGACTAAAAGATCGCGCTGCGCGGCCGTTTTTTGACTAACAGACAAAATTGAAAATCTTGGAATCGCAGATAGGGGGCGCCCCGTAGAAATTTCGCCCAGGGGCGCTGGTAGTGCTAAAACCGGCACTGCAAGAACCTCATATTCATATTCTAAAGGTTCTTGGTGCTAGTACTCAAATTTTGTACTTACTGTAGAATATCAAAATCGCAATGCCGACTAATGACCCCATCCTATTTGATTATAATCTTTGGACCTTTAATGTAACCTCACTCAATTTACATTAAAAAACTTGACAGAAGTTTGCATAGATTGTGGAAAGCATCTTGTTAAAGTTCAAATAAATTGAGTTGATTCAAATCTCTTTTTCATTGTTAATTTTAAGGAAGGCCAAAAAAGTAAAGAATGTGTGAGACTTTTTACAATGGCTCCTCCATCTATACCCTTCTGCGTCCATAATGTTCTCTTTATATAAAATAACCACCTATGTATACACTTTATGGTATGCCATTAAACATTGAATTGATAAGTACAATCAGACCATTTAGAACTACTTCATATTTTACATTTTTTTATTACTTTTTTGACATAGTACTTAAGTATATCACTCTGAAAAATAGAGATTGATCGAATGTGACATGGTTCAAAGTCGAAATTGTCGTAGGATAATCGTATCAACCGGATCTTTGCAATAATCCTAGGTTGATTGTAAAGAACCGGATAATTGGAATCTAAGAAAGATTTTCACAATAATCGTCCGAGCAACTTTTAGGATCTTTGTAAAAATCCCAGTATATTTCGGACTATTGTAAACTTGAATGCTGATTGGATAATCTAAGAGTGATTTAATCTGATTGGTCAGAACACGACTCTTCTTATAGGACTATAGGTGGCCATTAGCAAATCAGAGCATCTGTCAGTTCATAACGTTAACATCAGCCAATCAGCGATGCGCAACGTCAATTCAAAATTATGGTCATTCGCGTTTTACTGATACGCTGGATTTTTTAAAATTTATTAACATTAGTTGTACGATTGCAAAAATCTGTCTCAGATTCTAAATATCTGTTTTTTTTTGCAATCATGCTAGGATTTTTGTAGAGATCCGATTTTTACGAATATCCTACGACATATTACGTTATTAAGTAATGCTTGTACAGTCTCACATATTTTGCCCATCGGATGCCGCTGACCCAAACTTCATGATCCCAACCTTGGCCTTTCGTGATCCGATGCGGACGATACGATCGCATCGGCGACCGCAACGCACCAGTCATGGCATAAAATTTGCATTCAATTCGACGGATTTAGTAGAGCCGGATGTAAAATTATTCCGGAAAGAATGATTTATGGATGATAAGTATTAGAAGCAATGACTGAAGTTTTTTTTCAGGTGGTCTATGATTATTACCAAATACATCCAATGGGAATCGGTACAATTTTGTAAGTTACGTCAACAACAAAAATAAGATGTGCGGTTTTTTGTTGTACTTAATCATAATAAGTTGACTGACTTGGATCTTGAACAAGGGGCTTAATTGCGCTAATTCTGAACGATAAAATCAAAACCGTCACGTTGTCAATTAGGTTATATTTACCTAGAAATCTTTGGTTTTACTTTGTAATTATCATTTAAATTATCCAAGATTGGCATCCTAGGTTCCCTAGGCATAGCTTAATTCCAACAATTTTAACAAAACTAAAACGGCTTCATTTAAAATAGATGAACCCCTGTCGGGATTCTGCGTCAATTACGAGTACATAAAACCCTATGATACTAGTCAGGTTTATTTTGACTTGCTTTCTTCCTACAATTAATATTCACCCTGATTTTAACTTAAACTAAACTCATAATGCTACGAACAATTTCGTAGTCTCGTAGCAAATGGGTTTCGTGAAATGAGTAAAGTTAATTATAATTAATGTATTTAATTATTATCCTTATAAAAAATATTATTCCTCATTATAATATTCCTATTCAAATAGCTTAGATGAATTTTGGTTTGTGGATAGGTACTCTAAATTGGTTTTACTAACTGTTTTAATAGAAGAATATGATTGATAACAGCTGTTTTCAAGGAGAGACATTAGTTATTACAACTTAGCAATAGCAGATGACCAAATGATTACAAACTCAGCTGATATTTTTTTTTCAACACACTTGCTCGTAAAGTGAGCCCTAATACATCGCTTTTAGGGCCATAAACCGAACTATAACAAACGCGTGCAATAATATATAAAACACTAGTTGGTTATAGAATTATCCCTACAAAGTTAAATAGGTACCTTACTGCAAGTTCTATGCGAGTAAACAGAGCATTTTCAATTTAACCGGGTAAATACAGTTATTTTTTAGTAACAACAAAGAGGTTTTATGCCGCTGAAAATTCATTTGCATTTTTGGAATAAATAAATGTGTAGGTCCTTAGTTAAGTCAAACAAATATTTATTATTATCAAATTATTCCTAATTTACAATATTTTGTTAAAAAATATTAAAATATTAGCATTTTATCACCTAAATTTATAATTTTGAAGTAGACTGTATGCTCACTAACCCCTTTGTTCGCAAAATATTCTCGCATTGGGCGTGTGAAAAAAACAAAAAAAAAAACCTGCGCGCCTTTTCTCAGCATGATTATGATTTTGTTTTTGTCGTATTTGTTGCTGTGTGGTAAATTAGTTTGTTTTTTCCTCGCAAATGTGTTGAAAAACGTCGTATGAAACTCGTGAGCTCTTACTTATTGCACACTCGGCTGAGTTACGCCCTCGCCTGCGGCTCGGGCTGCAACCCACAGCCTTGTGTGCAATAAGCAACCTAAGCTAACTTGTATCATAATGTACTATATTAAAATCACACAAAAGTATTAATAAAAAACTGGCCAAGTGCGAGTCGGACTCGCGCACGAAGGGAAGGGTTCCGTACCAAAAAACGGCAATAAAAACACGTTTGTTGTAAGGGAGCCCCCCTTAAATATTTATTTTATTCTGTTTTTAGTATTTGTTGTTATAGCGGCAACAGAAATATATCATCTGTGAAAGTTTCAACTGTCTACCTGTTGTCGTTATTAATATCGAGCAAAAAACGGCAACAAAATCACGTTTGTTGTATGGGAGCCCCTCTTAAATATTTTATTCTGTTTTTAGTATTTTTTGCTATAGCGGCAATTGAAATACATCATCTTTGAAAATTTCAACTGTCTAGCTATCACGGTTCATGAGATACAGTCTGGTGACAGACAGACAGACAACGGAGTCTTAGTAATAGGGTCCCGTTTTTACCCTTTGGGTACGGAACCCTAAAAAGTAAAGTATTGATAAAAAGTAAAGTACCTATTGATATAATTCGTTTTTAAACACGAACGCCAAGCTCAAGATACTTACATTAACATATAATTTTTGTTATTATTTGCTCGTAAGTTATTATTTGTGTATCATGTCCAAAATGATGATTCACCGTGATTTACCGGTCAAGTATAGTATAGTGATACGCAATTATGATATCATGGATATATTTGATGTTTAGGAAGTGACTTTTGAAGGGTTCAATTATGGCTTAATTAATTATAGTTGCCGCAAATTGTTAAAGTTTGAAGTCTGTTAAAAAATATTGGTATAGATATCTAGGATTTGTACTTTTTCTATTATTACCTAGGTCTACATGAAAACAATATCCAAATAAAAACAAACATTAATCAAATTACTATTTAAAAAAAATATTGTAACTTTAAAGTTGAAGGTTTCGCATGAAAAAAACATGGGTGAATGACACTTTTGATTAATGGGAAGATCAGTCTCCTATCATTCCAAAATGATGTACCGTGAAAAATCACATAATTGTTCCTTAAATTCTGTAATATAGTAGACGCAGGCTAGACAAATGGACGACAATTGGTGATGACAACGAGGAGAGCAAACAAAATCTAATTTTAACTTTACACTGCGTAGTTTCTGTGCGTCACAGAAGTTAATTTCGCACGGAAAAGGCAATGTATGCAGAATTTGTTTTTGAAATAGCGAAGATGGCTCAAACGGGTTTGTGTCAGCGGGGTGCGGGGCGTGACGTCATCGGAGGCTGCTCTCATATATACGAGATGCGCATACGCCGCCGTCTCGTTTGTTCTTAAGTTTCGTGAGAGTCATCCTGTGATAAATCTATTGAAATGCATCGTTTCGTGACTATCTTCGCCGCTACGGTAAGCTTTCAGAGATTTTCCTTTAGTTTACAGGGAAAAAGAAAATAGATAAATGTTTTGTTATTTTACGTTGAAATGAAAGTTCAATGTCATGTAATATTTTGTTATGTAATATTTATGTTTCAGTGAACAGTTCTTTACTAAAGATCTTAGTTTGTGGTACTTATGGTATTTACCTAAATCTTTGAAGCATATTAACAACTATTTATAAGATCATCGTGTTTGTTTGAGCATTTATTGAAGGCATGGGAAAATTATAATTACTTATGTACTTACCTTATAATTTGACTTCATTATCCTGAGTTTCTTCGTGTCAATCAATAAATAAAATTACTTACCACAACTTTGAAAAAATCAATCTAAAGTTTAAATCTCAATTGTCTGTTAATTTAACTTTTTTCGTTTGCAATAATTATGTACTTACCAATTTTCTGAGATTTTCGTGCGTTTTGCTAGTTATTTTGAAGGTCGTCACGCTAGAACGAGAAGAAGCCGTGTTTATGTATTTGCTAATAAAACACTACTTTACCCAAGTAAAGATAAACTTCTAAATATGCCATTGTTATTTAAAACAATTCCAGGTAAGAAGCAAAATTTTCCACTTAACTTTTTGTGTGATTTTTGTTAGCTCAAAACTATTTAAAGATATAAATTAAACAATGCATAATGCCTTAAAAGGGGGCTAGGTCATAGTAATATATATTTTTTATTTTTCGGTGAATCATCAGCTTACACAACATTCTTTAAATTAAAAAAAAAATACAGTGCTGGGGCACAGGCTTTCCTTGTGGGTGGATAAGGAGGATGGGCCATAACCCACCACGCGGGCCCAATGCGGATTGGTGGGTGTTAACGACTGCAAATGCAGCCGGGACCGCCGCCGAGCTCCCCAATACCGAACTTAGGTACTTACCTAGGTATATTTTTAAACTTTCAGATTTTTTATGCATTCACAATGCTATTTTTATATATATTTCAATTGTATTAATAATCTTACCTAGGTATATTTTGGTTACCTAACCGAACTTTGCCGAAATAAATAAATTAATCAACTAAATAGTAATATTATCAAAGCAAAATCTTGAGTAGGTAATCATTATTGTACCTTTACAATCGTAAACCATAACAATATCGCAAGTTACAATTAAATATACTTATAATATTACAACAAATGTGGCCACATACCTCTATAATTTTCCTGTAAAACTATTTAATATCTTCAAAATCCACTGTAATTTTGTAATTTGGTAAAGAAATTCAATAGAAAAAAAACTTTTGTTAATGAAAAAAGAATATTATGACAATATAAAAGTCAAAATTATGACAAATATGGTGACAGTGTGATAGTTTAGTTAGACCACAGAACAGAAAATACGACCAAATACGTGTCACTTTAAAGTTCATTAGAAATTAACGAAATGAGACACTTTTTACGAATTCCAGCGCGTATATTATTCATTCAGGTGTTATTTTTGAATTATTTAGTTTGGATTTATTGTTTTATTTATTTCTAGACACATTGACACTTTTCCAGGGGCTAAGGTCAAAGATGATTAAGGCAAACAGGTTCATCATAATTTTTTGAAATTATCCGCTCGAAGCTTTATAGAAATACGGTCAAATCTACCACCAGTTCTCAGACTGGGAGGCTTCTTAGAGAAAGAACTGGCGGAAGAAAACTTACGAGAGGTTTGTCAGCCTCCCTTTTGATCCCTATCTACAAACAAAATATTGTCTTTGGATCCTGCAGTGTGTTTATCACTTTATAGTCATCCTGTAACCACGGCACCTGGAAAGGTGTCAAAACGTCGGGAAATAAAAAAACCGGCCAAGTGCGAGTCGGACTTGCGCACGAAGGGTTCCGTACCAAAAACGGCAAAAAAATAAAACAAAGTTTGTTGTATGGGAGCCCCACTTAAATATTTTTTTTTCTGGTTTAAGTATTTGTTGTTATAGCGGCAACAGAAATACATCATCTGTGAAAATTTCAACTGTCTACTGTAGTCGTTGTACAAGCCATTTTAAATATTTGCTTATTTTTATAATTTTACAGTACCGCGTGAATATTGCGCAACCTAAGTACTTTTGCATATGCGACAAATTCGTATAAGTATTTCTGTAATACTGGGACAGTGCATTAAAGGCATTCAACTTGTACTGACGTATTTTATTAGCACCGCGCGTTTACCACCTCCCGTGACGTCAGTCACCTCGGGATCCCTTGTTTTCGCATAATTGTTTTATACCTAATTTGATTCGGCATAACGGATTTGGCATAATCTTTTTTGTCATAATAATACTTTCGCATAATTGTTTTTTGGCATACTATTTATATTAGGTCTTTACCTATGAAATTGCCGATATTTTGTCACATACAGAGAAAATAATAACTTCTATAATATAAAATTTTAACAAAATCGTGAATATTACATCGAATTATGATCATGATAGTTAACTATCAGTAAAAATAAAGTCCATATTTTAGCTTTCGTGACATTAAAAAAAAGATCTTGAAAGTGACTCTTTTTTTGTGAGCAAAAAAAAGGGTGACCGAAGGGGTTGTAACTTAACCAAAACTTATTTTTTCGCTTATCTTAAATGGAAATAAGTTAGCATAGTGTTCAAACATTAGTATATAAAAGTTTTGTTACATGAGTGTTCATGGTTGTTAAATGAACAAAGAAAATGCTATTATGAAAAATGCAACTTGTTGAAAAATCTCCATACAAATCGGCAATTTCATAGGTAAAGACCTATTATTAGCATAATTATCATTTAGACTAATTTGTTTTCGCATAATGTTATTAGGCATATTGTCTATTCGCCTAATATTATTTAGACATAAAAATCAAAAAACAATATTAATAAATATTTTTACGCACTTACCTATTTATTTTCATGCAAAAGGGGTAAGTATTGTATTAAATGCCAAAAACTCATAACATATACGACCTAAATATCGACTCTTAAAACACCTATTTTTAAAATACCGAAATTCCTTAATGTCGATATCCAATAGACCGAAACTTAAAAGATCGATTATTAAATGACTGATGATAGTTCGAAACCCTGAAAGTTAAAATGCCGATAGTTAAAAATCCCGAAAGTCGGTCTATTAGGTGCGACGACGAGCGAGCGTAGCGAGCGAGGAGGAGGTAAGGTTCCATTGCGACCAACTAAACGCACGGGCCGAGCGAGCGAAGCGAGCGTGCCGCGGCAGCGGCCGGCGAAGTGCCAGAACCGATCTGCTGGCATGTAACCCTCAATTAACCTTCGGTTTTTTAAGCTTCGGGATTTTGTATTTTAGGTAAAATGTTATTTCGTGATTTTAAACGTCGTGATTTTTTTGTTTATAAAAATATGCGTAAATAGCATTATGCGTGTTTAAATTTATGCTAAAGAATATTATGCTTAAACATGATTATGCTTAAAGTAGTTATGCTTAAAAAAATTATGCATAAGCTTTTATGGCTAAATAATATTATGCGTAAACATCATTCGGCGAAATCATATTATGCTATGATATATTATGCCTTAAAATTTTATGCGAATACATAGGGAACCAGTCACCTCACATTGACATCATCTCGAGGAGTTTTTGGCGGGATTTTGTCGAGTTTAGTTCGGCGACTTTTTTAATTATTCGCAAATTGATTCATAGTGGATATTGTGTCTTAAAATTGGTGCAGTTTTGTGGTACAAGTGTCTACGCAACTGAACAATATGTGGGATAATCGAAATAGGCGCGATCTTGGTTGTGTGAAGCTGAGACTTTTATTGTAGTGGTCGCTACCTCGGCAAAACTTACCGAGTTAACTGTCTTGATATAATTGCTGCCAAATGCTCCAAGCAGCATTGGAATGTGATGCACCCGCATTTTAATGTAAACTGAAAAAATCTACTAGAAAATCAAGAAATACTGAACTATTCAAAACATGACACTGGCAAAAATTACTTCCAAGAGGAAAGTAGATTGCTATAACAAAAATAAGAAGAAGAAGACATCATCTCATATTGACATCAGTGTAGAGTCTCAAGTAGGGGCTCGCACAGTCGTTATTAATATAAAGCAAATAAAAACGGCAAAAATATTACGTTTGTTGTATGGGAGCCCTCCTTAAATATTTATTTTATTATATTTTTAGTATTTGTTATTATAGCGGCAACAGAAATACATCATCTGTGAAAATTTCAACTGTCAAGCTATCACGGTTCATGAGATACAGCTTGGTGACATACAGACAGACAGCGGAGTCTTAGTAATAGGGTTCCGTTTTTACCCTTTGGGTACGGAACCCTAGCAATAAATCCAAACTAAATAATTCTAAAATAACACCTGAATTAATAATATACTATCCCCGTCAATTGGTAATGCGCCTGGCGGCCATAATTTTAAAAATAAAATAATTGTAAAAAATGTATATACCTAGACTCTATCTTACTGAAAATAATAATGAAATAATTAATATATTAGTTTACCTATTAGAATTTTATTGTTTCATGGCATTTTTAGTTGCGGATCACGTCAACGTGGATGTTAATGTGACAAGGTTCCAGCACATTACCAACCTGTAATCCGTAAAAAAGTGTTTTATTTCAAGCGAAAAGAGTATATTTTTCAAGGCCACATTTTTAGGGTTCCGTAGCCAAAATGGCAAAAAACGGAACCCTTATAGATTCGTCATGTCTGTCTGTCTGTCTGTCTGTCTGTCTGTCTGTCTGTCTGTCTGTCTGTCTGTCTGTCTGTCTGTCTGTCTGTCTGTCTGTCTGTCCGTCCGTATGTCACAGCCACTTTATTCCAAAAGTATTAGGACTACATAGTTAAAACTAAGTAGGCAGGTGTATTCTGTGAACCGCTTTACGATTTTTATACAAAAATAAAAAAAATAAAAGATAACGGGGGGGCTCCCCATACATGGAACTGAAACTGAAAATATTTTTTTTCATCAAACCAATACATGTGGGGTGTCTATAGATAGGTCTTTAAAAATGACATTGAGGTTCCTAAGACTATTTTTTTTTAAAGTCAACCGTTTGAAAAATATATGCCGCCAAAGTGGTAAAATGTGTGTCCCCCCCCCTTTAACTTTTAAAGTAAGAGGGTGAAAAATCTAAAAAAAATATAAACTATAGATCTTAATAAACACTTTCAACGAAAATTGTTTTGAACGAAATACAGTAATTAGTTTTTGAGATATAGTACATTTTCCAAAACCGCAAATATAACTTTGTCATTCATACAAACACTGTGAAAAACAAAGTTATTTTTTCAAACGAAAAATGATAGCGGTATTAAAATATGGTATGGTATAATGTACCTACGGAACCCTACTGCGCGTGGCCCGACACGCACTTGGCCGGTTTTTTCGCATAAACGACTTCAACGCGTTACCTATTTAATGGAGATTCATTTGAAACGTTATTTCGAGAATTTAAATTATGTAAAATAGGGAAGAGTGAACGTGACAATTTGTCACCTAACATGACAATTTTATATCCATTGCGTGAACCGATTTGAAAATAGAATAAACTACTCATACCTGCTCCGCAATGTAAACCAAATTGTCATGCATGACATTTGACAAATTGTCACGATATTAAACAGGGCTCTGGTATGTATATAGAAATCGGTAACTTATGCATATTCCCTGAAAAATTAACATTTTTGATATTTAATTTTCGAATAACGTAACACTAAAACCAATCTAAAGGTTCAACATAAAACATTTGCTTTATGTAGAAGTTTCTTCGCATTGTAACAGGCTTTTCTCTCCTTTAAATGTTTGCTGTATCTGTTAAGACCATATCCTTAAAAGAATATCTCTGCCATAAATCGGGTAGCTCTGCAAGAAATAGCGCAAATAAATCGTAAAATTATGTAGCGTTAACATTAAAAACCGGCCAAGTGCGAGTCGGACTCGCGCACGATGTGTTCCGTACCAAAAAACGGCAAAAAAAACACGTTTGTTGTATGGGAGCCCCCCTTAAATATTAATTTTATTCTGTTTTTAGTATTTGTTGTTATAGCGGCAACAGAAATACATCATCTGTGAAAATTTCAACTTTCTAGCTATCGCGGTTCATGAGATACAACCTGGTGACAGACAGATAGACAGACAGACAGATGGACAGCGGATTCTTTGTAATAGGGTCCCGTTTTTACCCTTTGGGTACGGAACCCTAAAAAACGTGTTAAAATTTCAACCACGAATAAAACATTAAAACAAAAGGTTCAACCTTGAAGATTCCCAATTACTAGGAACTCGGAACGAAGTCAGATATTTTTCTTTAGTTCTTTTTTCTCGGCACTTTAATGGGGTTGTTTTGTTAAAAATAAACTACTGAAAGTTAACGAGTTTCTTTGTGGCTATTTACCAGTTTTAAAATAAAGGGATAATGGTCATGATGCTTTGTGTCACATAAACCTGATGTTTACAATACAAACTGCATTTAGAAGGTCTTCCAGCATAGAACATTGGTCATGAACTTAAAGAAGGATTTCAACTATTTTCGCCTTGTTAATTATGACTTTTGTATGAAGAGTTTTGATATTTTTTCCTATAGAACAAATATAAGTACTACAATGTCCTACTTCGTTGTTGGTATAAGAAAAGTTCTGAAATATGTAGGTTTCAGTGCTCATATAGTACTAAGTACTAAGTACTAAGCAAACGCCAAGCCATCGCATACTATTATGAGAAAAAAAACTTTAATTTTTGTATTGTGTAAAGTTTTATTGGTCATCGTTTTTATTGGAGTTGAAGTTCGTGATAGTTGTATTATAATAATCGTTATAATATTCTTCCTTTTAGGGAGTGTCGATACTATCTGATATAATATAAATTGTCGATGTCGATACTGGTAGGTATGTACTAGCGATGATATATCGCCTGTGGAGTGTTAAAAATAATAGGGTCTGAATTTTAAAAACTAGGAAGAATGGGTGTGAATTTTAACGTTCATACATTAAATTTTCTTTATCCTCTGTACTTATATAGAGCTCAGACCAAATAAAAAAGTAAAGACGGAGTCTTCCGACAAAGCGGTTAAGACAGTGAAACTACGCCTTATGGCTGTGTACATACACAGTTTACGCACACATATGTAACGTAACTACGCCTTGGCTTTCGTTCGTCATTGGGCGTTCCATATCGAACCCTGCCGCCCGGCCCCCGCCCGCCCCCTAGTACGCACACATGTACCATCAAAAACCGGCCTCACTTAGTTGTTCGCAACCACTGCGCAATGCTCCATTTTCCTTTTTTATTTGTTCTGAGATATGGAGTAGGTAATTTAACATTTTACAAATACCTATAGATAAATTTTGTACTTTAGCTATTTTGCATTTATAAAAATGCAATTTTTATTATTAAGGTAAATGAAATCCTAGAAAAATACTAGAAAAAGTAGACTCACCCGTCCTGTCTGAGGTACCACTAAGTAATTTTGATTTTCTAAATAAACTTAATCAAGGTAGGTAGTATGTGTCATTTTTTGTATTTGACCAATTATAATTTGTAATATTGAGATTTCCTCATACAAAGAGAGAACATTTTATTAGACATTTCAAAAAAGATACGTACCATTTGATTGATTATTCACAAAATTGATTCTTCACAAATTTAAAACACGTCACGATTATTTATAAACAAACCTGTTTTTGTTTTCCATCCTGAAGCATCATGTCATTATATTAAGTTTTTGCCTTTTTTAATAGATTTCGATACAATGAGTGAACAGGATCTTAATAAAGTAATACAATATCATGATTCAAATAAGTTGCAGAGTAACAATGTGGTCATGAGGAGCTCGGTGGCGCAGTGGTTTAGCGCCTGGCCTAGCGATTGCGTAAGTTAAGCAACGTTCGCAAGGGTCGGTCATGGGATGGGTGACCAAAAATTTACTATCGCGAACTCCTCCGTGCTTCGGAAGGCACGTTAAGCCGTTGGTCCCGGCTGCATTTGCAGTCGTTAATACCCACCAATCCGCATTGGGCCGGCGTGGTGGGTTATGGCCCGTCCTCCTTTTCCACCCATAAGGAAGGCCTGTGCCCCAGCAGTGGGGACATCAAAAAATGGCTGATGGACAATGTGGTCATAAATATTAATCATAATTGGTTGGTAAATATGCTGGTAATTTATTATTTATTGTGATTAGATTTATTTGATGAAGAAATGAATTTCTTTCATTCTGTTATAGTGCATTTCCAAGAGAAAATCTTTAATACAGAATAAGAAAAACATAGGACAAACGATGTCTTATACACGGTTAATTTTTATCTATATCTAAAAATGAAATGGGGATTTCAGACCACATAAATGAACAACTTTTACTATAGGGCCAACCACGAAATTGTAAAAAAAAGGCGTTTCAATGAAAAGTACAATATTGACTCGACTATAATGTATGGAACAGTTTATTTTTTTCGCGATTTCGTGGTTGGCCCCATAGTAAAGGTTGTTCATTTACGTGGTTTAAAAACCTAATTTCATTTTTGGATATACTTAAAAATTAACCGTGTATAAATTACGAAACAATATTATACATAGTGAAAACAAATAAAGGAAAGGAATCCTTTAATAAGTAAATATACACACAGGGTTATTTGTAAAACACCAACAACCACCAAGAAATAGATTACTAACATCATAAACAACATTTTGTTCCGAAAACAGATAAACATTAATACTTTTCTTACAAAACTCGATCAGCTGTTCGGAAATTTGTGTGGAAATCGATTTTCTTTTCTGTTTTCGGAAAAGTCGTAGAACAAATGTTGTTGTTTATGATGTTAGTAGTCGTAATCTACTTATGCAATTTTGTTTGTGTTTTACAAATAACCCTGTATAAATATATATTTTTTTAATTTAGGGCCAAAGTAGCTAGTAAATCCAAGTACATTTGTATGTAGGACATTGTTTTCAGGCACTACAAAATTGGCCCTAGGAGAAATAATGGTTGGTAAGACCTTAAATTAAATAGTCCATACAAAAATGAACGATCTCCTTTTTATAAAGATTGCCCAAGATAAAAATTCATATTGTTACCTACTAGCTGCCGCCCGCGACTTCGTCTGCGTGGAAAGTTTTTTTTGCTATCCCTCGGGAACAATACTTTTTTTCGGGATGAACGGTACCCCATGTCCTTCTCTGTGCCCTTGACAACGTGTATGCAAAATTTCATGATGATCGGTTTAGTAGTTAAGACGTGAAGGCGTAACAAACAAACAAACTACAAACAAACGGACTTTCGCATTTATAATATTAGTAAGGATTCAGATTACGTGACAGAATTCTAGACATGCCAAGATAGAATGATCGCGTGTTTCCAAAATTATAATTGGTAACAGGTAAAGTTTTTAACCACAATATAGCCTTGGATATGGCCTGGGGACCATACTGAATCAGAAATATCTTAAAGGGGTGGTTGATTCCTGTCAATTTTCATAAGATTTGATTCTAAATCTGCGTGATTCAATGGTTCCAGAATAATAATTTCATGTGGCCACTAAGAAATCTTTTTAAAATAAGTCCTCAAAACCTATTGAGTTTGTAAAAAAAACGTGTATGATATTTATTTAAGGCAAAAATGTATTCTTGATATTTTTGAAATTACCTGATTAACAAGATACATAAACTACGTATTATAAATTACTCATCTTTTACTAAATCGGAGCGATGTTGGTATTGGACAAGCGATCTATTTGTTGATTCAATGTTACTAAATCGGAGCGATGTTGGTATTGGACAAGCGATCTATTTGTTGATTCAATGTTACTAAATCGGAGCGATGTTGGTATTGGACAAGCGATCTATTTGTTGATTCAATGTTACTAAATCGGAGCGATGTTGGCTCTTTAGATCAATTTCAAACAACATCGCTCCGATTTAGTAAAATTGAATCAACAAATTGATTGCTTACTCATTTTTTCTTAAATTTACTGTAACATTCATCATCTAATGATGTCATTTGAATAGATCATTCACTTTTACTTACATCGACTACTGCATTGATTGTTTGATGATTGATTTCAACGGTTCTGCTATATTTAAAAATATTTAACCAGAGTTTAATTATCTATGTAAAATAATTAAATAAATTGCATACAACAAGAAAAGGATGTTTTAAAATACAAACGATACAAAGCAAGATTTGTCATTCACAAAATTCTGTTCTTCACCAAAAGAAAATAAATAAATTCGTGATTAATGATCGCCGATTTAATGGATCCACTCTGATGCAAGTTCAAGTTCACGGCGATCCGTCTAGAAACTTGTTTCAATATAAAAAAACACGTCATCATCTGTTGCCATTTTGTTTTACACCTGATGGATATATTCGTAATATGTAAATATTTCTGGATTTATTGCATCGACCTCGAAACGAGAAGCTTTTGGCAACAAAACACTTTTATGACGAGTTATACCGATTTTTCAGAAGCTATCTGGGACTTGACGACTTCCGTGGTCGAGTGGTTATGTTCAAGGTGTCTCCATCTCTGAGGTCCCGGGTTCAATCCCCGGTTGGGTCAATTTAGAAAACGAACTTTTCTATGCTCATGAATTTTTTTATCCTCATATATACACATCAACTTAGTCTAGGGATACAGGTGTTATTTTCATACAAACGAGGTAACTTTGAAGCCTTGGTTTCCTGCCAGGGATGTACCGTGCTGTGATCTGATGATAGCCATCCAGGGAGTGAATGGAGGAGATTCAGATCATATTACACACCCAACTGATCTGATCAGCATTCTAAAAGATTAATAGGTCAGAGTTCTCAGTTTGAGGATTTCCATACATTTTCATGCTATTTTCGCGGTTTTTTTAAACATGTCCTTTACGTTTTGAGAATGCTGGTCAGATCAGTTGGGTGTATATGGCAATCTGAATCTCCTCCATTCACTCCCTGGATAGCCGTCATCAGATCACAGCACAGTACATCCCTGGCAGGAAACCAAGGCTTCAAATTTACCTCGTTTGTATGAAAATAACACCTGTATCCCTAGACAAAGTTGATGTGTGTACTTTTCTTGGCTCAGGTCTGGGTGTTTGTAGTTCCACCGTTCTCTGATTTACTTACTTTACTTACTTACTTACTTTTGAATCAGAGCAATATTTGTGATGTTGTATAATATTAAAAAAACCGGCCAAGTGCGAGTTGGACTCGCGCACGAAGGGTTCCGTACCAAAAAACGGCAAAAAATCACGTTGGTTGTATGGGAGCCCCCCCTTAAATATTAATTTTATTTTGTTTTTAGTATTTATTATAATAGCGGCAACAGAAATACGTCATCTGTGAAAATTTCAACTGTCTACCTGTTGTCGTTATTAATATCGAGCAAAAAACGGCAAAAAATCACGTTTGTTGTATGGGAGCCCCCCTTAAATATTTATTTTATTCTGTTTTTAGTATTTGTTGTTATAACGGCAACAGAAATACATCTACTGTGAAAATTTCAACTTTCTAGCTATCACGGTTCATGAGATACAGCCTGGTGACAGACAGACAGACACACAGACGGACAGCGGAGTCTTAGTAATAGGGTCCCGTTTTTACCCTTTGGGTACGGAACCCTAAAAAGGGTATAACCCATTAACATCAAAGAAGTGAAATGAAAATTTTATTCACATGACGTCGCGGAATTATATGCTAGTTTTCTTCAGATCTTATTGTATTCTGGCCGTTTTCATTTTTATCAAAATTAGCGCGCTAGTATGTTTTATGTTCATTTTGTCCATAAAGCGCTTTTACAAGAAATTCTCTCCCTTAATACCTACTATATTTTAAAAGGGTATACCTTTTAAAATATAAATAAATAAATTAATCAATAATAGGAAGTACTATTTATGTCTTACTACTTATTACGTATTAGCAAGGATTAGTATAGTAAAGTAATATTGTATTTACATTGATGACCTTATCTGCTTATAACTTTTCAATGAATTTAAATATATTGTGATGAGGAAATAACGCAACATTATAGTTGATACGTCAATCCAATATTATTGTAAGAATCAGATGCATATTGGGAACCATTGTGCTAATAATCTGATATACAATTTCATGGCTAAAAATATGTGTGAATTTTAACGTATCAGTGGTTTTATAAAAAAAATATATATTAATAATATTTAAAAAAAGTTAGTCGTGACATAATTATTTGAAGAAATCTAGAACAAAAATAGAAACCAGATATAAACAAAGTGTTTTGATTTGACTAATGTGTAGACAGGGTATTTTTACTAATAATCTTTAAAGATTTTCATGTTTCATTTATTTATTTTGTAAACTACTCGAATAAAGTAACTGTCGGTTAAAATTAGCGCAAAAGTTTATCGTTGTGTTTTCTTAAAAAGCTTTAGTTACGTTTTCCTAAATCGATTTAAGATCGATAATTGCAGAACGATTTGATCAACGGTTTTCAAATTCTTACCATAATTACTGACCATTATACTGAGGATATTCAATTCTGATGAGATAAAAACAGTAATGGCCACTTTTTTGTTAAACAATATTGTTTGTAAATATACGTAATAACCGGATAAACAACGATGGAAAAAATATGTAATTGCGTATTATTTCTAAAGCTTATTTTGGTAGATTCAGCATAATACCTACAACAATAAAATAAATAAAGCGTGACTAAATAAATAAATTAAAAAGCTTTTTTATGAGAGTTAATTAGTTTTTTAATTTCTCTATCGTTTTTTTCATTAATTATCATAAACTATTGGCTATTAAACAAGTTACGAATAACAGTTTTATATCAATTTCAAACAACAAAAGATAGGAATGAAAAGAATAACGCAGTACCTAATATAAAATACCACACTAATGAGGTCAGGAGATAAAGTTAATTTCTAATAAAACAAGATATATACAAAACCCATTCATTAAGCGACATCAACTCTTAAAGATTTTCCATATTCATGATGTGATGACACCAGAACATATTATAAGTTCTCTTATGTTCTTCGCAGAAAAGTGATACGTGCGTTTTCATTTTGAAGGATAAATTATGTTACTTACAACCTACAAGTACCTATATCTTAAGGATTCAAATTGTTTTTTTTTATCGCAATCATAACTGTATAAGCATATATAAAAATGATCCTTATCAAACTTTTGCAAATAATATAAGAAATTAAAATCGGTTCTTTTGCTGAGTTATAGATACAATAATATGATCATAAAACGTATATTATACTAACCCTTTTTCAAGTTCGTGGCTAAAAAAAGACCTGTGTTTTGCTTGAAAATATAACTATTTAAATTTATTTACGGCGGCATTACACCACAGTTTAACAGTGCCTTGTAAGGAAACAATTAAAGTAAATTAAGCTTATTCTTTATCAACACTTAATTTTATAACAATGCGATACGTCTGCATAGTTAATCGATCAAAATGTCAACTGGTAATAATTGTTGAAGAAATCAATAGCAATTCTTATGCTTATCTTTGACTAATTTGTGTAAATAAATGCTTGGTGAATTTATTTGAATGCGAAAGCTGTTTTTTAACACTATCATAGCTTTAATTTTTGTTTAAGTATATTAGTTTAATATTTTTTACTGAATTATATATTCTTAAAACAGAAATTAATTCAATTAAAATTTTTGTAAAGTAAATTTTCTGAATTCAAATGTCATTGTAAAACAGCCACAAAAAACTTTAGGGTAACTAAACCAAAACCTGAGACGGCTCATAAGAAAATTTATGATCGTGATGCTATTTAGATTTTTAATTAAGTATGTACTTGTTGTTAATACTCAATTAATATGTTTTATGTGAAATATAACGTCGTAAAATTCGTGTTCATTTATTTATCTTTGCCGACAAATTAACATTGCAAAACTGAAATAATTCCTAATGGGGAATGTCCGATAAAAATCAAATCGGCTGAATATTTTTTTATAGGTAGGAATAAGCTCCCTTAGTAATAGAAAAAAGTTTCAGAATTTTCGGTTCCGTAAAAAATAAAAAAAATAAAAAAAGTTTCTTCGACTTCACAAATGTACGAAAGTTACAGCAGAATGGAATTTATACCTTTGCCACCACCTGCCACAACCACAACACGGTATTAAAAAAAAGAAATGTCAATTTTTTTTTCTTAATACTTGTTGTGGTTGTGGCAGGTGGTGGCAAAGGTATAATCTCCATTCTGCTGTTACTTTCGTACATTTGTGAAGTCGAAGAGACTTTAATTATTTAAAAATTTTTTACGCAACCAAAAATTCTGAAACATTTTTCTTTTACAAAGAGAGCTTATTCCTACCTATAAAAAAATATTCAGCTAATTTGATTTTTTTCGGACATTCCCCATTATAAAAAAAGGTTTGACTAATACAACTGCATTATCTTAGGTAAAGACTATTTGAAGTCACGATCATTGTTAGGTCATTGATATTTACATTAACTTCGTTTAAAATTATCTTTAGGCCGTTTTTTGCCAGTGATGGATTACGATAACTCATAGAGACACTTAAATAGCATGAATAAATAATGTAGTTTTTACTGGTAATAGGTAGGTACGATCAAGATAATAATATGATTTTCATCTTCAATAGGTTTTCAATACAATGCGATTAAATTAACTATGTATCAAGTGACCAAATTCAGAGCGCTCGTGGTACAAAACGATCTGTAAAAACCGGCCAAGAGCGAGTCGGACTCGCGCACGAAGGGTTCCGTACCAAAAACGGCAAAAAAATACGTTTGTTGTATTAGCCCCCCTTAAATATAAATTTTATTCTGTTTTTAGTATTTATTGTTATAGCGGCAACAGAAATACATAATCTGTGAAAATTTCAACTTTCTAGCTATCACGGTTCATGAGATACAGCCTGGTGACAGACAGACAGACAGACTGACTGACAGACAGACAGACAGACGGACAGCGGAGTCTTAGTAGTAGGGTCCCGTTTTTACCCTTTGGGTACGGAACCCTATAAATTACCTTTGCCGTACGTTATGTGAGTGAAATTTCCGCTTCTGTTTTACCAATATAGTTAAATTAATCACATTGTTTCTATTATCACATTTAACATTATTTACTAAAATCTAATTTTTGCATTAGCATACACACATAAGGAGCATGAGGGGCTCGGTGGCGCAGTGGTTTAGCGCCTGGCCCAGCGATTGCGTAAGTTAAGCAACGTTCGCAAGGGTCGGTCATGGGATGGGTGACCAAAAATTTACTATCGCGAACTCCTCTGTGCTTCGGAAGGCACGTTAAGCCGTTGGTCCCGGTTGCATTGCAGTCGTTAATACCCACCAATCCGCATTGGGCCCGCGTGGTAGGTTATGGCCCGTCCTCCTTATCCACCCATAAGGAAGGCCTGTGCCCCAGCAGTGGGGACATCAAAAATGGCTGATGGACATACACACATAAAAATGTAGTCCCTTTGAAAAACTTCCTAAAATTATCTCTGAAAAACTTCCATTAACGTGTGACACGTTAATGCCTATTTACGATTTAACACATTATTCCAATAAGTTGTATTTTCTGAGTATTTAAAAAAAAAACAGTTGTAAAAGCAACTGTTCGAAGTAATATTTCTGTAACTAGGTGTTAACTGTTAATACTCAATCACTCACTCAATACTTACTGAAAATTATGTGTATTTTAACTACTGTTTTGTTATAAATATTTTGTCCGCAAAACGTTTGTATGTTAGAGCTCCGTTTGTCAGCATACATAGAGCGACAGATTACCTCCTTTTGACACTTCTACTATATTATGTTAATATTATTCATAGTATTGGTTCCAACGCGACGCCAATCGGTCATTGAAATATATGCCGAGGTACTAATAATACTATGTATTTACTATTATTACTTGGTTACTTACCTATTTTTTTCTAATAAAAGACGTTATGTCATTTGAGTTTAGTTATTAGAATGATCCTATTAGTTTTTAATCGATAGAAATGATAACATAAATCAGGAAGAAATTATTTTTAACTATCTATTTTATAATATTGACGTTTTCGATGGTTTTTTTTGAATGCTCTAAGGTTTTTTATGTTGTTTGAAAAACATAATTATCTACCAAAACCAAAACTTTAGAGGCAGTGAGCAACTGAAAAAACTAAAAACTGTGAGTTTTTCATATTTTTATATTATGGAAGTCACAATTGAACTTACACCAAAGTGCTTACACCAAAGTGTACAATCATAAGTCTAGTTAAATTTTTCACAAACGCCATATTTATTTATAAAGATTTGTCACATACTTGCGATATGAATTATTATGATAAACTATTATATTTTTGGAGTTTTGATTCATACTTGGTATAGAAAATTATCACGTTTGTTAACTGTTTAAATAACTTGTGTGTACAATAAAATTGTATGCTTAAGTTATATTCGACAACCTTGTACAATTGCAGTGACAATAAGTGTAGAAGTGAGTCAATGGTGTGTTCACGACTCAGCTCTTTGATTTGTTTCTGAAATAGCTTTAGGCTTAGGCTTAAAGGTCCATCATTATTTTTTATGGCGGAAGTTATGACGATAGGATAGACATTATAATATTTTTTAAATATAATATGAGCAACAACAAACAATACAGGTATGAATAAAAATGACCCTGGTCTTACAAGTCAGTATTATTTTATAGGTTTTTGCATCATTATGCTACTTATGTATTAACATAAATGGATGTCCAAGGGAATTCTATCGAAATATTCCACTAAGAGCAACTGAGCGAATAGCAACTGGGCGAATAACAAATCGACGGTTAAGAACCAAATACTGCTATCTACAAACGTTTCCATAATGTAGTTAGTCGCTATCACCAGCAACATAAAGCTTCGTTTCAATTATTGAACTTAGCAGTTATTGGTTTACCTTGATAATGTTAAAAGTAATGTGTTATCGATATTTTATGTCTTTGACAACTGATAAGCAATTATTTTGTTAGTAGACCTAAACAAAAAACCAATTATCGAAAATAAGTAGATAGCAGTATTTGGTTCTTAAGCGTCGAAATGAAGTATTCGACTTAAAGTAACTTTCAACATGAAACATATTGTAAGTTGCTCTAAATACCACTTTTTATGTTGGACAGGCAAGAGCTTGGCTATCACGTCACGCCTGATGGTAAGCGATGATGCGATCTACGATGAAATGCGTTTGCCTAGATGTAACCAATTTACTCGCGACTTGAAGGCCTCCAGATTGTACCTATCAGGAAATACAGACTCAAGCAAGAACTTCCACTCTCTAGCAGAGAAGGCTCTCTAGTTCTCTAAGGAGTTCCACTTAAATGCGCTCAGTTGCTCAAAGTAGAATACTTAATTTTTAGTGTAGTCGAATTAGCAAAAAGATTGGAAGATTTATAGTATGCGAAAATGCGAAAGCACAACAACTCACTAGTGGCTACTGACATCCATTTTTTGTATAATGGACGTCAGTGCTTGTGGCTCAGTGAGCTGTACTCGCTCAAATTGTATTTTGTTTAAAAATTAATCTAATAGATGTCGCTACAAGGTTGACACTGCTTTTGAAAAGTAGTACTATGTGCTGTTTGTACAGTACTTGTTGTATGGTCTGTGGCTGTTTGGTAGGTTAGGTATTCTTTTATTATATTTTCTATGCCAGATGGCATTTTGCACATTTTTCGAATGGGTGATTTTTTTTTTAACTTTCCTAATTATTTATCAAATCTGCTCACAAAATTTCACGAAAATCTATATAGCGAGAAGAGGTGTAACTATAGCAATTCATAAACTTGCCAAGTTTTAAGAGGTTGTAATAATACCCCCTCTGTAGAGGAGAACAGACAGCGGGACATACGAAAGCATTTTTGCACAAGCTGAAGCAGAAACGCTTCGCTCGCGCTTCGCATTCGCTTCTCGGTTGAGGTATTCCTCCAAGCGCACCCATTTTCAAGCGCATCTCTTGAAGCGCACCCAAAGTATTCCTCGATGCGCACCTATATAGGTAATTTGTTTTGATAGCGCATCGTGTAATAGTTTATGTGCGCTTCATTAGGTGCGCTTGAAAATGGGTGCGCTTGGAGGAATACCTCGCTCGGTCAACTATGCCGTATCAATACGCATTACGCATACATTCATAAATACTGCAGGAATTATAGTAAATTAGTACCTTAGATAAACCACGTGTGTACTATTTTACTAACGCTGACGTAACTTGTGAGTAGTATGTTAAATAACGTCGGAGATTTATGTCAATCTGTAAGGTCCGGCTCATCCGATGAGGCGATTTGGTCGTGACCTCTAAATTACGGAGATGAGTCAATATAGTGCGCAGGTCGCTTTGATGTTATTGCAGAATACAGGGCTACGTTGAGAGCTAAGCTACGAACTCTTTTGCTATCAATTAACACTTACGATATCGGTTTTTTAGAGCTTGCTTAGGTAAGGCATTTTCAAAAAGAACATCGTAACCGCCATTTTGCATATTTTACAGGAGAAGGTTTAATTTTAAAATAGTTTTCATAACTATCGCAAGTGACAGGTATTTAACTTACGTTACATAGTTTATTATCTTAAGCGATAAGTAGGATGCTTGCTGTATAACCTAAAACCTAGTATTTTATCGCGACAGGTACTTATACATACTTACGATACATCAGTCAATGGAGGTTACGACAAAAAACTGAATGGGTTGTAACTTACCTTAAAAACTTCAAATTTAATAAAATTTAGTTATATTCTACTTTGAATTCTAAAGTTAGTGGTATAAGGTGCAAAATCAGCTAATGGGGCAGTTACTATATAAACACTTTTTGCTAATTTTGGCGCTTACGACGTTTCAGACGGCACGGCACGAAAATAAATAACATAAATCGTAAAAGTTACTATTTTTCATAAAAATATAACGTCGTATTCCCTGCCCATCAAGGTATGTTTTTGCCAATTGACCAATCGTCATAACTTATCAAACTATTGTTGCAGGTGGCGCTGGCTGCGTCCGCGCCGAACAATATCTTCGAGATTGACATCAGCCCCGAGGAGGCGCAGAAGTACCTCAACAGCCCACCGTTCACGGAACCCCAGCTCTCCGGGCGGACTGCCACATTACCTCTTGTAAGTAGGATAAAATTCTATAACAGTGATATAATTTTAGAGATCTTTTGGAGATCAGTAAAAAGACGTAAATAAAAAAAAACTTTTCAAGCTTTCATAACAACTACCGGTTTCACAAAAAGTGGCGTATGTGCGTGCAAGCACCACACGTAAAATAAATTATTTACAGAGTTCAATTCAAATTATTAGGACGGGCCTTACCTTGCATACGTCGTAAATCAATTCAACATTCATTACTGATATTGGCTTCATTATTTAGTCCACCAGCACTGTATTTTTTTGTAGCTTTAGTCTCTATGGTACTCGGAATTATCTCTAACTAAAGCGAAATAACCACTTGGCTCTTCGGCATCGGTGAGCCGGTGGTTATCTGTCCGTCGCTAAGCAGTTTTTTGCTTTATGTAGCGCAAATTTGTTATGAAAAAATGCGAAGTTAGATGGTCCCATACATTTGATCTCTTAGTTCTTCTAATTTGTGATAATTATTTGGGCAATATGTAGTAATAAACACAAAGCTGTTAATCTAATTAGATAATTTCCTTTCAGGTGAGATGGAATGATCCTAGATTTCGCTCAGCCGAAGCGGGCCCCACTCTAGGCCACTACTGGAAGAACGGACGTGAGATTGAAAACACAGAGGACTACGTAGAAGACGTAAGCAGATAATATTTATGATCTTTTTACCAATTAATTATTATGTTTTACTTAAATACCGTGTGTTTCCACTAGTCTATTAACAATGTTGTACCTAAACATTGTTTCGAAACAGAGTCAATGAGAACAACTCTGTACTATTTTAATTGACAATGTTGGCAGTGGAAATGCACGGTTATCTGACCAAGTAATTGATTTAGGTACTAAAAAGTGCCTAATTAGCGCTCCAAGGCATAATATAAGTCCTGCGTTTTGCAACTGTTTCCTTTTTTTATGAAATACATAATCCCAACGGATTTTCAAAATTGCTAGTTTGACTTCCGTCGTAGTAGGTATTATTTTTTCTACAAAGATGTACTTTAATCCTTATCGAACCCTTTCCAGGTGTACGACGCAACTCAATTCCATGGTCAAGACGGCCTCGGCGCTTTCGCATATGGGTACAAGGCGCCCGAGTCGTCCAAAGTGGAGAACCGCGTGCGCTCCGGCGACGTCACCGGCTCCTATACCTACAAGGACGGCAACAACGAACTCATCAAGGTTTGCTCAGTTATCATCACACAAACCCTTTTTTAGCCGTCTCACTGCTTTTTCCTGGTAAAATTGAATCCATGGACATGATGGCTTTGGCGCATACACGGTTACAAGGTACCCGAGTCCGCCAAAGTGGAGAACCGCGTGCGCTCCGGCGACGTCACCGGCTCCTAGACATACAAGGAAGGCAACAATGAAATCATTAGCATCATAACACTTACCAGGATAGCAACAAAACGAGCGTATTTTATTTTACCTATTTCAAAATCCCATTCAAACAGAATATGAGGTACCAAGGCATAACATAAAATGAAAAAAAAAACAATGACTGTTGTATCAGATTTAATCAGAATCAATATTCTATCATGTAACAAGAGACCAACAAGGACTTATATTATGTTAGAACCCTCTATAGTAGGGCGGTAAAACAAGGTTTGAGGTTAGTTTTCGCACAAGTCATCACGGAAATACGAAAATTTGGTATCGATGCATTCAGTACGATGCCCTGATCACAAATATATAAGATGACAAGGGCGAAAATGGTGGGGGTAGAAACTGTGACGTCATAAAGTTTTCAGTGCAAAGAAATTGTTTATCATACCATGTGGTATATCAAACGAAAGGGCTTTGTGAGTAGATTGCGAATATATAACATACTATAACATTTTTACTACTTGGTCTAACAAATTATTAGCAAACGTCGAAAAATTTCGCAGTTCAGAGTTGCCATTGAACAGGTCTAGATTGAAAACGACTAAATAGATTTTTACAAAATACATAACAAATAACTCTGCACATACTCTTTTCGAATGTCTAAAGGTAATTTGACCATAATATTATATGTCACATATTATATGTCACAGCCACTTTATTCCGAAATTATTAAGACTACACAGTTGAAACTTGGTAAGTAGATGTATTCTGTTAACCGCTTAACGAATTTAATACAAAAATAAGAAAAATAAAAGATTAAGGGGGGGCTCCCAATACATGGAACTGAAACTGAAAAATATTTTTTTCTTTAAACCAACAGGTGTTGGATGTCTATAGATAGGTCTTTAAAAATGACATTAAGGTTTCTAAGACAACTTTTTCTCAAAGTCAACCGTTTGAAAGATATTCACCGCCAAAGTGGTAAAATGTGTGTCCCCCCCTTTAACTTTTAAAATAAGAGAGTGAAAAATCTAAAATAAATATATGCTGTAGATCTTAATAAACACTTCCAACCAAAATTGGTTTGAACGAGATATAGTAATTAGTTTTTGAGATATAGCACATTTTCCAAAACCGCAAATATAACTTTGTCATTCATACCAACACTGTGAAAAACAAAGTTATTTTTACAGACGAAAAATTATAGGTGGTATTAAATATGGTATGGTATAAGGTAACTACGGAACCCTATGGCGCGTGGCCCGACACGCACTTGGCCGGTTTTTTAAGATTACCGCCGCACTACTACGACGTTATATATGATTTTCCTATACAACCCCCTGCTGTATCACTCTAGCCTCCGTAGCGTAACCACCAAAACATGATTTGCGATTTATCGAACGAAACAATTGTCAAAATTCAGGGGGTCAGGTTGTTTTCTATAGGTTATTTCGGCTAATTTAGCAGTTAAGCAGGTCCAGCACGTTTGGTGAATGCAATAGGTGGCAATAGACTTGGCCAAGACATGTTTTGGATTCCAATATATAATTTCGAGAGTAAACTGTTTTATTACTATTTAGGTGACCCATTCTGTATTACACCTACAGTTGCAACATCGGTATCATGTTACAGACCTTTTAGGAGAAATTGTTGCTACTAATATCAATAAATTAATGTGTATTTCTAGGTCCGCTACTGGGCTGACAGCGAAGGCTTCCACCAGGAAGACAACTTGCCCAAGGTGCAACTGCAGCCCGTGCAAGAGACTGAAGAAGTCAGGCTAGCGCGTCTCGCCCACGAGAAGGCGTGGAAGGAGGCGGCAGATGCCAGTCTACACCCTGGCGCACAGTAAGTTGTTACGAAGTCATTCAGTCTTTCTTGAGTCACATTATTAGCTGCATGTAACACATATTAAATTCATCAATGCCCGCGTGGACGCCGCCGGCGTCCAGACAACAATAGAACATCTATGGTGTCTCGTTTTCCGGGTGTTGATGGGTTAAAAGAAAACTGATTCTTGATACACGATAAATCTTAGCCAGGCAGAGCATCGGAAAATAAACTAAAATAAAGTGTTACCAATTCTTCATTAAAAGATATGAAATGCAAGATATTAATTAAAAATCCTATGTCCAGACAAGACTACTCCAACTACCAAGAGTACCAGCCGCAAGCTTCCGAAGTACAGTCCGTCGCAGCGGAAGCCCCAGCAGCCCGTGAAGGCAAGGCCTTCCCTGCGCAGGCGCAGAACAGCTACCAGGGACAGTACCAGCAACAGTACCAACAACCTCAGCAACAACAACAACAGTATCAGCAACAGCAACAACAACAGTATCAGCAACAGAAATATCAAGGCAGCACTGAGGAGCCCGAACCCACTGTGAGTATAACCGAAAAAAATAATATGAAAATGAGACGATTATGATATAAGAACAACTAAATGTGACTACAAAACTTGCGGGTTCGAAACCTGCCTGAAGATTCGTCCAAGGCCTGAAGGCAAGTAAAAAATTATAATTAGACTGAAGTTACCAAATAATAATTTGATTCAGGTCGATGTTTAATTATTCATTAGATTGCAGCCAGAGTCCTTAAACAATCGTAACGTATTTTGAAATAAATACAATGTGCTATAAATAAATTATCGAAAATAAAAAAAAATACTTTTTTCACTTGTTTTGGTGATAAACTCCAACATTGTAAAAAAAAAATTTGATGAAGTATTTGATGTCTTCGCTGGATAATTTTGTGTCTTGTGTGATTATTAATTAGCGCTCTGGGATTATTTTCTATGTAATAATTAAATTAGTCTTTCTCTCTAAAGAACAAAATGTTATAACTTACAAATTATAATTGGTATGAAAAAAAAATTGAGGTAAATTCAACTAAAACTTACGATTACTTTCTAAAGATGAATTTCACGTTTTTTTATCCAACTAACTTATGTCACAAGAAGATGATTTAAATTTCATTATACATAGGTGCTGTAAGGTCGTACATTTAGTGATCACTCTTTTCTTCCCGCAGGGTCCCCCACGTGGTTTCTTCTACAGCTTCAACTACCCAGTGTCCATCATCGTACCCAAAAACGCCCAGCAACCTGGCGCCGCCGTCAATCCTGGGTACCCAGTTGACAGCGACACAGTCTCCGTCAACGCCCGCGGTTAGGACTAGCATAGGATTAACGAACTTAGACCTAATATAATTTGATTCCTCTGCAGTGCCATTGTTTATTTTATTGTTTATTTCTTTTCTTTTCAAAAGTAATAGGAGTAGAGAGATCTTTTAAATTAAGATTACCTTTGTTTCCTTCTTTGTGTTTCTTAAAAGCTAAATAAATATATTTGTGTTAAGTCTAAGTTCTATAAAGTATTTGACTTCTCTCACTAAGCTATTAGTGAATAGAAATCGAATTTAGTACAGGAAGTTAGTTGTATGTGATTGCCTATGGCTAGTCGATAGTGTAATCTAAGCTCATTTGTATGTAGGCGTCATTGTTACGGATCATTAGTGTTATAAATCGGTTTCTAACTTCATAAATTAATGCAGTTATGGCTGTCATTGTATCTGTGTCATAATGCTAATAAGTGTGAAAATACAATTAAGTCTTCCGTTTATGTTACCAATATATTTTCCAAGGGATTTCAAACTATTGAAACTTATAAGGACGTGGTCGGTGTTTGAAAGTGTAACCTCTGTTGTCATATTGATATCAGCTTGGTTAAACTCTTGAACCCGAACTAAAATTAATAGGTTACCAACCACAACAAATAAGCTCAATGATGAATTAAGTTGCAATTAGTAAGTACAAAATATTTGTGTATCTAATACCTATATCTATTACTTTCATGTGACAATAAATAAGTATACTAGGTATGTATTTGTACAATAAATAGTTTTATTTTCAAAAGTCGTCGTTTTTTTCTGAAAATATAATATCCCTTGTGTTAAGGTATGATCACAACAATGATTATAAGAACCACAAAAATAACAAAAAAGTGTTCCATATATTTTTTATTACTTAAATTATTTGTGGATACATTTGAGCGACTTCAGGCATCATTAAAATTGGTGTAAGGTTGTTTTGGCTTTTTGACTGAAGCCTTTTCAAAAGCACTCTCATATTCTCTTGAGGCATTTGTGTTTGTGACGGTCGATTGAACGGGAATCTCTGTCCAATACCAGAAATAATGCCAGAGATTCCATTGTATATCCAAGAAATCGTATCAGGAACATTGATTTCTATAGGAAGAAACGGGATTGCAGAAATCAACCCTCCTATAGAAAACCTTCCCCTATTTGGAATTAGTAATATAGCTCTCTTTGGTTCGGTCTCTGGTGTTGGTTCAACTGCTTCAACTACGATTGAATCTAAGTCTTTGTTTTCTGTAATTCGATCTTTGGTTTCGTTATCTTTGACTTCGTTTTCGATTGCATTTTTAAACATGCTATTTATATCTAACATTGAACTTGACTTTTCGATTGGCATAATAATAATGTAGGGTGGGTCGGATTTTCTGGAAAAGAATTTAGGCATTATACAGACTGCCGATGTTTATTCTAATAATCCAAATGTCCAAACAAAAGAGTTTATACTTACTGGATCATCGGTGGTGAGGCATAATTGGGAAGCTGGTTCATCAGCTGCAGTTCTTGTAGTGCAAGAAGTTGCTCTTGCAAAAGTTCCTCCTGTGTTGGTTGAACGGACATTTGACTCTGCCACTGCATTTGCAAGGGTACTGCACATATGATCACTAATTGCAGACATAACACTAAGATAGAAAAGCACTTCATTGCTGCAATTTTATTTTTTCTATTGTTTTATTTTAACAGTGATTCTGTTGTTTTTGTTTAAACTATTTCATGTCTTTTTCGGAAACTTGTAGTATGTTTTAGAGTATTTAGTCTATCTTTCCTACTCTAATTCTTGTACAATTGCACTTATTATTCGCACTTATTGTGGTCACTTCACAGGATGTGTGCAGTATGAGTGTGTGTTGATATCTGGCCAGGACACTGTCGTTGGCATTACTTTGATATTCATGGAAGGTGTTGCCCCACTGACTGGACAGTTGACCTTGATCTGTACTTTTTCCAAGGCCTTTTATGGTACAGTGGGTTATTGTTCTTATTTTCACTAACACATCTTTCGTTTTCGTTTTTAATGCTAACAGTTTAGTATGTGGAGGGCAAATATTTAAATTTTACTAGCATTATCTTTTTGATAGAAACTTAATTTGTTTTAGCGAAAGTGCTAACTTTAGCGTCGTTGGTAGTTACAACAAACTTGTCATGATAACACGTGTATGATTAAGTTTAAGATTAACCTCGACTTGCACCATAATTTAAATATTGTTTAAGTACCACTCAAACACAATTTTGTATAGGAAATTGTGTTTAAAGTACTTATAGATATATTAAGTAGTACAAATAGTACAATATTTAAATTGTGGTGCAAGTCGCCCTGAGTAAGTATTTATTCTTTGGTCAGTTTCCCCTTCTTAGGAAATACGGCGAAAAGAGATACTTAATCGAGATTGGTTCAGAATAAAAGATTCACCGAGTGATGAAAAAGTGAACGTAGGTGTTCATAATTATATTGGACTAAAAACAATTTAAAACACAGGTTAATTGGAATAATTAATGCCAGAAATGATTGCCCCATTCAAAGACATTGGATCGAAATCGCAATGGGGCTTAAGAAATGAAATGTTATTACTTAAATAAGCTAACAATACTAACGTAAGTAAAAATTGTTACTAACATATTACTAATAATTCTATGGATGTTTAAACGTCTGAAATAAATGTTTTATTATTATTATTATTAATGAAATATTTTATTAATAAAGTAGGAACACCCGCTGAATGTGCTAGTAATTTTCTTCTTGTTACGGTAACCCACTTAACTGATGAAGTTAATGAGGTGCGTTTAAGTCAATTTCTTGATGTGTGTTACGTTCAAAGTGATCGTATCGCATACAATCACTTTTTTGTTAGTAAAGAAGATTCAGCACAGTCATTTAGCTCCAGAAAGGGGACAGAAATGCTGTTTAGATAATATTATCCGGATAGGTGTCCTGTAGGTCTTTTCGGACGCAGTTCGTCATTCAATTTAATTGATATTGAACCTTAATCGTGAATTAATAGTATCACGGAGTCGGACGAACATCGTCCACTTATCGCGATTGTTATGTAATAGGCCTCTGTATTTCTTTGATTGATATACGTGTACTAGGAAAAAGTGAATAAAAATTCTTCATAGCAGGATAAGAAACAGGTAGTTAAGGACGTGGACTGAAGCCTTCTGTGTTGCCAAATTCTGAGGTTTTGAATTCGTCTCCTATTGTGTTTTTTAAAGTTGTGTCGAAGTAAAACCCTCTTATTGCTTTTTGAGAGATTTTGGAAATTGGTCTAGGATAAAATTTGCTTAACCCTATTGGGAGAAAAGTGTGACCTTATGTAGAGTTTTTGGTGATAACGCCGCCAGTGTTGATAAAAAAGATAAGTAGTGTTCTAATTGTGTCGTAAATATCGTAATGGATGTTAAACAATTATTAAATCAAAGGTACAACATCTAGCAATAACTTCAACACAATCATTGATTAGATAGAACAATAAATGAATTGCCGACACCAGTATCTCGGCCTATTCTCGTTGTCCTTGTCCCCCACGGTTTGTCCACCATTGGGGGACATCGGGAAGAAATGTATAGAAAATAACTTTTTTCCGATATCCCCCAGTGGTGGAGGACAACGGGAATAAACCAAAATCTCGGCAATGAAATTTTAATTAAATTGCATAGCAAAATGTTATTCAAAATCTGATGTCATTTTTAATCAGTTTTCAGGAATAATTCGTACGAGTCTGTTTTACCGCTCAACTGTATAATATGTAATGTAATGTAAAGTAAGTACTTTTTTTGTAAATAATAATACAATAAACAGTTTCCTAAGTCACTATTTGCTGATATCGTGCCGTAGTATTTTGAACCCGTTACCAGATAATAAAGCTAACTGCCCTGCTGCAACTCCATTAGGTTTTTCGCTATAGAAAGTTAAAAATATTTTTGAAGAACTTTTGTTTTGTAACCAAATAAAAAATGTGTATAATCTCGTATTTTACGTATTTAATTTTCAATAGTGTAATAAACCAACTTATTACAATTTCAATCGTTTTTGCGAATTTTTCAGGTTACTGAAATTATATTTTTTACTAGTTACTACCTTACCCTACCCTACTCACAATACAAACATCAACTTTGTCTAAGGATACCAGGTGTTATTTTCATACAAACGAGGTAACTTTGAAGCCTTGGTTTCCTGCCAGGGATGTACTGTGCTGTGATCTGATGACGACTATCAAGGGACTGAATGGATGAGATTCAGATCGCTATACACACCCAAGTGATATGACCAGCATTCTAAAAACGTAATGGACATGTTTAAAAAAACCGCAAAAATAGCATGAAAATGTATGGAAATACTCAAACTGAGAGCTTTGACCCATTAATCTTTTAGAATGCTGATCAGATCAGTTGGATGTGTATAGCGATCTGAATCTACTCCATTCAATCCCTGGATGGCCATCATCAGATTACAGCACGGTACATCCCTGGCAGAAACCAAGCCTTCAAAGTTACCTCGTTTGTATGAAAATAACACCTGGTATCCCTAGACAAAGTTGATGTGTATACTTATGTACTATTTAAGAAAATCATTATCTCTTTGATTTCCTGAAATAAATAATTATTAAGTACTTATGACCGAGCTAGCCCGAAGCGTCTCCGTTTTTGCTTGGGCAAAAATACTTTCGTTTATCCGGCAGTCCGTCTGTTCGCCTCTACAGATGGCATTCTCAACCGATTCTCGTGAAATTTTGTGAGCAGGTTCTAAAATTATATAAAATACTAAATATGATACTAGAAAAAAATCTACTCGCACCTCGCACTAGATCATATTCTCATCTCAGGCGGGAATCTAACCCACGACCTTTGGGAGTCTGGTCCAATGCTCTTCGAAATGAGCTACCGAGTCACAGTGACTCCGATGGATGGATGAGTGATAAAAAATTAGCATTGTGAATGTTAAAATCTTTAATTTAAAAATTATATTTTTTTGTTGATTAGTCTTTCGAAATGGCGTAGATATGGAGAAAATCATATTTCAGACATTTCGAAAAATGATCAAAATTGTCACAAACGTTAGATCTACAGCTTTACAGAGCCACTAGTTTATTTATGTTGTTAACAACAAAATTAGACAATAGATTTTCCATTGTTGTTCGGTTTTTCCAAATTCTGGGCTTTATGTGCGTATACCAAATTTCAACAACCGGATTGAGAGTGTGACTTAAAGGGTTTTTGCAAACTTGCAAATACTGGAAAATTGCAAAGGAAATCACAGATGGCCTAATACTTCTTTAAAAAAATAGAAATAAGTAGATATTGTTTCTTAGACTTATCATTGTGTTTACTAAAACATAACAATAACAAAAATTAACACATTTTATTTGACTTAATAATATGGCAAGAATAAATAGAGATTAATAACAAATAGACTCATTTATACTACCATTAACTAAACAAAAAATAAATGCAAATATAACAATATCACTGGAGAAGTCCAATTAATTTCAATGGTTGGGGATCACGTTTTTAATTTATGGGGTGCCTATCTTCGGGTTGGCCGTCATCCACCACGACGTCTATTTCCACCTCATAAGTGCCAGGTTTTGTCCTGGAAGGGCGTACGACTACACCTGGAGATTTCGTCTTTTGGCTACCGTCGATCTCATTTTCAGCCGCATCAGCGATGGGAACAGCCGGCAAATCTGCATGTATACTATCTTCGACCGGTCGCTTCACTGACATCATCCCTTGCACCCGTTGCACCAAGTATTCCAGAATCGGGCCGAACCTGGATACTCCATCGGTGGTGAGTAGGACGCGGTCCAAAGCGTCCTGCTTCGGACGCAGCACGAACATGTTGAAGTTGAGGGTCCTGCGCACGGGGCGGGCCGCGACCTGCCCCGCGCAGGCTACCGCGACCAGCACGACGAGGGTTCGCGGCGACATGCTGCTGTCAATGGTCGCGTGCGCACGGCGCGGCATCAGCGTCCACACTGCGCCCGATGCTGTTTTGCCCCGCACCTAAGCCAACATAACGGTGCTGCGGCAAAAAGATCATAATTGCCTCTTGGTACGCCAGCCGGCGTATAATGGCAACGTCTCGACACTCGCCACCTTTCCTTTGGAAAGTGCCTATCTTAATTTGAGTGAGTCATATTGTTATTAACGGACGCCCACTCTCAGGAGAACCCCTACCGTGCATGCGTTTCGTGGGTGCACAACTTGGCTCCGGAAAGATGGATAGGCCAAGTTCAATCGGTGGCAAAACACTATTAAAGCGCCAATAAACGCAAACAGTCTTGAATTTCCTTTGATAAAGCTTATGATGTTGTGATAGAGTTCGATTTCACAGCAACTGATTCAAAGTATTGTGTATCGAACGCACGTCCATTTTTTTAATCATATTTACAGACATCAATCACAGCAGGGCACTGAAACAGTTGATGGATGTTTAAATAATGATGCAGTATCAAGGCCACTCGATGCAGGTCAGCAAAAATAGGCGAAATGCGGTTTGTACAATTCCTATTGTTCTACCTACTTTCCGTTTAGAATGTAGTGTTTAAGTTGTAGAAATTTTATGGCTAATTGGCGAGAACTAATTGCGAAACGAAAGAGTTGGTGAAAAGATGTTGTTGTTGAATGAAAGTTGGTAATCGATCGTAATAAACTTGTATTATGTTAAGCGATATAGCTCGCTGTTAATGTATTAAGTGATTTTATAGCTCTTTTCAAATAAACAAGTCTTCAAGCGTTTTAATTGCTAATACTTTCTAACAACTCGTTACTGAGAAACAGTAGCATGAATTAGCTGTCGAGAAAATACGTTGGATTTTCACTTACGTGCTTCGGAAGAGCTCCGAAGCACGTAAGTGATGTAATAGTTAAAATCTTAAAATATGATTTCCACAAATCAAAATATGTTTGTAAGAGATATTTGCCGCGTTCGCGCCTTAATCTTAAAGTCCACTTCTTTTCTTAAAAAATGGTTTTGTTTTGTGAAATAAAAGCTAAAGAAAGCACTCTACTGGTGTTTCCGAGTGTTTTTTGTAAACGTATTCTTATCATTTATAACTACAAGAATTTATGTCCTGTATCATAATGTAACACGACAGTAAAATTATCATTAATTTGTAATAAAGCTGATTAAAATTAGATCCCAATATAAGCCAGTAACAGCGCAAAATCAAGTCATAAAATTTATTTTAAAATAAAAACCTTATAGTTGCGTGTTATAAGGTTGTAAATATAATTTTGTACAGTAAATTAAGATTGGCTCTAGTATTTATGAAGGTTCAGCCCACAGGACAAGGGTCCGTTAGTAGTCCGTTCGCGATAAAGTCTTGTATTTAGGGCTCTTGCAAACTTGATACTTTATGGGCTTCCTAATAAATTGTAAGGAGTTATCTTCATTAAAATGCATGAGTCTGATCATCTGTGTACCTACTCGACATCAGATAAGGATGACTAGACATTAGGTACTATTTATTAAATTCTATTTTTTCCCATCGTTTGACTAAAAAAACTACGAATTTTCATTTTATAAACACTGTTTGTAAAAATTTCCAAATTCATCTTTTTACGCATTATCGATTAATACAAAATGATATTGAACAGGATTTATAAAAGAAATCTAAAAGTTCAGTGCTCGAATAAAGAACTAAGTCACTGCGTGGCGTGATTTTTAAGTAAGCTGACTTGATAACTGAATTGTTAATAGAGCTTTGTGCAAAGAAAAAAAAAATCCAGACAATGACGTTATATGGACAAATAATAAAAATAATATTGTTTCTTTCTAAGCATACGCACTACA